>CM060904.1:1295888071-1298388071 GCA_030737815.1 Allium fistulosum | reverse complement strand
AAATCCACTTTTTAAAATATGACGGTTACTGAAGCCAAAGCGACAGTAATTTTAAAACGTCAAAATCACATCAAAACAATTTACATCAAAATGTAATATCAGTAAATTTCCATTCATCAAAATGTCACAAAACATCTTGCTTCAAAAATTTAGCATTGGTGTAAAAATCTCGTTATAAAAATAACGACAACAAAATACGTTTCATAACCAAGCATCGGTTCAACGGAATTAAATGCAGTAACGTGCAATTCAAATTTTTGCACATACTACAGAATGAACAAAGAAATCATTCGAAGGTATCTTCAATGAAGATAATTCAAAACAGCAAAATCTAATCAATAAATGATTAGTACAAAAGAAAGCCAGCGGAAATTTCAACAAAAATCACATATTTGCAATTTCTTCGAATCCTCAATTCGGATTCGAAATTCTCAAAGAAACAAAATAATTACAGCTATGTGAACAACAAATGAAATTCATATCAATTTCGTATTTTGATTTTTAAATCAAAAAGATTATCAGTTGTACTCAGCGAAGACAGTTTCACTGTTTCCGCTGCGCACTCTGATAAACAGAACACAAATCAATCAAATCATCAGAACACAATTTAATCAAAACAACAAAACACAATCCCACTCTTATTTTTAAATAAAGATATTTAAAAATTTCATCAAAATTTCAAAACTTTAGTTTTGACTCAGAATACAATTAAACCGTCGACCAATAGTTGTAACATATGTTCCATCTAAGTTATGTTTTATATTATGTCCATAAACCCCAAGCTCTGATACCAACTGTGACGCCCCACCTCTATGCTCATAATAACAAAGAGTATTGAAGGAAATACTGTCTATTATTACGAAGAATAAGGCTGGATAGGAGCGGCCATCCGTAGTTGGCCTTACACTAATATTGGTTACCTCGATAGGAGTGGTATATACTTTTCATTTTTCATCTATTATTTATTTACTCCCATCGACATATCCAATTATCAGTATAAAACAAACTACGATAGTTCATAATAGTTTAGGACATTAGATATAACAATAACACAGATAATATAAATGCGGAACACAGAATAACAAAAATCTCATATATATAACCGATGTCAGTTACAATATAGTTGACACGATACATATGATACAACTACAACTGTCGACTCCAGAAGTTATATATGCAAGTACATTATCGACTAATATACATGAATACATATCGTTCTATACAATGACACGACTACTACCCAATGACACTGACAACTTCAGAAGATGTAAAAAGTCTTCATATCCTGAACAGCTACTCAAAGCAAGAAATCTACAACCTGAAATAACTCGGGTCTGACCCGAGTATTACATTCAAAAGAAAATAATACACGGGTCAGTCTAATTCAAACTCAGTTATTAATGCACAGAAGCAATAATAATCAAATAGTCAAATAGACGACAGTCACAGAAATCTCGTATACCCAACTCCTCGATAAAAGAATCGGATAACGGCAGATATAACACTAAATAGTGTTAAACAACAAATCAACAATCCAAATCAGAATACGACTCTAAAACATTGAAATTTACCAACGAAACAATTCAACAATTCGAAACATCAATTTAAAACTGTCAAATCTGATAGGGCTGCAGTACACGCACGCGTGTACTACCTCGCCAATATCGCAAGAGATACACAAAAGCTCAGTGAAAGTCAAAAATGATCACCAGGTCAAACCCCAAAATTGGGTTCAACTCAAATGTGATTTCTTCAATCCACATGAAATAATCAAGAACCAACAAAGTCAATAACACAAGCAAGACCAGAACCCAACAAAGGTCAGAAGAACAAAATAGCCAAGCAGGTGCATCACTAAACCACAACCAAGATCAAAGGCAAATCAGTAAACGAATTAACAAGAGAGGCAAGTGCTGCACTGCTAACAAGACGAATGAAGTGCAACCACAAATGTACATGGTCGAACAATAGTTCAGATATGAAGCAATGCCAAAGTCGAGCATGCTACAGGTATGAAAGATCACAAGACAAAATTCCCAAGCTAAAAGCCAGAGCTAATATCGAAGTGGAACAATATGCAACTGTCTCAAAGAATTGATATCAGATTCAATGTAAACTACTAGTGATCACCAGACCAACAACTCAATGCATTTGGGACCAAAATGAATGCAACCCAAAACTGGTACCTCATGGAAACAGTAAATGGTGAAGTATTAGATTTCAAGTGAAGCAATGGACAGGAACAATAATTGCCAAGCAATAACAATACGACAGAAACCAAATCATGACAGTGACGATAAGGCACTGAAATTACAAGGCAGTGACTGTATGCAAGTGAGGCCAAACAACAAGTCCACATTCAAGTGAAGCAAAGGAGCAGCCTCGACATCAAAGAAGTAACCCAATTGCATGAAGTAGTGAACAGAAAGAAGGACACTAAACCATAACAAGATGCAATGGTCAAGTCATTGACTCAACTCAATTGTCTCAAGTGGTACAAACTACACAAAAGCTACAGTTCAAACGACCAGATCAAAATAGTGATCATCACCAAACAATAGTCAGATAAGATCAAAGTGAGGTAAGGACAGAAAGTATGTCAAAGTCAGGTGATGTTACATGATCAAGTCGAGTCTCAAATGAAGTACAGTTCAATATCTAAACCAATGTCGAGTAACAGAGCTACCCAGAAACAAAACTGCAGATAAAACACAGTCGAAACGAAATCATATAAACTCAGGGAAATGCAGTTTCAAATCAAAACAATGCCGAGCATTGAAAATACATTCGAACAAAGGCAATTGCAGTCCCAAATCAAAGTCGATCAAGGCCGAAGTCAAGAAATTCACGGAGCAACAAAAACAGCACCGTGGTCATCACAAAAATGAATCAAAGCCGTGTCAACTAAACTTCATCAAATATATGAATACATATGATTATGAACAAGTCGTAAATCATCTCGTTCATCCATACGAAAATCAATGGCCAATAATTCTAAATGACAAATTCGAACGAACAACAAACAAGCCAACGAACCTAAATTATAACGAGAATAGATTAGATGTGAGTGAAAGATTTCACTCACCTTGATTACGAGCTTGGCCAATTTCACAGAGTCGTGAGCACGCGCGATCGACCAGGGAACGACGTTGACCGTTCTTTCGATCGAGCGATTATAGGACGGCATCTTCGAAACGAGCGCAGAAAATTTTGAAGCCGCCATTCCCTTCTTTAGTTCGCCTTGATTAGGGATTTCGAAATGAATGGGGGGAAAAGCGAACGAAAATGAGAGCCGCCACCATTTCTTTCTTTGACGTAGGGTTTTTCACGAGAAAATGGATTGGGTCGGGTATTCGAAAATGAAGGAGGGAGGAACGTTTTATCTCCTTAGATAAGGCAGCTCTAAACTAAAATATGGGCTTCTATAAATTTTAAAGCCCGAACTGCTTTACAACTTTTTCAAAAGAAACGCAATCAATTAAAACTCCAGCTGAATTAAACAACCAATTTAAGCGTCACATTGACGATAGTTAATTGTTATAAAATCTCGGGTTGTTACACCAATCGATTTAAAATTTTCAATGTAGCCTTATGAGGCCTTCCCTGTCACCTCATTCTGATTACACCTTGATTGGGGCAAAAATTAGGGACCCGATCTGAATCCGCTTGACCATCGTCCATAGTCTTGTTTATAGCCGATCTCCAAGCCTGATAACCATACTTCGGGCTTCCTGCCTTGATGATCACAGAAGCCATTTTGCCAACTTTTATGATATACTCCTTGGTTAAAAGGTGGTATAACATTAATAGACTCCTTCTAGATAATATATTGAAAGCGAATAAAATGTTTTAATCAAATAAAATATTTTGAAGTGTAAATAATTTTTATATGATTGAAATAGTTGAAAAATAAATTTATTTATGAAATAGTACAATGAATGATTAAATAAAAATATACAAGCATTGAATTGAATATAATTGTCCAATTATCGAGATATACTTTGTAAAATAGTTTGTGAATCAGTTTAAAATAGGTTGGAATTTATTTACTAGTAAATACAAGAATTATTTAAAAGAAAAGAAAAGTGAAATGAATTGATTAAAAATTAGAGCCCAAACTAAGGCCCAAGCCCATTCTTTTCCCTCCTTGTTTCTAGAAAATTCTCTATACTTCTTCATACAAGCCCAAACTTGAAACATCCCAATTCATATTTTGCCCTAACCCCAAATTTTAGAATTCAAAATCATGACAAAAAAAGAGAGATGAAAATCATCCACGAAGGAGCTCGTGCCTGGCATCGATAGTTGGAGTGACCCCGCAGGCGAAGGTGGTGGGAAGTGCACGTTCACATGTGAACACTATAAGAAAAATTGTTTTTAGTTGCATTGATTGGTAGTATTTTAAAGTTAAGTGCTACTACTATTTATTTAGAGGAACAAAAATAAATAAAAAATGTTATCTATGACTATCACCAATAATTGAGTAAATTTTGGTGAAATTTTTATTTGGGGAAAAAAATATTAAGGACAAATTATCTTAAAAAATTTGGCAGAAGGACACACGTACTTTTCTTTTCTTTGAAGGATAGGCCCAAAGCTCATTCACGGATTAAAACATCCCCTTACTTTTCTATTTCCTTCCGTTCTACTATCTTCCTCGATTTCAAACTCTTTCTACCCTTCGCTTTCAAATTTTCAATTCACAACAACAATGGTGCCCCAAAGCAGAATTAAATCATTATCTCCAACTCAGCCGCAAACTTCAGCGCATGAAGAACAACCACTAGAAATTCAACAACAATCCTCAAGTCGTGAAATTGATAACCTAGCTCCAGCGAAAGTTCAGCAGCAAACCCCGAGTCAAGAAACCAAAATCTAGCTCCACCAGAAATCCAAGATCAATCTGTAATTCTAGAAAAGGAAAACCTAGCTCAAACTGATCCAAAACCACAGACAATGAAAGCAAAAGCTTGCAGGTTAAAGTTACAAAAATGGCCAGTTGAAGAAGAAGCATAACAAAAGCTAGAAAAAAGAATAAAGAGAAGAAATGAACAAAATGCAGAATATGAAAACCAACCAAAATGATAGAAAACATACAGGAAAAGGTAACTAATACTATAAAAACAACTATAACAAAGTTAATATAGTTGTATTATAATAGTCTCGAACTTATTTGACAGAACGATAAAGAAAATATGCAGCAAAAACAGCTACTGAGAAAGAAATTGAAGAACAGCTGCAAAAAAAGAAGATCAAAGAAAAAAATGAAAAACAAAATTTAGAAGGAAATTAAAACAGTAACTCAAAAGACAATTCAATAGGTAAATGTTACTATAAAATTATAAATTGATACTAATAATATCATATTAATAAATATATTCTAATAGTATCACAATTTTTAATCAGGAAAAAGCTCAAAAGGTAAAGGGAAAACAAATTGCAAATGAGGAATCTGAAGAGAAACAAATCATTTCGATAAAATTACAAACACTATCACTTTATAACATGTTATTTATTGCAAAAAAGATACTTATAGTGTTTTTGGTTGAAGACAAGGTTTGTGGTTTTAAAAATAGTTTTCACTGTCATTTATAACAAAACTGATACTAATATATTGGAAAAGTGATACCCACTATCTCTTTGATTTATGTCGGTGCTTTGTAATTTAAGAAATTATTTTTATTGGCATATATATAATAAAACTGATACCAACATAATGCAAAACTAATACCCATCGTCTGTTTGAGTGGAGTAAATGCCTTGTAATTTTAGAAATTATTTTTCCATCTTATTTGTAGAAAAACTGATATTAATACCATACAAAAATGATACCCACTGTCTGTACGTTTGAAGTTGATACTTTTAATTATACAAATTGTTTTCACTGTAATTTGTAATAAAACTGATACAAATATAAACCAAAAATGATACATATAGTCTGTTTGTTTGAAGTTAATGTTTTGAAATTTTAAAATTATCTCCACTATATTTTTTAATAAACTAATACCAATATTCAACAATAAATGATGCCCACTGTTTGTTTTGATGGAAACTTCTAATTTTATAAGTTGTTTTTCATGTCATTTGTAGCAAAATTGACACCGATATCTTGCAAAAATAATACAAATAATCATTTTCTTTAAAGTTTGCACTTTGTACTTTGATAAATTGTTTTCACCGTAGTTTCAATAAAAACTGATACCATTATAATTCAAAAATGATACCTATAGTATTCATATTTAAAATTAATGATTTGGAATTTTAAAATTATTTCCACTCTTATTTTAAACAAAACTAAGAGCAATATTTAACAAAAATGACACCCACTATCCGTTTCAATGGAGCTAATGCCTTCTTATTTTATAAAATATTTTCCATGTCATTTGTAGTAAAAATGATACCAATATCTTGCAAAAATGATACCAATAATCTGTATGTTTAAAGCTTGTACTTTCTACTTTTAAAATTTTTTTTCACTAAATTTTGTTTAAAAAGTGATACCATTATAAACCAAAAATGATACCTAGAGTTTGTATGCTTGAAGTTATTAGTTTTGAATTTCAAAAATTATTTCCAATGTCATTTTTATAAAAACTAATACCTATATTTATCAAAAATGATACCCACTGATTGTTTTGACTAGAGTTGATGCCTTTCTAATTTTATAAATGTTTTTCCATGTAATTTGTAGCAAAAATGAAACCAATACCTTGCAAAAATTATACCGATAATATGTTTGTTTGAAGCTTGTACTTTGTACTTTTATAAATTGTTTTCACTGTATTTTGTTTAGAAAAAATGCCATTATAAATAAAAAATGATACCTAAATTCTGTATGTTTGAGGTCAATGGTTTGAGGTTTCAAAATTATTTCCACTGTCATTTTTATGAAAAATGATACTAATATTCAACAAAAATGATACCTACTAGCTGTTTTGAGTAGAATTGATATCTTTCTAATTTTATAAATGATTTTCCATGTAATTTGTAGTAAAAACGATACCAATAGCTCGCAAAAGTGATACCAATAATATGTTTGTTTGAAGCTTGTACTTTGTACTTTTATAAAATGTTTTCACTATATTTTGTTTAAATATTGATACCATTGTAAATCAAAAATGATACCTAAAGTCTGCATGTTTGAGGTTAACGATTTGGAATTTTAAAAATTGTTTCCACCGTCATTTTTATGGAAACTGGTACCAGTATTCAAAAAATTGATACCCACTAGCTATTTTTAGTAGAGCTAATGTCTTTTTAATTTTATAAATGATTTTAAATTTAATATGTTTGTATGAAGTTGTTTCGTTGCAGTTGATATCCCTTATATTGTTATGTTTCAATGTTATTTATTTCACTTTCAATTTAATCCACTTTTTCATACAATAGGATGACGATGATTTTATCAACCATGTCCTACAAGCATGAAAATGATATCTAAAGGGTTGGAGCTATAAAAAATGTGAGTAAATAGCAAAAGGCAAAGATATAAAGCCAGGCACTGCATACAGTTGTGGGTTGCAAGCAGATTTCAAGATCATAAAGTTGGTTAAAAAAGAATGGGTTGACCAAAAAACAAATAGACATCCTGATAATGACCCAGTTGTATGACTTCCTCAACGTCTTTTATGAAGAAAAAATACCAATAAAAGAATGCAAAAGGCATCAACACAACTTGGATGCATTGTACAACTGCTACTCGACTGAAAATGATACTTTCATATTTGGAGAAGACAAAATGGAAGTAACTATCATTGATATAAGCTTACATTTTGCTCTACCATTGGAAGAAAGAAACACGGAGCCGACATCAAAAATGACAAGCAAAACCACTCCAATGGAGTGCATAGAATTTGTAAGAAGAAATTTTGAAGATTGTGCTTTCATTATGAGAAATGTGGTCGAAAGGAGAATAAAATAGGAGATAGGAAAGAAGAAGAAAACAAAATGAAGAAGAATTGCCACTGTTGTTAGTAATGGAAATTCTATTAACATTTTTCTTCCCCAACAACTAACAAAAATTTAAGATGGAGAATTCTACCCTTCTTAATGAATTTCGAAACATTGCACACAATTTCTTGACCATAGACAATAGGAAAAACTTTTAGTAAATTTGTTAAATAATTTATCCACAAGCCAAGAAACATGTCCGGATACTCCATGCTTCCATTGGTAAGATATGTTATTCAAAATATTATTATTTCAAATTAATATTATTTTTAATAATCATATCTAATCCATTCTTTAAATGTTTATGGTATTGCATTTGCGAGAAGATGAAGCTCATTCGACCAAGGCTGCAATATAGTGAAGATTTACCAAGATTTGCAAGATGGGATTTGCGTAAGCTAAAAGATATAGCAGTCAAACATTTTTTGGACGATGTAAAAGAGGGTGGGGTAAGTTAAAACTTATCTTGCCTACATTAATCAATATCATTTTAACTTCTACTCGGAATCAGTTTTAGCACTCTATGTTTTCTACTATCATTTGTGACTATGCATAGTATTAGTTTTTACCTTTGTATAGTATCAATTTCAAAACTTATTATAATTTTTGTCTCATGCAAATTATCAATTTCAATACTTGGTATCATTTTTTTCTCTTCATAGTATCAGTTTCAATATTTAGTATAATTTGTGTCTCTGCATAGTATCAGTTTCAATAATTAGTATAATTTATGTCTCTACATAGTATCGGATTTACCTCTATATAGTATTAGTTTAGCTTCTGCATAGTATTAGTTTATGTCTCTATATAATATCAGTTTTACCTCTGTACAGTATTTGTTTTGCTTCTTCATATTATTAATTATAATACACTATAATCCTTGGTATCAATTTTAGCACTACACAATATCGGTTTATAACTCTACGTAGTATCAATTTATAACTATTATTTTTGCTTCTATTAAAAAATCAGTTATAATTGTCAATTATAGCACAATATCATAGCTTAAAACTAATACATCCCTTCGAATTATACAGGTGAAAGAAATAACTAATATTCTTCCACATGAAGCAAGGCTTCTTCAAACAACATCAACAACAAGACAATTAAGCAACAAAGGAAAAGAAAGAAAGAAAGGCAAAAAAGAAAACTTAAAGAAGCCAAACAAAATTCTGGATCATTTGAAGAAGATGTAAGCATTAGAGTCTTGCAAATGCACATAAAAGATTTGGAAGGCGAAGTTAAAAAAATAAAGAAGCAACTAGAAAAAGAAAACAGGGTGAGGTTAGAAGCCGAAAAGGAAATTATGAAATTGAAACAAGAATCGAAAGAAATGAAATCAAGACTTCAAGAGAATGAAGAGAGAAATTCAAAGGCGGAAGTAGAAAATCTGCACATAGTAGATGAATTTGGAAATATATTAGATCAACATACACATGTAGAGACTAAAATACAAAACACAAAAAAGAAATCCACACCTGAAAATAGTGAAGGAAAATTAAAGAGATAAATGCTGAGCCCTATGTAGAAAATGTCCACATTACAACTGAAATGAATGAAGATACATGTTTAGAAACAGAAGCCCAAAATGCAAAAAAGAGATCCATGACTGAAAAGAATGAAGAAGAAAGAGTGTCAAGTAGAAAACGTGCTTCTAATAAATCAATGTACACTTATAGACATTACAAAATAAAATGCAAATCAGACTGAAACAAACAATATAATGGATGAAAATCAAGAGAAGGAAATAACACTTGAAAAAAATGAATAATAAAATGATGAAATAATTGTCGAGCCTTATATAGAACAAGTCCACCAAGCAACTGAAAAAGACAATACATGCATAGAGATAGAAACAACAACTGAAATGCATGAAAAAGTGCTCCAACCAAATCAAGGTACACCTATGGAGACAACAACAAAAAGTATAGACATGGTGGACCAAACAAATGATATAGTTTTGCCAACAAATCAAGATAAAATGGTAGAAAAAGAACCAGAAGAGACTCCAAACATGGAAGAAGATACCACTATCAAAAGCCAAATTGTACCCTATCGTGATTCAGTACTTGGCTTCACTCCTCCACCTTTCAAACTCTATGACTCATAAGAATTTGAAAAGCAAAAAACTAAACAAGATTAAAAAAGAAACCAACAAAACCTGCCAGCCGAAAAAGGAAAACAACAGTAACAAAGCCAGCTTCTTATATTCAAAGAGTAAAAGCAAGAATAAGAAAAAGAAAAGAAAGTGATAGCTTTGACTATGGTTAGCGAATGAAAAAATAGCAAATAAGCAAAAAAAACTGAAAAAAAACAAAGATGATGAAAAAAAGTTAGAAGAATCCATTGCAGAGCCAATTGCAGTAATAGAACCAACACTTTCAGATTTAGGACTAGGACACTGCAAATGCTTAGCGTACTTGAATAAAGAACAACAAGACGTAATCAAAACTTTCTTTGCTCTAACATCATCACAAAAGTAAGTTTATAAATATTTATACTAATGCTACATATTAAAATAACTTTAATTAATTGATTCAAATCTTTTTTGTTAAAATAGTGAAGTAGCATGGAAGGAGAATGACACAATCAAAGGAGGATGCGTAATAATAATAAAACACTACGACATGTTCTTGAAGGAAATTACACTGATGGACAAATACATAAATTTAATTTTTGCTTCATAATACTGCTAGCAATCAAAATAATTACAAAAACTAATACCTAATTGTTGTTTGATTGGAATTCATGTTTAGTTATTTTATAAATTATTTTGACTGCCATTTATAACAAAATTGATACATATACATAAGCAAAAATGATACCTAGTTTCTATTTATTATAAGTTGATGCTATGTAAATTTAATTATTTAGTTGACCGTCATGTATGACAAAAGTGATACCAAAATAGTGCAAAAATTATACCTAGTAGTTGTTTGATTGGAATTCATTCTTGGTTATTTTATAACTTATTTTGACTGTTATTTATAACAAAACATATATATATATATATATATATATATATTTATATGCAAAGCTAATATCTAGTTTCTGTTTGATAAAAGTTGATGCTATGTAATTTTAATTATATAATTGACTGTTATGTATAACAAAAGTGATACCAAAATAATCCAAAACCGATACCTAGTAGCTGTATGTTTGGAGGTGAAACTTACTTCCTTTATAAATTATTTTGACTGTAATTTATATCAAAATCGATACTAAAATATATGCAAAAATGATACCTAGTTTCTGGTTGATAAAATATGATGACCGTTAACTGTAGAAACTATTTTGAGTATCATATACAACAAAATTGATACCAAATCAATGCAA
The DNA here is from genome assembly GCA_030737815.1 of Allium fistulosum. Classification (NCBI taxonomy): domain Eukaryota; kingdom Viridiplantae; phylum Streptophyta; class Magnoliopsida; order Asparagales; family Amaryllidaceae; genus Allium; species Allium fistulosum. Next base: position 1,298,376,785 of record CM060904.1, on the reverse strand, counting down.
AACTGATACCCAGAAGCTATTTGATTGGAGTTGATGCTTAGTTATTTTTGTACTTTTCAATATATACTGCCACTATTAACGTTACTAATACTATTTATTATTTAATATTGCTTCAGCAATAACAAAAACTTACAATTTCCTATTGTTAATATAGATAATCGATTGATATATATCTAAATGTGGGTTGGCAGTGCATAACTATGCATTCACGACAACAATGATGGTAAATAGAACTTTAATATGCTTATATAATAATTGCTACATATATTGAATTGTAACTTATTTTTGTATTCAATAGAAAACGACAACTTTAATATACATAGTTTTAAAGATCATTTTGCCTTGAGAAATCATGCAAGATAAATATTCAGAAGCTATTTATTTCCCTTTGTATTGTGAGGACCATTAGATGTTAGTAACTTTAACATACCCAACAATGCAATGGTGTCACATAGATATTTCATGTCCTAGAAGATCAAATGACAGAAAAAACCCTACTCTAAAAGAAGCAATGAAACTGGTATGATATTTTTTCAAAAAAATTAATTAATATAATTAAAACAAAGTGAAATTAGCTAACTTTATATCATTTTTCTTTAATAGAGAAAACAAGTTTAAGAAATGCTACAAGAACTCTGGAAAAAAATATATTCAAGATATGGAAGTGAAGCCGGACGAAATGCATCAAATTGAGTGTGCACAACAAGCACCAGACATGTAAGCTATTTTTTTTGTTAAATAAGATACCCATTGAAAACAAAATTGATACTAGAATTGAAACTAATAGTGATATTGAATTGATAGTTACTTGATACTTAGAACTTGTTATCCGTTTGCATTATAATCTTTAATATAAAGTTCTATACATCTTTATGTGCCTATTACATTGAATTAAATTTGCTTAATACATAAGCTATTATCTTTCAGTTTAATAAATGTGTAACATCCCGAAAATTTTCGACTTTCGAAAATTCAACATCGATACTCACTTTATCGACTGCTGAGCCATCGAATGCCGGAAACCCGAAAAGTTATGGTTTTAAGAAAAAGAAAAAGTAGAAGAAGAAGAAGATAGAAGAAAAAGAGAAGAAAGGAAGAAGAAGAACAACAGAACAACACAGAAACAGAACAATATCAGAATCTCACATATCGCAGCGGAACAATATATAATAGATAAATGAATATCATTTAAAAACAAAGAATTATATCTGTCATTACATTACATCACATCATCAGAGTCAATAAACAACAATGGACAGTTATATAAACTTGTCCTCATACAGAAATACACAGCGAAATAAATACTATCAGATACAAATACTACGTCTCGCCATCCAGCTTGCTTCCAAAGCTCTAGAATATCCAGAATATCCTGATAACATAACTCTAGGCTGCCCGTGTGGAAATTGGTGGGCACCCAGAGTTTAGAAGGGAACAATAAACTCCGAGTCAGTCATGGTGACTGGTGTGAGATCGTAAAACAGTTATTCTTCACAAAGAAAATAAAACAAATTCGCAATGCTTTTGGAAAATGAAACTACCATAAGACCTCCCACCACACACACAATGCAAACGCAGACTTGGAGGAGATTTCTTCTTATGATAGTCAAAGATGCTTACTACGCAAAAATCAAATTCTTTTTGATATTATTATTAGTGCATAGTGGAAAACATTTCGAAAGTATAATATTAATCTTAGCCAACATACGACCAGTATCGTATGCCTACTATAGCTACCATCTAAACAGTGGTGACCACCGTACGTAAATGGCAGGTTCTACAACTAATACCATACAAAGTTCGTATTGGAGTTTGGATTTCCAACAAATGGTCGGGCTAAGGAACTTCCTATCCATGATGGGTACGTCCCTGGAATAGACGACCCGAGAACCTAACCGGATCTCTGCCAACACAAGGCCGGGTTACCTCTGCAAAAATAGGTAACTACTGACACGCGTATGCCATCCCCCGATCGTAACCGATCTTCCCGAGGATCCCCGATTTCCAACAAACCACATAGATAATAATGCAGCAACCACATAGGTTAAGTATCTGGGCTCCATACCATGATACCACCTCTATCCAGAAGGAATGACATACACTAAGGGGCGCTACTCCCTAGAACCTTGCTGCATCCTTCCTGTTTCGACCATTTCCGGGGTGTGAGGCTCGATGAAGTCTCGTCCACAAAGCTACGCTTTCTCAAAAAGCCCTGCTTTGGGTCAAACAAAATGATCAACCTATGATCACAAAGATATAAGATCAAACAAATGATCATATTGCAAATGATCAAACACTGATCATTTCACAGCAACACTCAGTATGCCACGTTACCAAATTGGGATATATCGCTGATAAATTTCAACTACATAACCTCTGAGCTCGTACGTCTCAGAGAAGGGTGTTAAGCTAAGAGAATAAATTCTCCGCCACCAACAGAAATGTATTTGAAAGAAATCAGCTTTATATCTCAAATTGTAACGTCAGACACACAATCCATACAAGTCTGTTCCGGGATCGAACAGAACCGAAGGCACTTCTCACGAAGCCCTTGCATTTCCGGATAATTTTCAATCACGTCAGGATTTCCCGTCACTAAGGGTGATAAAAACCTCTAAACCGGAGATCAGCCGATGTAGAGTAACTCGACGGTAATCCTTCCGTTTTCAAAAATATCCGGTCTTCAACACCGGTCTTCGAATGCAATTCATAACGACGTATCACATATTCGGAATGGGTTATACGACCCCATGGTCCTTTCCCGGCTAACCCGAATAGTGAGCGTATATTTAAAAATAAGTGTGGCATTCAAATTCATCCAATTCACAACAAATACCTATCTAAAGGTAATTATTGATAGTCGGTTATTTAACTATCAATAAAGATGCGCAACATCATCAGATTCCAAATAATTTTCCAAATTATTTCATCTTCAAAAATATCTTTACTAGATATAAAATTTCCACACTTCAAAAATAAATCAACGTTTATTTTTCTAAACAGCTTCCCTTTCTTTTATAAATTCCATAGTGAATTTATATTTCAAAATATCTACTGATATACGATTTTTCAATCGTTTTTAAATATTCAATTTCAATTTATCTTTAAGAAGATAAATTCTCAAAACGTTCATTTCATATTGGAAAAAGCATTTCCCTACTTATTTAATAATAAGTATTTCACAAACCATTTATTTTCAACACTTGGAAAATATTCTATATACTTAAATCAAATTTAAGTATAAATTCATTCTTTAAGGAAATCATTTACTATAACAACATTTTTATTTGAGTCAAAACGAATGTTACGTAAAACATCGTTACGACAACTCAAAATCACTAGTATAGGGATTCGGATTTTAAGATAGATATATATAAATCCCAATACTACATAAACATTTCCTTTCGGAAATCATTTACCATAACAACAGTGTTATAGTCCACCATTTCCTTATTTCTCGAAAACGTCCATTTCAACGATGAATGTTGAAATCTATGATTTCGATTCACAATACATTTTAAAACATCTTTAAAATGTTTAACTTCATTTTTAATATCACTTCTTCAAAAATGAATCCATTTTATTCAATAATATATTCACTGTCCAAAATCGTGAATATACTTCACTTAACCCAATTTCAATCATTTCTACACATTTTTATTTCAATAAAAATTCGCTATCCAAAATCGCGAATATATCTTCTTAAATAATCTTCTATATTTAATTTATCAAATTCAATCGATTTTGAATTTATAAACACGGTTATAAATTCTATTTCCATTTTATAACAACTTCTACTTATACATTTCTTTTTATTAACTTCTATACTTTACTTATCAAGATAAGTGATTTCGGATCTATAACCAATTTTTATAAATTCCAATTCCATTCATAAAACTTCAATACCAAATCAATTTCAATATTGATTTCTAAATTTATTTTCAACTTTAAAATAAAATTTCCATACTGATTTCTCAAAAATCCATTTCCAAATATTAAATCAATTACAGATTGATTTCTAATTTTATTTATCCCTACTAGAATAAATTCTTATTTTCCTTCAAATTTTTCAATATCCTGTTTTTAAATGGATTCTTTAAATTGAAGTCATTTTACATTGACTTCTCAAATCATTTCAATTTACCAAGTAAATTTCTAGTCGGATTTCCAACTTATCTTCTTTTAATAAATTCCTTTTTAAGAAAATAAATTTCAATCGTTTCTTTCAATCTATTTAAAAATCCAAATTCTTAAATTAAATTCTTCAATTTATAATCACTATTTTACGAAATCCATTTATTTAACATTTCCACTTGATTCTGGAATTAATTCGATAAGATTATAAAAATTAACTTTTTATACTTTAAAAATTCCTTTCTACTTGAATTTCAAAAATTCAATTTCGTTTATCTTTGGAATCCAATGATGTCAAAACATCCATTCAGCTAAATTTTAGCTTTCAAACAATTTCCAGATATCAATATGATTAATAGCATCACTATAATCATTCACAGATTCATATCACAATAGAAATAAATTCAATCAATGTGAGGGGTCCAGTTGGATCCCTCCAACCTGTTTCCCTGCATCCAAAGACGTTAGCACAATACCAATTCCGCTCCAGTACGGAATTATCGCGGTATATAGGTTTTTATAAATCCGCTTACTAACGGCGCAATAGGGTCTCATCCGCTATACGAGGCGGGAAAATCATCAATCCAATATATACATATGCCAATATGTATATATTGCTATATATATAGATATATCCTATCATATCTAATATCACATCAAATAGCAACAATCAGTCAATTAAATAACTGCAATACAAAATTTATTTGAGTGAGAAAACAATCTCACCTTAGCTTTTTAATTTGCAGTCCATTCCAAATCCAGATTTATTTTTCTTCGTTGTATTCGACCTTGTATAAACAATTATATAATTTTATTAATATTCGAATAAAATCGAACTATTAAATTCCACTTAATAATTCAATTAACTTGTGAATTTATTTTGACTAACAAATTTTTTTTCCTTCAATTTGATTTAACAAAAATAAAATTCAAAACTAATCTTCCTTTAAATAAATATTTCAAACATTTTACTTTCCCAAAACTAAATTTAGTATATCAACCTTTGGTAATTAAATTATCTCATGATTTCATTTCAAATTAAATTCTTTTAAATAAAGTACTTGAATAAATTTTTCTTTAACCACTTTTAACTAATTTCTTTTAAATATTAATTTGGTAACTAAATAATTGAAATAAATTCATTAATACCCCAAATATTTTAAATTTATACATCAATTAATTTTACCTTTTGAAAATATATATATATACATATATTTAAAAATAGGTTATAGATTTCAACATCTAACTTTTCTAAATTCTCCAAACAATTTAGAAATCCCCTATATATTTTTCATGGGTTTTATCTATATACATATATATTAAAATTATCTGTTTACTGTCAATCTGTTTAAAAATAGAAATCTTACTGTAATATATATTTTCTTCCTTACATATATACATATATATAAAATTTTAAATTGAAGAAAAATTATTTCAATACCTATTTGCCAGAATTCGCCTACTGCCCATTACTGCCAGCGATTTCGACTCGACGTTGAAGCCTCAGGCCTGAGCCTCAACGCGAACCACTCGCGCGACCTCCCCTTGAACGGCGCGGCCCTCCCCACGTCGACGCTCGCCGAAACCCTCGCCTCAATATTCCAGATCGAAACCCTTTCGAACTCGTGAAGCCCCATCGCCTCGCCTCGCGAATGCTCGTCCGCACACCTCCTCGATGTTGACTCCCCCTTCCAAATCGCCTTGCTCGATCGGTGTTTCAATCGCCAGCCACAATGAACGCGAGAGCCGCCCCAACTGCCTTTCTTGCGATGACCCTCCTCGACCGCCTCTTGACTCCAAGCGTGGCACGCGATTCGTCTGCCTAGAAGGGCGAACGAGAAATTGATTTCGATTACATTCTCTTTTTTTTTTAAATGAGGGGAACGAGATGGATTTCGGCCTGGGAGATGTTTGACGTCGCCATTTAAATTTGGACGAGATGAATTTTTCTTTTTATTTGAATCTGAGGGGAAGACGGCAATTTAAAATTGAGGAGAAATGGGTTGCACGACTTCTCCCCGTGATTCCCTGCGTGGTTGAAGGAACGAACGTGCTGCAGTTGACCAGATTTAAATATTAATTTAAATTTGAATTTCGTTAAAAATTCAATGCGCTTTCCTGTCGCGTGCTCACATACAAACTCCGAAAAATACGAAATTTGAAATCCGATAATAACAAACTATTACGGATTAAATGAAACTGGTTTCGTCGAATTCCGAGACTGCGCCTCGGACGGCTATTTTTAAATATCGATACGAACGATATAAATTCAAAACCGATCAAATCACTTCTGAATTCATTTCTGAAGCTTCTATTATCTTCAGTATCATCAATACGAATTTTAAAAGCTTTTGAAATATTTTTCTCCAGCTTAAAATTGAAGATTCAAATTTTTATTCAGTATTCAATAGATTAAATTTTATAATTTAATCGCCAATTTCAAATTTAAATCGGGGATTCAAATTAAATCATCGTTCAAATATTTAAAATTAATTAAATATTCTCAATTTAATTTGTTCAAAATTCTGGGTCGTTACAGACTTCCCCCCTTAAAAGAATTTCGTCCTCGAAATTACAAGTTAGGAAAAAATGTCCTTAACTTGTCTACTATTTTTCAACATCTAATAGTTTTATCCATTTATCAAAACAAATCTTTCTATTAAAGATTCGTTATCATTCAACTCGTTTCCAACTTCAATTCTAAGTTTCAAACAACATTGTTTAACTTCTCAATTCAAATTCGGGTTTAAATTCAAATTTTAAACTTTAAAAATTTCTCAAAAATTTTCTAACACCCGAAATTTTCGAAAAATTTCGCCAGCGTCTCCTTTGCGCGGCTAATACGGCACAACTACAAAACGTCCCTACGGACTCTCAGATTTCAAAAAGAAAAAGAAAAAGCCAAGCGGCTAGAGAGAAATCATCAAAACTCATATTCAAATTCAAATATGTACCTTTTGTCGAGCAATTCAAATTATCTGTGAAATCAAATTCAATTTCCTTTATACCTGTATACCTACTAGCCATAATATCTAGTTACATATATTCAAACTATTCTGCAAATTCCATTACGAATTTTTCAATATAAACTGCTTATACAATTTTACTTCACTGTGGAAGTTATATATCTATTTCCATTAAATTTTACATTTCACATTCATTTGAATTCAATTCACAATTCAAATCTAATTTGGATTCAATTTACTTTCAATTCTGAAATATTGAATTTTATCAATTATCTGTCATTTACAACTGCACTAACTTAAATTAGTTCCAATTACTAATTCATTCGTCTTCAATTTGAATTCCATTCCAATCAGATTTCAAATATTCTATAAGTTAACAACTTATTTACATCTTGATTTATACAATCATTTATACATTCACCTTCACAATTCCACTTCATTAAGGGATTTTATTTTCAATTATCTTCTTGGAATTCTAGTTCCATTTATGAATCATATTTACAATTCATATTCATAATTTTTACTGTATATGAATTCATTTCCTTATATTTCAATTCACATTTATAGATTTCATTTGTTAATGAACTTTAATTCCAATCACAATTACATAATTTACATTAACAACTTCTATTTGTATAAGTTATCAATTCAATCATATTCCATAAATATTCTTATACAGTATTCCAGAGTCTTTTCAACCTTTCCAAACCATTTTGAAAACAATTCCAATCATTCTTTGAATTTCCAAAACCAAACCCAAATTTTCAAACAACTTCCATTTAAAACAATTTGGCAGCAATTTCTCTTTTGGAAACCCGAAAATGAACATCGATAATGCTGCAGTCATTACCGAAGTTATTTTCCAGCGACCGAAAAGAGTTTAGAGCTTTCATCTCTCTAAAATACTTTTCAAAACCTTTGAAATTCATTTTCCAAATCAAAAAGAAATTAAACTTTCCAAATCTCCAAAATTTTCAAACTCCTTTCAAAACATTTCCAAAAACTTCTCTGGAATTCCGTTTTAAATTATAAATCACATTTATAATTTATATTCTCAAATTTCATTTGTATATGAATTCATTTCTTAATTTTGGAGTTACGATTTGAATTTCTTATTCAATTTCAATGATAATAGATTAATATTATCACTTCTAGCAACCATGCAACCATATACTATAGTAATTCGTAGAAAATCATTTCTTTTCTATACAAAAATAGTTTTGGGTAAAATTATCTCATTTACCCTATTTAAAACAATACTGTGCCGAATTGTTCTATTCAAGTGTTTAGAAACCCCTTCGATACAGTTTTGCAAGACTGTGCCGACGAAGGTTCATATACCACTCAATAAACCAATCATCACAATACAAAAAAAAATTTATATTAACTAACAAATACGCGCTCATATCTATTATTTCACTCAACTCATTCTAGAGTACTACTGACTCTATCTCTAATGAGTAACACCCAACAGAGCAGGGTTGTCGCTTAACCATATGCTCTGATACCAAATGTAACATCCCGAAAATTTTCGACTTTCGAAAATTCAACATCGATACTCACTTTATCGACTGCTGAGCCATCGAATGCCGGAAACCCGAAAAGTTATGGTTTTAAGAAAAAGAAAAAGTAGAAGAAGAAGAAGATAGAAGAAAAAGAGAAGAAAGGAAGAAGAAGAACAACAGAACAACACAGAAACAGAACAATATCAGAATCTCACATATCGCAGCGGAACAATATATAATAGATAAATGAATATCATTTAAAAACAAAGAATTATATCTGTCATTACATTACATCACATCATCAGAGTCAATAAACAACAATGGACAGTTATATAAACTTGTCCTCATACAGAAATACACAGCGAAATAAATACTATCAGATACAAATACTACGTCTCGCCATCCAGCTTGCTTCCAAAGCTCTAGAATATCCAGAATATCCTGATAACATAACTCTAGGGCTGCCCGTGTGGAAATTGGTGGGCACCCAGAGTTTAGAAGGGAACAATAAACTCCGAGTCAGTCATGGTGACTGGTGTGAGATCGTAAAACAGTTATTCTTCACAAAGAAAATAAAACAAATTCGCAATGCTTTTGGAAAATGAAACTACCATAAGACCTCCCACCACACACACAATGCAAACGCAGACTTGGAGGAGATTTCTTCTTATGATAGTCAAAGATGCTTACTACGCAAAAATCAAATTCTTTTTGACATTATTATTAGTGCATAGTGGAAAACATTTCGAAAGTATAATATTAATCTTAGCCAACATACGACCAGTATCGTATGCCTACTATAGCTACCATCTAAACAGTGGTGACCACCGTACGTAAATGGCAGGTTCTACAACTAATACCATACAAAGTTCGTATTGGAGTTTGGATTTCCAACAAATGGTCAGGCTAAGGAACTTCCTATCCATGATGGGTACGTCCCTGGAATAGACGACCCGAGAACCTAACCGGATCTCTGCCAACACAAGGCCGGGTTACCTCTGCAAAAATAGGTAACTACTGACACGCGTATGCCATCCCCCGATCGTAACCGATCTTCCCGAGGATCCCCGATTTCCAACAAACCACATAGATAATAATGCAGCAACCACATAGGTTAAGTATCTGGGCTCCATACCATGATACCACCTCTATCCAGAAGGAATGACATACACTAAGGGGCGCTACTCCCTAGAACCTTGCTGCATCCTTCCTGTTTCGACCATTTCCGGGGTGTGAGGCTCGATGAAGTCTCGTCCACAAAGCTACGCTTTCTCAAAAAGCCCTGCTTTGGGTCAAACAAAATGATCAACCTATGATCACAAAGATATAAGATCAAACAAATGATCATATCGCAAATGATCAAACACTGATCATTTCACAGCAACACTCAGTATGCCACGTTACCAAATTGGGATATATCGCTGATAAATTTCAACTACATAACCTCTGAGCTCGTACGTCTCAGAGAAGGGTGTTAAGCTAAGAGAATAAATTCTCCGCCACCAACAGAAATGTATTTGAAAGAAATCAGCTTTATATCTCAAATTGTAACGTCAGACACACAATCCATACAAGTCTGTTCCGGGATCGAACAGAACCGAAGGCACTTCTCACGAAGCCCTTGCATTTCCGAATAATTTTCAATCACGTCAGGATTTCCCATCACTAAGGGTGATAAAAACCTCTAAACCGGAGATCAGCCGATGTAGAGTAACTCGACGGTAATCCTTCCGTTTTCAAAAATATCCGGTCTTCAACACCGGTCTTCGAATGCAATTCATAACGACGTATCACATATTCGGAATGGGTTATACGACCCCATGGTCCTTTCCCGGCTAACCCGAATAGTGAGCGTATATTTAAAAATAAGTGTGGCATTCAAATTCATCCAATTCACAACAAATACCTATCTAAAGGTAATTATTGATAGTCGGTTATTTAACTATCAATAAAGATGCGCAACATCATCAGATTCCAAATAATTTTCCAAATTATTTCATCTTCAAAAATATCTTTACTAGATATAAAATTTCCACACTTCAAAAATAAATCAACGTTTATTTTTCTAAACAGCTTCCCTTTCTTTTATAAATTCCATAGTGAATTTATATTTCAAAATATCTACTGATATACGATTTTTCAATCGTTTTTAAATATTCAATTTCAATTTATCTTTAAGAAGATAAATTCTCAAAACGTTCATTTCATATTGGAAAAAGCATTTCCCTACTTATTTAATAATAAGTATTTCACAAACCATTTATTTTCAACACTTGGAAAATATTCTATATACTTAAATCAAATTTAAGTATAAATTCATTCTTTAAGGAAATCATTTACTATAACAACATTTTTATTTGAGTCAAAACGAATGTTACGTAAAACATCGTTACGACAACTCAAAATCACTAGTATAGGGATTCGGATTTTAAGATAGATATATATAAATCCCAATACTACATAAACATTTCCTTTCGGAAATCATTTACCATAACAACAGTGTTATAGTCCACCATTTCCTTATTTCTCGAAAACGTCCATTTCAACGATGAATGTTGAAATCTATGATTTCGATTCACAATACATTTTAAAACATCTTTAAAATGTTTAACTTCATTTTTAATATCACTTCTTCAAAAATGAATCCATTTTATTCAATAATATATTCACTGTCCAAAATCGTGAATATACTTCACTTAACCCAATTTCAATCATTTCTACACATTTTTATTTCAATAAAAATTCGCTATCCAAAATCGCGAATATATCTTCTTAAATAATCTTCTATATTTAATTTATCAAATTCAATCGATTTTGAATTTATAAACACGGTTATAAATTCTATTTCCATTTTATAACAACTTCTACTTATACATTTCTTTTTATTAACTTCTATACTTTACTTATCAAGATAAGTGATTTCGGATCTATAACCAATTTTTATAAATTCCAATTCCATTCATAAAACTTCAATACCAAATCAATTTCAATATTGATTTCTAAATTTATTTTCAACTTTAAAATAAAATTTCCATACTGATTTCTCAAAAATCCATTTCCAAATATTAAATCAATTACAGATTGATTTCTAATTTTATTTATCCCTACTAGAATAAATTCTTATTTTCCTTCAAATTTTTCAATATCCTGTTTTTAAATGGATTCTTTAAATTGAAGTCATTTTACATTGACTTCTCAAATCATTTCAATTTACCAAGTAAATTTCTAGTCGGATTTCCAACTTATCTTCTTTTAATAAATTCCTTTTTAAGAAAATAAATTTCAATCGTTTCTTTCAATCTATTTAAAAATCCAAATTCTTAAATTAAATTCTTCAATTTGTAATCACTATTTTACGAAATCCATTTATTTAACATTTCCACTTGATTCTGGAATTAATTCGATAAGATTATAAAAATTAACTTTTTATACTTTAAAAATTCCTTTCTACTTGAATTTCAAAAATTCAATTTTGTTTATCTTTGGAATCCAATGATGTCAAAACATCCATTCAGCTAAATTTTAGCTTTCAAACAATTTCCAGATATCAATATGATTAATAGCATCACTATAATCATTCACAGATTCATATCACAATAGAAATAAATTCAATCAATGTGAGGGGTCCAGTTGGATCCCTCCAACCTGTTTCCCTGCATCCAAAGACGTTAGCACAATACCAATTCCGCTCCAGTACGGAATTATCGCGGTATATAGGTTTTTATAAATCCGCTTACTAACGGCGCAATAGGGTCTCATCCGCTATACGAGGCGGGAAAATCATCAATCCAATATATACATATGCCAATATGTATATATTGCTATATATATAGATATATCCTATCATATCTAATATCACATCAAATAGCAACAATCAGTCAATTAAATAACTGCAATACAAAATTTATTTGAGTGAGAAAACAATCTCACCTTAGCTTTTTAATTTGCAGTCCATTCCAAATCCAGATTTATTTTTCTTCGTTGTATTCGACCTTGTATAAACAATTATATAATTTTATTAATATTCGAATAAAATCGAACTATTAAATTCCACTTAATAATTCAATTAACTTGTGAATTTATTTTGACTAACAAATTTTTTTTCCTTCAATTTGATTTAACAAAAATAAAATTCAAAACTAATCTTCCTTTAAATAAATATTTCAAACATTTTACTTTCCCAAAACTAAATTTAGTATATCAACCTTTGGTAATTAAATTATCTCATGATTTCATTTCAAATTAAATTCTTTTAAATAAAGTACTTGAATAAATTTTTCTTTAACCACTTTTAACTAATTTCTTTTAAATATTAATTTGGTAACTAAATAATTGAAATAAATTCATTAATACCCCAAATATTTTAAATTTATACATCAATTAATTTTACCTTTTGAAAATATATATATACATATATTTAAAAATAGGTTATAGATTTCAACATCTAACTTTTCTAAATTCTCCAAACAATTTAGAAATCCCCTATATATTTTTCATGGGTTTTATCTATATACATATATATTAAAATTATCTGTTTACTGTCAATCTGTTTAAAAATAGAAATCTTACTGTAATATATATATTTTCTTCCTTACATATATACATATATATAAAATTTTAAATTGAAGAAAAATTATTTCAATACCTATTTGCCAGAATTCGCCCACTGCCCATTACTGCCAGCGATTTCGACTCGACGTTGAAGCCTCAGGCCTGAGCCTCAACGCGAACCACTCGCGCGACCTCCCCTTGAACGGCGCGGCCCTCCCCACGTCGACGCTCGCCGAAACCCTCGCCTCAATATTCCAGATCGAAACCCTTTCGAACTCGTGAAGCCCCATCGCCTCGCCTCGCGAATGCTCGTCCGCACACCTCCTCGATGTTGACTCCCCCTTCCAAATCGCCTCGCTCGATCGGTGTTTCAATCGCCAGCCACAATGAACGCGAGAGCCGCCCCAACTGCCTTTCTTGCGATGACCCTCCTCGACCGCCTCTTGACTCCAAGCGTGGCACGCGATTCGTCTGCCTAGAAGGGCGAACGAGAAATTGATTTCGATTACATTCTCTTTTTTTTTTAAATGAGGGGAACGAGATGGATTTCGGCCTGGGAGATGTTTGACGTCGCCATTTAAATTTGGACGAGATGAATTTTTCTTTTTATTTGAATCTGAGGGGAAGACGGCAATTTAAAATTGAGGAGAAATGGGTTGCATGACTTCTCCCCGTGATTCCCTGCGTGGTTGAAGGAACGAACGTGCTGCAGTTGACCAGATTTAAATATTAATTTAAATTTGAATTTCGTTAAAAATTCAATGCGCTTTCCTGTCGCGTGCTCACATACAAACTCCGAAAAATACGAAATTTGAAATCCGATAATAACAAACTATTACGGATTAAATGAAACTGGTTTCGTCGAATTCCGAGACTGCGCCTCGGACGGCTATTTTTAAATATCGATACGAACGATATAAATTCAAAACCGATCAAATCACTTCTGAATTCATTTCTGAAGCTTCTATTATCTTCAGTATCATCAATACGAATTTTAAAAGCTTTTGAAATATTTTTCTCCAGCTTAAAATTGAAGATTCAAATTTTTATTCAGTATTCAATAGATTAAATTTTATAATTTAATCGCCAATTTCAAATTTAAATCGGGGATTCAAATTAAATCATCGTTCAAATATTTAAAATTAATTAAATATTCTCAATTTAATTTGTTCAAAATTCTGGGTCGTTACAAAATGTTTACTTCAAATCAAAACTGATACCCACATGCAAACAAACTAATACCTACATGCATAAAATCGATACCTGCATACACAAAAATGATACTATACCTGTATATAATTAAAATGAAACAAAAAAACTATCACAAATCATAAAAATGATACCTACAGACACTAAAACTAATACTAAAACTGATGTTAACTTTGATACTAAAACTGTTAATTACTTTATTTCAAAGCATATTATATGTTTGCACCATTATCTCTTAAATACAATGTTTTATATTTGTTACATACCTGATACTACAAGTGATGCAAACTAATACTAACAACATATTTTGATTCAAATAAGGTTGACTGCGGTATATACTTCATGATACTCATCATATCATTGAACAAGAGAAAAATACCAATAAAAAAAACTTGAACAAATATTGAAAACAAGAGCAAGAATCGTGTAAGAGATACTAACGGACGATGATCATTACTGGAATTTAGCCAAGCATGTCAAGAATGGAAGAAGAAGAAAAATAAAGAAGTGAATTTGCTGTAAGTACTGATGTTATGTTTAATTGAACTAATATACATTTGAGATGTTGTGTTAGAACTAATTGAATTTAGCTTTTTTTAATGTTGATATAAACACTTCTTCATATTATGTCAATTTATTGTAAAAACTATGAACTTATTTCTGATGTTGTTAGCTTTGTTTAACTTTTCTTACACTTGATGTTATGTTATGACTGTAAATATATTTCTGTTTACAGCTAAAATTGATACCAACGGTGTGAGTGAATTGATAATATTTTTTCACATACCTGAAACTATTACTGATACTAATACAATACAAAAACTGATACCATATTCTGCTATACTTGAAAATAATACTAATAGCACGCAGTATTAGACAGTTATAACAAGCTGTCCTCACAAATGCTGATAGATACAAATCAAGTAATGCAGCGGAAAATAAATATGGTAAGAAATCATCCAGCTCCTCTCTAAGAGCTCCAATGAACCATAGCTAAATCTGGAAACACACTTTAGCCGACCTAAGCATTATAAAAGAATAACACCCAGATCAGTCTAGTAAACCAGTGCGAGAAACTCAAATCACATAGAATTTATTATATCTTAAAACCCTTTAAAATAAGGATATCTCGTAAGACCACACCCCCAATAAACACGGATAGGTTTTTACCTTACGATAACCAAACCATTTGTATTATAAAATCCAGTGATAATATAATAATGCTTAAGGTGTGAAATATAAATAATCACATAGTTACGATGCAAGTGAGTGTGCATCACAACAATAGTAGGTATACAATCATAACCGCTAAGGCAAGTTCACTAATTGTGTAGGATTTCCACGTAAATCTCTTCGGAGGAGCCGAATCTGAACCACTGCACAAAGATCAGAGATTTCCTTCTGAAGTGTCGTATATCTCTAGTGAATGTACCGGTATGTATGGATTTCCATGTAGAGATTTCCTTCTGAAGAGCCGTACATCTCTAGTGAATGCACCAGTATGTATCTACGTAGATCTCTTCGATGGAGTCGAATCTGGACCACTGCACAAGGACCATATCTTTATAAATCCATAAATGATATTTAGAAATATGTTTAAATCTTGTTGTTTTCCCATAATAAGTATGCTAACAGTACTTATTATTCAATGCGAAGAAGCCCTATGATGTCTTCTAAAGTCAACTTTAAAATCGCAGATCACAGCGATTTCAAAATGCATCCATCACGACCGTTTCGCTTCTACCATTTACAATTTCCATAAATGTCCAACCTAATTCCTTTTATGTCTAACACCCCAAAATGTGTATAGAACAATCCAATATATATATATATATATATACACACATATATATTCCCTTAATTTTTCCATAATTTATCCAATTTAACATATGCCAAATATCACGGATTTCAAAGCACGTTTATAACGACTATATTGAATCTAGCATTCATAACATACTGTCACTTTTCACAAAGAAATATCAAACATGTAAACAACTAGTCTGGGCCACGATACATGTTATAGATGATCAATAGAGATATTATACGCAATAATAATGTTCTCACTTGTTCTACAAAACAAGAAGGGGTCCAAAAGTAATTACTTGCATTGTTCATTATACCATTTATATTTTCAATATAACAACTATTATATATACAACAATATATAATAAACTGGTGAGTAAAACTCATCTAAGTTTCAGTTAATTACACTTTCATGTTTTTGAATAGTCCAAAATCGAACGTCGTTCGATTTTAACTAAAATTTCAACAAGCTCCAAACCCGACAAATCCAACTCCATTGCATAGTTAGCATCCATATGAGCGCAACGGTGAAAACGACGCCTCAATGGGACCTAGTGTGAACAAAATATGAATTTATAAGATTTGGAATGTAAAACATTAATTAATTAACTTAATTAATTATCAAATTAAATAAATCACCTTTTACTCATCATCTTCCATAAATTTAAAATGCGATCTCCCTCCTAAGCTAGAACCCACTGTGCACGTTCCCCTTGTGTCAGTGACACGCCTAAAACGATCACCATATCTCCAGCCGCCATCACCACAAACAATTTCTCTTCAAGAACTGAGCCTAATGACATCGACCACTTTGGCCACGATGAACCCTAGCCTATCGCGACGTCGTGCCCCAAATCAACATCTCCAATGTCGCATCTCCCTTTGAACCACCGTAGAGCTTTTAACCACTACCGTTCAACTCCACGCATCACCACAAACTCAACCGTATCTTCGATTTCGACTCTGGTGCCCTAAATAAAGACACGACCTGTAGCTCAATAGGTGACAAACGCCATGTTTCGATCGTTACTGTTGCAATGCACCACCCAAAAACACCTCCACGTGCTTGCCTTAGCTCCAAAAGAACAACGCAATCCACGATGAGCCTTATCTCCTCCTCCATCTCCCCCTAATTCTAACCCTAGCTTTGGTTACACCATGTCCATCACCATCGAACACCATCATACTTGAAACCAAGCATAGCGAATCGAAGCCCTAACCAATACGAAGCTAACAGATCTAAAATCACATGATTTCGTTGAGTATTTCCCTCAAAAATTGAAGAAAGGGATTAAAGTAAGGCAGTAAGCAAAATTAAAAAAGCAGAGGAAAAGGGAATGAAATAAGTTAGGTTTTAAGGTTTTTGAGACGTATTTATAGGCAAATATTAATAATATTTTATTCTCTTTAACTTTTATGCTGCGCGTTTCGAGCACGCACGACCATATAGTACGTCCGATCGTCACGAAACTCGTCGGCGTACAACAATTCAATATTCCAGATCCAGTGACACTAGTTTCGTCAAAATCCAAGACAGTGCCCCAGAATGATATTTTCACACGTTAATTAAAACGAATTATTATTAAAACAATTTTAATCACTTTTAATTCTAAATTAAAAGCTTTCCATTTGCATTCTTATTTAAATAAAATTTAAATAAGCTTTCGAAATCATTTTTATTCACATTAAATCCAAGATTCGATTATTTAACAATTTCAATATTTAATTATAAATTGTTCAAAAATCCGAGTCGTTACATTCTTCCTC
This sequence comes from Allium fistulosum, assembly GCA_030737815.1. Taxonomy (NCBI): domain Eukaryota; kingdom Viridiplantae; phylum Streptophyta; class Magnoliopsida; order Asparagales; family Amaryllidaceae; genus Allium; species Allium fistulosum. The sequence continues at coordinate 1,298,358,850 of CM060904.1, read as the reverse complement.
CCTTAAAAGAATTTCGCCCTCGAAATTTCAACACAAGCAACAAAAGCAACCGTCACACATTAATACCCAACGATATTGCAGTAATTGGCAACTACAAAAACAATCACATAACAATACTATACAGTACTACAATCACTAGCAGCCTTAAACTCATGGTTCGTCCAGGTTCAGAAACCATCTCATCGCACAAGGATGACAAACAATCTACTAAGCGTACCTTATGCTCAATAGTCTTTGGTATCACTCAATCGATCACTCATGCTATCTCAAGCAATTCGAAGAGTCATTCTCCCAAACTTTCCACAAGTTAACAAACATAGCATACAAATATTTTCAAAGCCCGTACGATGTACATATATCATCCGTACGCAATATCAACTCTGATCACTAACTCGATCGCATAAATTTCACTTTTGACCTAATATATCTCACTTGACCTCTCTAGTGCAGACTCTGATCTGGTTCCTTGACTAAAAACTTTTGTTCTCCTTACATAGCCCTATACTATGATAGAAAATTTCAAGATCATATCGAAAACCTATATCAGGTGTTCGTCGTTGAGAATCAAATAAAAAATCCTAACTCGAAATAGTGCAAATCACCTCGAAATCCATGTACTCGAATCCTAGATCAAGAACTGCCATGCAAATAAAATGATCTACGTACAACTTACGTACTCTATTCAGTCTGTCCTTTAATTACACTAATTACTTTTCATTTCGATTCACATTCAGTTTCACTTAGTATTTCCTATTTAATACTGAAATCATTTATGAACCATTTCATAAAATTTACTTCAAGTTATTAAACAATATATAACTTAAGTTCATATCCATATAATACTCCACTACATCTTCAAAGTATATACTAAAATATCCAATTCATTTTACTTAACATGGAAATTCGATCAATTTAAAACATGTTTAAATTCTACTATCTTTCCAAATCAAGCGTTATATAAACTTAACTTATATAAACACCTAGCTTCTGAATTCTATTATTAAGTTCAAGTGTTATATAAAGTCATCTTTATAGTTTCACGAAACACTTTAGCTTCAATTACTTATACAAAATCTGAAGCTTCGACTGTCCAAAATCATCGAAAATTCCATTTCATTTCAGCAAATGAAAATTTATTGATCATCGAATCAAACAAGATACACAACCATACTTACCCTAATGCATATGATACATGAGTCCATAAAATATCTTAACAGAGAACTCAAGAACTAAACACCCGATCTTATTTCAAACCATTTTGGAATATATATACTTAGAACTTTTGTATACCAAATAATACTTCCAATATTTAAATCAAAATCTGTTTTACCAAAACAACACTGTATCAAATTTTTATTGCAGCATTCCCCACTTTGAAACTCGAAAATAAACATTGACGATGCTGTAGTCATCACTATAATCATTTTCCAGCGACAGAAGTGAGTTCAGTACATCCAAACCATGCCTTTTAGACTTAACCAAAATCATTCTCAAAATGGTATCAAATACTTCATAAATATTACTAAGTACTATGATACCATTTCCTTAAACTAATTCCCAAATATTTACTTCCAAATATACTAGTATTATTTTTCAAAACCTTAGAAAACCAATTTCTAAAACTCCGAGATTTAAGTTATCAAATTCTCAGTTCAAATCCTTTTCATATTTATAAACTAGTCTTATAAACCATGTTTATATAAGTCACTTTCTTATATAAAACTATTTCACAAATGTTTATTCCAAATACTTTCTTTTTCAAAGATTATAGTAAACAACCTTTGTTAAAATTAATTTTTTTAACCCACCATTATCACCGAACATTTTATCGTCAAACTATGAAACTTAATTCAAAAGGCGTTCATTTCAATGTCCCTACAATTTCTTATCTATGTAGCCCATGTAGTGAAAAGGAAAAACTGCACATAAAATGTTCGAGCACAACAAATCAAACAACGATGCTAATAATAGAATATTATCATTTCCCAAAAAACAAACACATCATAAATAACTATATCAATTTATAAGAATTATTCTTTTATATATAAAATATATTCTATGGTAAAATTATTTCATTTACCAATTTCAAAAGCAATACTGTGTCGATTTGCCCTATCCAAGTGTTTAGAGATCCCTGTCAATAATGATAACAACTCGTATTGATCAGAATCCATAAATCACTCTACAAACCAGTCAATACAATACAAAATAGTTTTATAACAATAACATATATGCACTCTTGTATAAATACACTCAACTCATGATAAGGCGTTCCATTACCCTATCTCTTAATGAGTTATACCCACCAAAGCCAAGGTTCTCGCTTAACCTTATGATCTGATACCAAGTGTAATGATCCGCTTTTTCGACCCCGAATGTCGATACTAATACATCCACGGTATTCACTTGCCGAGCACCCCAAGTACTAGAAAGACAAACTTTAGGTAAAATAAAAAGAAAAGGAAATAGAATAAGAAAGAACAGAACACAATATTAGAATCTCACATGCGGAACGATAATATATAATATCTCAAAAGGTCTTTACCAAAAAGAAAACCTTTATATATGTACATCAATCAGAGAAAACTAACCAATCCTCAACCTGGACAGTTATAACAATCTGTCCTCACAAATGCTGATAGATACAAACCAAGTAATGCAACGGAAAATAAATACGATAAGAAATCATCCAGCTCCCCTCCAAGAGCTCCAATGAACCACAGCTAAATCTGGAAACATACTCAAGCTGACCCGAGCATTATAAGAGATAACATCTAGATCAGTCTGTTAAACTAGCATGAGAAACTCAAATCACATAAATTTATTATATCTTAAAACCTTTCAAAATAAGGGTATCTCGTAAGACCACGCCGCTAATAAACATGGATGGGTTTTACCTTACGATAACCAAACCATTTGTGTTATAAAATCTAGTTATAATATAATAATGTCTAAGGTGTGAATATTAATAATCGTATAGTTGCGATGCAAGTGAGTGTACATCACAATAATAATAGGTATACAATCATAACCGCTAAGGGGAGTTTGCTGGTTGTGTAGGATTTCAACGTAGATCACTTCGAGGGAGCCGCATCCGAACCACTGCACAAGGATTAAAGATATCCTTCCGAAGCATCGTACATCTCTAGTGAATGTAGCATAGCAAAACCATAGTTGTTCTTGCTAAGACCCGATGCACCGCTCCTACATGCATATCCCAATAAGTATCTCTAGAAATGAAGTCGCATGCCCCCTATGGGTTTGCCAACCCTACTGGCTATGTCTCCTATCTTTGGTCTTTAGTCATACCCGCTGATGAGGCTACGTCCAGCATTCCAGCCCATGAGTCACCACTTTATCAAATCTTCCGCACGAGCTCCAACTCAAACACGTCACGGAACCACACATGGATTCTCGTATCTCAATAGATCTAGGAACCACACCTGGATTCCTCAACAAATCTCGGAATCACACATGGATTCCCATACTTTAGCAGGTCTCAGAATCACGCATGGATCCCAATATCTTGAATGGATCATGAACAACTACATGTTCTCGAGCATCTTAAACAGATATCGAATTTCCACATAGATTCCAACATCGTGAAACAATAATGAACCAATTATGAAGCAATCTGTAACAACCCTGATTTTAGTGATTACCTGTTAATATTAAATTATAACGGTAGTTATAATTTAATATTGAGAATTAAATACAATTGGAGTTTTAAATTGTTTATTTGAAATAAACAATAAATTTTGGGAATAAAAGGTGAGTAAAAACTCACATTTGCTAACTGAAAAATGCTGCCCGTAAAGAAATCGCTCTGTAAAAAGTTTACTATATACGTTCATCTTGTTGTCTGTTGTTTTATTGAATTCCTTGTTTTTGGTTGCCACTTTGAGTGGCCATAACTCTTTAATTTTCAATCAAATTGCTGCCGGATCTTTTTTGGATTGTAGTTTAATTGTCAAACTCTATGCATGTTAATTTTTGTTGCAAAACTTGATCGTTTGGTACTCTAATTTGCTGTTCAAAGTTCAATACGAAGCATACAACACCCAGGAAAGGAATTCCGTAGCCTGGATCAACAGGCGGGTCGACCCAACAGTCTTCAGGTCGACCTGGAGGTCGACCTGGCGGTCAACCTGGCCACTGGTCTGGGTCGACCCCTGTTGGCCCTGGTACGTGAGTGTTCTGCCTTTTGATCTGAGCCTTTTTGTCTTGCTTGCTTACCTATGTCTATGGTTTTATGGCTAGTTTTTATGCAAATTTTGAGACGATTTTATGATGATTATGGGCTATGGTATCCATCAATGGATTAGCCATGGATTGGAGGAATTCAAAATTTTGAATTTTGAATTTGAATATCGATTGGGTGTATTTTCAACGTTTTCTCGATTTTCAAGCACTATTTCTTCCAAATAAATTTTGAGAAAATTTCTAAATGATTTGGTTTTTGAAATCATTATTATTAAATATTTTCAAATCATTTTTAAATTATTTATAAATTATTTCAAAGTATTTTAAATATATTTATTCCCTATAATAAGGAGAAATTTCAATAAAATGTCTTCAAAATGATTTCAGAAAATAATTTTAAAATCTCGTTTTCTCAAGTAAACTATTTTATAAATAATATATATTATTTTACACCTTTCGGACATATGAGAAAGAGAATTAAATGATTTAGTAAAACATGTGGTATGGGACACGTGAGTTTATTTTATCGGTTAATTCCGGACTTGTACGATCGAAACCAGTCGAGTATATTGATTTGAGATGATTTCTGGGATTTGCCATATTATGGCATATTTTGAGAATTTTAATTCCTATATTTAGGAATCTTCCGAGATGGCCAATATTTAGCGAACTTTATGGTTTGAGATCTCCTATTTAGGAGTATAATCGATGAGAACCATCATGATGTATTTTATTGCCCGATGAAATGAGGAAAGTTTTAAGATGGAGATTTCCTTTTTGGGAAGTATGGTTTATATAAAACCATCACGATGTCTTATACTTGTCGATGAGATGAGACAAGTATGATGTTTTTTACTACTCGCTAATGAGATGAGGCAAGATATGATTTTCTGAGGATTTTGATTTAATGATGTCTTCTAGTGTGGCATCAACTAGCAATTAGTAAACCGCTAAGTGCGAACATGTGGTATGGGACGCACGTTAACACTTTTAAGGTTCCTATCTGTGAGTTTGTGACGCACTCACGATGTTTACCAGTACTATAGACCTTCGGGTCATCACGATGTTCTACGACTTCGGTCGTCACGATGTTTTATGACTTCGATCGTCACGATGTTCTACGACTTTGGTCGTCACGATGTATTAAGAATTAAGTCGTCGCGATGTATTATGACTACGAACGTCTGAGGTGGGTACCTATAATATATATATAGTACTGGTTTGAGTTTGGCACGTGCAGCATTGCTTCGGCATGCAATCGGGGTTTGGCCAATCCGGGGAATTTTTATGAGTTTCGATTTCGATTTCACCAATTTGGGATGATGAATTTACTTATAGCCTTGAGTTGGAGAAAGGCTTATATTTATATATATGTTGTTTTATGGTGATTTCAATATTGGGATTATGAACTCTTATTGAATTTCATGAGTTTTGATTTGGAGATTTTGATGATTTCACTTATGGCTTATATGTTGCTTATGTTCACTTACATTGTATTGCCCTTGAATGTGAAACATCTATGCCATGTTAAACCTTATCATGTGATTAACTTTGAGCCTTTATGGAATACCTATTCTTAGTTGTATAAATAGACTTTCTTATATCATTCCTTTATCTTTAAAGGAATGTTTCGCTTATGCACATGTATTCCTTTATCTTTTGCTAATAATGTTCAAGTTAGCCTGACCCGTGTATTTATTACTCGGGTCAGACCGAGTTGCAGGTTAGCTTTTGGACCTATGCTAGCTTTACCTTTTGGGCTTCTTCATCGACTTTGGTTATGGCATAGTTTTTGTGTAGTAATATTTTGTTTGGGAACCTTATGGTGTATCTATTCTTTTGTGGGGATGTACGTATATATTGTGGTTGAATACCACTTGTGGCATGTTGCATTACATTTGATGTATGCATATGTATATTATCCGTGTTGCTGTTCTGTGACTTGAGATTGTTATTGTTATTATATTTTGTTTCTGAATTGATCCTGTAGCCACCATAGTAGTGTATTAGATATGTCGAACTCTTGAGATAAAATGGAAAAAAAATGAATACTAAATCGACATACTTAGCTCTTATCTAATGCAAGACTATGATGGTCGCGCTTAACCAGCCCTATTGTCCGTGTTAGTAGACAGAATTACCTAGTAATTCTCTTTGTTAATGTGGGTCTCAGGGTGGGGCGTTACACAATCATAAACCAATCATGAAGCAATCACGAAGCATCATGAAGCAATCATGAAGCAATCATGAACCAAGAACACATATATGGTTTTGGAGTGGTTACAGTTTCAAGTCATCTCATATAAGTACACTTCCCCGCTCACTGGGTGCTCCAAACCAATCAATCGATTTCCCAGGAATCTCAATCCCGGTTCTGTGGGAAATAAACAGACATGCATAAGAGCGGAGATCACGTCCTAACCGTTTAAGTGGATGGATTTCCTTACCAATGTCCTAGAAGAGAAAAATGAGTTTACACGTACAGTATAGTATCCCCGAAGATAATTGTACCATATAATCCTTATGTTTCTTCTAGATATTTCCAGAGTATATTTGGCCAAATCAAATAACAATAAGAATAATCACATAAAGGAAACTAGTTCCCATATACTATCCATAAGCAAGTAACACACAAATCACGATTGAAACATACAAGTACGATCAAGTCATATAAACGACTTCTAATCCCCTTTTTAATTAATCTTCCTCTATTTAGTTAAAATCCTCTTTTATTAGTAAAACTCATTTTACTTAATAAACTCTTTATAAATGAAACTTCAGTTGTTAATTAAACTCCACTATTTAATTAAAACATCACTATTCATTTTCCACACATTTCAACACTTTCAAAAGTATTCATATACTTATCTCAACCGTATAAGTATATTCATAAATCAATTTCAAAAGGGATTAAGAAAAATGTCACTCAAACACCGTCACTACAAACCCAAAACTATTTCACTTATGATTATCTTCAAAACATTCTTTTTAAAGATCTATTTACATACGTGTATAATCAAAAATGGGTTAAAGGCGAATGTTACTAACAATTGCCACAACAAACCCAAAACAATTTCATACTTGTTATCCTCTTTAAAATCCATTATTAAAGATAAAAGTATATTCCCAAACTCATTTACAATATTTTAACACTTTAAAATATTATCTAAGGGTTTAAAAACAAATGTGGCTAAAACATTGTCTACGACAAACCCCACAACACTTTACTATTCTGTTATCTTTAAAATTCCATTTTAAAGATCTGATCACTTTTCAAAAGTACAGTTAAATGGGTTAAAATATATGTTGCATAAACACCGATACTATAAACCCAAAATCACTTTTATAATTACCATTTACTTTAAAATATCCATTTAAAACTCTATGTACTTCTCCTTTTATTAAACAAGGCAATATACTTTTTTAATCAATTTATAAAACAATCCGTTATAACATAAGTGTTATAATCCAAAACTCCTCTTAAATTCCTTTACAAATACCAAACTTCCTTTATATTCTTTTACAAATCTCAAACTTCCTTTATATTCTTTTACAAATCCCAAACTTCCTTTATAAAGCTTCTAAATATACTAAAATACCTTTAAAAAGATAGATGTTTACATATATTAATTTATTTATAAAAATAAGATATTTAATAAAAAAATAAAATAAACCATTTGTAGGATATTAATATAAAATTCTTTTATTTCTTAAATATATCTTTAACATTTTCTAAAACCATTTATATAATAAAAATGTACTTTTAAAAATCCTTATGCTCATTTTAAAACCTTTGTTTAGAACACCACTTTAAAAACCTGTTTTATAATTTAAAACCATATCTTTATAAATCCATAAATGATTTTTAGAAATATATTTAAACCTTATTATTTTCCCATAATAAGTATGCTAACAGTACTTATTAATCAATACGAAGAAGCACTAGAACGTCTCCCAAAGTTAACTTTAAAATTACAGATCACAACGATCTCAAAGTGCATCCACCGCGATCGTTTCGCTTCTACTATTTACAATTTCCATAAATGTAAACCAATTCCTTTTATGCCTAACATACAAAAATGTGTATAAAACAACTCAATATATATCCACATATATATATTCCTATAATTTTCCCACAATTTATCCAATTTAACATATGTCAAATATCAAGGATTTCAAAGCACGTGTATAATGACTATATCATTTCTAACATTCATAACATACTATCACTTTTCATAAAGCAATATCAAATATGTAAACAAGTAGTGTGGGCCACAATACATGTAATAGATAATCAACAGAGATATACTCAATAATAATGTTCTCACTTTTTTTACAAAACAAGGCAGGGTCCAAAAGTAATAACTTGCATTGTTCGTTATACAGTTTATATTTTCAATACAACAACAATTATATATACAATAATATATAATAAACCGGTGAGTAAATCTCACCCAAGTTCCAGTTAACGCTTTCTCGTTTCCGAATAGCCCAAAATCAAAAGCAGTTCGATTTTGACTAAAATTCCAATAAGCTCCAAACTTGACGAGTCCAACCCCATTGCGTAGTTATCATTAATACTTGTACAACGGCGAAAACGCTGCCTCAATCAGACCTCGTATGAACAAGATATGGATTTGATAAGATTTGGAATTTAAAACATTAATTAATTAACTTAAGTAATTATCAAATTAAAAAATCACCTTTTACTCATCATCTTCCTCAAATTTAAACTGCTGCCTCCCTCCTGTAGCTTGAACCCACTGTGCACGTTCCTCTTGTGTTAGTGATACGCCTAAAACGACCACTATAGCTTGAGCCACCATCACCAAACAACTTCTCATCATGAGTCAAGCCCAATGACATCGACCATGATAAGCCCTACCCCATCGCGACGTCGTGCTCCAAATCGACATCTGTAATGTCGCATCTCCCTTCAAACCACCGTAGAGCTTCTAACCATTGCTGTTCAACTCCACGCATCACCACAAACTCAACCGTAGCTTCGATTTCGACTCCGTCGCCCTAAATAAAGACTCGACCTGTAGCTCAATTGGCGACAAACACCATGTCACGATCTTCATTGTTGCACCCCACCACCCAAAAACACCTCCACATGCTCGCCTTAGCTCCAGAAGAACAACCCCAACGACGATGACCCCTGTCTCCCCCTAAGTCTAACCCCAGCTTCGGCTACACCATGTCCATCACTGTCGAGCGCTATTGTACTTGAAACCAAACATAGGGAATCGAAGCCCTAACAAATACGAAGCTAAGGATCTAAAATCACATGATTTGGTTGAGTATTTCTCTCAAAACAATTGAAGAAAGGGATTAAAATAAGGCGACAGAAGCAGAGGAAGAGGGAATGAAATTATTTAGGTATAAGGTTTTTGAGATGTATTTATAGGCAAATATCAATAATATTATATTCTCTTTAATTTTTACGTTGCGCGTTTCGAGCATGCACGACCACCAATACGTCTGATCGTCATGAATTCATCATCGTAGAACAATTCAATATTTTGGATCTAATGACACTAGTTTCATCAAAATCCGCGACAGTGCCCCAGAATGATATTTTCACGCGTTAGTTAAATTGGATTATTATTAAAACAATTTTAATCACTTTTAATTCTAAATTAATAGCTTTTCATTCTCATTCTTATTCTTATTTAAACAATATTTAAAAAGATTTCAAAATCATTTTTATTTACATTAAATTCAAGATTCAATTATTTAATAATTCCAATATTTAATTATAAATTGTTCAAAAATCCGGGTCGTTATAATTGTCTGTAACTTAAACTAACACATTGACTATTGCTTGTATTGTTTGTATTTCTTTTTCTTACTATAGAAAAATGTCTTAATTCAACTGTGATTGGGTATTTACATTTGAAAGAATTTCCGAACACTCCAAGTCCATGTTATCTTCATTGTATTAGCTGAAACATTTGAACTTTTTGAGTAGTCTGTATATCCACTAGTTGACTGCAATGTATGACAAAAGTGATATCAAAATAGTGCAAAACTCATACCTAGTAACTGTATAATTGAAGTTCATGCTTGATTATTTTATAAATTACTTTTAAGTGTTATTTACAACAAAACTGATATATACATACAAATATATATATATATATATATATATATATATATGTACAAAAATGATACCCAGTGGTTGTTTCATATAATATGATGCTCTATAAATTTAATTATTTAGTTCATTGTCATGTATGACAAAAGTTATATCAAAATAGTGCAAAAATCATAACTCGTACCTGTCTGATTCGAATTCATGCTTGGTTATTTTATAAATTATTGATAATGTTATTTACAACAAACTGATATATATATATATATATATATATGTATATATGCAAAAATGATACCCAGTAGTAGTTTTATATAATATGATGCTCTATAAATTTAATTATTTAGTTCATAGTCATGACAAATGTGATACCAAGATGTGCAAACTCATATCTAGTAGCTATTTTGATTGAAATTCATGCCTGGTTATTTCAATTATTTTGAATATTATTTACAATAAAACTGATACCTACATATATGCAAAATTGGTACCCGGTAGCTATTTGATATAATTTGACAACAGCACTATGCCAAACAACACTTTTACACTTCCAAATCATATATTGAGTTGCCAACTGCTCACCATAACATAGTCTACATTATATATTGACATTTAAGCTCATAATTCTACTCATAGTTTTGCACTTCACAACTTAGCAAACAAATAATTGCAGTCGCTTCAAAACTAGAAAGAAAATAAAATTCATCAAGTAAAAATGATACTAATAGTATGTAAAAAATGATACCATAATTATTTGTACTCGAAAGTGATGTTAAAAGCATATAAAAACCGATACCGTATTTGTAATACCTGAAATAATACTAATAGCATACAAAAACCGATACCATATTTTTACATACTTGAAACTGATACTAATAGAACCGAAAACTGATACCAAACAACAAATAATAATGAATAAACAGAATAGCATAAAAATATAATAACACACCACTTCCCATGCCACCTATATATTCCAAAACACACAGTCAACTAAAATTGATACTATATAACCAAGTTCAACTATAAAGAGCAAATCAATGTCAAATTTAGTATATGCTAAACCAATACACTTATATAACCAAGTTCAATTACATAAAATTGCCGAAAAAGACATACAACCAAGTATAACTCTCAACAAATTCATAAAAACATGAAAATCAAATCTTCTTAGAAGCTTGATAATTACGATTATTGTGACCATATTATTTACATACATCACATCTATTTTGCTTATTTTGAAAATATACGAATCCTTCTTTCCGTTTTATAGAAGGTCTATCGGTTTCATCTTAGGTGGCATAATAATATCTTTAACAGTTCCATCAACAATAGGCTTATCAATTACGAATATGACTATAGTATTAGCATAAGAAGAACAATAAGCATCCACGGTGAAATAATATTCAACAAAATAAAAAACGGACAATTTTGACTTGTTTATGCACTTAATGACGTGAGTATAAAGAAATCCTATAACTTTTCATTGATTGCAACTGCAATTTTTTTAAGATCAACACGATGAGAGTTTGGCTCTTTCACTTCAAAAACAAACACTGAAGACTTGTATACACCTTATCCAAATCCTTCTTCTATCAATTTACTTAAACGAAACTCAATATAAGGACAGAGAGTAGTATTCCACAAATGACATTCCTCTCTTCTTCTAACCACTTGTTCCATACTTTAACACGAATACCATCTAAACAAGAGTAATAGGCAATGCTCGTTCATCCAAAATCCAACTATTAAAACTTTCAGCAACATTTGAACTATATTCACCATAACGTTTCACAGGAAAAAAACAAATCAGCCCACTTATCATAAGGCTTATCCTTTAAAAAATTCATAGTATCAACACTACTTATTTCACAAAAATTTAGAACATGCTTCTTCAAATTCACACAAATTAGAAGCTCTATAACACGTTTTGCATAAGTCAACAATAGACAAATTGGCATTCTTTGCCTTTACAGCTGAAAGAAGATTCTGTTTCATGTGAAAGTAGCAGTAACCATGAAAGAATGAAGGAAAAACTTTATGAACACCTACATCAAACCTTAATGGCGATCCGACATAAAAACCAAATCAGGATCTTCTTAAAGCATTTGTTTTAAATGATTCAAAAACCATTTCCAATTATCCATATTTTCTAGAGAAACTATACCCATAGCTAAAAGGATAAAACCTGCAAATAACAAACAACATTAATACAAAATTTAATCAACTGTCAACTTAAAACTGCTACTTGAAAAACTGATACCAAAAAGTTGATAACTACATTATATTACTTTACATTAAAACATGTTTAAATTATGATACCTAAAAACTGATACTAAGCAATAATCTAATGCACACCAAAGCCACAAATGCAATACTACAAAATATCACTTTTTACACAATAACTAATACTAAGAAAAACTGATACTAACAAAACCTGAAAAATTGATACTAGTTAGTTTTCACAATAATCACACAACATAACCACATAACTCAAAAACAAATTAAAAAAACTTACCTTGATTAAAAAAGTTCGTTGTAGCACCCATCAAAACATCTGGACGTCCACTTAAATGAGTAGTAGCTAAAAAAATCATAGCTCGACAATGCTTGAAAACAGGTATGTAAGCACCAAAACCCACAAACACCCTCTCAAATTGATTACTACAAAGATTAACATCCATCTCGACATAACTACCTAGATTACACTTCTTCAATGCTTCTAAATATCAACTCAAATTATTGTAGGACATAGCATCGTTACCATGCAATTCCATCAAAGCAAGTTGTTTTCCGAAATAAGCAAAAGAGTAAGATAAAGTAAGACTGTATTTTCTTCTAAAATCATCTATTATATCTTTAGGCTTCTTAATAGGACAATCCAGAATCTCATCAATGGTCAGTGACTTAACAAATGCACTAGAAAGATATGGATTGTTCACATTTCTAAGACCAACCCTACAAGAATGATCACTAACCATATGTTTAATGAAATACCTATTTAGCTCTCCCGAATCACAAGAACTATGCACTTTAAAAAGACAGCCATCGTTAGAAAAACGGCAAATAGCAGCAATTCCCGTAGCATAATTCTTCAAAAACACTAATTCATATCCCTTTTGAAGTTGGTATGTCATCAAAAATTCTCAAAAACCTTCGGCTCATACAAAACAAAAACCAACAAAATCAGAAATGGATAATGTCGAATCTCTCGTCAACATATTATTCAAATAACTTTTACTACGGACAACATCGGAATACAAAGATCCACTAGAAGAATAACTAGGAAGAGTGGATGAAATCAAAATAGAACTACCACCATCATTTTCTAACAGAGAACTCTTAACCTTGACAATAAAAGAAAAGAATGCGCTCTTCTTATACAATTGAAAACAAATTATACTTTGAAGATCGAAATCGGTATCAACAACGATAACTTAATTTTCAACAACATAAGAAATCTCAATGGACGAAGGAGTAAGTTGAGACCAATACTGACAAATTTCATTCTTTAAATCATAAAAAGAACAATCAACGGACAACATAGTGCTTAAGGTATTATCATCGAATACAAACAAAACAAGAAGGCTATTCTCACCACTACAAAAGAAAAAAACATCAGCAAAAAAATGTTTTATTCAGACTGTCATTTTACTTAACTAGAGTAATTTCCTTTATACAACAAAAATCAGAAAAAAAATACAAAAATGATACCTACTGACACTAAAACTGATACCTACAAAACTAATCCTCAAATTACTAGTAAAACTGATATTCAAACAGAGTTCATTGAATGTTTGATACTAACAAAACACTAATTTAATTTTCATCCAAACCAATATGAATCCAAGATATATATTAGTGAACAAAAACCAAATAACATTCAATTTAAAACAAATAAGAAAACATTTCTACATAAAAAAGATAAGAAAACAGAAGAAACCTGTTGCTAATGCCTAAATTTGCCATAGAATCTGAAAGAAAAAACACGACAAAAAAACTGAATTCAATTTTTAAAAAGAAAAACAAGAGAATGTTATAAATAACCAAATTAAAACTCTGATAGAAGAAATTAAAAAAAATAGAATCATACCTAAATCTGAAAATTTCTAGTGTCAGATAGGAAGAAACGAGAATCGAAATTAGAATAATACAAATGGATTGCGCACAAGAATAAAGAAGAATGAAGAAGTTAATTTAAACTTGAACGCGTAGAAGGGAAAGCGAAGAAGAATTAAAGAAGAAGAAGAATGAGATTGAAGAAGAAAAGAAGAAAGCGCTCGATGCAGTTAGGGCATTTAAAAATATTTTAATGCTTTTGTACTTGAAAATAAAATATTGATGGATGTCCTAGTAATAAAAAAGCCTATAATTTTCTCCAGAAGAATATTTTCCTGTCAAATAACTAACCACCAGCCATCATCTCCTCTTTTACTTCCTTCTCCACTCTGATCTTATTTGTTTCTCAACCTTCCCTCTCGTCCAAACATCTATCTCATCTGCTCGCTTCCCTTTCAAATATACAAACCCTAGATTAGCCTTTTTGCATCATCTTTCTACATCATCGCTGGCATCATAGTCTACTCCCAACACCGGTGCTTTCAGGTCGCCCACTCTCAATCTCAGCCTAATGTCATTCATTGAGACGATTGGTAGTTGCTAGATGCATCCATGGTTTCGGCACTAAATGCCTTTCAGATTTGAATATCAAAATATGTGAGTCAGTGGCCAACGAGAGTTATTAATATTTCTACTGCTTATTTGTAAATCTCCTTCCTGCTACACACCAATAATATATATTACAATAAATCAAAGGTGAACATGTGGTATAACTAGTGTAGTGGCTCCTTTGTATTTTGCACACAACGAAATATTGTTTGTTGCAATTTTTAGGTCTGTATCACTGTATGATATGTAAATTACACAGTAACCTAGCTATATATAAGGGATGTTAGATCTATATTGCAATACTATTTTTGTGATTTGTTTAATGATTTTTCATTTATGAGTTTTATCCAGAGGTTTAAGTAAAAAATCTTTTGTCAAAATAGAATGTTTTTTGATAATATCATTGTCTGG
Organism: Allium fistulosum; assembly: GCA_030737815.1. NCBI lineage: Eukaryota > Viridiplantae > Streptophyta > Magnoliopsida > Asparagales > Amaryllidaceae > Allium > Allium fistulosum. The sequence continues at coordinate 1,298,343,474 of CM060904.1, read as the reverse complement.
AAGACTGGAACCTAAAGTTATCAAATGTTTGGAAAAATAGCAGTATTTATCTAAATTTGGTTACTTTAAAGTTGTTATACATAAATCAAACCTGTTCCCATAGGAGGATGGCATCAGATACATCATATTGGTATTCTAGGGTTCATGTGCGTTATACTGAAGATGAAGTGGTGGAAAATAAGTATATAAATTTACAAACGATCATCGTACTCTACTACGAGAAAAAAAATCAAGAAGTTGGAACAATGAAACAAAAGTATGGAACAGTGCTTGACCCAGGTACTGTTTGTGCCAGGTGGACATTTGAGCATAAGTTCACAGTGGTCCATAATATCTGCAGTCATACCTAGTCCTTTGTTTGCCTGTAAGAGATAATAAGATGAGCTGTAATCCTACATATAATCAAACTGGCTGACAAATAAACATTGATGAACTTTGATAGTTCTATACAACAATTAATTTTTTTTTGAAATTTGCTAAACAGAAAAGGGCCCAAGCCATACAAGTTCGGGTATACCCGACTTCCCACAACGCATACAGACCCTAACACGCCTAGGGTTACAACTTACAATCCATGCCCCCATTTTACGAAAAACATAACCCTAAACTAATAAAACACAGAAATGGCAGAGGACAAAACCTCTTATTCCACCGTATCTGCAAATCGAGACTCAACAATTAGCTCCGCTGATTTTCCCCCTCTCCCAATACGGGAGACAATCGTTGAAGTTACTTCTCATTCCACTAATTTCAGCTTTCGAGCTACTGTTGAGGATATTCTGTGAAGAACTTTCAGATCTAGCAAAGTTTTGCTCGATGTCAGTAAGTCTGCTCGCATCTAAGTAGTTTCGAGGTTGATTATCATCTTGTGGCTGCTCAGAAACTTTGCTTGGGTAAGCTCCGATATGGCAAGTAGAAGAATTAGATCTTTGTTGCTCCAATCTGGTCTGCTTTGCCTTCGCTGGAGAAGGAAATCTTCAACATGCTTACTTCCGGATTCGTTGTCCCACCACTCATATAGGTATCTGAAATCGGTTCAGTTCTTTATCCTCTTCTTTGACTTTTGCAGTATAGTTTTACTATCAGTAATGATTAACATCCATCTTTGCTCCTTCGTAGGTTTAGCTTATTATGCACTCTATTGTTTCGCTCATTTTAGATTTGTTAAACTGCAGTGACTAGTATTACATGGGCAAAATCTCTTTCTAGAGACTTTCTACTGAAACCGTCTTTGATGTATTTTATTGCTTGCTTTAATTCCATACAGTTCTTATGCTTGATGCCCAAAGTTTCCCGAATGTTATTCCAAATAGAAAAAGAATATCTGCACTCAAAAAAAGAAAAAACAAATGATTAGTAGATTCTGATTCACTCACATAGTGGACATAATAAATTAACAGAATAACCTCATTTTCTCATTCTGTCTTTTGTTGGCAGCATTTCATTAGTAGCAAAATAAGTACATATTGCCATTTTAGGATTATTGACCCTGTTCCATATACATTCATGTCATTCCACAGTTGGATGTTTATTCCTAATACATTCCTATGTCTATTTAAAATATAATTTTCCTCTTTTGTTTGCTGTCCATTCCCAATTGTCTATACTTGCATCAATGTCAATTGGTATTTTACATATGCTTTCTTTGTGTGGATTAGTGATTGGATGCACTTGAGGTTGCCGCCTATTTTCACTAATTATCATAGACACATCTGTATTTCCAAAAATAACTAAGCTACTCCACCCAACTCGATTAATAAAAGATTCATGTTTACACCTAGGATCAAACCAAAAACTAGTTTCTTCTCCATTTTTAAAAATTCTTTCTAACATTAATTTTCCTTGGTTTCTACAGTTTAAAATCTGTTTCCAAGTATTTGATTGGTTATTTTTTGGAAAAATATTCCAAAAATTATTATTGTTTTTAAGATACTTATTTTTCATCCATTTTGCCCACAATGATTCTTCTTTTAAAAACCTCCAAAATAATTTTAAATGACATGTAAAACTAAGATCATTCATATTTCTAATCTCATGCCTCCTTTTTTTTGGCATGCACACTTTTTCCTAACTTATTTTATGAAATCCTCTTCTCCAAAAAAACCAGCACATCTTTTCTCTAGTTTTTTAACTGATGCTGCAGGTATATGATAGGTTTGCAACCAATATAATATAATAGCATAAACCACTATTTTGATAAGCTCAATTCTACCTGTAGTTGATAATAATTTGCTTAACCAAGTTTCCATTCTTTCTTGTACTTTTTCCATCAGAATTTTTCAATAACTATCTTTAATTTGATTAACAGATAAAGACAGACCTAAGTACTTTATTGGAAGGTTACCTTCACTTACATGTAATACATCAAGTACCTCTTTTCTACACTTGCAATTTTTACTAAAGTATGTCTTATTTTTGTATTCATTAATCTGCAGCCATGTATGCTTATGTAAACACTCAAAAATACCATTAATTGCAAGTGCATTAGATTTATTAGCTTTAACAAACAACATTAAATCATCAGCATATATCAAATGAGTAATAATAGGTTGCACTTTATTAATTGGATTAACAGTACATTTAATGGTTTCTATTTCCATCCAAATTGAGAAATACTCTATGACCATAGTAAATAGATATGGAGAGAAAGGGTCTCCTTGCCTAATTCCTCTATTACTTTCAATAAAATCGTCTAGCTTACCTTGAATCAAAATAGAAAAAGTTGGGGTGTTTATGCATTCATACACCAAATTAAAAAACTTATTCGAGAAACTCATATTAGACATTATATAATGTATGAATTTTCTATTTGCTCTATCATATGTTTTTTGTAAATCTATATTTAGACAAACATTGTCACCAAGTTTCCTATTGAAATTACGCACCATCTCATGAGCAAGCAATGGAATTTTATATATCAACCTACCCGGAACAAAGGCATTCTGATTTTCAGATATTAAAAAGGGCAAAAAAATCTTTAATTCTATTGTTTATCACTATTGCTTTTATTTTGTAAATAAAGTTGCAATATGATATAGGTCTATAATCTCCAATGTTAGATGGATTCTTGTTTGTAGGAATTAATGTAATAAAAGTATGGTTTAGGCTTTTTAACAGCCTATCTTCATTAAAATATTCTCTTACTACATTAATAACGCTACCTTTAATCATATCCCAGTGAGTTTTATAAAATGTTGCATTAAAACCATCAGGCCCAAGACTTTTGTTATCACCTGCTTTAAACACTATATGTTTGATTTCCTCTCCTTCAATTGGAGCAAATAAAATCTCTTATGCTACTGAATTGATTTTACTTTTGAAAATGATCTTAGGAAGTTCAGGTCCTTTGTGTTGTACAAACTTTCAAAGTAGGTCATTGCTTCTTGAGCAATTTTATTAGTCATTAGTCAAAATTCCATTAATATCAAAATAGTGCCTATACTACTTATATGCTTTCTACTACTCATTTTAGCATGAAAAAATTTAGTACAATTATCCTCCTTAGTAAGCTAATCCACTTTGGCCTTTTGTTTTAAATTCACTGTATTTGTATATAATTCCTTAGAAAGGCAGCTCTGATTAGAAAAAAAAACTCTCACTATTAATATCTTCTGGGTTTTTATCTATTATGTCATGTAAAATTTTACCCTCTTTCCTTAGTTTTTCTATACACATCTTATTGTGGCTTTTACCTTTATTCCACTTTTTAAGATTAAATTTAATATTCTTAAGCATCTTACTGAACTGGTATTGATGTGTACCTTCACAAGAAAAATTGAAGCATTCATTCATTATTTCTTTATACTCGCTATCAAGAGATCATCCATTTTTATATCTAAAAGTAACGTTTCTTTTAGTTAAACTATTTGCATCATGAAACAGTCTAACTATTAAAGGGGTGTGCTCACTTGTATTTTGCTCTAAAATATTACATAAAAAATTAGGAAATACAGTAGAAAATTCTTTATTTATTAAAATTCTATCTAGTTTACAATGAATATTCTTTTCAATACCAGACCTCCAAGTACATTTATTGTCATTTATTAAAGGCTCAATTAACCTAGTTTCAATTAAAAATTTATTGATTCTATCCAGTTTAGAAAATGGTATATTATTTCCTCCAAACTTTTCATAAATGCATCACATTATTAAAATCTCCCATTATAAACCATGAAAATTTATAAGTATGATTCAAACTTTTCATAAATGCATCACATTATTAAAATCTCCCATTTTCAAAATTACTCCCACAAACACTAGTCACTTGAATACTAGCACCCCCTATGTTCTTAAAATTACAATATATAAACTGTAAATTTGTATTGTTGTTAATCCAAATATTTGAATCCCAAAGTGCTAAAATTCTTCCTTTACTTGATAATCTCCTACATAATTTTTTAATATTCTCATCATTCATTTTATTTTCTATTAGAGCTACGGTTGATGGTTAATGAATACTTAACATATTCATTATGTCAGTTTGTTTACCTGGAGAATTCATCCCCCTAACATTCCATGCAAAGATCGACATATAATAATGATATTAAAGGGAGTTTCTGGTTTTCACACCTGGCACTGATGAACTTCTGCTTCTTTTTTTGCACACTGTCCCTTTTACTTTAAGCTTTGTGACCATTTGGTCCCATTCTTCATTTTCTATTATGTACTTATGCTTAAAGTTTGCTTTCACTTTGCTTCTTCCTCTAATCCCCTTCTTATTAATGTGCAGCTCTAAGATATCAAAATTTTCAGATGTGCGGGGAAGTACTGAGTCGATGCAACCTCCGTCCTCAGTATTTGTAGCATTTTCTGATCGAGGGATTATCTCCATGGATTCAGAGCTATTTTCATAGTTTAAGTGAATATCTTTATTCATACTTGTACCATTAATGTTTGTAACTAAATGAGAATCTAAAACCTGGAGGATATTAGATTCTACGACCTCTTTATTTTTATGATCCCCCACTATATTTTTGTTTATTATCTCCGCTGCCCAATTCTTTTGACCATTTTTTTAAGGAGGACCTTCATCTGCCATGAACTGATCTTCTTGATTGGTGAGCTGCTCTTGAGTGTTTTCTTGGCCTGTGATGATACCTTCTTAGTTGATCTGAGCAGTTAATGTATATATTATTTCAATATTTTCTTTTTTGCTTTTTTGAAACCGTGTTCTTATCAACTGCATCTGGACCCTTTTCTTGATTTCTTGGACCAGTACTCTTAACTTTGTTGACTCCCTAGTTTTGGTACCTATGCTTTTTTTGAATTACGCTGCTCTTTAGTGTGTCAGAAGCATTTGTAAAAAAATACACTTTGGGGGAATTCATTCATAATGACTCCTTGTATGATGTTTTCCCCATTATGCAAAGTTAAGTAAATTTCTTCAGAAAGTTCATCTTCCCCAGCCACTTCTACCACAAGAGGAGCATAATTCAATCTTGTTTTCGTTGCAGTGGCTGCATCCATTTTAATGGGTTTTCCAATTAAACTTGCCATGATGCTGAACGCCTTTTTGTCCCGCGGCAGCAAATTGACATTTGGTTGTCTGACCCATATTAGCATTATTGTTAGTAGATCTTTGTCTAACTTTAATTTTTTAGATCGCTTTTCCATAATGATGGGTTTGCCATCAAAGAATTATGGATCATTTTTTAACATAAATTCACAATCTTTTGTTCCTTTGAATTTAATCAAGAAGAAACCATTCTCTATTGAATACATTTCAAACTCACCTAATGGCTTCCATATTCTTTGGATATAGGATTTGAAGTACAAGAAGTATTGTTTGGTACCCACCACATATACGAGTGTAGAATTACTCCAACATTCATCGGTCTTCTTGCCCTTTTCTCTTTAACCGGATCATGCTTTTTGTTATTTATCCTTAGGCGTTATGTATTCAAGATTGCAGTCTTCTTCTTTTCGTTCCTCAGCAACAATATCTGTTCAAGATTTAGGACCTTGAGCCATATTCACTGCAGTTGGTTTCTTGCTTTGTCTGATCTCCGCTCCGTCCTTGTTCAGAGGTGGAAAGAAGGTCGTGAGCTTTCTTTTTCCAATACTTTGCCTTCTGTTTGAACCGGCGGCAACTCCTGATTTTTCTTGACCTCCCTTCTTCTATTGGTTCCGTTCTGAATCAATTGGAACCCATTATTATCGATGATGACACCTCCAATGGTTTTCTGATGTGATGGTTTTCTGATGTGAGAAGATTTATTAGAATCAGGTGGGCTAAAAAGTTTTGATGATTCGGGAATTTTAGAGGAATTTGAGAGGGGAATTTGGTTTTCCTCCGTGGCTGAAAGGAAATGTAGATCGTTTTATTTTCTATACAACAATTAAGCAACAATGCAAAGGTATATATTATACGCTCTACACCATGGAAGTGTCCATGCACCATAGATAACATGTAGTGAAGCAATTTGGTGCCGACAGTATATTTAAGACAATGCTTTTGTTTCAACTTTCAACTATCTCAATTTGTAAACCAATATGTTCAAGGACATAGATTATTGTTTGGAATCTCTTCATTTCCTCATGGTGAAATAACAAAAGTTGTTTTCACTAAAATAGCAAAACTAGTATCATTCTGCATCAAACTACATTCAATCCATCCACATTTACACTAATCGTGTCTAACCATATAAAGATATTCGTAATATATATTTTCTTACAACATGCAAACACTTGTTCTAAATTTTTTGTTTCCTCTTTTCTTCTCCAATATACACATGGAACAAACATTCAGTTTGATAATGATGATATGGCTATTGTATTTTAACAAAAAAAGATACTTTTTTGTGAAGATTCGCCTCTACAAAATCAGTCATGTAAGTACTTCCCTTTACGTACCAAAGATCGGTTATATAAAACATCAGCATGACTATTGATAAGTGCACCGAAGCACTGGAGGGAAAGTGAGTGTACTTCCAAGTATGACACACCATGTGGTTCGGTTACAAATAGGCCTCTAAAATGGTAAAATTCTGGTCCTTAGAATTCTCAGGGTTTGCATCAGAATTCTGATGGCTTACAGTCACAATTCTGGTGGTTTAGAGTCGGAATTTTAGCGACTTAGAGTCAGAATTCCGATGCAGGTAATGAATCAGGTAGTCTCAGTTCCATATTTGTAGTTATGTTTCTGGATGTTTCCTTGTGGTCTAGAGGTGCTCCAGATGCGTCCCTATTCGATTTGGTGGAGTATAGATGCTCTAGAGAATTTCAAATTCGATCCATTTAATGATGTTGACAAAGATGCTATCTTGGGCAAATCTGCATGTGTGCGTGCATGTGTGTTTGTGTGTGTACATGTGCATGTGTGTGGCATACTTGAGGTTTTGAATGTCGATCGAGTAAACTGCTGCTATCAGGTATTAAGATTGTTGGTCTTGATATTTAAATGTTTTAGTGCCAAATACCCAGGACAATAAGGCCCTCAACTATTTAGCTTTGCTCATGAAGATTTTAGCGCCAAATATTGAATACCATCATTTTGTTCTAATGCTATCTTTGTTGCTTTTTTTATTACAGTTCCAACTATATATCATTTAAATATATACTCAACTCCTCAATATTAATGGTCTTGAGAGATTTGGAATCTCCCAGTATTTTACTTCTCAGATAAAGAGCATTTTAAACCAGATATACAGGTAGCCATTAACCAACTTCTACTTTATAAAAACTTCTAAAATACATGTTCATGTTGTACACTTTCTTTTGTGTTCCATATGATTATTTGTTTTATTATATAGATGCCTTTATCAGTTGTAAACAAAATTCTGTCTAGTAAAAATATATGGTATTATTAAATTTAACATAGTTAAGGTATATATTAGAACTTATACTACTGGTACATAATTACGCCTCATATGATATACTAGAATAAACTGGAAATATCAAATTGCAGATGTTGGTTAGAAGATGATGAGGAAATTATGTCAGAAGCTGCAACATGTGCATTGGCATTTCATATTTAAAAAATGAATGGATATGCAATTTCTTCAAGTGATATTTCCAAATTTCATATTTACAACTAATAAATTTAAAGGCATTTTCAAATGGTTGGTAACACAGTGAATAATTGGGTAAATGCATTAGCCTGTCGGTTGTCTTGTTTATTGATACCGTCTCAAATGTAAGAATTACATATAGTTGCTTTTTGTAGTTTCCAGCAACAAGTGTATCTTACCATCCAGGGTACAATTAATCGAAAAGACTTGCTTTTTGTAGTGTAGTTATACCGCCTTTTGTAGGCAATGAGAAGTTAACATATTAAATAAATTTATATAGGAATAATAATACACATAAAAAAATACAACAAAGATACAATGGACCTTAGTAGGTGCCAATACTTGAGCACATCTTCGTTCCAACTACTCGCGCATATTTTAATTATATTATAGTGTAACATTATGCAACATAAACAAATACTTTTTGATCATTTTTCCACACGTATAGTGGGGGCAAGCTTTTGAGTTCCCAATAGCAAAAATTCTAGGCACATCATGGTTTTCTAATTCATGTATTGGATGTGACGATGTTGTCGGCTTCAAGCGCTCGTATATCACTATTTGTATTGGTAAGTATAGTAAGAAAGCCCTAACTCTTCCTCCCACTATATGTACTAGTGTGTAACCCGTGTGTTGCACACAGTAATGTTATTAAAAAATAGTCTTTATATTTTAATTATTGCTAAAAATATATTTTATTATGCAATATATGATAAATTTGTTGTCATATATTAATCATAAACTAAAATGATCCGCAACGTTTAAATATAAGGTTGAATGATCAATACTCGCTAACTACACATCTCTTTAGAAATTAATGTCCTAACTTAAAAAAATTATTATAAATTAAAATTATTAATACTGTATATGTAAATAATTTATGTTACATGATATTTTTTTATATGTATGAGTGAGTAAGTAAATTCACCATTTTGTTAATATGATTGTTGTGTATATATTGGACTGTCATCTTTTTAAATGGCTTTATAAATGGATTAATGAACATTAAATGATCTATTTGAATAATTGGGATTAATGATTGACATAACTAATGAAATATAATGAGCTAAATGTAAAAAAAGTTAAAATTGAAAAGAGTTTTGTACAAATTTGTAATTGAGAAGAGCATAAATCTTATGATTAGCTTATCTGTATGTGAACCTTTTTTTTTAAATCAGACGTGTGAACGTTTATTCATTATTAAGTTTTCATTTTTAAATAATTTTATCATTGTAGTTAATCATGATTTCACGTTCTTATAGGAGGGTCATGCTTTCAACTTTGATATTTGCAAAATAATGTTATGTGGTATTTAGTTGAGTTATGAGCTGGGTATTGTATGATTACACGTTGAAAGTGAGAATTTTTCTAATTTTTATCGTTGTAATATATACATTCATATCGTAATGGTGTAAAATATAAATTTATATTTTAAAAGTTGTTAAAAATGAAATTATGCTATATAACGTACGATACTTTTTTTGAGATAAATGAATTAGAAATTAAAAGAGTTATTATTATTTATGCATACACATTTTATGTTATGTGATTTAAATATCTTCATATATCTATATAAAAAAGAAATAATTTTATTATTTTTCTCATATATATGAATATTGTATATATTGAAATCCTCGTATTTTTAGAATTTATTAGATAGATTAATAAATATTAGTTAATCACATTTATTTAAATAGTTTAAATTTAAGATTACACAATTAGTTAAATATATGGACTTGAATGAAAAATATTAGAAGATAATTGAGAAGGCTTTCTAAGTAATTGTAAAAAAATTCAAAATTTTAGGTATTTGAAGTTAACAAAATTTTATAGTGCAATGTATGATAAATTCATTTAAAATAAATTTGTTATTGTCATTAATGTATATAATTTATGTTATATGGTTTATATATATTTGCATCTAAATGAATTTTTTTATACTAATTTGTTAATGCGCTTGTGGTACACATATTGAAATTTTCATATTTTTTAGATTTATTAGTAAATATTAGTTGACTAAGTTTATCAATTAATTTAAATTTTGGATTATATGTAATTAATTTAAATGTGTGGACTGTAATGTAAAATTTTAGAAGGGAACTGTGAAAGATTTGGAAATATTTGTAGATTCTTTTAAAAGTAGGCACTTGAATGTAACATAGTGTGAAAAGTTTAGTAGAATAACTGAAAAGTGATAAATTATAGGATTTTGAAAATAAATATCAACTTGAAGCTAGAATTATGAGAGATCTTCAACTTCTTAGAATAAAATATGTCCAGAGTGAAATGCCCAAGGTTCCATATTTTGTAATCCGACACCTCTAATGGGCGGCATTGGATTTTCCTATCTCTTCTAGTCTTTATAATTCTCTATCACACCATACAATTCTATTTCTCTTTTATAGGCCAAATTTTCATTCCTTTGCATCAACATACGTCCTTCCCTTAGACTAATATACATATCAATTACCATTTGAATACTCATATGCAACTTTATACACACACTAAAATATGGTGCGTCAATCACTTTGTTTTTTATGCAGAACTTTTAAGTCATCAACCCGACATACCTTCACAGTTTGTATGGCCTGAAGAAGATAAGCCGACACCTGATGCCAACGAAGAGCTTTTTGTACCATTTATTGATTTAAAAGCTTTTTTATTCCATGACCCAAATCCTGCTTTTTCTGAAGTTTCAAAGCAAGTACACGAAGCTTGCAAGACTCATGGATTCTTTCAAGTTGTTAACCATGGCGTTGTTAGAAATGAATTAATAGTATTGGGGAATGTGAAGACATTAATTGCCTTGGAAGTTGAATAGTCTCACATCTTAGAATAAAATAAACTATTTGTGTTTTTATACTAAGATGTGGACACTATGATAATTCCTATAGACAAAGAGAGACACAAGCCATGACGGGTGGTGCTACGCACCACCCCACACGCCCACGCCCACGCCCTGGACGAATGGACGTTTGAGGCGTATTAGAGGCACACCTATCGATATCTTAAGCATCGTAGAGGGAGCAATATTGTTTTAAGGAAACATTTTTTAAACGTTGGACTCGGACACTACAATCGGTACGTTGTTTAGTACTTTATTTATTAATTGCACCATTCTACTCGTAATATTTTTGCGATGTGCCTGTGATAGTTTGTTGTTGTTGCAATTTGCGACATAATTGTAACAGTTTCGTAACACTTTTCTTACGTTACTGTTTAACAATTTCGTAACGCTTTTCTGACGTTAGTGTCTAACTATTTCGTAACATTTTTCTGACGTTGCGAATAATAATCTTGAAACAATATTGATTTATTGTTGGCTATTTTTGTAGACAAAAATGACTCATGAAAACAACAACTACACTAACACAGACTGTGGTTACTACTCAGTCTACAAGTATGGTTCCAACGATGGCGCTGTCTCATGGAGAACGACCGGAAAGGTTTACAGGAATGGACTTCAAACGCTGGCAGCAAAAGATGCTATTTTACTTGACGACTTTGGGCCTTGCCAAGTTTCTTGCAGAAGATGCTCCCGTAGTCAAAGAATTGGAACCTGATGCAACAAAAATTGAAGCCTTGAATGTCTGGAAGAGTTCCGACTTTATGTGCAAAAACTACATATTTAATGGGCTCGACACAGCCTATACAATGTATACTGTACTGCTCGAGCTTCCAAAGAACTTTGGAAGGCATTAGAGAAAAAGTACAAAACTGAAGATGCGGGCATGAAGAAATTCGTAGCAGTAAAATTCCTTGACTTCAAAATGATTGATGCAAAGACCGTTATCAACCAGATTCAAGAGTTACAAGTCATCATTCACCAACTGCACGATGAAGGAATGACTATAAGCGAATCCTTTCAGGTTGCTGCTGTAATTGAAATGCTTCCTCCATCATGGAAAGATTTCAAAAACTACCTAAAGCACAAGCACAAGGAGATGACAATGAAGGAACTTGTAAACCGATTGATGATGGAGGAAGATAACCGAAAATTTGAGAAGAAGACTTTGCATACCATTATTGCCAAGGCAAATGTAGTCGAGTTAGAGAAACCTAACAAAAGGAAACGTGAGCATACTCCTAAGAAATCAAAGAAATTTTAGGTTTCATGCCATAATTGTGGTGTGATAACTCGGATTTTGGGCATCATATAATTTGATAATTATCTAATTTTAACTATAGAAAACACTGATTTATAGTTGAACAAATAAAATTCTGGTAGTTAAAAATATCTTGATATATAAATGGATTTGAAACTATAATAAATGTTGAAAATTTTAAGTGTATACATATACAAGTATATAAGTGTGTATATATACATATGTATATATATATATGTGCCATGAGAAGAAGAATATATGGAAGTTTGTAAAAGTGTGAATATATATATATATATATATGTGTGTGTGTGTGTGTGTGTGTGTGCCATGAGAAGAAGAACATATGGAAGTTTGTAAAAGTGTGAATATATATATATATATATCAAAAATTCACATAAGATAAATATTTATTAATTTAAAATATAATAGCTTAAGTTTAAAATAAGATTTAATAAAGGTTTAATATACTTTCTTTTAAATGATACATAAATAAATAAATATAACATAAAGACTTGAACATTTGTAAGCTTGTGTATGCCATGCTAATACAAGTGGCATTGTTTTCTTTTAAATTGAAATATTAATAATGAATGTTTAGTGAAGGTTGTACAGATCATAATTTTCTACAGATCTATTTCTCAATTTTCTTTCATCTTCCAAATTAAAACTAAAAAGAAAATCAAAACAACTTCAAGTCAACCTAAGCAAGCAAAGTAGATTCAAATCAGGGATCAAGCTTCAGTTCAAACTCAAACATAGAAAGGATCAGATCAATCAAGTCCAGTTTTTCAAAAAGATTTGTTTCTCTGTTAAACAAAATCAGTGAGTAAACTTCACTTTTATCCTTTCTATTTACTTATGCCTATGATGATGGATGAAAATGATAACTTGAAATGTTTTATTATGGATGAATTAAAGTATTTTTGTGTGTATATATATATAGGAAATATCTGGTGCATGTCTGTATATATGTATATCCATACCTCTGTTTGTAAACATGCACAAGAATTTCATATAAAAATCTATATCTCGATATATAAGCATATTTATGTTATGATCCTTAAGGGAAAAATGTTGGTATTAACTAAATCTTGATTTTAAAAACGTTTGTAAGAATAATTAAGAAGTAATTAACTGGAAAATATAAATATACAGTAAAAATCCAATGCATGTTAGAAATCAAATGTTTGGAAATTGTGTTATGATTCTACGATCTGATTCGTGTTGCAAAATAATGAATTTAGATAAAGAAATCATGATTTTTAGCATTATGGATTATGAGATATTTCGAGATGATCAGTTTTTGGGTTTTTGTTGATCTCTGGCGATCGAAAGATCTCGGAAGGTCGGGGTTCATGCTGGAGGTAGAGCGGAGGATGGAGATCACAGGAAAAATGGCGGTTGAATTTATTGATCGTCGTGGTGACCGAATGATGAAGATATAGGGTTTAGCGACCTGTTTTGGTCGAGAGTGTTGACGAAGTAAATTCGACGTCATGGGTTGACCGGAGTGGATCACAGGAGGGGGAAACGTTGCGGGGTGACGTGATGCAGCTTTGGGTTGGTTGGCGATCTTACTGGGGGTCGAAATCGACGGCGGGAGCAGTTTAAGTTGATCGAAGTTTGGGTTCCAGTAGTCTCGAGTAACTCGATTTTGATTCTCAGGCGTTTTCGTCGATCTGGAAGGCTAGGTTGGTCGATGGTGTTGTCGACGGCGTGTTGATGGTCGCGGCGTCGGTCGGAGATGACCAGACTTTGTGTACACGAGCACGCGTGTGCGTTCGAGTCTGGTATTGGTTGTGGGATTTGGGGAAGAAGGAGGATGCTCGGGTCTAGATCGAAGTTTTCATGTGTTTGTCTCGAAGGGAGTAGAGTTTCGCGAGTGTCTCGGGTTTGACTCGAGTTTTTGTGAGTATAGGCTCGGGTTTTAGCCTGTGTTCAAATAACCTGGTTTTTAAATTAAAGTATGATCAAGTTTTAAGTTATTAAACAATTTTCAAATTTTAGATTTTTAAAGTTAAATGTTTTTAAAGATAAATTGTTTTGGTATTCATTAATTAACTAAAGTAATAACAAATGGTTTATAATTTGTTAATGTTAATTAAGCAAGATTTAAAAGTAATTAAAGTAATTAATTTAATTTATTTAGAGATTAAATTAAGTTAATTAGAAATTGAGCAGCTAATTAACCTTGCTTATGGATGATTAGATTATATTGAATGCCTTGAATTGTTTGGTATCTCTGATCTGTAATATTCTGTGATGTGAAATGCTTGGATTGATCTGTTAATAAATGTGAATCATTTATTTAATTAGATACCTGTGATGAATTACTATGTGAATATGATATTCTGAATTTAAATTGAATTGTTTTCCTTAAATAACTTGGCTTAAAGGATGGCATTGAATTCGAAGAGATCGGGGTCAGATATCAGCGATATCCGGAACCACTTTGATTAGTAATCTCTAATTCTTTATAGATTTGATTATAAAATCAAATAGGCTGGAATGGAATAAATTAAGTGAACTTGGCCATTTAAACTAAGTAACGGTACTTAGATATTGTTTTAAAATATCAATGGATTTGTGCAATAAGTGATTGGCTATAACAAGATAATAACTCGTAGTGATGTACGAGTTACCCTGGTTTTCAAAGAAACTTTATAACTTAGTATTTCAAGATATATGGGTTTACTCACGCTGGTTTCCAGCCTGACTCGGGTGTTACTTTATTGTAATGCTCGGGTTAGACCGAGTATTACAGATTTTTCAGGTAAGATCATTCTGGAGCTCAGGTGGCGAGCTGGATGACAGAATAGTATGGAGTATATTCCGCTGTATATTGGAGTTATATTGTTGTTGTCTGGGATAAGTTGATTATAACTGTCCAGTTTATTGTGTGTGGTTGTAACTCTGATGTATTGAATGTAAATTAGCAGATACAACTTTCCTTTGTATAAATGCTATTAATTGATATTATATTTTGATCCGCTGCGAATGTGAGATTCTGTGATTTGTTTTTCTGTCTCTTCTTCTACCTCTTTTCTTCTAACTCTAACAATCTGGAATTTCCGACGATCGATTGTTCAGCATTTCTACAGTGGATGTATTAGTGTCGAATTTTCGGGGTCGAAAATTTTGGGTCGTTACATGTGGGAATAAAGGACACAAAGCCTCTGAATGTCGTGCACCCAAGAAAAAGAAATCAGAAGCAAACATGGCTGACATCTCAGAAGGCGTGTCTGATATGGACTTATGTGCAGTAGTGTCTGAATGCAACCTTGTTGGTGACTCGAAGGAATGGTTTGTAGACACAGGAGCCACACGACACTTATGTACTAATAAGTGGATGTTTACTACCTACAAAACTGCTACTGAGGATGAACGACTTTTTATGGGTAATTCATTCGCATCAAAAGTCGAAGGCAAAGGAAAGATTGTACTGAAAATGGCTTCTAGAAAAGAACTTGGAAGATGTTCTTCATGTTCCAGAGATCCGCAAGAACCTGATTTCCAGATTGTTGTTTAGCAAGCATGGCTTCAAACTCACTTTTGTGTCTGATAAGTTTGTGTTGTAAAAGAATGGAGTGTATGCAGGAAGGGGATATGTTTGTGATGGTTTGTTTAAGGAAAATGTAACCGCTATTGTACCAAACAATGATATGAATAAAATTGAATCTTCTACTTATATTGTTGATTCCTCTAACATATGGCATTCTAGATTAGGCCATGTAAATTTTGATACCTTACGAAAATTGATTAATCTAGACTTTATACCTAAATGCAACATAGATTCCAACTATAAATGTAAAGTTTGTACAGAAGCAAAATTGACAAAAACCTCATTTCATCATGTTGAACGAGAAACTGAACCTCTAGACTTAATACACATAGATGTATGTGACTTAAAAACGTGTCAAACTAGAGGTGGAAAAAGGTACTTCATTACCTTCATTGATGATTATACAAGGTACTGTTACGTGTATCTCCTTAGAAGTAAGGACGAAGCATTCGACATGTTTAAACAGTATAAAGCAGAAGTTGAAAATCAACTCAACAAGAAAATAAAAGTTTTAAGAAGTGATAGAGGAGGAGAATAAGAATTTTCCTTTGAGGAATTCTGCGCCGAACATGGTATTATACACCAAACTATAGCCCCGTATTCACCTCAATCCAACGGTATAGCCGAACGGAAAAATAGAACTCTTAAAGAAATGATGAATGCCTTATTAATTAATTCTGGATTGCCAGATAACTTCTGGGGAGAAGCTATTCTTTCTACAAATCATATTTTGAATAAGATACCACGAAAGAAAACATCTAAATCTCCCCATGAACTTTGGAAAAATAGACCACCATCCTACAAATACTTAAAAGTGTGGGGGTGCCTTGCGAAAGTGGAGGTACCTAAACCAAAAAAAGTCAAAATTGGACCAAAAACAATTGATTGTGTATTCATGGGATATGCACAAAATAGTGCCGCTTATCAGTTTTTGATACATAAATCCAAAATTGATGATATTCATGTAAATACCATCATTGAGTCGAGAAATGCTAGATTTTTCGAACATGTATACACTTTAAAACAGGGTACTGAAAATTATCCTCAAAAAAGACCACGGGAAACTGAAATCTCCAATTCTCTCGAGAATATTGAACAAAATATTGATCAGCAAAATACTACTAATCAACAAGAGGAGGAACCGAGGAGGAGTAAAAGATCAAGGACATCAAAAACCTTTGGTCCAGACTTCTACACATTTATGTTAGAAGACGATCCATTAACATACAAACAAGCTATGTCCTCCACTGATGCTTCTTAATGGAAGGAGGCCATTAATAACAAAATCGAATCCATTATGGCAAACCATACATGGGAGTTAGTTGATTTACCTCAAGGATGCAAGACCTTGGGTAATAAATGGATTTTTAAGAAGAAATTGAAACCTGATGGTTCAATAGACAAGTATAAAGCTCGATTTGTGGTTCAAGGTTTCAAACAAAAGGAAGACCTGGACTATTTTGATACATATTCTTGGTAACTAGAATAACATCCATAAGAATGCTGATAGCAATCACATCCACGCTCGATTTAGAAATACATCAAATGGATGTAAAGACAACATTTTTAAATGGAGAACTGGAAGAAGAAATATACATGAACAACATGTAGGTTTCCTAAAAACTGGAAATGAAAGGAAGGTTTATAGATTAAGAAAATCACTGTATGGGCTTAAACTAGCGCCTAAACAATGGCATGAAAAATTTGATGAAAATATGATATTAAATAGATTTCATATAAATGAATGTGACAAATGTGTCTATTCTAAACATACAAATATGGGATATGTCATTGCATGTCTATATGTAGATGATCTACTAATATTTGGAAGCAACATGGAGATAATAAAATCTACAAAAGATATGCTCTCCGCCAGATTTTATATGAAAGATCTGGGAATCGCTGATGTGATACTTGGTGTAAAAATACATAAAACCAACCAAGGATATGTGTTGTTCCAATCACATTACATTGGGAAAATACTTGAAAATTTTAAACAACACAATATAATATCAGCAAAAACACCCGTAGATTTGAACCAAAATCGGGTTAAAAATAGTAGTGGTAGTATTTATCAACTTGAGTACTCTTGTATACTAGGCAGCATTATGTACATAATGAACCGCACTAGGCATGATATAGCATATGTTGTAAGTAAACTCATCAGATATACTAGCAATCTAGGAAAGAATCGCTGGAAAGCTATAATTCGAGTACTAGGATACCTAAGGTATACACAAAGTCATGGACTACATTATGATAGATACCCATTTGTAATAGAAGGGTATTGTGATGCAAACTAGATAACTGGTTCATCAGATACTAAATCCACTAGTGGATATGTGTATACCTTAGCTAGTGGGGCAATATCTAGGATATCCTCTAAAAAAACTTGTATAGCAAGATCAACCATGGAATCAGAATTTATTGCCTTAGACAAAGCCGTAGAAGAAGCGGATTGGCTTCGAGGTTTCTTAAAAGGTATTCCAAATTGGGAAAAACTTGTACCTCCAATAAGCATACATTGCGATAGCTAATAAGCTATTGGAAGGGCCAATAGTAAGCTTTATAATGGCAAGTCTAGACATATTCGTCGTAGACATAAAACTGTTGAACAACTTCTCTCTAATGGGGTTATCACAATTGACTATGTAAGATCAAATGATAACATTGCGGATCCACTAACAAAAGGTTTACCTAGAGAGAAGGTTAATATCTTATCGATGGGAATGGGGTTAAGGCCCATAAACTAAAAGTTTCTTTAAATGGAAACCTACCTAGTTGACTGGAGATCCCAAGATCTAGGTTCAAAGAGACAACTAAGTTTAGATGGACTTGATAGCACTATAAATATTCAAACCATTCCTAAGATGAGTCAGTGCACTACTCGCCGGAGAATAGGATAAGTTTTTATACTTTTAATGATGTCTATACTTGGTAATATTAAGAACCAAGTAGAGTATTATGAAAATACCCGCTATAGAATCACCAACGTGAGTGCGAAGGCGCCGCTTCAAGGAGAATTGTAAGGCCAAATTCTCCAAAGCGCTCATGAGACCAAGCTAGTGTTCATGGCAAAAAAGAACACAAGCAGAGAACCAAGGAGGATTAGAAACACTTATTGCGTGTTGTCTATTTTAGATTTACACAAAAGGCTTACAGTTCAAAGACAACCTATTCCATTGATTCGCCGGTAAGTCAAAAGGACAAACACTGGGAAATTTCAAGGCCAATGTGCTACTTTAACCAATACGATAAACGTTTCACATAATTTTAAGAACAAATTAAACAATTACTCATTCATGTTGGGGATTATTAGAAATGAATGAGTAGTATTGGGGAATGTGAAAGCATTAATTGCCTTGGAAGTTGAATAGTCCCACATCTTAGAATAAAATAAACTATTTGTGTTTATACACTAAGATGTGGACACTATGATAATTCCTATAGACAAAGAGAGACACATGCTATGACAGGTGGTGCAACGCACCACCCCGCACGCGCGCGCCCTCATCTATGCCCGAGCCCGAGCCAGAACCGGCATCCGCGGCATGGATGAATGGGCGTTTGATGCGTATTACAGGCACTTAGCACTTTGCAGTTGGTAGTTGGCTTGACGTGGCTGTTCAGACCGAACGGATTTTATTTCCGTCCATTCAAATTCAAACGGTCACACCGCCTAGTAAAGGGTCGCAACCTTTCAGTTTGAACATGTACCTATTACCGAATAGGTGCATCTCTCCATGCCTATATATAGGCAGATAGAAAATAGTGAAAAAACAATTAAGTTTTCTGCATTTTCTTTCTCCACACAGCACTCTGTTCTTAAAAATACTCTCTTGAGTTCGTCAGTACTCTACGATTGTTGCGCAGCATCGCAGAGAAGGTCTATTTCATCTTGGGAAACAATTGCTCGATATCCTTAAGCACCGTAGAGGGAGCAATATTGTTTCAATGAAATAGTTTTTAAACGCTGGACTCGGACACTACAATCAGTACGTTGTTTACTGCTTTATTTGTTAACTGCACAGTTCTACTCATAACATTTTTGCGACGTGCCTGTGACAGTTTGTTGTTGTTGCAATTTGCAACATAATTGTAACAGTTTTGCAACACTTTTCTGACGTTACTGTTTAACAATTTCGTATCGCCTTTCTGACGTTACTGTCTAACTATTTCGTAACACTTTTCTAACGTTGCGAATAACAGGCATAAGCTCCCAGCTTCTTTCTGAAGCTCACAAATGTGTTCAGAAATTGTTTCATGCCTCTTTTCGATAAGCAAAGAGCTCATAGAAAGCCAAGTGAGAGCTATGGTTATGCAAGCAGTTTTATTGGAAGATTCCCTTCTAAATTGCCTTGGAAAGAGACTTTGTCCTTTTGGTTTCTTCATCATCTGACATTGTGCTTAACTACTTCACACAAACTCTTGGCAAAGAATTCAAAAGCTTCAGGTAAGTTGACTAGCCTTACTGTTATATATTTGGTTATAATAATGATTTTGACCGTATATATATATATATATACATACATAGGAAAGTGTATCACGAGTACTGTAAGGACTGAAGAGATGAGCAAGTTGTCATTAGCGATAATGGAGACTTTGGGATTGGGACTTGCAGTAGGAAGAAGTTGTTATGGAGATATTTTGAAGGAAAGACTCGATAATTAGGCTTAGTTAGTACCTACCTTACCAAAATCCTAGTCTTACTCAAGATACAGCCATACAATACCTCACTATAATCCTATTACTTTAACAATACTGCATTAAGATGATGTTGGTGGTCTGCAAGTGTTTACTGATGGCAAGTGGCGCACTATCAGACCTAAAACCGATGCATTTGTCATCAATATTGGTGATACTTTCATGGTAATCTATCAACTTAACCACTAGCTATACTAGTACTGATGTATCAATTACAATTCCTATTTTTGTTGCTTTTATGTCAATCTTTGTTTAAATGCCAAGGAATTATTACACCGGTTTTCTTACAATTGTTCGGAGAAGTGTTTATTTGTTTCACTGGTTTAGTACGTTTGGTATAGATTAATATTGCAGAAAGTGATAATGTAGTGTATGATATCATATTTTTTGGTTTGTTTGTATTTGTTTTCCTAAATTCATCTTCTAGCACCTTATAATTTTGTAGTGTTACAATCATCACCTTCATAACACATTAACAAAATTAATGTAGAAAATAGTTAATGCATGTTTGCACCAAAATTGGTCACAAACACCCGATAGTCGTTGAAAGCACCAGTACGCAATCACAATTCACGGATAACAAATATGTAGAGAAACAAAAATGAAGAACACCTAGAAAATTGAAAAGAACAGCAGTAAACAATACAGATTTTATAGTGGTTCGGCGATCTTGCCTACGTCCACTCTGAAGCTTATGATTTTATTGATTCACTTGATAACTTCAATCTGTTACAGCAGATTACAATTGATGATAGCTCTGAAATTCGAATACAACAGTGATCATAAGACGTAGAATCAAATCCGGCAGAGTCTGGATGTTGAATTGCCAAAAAGATCCCTTTTCTGTAGGCTTCAGGGGGCTATTTATAGGCGTAGGAGGCTGAGATCGCGCTCAAACTTCAGGAGACTTCTTCTGGCACGTGAGTGGGCCCACGCGACCGGTCCCACCAAGTTTCGACTCGATCAGTGATCGATACGAATTGACTTTGTATCCATCAAGAATTAGTCCAATCGAGCTGAAACTTGGCAGGAACATTCTTTACCTTGTGCGTAAGCTTCTGTGAAAATTTCGTGGCATTTGGATCAGGGATTTGTGAGATATGATCGATACGAGATCAAGGTTCCATGTGCGCTGCCTTGTTCGAATCCATGGTTTCGTATCGATGACCTTCGCATCGATAAAGCACGTGGTTTTGCAGTGGTGTGGCGCGCATCCTTCGGGTAGATCCACCTTTTACTCCGAGTAGACCGCGTCTCCCTTTAAACTTCGCCTTACTCGTATCAGAGACATTGCCCGAATCCATCGATGCCAGTTGGATACGAAGACATACGAAATCAAGGCTTCCCGATGGATTCGATCAAGTCTCCTTTCTCTTATGGATTCGATACGAACTAAGGCTTATGGGTACGAAACCGACCGACTCGAAGCAAGGTGCACCGATGGATGCGAAGCAGCGTGGATCGATCGAGTCGAACGTCTTGGATTCGAACATGCGGACACGAGAACACCTGATGGATTGGATCTACGCAAATATAATGGATACAAATCTGATCGATTCGAACGGGTTTTTGATGGATACGAACAGCGCATTTTATTTAACTTGTATCGATCATATCTCATTCATACGAAATCCGATTAACCTGAAATTTGGAATGCTGGTTCCCATGACTTAGCTCGTCGTGTCCTATCAATTGTAGCCTGATCCGGGCTCGGACAAAATTCATTGATATCCATGGTGAAACAGTGTATAACAAACTTTTACGACGAACTGTCTTTAATTTCCCAGTCAACTTTTTGGTGTCACGGCCTTGCCAAAAGGCGGGATAACATTTGCCCCCCAAAACATGCCTTGCGATAGGAAGGTGTGTTTTGTAGTTCCATAAGCTGGATGTTCATATCCTGTCATCGACCTGTAAAGAACTTGATAGTCTTTCCTGACCATGAATGACGATCGTTCGCGACTGTATGTCATTTGAGGTGATATGTGACCTTTCGAGCTCGGATGTCGTTCGCGGCGAATAACGAAATGGGCTCGTTCATGGTCGGATGTCGTTCTAGACGAGTTGTGACCGTTCGCGATCGAGTGTCGTTCTAGACGAATTATGATGGATTGTGACCTTTCGTGGTCATATGGTGCACGAGATAAAATGCGATCGTTCGCGATCGGATGCCGCATGAGGCAGAATGTGATCGTTCACGATCGAATGTCATATTGGCTGAATTTTGACCGTTCGTGGTCGGGTGCCGCACGAGGCAGAGTGTGATCGTTCGCGATCGACTGTTAAACTAGATGAAGTGTGACCGTTCGCGGTCGGATGCCGTATGAGGCAGATTGTGACCGTTTGAGGTCGGGTGCCGTTCGAGGCTAAAGGTGACCGTTCGAGGTCGGGTGCCGTTCGAGGGGAATGAGTGTGCCCGGGGGGACTTAGTATTATCGATGTCAGGTTCACGTTCGGGTGAGTTTCTGAATCAGCGATCGTGGCGGTTTGTCGCCATACAAGGTGTTCTTGTGGACCGTTCGCGATCCAAAGCATACGCGGGTAATTTCTTCTACATTATTGCAAATATCAAATTAACGTTCACATGAATTCCATAACAGAAATGTCCAAACAAGCAAAGTTTAAATGTCTAAATCAACATGAAACAAAAGCAAAGCAAGGATGTCAAAGTGTAAATTCTCACTACAAGACGGTCAATAATCATTCAGAGCATGCCTGTGGATCGTTCGTGATCTCATACATGTGTAAATGGTTTGATGTTGTCAGTGAGAAGTTTACGACTCGTTCATCGTTATTTAAATCAATTGATAACCATACGGTGCCCCGGCTCGGGGTTACCCCTAGCTGATGTAGATGGTGGCCGCTCTGGTTCCACCGTTGAAGCTCGCCTTCTCACATACTGAAGTAGCCTATCGTTCCTGATATGCCCTTCTACCTCATCCTTCAGGTGTCTACAGTCATTTGTGCTATGTCCATTCAGCTCGTAGAATAAGCAATATTTGTCTGATTTTGTCTCGTCGGTAGTTGGATCCCGTCGCATTGGTCTACGATAGGCAACTTGCTCTCGGGTGTCTTAGTAGATTCGCTCCAAACCCTCGTTCAGTTCTGAATAGGTGGTAAATCGCGGCTCCCTCCGTTGCCGCTTTGATCTGTCATCATTTTCTTCAGCCTTTCGCTTCCCTTTACCAGTCTCTGCACCTTTTCCAGGTGAATTACCGCCTCTAACTGCGTAAACATCAACTTCTTCTTCTCTTTCCGTACGAGCATCCTCTAATCGCAAAAACTTTTTGGCTTTATGATAAAACTCTCCCAGGTCCGTAGGTGGATCCTTAGTTAGTGAATTCTTGAACTCCATGCCATCAGATATTCCAGATACAGCTGCCATCATGACCATAGATGGATCTGGTCGATCCATTGATGCTGCTGCCGCATTAAATCGCGTCAGAAAACTCCTCAAAGATTCCCCAGCTTTTTGCTTTAGAGTCGCCAAACTCATCACGTTCTTAGGTCTCGAAATATGAACCCTGAATTGTCTCATAAACCTTTCTGTCAAATCTGTCCAAGTCCCAATGGAGCCACTCTCCAGTTGTCTAAACCATAGCGCTGCAATGTCCGTCAAATACAATGGAAAGCACCGGGCCATGACTTCCTATGATGCCCCCAGCACTTCCATGTGCCTCATATACTTCGTTAGATGGACCGCTGGATCTGTCCGCCCATCATACATTTCCATCGATGGTAGCTTGAAGTTTGGTGGATTCCTGGCCTGCCTGATCGTAGGAGTAAAGGGACTCCTATGTACATCCTCCAGATCTCTATTGACTAGTCCACCTCTCATGGCCCGTCTGACCATCTCTGCCAACCTGTCGTTGTCGTCAGGCTGTGATCTTTGAGTGTCACCTTCGTTCTGCCCCCCCGGCTGAGCGTTCATCCCTCTATTGCCACCAGGTTGCTCGAATGTCCCTGAATCTCTTCCCGGGATTGGATCAACATGCTCTAAGTGCGTGCTCCCCAGCTCCGGTGCTGCGCCAGATGGTCCTACTCCGTTCTGGACTCTGGTTGCTCCTTGATTTTGTGCTCCAAGTTGTCCAATCTGTTGAAGCAAATTCTGGATCATTTCTTCCTGTCTCTTCATCATTGTCTCCATCTCATCCCTGGTGATGAAGATCGATGCTTGGTTTGCCCCTGAGGAAGCCTCTTGACTCCCTTCATGCTGACTTTGCTCTGGTCTCTGCCTTCTACTTGTTTGTCTTGTCATGATTCTTCGGATCTAAGTCTCTTAGCCTTCTGATTCAACTTTCAAATGATAGAACTCCTGAATTAGCGTTCTCAGTGAAAGCACTAAAATGTTTGCACCAAAATTGGTCACAAACACCCGATAGTCGTTGAAAGCACCAGTACGCAATCACAATTCACGGATAACAAATATGTAGAGAAACAAAAATGAAGAACACCTAGAAAATTGAAAAGAACAGCAGTAAACAATACAGATTTTATAGTGGTTCGGCGATCTTGCGTATGTCCACTCTGAAGCTTATGATTTTATTGATTCACTTGATAACTTCAATCTATTACAGCAGATTACAATTGATGATAGCTCTGAAATTCGAATACAACAATGATCATAAGACGTAGAATCAAATCCGGCAGAGTCTGGACGTTGAATTGCCAAAAAGATCCCTTTTCTATAGGCTTCAGGGGGCTATTTATAGGCGTAGGAGGCTGAGATCGCGCTCAAACTTCGGGAGACTTCTTCTGGCATGTGAGTGGGCCCACGCAATCGGTCCCACCAAGTTTCGACTCGATCTGTGATCGATACGAATTGACTTCGTATCCATCAAGAATTAGTCCAATCGAGATGAAACTTGGCAGGAACATTCTTTACCTTGTGCGCAAGCTTCTGTGAAAATTTCGTGGCATTTGGATCAGGGATTTGTGAGATATGATCGATACGAGATCAAGGTTCCGTGTGCGCTGCCTTGTTCGAATCCATGGTTTTGTATGATGACCTTCGCATCGATAAAGCACGTGGTTTTGCAGTGGCATGGCGCGCATCCTTCGGGTAGATCCACCTTTTACTCCGAGTCGACCGCATCTCCCCTTAAACTTCGCCTTACTCGTATCAGAGACGTTGCCCGAATCCATCGATGCCAGTTGGATACGAAGACATACGAAATCAAGTCTTCCCGATGGATTCGATCAAGTCTCCTTTCTCTTATGGATTTGATACGAACTAAGGCTTATGGGTACGAAACCGACCGACTCGAAGCAAGGTGCACCGATGGATGCGAAGCAGCGTGGATCGATCGAGTCGAACGTCATGGATTCGAACATGCGGACACGAGAACACCTGATGGATTCGATCTACGCAAATATAATGGATACGAATCTGATCGATTCGAACGGGTTTTTGATGGATACGAACAGCGCATTTTATCTAACTTGTATTGATCATATCTCATTCATACGAAATCCGATTAACCTGAAATTTGGAATGCTGGTTCCCATGACTTAGCTCGTCGTGTCCTATCAATTGTAGCCTGATCCGAGCTCGGAAAAAATTCATCGATATCCATGGTGAAACAGTGTATAACGAACTTTTACGACGAACTGTCTTTAATTTCCCAGTCAACTTTTTGGTGTCACGGCCTTGCCAAAAGGCGGGATAACAATGCAGTTATATTGAGTGATTAAAAAATCAAAGTAGAGTTATATTAGCTAGGATTTGTACATAAATTATTTATAACAGAAATGTATATTATTAACATCAGAAACTAAACCTGTCTTCCTTAGAAACGTAATCCATATTTACCATAAATCTCATAACAAAACCGTTGGTTCTTATTCTCCAAATACAAATTAAGTCAAGAAGATCAATTTTTTGTTCCCAATTTTTGATTTTTGGTTAGTATGTGTAACTATTGATATCACCACTCTTAGTTGCTATATAGGTTTGTTTGTAAATTTTTTGCTCTTTTAAGTCTTGAGTGGGGTTGATTTTTATCATTGTTGTGCATTAATGTCCTATAAACTGTCATGCAACTCATTCTTTATGTTTCATTCTGTATGATATTAAAGCTATATGAGAAGAATAATTAAATTTATCCATAGTCATTAACAGTAGCAAACTTTTCTAAGGTAGGAGTGAGGTTCCATTTAGATCTCTAAGGTGGGTGTAAAAATTATTATCATTATCTCTGTATCCTTCATTTTATTTTTTTGTCGAATTTTTGTATATTTGATTTCTTTTTTATTCTGGTTACATAATTGTATGAAGATCTCTAATAATTTAAAGGAGAACATGCATTAGGCAGCTTATTATCTGCAAACAATGATCGCAAACAAAAAGTATTTCATAATTTGTTAGAAGATTTTTGTATGAATTCTCATTGTCAATTATTATATTTGTCTACAAGCACACAAGCTTTTCCGAAAAAATGATCATTTGTAGTAATGAATTGGTACTTGCCATTAATCGTCATCTATATTATAATTTTTTCATTTTGGCAAAACCATTCGGTTTTATAGTGGACTATCCACTTTTTATTACCAATGTAATAAAATACAGATATAGAACAGGAGTAAGGCAAAATGACCTTAACTCCTATAAGAAATAGAAATAACAAGACAGGAGTTAGGCAAGGTGCTTAACCTACTATAAATGACGTAAAAGCTATTCCTCCTCCGGAGAGGAGGAGCTACTTCCGCAGACCGAAGACGGGAGACCACCCTCAATAGGATCATCACCTATGACATGAGCAAATGGACAAAGTCAACAGAGTCCAAAGAGAAGATGAAAGATATATCCCAAGTGGCATCAGCTAACAAAATCTCATTCCTTTTCGCAAGCTGGCCATCCATAGCAAGAACCAACAAATCTCCCGATACACAATAAAACAAACATCTGAGTTCCAACTCATCATCTGACACAAAGCGGAAGAAGTAATCCTCAATAGGGCTATATCGCATGGAAGTCTGAGCATGGATCCAAGCCTTTTCATGCGCATCCCAATAAAAAGGCATAGTAAGTGTAACAACAGAGGCCGAGTCACAGACAGCCTGAGGTGAATCAATTGAAGCAACAATTGGCTTCACAACATACTCAACAATAATAGAATCGGGACCATCCACAATAACAGTAGTAGCTGTAGTATCAATCACAAGGGCGACGGAATCTATAAAGGTAGAGGTGGCATGAGGAGACAACATCATGGGAGACTGGACAATAACGGCATCAATAGCCAGATACTTGCCAGAAGACTCCAAGATAGTAATGGCGGGCGCAGAAAAAGGCGCTATAGGCACTGCAGGCAGAACATCAAACTAAGAGACATCGTTCCTAATCTAAGGAACCCATTTTCGAATAGGGGGATGAGGGAGCGGAATCTTGAGCGGAGGGGGAGCCTCCAAGGACGTGACTAGATGCTTGCAAGAGAAGGCAAGGTAGCCAAATGAATGACAAACGGTACAGATGTTAGGTGCCCATCCATAATGAACACGAACCTCCGCAACATGTCCAACAGCAAGTTGAACATGAATCGATGATGGAAGAGGTTTATCAAGGGATATTTAAATTATAGCCTTAGCATAAACCAAATTTTTACGGGCCACTGTATTTGAGTCAAAACATTTCAATTTACCAATATTACAAGCTAACTAATTCAGGCCAAGCAACAGCTATAAAGCAGACGGGATGTGTGAAAAATAAGTCCAAACAGGAATAGACAAAACCTGTTCACGTGCACTAGCCACGGTAGGTGACCTAGGAGTTATGTTGAACAGTTTTCCATCGACGAAATATGGTTCAGCCTCAAGAACACACTGACGTTCCTCATTGGAAGAAAACTTGAGAAAGTACATAGAGTCAGCATATATTACACGAAGATCACCTCGGAGTTTCCATAACCGACGGCATAAATTTATGGCATCTTGAATCAAATGATTGGGATCCAAAAAGAAACCAACCAAGAATATTCAGCACCTTCTTGCATAACAATAGACGGAGGAATCATAACTCCATTCACCTCCATAATTTCAAAATCAATAGGAGAATATACACTCGCATTTCAGGGAAAGGAACGGAATAGAGAAGAATAAGATTTTTGACAATCGGGAACATTCACTGAACTAGGGTGGACAGGCGCAATAGACATAGATTTGGTTTCAAGAACATGACCATTAGTTCCTGAGCGGCCAGCAAAAGCAATAGGTGCAGCGGTATTAGACACATAAACATTGGGGGGACCATAACTGGATCAGAGTTGTTAATAGCAAGACTAATGGAATTGTCATGTAAACAAGCACCATCAGTGCTAATACTATTTCCTTCGATTAACACATTTGGACCATCACCATGGACATCCAACACACCATCATCCGATGCCATAACATTCTGATTATCACCAACTACTGGCAATACAATCTCGGTCCACCGACCAACTTCACCACCCACAACTGCCGCAATCAAAGAGGACAGAGGAGGAATCAAAACATCTTTACTAATACCTAAGATAGGCGAGCTTCGGGGGTCCAGATCTGAATGTGTGGCATCCAAGGCATGGAAGGGATTCGCAATGTTCAAAGGGTCTCCAGATCCAGAATTAGTTGCAATTGAAGGACGAAAAGGCAAGGGGGTACCCAAAGGCGGGAAATCAATTTCACTTTGCAAGAACGACTGGGTTTCACCAGCCAGTGAATGGATCAGACTTCCAGAACGAGTCATGGAAGGTCCAACGGATTTTTTTTCTTGCATCGATAGGTTTACTATGACCAATTGGAGACATGAATGGGATGGAGAGGGGATGCAAGGCGCAGGAAAGGAAAAAGAAAAAAAGCGATGAATGACATCGAAGAAACGACGTCAAAATGCAGAAAGAAGGGGAAATCGCCTATGAAAAGACGCCATTAAAATTTCAAATTTTAGATCACCTATATTATAAAATTTTATTGGCACTAGTTGTTAAACTTTTCTATGTACAGTTATGGATTTTACATTAACTTGGTTGTCTTGAAACTACTGTATCTATAAAGTTATGAATTTCATGTGAACGTGATTATTTTGTTTAAAATATTTTGTATCGAATTGTTTCTGTATCCTATTTCATTATATGATAAACGTGTTTTTTGGTTGTTGGAATGTGATAATTATATGAGTGATTATTGGTTTCATATTGAAATATGTTGTGAACAAAATGAAGTGGAAACTGAACGAGCAACCACGGCGAAGGAAATCTGCACAAAAATCAACAATTTTTAGTAGCATTTAATAAACGCTACCAAATTAAATATGATGGCAGACAGAAAACGCTACCATAATAATTTGTAGTAGCGTCAACACTATTTTCTAGTGGCGATTATACATTGTTATGATAAAAAAATAGTTATGTTTGCAAAAAGCTATAATATGTTGCTTTTTAGTAGCGTTTATAAAAACGCACTGAAACTTTTAGTTGCATGTCATATAACGGCGTTCTCTAAAACGCTATTATAAGTTATGGTAGCGTTTTTTGGGCGCTACTAAACCTATTTTTTTGTTGTATGAAGGCAGGATGCGATGAAGAAGGATCCGCAAGGTAGGATGGTTGACGACGGCTGTAGCGGATGGGGTTCGGTAATGTGTTTGGTGGTTGCAAAGTGGAGCGTGGTAGTGACGAAGTGGTGCCGGTGCAAGTGAAGTAGAGGTGGCTCGGACCTGGTGACGAGTAGCTGGCAGCGATAGTGGTGGGTAGGCGATGGAGAGGCTGGTGATTTGGTGGCTGTAGGCAGTCAGGATGATGATGGCTTATGGCATAGGCGATGCTGGCGGTGGCAAAGGACGAGCAGTCACTGATTTGGAACTCGAGCATCATTTTAGTGAGTTTCTAAACTCATAACTATATCTATTTCATATTGCGTATTGTGTGTGAATTTATCATATATATTGCTTAAATTGCTTAGTTGAATTGGTTGTTCGCGATATTGGATATGGTTTGTGCTGATTATAACGACCCGTAATTTAATCACTTTGAATTTGAATGTTTAAAATATTTTAAAATATTTATATAATGGATTTTATAACTCAAATAAATCTCTTTTGCGTAATAACTAGTGATGCTGAAGTTGTTTAAAAATTTGGTTTATAAAAATAATTAGTTCGGAGAAAAATCAAAAATGTAACGACTAGCCCTTTCTAACCTCGAATGTCGACACTAATACATCCACGGTATTCGTGTGCCGAGCATCCAAGTGCCGAAAGGATGAATTGTTATGGTAAAATAAAAAGAAATAAAACAAGTAAGAAGAGAATACAACATCAGAATCTCATAGCGGAACGATAATATATAATATCAAAGGAACAGTATAAAGGGGTTACTTCGATACATAGATTTCGAAGTTTCAAAACCTAAGTACCATCATCGGCCCGGATAGTTATAACTAGCTATCTTCACAAATACTGATATGTACAATATAGTAATGCAACGAAAATAAGAATACTATGTTACGTGAAGCATCCAGCTCGTCTTCTCGAGCTCCAATGAACGTCAACAAAAACCTGCCTTTCTCAGACTACTCGAAAGAGCATGCAAGGAATTTAGAGAAAAAATCAAGCGTCGGACATAAGTCTGGTATGAGAAACTCAAGAAATATGTAGCTAGCATAGAACAGTACTTTTGAGACTGCATGGAATGCCAGAACAATTATCCCCTCAAAAGAACTACAATCTAATAGGTACATAAGGTGATATAATAGATAATGTCTAGGGTATAGAATATAAATATTATAACATAGCTAGAATGGTTGCATTGGCTACATTTAACGGCATATTAGGAGTACAATCAAAACCGATAAGTAAAGTTCACATAATGGACTTTCCATGGAGATCCCTTCGGTCAAGCCGAAATCACTACACCATAAACGGTATTTTGATACGGCTAAAAGCCGTATCTAATCTTATTAGATACGGCTAAAAGCAGTATCAAAATATGCCGAGCTTAATATTTTGATATGGCTTTTAGCCGTAACTAATGAGCCAATTAGATACGGCCTAAGGCCGTATTTAATTGGCAAATAGGCAGCGTCTAATGAACCAATTAGATACGGCTAAAAGCCGTATCTAATTAGTCAATTAGATATAGATATATAATCAATATCCAATATATAATATTATAGACCTATTCATATCCAATATATAATATTATAGACCTATTCATATCCAATATATAATCAATAATCATTCCGAGGCATCAAAACAAATAATATTATAGACAGTGCACATTCAAATATTATTGCAGTGCGTAATAACTTAACAATATCATTACATAATACTAGCATTTAGCACATTAATATATCGCAGTAGTAGATACTAGAAAACACTATCGCTCCAGTACTAAGATCCAAATACACAACAATAATACAAATGTATCACATTACTACATAATACAAATACACAACAAGCCTATGTTATACCGTGTTGTTACGGCAGCCACTGCACAATGCAAAGCCAAAGATCTAACTCCTCCAGCCCAAAACATCTACACAAGCATTACAAAATATTAGTACATCTTTAGTTTTAGGAGTTAACTCTATATTACGGTTCATTGCAACCACATTTTTTTCCATTTGGTTATGTGAAAACTCAGATTTAGAAAATGCATCTGGATGCAACTAGTAAATACCCAAACATAGACTCGATACACCATAAAGAATTAAAGACTAAAAAACTTTTGTCAGTGGGATGCTGCCAGTGGGAGTATGCATAACACTCGTATGTAATAAACAAATTAAAACAAAAGTATGTTACATGTATAACTTAATCGTATCTAACACAATAATATTCAAAACTGGTTTTATGCTACATTTTCAATGCCATAAACTCGTTGCATACTGTGCTTATTCAACATTTATTTTATTTGTGTCTTGTGTTCAACATTGCAACCGTTCGATTGTGCTTTGATTTTTTTATTTTTTAGTTTTTACAATTTACATTATTTTAACAGTACAGTACATGTAATACTAGTATTTATTACAACTGGATGGTAAATGAGCTATGATGTGCAAGCAGGGTGCATCAAAACATAGTTAAACCAGAAAACAAGGGAAAAGAAAAATCTGAATAAGCATTATACATTGCGTTGTAGCTTTCTAGACAACGAAGAACATAATGATACAGCGTGCATGAATATGCACATGGAACATAAATAATGCATATTGCAAAACTAGATGCAAAATCATAAAAAGTGCAAAAGGGATATGTTCCATTTTGCATATACTTCCGAAAGAAACAGGTAAATAATTATAAACATAGTACAACAATTCCACATAGAGTTGTGGTTATGATAGTACTGGAAATCAAACCCATTCACACCTTTTAACTTCACTGTTCTATGAAAGACCCATTCAAACCCATTCACGCAATTCTAGGTTTTATTATGCCATAATGTCAAAAAGAAAATGTAGAAATAATATATCAACTCTATGCAACCAAAATGGACAACCAATTTATGATGAATCACTTATCAAGCACCAAGCTAGATGTTTGTTTGTAAACTTTACTTGTTTTGATGCGATTACGCATACGACGATTTAAAAAATATGGTAGTTTCCTATGAACTAACGTTATTCAACTCGCTGGATGTTTTTAATTTTATAATTCATTTATCTAAAAAGATGTTTTATGGTATATTAACAACTTAAAATATATTAATCTGAATTGGAATTAAATTCAAATCAATTTAATGGGACTTGAAATATCGACCACATAAACAGAAAATATACCTGCTCCATCATCTAGAGATATCGAATAAGACACTTCGGATGGCACACATATCCACCCACTCCAACATCAGCAAAGGTCTCTGCAAATTGATGATTCATTTTGCTGGTTCTCTCATCTAGTAGCAGTATACTGTCCAACACCACTTTTTCATGTGTGGATGGTACAGATTTCCCATGGATGTTGGACAATGTAGAATCTCGGCATATAGTACATGTTGCAATAAAAGGGAATATTTATTATTATTTAAGTTTTCTACTTATTATGTCATAAATGTTTAAATGTTAAAAATACATGTTCCTATTACTTCTAAATCAGAGTTGAGGATTTCACATTTTTGATTGTTCGTAACATTGGTCGAATCCTGGAACTGCGAAGCAATGAATTCAGGAGCATTGAATTGTGTGGCGCGTCCTCCATCAGAAGAATTGAACGGTGCACGAATTCCCTGTTCAATATTTCCCACCATGTTGATCAAAACCTCCATTTGTTGAAAGGGTCATAATAAACTACTCTCAAGTTTTTCTTGTATCTCCTAAAAGCCTCGGCCATTCTCTTTAAAAACATTTCCTTTGAAAGCGGATCGAGCTCATAAATTTTCTGCAAAAAATATATTAAATTATGTGTTGTGCAAAGAGTTGAAACCATAAGGCTATTGAATGAAATAGTTGTTGTCAAACAGATAAGGATACTTACCACCAATTCATTCCAAACGTTGTCCTTGTATATTCCAAGTACTTTATTCCAACTTATATATGATATCGGCACATGAGCTCTTACTAGTTTACCGAGCATAGTAGCGATTTTTCCAGCGTTATCTGAGACCGGAATACCAAGTAAGTTTTGATCAACTTTCTTCGCCTCTGAACATGACGAATGTGAAGATGGTGGATTTTCTGACATAGTTTCCTGTAAAATATAATATTACTAATTATTTTAATGAGTCACGATAATAATTATACATGTATCAATGTATCAATGTCAACACTCCATAATATAACACACTTGCACATACAAAATTATTAAGTGACAACACCTGGAATTGCATTGGAATGTATAAAATATTCAAAACCATACATACACACAATCGTGCAATTAAAAATATACAGACACACAATCATGTGATGTACAAATACTAATAAGTTAACATATGGATATTGATATTTGACTAAGACCAGAAAATGATATATTCTCTTATCATTTTCCACTTATGTATTTTCTAGAAACTTTCTTATTTTGATTCAATCTATATGATTTGTTTATTTCAATCTTAGCCTATATAACACATTGTAAGTTGAGTGTTTGCATAAGATTTGCCGTGACAAGAATTTTGAACTTAAATATATTTAAAAGAATAATGTGTGTGTTTCCAGGTTTTGAAAGTGCAAACCTGTCCAGATTGCATATCTGGTATGGCTTTTAAAAGTTGGCTGTGGTAAAACAATTGCTAAATAAACTAAAGCTTTTGAAATGTATTTTACATTCAAAATACCATCAAATATAGTCAACCAAAACTTCACTCATTTGAAGCTGGTTAACCCATATCTCTTGTGTCTAACAGACACTTGTTCAAGGCAATGGCATTATATCTGAAGCCTTGCAAAATATTTACTTTTCTCAAAACAATTCAAAAAGTGGTGTTAAACTGGTTTACAAAGTATTACAGTTAAAAGATTTTAAATCTCTATAAGTTTACCTCTATTTAAATCCGGATTTTATTCTAAGAACTTAGTGCATTGCTATGTCTCAAGAATTGACCAATACATAATATAAGTTATGCAAAACATTTGCTCACATACATATATGTATATTTCTTTTCCCAGGCTTTCATATCTAATACTTAAGCATATTTTTCTGGTTTTCAACCCAGATATTTCTTTTAATTTTTAAACCTTAATGCATAGCAATATTCAATAGATAAACAACCAGTTCAATCAAGCATAGCAAGTTCATTACATAACATCAAGTTCAAACACAGCTGTCTCATGAATACATGCAGATAAAATCATATTAGGCTCTTATTAAAATTAGCAAGCATGTTCATTCAATCCCTTTTTGTTTGCCATAACTTCACTTTCTACTTAGCTCCTGCATTTTCTGAAAGAGCATTGGTGGCTGCCTCATTTTAAAATGAGACACCCCCATATGCCATGAGCAAATAAGGGTCAGATCCATGATCTGGTATAAGCAACATCAGTATATTCATGATATTAAACAACAGAGAATATGAGAGTAATAACTTGTTATTTGAATGAATTTCTACAATCACTTATTATATCATTGTGTAAATAAAGTGACTCAGGTATGATAACTCCATCTATCATTCCTATACCTGCATTCTTAATCAAGCAAACAAAATCATCTATTTGCAACATGGGCATCCACTGGAACAATCATGGTTCCATACCAACCAACCTAAGAAATATTCATATTCCTATCTCTTCATGTACAGGTTGTATAAATTCAGTTTAAATTCCTGCCTCATCTGCCATCAAGGAATCACTGGGACACATTGCAATGAACTAATTCACATCATTGCACAAAGATCTCAGGGCTTAAACAAACCATGTGCCAACTTGCATACATCAAATATAACAAGCATTCCAGCAGCCTTCTTGGCCTTCCATTCCCTAGTTTATTTACTAGTGCATTGATTTAAATATTATCATCAGATAGCTAAGTGAACTTGTCACTGCAAACATGGAAACACCCATAAATTTTTCTAGCATAATTTACTCAGAGATTTAGTAGACAGTTATTTCCAAAGATTTGGACATTATGTCTTGATCTCGGTATAAATATAAGAATATTTTCAACTGTAAAAGAGGCATGGTATGTCTTGTTATATTGATCTGCAAGCCTTTATGATTGAATCAGATTCATGATCTGGCTCAATCATAGTTTTAGCTTGTGAGTTCTTTTTTTTTAAATTTGATTAAGGGCTCAGCACCTAGAAAATTTCTATTGCACCCTTTATTTCTTTCTTCTCAAGCCTCAGCACTTATACCAAGTATAATGCAGCTCCCAATATTTTTCTTTGGTAAAATTTCCATGCCATAGATCTATAACAGTTGAGAGTATTCTCTATATATAATTTTAAGATTCTGGACCTTAACATTTCTGAGTAAAATAAAACAGTAAGTTGCACATCCAAAGGCAAATATCTCAACAAGTCAAAGGTCATAAAAAAACATCCATATTAAAATCATATCAGATTCATCCAAAAAGCATTGATAAAATCATATACATCAAAACCAGCAATATGTAAATGGCAATATAAAAAGTGGCTGCCTCATCTCAGGTCTTAATTCCATGAATTCAGTGAGGTTACTCACCTAAGTTCTTCCTTCTCTTGATCCAGAAAATCCTTATGTATGTGTGTTTTCTTCTTCCTTTCAATATTTTCCTTTCTTTCTTATTATTTTGAGCAACTCGGGGTAAAATGTTTTCCTGGCCAAAACTGCCTATTTATACCAGTGTTTTCTCCTAGGGTTTTGTTACAACAAAATTCCATTTCTATCCTAACCATCTTCATGCATTTTGCATTTTCACATTTTCCTCCTTAATGCCCCAGCCACTTTAGTCTATTATAGTTAGTGCCCCCTTTTTTTTTTCTTCTCTTACTTTTCCAGAAAATGGCTATCTTTAATTACTTACCCAAGTCATGCTAAATGTGTGATTCAATCTTTATTTATGCTTTTGTTCTTTTCTGAAAATCTCCTTTTCTATTTTTACCTACACAAGCATATTGACTTGTATTACATTTCATGTCATTTTGGTGTTTCCCTTTTTTTTTGCTTTAACACTTTCTGCTCACAGAAAATATACACGCACATAGGTGTATATATTTTTATTTGATCTCTCCTGCCTTTCAGAAAATACACACACACACACACACATATATATATATATATATATATTTCCTAATTAAATGAGTTAGATCTGGTAAAAGAAAACCCTATGCTAAGTAAGAATTACTTCTTTGCTCTCATAAAATCTTTCTGCCTCTTTATTACTTTATTTAATTCCTTATGCTTCACAAAAAAATGTATATAGGCATATCTCCCATATTTAACTTGGTTAGGCCTAAGTTAAATTCCAATGTTTTTAAATAAGAATTTTACTTTCTTGTTTCAAATAAAAATTTTCTGTCTTTTTTTTTTCAAAATAATACATGTGATTTGAGGACAGAATAATTCACATTTCAAAATTATATTTGAAATGTTTTCTTTTCCCCTATATATTATTTTTTTTTCCACAAATTCTTGGATTTCCCCTGTGCCATTTTCCAGTGTGCATGTGCACACATATCCTTGCACACTATTTAATCCCAAGAATTTTACCATATTTAAATCTAAATATTTCGAAATTAAATCATTTTATCAAAATGATTTTTCACAAAATTTTGGGGTATTACATGGCTGCTACCGCAAGTCACGAGGTATTGCCAGGAGAGGTATACTGGAACAAAATGTTGCCAAACACTCCTATGCCTGGAGCTGTCAAAGATTTTCTACATCCTGGTTTCTTTCTCCTACTTAATTATATAATGTCTTTTTACTTGTCATTGGTTATCTTTAAAGTCACCCATCATTCAAAATAAATTTGGATTAAAAGGGGATATAAAATAAACAGACTAAGAAGTGTGTGTTATATAATGTCGGTCGATCAGTATGCTGAAATCTTGCAGATATAATTCTTTCAGGTAATTCTGAAAAGAAAAAGGGAAAGCAAATGATTAACTGTGATCGATCACTCCAGCATTCTTATTATTATATTATACAACAAGAAGGGATTGTATTATGAAAATTTCATGTAAATGATATGAAGAAGAGATGGAAAAATAAATTGTTGTATCTCATGAAAATAAATATTATATACAGAGGCATAAAATGTACAAATTCAGAGGGACAGGCAGCCTTAGTTTCAGCTACATGAAGAATAACATAGCATGGTAATGACCAATTCACGGAAGAGTTTCAACCCATGTGCACAAGGCATAACAGCAAGACAAGGAAACGAGCAAAAGAGATGGAAAGATTCTAATTTTGACGAAAACTTATAAAAATAAATAATACAAATAGAATTTATATACTTTTGACAGCAATGCTCAAACAAACTAACCTTGTATAAATACTGTGCAATCCTAAGCA
The DNA here is from genome assembly GCA_030737815.1 of Allium fistulosum. Classification (NCBI taxonomy): domain Eukaryota; kingdom Viridiplantae; phylum Streptophyta; class Magnoliopsida; order Asparagales; family Amaryllidaceae; genus Allium; species Allium fistulosum. The sequence continues at coordinate 1,298,305,189 of CM060904.1, read as the reverse complement.
TTCAATAACCAGTAGTACTCATCTCTTCTACTTCCTTCTATGCCTGGAGCTGTCAAAGATTTAGTTTAAGTTAAAAATTCAAAATAAGTGAAGGGTTTGAGTTATAGAATGTTATCAGGGACTTTAGTTCGGACGTATGAAGTTGTGGTCCATAGGAATGGCAATGGGGCGGGTTGGAGCGGGTTTTTAGTGCCCCATACCCGCCCCGGATTTTTTAGACCTCGCCCCAGACCCGCCCCGTAGACCCGGTGCGGGTCTGGAATTTTGCCCCGTACCCGGGACCCGTGCGGGTCAGGGTAGACCCGACCCGCCCCAAGACCCGATGAGTCTCTATGTATTGATTGAAAATTATGTAGCAACATACATATATTTATTTGTTTATACTCGTTATCACCAAATAATATATGAAATACAAATAACAATGTGTCTATGGGAAGTTAATAAAAATGATGTCTACAATAACAATTCAGAAAATATATACATATGTTATTGTATAATTATCAATGACGCAACTTAATACTCTAATTTTTTCTATAGATATTGATTGGAACATTTTAATATCCATGCTAGAATCACTTATAACTAAAAAGATTAATAAATCATTATAGTAATAAAGTGGTTTCATGAGATGTTAGTAGTGCGGGTCGGGTTGGGGCGGGTCGGCCAAGCCCCAACCCGACCCTAAACCCGGAATACTCAAGAACGGGTCACGGGTCTACCCGCCCCAATGACCCAATGGGGCGGGTCTTGACGGGCCAAAACAGGGGCGGGTCAACCGGGTTTGGACCCTAGACCCGCCCCATTGCCATCCCTAGTTGTGGACCGGGCTGCAAAGGTAATAGGTTTAATTTGTTTTATTTTATTAAGCCCATGTATTGCTATGTAAATAAACATTATAGGTATACATACAATCATTGTATGCCTAAAATACTATTACAAGTTTGGTAGATGAAAATAAAATTGTTTAAGATGACTTTTAGTTTTAGTTTTGATGGTTGGAAGAAGAAAAACCTGAATGTCAGTAGTAACACATTTTCCTTTTACCGGCATTTAAAAATAAAAAATTGAAAGGAGAGTAATTAAACATACCTCTTGGCATCTATTTACTTTTGTTATAAAGTGAATCTGTTCAGATTCATCAATGTATAATTTATCACAGAAATAGCAAGGAGAGATCAAAGTCGGTTCTTTTATATTATATGGATCGCTGATTTCAAACTTTTTTTTTTCTTTTTTTTTTTTTAAGAAAATGAATATAAATATAAAAGGAGAAAAAACGCCTTTCTCCGGTGGCTCACAAAAATAGGCGAAGCATATGAAGACCATATGCCTCCCAGACGAAAAAAAAAACGAGAATCAGTACAAAGAACAATAAAAGGAAAATCCAGCAGAAATATAAATACAGCTAGCCAGAGAAGTCCAGCAACAACCACCAACAAAACAATCCGCCAACCCGCCTGAGCTCAGAAGAGCAGGCCAGACCAATATAACAACAGATTGATATTTTCAGAGCGTAGCTATACAAAAGTGTAATGTACAAGATAAAGACAATTTAATTAGTCACTGCCCACTGAAAAACCAAGTCAAAAAAGATATTTCAGATGTGATCTATTTTGCTATGGTGAGAACCAAACACATTCACAGAAGAGGAAAACAATGCAAACCGTTGACCTCAAAGTTAAAATGGATTGTGAAGGATGTCTGCGTAAGGTGGAGCTATGAAAGATTTGTTTCTCATCTTCTCATTTCCAAAAGCCTTTCTGCCATCTAATTAGAGTTTGTGAACAAAAATGCAAAAATGAACCTTATTTGGCTAGGAAACAGTAATATACCATGACTGTAAAATTTCATAGATGATAACTATATTGGTTTCAAGTTATGAAGAATAACCGTGTCAAACAAATAAGCATGTATTCTATTTACATATATGATAATATAATGAAAAAACAGCAACGACAACTAGAAGAGCATGCATGGCTAGTGCAAATGAAGAACTGCAATATGAACTAGGGGACATAGAGGGAAGACATCCCTTAACATACAAGACACATAAAAGGTTGGGTGAATAGACCCTAAAAACCAAAAAAGTATGTATAAAACAAATGAACAAAATAGCTTATAGGAGCAAAACTACACATGACGACATCATTACCAGTACTTTGCTAGCATTTCTTTTCCATTGTTATTTGTAAACCAAATACTATTAGCGTACTAATAAATTGATAATCACTACCTTGACTATGATAGTTCTCATTCGCATAAGAAATCAAAAGGCCAACTATTTTCTTTTACTGTAATGATAGAATTCATCATATATATATTTCGTTGTAATGCTTAGTAAAACACCACCAAGAAAAATGTAATTAACACCATTTTAGCTGAAAATCTCAACTAACTGTTTGAGAAAAATATACATTGGAAAAACAAAGATAAATAAATAAATCGGTAAGCTAACATAATCATCATAAGACAAAGTTGATTTTATTACCATTATCTTATCATAAGACAAAGTTGCTAACCAAACACATTCAAACCAAGTCAAAATGTTGCCAAACACTCCTATGCCTGGAGCTGTCAAAGATTTTCTGCATCCGGGTTTCTTTCTCCTACTTAATTATATAATGTCTTTTTACTTGTCATTGGTTATCTTTAAAGCACCCATCATTCAAAATAAATTTGGATTTAAAGGGGATATAAAATAAACAGACTAAGAAGTGTGTGTTATATATATTTCAGATGTGATCCATATTTGTTTTTTTATTTTGATCGGGTATTTTTCCTCTTTTACAAATGAAGATATTTCAGATTTTTCGCATATCCTGCCCCCTTCGTGTTAATGAAACTATTTGATAAATTTCACACGAAACCCATTTTTAGGATTAAACGGACCGTTTTATATTTTCTTTTTCTTTTTTACTAAATAAACAAAAAATAAAATAGTAATTTTCCTTAGCTTAGCTGTCGGAGAAATGGGGATCTTGGACGTTTTATTTTTTGTCCTCGTCTCAAAAACTGGGTTTACCCTAGAGATGCTATTAGTGATACTGCACACATAGCTTACTACACAAATATTATGTTCATTTATATACTGAAACGTCACTTTATAGTTTATACTAGATGATATTTTGACTTTGATGTTCAAACAAATGTCACTAACATGTCATTTATTTCATATTAGCAAATACTCCTTAGTTATCATTTTTTTAACGTTTTGAAAAGAAATACCCCTTATATTGAAATGATTTTTTTTGGGTGTTTTAAAATTTTCAAGCAAATTCAATTGTTTTACTCAAAATAAAAAATAAAAAATTCTAACAAAAGTTGTAGGCATGCAATGCATCCGTGGTTCATAGGCGAACAATGAAGTAGGGAAAACGTGGGCGATTATTAGGCAAACATTTTTCTTAAATTATAATAAAAATAAATTGTAGATAGAGTGCAAGCCGTGCTTGAGAAATTTGTGCGTACTGTTTAAATATATGGACTATTTAAATTTCAATAAATGGAACTCAAAATATAGGGTTTATTTTAAACATTAGCACCAAACTGTTTCCAAAAAATTTGCCATTACAATGGCGCCATTTTGTAGCACTGGAGTAATATCTATGCATTACCCCTCCCCTGATACTTGGCTTGTGCCATTAACAACAATTTTATCCACTTATACAACAATGTCAGAACAATATACAACATTAGCACCAAACTGTTTCCAAAAAATTTGCCATTACAATGGCGCTATTTTGTAACACCGGAGTAATGTCTATGCATTACCCCTCTCCTGATACTTGACTTGCGCCATTAACAATAATTTTATCCACTTATACAACAATGTCAAAACCATATACAATGTCAGAACCATATACAACATTAGCACCAAGCTGTAAATTATGCAAGGAGATCAAAATAATACAAAATAGCATAAGATTGACTATTGTATTAGACATGGTATTATTGGTTTTTTTTTAATTAGACATGGTATTATTGGTGGGTAAAGTTTTGTCAGATCTAAACTATAAATTCTAAAACCTAGACCCAATCCGATTCAAGTTTTGTTTCGGGTCAATTCAGGTCGGATTGATTAGAGTCTGATCGGATATTAACACAAAAAATACATGTTTTTATTTTATTTTTTAGTTTGAGCTTTCGGATATGGTTGGTTCCTATTAGCATCCTAGTTCTAATTGTCAGCGGCTCACATACCGGAAACTCAAGGCCTTTGCTTTATCCAGCTTTTTAACAGCCGGATAAGCATTTATATCCTTTCGGTGGAAAATTAATGGCTATAGTTTGCATGTAGCAAGTATTTGTGTAGCAGCAAATCAATGCAAAAGATCAGGCATTAAAATCCAGTGATTACTGCATTTTTTTACTAAAAAGGAATTGTATCGGAGACTTTTGTTTATAAAAAGGAATTGTGTGGGATGTCTCCCATAATTGTGTCGTTCTCTTTGATGTTGGTAATGCTCTGATATTAGCGAACTTATGAAGTCAAATTGATGCATTGTGAATTAACCGAACAATCTAACATAGGCACAAAACATACAGAAATCGAACGAAAATTAGCATAAAGAAGCATCCAAATAGCAACAAAATTATACATCAAGCATGAAAACACATATCCACAATCATGAAAAGAAAAACATTACGAAACCTGAATACAATCGAGCTTAAACATCAACTCCTCCACTTCCTTCAAAACCGCACGAGGATTCCTCACGCTTCTATCACTCAAACAAGCCCTCAAACCCGCAACATTCGACTTAACCACAACAAGCTCTTTGAGGTCACGAAGTGTGCGCGACCGCCTCACAAGAAAACTACGAAAATGACGCTGCTGCTGATTTGGGGTTGGAAAAGGAGAAGGGAAGTTAGGGTTTGGAGGAGCTGCTGCTGCTGATTTGAATCTGTTTGGGGATGTTGTGGAGAAGGTAAGGAGTTAGGGTTTGGAGAAGGCTCTGATGGACGACGTCAAAGCTGGAAATTTTCCCACGAAGGCGAAACGGGAAAAAAATGAAAAGCTGGAAATAAAAAAAAAGGAGGGAGGGTGTGCGTTTTGGAGAAAATTTTCCCACGAAAAGAGGCACAGATTTTGATACGGCTATAAGCCGTATCAAATGTTAATACGGCTTACAGCCGTATTAAATAATATAGATACGGCTATAAGCCATATTAAAATTTGATACGGCTTATAGCCGTATCAAATGTGCCGCCTAAGGTTGCGCCAAAATCCTATCTGTGGTGTAGTGAATCCAATCTCCATGCACAAAGGTTAGAAACTACCTTTGAGCATCGTATATCTCTAGATAGAATATACCATTATCAAAAACATAAACGATCCACGTCTAAATACATGATCCTGAATACCATCACCTCCCGCGTGCAACATCGATAGGCATACTCTAGATATGGAGTGATAATATCCTATCGTGGATCAGCCAAACTCCAAGCTATGCCCCTACTCTGTTTTCTGTCATTTCTGATGTCAAGGTCACGTTAAGTATCTTTCACACGAGTCTTCATCACTCAAACAAAACACGAATCCCAAATTGTATCCTCACATCTCGAACAGATCTAAAAACCACATATGAGTTCCCATAACTCAATCCCAAAATCATACATGGATTCCTACACTAGTACAAAACAGATCAGTTGCTTCGCCTCATTTGTGTGGGTTGTCCATAAAACCGACACAAATAGTGTAATTTGTGTCGGTTGTTTATTAACAACCGAAACTATTGACTTATGGGGTAAGAAGAAAATGTTAAAAATGTAATTTGCGTCTGTTGTTCTTAAGAAACCGACACAATTGAAGGGAAGCAATAGATTTACTCGTGTCGGTTGTTTGAACAACCGACACAATTAAATACAATAGCATCGGTTGTCCAAAAACCGACACCATAGAGACACAACTTTTCCCCCAAATTCATTTTAGCTGCCCCCATCTTTTCCCGCGAACCCTAAATTTTCCTCTGAAATTTGCGAAGTATATTTTTTTCAAAGCCCAAAAACCCTTTTCCGTTTATTTTCTCACGCATTCAAAATCATGGCAGCAGGCGATTGAACTCGACTCCAGCCTCCTCCTCAATGTTGCATCGCCGCCAGCCTCCTCCTCAACGCCAATTGCCAGCGCTTCACCCTCGCCTCGACTCGACTCAATCGGGGGCCAGCGCCTTGGATTCGTCGTCATCGTCGCTTCGCCAGACTCAATTCAGGGCCACCCGCCTCGTGGAGTTGCCTCGACTCAATTGTGTGAGTTAATTTCCTAAATTAGGGCATTTGATCAGGATGTAACGACAAATCAGTAAATCAGATTATTAAGTAGTTTAGGAATTAACATTTATATGTTAATTTAGGAATTGCATAATTGGATTAGTTTAGCAATTAGGGCATTTGATTAGATGTTAGTTTACTGAATTTTTTTTACCAATCCTAGACTAAGGCTATGTTTGTTTGAGTTAATAAAACGCTGAATGCTGAACTGAATAAGGAATCAGAGGTTTCAGACTTGTTTGTTTTAGAAATAATGTTCTGATTATCCTCTTTCATTCATCAACATTAATCAGCGATGGTTTGCTGCTTATTTTCAACGCTGAACACTTATTAGGGTACTTTTCTCAGTTATACCTTACGTAGAACAAAAATAACAAATCCTATTTTCTAGCTTTCTTCTGAAAAATAAAATAAAATAAAACAAAGATGAAAATTCACACGCCAATACTACCCCACAATGGTGAAAATCAACCGATAGTTTTATTATTGTTTCTTGTTTTATCAACAACGTAAAGAATATAATTCATAAAAGTGCACTCCTAAATCAATTTGAGCTTTATACCTTGTTTGGAGTTTAGTGACATGGATTTAATTACCAACTGTTTAGCTATAATCTAACAACTGCCAGTTATATATTATTAAGAAATTGAATTACCTTATGTCAAAATATATAAGATTGCAATAGTTTATGTAAAATTGAAAGCCTAATTTTGGAGCCTGCTTGCATCTATTGTTAAATATTTAGTGAAGATGTTGAATTAAATTGGAGTTTTATTGGATCAGTGGTCTGCTTGTTCGCAACTCTATTAGTATCCTGCCATGGTAACAAAATTTAGAGGAATGGTAACAAAAAGTAAACGGCAACACAATGATACTTCAAAGCTTCTTAAGTGCAGTTTGCTATTAGTTTTGAGGTTGACACAAAGGAAGGAGAAGATGATATTATTGATGACTATCACGTACAATACCTAGTTTTCCACATCAATTTACACTTATTTTGCTTTGTATTGGAGAAGTGTTTTCCAAATCACGTTGTCTTCTGTAACTTTATTTATGTTGCATCAGTTGACAATACAAGTCACTTTTGCATTGCAAAGGATCTGGTTTTGTACCATTTTCATGTGGGATGAAAATAATAGATCTAAGTGGTTTAGTAGCAATTATTTTTGTAAAAAGTTGGAGATGCTCTAAGTTGCTTCATTTTGATAATTGCAATTGCTCAACATAGGTAACAAATAATTCACTTTTGAATATTTGTGCTGGTTAAAAAGAAAGAAAATAAAATGTTTTCTCATGGCAATGAAAGCCTCAATTCAATATCAGTTTTGCAAAGGCTAGAATTCTTACATGTTTTTTGACATATCAGCATGGAAAAGGAAAATTCAAAACAAAGTTGCTCATTTTTTCAAACGATAAAACGAATGGGTAATACATGAGGATTTACGGGAGGGAGGATATGAAACCTTGCTTGCTATATATGTATTTATTTATGAACATTTGATAACTGCTGAATATTTTCGCATCTATAAGATAACTTTTTGTTGTTGTTTGGAACTAAATTTGCAGGTACGTATAGAGCAATGACAACAGCATATCAATCTCAATACTTCAACCTGAGAGTATGCTCCTTTGGTCATCAACATGTTCGAGATCAATAGTTTTACTGCCTTTATACCTTCGGATGACAGCCTTTGACAATTACATCAGACCCAATCCTCGTCTTTGTTACTTCTGCATGAATAATCATAGGTTACTGATTTATTTTAAGTAAAAGTTTATGCAATATTGGTATTCCTAACCATTCTGTAAAACAGTCACTTTATTATTGTAGGAATTGTAGGAATTCCTAATCATAGGTATTGATGGAAATGTGGGCCACTGTTTACTTTCCAACATTATTGTAGGAATTATTTTCTATGAAACCCTCACTTTATTATGATAATTTGTCCTTTTTCTATTTTATATAAGCAGGGTAGTGCCTATTTTTTTTCTTAAATTTCTTAACAAATGTCAACTCGTGACTTTATTTTATCAAAGTATGTTGGAACCGTGAAAGCTTAGACTGGATGCAAGCTTAGGTATGCGAATTAATATATGAATGGACCGAAATACTGTGTTTCATCTAAGAAATTCTATTCATCTAGAAAATCCAGCCTCTAAGAGCATCTCCGATAGCTAATTACAATTACAATTACAGATTTGTAATATTGCAACCGTAACCTGGATTTTCCCCAATAGTGAGTATATTAATTATAATTTGGGTGCTTGTTGAATGATTACAATTACAGATTTGTAATATTGCAACTGTAACCGGCGTCTGATCAACAAGCACCTAGATGATGGGAACTTAAAATTCCCATAATCTAGATGTCTTTTAAAGATGAGCCTAAACAGAAAATGATGTGGGAATAAGCTCAGTGAGATTACATATATGTAACCTTTTGACCCTGATTTTAGTACATCCTGTAATCAAATGTTGGAAGCAATTTTGAGGTTTAAATTATACAAGTAATATGTATACTTAATGCCGGAGATGCTCTATGGTCTAAAGAACACATTATATAGTTGAATTAAATTATATATGGCGCAATCTAGGAAAATTAGAACTCAAGTCAGCTATTTATCAGTCTATTTCATTTAAACCTGGTTAAATTATATACTCCCCATGAGTTCAATGATAAAAGATAGCTCTATCATTTGTTATAACAACGAGCTATGCATGCTAAGAGGAAAAAAAAAGGTTTCAAAGTGACGTTTGCACCTCAGTCTATTTCTGTATCACGTACTGTGTATATAGCAATAAAATACCATGTTAAGTGATATCATGGAACATGCAGGAGAATAGAATGGTCTTTGAAAAGTATGGCTGATGGAAGCGATATTTCAGATGCTTCAGAGAGCAGTAGTAACAGAGGGACTCGATTAGTTAGAGTTATCAAATCATTCAAGAGTAAGATTACATCTAGAATCAAGAAGCTAATGGATGGTTTACCTGTAAAAATTCTGTTTTTCTTGAGAGGAGCAAGTAGTCCAGAACCGGAGGAAGAAGATGATCAAGTTATAACACCCAGGCCTACGGTTGGTATTCAGGTACGTATACTTTAATTATTTCATATTCAAACTTCCATTGTTAAAGGGTATTTACTGTTATTATTAACAGAGAGAAAGAACAGCAAACATGTCATTATTGGACCTGGCACGGTACTTTCATGTTAAAGCCGAGAAGGCATCGACTAAGTTGAAAGTGTGTTCGACTACACTGAAAATCGTGTGCCGGAAAAAGGGACTTAAGCGATGGCCATACAGGCAGATAAGAAGCTAAAGAGAAGAAGAGTGTATTTCTTCACTCAGGTGAGTATTTTAACAATCAAATATATATCTACATAATTACCAGGAGTTGCTGTTTTTTTATACGTACGTGTGGGTTTTCCCTATATACAAAACTGTGTATACAAGTGTGCATTATGAACTGCTGCTCCATGTCGTGTAAAACAGCATGCCTATCTCGTTTTTGTAGGTATGTGTGTCTGTGATATTGCATGTATATACTTGGTGAGCTGCTGTCAAGTTCGGTGTATTTGTGTATATGATGGTGTCAATGCATGGCTATGTTAATATGTGTGTGTATGGGTGTAGTGTTCATGTGTGGGTTGAGTTTGCTTGAGTACTTGCTGTTTTTATTTTGTTTTGTTTGTCTTATGCTGAGCTAATTTTGGACTCATCCTTTTTGTATTTTCTTAGTTGTTGGATTTGATTTCTTTGCACGTTTATGTATATTATTCTATATATACCTGAACCTTTGAGAGCTGGGGAAGAAATGTAAAGCTTTCGGAATCAATGAGTCAGTCCAATGTCTGCTTTTAGAGTTGGAGAGATCATACAACGTTACAACCAATACACCTATTTTTTGCTGTCTTTTTATGATGGATTTTTTGTTGAACTGAAAGTCACTAGCGACAGCTCTCCTTGGTAAAAAATTGCTAACCTTTCATCTGAAAGTCTGAGGTTTGTAGCTGTTAGTTTTTGGCATGTGGATTTTACATTTCATTGGCCTATTAGTATTGTGTGGTTTTGAGTAATATGTCAGGGACGTGCCAATGTGTGGTTTTTTTCTGACAACTTACATTCTGTATGTTACCAGTAAAATGTAACTTTGAACAGTTTCTCATTGTTGCATCTGGAAAACAATGTTGAATCTGAATATTAATAAGTGAAAAGGCACCCTCCCTTCACCGTAGTGCACTATGTAATGCACCATGGTACAAATCAAATACTGCACAATTGACCCTGGTACAAATTCAGATGGTAGTGTAACTTGTTTTCACTACAACAAAACAGGCTTTTTACAACGGGCAATGCCCGTTGTAATATGTGTTCCACAACGGGCAGCCGACCGTTGTAATAGGCGATGTTGTAATAGGTTAACCATATTTTACAACGGACAATGCCCGTTGTAATAAATCTTTTTACAACGGGCAATGCCCGTTGTAACACACCTTTTTACAACGGGCAATGCCCGTTGTAATACATGATATTGCAACTGTTTTTGCCCATTGTTAAAAAGATTCAAATGAGAAAAAAAATAAAACTACTACAATGCACGTGTAAATTTTAGTTTCTAAAGATGAAGTGTTCATTCAAAGAAGGAAACGAATAAAAACTGAAGTGTGCATTTCAGTTTCTAAAGATTATTCATTACACACATGCATGCATAAAAGAAACAAAACACCCAGCACTCACTGCTCACAATGCATAACAGAGCCTAAGATGTAGCAATAGGTAGAGAAATAGGAACGGGCAGAGACCATATCTTCTGGTTATATATCATGAGTCTCCCGTCATATCGTAGAATAATAGCTTGTGAGTTCGGGTAATTTGCTGGATCTTTTGATCGCACTCCTGTCCTCCGCAGTACATCTCTTCTATTGTGCATGATGAAGAATTCACCATGGTCGTCCAAAAGGGTGAAGCAGTCTCCATAAGGACTTGATGTCTTTGTCTCCCACAGTATGTCCCATGTGTTTATGTCTTCAAGTACTAGGTTGCAGTCTTCCCTCAGTACTAGTCTGAAGTTTTTGTAGCTTAGGACAATCCCAAATGTGTATGTTGTTACCTGTTCAGTTCACTAGTCAACCTTAGGATTATTTGCATAACAAAACATTATATATATTTGCAGTATGGAGGCTTTTTAAAAGGAAAAATCTATGCAACTCTTCTCGCCATCACATGTGTATCTTTAAATGTCATTTTATTTCACATGTAAATTGTGTTTAAATATATGATGTGGTACAGGTATCATTTATTTAAAGCATACAAAATGTCTGCTCCACTATTTAAGAAATTACCACATACACATTAACCACTTGTGAATCACACACACATGTATGTTATTGTGAAAATTTTGAGTATATTTCGATAATGGTTAAAAGCAGCCGCCAACGGGGATAATGCAATTGGTTAGGATATGCAGCACTCACGTGTAAGTTAAAAATGATCAATCATCGGCAACTAACATATCATTTGTGGAATTTGAACAAGTTCCAAGCAAAAAAAAAAGTTAAAAACAGCTTAGTTGCTATTTGATTATAAGGAAAACCAAAAAATTCATTTTGTACGAAAAATAAAAGAATTTTAAAATCATTGTTGGTAACGGGTAAAAGGAAAAACAGGTTGGATAAGTGACATTACCGACTAAGGTGTCAAACTGAATAATTATTAGAATTGCTGATTAGGGAAAACATAACTTTTGTCGTATTGTTTTATATCATTTATAAGGAAAGCATTAATATCAAAGATTCGAAGATTTATAAATTTTTCTCTCCAAAATATCAAATATAGAAAACATGATATATATATATATATAGAAAACATGATATCTAACTGCAAGAAACATGGTCTGCAAAAATTGAAAATAAAATAAGTAACCTAAGCCTTTCAGAAAGTATAAATTGTCATGTACTTAGAACTGCATCTGGTTCAGTGAGATTAACAGGCTCACCTTCTACACCATCAACAGCAACCCCTCGAATATCACTGTATACATCAATGGGCCAATTTAAACTTTTAATTTATGTTACATAGTTTAAAGCTGCAATAATATTTATAATAAAACCTGCAATATTATATTTATCATCATCATCGCATTTATGAAACCTGACAAGTACTCAAAATTTGGATGGTCTGCCCAAACTCGGGTTGCATTATATAATAGGTTGATTTAGGGAAAGTACAAGTAAGATTTTGCTACTGTTTTGAATACAAGTATCCCTGATCTCATAACTACAGTATACAACTGTTTATTGTCGTAAACAATATAGTTTATGTCAGTAATATCCAATAATTATTGAGTAAATTAATTCCTGAGCACAACATGTATCCCAAAAGAAACATACGAAAAATATAAATTGCATGAAATTCAAAAACACTTACTTTGAGCAACGTGAACCAAGTTTTTTTTATCGACGTTGGTTGTGGCTCATGTTCCAAGAACACATCTGAAGCAGAAAAATTTAGGCAGCAATTTGGGCCTTCATAATCTAGATAAAGGCATTTCACAAGTCTAATTGCAAATTTTAGTAAAAATAAAACATATACACAGTATTTTAATGATTATGTGCAAAACCAACCTGTAAAGGATGACATTTTATCAAGGCAATCAACTCCAGGTTCATTGCATATTGGCTCGAGCATTTTGTTTATATTTTCGCTGTTTTACAGAACATATATCGAGTCATTGATACAATCTTCTCAATTATGATTCTGCCCAGTTAGTCAACTTACAAAAAAAGAAAAAGAAAAATACTATTAACTTTATAATTAATACCTAATTAGTTCAAATTCTACAACATCTACTTCGTAGTTACCCTGGAAAAACAATTATTTGGACAAAATATGTCAAATTCATTCATTGTTCTTATATACTTTGCAAAATTCTTACTTCTGCAAGATGAACTTTGACACATGCTCATGCAATTGGGGAGGTCACTTGGTCCATGAAAGCTATAGGACTAAGCATAGCTGCTGCTTTTACCATCATCAGTATATCAAGCTCACCGAACGCTGCAAAACTAATTACATTTCCTAAAAGGAAGAAAGAAAAGCTAGTTCAACCGTAAACGGTATCCGTTCAGAATACATTTTATGCATATTAAACAATAAAAATTTACCAAGGAATGCCCAACATAGTTTATTGTTCTATAATTTTTGGTGCAAAAAGAGAATACGTGACATGATGTTTGCGTCGTTTATTTTCGTTCTATGGCGTTGAATTCATCTAAAGTAGGTTTGAGATTTTTCATGTTATGTTATTAAATATTATAATTTTATGCTTTATGCGATTTATTTGTTCAGTTCTAGCCATTTTAACCCCTTTTATCGAAGTAAAAATGACATGCTTAAATCTTTTGGTGAAATGATTACTCCCTCATTTTAAATGCATGTGCATTCCTTGATTAAACCGAAAATAAAACTGGTTATGCCCACGTCTAATTGAATCAACTAGAAGTTTACATTTCGATTAAGATGAAAGGATATAAAAAGCCCAAGGAAAAAAATTAGTACTTGTGTGTTCATCGTAAATCTGTATGGTCGTATGATATAATGGAGCAAGGGCACTGATTAAACATAATAAAAATACTTTACCAATTCTTACTCCACTATGTACGTCAGTTATCATATAAAATTGATGGCAATGCTATACTGTAGATCCAGATCGAGATAAGCTAAGAATAATAAATCTAACGTGACAGTGGAACGGAGACAAAAATGCTAAACATATGCATCCAATTAAACAATAAAAATTTACCAAGGTATCGCTGCTCGTCAGATCGCCAGAGATCTGGATGCGGGTACAGATTCTGAAGCAGGCGAGGCGAGGCGATGCAGGACAGAATCTGCTACGGATCTGGGAAGAGAAGCGCGACGTTAGGGAAATGCAGTCAGATCTGTGGAGTCGATGCAGAGAGGGGAAATCGGTTTTTGGAGGATTGAGTTTATTTTGGAGTGATGGTGACTGAAATCGGTTCTGAAGATGATTTCCGCTCAACTGCAATATGAAGTTCCCAAGTTATCTTCCTATTGTTGCGGAGCGAAATCGAAATCGAATAAAAAAAAACCCTAGTTTTGGCAAAGAGGACGAACGCCATTTTTCACAACGATGCGGCCGAAGAAATAAAAGAAAAAGGAATAGTGATTTATTATTTGACGTTGGCCAGTTGTAAAGTCACAACGGGCATGCATTACAACGGGTATTTGACCGTTGTAAAGTTGCCATCTATTACAACGGGCCTGAATGGACCGTTGTAATAGCCTTCTATTACAACGGGCAACCAATGCCCGTTGTAAAAAGGGTTTGTATATGACATCTTTTACAACGGACGCAAATGGACCGTTGTAATAGCCTTCTATTACAACGGGCAACCAATGCCCGTTGTAAAAAGGACGTTGTAATAGGGTATTTTTGTTGTAGTGTTTGAATGGTATACTGAGAAATAACAACTTGTACATCTTCGTTTGTGGATTGTGTACAAGTTCTGGACAAAGAAAATAATTATGACTGTAATTTGTTTTGTGAAATGCAAAGTAGATGAATCTGAAATCATAACTGATATATTTTTAAAAAATTAGGAATTGGATTATATTGTCTAATTGGAAATAAATAGTAAAGATATTTGTTTATAATCGAGTAAAATATTGAACTTGACAAATTGGAAATGAAAATCAATTATTAAATGGATTGTATGATATGGATTGGGGATAATACATAATATATTCAGCTTATGGTTCAACCTGTGTTTGAATTACACTCTCAGATTCTTTTATGCAAAGCATTCCTGACTTAATTATTGTCTTTTGTATAACAATTCTCTTAATTGCAGGACTTTGTACGAGACGGTTCTTATAACCAACAAGAGATAGACGAGGTTCGAGAGAATTTAGCTAGTTATATCATATATAATTGGATGTAGTTGTTTTTTGTTGTGTACGCTGATCTTTTGTAACGTACGTTGGTATTTTGTTATGTACGTTATGTTTGCGATAGATTATATTCTATTTTGTTCTGTAAACAAGAATTATGTTGATGGATAATATAATTATATTTTTTGTTCAATCAGTTCATAGTAACGTTCGTTTATAAAAAATTAAAATTCAATTTCATGCTGTTTTTATAATCTTAAACGGTAATAATATATTTTTTTTGCTTCAGATATAACTTGTGTCGGTTGTTACTTCAAAGGGAACCGATACAACTGCATATCAATTGTGTCGGTTGAAAAAACAAACATAACCGACACAAATATCAATCATTTGTGTCGGTCGTCAATAAGGAACCGACACAAAACAAGCAACAGTTGTGTCGGTTTTTCTTAAAGGACCGACACAATAAACGGCGGTTTTCTTCACTATACAAGCTGATTTGTGTCGGTTCTATTAGAAAGACCGACACAACTGTTCATAGTTTTGTGTCGGTTCTCTATTACCAACCGACACAAATAATTGATATTTGTGTCGGTTGTACAACCGACACAACAGAAAAATGTCTTTTGTGTCGTCTTCATTTGAGTCGGTTGTAAAACCGACACAACAGGGGTTACACAACCGACACAAATGACCAGTTTTGTACTAGTGCTACATCTTGAATAGATCACGAACAACTACATGTATTCGAGCATCTTAAACAGATCTCGAATCTCCACGTAGGTTCCCATATCTAGAACCAATCCACTTCCAAGAGATAGAACACGTATCTCAGCCTTGAAGTGGTTTTCGGTAAGTAAAATATTTACCGTTCCCGATCTCCCCAAGACTGAATCGACGAATTTGGTCATTCGATGATAATGAGAGCGATCGCATATAGAAACCAAGTCTCATATACTTATCACATTTTCGATATTTTCATCTCCACTATTCCTCGATCAAGAGTGAAGCTGGTAGGTTAGAGCTCTATTGTTCATGCTCCTACACGCACATTAGTCTTAATTCTCAAAGATAGACAACCCTACTTCATCGGCTTTTAGTGCTAAGTGTACGACTAAATGTTTTACATAAACGAGTAAACATACAAAGCACGATCTAGTCATACAAAGCACGATTAAGTCATATAAGCGACTTCTAATCCTATTTTTGTTTAATTAATCTTTTATTAATTAAAACCCATTTTATTAGTAAAACTTATTTTATCTAATAAAACATTATTTATCAATTCCTACTATTCATTGGTACTCTTTCCAATACTTTAAAAAATATTCATATACTTATCTCAAATGGTATAAGTATATTCATAAATCATTTAACAAGAATTCTTACTTAAATATTTCCTTCAAAATATCTGTTTTAAGGATCTAAGTACTTTCACAAATCCATTCAAAAGGTTTAAGACTAATGTTACTTATACATTGTCACTACAAACCTAAAGCCATTTTGCTTATGTTTATCTTTAAAACATTCTTTTAAAGATCAATTTACATCCCTAAGTATAATCAAAAAGAGTTAAAGATGAATGCGGGTGTCACAAAAAACCCAAATCATTTTCCTACTTGTTACTATCTTTAGAAACCTTTGTTTTGAAGATCTAAGTTCGTATTCGGTTAAGACCGATAATCGACTACTCGATTATCTAGTCAAAAACCATTGCTTATATAAATCAATGTTCGTATACTTAACTCGTTTTCAACATTCCAGTTTTAACTTTTCCTCGTTCAAGAGGAAAGCCCAATAAGATAGAGTTCTATTGCTCCATCCCTACTAGACATCAACCTTTAACTCTCGGAAATAGATAAACCTACTTTGTCGGCTTTTAGCCTCAAGTAAAGTCAATTACTTTTTTTAAACATGTAAGTAAACAACAAGATTAACATGTTTCCAACATTTCAACTTATATTGTTCCTTGTTCAAGAGTGAAGAAAGGTAAGTTTGGGCACTGGTTGCTCCAAGTCTTTCCTAGATACCTCATTCATGAATCTCACAAAAAGACAAGTATACTCGTCAGCTTTTAGTGTTAAGCCTAGTCAATCACCTTTGTTAAAACTTATATATATATATAATACTTTAGAAATACCTGTAAATAGGTTTTAAATATCTACATAAAATATTACTTGAAAATAACAAATTTAGAAGTTTTATTAAAAACATGTTTTACATTTTGCAGCACTTTACTTTCAAAATTCATAAATAATCATTAAAACTATATTTAAACTTCTATTCTTTTTTATACTCAAATACATTTTATAAGAACTTCCATAAAAATATTTTATAAAGAAAAGAATTTTGAAACCATTTAAATCATGAAAAACTAGCCAAATGTCACATTTTAAACAAAAAAACGATAAGTGACTTACTACAACATTATTAAGTGCTATTAAAAGTCCTTGTTAAAACAACATTGAAAAGAACAATCTTTGCGACTAGTCTTAACCACTTAAACAAATGATTTAAGAATTGAAATTTTTATAGTAAGTACTATCAATAGGGTACTTAAAAACCATGTAACGAAATCCATAAGAATATCTATTCATTTATTTATAAAAATTCCCAAAAACAATGGATTTTGAAGTGCACTTATAACGACTATTCTCATTTCAAACACTTTCAAACTTACTTCAATTTAACACACAAGTTAAACAACCATTTAAACATCAATTCAAGGCCACGCCATGTGTTTAAGAGGGTAATAGAAGTGATGTTATACAATATAAAGTTATCATTTGCTTTCAAAAGCAAGAGTGGTCCAAAGTTAATGTCACGTTAACGTTATAATTCAAACACAACATATATATGCACAATATATACTTAAGAGATGGTGAGATAACTCACTTAGATCCATGCCTAACCTAAGCATAAAGCTACAAGAACCAAAGAACCATCTCCTTCCATCAACACAAGCCTAAAGGTCCAACCTTTAGCACTTCTAAACCAAAGCCAACACCTTCCTCCTCTACCTCCATGCTCACAGCCCATCCAAGCTCCCCCTCTTCCTCTCAAATCCCCCCACTTCTTACTTTAATCATGCCTCCCATGATGTCTTAGGCCCAAATCCAAAGTTTAAAAGAGATTAGAGAAGATTTGGTTAACTTTTGAAAAAGTTAGAGAGTAATTAGTGGATTAATGCTTAAGCATTTCCACCATTTTTCAACCCTTCTACTTCATCTCAAGCTTAGGAATTTATTTGTGATTATTAAGTGAATCCCTCCCCTCTATTTATAGGCTTCAAATGGTGAAGCATAAGCTTGCTCTCACCTCTTGGAAGGCTGACCTCTCATCACTTCTACTTTATCATATGCTTAACACTTAAGCATTTCCATTTATGCACACTTCTCCTTTATGTCACTTCTCTTTTAGGCTAATTACCATTATACCTTCGCCATGATAATATCTCTTATCCACTAGAACATTTTAGAACCTTCCAAGCAGAATGAAGAGGTGTTTGTGTGTGTGTGTGTGTGTTAATTAGTTGCTAATGTGTTCATTTGATCATTATCTTAAGAGTTAAAGTTTCCTTATTTGCTTATTTTCCTTTTTTGCTCATTTTCCTATTTAGTTAGCCGTAAACATGAAAATATTTTAAGTTGCTAATTATCTCCTTAATGATTCATTAGACATGTGTAAAAAGTTTGAACAACTTTTGTTGAGAAAAAAAAACTGTTTATTGATAAAACGATTTTCGGTCACATTATTGATATTTTTTCAAAATATTTATTTTTGTAAACATTTTCTCCAAAATAAGTTTACCATCATTACTTATGATTTAAAAGGATATTAAAAAGCTTATTAAATCATTTTAATAACATTTAATCAAAGATTCAAATATTTAAATAATTCAGATATTTAATACGAAGTGTCTGAAATTCCAGATCATTACAGAAAATGTGACTGAAAATCGTTTTATGGATTTTTGGCTTTTCATCAACCAAAAGTTGTCGGAATATGTTGTGTTAGCATACATGTATGCACATTTATATAAATAGCATATGCTTTGGTTAAATTTAAATAAGTTTAAATATTTATTTAAATTAATAAAGTAAATTTGACTTTTCTTTTAAAAAACTAAAAAGAAAATGATAAAAAGGAAACATCAAATCTTGTGAAGTGATGAGATAATGGAGATGAGGGAGAGGTGATTGATTGTGTGTGGAATGGATGAAGGAAGGATGAGGTAGCAAAAATTTGTGGAGGGTATGGTTTAAGGTCATTTAAGTAATTTGCCTCCTTTCATTTTCTATAAAAACAACTCACCTTTCTCACTTCATTCTTTACTTCATTTCTTTCATTTTCTAATTCTTATCTCTTTTCTTTTTCAAGCTTTTCAAGCTTCCATCCATGGCTTTCAAAAAGATTTGAAATCAAAAATCACTACTTTTTCCATTAATCCTTAAGCAAAGTTGTTAAACCTTCTTCCTTTCTTCTCTACATCACTCCACCACCAAAACAGACCTAATACCCCTACTCAAAGTTATTGTCGAGTCTATGTATGGCTTGGCTAAACCATTGGCCCCTCCTATCCCTTAAAAATCAAGTCTTTAAAAAGAAAAATGGATCCCGGGGTTGGTGCTAGAGTGTACAAGCTTTGATTTACATTTGCATGGATTTTAATGAGCAAATCTCACCTTAAAATGAAAGTTTTACACTTTGTTGTTGTGTCAATAATGAATGTTAGTTACTTGTGTTTATATGTGTTAGAAAGTAATGATTGTTTGGTTTGGTTCCCGCTTGAAGTGGATGACATCGGTAATAATTAGTTAATGACTTGAGTTTTGGTAGAAATATTTAAGTAATTATTTACAAGTGATGCTCTCTCTATGTTGTATGGATGTTATTGGTATTTGTATATGTGTATATGCTTATGTTTATGAGATGTTTGGATGAATATATATGACATATAAAATGTTTATGGACGTGTCCGTATAGGGACTATAGCTATATCGATACTTTGAAAATATCATCTCTTTTGAAAATCTTTTTGTATATCTCGTGCTTGGTTTTTTACAAAGAAAATATTTGGTTGTGTTTTGACACTTTTAAAAATGTTGTTTGAACCATGATTTAAAACAAATTTGATTTACAAAACGAGTTTAGAAGTTATGGTCCATATAACGATAGTTGTTATAGATGCAGTTCTGAGATATTAATAATAAATTGTTTTAATTATTCATTTTAATAATGATGTTTTAAAGGTTTATTGATCATTTTTAATAACGATGCTTAAGGTTGATTAATCATTTTAATAATGATATTTAAAAATTAATTAATCATTCTGATAATGATGTTTAAGGTTAATTAATCATATTAATAATAACGTTCAAAAAAATTAATTAACCATTTTGATAATGATGTTTAAGGTTAATTAATCATTTTAATAATGATGTTTTAAAATAAATTAATCATTTTCATGATGTTTTAAGGTTAATTAATTATTTTAATAATGATGTTTAAAAGTTAATTAATTGTTTCAATAATGATGTTTAAAGTTAATTAATCATTTTAAATAATGATGTTTAAAGTAGTTAATCATGTTTAAAGTTAATTAATTATTTTAAATAAAGATGTTTGAAGTAATTAATCATGTTTAAAGTTAATTGATCATTTTTAATAATGCTGTTTAAAGCTAATATTGTGATGTGAAATTTAAGCACAAGTTCGGTTTTAAAAAGTTTAAAATTTTGATTCGGTTATGGAAAAGATAAGAAATTTAATTTCCATAAACGATATTGCTTATATGGAAAGGATTTAGTTATATTCTCAACATTAAATGTCGAGGTATGGGAGCTCGTCTCTATCTCGAAGGTTAAAAATATCGTCAAGGCAAGCCTTAGAGGTAATACTACCTTTACCGACTTGGCTTCATTTTTAACCGAGGGATAATACAAGTTTGATGTTGACGAGTGGTGGTAAGGGTATGAGATTTACTTTCCATATAAGATCATTTTAATTATTCCCCATAGTTGATTTTTGACTATCTCCGCAATCCGCTTGTTGTAGCATCAATCAAAGACGACTTGTTACTTATTTGAGCATTGATATCCTTTGTCGTAAATGACTAAATCGAAAGAGCGAGTGGAGGCCAAGCTATGTATTGCTTCTCCCATTAGGGTATTATCACATCAACTCTAGATTGGTTTCTGATATATGCGCACTAAGATCTTAAATACTCAGATTCTCGGCAAGGCTGGCATGGTCCCGCTTGGAGGTTTTCGAGAGTCATCGTAGTTCTCAAGTATATTTTCTAGAGGTATACTTTCGATAGGAGGTGCCCTTTCCTAGTCATTGTTGGAAAATTTCATTTTCCTTGTTTTGGTTCAAACCATTGAATTTAATTCTTTCTTAATTGTATCGGGAAGTGTCTTACACACTTCACGATGTTTAATTATTTTACATATTACTCTTGGTTGGATGTTGTTCTTTTAAGGGGGAACCCATTCTGCATTTGGCAGCGTGGTCTCATATATTGTTGTTTATTTCCACCCTTTGTTTAGAGTTTACTCATAGTAGACTTATTGTCTGAGCCAAGCTATTTCTTTTCCTTAAACTCTCAGGTACTTATTTATATTTGAGTAGTCCGAGAGTAGTAAGTTTCTTTGGGCTCTTTTTTGAAGATGATGGATGAGTAGAAGACTTCTTATCTATCTAGTTATCTATTTCCATTGTTATGTTTATTTATGTATGTGTTTTTGTATGAGCAAGTGTAAAGGCGGGTGGTTATAACTGCCTAGGCTGATGGTAGTACTTTTGTTGTAACTCCAATAACTCCATGTTAAGGAGTAACCTTATATATTATCATATTGTTATATTATAATTAACTACTCCATTGTGAGATTTTCTATTTTGTTCTTTTATTTTACCCCATGACAACTCGTCTTTTGGAAGTTTCACCAACGACACACCAATACCGTGAATGTAATAATTGTCGTTCCCAGAGGTCAGAAAGATGGGTCGTCATAGTTGGTATTAGAGCTTCGGTTGAGCGAACACCTTAGCTGGGATACAACTCATTAGAGATAGGGTGAGTGATGTCGTAGAATGAGTTAATCTTGAGAGAGCGTATTTGTAATTTTTTATATTAATAGTATTTATCTTTTAAAGTCTCATTTTAAATCCTTTGGTGTTGTTTCCTTAAACTATTTTGATCCTATCCTTGTATTCTAAAGATATCTGTTATTTGTTCAGGTAATAGAAGATGAATACAAGAACATGAGCAAGGAGAGGATCTAGAACTAGCACGATTACCAACGGTAGGGTACCTAAAAATTCTACTATGCTAATTGTAGATCCAGTAGAGAAAGTGGTAGTGCAAGTTCAGCCCCTTATGAACTTTGCAGCCTTGTGCATATGGCGGGAAACCGTTCTATGGAACTAAAGATATTCTTGGAGTGCAGACGTGGCTTCAATCTTATGAAAGGATATTTAGAGATCTTTGGTTGGAAGATGCGGAGAAGTGGCTATTGGCATTGCGAAAACTTCAAAAGTCGAAGTTGGATTGGTGGGATTCAACAACAGCTAATACTTTGAAGGAGGAGTTTTCTTGGACCCAGTTCAAGGAAGTTTTTAAAGCGCAGTTTATTCCAGAAGCCGGAATGACTCGGTTGTTTAGGGGTATCCTTGATTTAAAGCAAGGTGATTTGATAGTGGCATAAAATGAGCATAATTTAATGTGTTGTCCTCCTTCGGACTGAAATTGATAAACACACCACTCAAAAAGAATAAAATGTTTGTGAATGGGATGCGACCAGAGTTCCAACGTGAAATGGCCTATCACTTACGGGTACATTCATCAACCTTATCAGTATGGCTTTGAGGTTTCAAGCTCTTGATATTAAGGAGGGAGTCCAGAAGGGAGTAGTACCAGCAGTTAGTGCTAATCCTTTGTCAGTGATACAGTGCAAGTTTAAGGGGAAGAAGTAGTGGACATGAAAGAAACCCGGAGGTGGGGCTCCAACACAGAAGAAGCAACCGAACTTGGCCAACGTTCTTTGTCTCAAGTGCAACAAGATGGGCCACTTTGCAAACCAGTGCCCGATTACAAACTATTTCAACTGCTGCCAGCAAGGACACATAAAGAATGAGCGCACTTTTCCAAAGAAGGGGTCGCAAGGACAGGCTTTTGTCATAAAAGAGATACTTTCTACTTCTTTAGGACAGAAGGGGAAGCAAGTGTTGCAAGGTACATTCATCTATGATATTCCTATAAGAGTATTATTCGGTACGGGTGCTTTCCATAGTTTTATTTTAGTTGATCTCGTTGATGAAATTAACCTTAAACCTATATGAGTAATCCTCTTTGTGTGTCGAACCCAATTGAGGGTCCGACAAATCTTGACGATGTGTCTAAATGTGCCTATTTCTTATCGAAATCGTCTCTTTCTTTCTAATTTGTTTATTATTAGGTTCAAGGGTTTTGAAGTATTGTTGAGGATGGATTGGTTATCTAAGCTTAAAGCTATCTTGAATTGTGATAGGAGAAGGGTCATGATAAAGGATGCAGTAGGAGGAAGCATAGATATATTTTGTGAAGAGCCTAACGAGTTAATGAGCAGTTTTCTTTATTCACTTGAAGTGGCAAAAGAGGAGCTAGGAGATATACCTATTGTTCGGGATTTTACCGATATTTTTGAAGTGCAAGGTCTACCTCCTCACCGTGAAGTTGAGTTCCGTATTGATTTAATTCCAGGAATCAGACCTATTATACAACCTCTGTGAAGGTTGGCTCCGAAAGAGAAGAGGGAGTTAGAAGGACAGACTTATGACTTGTTGCAGAAGGGTTTGACGTAGTACCTTGAGTTGGGGATCACTAGTCGTCTTTGTTATAAAGGCAAATGATTCTCTAAAGTTATGTGTAGACCAGTGGGAGTTGAACTAAAGGATTATCAAGAATAAATATCCTTTACCAAGGATTGACGATATGTTTAATCAAGTCCATGGCACTCGGATATTTTCTCAATTAGATCTTGCCACTGATTTCCATCAATTAAGGGTAGTAGAGAAGATTGTCCCCTTAACAGCTTTTCAGACTTTGGAACATTTCTACAAGTGGTTTGTCATGCCGTTTGGGCTGACTAATGCACCTGCTTATTTTGTGCACTTAATGAATTGAGTATTTTGAGAGGATCTTAATAAATTTGTTCTCGTCTTTGTTGATGACATTCTTGTTTATTCTAAAATGTAGGAGGAGCACAAATATCATCTCTGTGTCGTACTCTATACCTTAAGAAGCCATTTGTTGAAGGCTAAGCTTTCTAAGAGCCATTTTTTAAATCCGAAGTTAGGTTTCTAGGGCATGTTGTTTCGGGGGAAGGCATATCAGTTGACCTAGCTAAAGTTGTTGCAGTTCAAGACCGAAAGAGGCCGAAAGTGCAATGGAAGTTAGAAGTTTCTTGGGATTGGCCGGTTATTACCGAAGGTTCATCAAAGACTTCTCGAAGATTACTTCTCATCTAACGAAGTTAACAAAAGAAAAATGCTCGTGGACGCCTAAGTGTGATCAAGCATTCAATGAATTGAAGGAGAAGTTGACTAGTGCTCATGTTTTCATCATTCCGGATAGGAGCGAAGGTTTAATCGTATATACGGATGCTTGTGTTATCGAATTGGGAGTAGTTCTGATGCAGCATAGGAAAATTATTGCCTATGCGAGTCGACAGCTAAAGCCACATGAGAATAATTATGCTATGCACGATTTGGAGCTTTTGGCTGTTGTCTTCGCCTTGAAGATGTGGAGGCATTACCTTTTGGGTGAAAAGTTTGAGTAATACACAGACCACAAATTCTTAAAATACCTCTTTACCTAGAAGGATTTGAATTTGAGGCAACAGAGATGGCTGGAGTTTCTCGTTTCCTATGATTTGGAGATTCTTTATACCGGTGGGAAAGCCTATGCTGTTACGAATACATTGAGTAGAAATATTGCAATGGTTGCAAACTCAGAAGTTAAACCTGTATTGATGGATAGGATTGAATCTAGTCAGGAAGAAGATCCTATTTTGGTCCGACTTAAGAAGGATATTCAATAAGGTGTTGTTTCTAGTTTTGAGATTGATCCCCGAGGTGTATTGAAAATGAATGGGTGTATATGTGTTCAAAATGTTAATGGAGTTAGGCAAGAAGTGTTATTTGAATGCCACTATTCAAAGTTATATTTCCGTCGAGGAGTGACCAAGATGTTCAAAGATACGAAAAGGGTATTCTGGTGGAAAGGGATGATGCAAGATATTTCGACCTTTGTGAGTCGGAGTGCAAATTGCCAGCAGATTAAAAGTGACCAGCAGAAGATAGCTGGACTGCTTCAGCTACTTGAAATCCTGAAGTGGAAGTGGGAGCAGATCTATGGACTTTATTGATGGGGTTCCTTAACTAAGAAGAGGGAACGAACGCATTTGCGTTATAGTCGATCGGTTGACTAAGAGTGCTCATTTCATTCCGGTTAAGCCGACTAGGACTGCTACAAGTCTGGCGAGTTTGTACGTGAAGGAGGTTATGAATCCATGGGATTCCTTGTAGTATTGTAAGTGACCGAGACCTGATATTCACTAGCAGATTCTAGGAGGGATGTTTGATGGCCAATTCTCCATCGGATTAGAAAATAACCGATCAAATTTAATTAAAAATTAACCGCAAGCGCACGGCGTATAATGTTAGTTCGTGGCGAGTACAGGTCGATTCACAAGGAATTGTTTAGATTTTAAGATTCCATTCAATCAAATTAAACCAAGATTTTGAGATGTTTTTAAGCTAAAACAACGTAAATAAACTAGCAAAAGAAAATGGATAAAAATATGAGAGTTTAAAGGCAATTTAGCGGTAATTTCCTTCTCATGATCACATAAATCAAAAAAATGAAATTATGATCTCTCTTTTGGTCATTAGTGAGCTTAGTTTATATGTTTATCATAAGTATGGAATATTTGTGCTATTAATTAGTCCAATATAAACCATCAAACTATAACACAATCACTAAACTACTTTTTAACTCTCATGAAAATGAACTTGAAAATAAAATCTATTCTAAGCATGATCTATTAACTATTGATTAGAAATATAGACCATCAAATTTTGATTTTAAAATCCACTTCATTACCATAATCATATGTAGATGAAGAGGTAATTTGTGTTTGTTTTTGTTTAAGCATAGCCTATTTGGTGTCAACAACATAGGCTATCAAATTCAAAGCTAAAACAACAAAATTTTACCCATTCAAACATTATCATTAAGCACAAAAAGAGATCAAAAATTAGCAAAATGTTGAATCTACATGATTAAGAGAGCTTCATTACCCCTAAATTGAAGGGGTTTAGCCTCTCATATTTGTTATCATTTCAACAAATGTAGCATTCAACATGAAATAAAAACAAGAAGAAAATGCAAGCTAAGTAAAAAGAGAGCTAATTAAAATGAAATAAAAGCTAATCTACTTGCATAAGAAATGAAACCAAGCTACTAACATAAGAGGAAAGAGAGCACCTAAATAGAAAAGGACATGAATTAAAATTGCATAAAAAAGAAATTTACATAAAAGAAGAAAAATGGCTAAGTAGCCATGAAAAAGAAAGAGAGCTTATATTTATTTCTGAGCCTAAAACTAAACTAACTAAAGAGGAGGCTCAAAGGCTAACAGCTTAACTACATGAACATTTGGGGTATTTATACAAGCCTAAAACCCTAATAATATTTTTGGGAACTACCCTCTTAGGAAGTGTGGCCACCAAGTTATCATTAGCATGAGATAATCCTCCATTTAAATGTGCATGAAACTTTTAGCTCCACTAACTTATGCATTAGCTTCTAATTGTAGATTAAGGTAAGTGGGTAGGTGGGGTCCTTCATGATACATGATTTGAATTATTTCCATCTTCATTCCTTTTGTATCCTCTATTGCATGCATATTTTCCATGAAGCCTCTTGTAATTTCCATCCACTTTTCCTACAAATAAAAATAAAATGTGGAAATATATATTCTCAAATTAATATATGCACAAAAATGACCATTTTGCCCCAATATAAAGATGAATAAATGATGATTTGAAAATAATTGAAATATTGGTTTAAACATGTTAAAATACCCAATTATGACATTTATTTAAATAAAAATAGATTAAATATAGATGTAAAAATATGCACATTTACGTACACATCAAATACCCCTACACTTATCTTTTTATTCGTCCTCGAATAAAGAAAAACTAAGATAAATCCGTTTTCATAGGAAACACGATTGCATTGAGCATATGCAATAAGCCGTTAAACCGCTAGGTGTCTCTAGTAGGACGAGTGTTGTCTCGTAAGGGTTTTTAGTGGATACTACCCACAAAATTCAAATGTAACATGAGAAATTTCTAAATGCAAGATTTATTTACAAAGAGATGGATGCATGTTTTTGAAAATATTTACAAATGAAGGATTTACTTTAAAATCGACACGAATAAGTTAAATATAAGTTCTGGTCATTATCAAAAAATTTAAGTCCTTTTACTTGTTAAACTTCAAACAAAAATTAAATTATCATCACAATTAGACTATAGTTTGACTAGTTGTTTCGGTTGATAACATAGTGCAACTATGAAACAGATCCTTAGTTTAATATCAAAGTTTTACAAAGTGGTATTTTCATTTCTTTTGAATAAGAAGTCAAATCACATAAGTCAAATCACATAGATCTGGTAGAGGAAGTGGTAGTGCAAGTTCAGCCCCTTATGAACTTTGTGGCCTTGTGCATATGGCGGGAAACCATTCTATGGAACTAAAGATATTCTTGGAGTGCAGACGTGGCTTCAATCTTATGAAAGAATATTTAGAAATCTTTGGTTGGAAGATGCGGAGAAGTGGCTGTTGGCTTTGCGAAAACTTCAAAAGTCGAAGTTGGATTGGTGGGATCCAGTAACAGCTAATACTTTGAAGGAGGAGTTTTCTTGGACCCAGTTCAAGGAAGTTTTTAAAGCGCAGTTTATTCCAGAAGCCGGAATGACTCGGTTGTTTAGGGGTATCCTTGATTTATAGCAAGGTATTCGATAGTGGCATAATATGTGCATAATTTAATGCATTGTCCTTCTTCGGACCAGAATTGATAAACACGCCACTCAAAAAGAATGAAATGTTTGTGAATGGGATGCGACCAGAGTTCCAACGTGAAATGGCCTATCACTTACGGGTACATTCATCAACCTTATCAGTATGGCTTTGAGGTTTCAAGCTCTTGATATTAAGGAGGGAGTCCAGAAGGGAGTAGTACCAGCAGTTAGTGCCAATCCTTTGTCAGTGATACAGTGCAAGTTTAAGGGAAAGAAGTAGTGGACATGAAAGAAACCCGGAGGTGGGGCTCCAACACAGAAGAAAATGAAATAAAAACAAGAAATAAAAATAATAAAGAAACCCGGAGGTGGTAGCATTCAACATGAAATAAAAACAAGAAGAAAATGCAAGTTAAGTAAAAAGAGAGCTAATTAAAATGAAATAAAAGCTAATCTACTTGCATAAGAAATGAAACCAAGCTACTAACATAAGAGGAAAGAGAGCACCTAAATAGAAAAGAACATGAATTAAAATTGCATAAAAAAGAAAATTACATGAAAGAAGAAAAATGGCTAGGTAGCCACGAAAAAGAAAGAGAGCTTATATTTATTTCTGAGCCTAAAACTAAACTAACTAAAGAGGAGGCTCAAAGGCTAAGAGCTTAACTACATGAACATATGGGGTATTTATACAAGCCTAAAACCCTAATCATATTTTGGGAACTACCCTCTTAGGAAGTGTGGCCACCAAGTTATCATTAGCATGAGATAATCCTCCACTTAAAAATGTGCATGAAACTTTTAGCTCCACTAACTTGTGCATTAGCTTCTAATTGTAGATTAAGGTAAGTGGTAGGTAGGGTCCTTCATGATACATGGGTTGAATTATTTCTATCTTCATTCCTTTGTATCCTCTTGTGCATACATATTTCCCATGAAGCCTCTTTTAATTTCCATCCAATTTTCCTACAAATAAAAATAAAATGTGGAAATAAATATTCTCATATTAATATATGCACAAAAATGATCATTTTCCCCTATATGAAGATGAATAAATGATGATTTGAAAATAATTGAAATATTGGTTTAAACATATTAAAATACCCAATTATGACATTTATTTAAAAAAATATATTAAATACGGATGTAAAAATATGCACATTTACGTGAACATCAAGCGATTGCAAACTACTTTTGGGTCCGAGTACAGCTTACCATCCCCAGACAGATGGGTAGAAAGAGAGAGTGAACCAGATCTTGGAAGATTTATTGCGAGTGTCACGTACCGAAATTTTCGACATTCGAAAATTCGACATCGATACTCACTTTATCGACTGCCGAGCAATCGAGTGCCGGAAACTCCAATAGTGAGGGTTTTAAGAAGAAGAAAAAGGCAGAAGAAGAAGAAAGAAGAAGAAAAACAAAGAAGAGAATAGAGAAGAAGAACAGAACAAAAAACAATATCAGAATCTTACACATCGCAGCGGAACAATATATAATAGATAATTACTAGTCTTTTAAAACAAAGAACTATATCAGTTTTTATACATACATCAATCATCAGAGTCAATATACAACAATGGACAGTTATATAACTTGTCCTCATACAGAATACACAGCGGAATAAATACTATCAGATACAAATACTACGTCTCGCCATCCAGCTTGCTTCCAAAGCTCCAGAATATCCAGAATATCCTGATAACCTAACTCTAGACTGCCCGTGTGGAAATTTGTGGGCACCCAGAGTTTAGAAGGGAAACAATAAACTCCGAGTCAGTCATGGTGACTGGTGTGAGATCGTAAAACAGTTTATCTTTAGAATAAACAACAGAAAAATTTTAAAGTCAATTCGCAATGCTTTTGGAAAATGAAACTACCATAAGACCTCCCGCCACACACACAATGCAAACGCAGACTTGGAGGAGATTTCTTCTTATGATAGTCAAAGATGCTTACTACGCAAAAATCAAATTCTTTTTGATATTATTATTAGTGCATAGTGTAGAAAACATTTCGAAAGTAGAATATAAATCTTAGCCAGCATAGGTACCATTATAGTATGCTTGCTATAGCTACCATATTAAATGGCAGGTTCTACAACTAAAACCGTACAAGGCTCGTATTGTTTCTTTGGATTTCCAACAAATGGTCAGGCCAAGGAACTTCCTATCCACGATGGGTACGTCCCTGGAATAGACGACCCGAGAACCTAACCGGATCTCTGCCAACACAAGGCCGGGTTACCTCTGCAAAAATAGGTAACTACTGACACGCGTATGCCATCCCCCGATCGTCACCGATCTTCCCGAGGATCCCCGATTCCAACAAACCACATAATAATAAAAATGCAGTAACCATAGAGGTTAAGTATCTAGGCTCCATACCATGATACCACCTTTATCCAGAAGGAATGACATACACTAAGGGGCGCTACTCCCTAGAACCTTGCCGCATCCTTCCTGTTTCGACCATTTCCGGGGTGTGAGGCTCGATGAAGTCTCGTCCACAAAGCTACACTTTCTACAAAGCCCTGCTTCGGGTCAAACAAAAATGATCAACCTATGATCACAAAGATATAAGATCAAACAAATGATCATATCGCAAATGATCAAACACTGATCATTTCACGGCAACACTCAGTATGCCACGTTACCAAATTGGGATATATCGCTGATAAATTTCAACTACATAACCTCTGAGCTCGTACGTCTCAGAGAAGGGTGTTAAGCTAAGAGAATAAATTCTCCGCCACCAACAGAAATGTATTTGAAAGAAATCAGCTTTATATCTCAATTTGTAATGTCAGACACACAATCCATACAAGTCTGTTCCGGGATCGAACAGAACCGAAGGCACTTCTCACGAAGCCCTTGCCATTCCGGACAATTTTCAATCACGTCCGGACTTCCCGTCACTAAGGGTGATAAAACCTCTAAACCGGAGATCAGCCGATGTAGAGTAACTCGACGGTAATCCTTCCGTTTTCAAAAATATTCGGTCTTCAACACCGGTCTTCAAATGCAATTCATATCGACGTATCACATATTCGGAATGGGTTATACGACCCCATGGTCCTATCCCAGCTAACCCGAATAGTGAGCGTTTATTCAAAAATAAGTGTGGCATTCAAATTCATCTAATTCACAACAAATATCCATTCAAGGTAATTATTGATAGTCAGTTATTTAACTATCAATAAAGATGCGCAACATCATCAGATTCCAAATAATTTTCCCAAATTATTTCATCTTCAAAAATATCTTTACTAGATATAAAATTTCCACTCTTAATCATTTGAAAACAATTTCAAATCAATTTCCACATTTCATTTTATCTTTGAAGATAAAATCTCAAAACAGTTCATTTCATATTGGAAAACATTCCATACTTATTTAATAATAAGTGTTTCACAAATCTTTTATTTTCAACATTTGAAAATATTCGATATACTTAAATCAAAAGTAAGTATATATTTCATTCTTTAAGGAAATCATTCTCTTTCATAAATTTTATTTGAGTCAAAACGAATGTTACGTAAAACATCGTTACGACAACTCAAAATCACTAGTATAGGGATTTGAAATTTAGATAGATATATAAATCCCAATACTATATAAAACATTTCCTTTCGGAAATCATTTACTATAACAACAGTGTTATAGTCCACCATTTCCTTCTTCCTCGAAAACGTCTATTTCAACAATAAATGTTGAAATCTATGATTTCGATTCATAATACATTTTAAAACATTGTTAAATCGTTTTCATCTTATTCCAGTAACAATTTCCCAAAACAGATCCATTTTACTTAATAATATATTCACTGTCCAAAATCGTGAATATACTTCACTAACCAAATTTTCAATCTTTTCTACACATTTATATTTCAAGAATTATCCACTATCCAAAATCGTGGATAAAATTCCCTTAATAATTTCTATATTAAATTCATCAAATTTGATTGATTTCGAATTTATAAAACAACGTTTATAAATTCACCTTTATATTTTCTAACAACTTCGATTTATAAAATTCTCCTTTTATTAACTTCTAAAATTACTTATCAAAATAAGTGATTTCGGATTTATAAACAACGTTTATAAATCACATTTATACTTCATAACAATTTCAACTTATAAAATCATTTTATTAGCAAATTCTGTTCAAATCTCATCTAAGTGCAAAAATCTAATTTATAAGCAAATTCCTTATAAATCTTCTATCCTACAACTTCTATACAATTTATACTTCACAATTTTTAAATCTGTAAATCTCGTTCACATATGATTTTTATTATCACTTCATTTTTAACACTTATAAAAAACTCGTTTTAAAATTCCAATGTCTTAATTTATAAAATGTCAACTTTATAAACCTTTTAAGTAAACCGTTTATAATATTTTAAAAATCACCATTTTATAAATCAATCAACTATTAATTCCAAAAATCACTTTTCGATTATATTTCACAAAGATCTTAACTTTTATAACTTTAAGATTTGAACGTTTATTTATTTAAAATAAATCACTTCAAAAATTTAATAAAACGTATAATTTCAAAGATCACTTTAAAAATCCTTTTAAATTAAAAGTCGTTATTTTTAAAACTTGAATCCGATGATGCAACAGCACCAATTAGTCAATCACAACATCAAACATCATATATCAACATATGATAACAGAATATATATCGATATCTGTAAGTAAATAAATACTGGTGAGGAATCCAGTTGGATCCCTCCAACCTGTTTCCCTGCATCCACAGATGTTAGCACAATACCAATTCCGCTCCAGTACGGAATTATCGCGGTATATGGGTTTTATAAAAATATCCGCTTACTAACGGTGCAATAGGGTCTCATCCGCTATACGAGGCGGGAAATCAATCAATCCAATATATACATATGCCAATATGTATATATTGCTATATATAGATATATATCCTACTATATCTAATATCACATCCAATAGCAATCAATAACTGAAAATTCCACTTTTCAATTCTTGAGTGAGAAGATCTCACCTTGATTTTTCGATAGCAATTCGTAGCGTTTTATTTCGAATAAAATTAAACGGACGTTTAATTTTACCTGAAATTTTCGCTAGCTCCAAACGACTCCAATCCAGTTTCATAGCGTAGTATTCGACAAAACGAAGCCAACGCTTTTCGTTTCGTAATTTTCCAACCTCGCAGCAAAAAGATATGCAATTTTAAACATTATACAAATTTAAATATAAATAATTTACACATTTATTTTCTGTTTTTAAACCTTTCTACATCTGGCCGTATGTTTTTGCTTGATGAGATCATAGCCGCGTACGCCATCTCTTCTCCCCCAGGCTGTTATCACGAACGAAACCCAACACGCCGCCGTTAAACCCTAATGCTCGCGATCTACTCGAGCGACTTGAAGCTGATCGGGCTTCACCACTTCGAAGGCCTTCGCCTACTCCATACTCGACTCAATTATCTCCAAGCTCGGTTCCCCCTAGCGCACGCAATACGAGGACGAAATGAAGACGAATGGCAGCGAATTTCCCTCCATCCGCTTGACTATAGAACATCTCAGCCGTATGGATCTAAAGCCTATGCGATGCTCTACAATCTTCTAGTTGAAACCCTTTTGAAATAATGCGTGGATTGAAGAATAATAAGGGAAGAAGATTTGAACAATATTGTCCATTGAATATAGAGGGTGGCGGCTGTAAAGTTTAGGGTTAGGTTTAGCTTTTTTTTTATTTGTGAAAAATTTGGGCCTATTTATAGAAGTTTTGACGAAAACTATTCACCCGGAATTTCCAAACTCCGATTTACGCGCGGTCACAATCATTTCTAGGGTTTATCCCGCGTTTCGGACGCAATGGAACAGGTTTCGAAAGCTAATTCGGACATCTGTGTGAGATATGGCAATAAACGATCAATTTAAATTAAACCGATTTAAATCGATTTCGAGGCGTTTTGGCTTGCCCCGGACAAACGGTAAATCCAAAAATTACGAAATTTGAAATCTTACAATAATATCACATTATGGATCCGATGAAACTAGTTTCGTCGAAATCCGAGACTTTTTGAAAAATGACTATTTTAACTCGCCGAATTAAATTAAAATAATTTCGACGCGTTTTGAGCTGCCACGGTCAAACGACAACTCCGATGGATACGAAAATAGAAATCCGATAATAACTAACTATTACGGATCCAATGGAACTGGTTTCGTCCAATTCTGAGACTGTCCGAAAATTGGCTAATTTTCAGTCGATAATTAAATATTAAAATATTCAATTTTCACATATTAACTTTAAATCCAATTTTAAAAGTTCTATAACGTTTCTATAACTCCAGTATGATTTAATATAACTTTACAAATCATTTTCAATCATTTTAAACTCGATTTTCAATTATCTCTGGAATTTCCCTATTTAATTTATCGATTTAATTATCAAATAAAGTCCAATATTCGAAAAATAAATCATTCGACTTCTAAATTCCATTTATTAATATTTAAAATTAATTAAATATTCAAATTTTAATTATCAAAAATTCTGGGTCGTTACAAACTTCCCCCCTTAAAAGAATTTCGTCCTCGAAATTACAAGTTAGGAAAAAAAAATCCTTAACTCGTCTACTATCTTCCACAATCTAAATAGTTTTATCAATTCATCAAAACAAATCTCTCTACTAAAGATTTGTTATCAATTCAATTAACTTTCTAAACCTTTCATAGTTTTCAAACATCATTGTTTTCTTAACAATTCAAATTTAAATTCAAATTCAAATTCAAATTTTAAATTTTCAAAATTTCTCAAAAATTTTCTCTAACACTCGAAATTCTCGAAAAATTTCGCCAGCGTCTCCTTTGCGCGGCTAATACGGTACGACTACAAAACGTCCCTACGGACTCTCAGATTTCAAAAAGAAAAGGAAAAAGCCAAATGGCGGAACAAGAAAGTCATCAAATCTCATATTATAATTTAAATACATACCTTTTTCGAGCAATTCACTTTATCTTTGAAATCAAAATCCCAATTCATTTACACCTGTATATCCTACTAGCCATAATATCTAGTTACATATATTCAAACCATTTTGCAAATTCCATTACAAAATTTTCAATATATACTTCTTATATCATCTCTAATTCACTATTGAAGTTATATATCTATTTTCATTCAATTTTGCATTTCAAATTCCATTTGAATTCAATTTACACTTTCGATTCTATTTGGATTCAGTTCAACTTCTGAATATTGAATTTCATCGATTAACTTTCATTTACAACTGCTTATTTTAGATTAGTTTCAGTTACTAATTCATTACAAATTCTAATTCACTTTATTCAAATTTGTTTTCAACATTCAGTTTCAATTCCAATTTTATCTTCATTTATAATTATTCAATTCAATTTATTGCCTACAAATTCGAAATGAATTTTAACATTCAATTTTATTTTCTCGCATTTGCCATTGCAATTTTATTTATTTGTTCACAAATTCTTTTATTTCAATTTGAACTTTCATTTCAATCAGATTTCAAATATTCTATAAGTTATCAACTTATTTTCATTTCGATTTATATAATCACTTATATATTCATATTACAAATTCATTTCATTAATGAATTTTAAATTTTCCAATATCTATCTTGAATTCCATTTTCATTTATAAATCACATTTACAATTCATATTTACCATTTTATTCATATATGAATTCGTTTCCTTATGCTTCCAATTCATATTTAAAATTTCATTCGTTAAATGGATTTTTATTTAAACTTTAAACTTTACAAGCTATCAACTTCATAATATTTCATAAATATTTTTTTTATAGTATTCCAGAGTCTTTTCAACATTTCAAAGCCATTTTGAAAACAATTCAAATTTATCTTTTGAATTTTCTAAAACAAAATCCAAATTTTCCAAACAACTTCCATTTAAAACAATTTGGCAGCAATTTCTCTTTTGGAAACCCAAAAATGAACACCAATGATGCCGCGGTCATCATCGAAGTTATTTTCCAGCGACCGAAAAGAGTTTAGAGCTTTCATTTCTCCAAAATACTTTTCAAAACCTTTGAAATTCATTTTCAAATTCAAAAAGATTTAAACTTTCCAAAAACTTTTCTGGAATTCCGTTTTAAATTACAAATCACATTTAAAATTTATATTCTTTAAATTTCATTAGTATATGGATTTATCTCTTAACTTTGGAGTTATGATTTCAATTTTTTATTCAATTTTAGTGATGATAATTCACTATTATTACTTCCTAACATCCATGCAACCATATACTATAGTACTTTATAGAAAAACATTTCTTTTCTATACAAAAATAGTTTTGGGCAAAATTATCTCATTTACCCTATTTAAA
Source organism: Allium fistulosum (assembly GCA_030737815.1). Lineage (NCBI taxonomy): Eukaryota > Viridiplantae > Streptophyta > Magnoliopsida > Asparagales > Amaryllidaceae > Allium > Allium fistulosum. The sequence goes on along the minus strand of CM060904.1, from coordinate 1,298,268,561 downwards.
ACAATACTGTGCCAAATTGTTCTATATAAGTGTTTAGAGATCCCTATCGATAGAGTTGTACGGACAATACCGACCAGAATCCATATACCACTCAACAAACCAATCATCACAATATAAAACAATTTTATATTCACTAACAAATACGCACTCGTATCTATTATTACACTCAACTCATTCTAGAGTACTACTGACTCTATCTCTAATGAGTAACACCCAACAGAGCAGGGTTGTCGCTTAACCATATGCTCTGATACCACGCTGTCACGTACCGAAATTTTCGACTTTCGAAAATTCGACATCGATACTCACTTTATCGACTGCCGAGCAATCGAGTGCCGGAAACTCCAATAGTGAGGGTTTTAAGAAGAAGAAAAAGGCAGAAGAAGAAGAAAGAAGAAGAAAAACAAAGAAGAGAATAGAGAAGAAGAACAAAACAAAAAACAATATCAGAATCTTACACATCGCAGCGGAACAATAAATAATAGATAATTACTAGTCTTTTAAAACAAAGAACTATATCAGTTTTTATACATACATCAATCATCAGAGTCAATATACAACAATGGACAGTTATATAACTTGTCCTCATACAGAATACACAGCGGAATAAATACTATCAGATACAAATACTACGTCTCGCCATCCAGCTTGCTTCCAAAGCTTCAGAATATCCAGAATATCCTGATAACCTAACTCTAGACTGCCCGTGTGGAAATTTGTGGGCACCCAGAGTTTAGAAGGGAAACAATAAACTCCGAGTCAGTCATGGTGACTGGTGTGAGATCGTAAAACAGTTTATCTTTAGAATAAACAACAAAAAAATTTTAAAGTCAATTCGCAATGCTTTTGGAAAATGAAACTACCATAAGACCTCCCGCCACACACACAATGCAAACGCAGACTTGGAGAAGATTTCTTCTTATGATAGTCAAAGATGCTTACTACGCAAAAATCAAATTCTTTTTGATATTATTATTAGTGCATAGTGTAGAAAACATTTCGAAAGTAGAATATAAATCTTAGCCAGCATAGGTACCATTATAGTATGCTTGCTATAGCTACCATATTAAATGGCAGGTTCTACAACTAAAACCGTACAAGGCTCGTATTGTTTCTTTGGATTTCCAACAAATGGTCAGGCCAAGGAACTTCCTATCCACGATGGGTACGTCCCTGGAATAGACGACCCGAGAACCTAACCGGATCTCTGCCAACACAAGGCCGGGTTACCTCTGCAAAAAAAGGTAACTACTGACACGCGTATGCCATCCCCCGATCGTCACCGATCTTCCCGAGGATCCCCGATTCCAACAAACCACATAATAATAAAAATGCAGTAACCACAGAGGTTAAGTATCTGGGCTCCATACCATGATACCACCTTTATCCAGAAGGAATGACATACACTAAGGGGTGCTACTCCCTAGAACCTTGCCGCATCCTTCCTGTTTCGACCATTTCCGGGGTGTGAGGCTCGATGAAGTCTCGTCCACAAAGCTACGCTTTCTACAAAGCCCTGCTTCGGGTCAAACAAAAATGATCAACCTATGATCATAAAGATATAAGATCAAACAAATGATCAAACACTGATCATTTCACGGCAACACTCAGTATGCCACGTTACCAAATTGGGATATATCGCTGATAAATTTCAACTACATAACCTCTGAGCTCGTACGTCTCAGAGAAGGGTGTTAAGCTAAGAGAATAAATTCTCCGCCACCAACAGAAATGTATTTGAAAGAAATCAGCTTTATATCTCAATTTGTAACGTCAGACACACAATCCATACAAGTCTGTTCCGGGATCGAACAGAACCGAAGGCACTTCTCACGAAACCCTTGCCATTCCGGATAATTTTCAATCACGTCCGGACTTCCCGTCACTAAGGGTGATAAAACCTCTAAACCGGAGATCAGCCGATGTAGAGTAACTCGACGGTAATCCTTCCATTTTCAAAAATATCCGGTCTTCAACACCGGTCTTCAAATGCCATTCATATCGACGTATCACATATTCGGAATGGGTTATACGACCCCATGGTCCTTTCCCGGCTAACCCGAATAGTGAGCGTTTATTCAAAAATAAGTGTGGCATTCAAATTCATCCAATTCACAACAAATATCCATTCAAGGTAATTATTGATAGTCGGTTATTTAACTATCAATAAAGATGCGCAACATCATCAGATTCCAAATAATTTTCCCAAATTATTTCATCTTCAAAAATATCTTTACTAGATATAAAATTTCCACTCTTAATCATTTGAAAACAATTTCAAATCAATTTCCACATTTCATTTTATCTTTGAAGATAAAATCTCAAAACAGTTCATTTCATATTGGAAAACATTCCATACTTATTTAATAATAAGTGTTTCACAAATCTTTTATTTTCAACATTTGAAAATATTCGATATACTTAAATCAAAAGTAAGTATATATTTCATTCTTTAAGGAAATCATTCTCTTTCATAAATTTTATTTGAGTCAAAACGAATGTTACGTAAAACATCGTTACGACAACTCAAAATCACTAGTATAGGGATTCGAAATTTAGATAGATATATAAATCCCAATACTATATAAAACATTTCCTTTCGGAAATCATTTACTATAACAATAGTGTTATAGTCCACCATTTCCTTCTTCCTCGAAAACGTCTGTTTCAACAATAAATGTTGAAATCTATGATTTCGATTCATAATACATTTTAAAACATTGTTAAATCGTTTTCATCTTATTCCAGTAACAATTTCCCCAAAACAGATCCATTTTACTTAATAATATATTCACTGTCCAAAATCGTGAATATACTTCACTAACCAAATTTTCAATCTTTTCTACACATTTATATTTCAAGAATTATCCACTATCCAAAATCATGGATAAAATTCCCTTAATAATTTCTATATTAAATTCATCAAATTTGATTGATTTCGAATTTATAAAACAACGTTTATAAATTCACCTTTATATTTTCTAACAACTTCGATTTATAAAATTCTCCTTTTATTAACTTCTAAAATTACTTATCAAAATAAGTGATTTCGGATTTATAAACAACGTTTATAAATCACATTTATACTTCATAACAATTTCAACTTATAAAATCATTTTATTAGCAAATTTTGTTCAAATCTCATCTAATTGCAAAAATCTAATTTATAAGCAAATTCCTTATAAATCTTCTATCCTACAACTTCTATACAATTTATACTTCACAATTTTTAAATCTATAAATCTCGTTCACATATGATTTTTATTATCACTTCATTTTTAACACTTATAAAAAACTCGTTTTAAAATTCCAATGTCTTAATTTATAAAATGTCAACTTTATAAACCTTTTAAGTAAACCGTTTATAATATTTTAAAAATCTCCATTTTATAAATCAATCAACTATTAATTCCAAAAATCACTTTTTGATTATATTTCACAAAGATCTTAACTTTTATAACTTTAAGATTTGAACGTTTATTTATTTAAAATAAATCACTTCAAAAATTTAATAAAACGTATAATTTCAAAGATCACTTTAAAAATCCTTTTAAATTAAAAGTCGTTATTTTTAAAACTTGGATCCGATGATGCAACAGCACCAATTAGTCAATCACAACATCAAACATCATATATCAACATATGATAATAGAATATACATCGATATCTGTAAATAAATAAGTACTGGTGAGGAATCCAGTTGGATCCCTCCAACCTGTTTCCCTGCATCCACAGATGTTAGCACAATACCAATTCCGCTCCAGTACGGAATTATCGCGGTATATGGGTTTTATAAAAATATCCGCTTACTAATGGCGCAATAGGGTCTCATCCGCTATACGAGGCGGGAAATCAATCAATCCAATATATACATATGCCAATATGTATATATTGCTATATATAGATATATATCCTACTATATCTAATATCACATCCAATAGCAATCAATAACTGAAAATTCCACTTTTCAATTCTTGAGTGAGAAGATCTCACCTTGATTTTTCGATAGCAATTCGTAGCGTTTTATTTTGAATAAAATTAAACGGACGTTTAATTTTACCCGAAATTTTCGCTAGCTCCAAACGACTCCAATCCAGTTTCATAGCGTAGTATTCGACAAAACAAAGCCAACGCTTTTCGTTTCGTAATTTTCCAACCTCGCAGCAAAAAGATATGCAATTTTAAACATTATACAAATTTAAATATAAATAATTTACACATTTGTTTTTCTGTTTTTAAACCTTTCTACATCTGGCCGTATGTTTTTGCTTGATGAGATCATAGCCGCGTACGCCATCTCTTCTCCCCCAGGCTGTTATCACGAACGAAACCCAACACGCCGCCGTTAAACCCTAATGCTCGCGATCTACTCGAGCGACTTGAAGCTGATCGTGCTTCACCACTTCGAAGGCCTTCGCCTACTCCATACTCGACTCAATTATCTCCAAGCTCGGTTCCCCCTAGCGCACGTAATACGAGGATGAAATGAAGACGAACGACAGCGAATTTCCCTCCATCCGCTTGACTATAGAACATCTCAGCCGTATGGATCTAAAGCCTATGCGATGCTCTACAATCTTCTAGTTGAAACCCTTTTGAAATAATGCGTGGATTGAAGAATAATAAGGGAAGAAGATTTGAACAATATTGGCCATTGAATATAGAGGGTGGCGGCTGTAACGTTTAGGGTTAGGTTTAGCTTTTTTTTTATTTGTGAAAAATTTGGGCCTATTTATAGAAGTTTTGACGAACACTATTCACCCGGAATTTCCAAACTCCGATTTACGCGCGGTCACTATCATTTCTAGGGTTTATCCCGCGTTCCGGACGCAATGGAATAGGTTTCGAAAGCTAATTCGGACATCTGTGTGAGATATGGCAATAAACGATCAATTTAAATTAAACCGATTTAAATCGATTTCGAGGCGTTTTGGCTTGCCCCGGACAAACGGTAAATCCAAAAATTACGAAATTTGAAATCTTACAATAATATCACATTACGGATCCGATGAAACTGGTTTCGTCGAAATCCGAGACTTTTTGAAAAATGACTATTTTAACTCGCCGAATTAAATTAAAATAATTTCGACGCGTTTCGAGCTGCCACGGTCAAACGACAACTCCAATGGATACGAAAATTGAAATACGATAATAACTAACTATTACGGATCCAATGGAACTAGTTTCGTCCAATTCTGAGACTGTCCGAAAATTGGCTAATTTTCAGTCGATAATTAAATATTAAAATATTCAATTTTCACATATTAACTTTAAATCCAATTTTAAAAGTTCTATAACGTTTCTATAACTCCAGTATGATTTAATATAACTTTACAAATCATTTTCAATCATTTTAAACTCGATTTTCAATTATCTCTGGAATTTCTCTATTTAATTTATCGATTTAATTATCAAATAAAATCCAATATTCGAAAAATAAATCATTCGACTTCTAAATTCCATTTATTAATATTTAAAATTAATTAAATATTCAAATCTTAATTATCAAAAATTATGGGTCGTTACAGCGAGCATGCATTCTCGACTTCGAAGGGTCTTGGGAAGATCATTTACCTTTAGTCGAATTCACTTAAAATAACAGCTATCAGGAAAATATTGGCATGGCCCCTTTTGAAGCTCTTTATGGTCATTCATGTCGTTCTCCTTCATGTTGGGTTGAGTCTAGTGATATAATTGTTCTTGGTCCCGACATAATCTTAGAAGCCAGTGAGAAGGTAGCTGAAATTAAAAGGAAGATGAAGGAGGCGCAAGATCGGTAGAAGTGTTATGTGGATCGAAGGCCTAGGGATCTAGAGTTCTCAGTTGGAGATTTGATGTTTGTGAAAAAATTTCCGTTGAGAATTGTTGTGAGGTTTGGGAAATCAAGGAAGCTAGCCCCTCAACATATTGGCCATTTTTCCATCCTGGACCAGAATTGTGGACTTGCATATAGAGTGAAGTTACTAGATAGACTATCAGATGTGCACAACATATTTCACGTACCTCATTTGCGTAAGTATGTACACGACCCTTCGACAACAGTGGACCCGACATAACAAGTTGATTTGGAAGTTCAACCTAACCTAACCATTCTTAGGCGGCCTATTCATATCATCGCTCATGATATAAAGCGATTGGGGATGAAGGATGTGAATCTTGTTAAGGTTCACTGGAGTGGAGATGATAGATATTGTTCTTGGGAAACCGAGGAATATATTAGGGATTCTTATCCCGAGTTGTTATTGTAGCTGTTTGTATTTTGTTATATCCTTTTTAGTGTACTCATCGGTTGTGGTGGAGTCACTTTCTTTGTACTAGTTTGTTGAATGATGTCATTTGGGTTTCTTTTGATATCTTTTTTGTGTGTGATTAATTTCAGATATGAAATTTCATGTAAGGTGCGAAGAATGTAATGACTTGTAATTTAATCACTTTGAATTTGAAAATTTAAAATATTTTTAAATATCTAAATAATGGATTTTATAACTTAAATAAGCCTCTTTTAAGTAATAACTAGTGATGGCGGTGTTGTTTAAAAATTTGATCTACAAAAATAATAAGTTCGGAGAGAAATCGAAAATGTGACCAAAAATCATTTTTCAGATTTTCGACTTTTCATCAATCAAAAGTTATCGGAATATGTTGTGTACACTAGTGTACATGTCTACATAGTTATATAAATAAGATATGCTTTGGTTATAGTTAAATAAGTTTAAATATTTACTTAAAGTAATAAGGTAAATTTGACTTTTCTTTAAAAATTTAAAAAGAAAAAGAAATGGTAAAAAGGAAACATCAAATCTTGTAAAATGATGAGATGATGGAGATGAGGGGGAGGTGGTTGGTTGCATGGAATGGGTGAAGGAAGGATGAGGTGGCAAAAATTTATGGAGGGTATGGGTTATGGTCATTTTAGTAACTTACCTCCTTTTATTTTCCATAAAAACAACTCACCTTTCTCAATTTATTCTTTACTTCATTTCTTTATTTTTCTAATTCTTATCTCCTTTCTATTTCAAGCTGTTCAAGCTTCCATCCATGGCTTCCAGAAAGATCTAAAATTAAAAATCACTTCTTTTCCCATTTTTCCTTAAGCAAAGTTGCTAAAACCTCTTCCTTTCTTTTTTACATCACTCCACCACCAAAACAAGACCCTAAATCCTTACTTAAAGTCATAGCTGAGCCCATGTATGCCTAAGCCGAACCATATTGACTCCTCCTAGCCCTTAAAAATCAGGTCTTTGAAAGAAAAGTGGATCTGGATGTTGTTGCTATAGTGCAGAAGCTTTGATTTACATTTGTGTGGATTTTATGACCAAATCTCACCTTTAAAAAGAAAGTTCTAAACTTTACTGTTGTGTTAATAATGGATTTTAGTAGCTTGTATTTATATGTGTTGGAAAGTAATGACTGTTTGGTTCAGTTCGGTTCTCGGTTGAAGTGGATGACATAGGTAATAATTGGTTAATGACTTGAGTTTTAATCGAAATGTTTAAGTAATTATTTACAAGTGATGCTCTTTCCATGTTGTATGGATGTTATTTGTATTTGTATTATAACGACCCACCTTTTTGGACGGTTTAAATCGACAATAAACCACATAGTCAGACTCAAACCATTCAAAAGAGAGGATTGTTATGAGGTAAATTAGAAAAAAAACAGAGGAAGAAAGAAAGACAAAACATAGAATCTCACAGCGGAATGGCAAAATATAATAATCAAATAAACAGTTCATGAAGCTGTTTTACAAACAACATTTGATTACACTTTTACAACACAAATCAGAGTACATACAGCAGTAATAAATAAATAATGCAGCGGAACAACATGATGTAGCGGAATAAATAAAATAAATAATATAGTACACAAATCTCCGTCTTCGTCCTTCAGAAAAGCAGTCTTCGATATACTGAAAAGCTCAGACTCACCCGAGCGTAATGGAAAGACAAAACACTTGAGTCAGAACTAAAAGATCTTATGTAAGTTAAATCAACAATAAATAAATATGAGTGTAACGGCATCAGAGATGTTTACGGGGTTTGACATCTCCTATCCAGTGTCTAACGTGCGTGCAATAACATAAGAGATGTTCGAGATTCCATCTCCTAAGAATCCGTTAAACTATCTACATACATAGTACAATACGCTATTATAATAGTGTCTACAGCAAACCAAAGTATTAAAATAGCATTAAGGCGTTACCCATATCCCTCTTAACACATTTTTATATATTCCTGCAGTCTATACAGTACCATAATTCCTCCGTAAACTGGAGGGCTATTAGAGGGCACTCCATAGGTACGGTACAAACCATATTCGTAGAAGGCGCGATAAGGCATGTGACAAGGCACGCGAGGCAATGCCCAGGGTAGGATACTACCATTTTACGGATCCGAACCGGTGGTAACGCATAGCAGCTACTACCGCCCACCTCGAAACACACTCCCATAATCAAAACTGAGGGGTGGCCACCAAATCAATCATAAAGTCATAATATGGTATCGAAGAAATGTGCCCGATATGAGGAGCGACCTCACTTGGCCCGGCATGGCTCATGTTTTAGCCACATCAAGCTGACTCACAGGAGTCAGGGCTACGTAAATATCTCATACAAAATCATTCGCCAAACCATCCTACTTCATTCTGGAATCTCCAACACGTACACAGTTGTTAAAGTGGTTTTCGGTATTGGCAAAGAGTATGACAATATCTAATCCCGGTCTCTTTAACAACCAAATGCTTATTTCACACCAGATGGTTCTTTTACATTTCAAAAGCCAATTCATAAATGATATCAAAATATCATATTCAATTCAAACCATATTACTTCCGAAATCATATTCACTTTCGAAATCATATTCACTTTCGAAATCATATTCACTTTCGAAATCATATTCACTTTTGGAATTATCGATAAGATAGGTTAATTAAATCCTCATTTCAAAATCATCATGTTCATTCAAATATGTCATTTAAATCCCAACTTAGGTTATAACATCTTTTGACCGTATTTGCTTTTAAATCAAGGCTTTAAGTATAAACACTTCCACTTTACACAGTTTGGAAATTAGAAAATAGTTTAGATATTTATAAATAGTTAAGTAGTTTAGTAAAGTTGAAAATAAATTTTAAATAGTTTGAAACACTTTAAAATAATTTAAAAGTGGATTAAAATAGTTTAAATAGATTTAAGATAGTTTAAATAAATTTAAATTGATCAAATAGATTTAAAATAGATTAAACAGATTTGAAATGGATTAAATAGATTTAAAATATATTAAAAAGATTTAAAATAGATTAAAATGGGTTAGTTAGTTTAAAATAAGTCAAAATAGATTAAATCAGATTAGATAGATTAAAGTAGATTAAAATAATTAAAAAAGTTTAAATTGATTAAAATAGTTTCAAATAGTTGAAATTAGATTAAATTAATTTAATAGTTTGAAAATCTTAATAATCAGGATTTTTAAAATAATATATTTTTAACAGTTGATATTAAAATAATAAATTTGAAATTAATATCAAATTAAACTATTTCTTTCATTTCAACAAATCTGGACCATATCCAGATTTCAACAAAATGAAATTTTCTTTCAAATTCAGATCCCATAAAATCATTTCAATATATATCGATTTCAAACTCATGTTTGAACTAAAATTTTAAAGCACTTAAACTTCATAGATTTCAAATTTAAATTATTCATACCTTTCAATAACTCAATTTCGAAAAATTTCATTTATACTTCAAATTCAACTCTAGAATTTAAATTTAATTTCCTTAAATAATTTCTTTAACCCTATTATGATTTCAACACTTAAAGCTTGGATTTCGAAATATAATTCAGTTTATATAAATTCAATTTTATTTCAAGATATCATTTAACTGAATTCAAAATTTAAGGATTTAAAATCGTTTAATTTAACCAATTCGGTGTCCGTATATAATTTTCAACCCTATGGTCAAGTGATACAGATATTTATCATTTCAATCCTTAAATATTTTAAATTTTACAGATATATACTATTTCAACCCGTAATACCAAATTTTACTTCAAATCCATGAAATCGCTTGAGTCTATCATTTCAACTCATAACGATTTCTCCCTAATCTATCTGATCGTTCGGGTATGTATCATTTCAACCCATAGGGAACTTGCAGTGTTATAACAATATAAAAATATAACATCCAGTCATCCAATATCAACAATCAACATCCATCACAATCACAATTCAAATCAATCAATAAACAATAACAAGTGACTGATTATCAATGACGGGTATTAACTAGCAATTTAGAATTTATTATTAAATTAATGGCGATAATATTCAATAAAAGTCAGGTTTAACTGGAACGACAATTTAAATATACCAAACATGAACTAATCAATTTCTAATCGCTCACAAGTTTAATTTAACTAACATAAGATAGTCTAGTAGTTGTAAGTGGGTTAAAACACTCACTTTTGCAAATCGATTTGAAATCCAAAATAAGGCCCAAAATTCAACAGTCTCAGAATTCATCCAAACCAGTTCCAAAATGTCTGAAATTTCGATACGATTGTAGCGGAACAAACTGCGCGTGAATCCGACCTCGTACGTAAAAGCTATCCATATTAGAACAATTGAATTTTAAAGTTTAAATTAAAGAAAAAAAAACATACTCAGCTAACCTGGCCACATCAACGCGTACTTGCCCAAAACCTAATATCGGGATATACTGTAGATTGCGTACGACCTGAGCCGCCACACTTCAATCCAAAATGCCGACCACCACATCGAATTTCGCCATCATCAGAGGGTGTCGTCGTAACCCCCTCCTCCAAAAGACCCTCCAAGCTACGTGCGGCCACACGCGGCCCCTCCAGCCACCTCGAACACGTTGCCTACGCCGCCACTTCCAGGTCGATTTTCGATGAACTATGACGACTATGGCAAGATGCAACCATATAGATCGACTTCCTACATCCTTCTCTACACGTTGCCACCACCCGATCGTCGTAAAATCGACGATCCGCCGTTAAACGAGGCTATGGCCTATGGACATCCGAGAACAAGTCACTGATTTCTAGACAAATGGTGATTCAGATCGAGAAACAAATTGTACCAGTGAATTACGCTCGTGGAGATTCGAAACGGTATATAATATGTTAGGGTTTGGAGGAGTTTGAATTTTTGAAATTGATTTTGATTTGTATTTTTGGGTTTGGATCTACAGCCATTGGAAAGAGGAAGAAGTAGAAAGGGTGAATAGACGACGTACAGAGAAAAGAATTAAAAAGGCTGCTAGGGTTAGAACAAAACTATTTATACGAACAGAGCCCGATAAGAATAAATAACACTCGAATTTGATACGAACGACAATAACGACCTGAAAAGCCCGTTTCGCTTTCGAAATGAAAGTGGGACATCCAATATATCAAAGTAGATGATTTCGGTATTTTTAAACTCAATGGAATAGGTTTCAAGTCCTAATTCCATTGTATGAAAAAGTTAGCTTTTAAAATTAGCTTATTTCAATTGAATTCAATTAAATTGATTTCTGCGCGTTTCGAGTCTGTACGATCAAACGACAAGTCTGATCGCTACGAAACTTGAAATCCTACGATAATTCACCATTACGGATCCGATGAAATTTGTTTCATCGAAATCCGAGAAAGTGGCCAAAATGGCTATTTTCACGTTAAATAAATAAATTATTATTAAATTAATTAAATCACTTTTTCAATTCAAATTTTATAATTAACAAAATTTTATCATTTTTGATTACTTAGTAATTTATAATCCTTTAAAACAAATTTCCATATCAATTCAATGTTGAATATTACACTAATAACAGTGTTCAGTTTCAACTGTAAATTCATTAATTATAATTTAAAATTTCAATAAATTCATTTATCTTGATTTCACCCTTTTTATTAAATCAATTATTTCCTTATGAATATAATTAACATTACTATACATCACATTTTACAGTTACCATCTTACTCATATTAACGTAATATTTAATTACATTTAATTGCAATTGATTTCCAATTTAATTCAACATATTAAATAAATAGGTAACAATTAACAATTATCACATTTTACTTAATTTAATCACATTTATAAGTTTATTATCTACAAACAAATGTTATAAATACTTACACAACACTGATTTTATCCAATTACAATTAATTACGTATTATTTCACCAATTAATACAACATCTGGTTTATCTCCCTATTTATAGTTTATAATCAAATTTTATAAGTACAATCATTTAATTAATTGAGATTGCCTCAAAGTGGTTATCAATTACCTCATATTAATAGTATTACATCTCATTCTAGTTATTTTTCTCATTAATAAATCTTAAAAAAAATTCACAACACCAAATTCTAAAACTCATTTAATTAATAAATTTAATTATCGAAAATTACGGGTCGTTACATGTATATATGTATATATGCATATGCTTATGTTTATGAGATGTTTGAATATTTATATATGACAAATAAAATGTTTATGGAAGTGTTCGTATAGCGACTATCGCTATATCGACACTTTGAAAATATCACCTCTTTTAAAAACCTTTTTGTAGATCTCGTGCTTGGGTTTTTACAAAACAAATATTTTGTTGTGTTTTGAAACTTTAAAAATGTTGTTTGAACCATGGTTTAAAAAAATTTGATTGACAAAACGAGTTTAGAAGTTGTGGTCCATATGGCGATAGTCGTTGTGGATGTAGTTCGAAGATATTAATAATAAATAGTTTTAATTAATCATTTTAATAATGATGTTTTAAAGATTAATTAATCATTTTTAATAATGATGTTTAAGGTTAATTAATCATTTTAATAATGATGTTTAAAAATCAATTAATCATTTTTATAATGATGTTTAAGGTTAATTAATCATTTTAATAATAATGTTTAAAAATTAATTAATCATTTTGATAATGATTTTAAGGTTAATTAATCATTTTAATAATGATATCAAAATTAATTAATCATTTTAATAATGATGTTTCAAGTTTAATTAATCATTTTAATAATGATGTTTAAAGGTTAATTAATTATTTCAATAACGATGATTAAAATTAATTAAATAATGATGTTTAAAGTAGTTAATCATGTTTAAAGTTAATTAACTGTTTCAAATAAAGATGTTTAAAGTAATTTATCATGTTTAAAGTTAATCGGTTATTTTAAATAAAGATGTTTGAAGTAATTAATCATGTTTAAAGTTAGTTAATCGTTTTTAACAATGCTGTTTAAAGTTAATATTTATGATGTGAAATCTAAGCACAAGTTTGGTTTTATAAAATTTAAAAGTTGATTTGGTTATAGAAAAGATAAGAAATTTAATTTCCATAAAAAATATCGCTTATATGGAAAGGATTTAGTCATATTATCAGCACTAAACGTCGAGGTATATAAGCTCGTCTCTATCTCGAAGGTTAAAAATGTCGTCAAGGCAAGCCTTAGAGGTAACACTACCTTTACCAGCCTGACTTCATTTTTAACCGAGGGATAGTACATGTTTGATATCAACGAGTAGTGGTAAGGGTATGAGATTTACTTTCCATATACGATCATTTTAATTATTCTATATAGTTGATTTATTGACTATCGATTCCGATATCCGCTTGTTATATCATCACTCAAAGACGACTTATTGCTCATTTAAGCATTGATATCCTTTGTCGAAAATGACTAAAATAAAAAAGCGAGTGAGGGCCAAGCTATGTGGGGTTGCTCCCATTTGGGTATTATCACATCTACTCTAGATTGGTTTTAGTTATATGCATAGAATGTGAAATACTCGGATTCAAGGTAAGGTTGGCAGGGTCCGGCTTGGAGGTTCCGAGAGCCATCATAGTTCTCAAATATATTTTTTAGAGGTATACTTTCTATTAGGGGATGCACCCTCCTACTCATTGTTGGAAAAATTTCTTCTTCCTTATTTTGATTCAAACCCTTGAATTTCATTCTTTCTTGATTGTATCGGGAAGTGTCTTATGCACTTCACAATATTTAATTTTTTATACCCATTACTTGTGGTTAGATGTTGTTCTTGTGAGGGGAAACCCATTCCGCATTTGGCGACATGGTCTCACGTATTATTATTTATTTTCACCCTTTGTTTAGAGTTTACTCATACTAAACTTATTGCCTGACCCGAGTTGTTTGTTTTCCATAAACTCTAGGGTACTAATTTATATTTAAGTAGCCCGAGAGTATCAGATTTCTTTGGGCTCTTTTGATGATGATAAACGAGTAGGAGGCTCCTTGTTTATCTAACTATTTATTTCCGTTGTTATGTTTATTTATATATGTGTATTTTGTATTGGCAAGTGTATAGGCAGGTGGTTATAACTGCCTTGGCCGAAGGTAGTACTTTGGTTGTAACTCTGATAACTCCATGTTAAGGAGTAACCTTATGTGCTATAACTATTCCATTGTGAGATTTTCTGTTCTGTTCTGTTCTTTTATTTTATCCTACGATAACTCGTCTTTCTTATGCTTGGGCAATGACACACAAATAGCATGTATGTATTAAGTGTCATTTGCAGGGGTCAGGGTGGGTCGTCACACTGATGGTGAAATTTTATGTATGTTGGATTATCAAAATGCAAAAGAGATGTTGTCCGATTGCATTTTGATTTGTCTAATTTATTATATGTTGTGTGTGCACTGTGTGGATGGCGAGAATTCGATGCAATTCGACTCAAGCCACACGATAAAATTTATATTGATGATTAGTTTATAATTTTGAAGAATTTTGCTCCATGATTTATATTTTCAATATTTTTTTTAATTTTATGTTTTAAAAGATTTTAGAAAGCTTTGGAAAATTATATATGGGATTTTAAAATTGGATTGAAGTATATTTAAAATTAAATAAATGTAATTGTTAAATAAAATGTTTTATTGGAAATTGTTTTGTATATAAAAGTTCTTTTGTAAATGAAAATGGAGAATTTTCAATAGTAGTATGGGATTTTACAAGTATAAATGAAAGGTTTTAATATTATTTCCAAAAAGGAATTTCTTTTGTAAAGTGTATATTTAGTAAAAAGGAATCAAGGGAAACTTCAAAAATGGGATTTTGATTGTCTAAATTTATTTTTTTAGAGGTTTGAAAATATGCCCTTTATATATATATATATGTGTGTGTGTGTGTGTGTATGTTTGGTTCGAAATTAATTTTTGAGTTATTAATATTTAAAAAAAATCATATTTGATTGTATAAAATTAATAAATCATTTTATGAGTAATAATTAGTTTTATAAGTTATCTTTAAGATTTTAAAATATAGAAATGAATTTTCGAAAGTTATTTGTGAACATTAAAATCCTTATTTTGATTTATAAAAGATTGGAAAATAATTATTTAACTATTTAAATTTTATAAAGTGTTTTATTAATTATAATACATTTTTATAAATATATATATTCTTTTCCAAACAAAATGAGTGTCATGGTTGTTTCTATTTCTCTGTAACGAGAAATATGAATAAACGAAGTTATAATATCGTTTGGTATTAGACTTTCGATATTATTTCATCGTCTATTCTTTGGACTCATTATATAGAATAATATTGGGTGAAATTCTTGATTGTGAGAAATTTGAGTAAATGGATTAGTAATACCGTTTGGTATGGAACATTTGATAATATTATTCCGAGTACTCTTTTGACTCATGGTATAGAATATTATGCGAGTGTAATTTACAAGCATTAAGTAAACAAGCAAATAACACTAGGTGGTATGGGACGTCTATGTTAATATTCATTCGATTATGTTTTGTGAGTAGACATCACTCAAACATGGATGAATATACAAGGTATTATGTTTATGGTGATGCAAATTGAGAGTGAGAAGGCTGAGAGCCATAAGTGTGTTTATCCATTGTGTATATACCTCTGTTATACGACAGGGAGTAAACCAGATTAGGCTAGTATCCATCCTAGTGGCCTGATCGTGGGGTCACTCCCTAAATCTACGACACACCTTTTTGATGTGTATAGCAAAGAGTCAAGGTTGAGAGCCATTGCCCATGTGTCACTTATGCTAGTTGTCTGTTACTATTGGAGCACTTGATGGCGTGATCATCGCATTGCGTAATCTTGCACTTGACAGTTATTAGGTCACGGTGGTCGTTAAGGTAACTAATGAGGGTTATGGTGTAATGGATGTTAAGGCTACTTTAACACTAGATGGGGGTGAATAGTGATTTATAACTTTTATGAGTCTTTTTCTTTCTTTCAAGATTCAGATCAAATCACAGATTATCAACATAGATCCATACTACTCAAGCAGCCACAGAAGAAATCATAGATAAATATAAAAGCAATAACAAACAGTAAAGTAAGGTAGATGACATCAGGAATTTTATACTGGTTTGGATTAACCAATCCTACATCCAATCCCGTACAATACTCTATAGATTTATTTTCAATTGCCCACTTTAACCAGGTAGCAACCAAACCAGAATACATTCTCGATTTCAAGGCTACGAGATACATCCACCTATGTCACTACTCCGGGGTAAACTCTCCTAATTTTTCCGATAATAAGATCACCCACTAGATTTAGATAGGCTAATAAGCACACCCACTTGATTTGAATGGGCAACAAGCACACCCAAACAAAAAAGAGTAGAGTTGTTGATTTTCAAATACAAACAGTTGTACTTGGGATACAAAATATCTCATAGCCCTTCCGATAGCTGTTTGATTTTTGAGTTTGTAGAGTGAATGCTTCCAAAATAGTAAATAATTTGTGGAGAATTAATCTAGTAGTGTATGGATTGATTCTATATAGTTTTGAAGAATATAACAAGCAGTTTTCAAGAAATATTTAAGGGAGTAAGGAGTAAGAAGAAAGTAAGAAAAATTAGTTACAAAATTCATTTATGCTCCTTTTTATATGGTGAATGAATAGATGTATCCATTCATGAAGAGGTGTGTCCAAAAGACACCTCTTTTCAAAATTTAAAAAAATAACAGTCATTATGTCGACATATCTAAGAGGGGTATGTCAACATACCCTTGTAAAATTTGAAAATGATTTTCTTTTAAATTATTTTCAAACTTCTATATTTTTTAAAAATAATGTAAACATAGTTTTTAAATACTTTGAACACTTAAAAACTTTTATAAAATATTTGTAAGAATACGTTTGAATTTTAAATAATTTATAAAATATCATGATCAGAAATTTGTGATAATGATCAGAACTTCATATCAGGGACTTTAACAATTTATTCTAATGATTCACATCTATACACTAAAGTCTTGAGCTCTTCAAAACTTTATCTTTAAACTCACGAGTCCCGATCATCTCTGAATCTTGAACTTTAGTCTTTATACTAATCGGTCTTTAAGCTTAATCATTCTATACATGTGTAATATTCTACAATATATACAATACAACTTGGCAAAACATTAGTATCTATATTTATATGGTTGTTGTCATCAAAATCAATATTTAAGGTATTAACAATCTTCTTCTTTTTTGATGATGACAACCATGTAAATATTACTGTATATAAAATATAATATAATTCCCTCTGAGTTAAATAACTCCCCCTTAGTATATTCATATGTTATATTTTATATTTTTCTCCCCCTTTGTCATCGACAATAATGGGTGGAAAACAAAACCCCTCCCCCTCAAATGTTATATACTTATGAATTATGGAGTCAAAATCAATATTTAAATTCTGAGCATAAAAGTATATACACAATTATGATTAGATTATATGTAAGGCATATATTTATGGAAATGCTAATCATTTTAAATCTGGTACATTCAGAACATGTATTAAGGACATATATTGAGTAATGATTAAAATCTAAATCATATACTAAATATTGAACACATTAAATAAATAATAAAAATCAAACTTTAATAATCATTTCAAAATACAAATCAAACTATTATACAATCCAAACATACGTTCAAACAATCCTAAACAAACCAAGTCAAACCATATACAGAAACCTATAACAATCCAAACCTAAATATATTAAGTATTTACAAACCAATCAAATTTTAAAATAGACACTTTCAAATTCTAAAAAAATCGGACTACATGATTTTCCTTGGAACTTCAACCCATCCTTTGGATCCAAAGTTTGGATTTGATGACATCCTAATCTTCCCATTCCATGTTTGCTTTGGAGTTTGAGCATTCTGGGTTGTTGTTTTGATCATATTTGATAAGGGAAGAAATTAACCAATAAAGAGCATCAAAATGTCTCTTTTGTTCCTTTATCATTTGCCTTTGACTTAATTCCAAATGCCTTTGATTTTGGGGAATGAAATAGAGAGCATCTTAAAAAGAACGAACTGTTTCTTCTAGGTTTTCATAAAGTTTTTTATGTGGAGAACTCAATTTTATGAAAGGAAATGTTTAAAATGGAAAGAAATGAAAAGTTGAATTAATGTTTGAGTTTTCCTAAAGGAAAAGGGATTAAATAGAGATGAAAAGACGGATTAAATAACTGATCTAAAGGTAGTTACCAATTTTTGAAATTTAAAATTTTTCAAAAAGGCTAGTATGTGTCGACATATGTATGTGAGGTATATCGACATATGTACCTTAATTTGCATAATTTATATTTTTGTTCTAATTTTTATTTATACTTAATACTATTCTATTTTAATGATTTGTAGAGACTAGGATAACATAATTGAATAGCAAAATTAAATTCCTAAGTAATTTGCATTAATATAAAAGAGAAGTATATTGACATAATAGAAAAATATATGAAAATAACATGAAATAAAACTAGAAAAACATACAACTAAGAGATACAAAGGTGGGTAAAAGATCTAAAAAGATGTTGATGATGAAGAGTTTTCAGTAAGTTTTATAATGACCTTCCTAAAGTATTTGTCCACTTTTTTCGAGAGAGAAGTGAACTTTTTACTAAAGGAACATTTAGCTTCTTTAGGTTGTTGAAAAGCTTTTCTTGGTTCTTGATAATCTCTTTGTTGGAATAGCGAGAAGGTTTTTCAAAACTTTCTAAGGAAGTGTCCATCTCTTCCTCTTCTACTTCTTGCTCTTCCTCCTCTTCAATTTTCATTCCATCACTCTCTTCTTCTTCTAGAATCTCTTGCTCTTCTTCCCCTACCAATCTTTCGTCCTTTTCGGTAAGAGATTCATAGGGCTCAAATTCAAGAGGGATGTGCATAAGAGATAAGTTTGTTTTATCAAAAACTTTGTGAGGAAAAATGTTTTCACCTCTTAGATCGATACTAAAATAATTGAAAATTCAAACAAGATACACACCATAGTAAAGTGTGTTTTCATCCCTAGAGATTTTCTTTTGAAAAGATTCATCCAAAACCACTTGCGTCCAATTCATATTATATTTTCCAAAAATAAAATAAAAAAAGCTTTGAAAACTTTTTGAGTAGGGTTGATGTAATTCTCCGTCTTCGGTGTAATACTTTGTTTTAAAATAAGACTCGTTAGTCTTGATTTAGGCTTAAGATTCTTGCCTTTAAAACCATACTCTTCATCATTGTAAAATAATCGTGCATAACTTCTCTATTACCATAATCAATTTCATAAGTGGAGAGGTCATTTCCACTACTTCTACAACTAAAAATTTAACCAAGAATTTCACAATCTAAAACAATTGTAGTGTCTTTTACGCTACAAAAAATTTGACCTTTTTCTCATTGAATAATATTTCCATTTAAATAGCATAAAACATTTTAATCAAATCAGGATAATAATCAAAATCATTTTGAGATATTAAACCAAAGATACCATTTTCTAAAGAAAGATCTTGTAAACCATAAGAATAAAATTCATTAAAATTGCAAATCTTCCCTAGCTTTTCCATAAGTTTTTATGGACTCTTGATCATTTTGGTAAGCCTATTGGCTTTGGATAAGGAAGGATGGTTTGACGAAGACATTTTTTATTTATTTTGGAGGAAAGAGAGTGAAGAATAAGCTTGAGGTTTGAACTAAAGTGTGTGTAGAAGATGTGATAAGAATGGGTGAATAAATAGGAATTGAATTGTCATTTGACAAGTGAAAAGGTGGCTTTTCAAATTTTGAAATTGATGTAAAAGAGAGGGAATTTAAAAATTTTAAATTTTGAAACGATTCTCTAAATTCTGCCAGGTATGTCGACATACCTATGTGACATATGTCGACATATGGGCCGAAATTTCAATGTTCAAATAATAAAGGAATACATATGTGTGTGTGCGCGCGTGCGCGTGTGTGTGAAAATGGGAATAAAGGAATATATAAATTATATATATGTGCTCATTATTATTTTAGATTCATATATATATTTACTATATTTTTTTCTATATTAAGTAATTTCTAGAAAAAAATAAAGTACTAAATGTAGAAGGTACCGGTCTTACTTTTTTTTGTTTGATCTGATTAATCTTCCATCACCCTGAAACACATTATGATATTTTTAGTGTCTGGTTCGTTGTCATTGGACGTTATATCAGAATCGTCCAAAGTTGCCCCTTTTTCTCTTTTTGAATAAATGGCGTTCGATGTTTTCTTTTGCTGTGGGCAGTCTCTTCGTAGATGACCAGATTCACTTCAAGCATTTCCGTTTTTAGAATTTTTTATTACATTTTTACGAAAGTTGTCCATCTTTCTATATTTCAGGAATTTTCTGAAATTTCAAGTCATAAGAGCTATCTCTTACTCATTATCATCATCATCTGAATCTTGATCACCGGTTGTTGCGTTGAATGTAATTGATTTCTTTTTGATTGCCTTATTTTTCCTTCTACCCTATAATTGTGCTTCATAGGATATTAGATTACCTATTAGTTCTTCAATTTTTAAAGTACTAATGTCATTAGCTTCTTTTATTGCTAATGTCTTTTGATCCCACTCTGAAGAGAGTGAATTTATTAAGGACTTTTCTAACTTGGTTTTCTTCAGAGAAATTTTAACCCAGGATATCAAAGAATGAACTACATCTTGAATTCTAGAATAAGTACGAGAAATTGAGTCATTTTGTTTTATTTTAAACAATTAAAACTGATTGGTTAGTGTTAACCAAATTTATGGTCAACACCCCAAAGTAGTATTAAGAAGGATGGATTTCCTATTTGGAGAACAAAGGATGTGATTCCTTTAATAATTGCCCTTCAATTTAACTTTATTAGTTGATAAGATCTGTATCAGACCTTTCGATGTCATCGAAGAGTTTGAACATAGGCTAAATGTCCTTTTGGCTTTGTCGAGTTACTGTAGAATGATCACCGATTTAGTCGAGCCTTTATAAGATTTCCCCCGAAAGCAATTTCCTTGATCGATAGAATTCCCTTAATTTTTCCTTATACAAAAGGTTGACCTGGATCCTTGCCGGAAGGTTAAGCAAATAGCTGTCTGAGATTCGGAGGGTTGTTAAGGTTTTCGGGATATGACAGGTTATGACCCTTATCGAAAGGTTAGATCCACAGATTTTATGGCTCCGAAAGGTTTTATGAATGTCGATTCAAGCAAGCTTCCCTTTTGGCCGAAGGGTTTAGGTTGCAAGATAGAGGTCTCCGAATGGTTATAAAGGTTGTCTAGGAGGAATATTATTATCTTTGTTGACAAGAACCTTTCGGAAGAGCTGCACCTGAAAATTGGAATTAAACCAGCAAAAATTAAGGTAAATTGTAAAGTAAATTCACGAGACTTAAGACTTCCCTCTTTATCCAAGAAAATTCTTCACTATTATTAAATTCCCCAAATCACTACTTAATTAGGGTTACAAAGCTTTGATTTTAGAAGTTACAAGATTAGAATGAGGAAAAATCCGCCCCTAAAACAGGACCACTTGGGCCTTATTTATAGATGCTGGTGGCCATGCTTCTGTCCCTGTGCTTTCGGCTAGATCGAAGGGTTCCCCTCTTATATAAACTTGCTAACCTTTCGGTTTCAACGAAAGGTTTTCCTTTCACATGTCATCATAGATCCTTGAACACTGCCGAAGGGTCTTTTCTTTCATTTGTTTTTAGGAACCTTTTGCCTTTGTTGGAAGGTTTGTCATCTATACAGTATGTGAACCATTCGGAGGTGCCAGAAGGTTCCTGGCTATTATGAACCCTTCGACTTGGCCGGAAAGTTTCTTTTTACTTGGATGTTGTCGAGAGCCGAGCTTTCCTTGAATGTTGTCAGAAGGTTGCTTTACATTCTCTTCTAACTTACGAATGTAGCTTTCATTATAGACCCTTCGACACCGTCGAAAGGTATTCAGTAGGCATTCCAACCGGCCTGAAAGGCTTATTATGCTTTTGGAAAGGTTGTTATAAGGTCGCATGCCCTTGTCTTGACTTCTTTGCCTTCTTTGGAGGGTAAGAGCTTCTTGGATATTGTGGAACAATACCCTCCGTCTTCTTCGAAAGGTCTTGAGCCGCTTCAGATTGTTGACTGCATCCCTTCGACCTCTTCGGAAGGTCTGATCTGGATTCCTTTTCTTCTGTCCTTTGTTTGAGATCTTCTGACTTAAGCGGAAGGTGAATTTATTGAGTAATAGTTATCTACCATTCTTTGCTGACTTTTGAGCATTGCTTTCTTCATAAAAACCTTTCGACCTAGTTGAAAGGTATTCTGGATGTGCTCCAACCTATCCGAAAGGCTTGCTATGCTTTCGAAAAGGTCATCATGGAGTTGCACCTGCTTGCTTTGATTTCTTCATCTTCTTCGAAAGGTAAGAACTCCCCGAACGGAACCTTTCGACTACTTCGAAAGGTTTGAAACTATTAAATCTTGATGGTTGTACCCTCTCGAATCCTTCGAAAGGTTTGATTTGAGCTCCATCCCCTTTGTCTTTGTTGAAAGACCTCTTGTTCCACTCGAAAGGTGGATTCTTGGAGCATCATCTTGTCTATGGACTTTGAAAGATAGCCCTGGACTTCGCCGGAAGCTCCTGTCGGAAGGTATGATTATCCAGAACATCTCGGTGCTTTTTGATCTTTCCCCATGCTCTCGTGACCCTTCTTTCATACATTCTTTCTTCTGAATATTTTATGGTTAACATTTAGCCCCCTTTGTATGAAAGAAGTTTTTGTTCTTTAGGATAAAACTCCAATGAACTTTCTTCTTTGCTTTCTGCAAAATAGATTATAACTTATATTAAGGTTGTGACTTTGTTATGAAATCTTAACGAGCAATCTCAAATTTACACAGCTAATATTCAAGATGTCATTAGAGTAATATTTCCAGATAAGTTGCTTTGTAATGACCATAATTAAATTTCCTTAAGAATGTGGAGTAATATCACCTGATTTATATATATCGGTTCAAATAAATGAACTTTTGGAGAATATCTATTACAGACCCTTGATATTTCTTTCTCGAGTTAAACCTTTTCAACCTGTGGAAATCTATTTCATGCTATCGAGGACCTTCCTTGTCCCTCTAAGTTTCGTTCATTTTAAACCTTAAACCATTGATTGGTAATTCTCATTTAGTGAAAAAGTAGAAAGTAGTTTAGTAATGTTTCCATTTGGTGTCATGAAGGTCTTGTATTTTGAATTCAATGGAAAATTCATAAATCATCATAAAATTCAATAAACGGAACCAAGAAATCATGAAGTCATGAAACAAACCATCAATAGGAAATCGTCATGAAAATTCAATGGGAAATTGTAAAATGTAAAATTCATGAATCATTAGAGAAATCAGTAGGGAAATTCATTAAACCAATAATTTAGCAAGAAATCACCATAGTGATTTAACAAAGAAATCATGAATACAAGATCAGCAAATCATCACTAAAATCCATAGGAAGAGTAAAGTTCACTAAATCCGAAAACAAACAAGATCACCAAAAAATCAATAAGGAAACCAGAAATACGAAATTTCAACAGGAATCCAGAATTCACGAAACTAGAAATCAGAATTTCAATAAGGAGACTAAAAATGGGAAATCTTCTAATCATCATAAAAACTCATCAAGGAAATCAAGAACTCATTAAAACAAGCAACTAATAAGAAATCGTCACGAAAATTCAACAGGAAGAAACTCAATATCTGGAATTCACAAACCATCATAAGAGACCAATAGGGAAATTCAAAATTCATGAAATCAGGAATTCAATTAAAAGTTATCATGAAAATTTGACAAGGTAAATATGAGTAAGAAATTTATAAATCATCATAAAAAGCAATATGGAAATTCAAAATTCATGAAATCCAAACTGAAATTTGCATTAATAGAAATGGTGAAACTCAAAATTCATAAAATCAAGAACTTATCCAAAGTCTCGTCAGGATCTCATCTGACGAATTAAATATTCAAAGTTCCATTCAATATAAGTACAAAGCCATAGATATATCTAATAATAGCATATTTAGTAGATTTCAAATAAAAGATAACTAAGTTGATCTAACCTTAATTCTAAGGTTATTCATAGGAAAGTTTCCTGTTAACAAATGTATTGCTCCTAAAGTGCCTATAAATTAGTAGTATATGTATATACATGTATAATAGACTCTTCTACCCAATCGTTTACATTATCTCAAAGGATTCAGGAGTGGCTTTCTTAACCTGATCTTGGAGTGAAGTACTTTATCTTTATGACTAAAAATTTATTATCTATTCCATTCCTTTAGATTTTGTATCATTCTTTGTTTTTGTTTCCATGTTATGGATTCCTTCTTCCATTTTTTGGTCTCATGCTTTTTTTGTGGTATGAAAGTTTCTTAATCCTTTGATGTAGGAATTACTTTCCTACGATTGGAAGTTATGTAATTCATTAGCATATCCTTTGCCTCTGTCTGTATCCTCTTCTAGGATTCCAACTTTGCCTCGGATGACGGATAGTTTATTTTCTTTAACCCTTAATTCTCTTGGGTTCTGACTTTCTTCTTGAGTTGTAGGCATCTTTGTCTTTATTCTTTTATTTGGAACCCCTACTGGGCTTGGACGTCTCAGTCTACTCTTTGATAAGCCACTCTTTAGGCTCGGACATCTTAGTCCATTGTTTGATGAGCCCCTCTTTGGGCTAGACATCTTAGTCCATCATTTGATGAGCCCCTCTTTAGGCTAGACTTCTTAGTCCATCGTTTGATGAGCCCCTCTTTGGGCTTCCCTTGTCTCAAAGGGATATATACTCAGCTGACCTTTCTCTAGAAGGCCGCAGATGAGCGCTTTACCGGATCCTCCCCTAAGAGGTAATTTGGATGTTAGAGGCTTTTGATTTTGCGGGTGCTTATCCTAACTCTCCCTTAAGAGGTTATATGGACGTTAGGGGCTTTTGATTTTGCGGGTGCTTATCTTGACCCTCCCCTAAGAGGTGATATGGATGTTAGGGGCTTTTGAGGATTTTGTCCTTTCCTCCCGAAGGTGCCTTTGGTAAGGGCTTGAGAGGATTTTGTCCTTTCCCCCCAAAGGTACCTTTGGTAAGGGCTTAAAATAGTTTTTTCTCATAGTGGAAATACGAAACTCAAATAAAAGACTAGGAGGTCATTAACCTACAGTTTTTTAGGTGAGTGTAGGATTTCCTAATATGAGTTTTTATCAATAAGCATTTGATAGCTCTTTAAAACTTTCTCTTGAAAAAGTGTGGATAGGCTTCTCATTGCCAATATTTTGTAGAAAACTTTAAAATATTGAGATTGCTTAGATGGAAATCCTTTGTGTGCATTTACTAATGCTATATAGTATCTTTGGAAAGGTTGCTTAAGTCAATCCTTGGAATGGATAAGTACTTATTTTCCCAAGTTGCGGGATAATTGAAAATAGTTTTTCTTTGAAGACATGTTTGTGAAATTTCTTTTGGTAAAATAATTTGTCAAAAAAATTGTAATTGGAGTATACTGCTTTCTCCTTCAGATAGATTACCATACCTTGGTAAGTATTGCTCTGCAGTAGAGTGGTCTATTTATAAGTTTTTCCTCTGAAATTGGTGAAGGACTGATAGTAGTCCGAAGTTTCACGAGAGCAGATCTTTGTATTACGTTGGCTCTAATATTGGTAATCACTTTGTATCAGGCATTTGAGCTGTCTTTCCAAGTAGCTGAAAGTTTGTCGTGCTCTAAGAGTGCGTTGGGTACTTTGAACTGATTTTGTTTTATCTGTAATTGCACTTGAATTTCAATTGGTACACAATCAATGCATAACAAAAATCTAAGCATGAATGGAAATACAAATTGAGTTAAAAAGATATAAAAAGAGAGAAAGAGTTCATTGTTGAACTAAAGCTGTGAGACTTTATGACATGATAGGAATCTATATTGATCTCCTCAAGGGGTCTTTCAAGTCTTTTTGATGAACTCTTTTAAAGCTTCGGACGTGATCATGTTCTGAATCATTCCAGCCAACTGGTGACACTCATCGGTCTTATGCCCATTTGCTCTATGATAGTCATAATAACTTCCCCTTTCTTAGACTCTGGTTGTATTTGTTTTCTCTGTGTAGTTGAAAAGCTTTCATCATCCTTTACTGCTGTGAATATGCGAGAAAGTGGTTGATTTAAGGTTACATAGCTATATTCTGGAATTTTCTTCCAAATCCTTTCTCCGCCTTTAGATTTATGTCTAGAGTGATCGGAGTTAGATCTTTCTTCTTCCATGCCTTGTTGCGATCTTTTCCTATCATGGTCCATTTTATCTAGTCGGATAAATTTGTCTACACGTGAATAAAAGTATCGTAGATCTTTGCATCTATTGATATATAGGTCTTCCCAAAAAGGGGTTTGTTCGATTAGCCCTGATCGGATTGCTATTAACTTGTCTCTATCGGTTGCATTTTCTGCTTTCAATGCTTTAGTATTGAACCTCTTTAAATACTCATTTAGCGGTTCTCCCGGTTTTTGTTTGATTGTAGCTAACAGGCTAAAGCTCATAGTTTGATCTCCGAATATGTAAAATTGTGTCACAAAGTCATAAGAAAATTGTTCTCAAGAATAAATGGTCTTCTTTTGATAATTCCTACACCATTTGATAGCTACTCCTTGAAGAGTAATCAGGGAAAGTTTGCATCGAACTGTCCTGGAAGCATTATACAAGTTCATCCAATTTTCAAATGCTGTGAGGTGATCATCTAGATCAGTAGTTCCATCATACTTCGGTGGGGAATCTGAATGTAAGAAGGGATGCTAATTGCCTTAATTTCTTCCGAAAAAGGAGCCTTTTGCATGATAACATATTCCTTAATTCGTCGAGTACATTTTTTATTGTATCCTCTGTGACTTGGTTGTGAATGTTGTCATGGTGACCTCCACTGTTTTCTATGTTTAAGCTATTTGATTGCTCAATGGCCTCTTAGCTTGGCTTCCTTGCTCCTCATATTGATCTTCATTTAGACATTGTGCCTCGCCTTCTCCTTCCACAACCTTTAGCGACCCTTGAGACGGTGCTCTTCCAAGAAATTCCTGAATGGCAATCATTTGCTGTTGCAGATGCTGGATTTTAATTTCATTTTTTTTCAACCTCCTTAAGGTCGAAGGTTGCCCAATTTCTATATTCTCCAAGTTAAAGTTTGGGTCGATTTTTTTTCCAAAGTTGATTATAGATTAACTTCTTCGTTTGAGATATCAATATTATTCATGACTCCTTCCATCTTCTTCTTTTTGAACGAAGTGCTCTATTAATCCTTATTGAAAGTGATTAGGGATCGGAGGTTCGAGCCCTCCTTCTAGCGTCAAAATGTTAACCAAATTTATGGTCAACACCCCAAAGTAGTATTAAGAAGGATGGATTTCCTATTTGGAGAACAAAGGATGTGATTCCTTTAAGAATTGCCCTTCAATTTAACTTTATTAGTTGATAAGATCTGTATCAGACCTTTCAATGTCGTTGAAGGGTTAGAACATAGGCTAAATATCATTTCGGCTTTGTCGACTTACTGTAGAATGATCACCGATTTAGTTGAGCCTTTATAAGATTTACCCCAAAAGCAATTTCCTTGATCAATAGAATTCCCTTAATTTTGCCTTATACAAAAGGTTGACCTGGATCCTTGCCGGAAGGTTAAGCAAATAGCTGTTTGAGATTCGGAGGGTTGTTAAGGTCTTCAGGATATGACAGGTTATGACCCTTATCGAAAGGTTAGATCCACAGATTTTATGTCTTCGAAAGGTTTTATGAATGTCGATTTAAGCAAGCTTCCCTTATGGCCGAAGGGTTTAGGTAGCAAGATAAAGGTCTCCGAAGGGTTATAAAGGTTGTCTAGAAGGAATATTATTATCTTTGTTGACAAGAACCTTTCAGAAGAGCTGCACCTGAAAATTGGAATTAAACCAGTAAAAATTAAGGTAAATTGTAAAGTAAATTCACGAGACTTAAGACTCCCCTCTTTATCCAAGAAAAGTCTTCACTTTTATTAAATTCCCCAAATCACTACTCAATTAGGGTTATAGAGCTTTGATTTTAGAAGTTACAAGATTAGAATGAGGAAAAATTCGCCCCCGAAACAGGACCCCTTGGGTCTTATTTATAGATGCCGGCGGCCATGCTTCCGTCCTTGTGCTTTCGGTTGGATCAAAGGATTCCCCTCTTATATACAATTGCTAACCTTTCAGTTTCAACGAAAAATTTTCCTTTCACATGTCATCATGGATCCTTGAATGCTGCCGAAGGGTCTTTTCTTTCATTTGTTTTTAGGAACCTTTTGCCCTTGTTGAAAGGTTTGTCATCTATATAGTATGTGAACCATTCAGAGGTGCCGGAAGGTTCCTGGCTATTGTGAACCCTTCGACTTGGCCGGAAGGTCACTTTTTACTTGGATGTTTTCGAGAGCCGAGCTTTCCTTGAATGTTGTCGGAAGGTTGCTTTACGTTCTCTGCCGACTTACGAATGTTGCTTTCATCCTAGACCCTCCGACACCGTAAAAAAATATTCAGTAGGCGTTCCAACCGGCCCGAAAGACTTATTATGCTTTTGAAAAGGTTGTTATAGGGTCGCATGCCCTTGTCTTGACTTCTTTGCCTTCTTCGGAGGGTAAGAGCTTCTTGGATATTGTGGAACAATACCCTCTATCTTCTCTGAAAGGTCTTGAGCCGCTTCATATTGTTGACTGCATCCCTTCGACCTCTTCGGAAGGCCTGATCTGGATTCCTTTTCTTCTGTCCTTTGTTTGAGATCTTCTGACTTAAGTGGAAGGTTGATTTTTCGAGTAACAGTTATCTACCATTCTTTGCTGACTTTTGAGCATTACTTTCTTCATAAAAACCTTTCGAACTAGTTGAAAGTATTCTGGATGTGCTCCAACCGATCCGAAAGGCTTGCTATGCTTTCGAAAAGGTCATCATGGAGTTGCACCTGCTTGCTTTGATTTCTTCATCTTCTTTAAAAGGTAAGAACTCCCTAAATGGAACCTTTCGACTACTTCGAAAGGTTTGAAGCTATTAAAACTTGATGGCTGCACCCTCTCGACTCCTTCGAAAGGTTTGTTTGAGCTCCTTCCCCTTTGTCTTTGTTGAAAGACCTCTCGTTCTAGTTGAAAGGTGGATTCTTGGAGCATCATCCTGCTTATGGACTTTGAAAGATAGCCTTGGACTTCGCCGGAAGCTCCTGTCCGAAGGTATGATTATCCAGAACATCTCGGTGCTTTCCGATCTTTCCTCATGCTCTCGTGACCCTTCTTTCATACCTTCGTTCTTCTGAATATTTTATAGTTAATAGTTGGTATGGAAATTTTTGTCTATTTTAATTTATTAGTGCCCTAATGTGTAACTTGCAGTGTTCTCCAGTTTCATATGCAGACTTACAAATAGAGACTCCATTAAATTCATTTTTATCTAAGGAGAAAAATAAAACATTCATGGTCTTAGGATTATTTAGTGCATGTGTCTTTTGGCCAATAGTCAATTGTGAAAATTCAGTTTGGGGTTCAGTGTATTAGCTCTGTGTAATATTCCAAATATCTAAACCATTAGACTGTAAATAAATCTTCACCCTACATGATCAATAAGTGTAATTATTACTATTAAATAGTGGAGGCTAGCAGTTGATTGTTCTTTTAAAAAGTGAACTACCAGTGTTACTAGCCATTTATACTTTTCAAAAATCAAATTATGGATCTTTGAAAACCTAATGCTCTGATACCAAATAAGGATTATGGTGTAACGGATCTTAAGGCTACTTTAACACTAGAGGGAGATGAATAGTGTTTTATGACTTTTATGAATCTTTTTAATTTGTTTCAAGATTTAAATCAAGTCATAGATTATCAACATAGATCTATAGATCAAGCAGTCCCAAAATGCAATCATAGATTAATATAAAAGCAATAACAAAAATTAAAATAAGAGAGATGACACCATGAATTTTATACTAGTTTGGATTACCAATTTTACATCCAATCCCATACAATATTGTATAGATTCCTTTTTGATCGCCTACTTTAACCAGGTAGTAAGCAAATCAGAATACAGTCTCAATTTCAAGGCTACGAGATACACCCACCTGTCCCATGGGTTGGGGTAAACTCTCTTGATTTTCTGAGAATAAGATCATGCACTAGATTTAGATGGGCTACTAAGCATGCCCACTTGATTTGAACGGGCAACAAGCACACCCAAACAATCAATAGTATAGTTGTTGATATTCAAATACAAACAATTGTACTTGGGATACAAGATATCCTATAGCCCTTCTGATAGTTGTTTGATCTTTGAGTTTGTAGAGAGAATGCTTCCAAAATAGTAAATAATTTGTAGAGATTCAATCTAGTAGTGTATGGATTAATTCTATGTAGTTTTGAAGAATGTAGCAAGTAGTTTTCAAAAAATATTTCAAAGGAGTAAGAAGAAAGTAAGAAAAATTAGTTAGAACGTTCGTTTACACTCCTTTTTACATGGTATGAAAAAATGTATCCATTCACGAAGAGTTTGTCCAAAAGACACCTTTTTTCAAAATTTAAAAAACAAATTAACATTCACTATGTCGACATATCTAGGAGGGGTATGTTGATATACCCTTGTAAAATTTGAAAATGCATTTAAACTTCTTTATTTTTGTAAACTAATTTAAACATAGTTTTTGGATACTTTAAACACATAATTTTTTATATAAAATATTTGTAAAAATATATTTTGAATTTTAAATAATTTATTTTGGTAAAATATCAAAAATTGGAAATTTATGATAAAGATCAGAACCTGCTCGGGACTTTAACAATTTATTCTAATGACTCATAACCATACACTAAAGTCTCGAGCTCTTTAAATATTTGTCTTTAAACTTACGAGTCTTGATCATCTCCAATTCTTGAACTTTAGTCTTTATACTAATTAGTCTTCAAGCTTAATCATTATGTACTTATCTAATATTCTACAGTATATACTATACAACTTGGCAAAATATTAGTA
Source organism: Allium fistulosum (assembly GCA_030737815.1). Lineage (NCBI taxonomy): Eukaryota > Viridiplantae > Streptophyta > Magnoliopsida > Asparagales > Amaryllidaceae > Allium > Allium fistulosum. The sequence continues at coordinate 1,298,237,272 of CM060904.1, read as the reverse complement.
TCTATATTTTTATGGTTATTGTCATCAAAATCAATATCCGAGGTATTAATAACTAAGATTATAGGAGTAGCGCTGAGAGTGTGTAAGAAAGGATCCTGGAGCAGGCTGAGATAGTCTTCCATCTAGTTATTATTGTTGAGATGCTATAGACATATATTTATTCACCTATATGAGATCATTGTGTTTATGGCTGAGCACCAAGCAGATCATTTATTATGATCGATGCAGAAGTAGTTATTTATGATGCTGAGAGCACATAGGATAGAGTGTCCATATGACTATCCATGATGTTGAGAGTTAAGTGGATTATTAGGGGTTTGAGAGACCGTATGATTATTTCATTGGTTGAGAGCCAAGTCGATTACTACGAGATTGAATATTTGGAAGATTATTAGGTGATTATCAACCTTTTGGATTATTCATGAGACTGTGAGTCTATGAAGGTGTGTAACTCCATACACATTGATTATACTGCTATCGAGTATAGCTAGAGATGTTGAGAGCATGGAGTTGGACCATGCACTTATCTTTTATATGGTTACCTAAAAAATGACCTTGGCTACCGAGGGTATGCCATATTTATATGTTGTGTATGTTTGATTTGGGTGATTGTTATGTGTTTTTATCTGTGCAGTTAATGTCCCGCTATAACCCTGCTATAACCCTGCTATATCTCATAGCAGATTTCTACCGCTATGATTTTTCCATATAGCCCCAAATATAGCCTTTCCGCTTTAAGCCCCGCTATATCCCGTTATTACCGCTATATTCCGCTATTTCCGGTATATATTTTTTAAAAGAAATGAATTGAAAAATGACATTTATACATTATAAAAATTATGAAATTAATTCATTTAATTGAATTTTTAATATATTTTCAGAAATGAAAATACTCTAATATTCTACTAAATTCAATTATGTTATATAACAGTTTTACATTTATTTACAGTGTATTCGCACATGTTTTTATTTAAAATTATTTATGTATTAATTATAATTCAATTGAATGTTAATTTTTTATTTAATTACCATTTATATATTTGTAAAAACAATAAATACGAGTTTTATATGCTATTTTAGAGTCATCGGCTATATCCCAGCTATGACTTTTTGCACCTCTGCCGTATTGAATCTGCCGAGCGCTTTAACTGCACATGTTTTTATATATGCTGAGTAAGACGGACCCCGGATATGCCTATTTTACGGTTATCTGAGAGATAACCTTAGGCATAACCGTGTGCTTGCCATATGGTACGTGACGATTTTTTGTATTAGTGATAATTAGATGTGATTGATATTTCACCCATTTCAATATTATACTTCCTGATGTGTTATTTGATTATTTGGCGATTGGTTGATGATATGTGTGTGGCATGTGATATCGTATCATACATATATTGAGTTTTATGCATGCCACATTGGGATATATATCTATATTTTAACACCTGCATTCTAGATATAGTCCGACTCGTGTGTTATTTATATAATACTTGGGTCAATCCAAGACATTGCAGATTCAGGGACGAAAATACCAAATTGTTATTGTTAGGTGTAAATGTAGGCGAGTTTAGTAGTTGACTAGTGTATCATTATCTATTTTTGTAGCCTCGTTATATTTACGATGTTAAAATGCATTATATATTTTTGAGATAGTGGGAGTTTGACCTATTTCATATCCACTTAGACTTTTGTATATTTTTATTATATGTTATCGCTGCGTTAATGACTCTATGTTCTCTATAAATGATATTAACAATGAAAAGTAAATTTGTCAACTAACAATTTATTACAATACCAATTAAACAACATTTTAGCATTTAGCATTAAACATTAAACACCATCATTCAACCTTCAATTGGCATTCAGTCTTCGGCGTTAATTATTCAATCATTTTAACAATCGAAGCCTTGCGAAACTATCTAATTAAACCAAAGTTTGCACTAGATTAATTTCAAGTAACTAATCTATTGTTTAATCAACTTGGATTCCGTATTATCCAAGCCCTAGGTTCAATACACCGGCTCTTCAATTGCAGTATGCTGCCAAACAAAAATCTATACTAATGAAGAAATCGAAAGCAGCAAAACCTAATAACCAGCAACAAAGTGGCCACGCCATTCCCTTCCAATTTTCCAGATTACTGGACCCAGATGTAAACTGGGACAGGGTAATTTAATTGTATTGCTAAAAGATGAAGATTATTTTTATTTTTTTAACGCAATGTTTCATTTTGTTCTTAATTTTGAGGTATAGGATCAATTATGTGATATTTTGCATTGGATTCGCCAAGGATTGGGCGTCTTATTTGGATTGCTGGAAGGACCCAAACAGTGAAGCTTCCTTGTTCATGGTGGAGTAATAGGTTTCTGGAGGTGATATATGGTGAATTAATGCACTTTGGTGATGAAATGGAAGCAGTTTTGTGTGCAGATTATTGAATGTAACAAGAATTGGAAGAAAATGTATGGAAATGAATTGTACTGAGGAAATAACGAAGCAAATGAATTGTAACTTGTATGAAAAGTGAAGAACACGAATTGAAATGAATGAATTAACAAGAAGTACTGGAAAGAATTAATATCTATAACTGGGAATGTAATTTGCAGCAATATGAACAAGAAGTAATATGAAAAGGAACTGAAACTGATATGATAAGGAACTGAAATTATAAGAGTAACAAGAACAAGAAAAGAACTGAAATTGAAATAAGATTGTATCTAACAAAAGATGTAACAAAGTAAAAGGATTAAAATGGAAGAATTAACAAGAAAAGAAAATGTAAAGGACTAAGATTGCAAACTAACACTGTAAAAAAAGAAGCAAGAACAAAATATAAAAGAACTGAAATTGATATAACTTGAAAGTGATAAATAAAGAAAAAGAATTGTATTAGCTTTCAGATTTCTTCACATTTTTTATGGCCAGTGCATGTACATCCTTATTTATACACTCTGGCACACATACAACTGGACTTAACCCATCTCAAGAAACCCAATACAGACCCAATACAAATCCATTCAACTCACCAAACAAAGACACCTTACTCTATTATACACTGCAAGTCTGCAATTACATACCACTCAATGCAGACACATAATCTGACAGTATCAGGTATGCACGTGCGCACACACCCATATGCACACACTAATAGCTTCAACCTCAGGCCTTGTTTCCATCAATCCAAGCCCCTGACACCTGCCTGACAGCCTCCAGAACCACCTCTGATGAACTTCCGGCCAACTCTGGTGAACTTGGACGGGAATCTGCAAATATTCCATGTTTCTGCCTTTTAACACATAGGTTACCATTTCAGGGCTGTTACATCTCCTTTTCCCTTTAAAAACGACCTTGTCCTCAAGGTCGAGTGATAGCAAAGGTGGTGGCCATGGCGGTTTATATGGTTTGTATGGGTTCTCATTGAAAATGATAGCTTCAAATGCAAAGAATGTTCTCTTTTCTTCCTCAATATAAATTGTGCTAGCAGCCTTAACAAGCAATCAAAATTCACTTAAACCCTTAATGGGATCACTTTGAGAGACAAACCAAACAACTTCTAATTGTTTCTCTTCGGTCGCACCTTTCAATTCATATTTGAAATTATCGATGTTCTCCAAAATAGTTGCTTCTTCAAAAACCATATCAAGTGATTCCTTTGAATCTGAAGCTATGTCTCCATTCTTGCATGAAGCTTGACATGAAGATATGGCTTTAGTGTCTACTGTTGATTGAAAGGGAACTTTTTCCTCCACTATTTCAATTTCAGGTAACGATACTATCTCATGGGTTGTTTGAATAACAATAGTGTCTTGGTCTACAGGTAGGCAACCAACATCAGAAAACGAGTCACCTTTAGCAATCAGATCTTCAGAAATTTGGGGAATTGATGAATCATGTTCGCATACATTTGATGACAAGAATCCATTCGTATTTTCAATCAATGGTTTGTGTACATCTAAAGAAACTAACACTTGGTTATTATCACAAGAGAAATCACCATGTACACATTTAGTTGCAGTAGCACAAGAATTCTTTGATAGTTCACCCAAGGTCACAGCGAAGAACCCAAATTCATTGATACATGAATCATAACCGGTAGGATATTGTTTTGTCAACTCGATGCAAATATCCCAAAGTCTGTAAGAAAGACCAGTAATCCCCTTTTTCTCAATCTTTGAAAGAGATGTTGTTAATAGGATGCTTTGAAGGGAAGTGATAGGTACACCAATCTTTTTGTTGATAGATTTGATCATCATGATTATGGTGCTTAACTCCATTGATTCCAGGATCTTTATTGAATGCTCTAATTCGAATATTAGCCATGATGGTGATTCAAAATCTTGGGTTTGAGAGATGTTAAGGGTATTGTTAGCAGCAGTTTTTAGGCTTGGGAAATGGTTTCTTGAATTACCGGAAAGAAGGGGTTCTTGATGATTTGGAGCAAGGGTTATGGGAACTGGTTGATAGGGTGCTGGTTGTGGGAATGCTGGCATATGAAGGTTAGTGTATGGGTTTGAAAGATAAGGATCTTGATAGTACAAAGGTGGTTGTGGAAGAGGATGAAGGGGCTGGTTCTTGATTTCTCCTTGCCATGTCCATGCTAGACCTTGATTTAGAGGGAAAATTTGGGAATACATGCTGGCGAAGTTAGGATCTAACTGGTTGTCAGAGATTGCCTCAGTCAGTGGCTCTGATACCAATTGGAAGGACCCAGACAGTAAAGCTTCCTTGTTCATGGTGGAGTAATAGGTTTCTGGAGGTGATATATGGTGAATTAATGCACTTTGGTGATGAAATGGAAGCAGTTTTGTGTGCAGATTATTGAATGTAATAAGAATTGGAAGAAAATGTATGGAAATGAATTGTACTGAGGAAATAACGAAGCAAATGAATTGTAACTTGTATGAAAAGTGAAGAACAGGAATTGAAATGAATGAATTAACAAGAAGTACTGGAAAGAATTAATATCTATAACTGGAAATGTAATTTGCAACAATATGAACAAGAAGTAATATGAAAAGGAACTGAAACTGATATGATAAGGAACTGAAATTATAAGAGTAACAAGAACAAGAAAAGAACTGAAATTGAATAAGATTGTATCTAACAAAAGATGTAACAAAGTAACAGGATTAAAATGGAAGAATTAACAAGAAACGAAAATGTAAAGGTAATGAAGCATGTACCTTAAGTCACGACCGACCTACTCCCACCCAGTCGATTCCATTGCCGACCTACCACGACCGACCTACTCCCACCCAGTCGATTCCATTGCCGACCTACCGATCCAATTGCCGACCTACCAATCCAATTGCCGACCTACCCAAGGTCGTAGACGACCTAATTCTTCACCGACCTACGACTCAGTGCCCACTCCGACTTACCAACTCCCCGACCTTGCCCTAACTCGCGAACGAGTTATCGTATTTCCGACCTAACTCTTTCTCCGATCAAACCCCATGTCGCGACCGACCTAACTTTCCCGACCTAATACTAAACCAAAGAACCCACTCTGAGTTTCCCTAAATCGCAGGCCACCTTCATTAAGTTGATGCCGAGATAAGTTGTAGCTGAAGAAGATAACTCGTGAGATACTTTTAATTCGCGAAGATGTTATTGTTTTAAGTCGGATGTCTACTGTTTGCATAAGTCGCGTGTTATAGGTCGGTTCCGACCTATGGTTGTAAGATGTTGTTAAGTCGGTTGCCGACTTAGGAGTTGTATTTTTTTTTTCTCTGCTTTGCGTGTTGTAGCCTATAAATAGGCGAGTTGTTTCATTTGTAAAGGTTGTTGAATATTGAATAAAATTCTCTTTTGTTAGCTTTGTGCTTCCAATTTCAATTGGTAGTTGAGTGTATCTCCTATCTCCACTTACGTCATTCGAGTGCGCTCGAATCATCGTTTGTTGAAGCCGATTCACGGAATCTTGTGCGCAAGATCAACGTTGAAGAATCGTAGATCTCTTTCCCGGAATCTTCGGATCAACGAGTCAGAGATAGCTAGAGTTCGGTATCTTCGGATCAACGAATTCGGGCATTTCAGTATCCATCAATCCACAGATTGCTATTTACGTCGATTGAAGATCGCTTTGAATTATCCGCTGCGTCAGTTTGGTATCAGAGCTTGTTTTTAGCCAATCATAGCTAAATCGAGTCTTGGAGCCGAGAATTTGAAGTGTTGAAGTGTTTGTGAAGTATTCAATCATGCCGCCAAGACGAGTTCAACGTCATCGCAATATTAATGCTTTATACGGGAGAGAAGAGGCCGATGAAATGGAGCAACGAATCAACGAGAATTTCAATGAGAAGCTTACTGAAGGGATTGGTCGATTAGAGAGAATGATGCTTGAAATGAGTCAAAATCAGAGAAGGGTTTCACCTGAATCGAGCCATGGAAGAAGTAGAGTTTCACCACATTCTAATCGGGAGAGAAGTGTTGATAGTGATCATAGAAGCGTGGATCGAGATTGTGATAGAAATGTTGATGATCGAAATCGTGATAGAAATGTGAATGATCGTGATCGAAGGAATGTAGATCGTAGGAATGTTGGTGGAAGAAATGGTGGTGGTCAGGATCGACATCGATATACATCGGATGGTGAGGAAGAGTATGATGGTGGTAGTGTTCATGGACGAGGACGTGGACGAGGAAGGAATCAATCGGAGTACGATCACAAATGGGAATCGGAAATGAAAACTGAAATTCCTGAATTCAAAGGTGGTATGCAAGCCGAAGAGTTTTTGGATTGGATGGCTAATGTTGAAGAAATTTTTGATTTCAAAGAAGTTCCAGAACATCGTAGAGTGAAGTTGGTTGCTACAAGGTTGAGGGGTAGAGCTTTGGCATGGTGGCAGCAAACCAAACTTACACGTGAACGAATGGGAAAGTCAAAAGTTGAATCTTGGGAGAAGATGAAGAAATTGATGAAAGCAACGTTCCTACCTTACAATTATCAATCTTTGATGTATCAACGTTTGCAGAACTTGAGGCAGGGCACAAAGACTGTTAATGATTACGCAGATGAGTTTTATCAGCTTATCGCGAGGAATGATATTATGGAAACGGAAGAGCAGCTGACATCTAGATTCATTGGGGGATTGAGAATGCAGATTCAGGATATGGTTAATATGTTCGATCCAAGATCTGTGGCGGAAGCACATCAGAAAGCGTTGGCTTGGGAGAAGCAGGGACGACGAGGAGGTGGTATGTTTACGAATTCCAATAATCAAGTGAAGGGTGTTGGTGGAAGTCCTAATGTGTCTAAACCTATCAGTAAACCAGTGGTGAAGGAGGTTGAGAAGGCAAGGGTTAACAACGGTTTCAAATGTTACAACTGTCAGGAGTTGGGTCATAAAAGCAATGAGTGTCCAAAGCCAAAGAAGAGAGCAATGATTGCTGAGGTTGAGGATGAGGATGAAGAAGCTGAATGCTCTAATTCTTTACCAGTTGAGGAGGAAGACTTACTGTCGGGAGATGACGGGTATGCATTGATGATGAGGAGAAGTTGTTTAACACCGAAGCAAGAGGAGGAAAGTAGTTGGTTGAGGAACAATATCTTTCAATCTACATGCACTATTCTGGGAAGAGTTTGTAAATTTGTTATTGATGCTGGGAGTTGCGATAATATTATCTCTACAGAAGCAGTGAAGAAGTTGGAGTTGAAAACTGAGAAACATCCTAAACCGTACAAGTTAGCTTGGTTGAGGAAGGGTGGTGAAGTGAAAGTTGGACGTAGAGCTTGTGTGAAGTTTTCAATTGGGAAGAAATACAAAGATGAAATCTGGTGTGATGTCGTAGATATGGACGTTTGTCATTTGTTGCTGGGGAGACCGTGGCAGTTTGATAGAGCAGTACAACATGATGGACGGACCAACAGTTACAGTTTCATGTTCGAAGGTACAAAGATTACTCTGGTTCCGAAGAAACGCCAACAGGAAGAAAACAAAGTGGAGGAGATTGAAGAACTGAAGACGTTGTTATCTTTGAAGGAGTTTGTTAAGGAGGTCGAGGAGGAATCGGAAGTGTTCTTGTTGATTGGGCGTGAGAGCAGTGAAGAGGTTGAAATTCCAGAAGAAGCGAAGTCAGTATTGAAAGAATTTGAGGATGTATTTCCAGATGAGTTACCTAAAGAGTTACCGCCGCTGAGAGACATTCAACATCAAATTGATCTTGTTCCGGGAGCAGTCTTGCCACATAGACCGCATTACCGAATGAGTCCGAAGGAGCATGAAGAATTAAGGAGGCAGGTGGAAGAATTGCTTGAGCAGGGACGTGTACAGGAAAGTTTGAGTCCATGTGCTGTGCCAGCTTTGTTGGTACCGAAGAAAGATGGGACGTGGAGGATGTGCACGGACAGTCGAGCATTGAATAAAATCACTGTACGATACAGATTTCCAATGCCAAGGTTGGATGACTTGCTGGATCAGTTGAGTGGGGCTACTATCTTTTCGAAAATTGATTTGAAAAGCGGATATCATCAAATTCGGATTAGACCTGGAGACGAATGGAAGACAGCCTTCAAAACGAGAGAGGGGTTGTATGAATGGCTGGTGATGTCGTTCGGTCTTTCGAATGCACCGAGTACGTTCATGCGAGTGATGAATCAAATTTTTAGGCCTTTCATTGGGAAATTTGTGGTGGTGTACTTTGACGATATCTTGATTTATAGTAGGAATCTGGAAGAGCATGTTCAACATCTGAAGGAAGTGTTAATTATTTTACGAGAGGAACAATTTTATGCTGCAACAAAGAAATGCGTGTTCATGACGCATAGTGTGTTGTTCTTGGGGTATATTGTTTCGGAGAAGGGCATCCAGGTAGATCAGAATAAAGTTGAAGCAGTCAGGAATTGGCCACAGCCGAAGACAATTACAGAAGTGAGAAGTTTTCATGGGCTAGCGTCATTCTACCGAAGATTCATTCCACACTTCAGTAGCGTGATGGCACCAGTGACTGATTGCATGAAGGGAAAACAATTTTCTTGGACGGAGGAAGCTGGGATTGCTTTTGGGAAGATCAAAAAGTTGCTGACATCCGCACCAATTCTTGTATTACCAGATTTTCAGTTATTGTTTGAACTGCATACTGATGCGTCAAAGGTTGGAATTGGAGGGGTGTTGAGTCAGAATGGGCGTCCTATTGCATATTTCAGCGAGAAGTTGTCAGGAGCAAAGATGAGATACAGTACCTATGATGTGGAATTTTATGCTGTTGTTCAAGCGGTGAAGCACTGGCGACATTACTTATTCCAGAAAGAATTTGTTTTATACACTGATCACGAGGCGTTGAAACATTTACAAGGACAAGACAAGATTTCAGCGAGACATGCATCGTGGATTGCTTATTTGCAACAGTTTACTTTTGTCGTTAAGCACAAGTCAGGGGTAACCAATCGTGTGGCTGATGCTTTGAGTAGGAGGAATCATTTGTTGACAACAATGAAAGTGGAAGTGACAGGTTTTGAATTATTGCCAGAATTGATTGAAGAAGATCCTTACTTTGTGAAATTTGTTGAAAAAGTAAAGGAAGGAAATACGGATGAATTTGTGTTGGTGGATGGTTTTCTGTTTAAGGGAAATCGTTTGTGCATCCCAGACTGTAGCTTGAGAATGAAGATTGTTAAAGAACTACATGAAGAAGGCCATGTGGGTAGAGATCGTACTTTGCAGTTAATTTCTCAATCTTATTTTTGGCCGTCAATGAGGAAAGAGGTAGAAAGATTTGTGGAGAGATGTCATATTTGTCAGGTTTCGAAAGGAACGGCGACGAATGCAGGGTTATATCTGCCGTTACCTGTGCCGACCAAACCATGGGTTGATATCAGCATGGATTTCGTGTTGGGATTGCCGAGAACTCAGAGGGGAAATGATTCTATATTTGTTGTGGTGGACCGGTTTTCGAAGATGGCACATTTTATAACCTGTAAGAAGACAGCGGATGCAGTTCGAGTGGCACAGTTATTCTTTAAAGAAATATATCGTTTACATGGTTTACCCGAATCTATTGTTTCTGACCGAGATACTCGATTTCTGAGTCACTTTTGGTTGAGTCTATGGAAGATGGTGGGAACGAAGTTGAAATTTAGTAGTGCATATCATCCTCAGACGGATGGACAAACTGAAGTTGTGAATAGATCGTTGGGAAATTTGTTGCGATGTCTTGTGCAGGACAATTTGAAGAGTTGGGATTTAAAGTTGTGTCAGGCAGAGTTTGCTCATAATCATGCTGTTAACCGAAGCACTGGTTACAGTCCATTTCAAATTGTATATTCCAATTTACCCAGTGGACCGTTGGATTTAGCAATAGTGCCACATTTGAAGGGAACAGTTAAACGGGCTGTTGATTTTGTTGATGGGTTGAAAGACTGCCATAGAATCGTTCAGGAACGATTGGAAAAGGCAAACGAGAAATATAAACAAACGGCGGATAAGAAACGAAGAAGTGTAGTCTTCAGAGAAGGAGATTTTGTTTACGCGGTTTTGACGAAAGATCGTTTCCCGGTTGGAGCCTACAACAAATTGAAAGCTCGAAAGATTGGACCAGTAGAAATCTTGAAGAAAATCAATGACAATGCTTATCAGTTAAAGTTGTCAGATCATATTCACACTGCAGACGTTTTCAACGTTAAACATTTGGTTCCATATTATGGAGAGGAATTTGTCGAAGGTAACAAGGGTGTGAATTCGAGGACGAATTCCTTCCAACAAGGGGAGGATGATGAAGCATGTACCTTAAGTCACGACCGACCTACTCCCACCCAGTCGATTCCATTGCCGACCTACTCCCACCCAGTCGATTCCATTGCCGACCTACCGATCCAATTGCCGACCTACCAATCCAATTGCCGACCTACCCAAGGTCGTAGACGACCTAATTCTTCACCGACCTACGACTCAGCGCCCACTCCGACTTACCAACTCCCCGACCTTGCCCTAACTCGCGAACGAGTTATCGTATTTCCGACCTAACTCTTTCTCCGATCAAACCCCATGTCGCGACCGACCTAACTTTCCCGACCTAATACTAAACCAAAGAACCCACTCTGAGTTTCCCTAAATCGCAGGCCACCTTCATTAAGTTGATGCCGAGATAAGTTGTAGCTGAAGAAGATAACTCGTGAGATACTTTTAATTCGCGAAGATGTTATTGTTTTAAGTCGGATGTCTACTGTTTGCATAAGTCGCGTGTTATAGGTCGGTTCCGACCTATGGTTGTAAGATGTTGTTAAGTCGGTTGCCGACTTAGGAGTTGTATTTTTTTTTTCTCTGCTTTGCGTGTTGTAGCCTATAAATAGGCGAGTTGTTTCATTTGTAAAGGTTGTTGAATATTGAATAAAATTCTCTTTTGTTAGCTTTGTGCTTCCAATTTCAATTGGTAGTTGAGTGTATCTCCTATCTCCACTTACGTCATTCGAGTGCGCTCGAATCATCGTTTGTTGAAGCCGATTCACGGAATCTTGTGCGCAAGATCAACGTTGAAGAATCGTAGATCTCTTTCCCGGAATCTTCGGATCAACGAGTCAGAGATAGCTAGAGTTCGGTATCTTCGAATCAACGAATTCGGGCATTTCAGTATCCATCAATCCACAGATTGCTATTTACGTCGATTGAAGATCGCTTTGAATTATCCGCTGCGTCAAAAGGACTAAGATTGCAAACTAACACTGTAAAAAAAGAAGCAAGAACAAAATATAAAAGAACTGAAATTGATATAACTTGAAAGTGATAAAGAAAGAAAAAGAATTGTATTAGCTTTCAGATTTCTTCACATTTTTTATGGCCAGTGCATGTACATCCTTATTTATACACTCTGGCACACATACAACTGGACTTAACCCATCTCAAGAAACCCAATACAGATCCAATACAAATTCATTCAACTCACCAAACAAAGACACCTTACTCTATTATACACTGCAAGTCTGCAATTACATACCACTCAATGCAGACACATAATCTGACAGTATCAGGTATGCACGTGCACACACACCCATATGCACACACTAATAGCTTCAACCTCAGGCCTTGTTTCCATCAATCCAAGCCCCTGACACCTGCCTGACAGCCTCCAGAACCACCTCTGATGAACTTCCGGCCAACTCTGGTGAACTTGGACGGGAATCTGCAAATATTCCATGTTTCTGCCTTTCAACACATAGGTTACCATTTCAGGGCTGTTACAATTGCTCTGGGGCGTTGTTCCTTTGATTGGAGCGATTTGGATTGTTGTGTAAGTTCTATTAGTTTATACATTAATGTTTTATAGTACTAGTAACGACTGATTGATTATTGGAATTTAGTTAAGGTGAAAACTGTTAACAGTGGAATCTATACATTTCTTATGGATAGCACTGTAGACTTTTTGATTAAGAGCATGTACGGCAACTGCTAACAGGTAACAAAAATAACTTACAAGTTACTTATTACTATTTGTATTATGTCTGGTGAAGTGAAATAAGTTGTTTGAATTATGTTTGGTAACAACTTTTACAATTCACTATTTATTCGAAACTGCTTAAAGTTACTTTCAAGTAGTTTTGAAATAAATTATCCCCAAACACGCTCTAATGTTAAGTTGACTATTATATGTTTGTAATATTGCTGCAAGCCTGCAACTATGTTCAACAGTAAATTTTGCTTATTAACTATGCAGATTAGAATCATGCCACCATTCTATCTTTGCGTATGTACTAACTATGTGAGCTTGAATTAGGCTTATGCATAGTTATTACTGGCTTGAATTTGAGTGTACAAAAATATAGAAGTATCATTAGCTCAAATTGGAATCACACCACCTATTTGAACTCATAATTTCTTGTGCATGTAAATATGGAAATGAATTGCCACTTTTTTATCTACAAGCTTTCTGAACTCCACCGCTATTTGGACAAATTGCCCATATGGCCATATCCTCTCATCGTATTTCATCTTGACCAAGAACGATTTCGTATAAGTAGTGCTAAGGCAGTAGTGGAGACAAGTATTGATGAAACATACTCAGTACAAAAAACTATTGGTTTACAGGTTTTGCTCACAGAGAGGTAAACAAAAGTACATCTAACATAAATGATGGAACCCAATGCACGAGGCTCCTGCACGAAAGCGAGTTTTGAAGAGGTCGATAATGTATGTCACCTTTCCCTCGCATTGCGAAGAGGCTGTTTTCGGACTCGAACCTGGACGCACAGATCATCATACGGGTATCCTAACCGTTCCGTCAAGACTCCACATCTACATCCAACATTAATAAATTACTAATTTATATGACATGCAGGCTCAAACTTGACAATATTATTACCCGGTTAATAATTGATTACGGCTGTCGATGATGCCTAAAAAATTCCGAAATCCATCCACGTATCCGAAAAGTGGATAAATACCCGATATTCGAAAAAAGGATACGGATACGAAAGCATTTACATCCGAAAATTATCCGTTCAATTTTTATCGACATTATAGTTTATTTTATGTGTGTTTTAGTGCAATGAAAGATATGTATTTATTATATTAAGTTAATAGTTTATATTATATGCATTTAATGCATATTAACCGCTCAAAACTATTTATCATTATCATATTTGTTGACTATGCGTACTTTTATAATTAGTGAGATTGAAAAAGAAAATGTTAAACGATTTTTTTTTCTATTTATGTTTTTTGCGAATAAGATAATGATCCGATATCCGTTCGTATCCATGGATGCAGATATCCGATATCTTAAAATGGTTTCGGATGCGGATATAGCACTATCAACATTCGAAAGTATCCGTTGACAAGCCTATAATTGATCATTTAGACGGTTATAGTTTGTTTCAGCACCACAACAAAATACCCCTTTTACAACGGGCAATACCCGTTGTAATAGAGGTTTCGCAACGGGCCAATGTCCGTCTTATTATACGATGTTGTAATAGACTCGAAATATTTTACAACGGTTTAAAACCGTTGTAAAAGCCCGTTGTAGCAAACATTTTTAGAACGGTCCAGAACTGTTGCAATATAGTCTTTTACAGTGGGCATGGACCGTTGCATATGCCCCAACCACAAGAGACGTTAACCGTTGTAATAGATGTCGTTTACAACTGTTTTTGCCCGTTGTTAAAAATATGCAAAAAAATTTTAAAAAAAATAGAGCATTAGTGCCTGTATCTGTATTGAATACATCAATTTCACATTTAAATGAGCATCAATTGATAGGCATACCTTGTAGATTTTGACATGATCAACAAGCAAACTAGAATAATAAAATAAATATATAATGTATGGTAAAAGGAGGGAGAAGTGATCTTAGTAAGAAGAAGAATATTATTACATTAGAATTGTGCATAAATATCCTTATCCACATAGTTAGTACCATGGTTTGAGGTTCCGGCCGGAACCACGAGATTCCGACCAACTCGTACCGGTTCCGGCCGGTGACGGGACGGGATTAGGGCAAAATCCCGTCCCGCCCAAACAGTCAAAGAAAAATCGAAAGAACAATTTCATACGCGAATTGTTACATCAAAAGAAGAATAGGAAGCGACAATCAAAAATCACACTCGGAATCAAAATCGAAAAGGCAAAAAAAAAAGCAAACCTTTGCTGTTCGCCCAAAATCGAGCAAGATTCGACGTCGCAGAAGTGCTTCGACATCGCAAGAAAGAAAATCGAGCATACGATCGCAATTGCAGGTGAATTTTGAATTTTTTTTGGTTCTCTTCCCTTCGCTCTTTGATGTTCGGCTCTTTTTTATCTTTTTCGTTCTTCGTTTCTGAGTCGCGTATTTGGTAAACGAGGGTTTTGTAAAGGAGGGCAGAGAAAAAGTGGGCTGACTGAAATATGATGGACTTGGGCTTTAAATGAATTAATTTTATTAATTAAGGTTGAATGTAATGAGATAAGCTAGGTTGGGCTATTTTATTCATTTAATTTAGTTTAAGTATTAGTGAAATTCTAATTCTAATTAAACAAATTTAAATTTGTTTAATTTAGTATAAACATATTGGGTTAGGGCATTTTATATTATTATTTACATCGACCGTTATTAAATTTTCATTAACAAACCATTGTTAACCATAATCGGGACCGAAACCGAAATCAAAACCGAAACTTTCGAAATTTTCGAAATCGTCCGAAACTAAGAAAATTTCGAATGAACGAAACCGAGACCGAAACCGAGTTTTCGAACCTTGGTTAGTACCAAATTTGGACAGAAAATCTTATGTTTACTGTTTGCATTGAGCGGGATCTATATCTGTTCCTTTGTGAGCCGTATACTTGTTTTCCTTCTTGATGCCTGTTGACTTGGTATAGTTCTCATCCATGTTTTAGAATCACAAGCTTTATCAACATTTTAGAATGAGCTGGAATCAATCAACTTTATTATTCTCTGTTTTTGTTCAGCCTCAAATCAAGTTCCATATGTGCTCAGTGAAAATCACACTGTTGAACACTTGAAGCTGTGAGGCTCCACACCTTTAGGGGCTAGTAGGCTTTAATTGACCATCAAGTACCTGTATTTCAGCGAATTAAATAGGTTGGAGTACTAGATTTAGTTATATTTATACTAGTGATGGCATACCAAACACATATTTGTCTTGTCACATCCCATTTTTAACCAACTCATCTTGTTTAACATCACTGCTTTAGCATCACACCGTATCTCTATTCTTTGTTGTGTACTTATGCTTTGGCATCACATCTAATTAGTAATGTTCACCTAATTAGCAGTAAAAAGAAAAGGAACAGTCCCTAAGCTCATCTTTTTTAAACGTTCCAGCAGCTTCTGAATTTTGGACACTCTTTGTGATACCTGCCATACATGTCTACCTTACGATTCATTCCCCTTTATACAGAGATTTATTATACAGTAATATGAGTTATAGCAGTCTGGCTCCATCTAAATGCAATCTTTTAATTAGTTTCAATCTCCACATGCATGTTTTCATCATTCATTGTCTGCATCTATCCCACATGAGGATTATCATACTTAAAACAAGGTGCCTTTTAAGTCACAAGATTAAGTAGTTGCATTGTCATTCAGAAAGGCAAAATGTTTGTGGATTCAGTTGTTGTTAGATATATTCGTCATTTATCAGTTCTTATTTTTATTTTCATTACAACTTCATATCAGAAAAGTAATCGGTCTCCATTATTTACTCTCTCTTTTTTCCTGTCTGATTCAAATCACTATCGTATGTTGATCAAACTTAGTTACTTGATGAAGGACAATTTACTTCTGTTACATATGTATGATATATGATTTGTTGTGCATTGATTGCCAAATTGACGACAGGCATAAACAGTAAACATAAGATTTTCTAGTTTACACTCATTGAATAAATTTTAAAAAATCATGAATGTTAGTATGAACCCAATGTATAATATATACTTTCTAATCTACACTTGTTAAATTATTTTTGAAAATCGATGGATGTCTGAATGGACTTAATGTATAATATATTTTACGGAGAAGTTCAGCAACTTCCAGTATCCCATTATAGTTAAAAACCATGTCTAAAGACCAAGAATCGATTTAAAGACCAATATAACCATGTCGAAATTTTCTTGTGTTTCCTATGGAGGGTTTATTCTTCTAAAGATCCAATCTAAAGATCAAGATGATCATGTCTAAATTTGGTAATATGAAGTGGCCTGTAAAGACTAACAAAACCTACTACACTACAAATTAAGAAAATTAAAAATAAAATAAAAAAAGGCAAGTGCAGTACCAAAAATCCCAAAAGTGCAGTAAACAAGGGCAAAAATCATGCCATCGAAAGCCCGCCTTAAATCCCAACAGTGGAGCACTTGGACGGAGACTTAACGACGCCCATGACTGTTAGCAGTTTATAGATTGAATTTCATATAAGATTTATTTGGTTTATAAGAAGTAGTGTTATCATTTTATAGATTGAATTTTGTATAAGATGTATTTGGTTTGGTAGTAGTGAAGAATAGTGATGTATTATTTAAGATTGAAAGTGATTTATTTATTAATGTTGAAGCGCAAGTAGCCGCAATGGGTGAATGAAGCCATTAATTACCGTTGTGTTTTGGACATCTATTAAATAGGCGTCCAGCCTCAGGTGTCTATTAAATAGGTATCTGACTTCAGACGTTTATTTAATGGGTATCCAGTGTCAAACGATAAATTAATAGACGTTTAATCTTAGACGCTTATTATATAAACGCACGTCACCACTTTATTATCTTTGAATCATGAATATTACGCTTAATGTTCAACTCCATTTGCTCAGTTGGAGAGCTCAAAAGCATCAAAGCTTAGGCCCCGTTTGGCTTGTCGATTTTAGTTTTGTGTTTTCGTTTATATGAAAACGCGTCCGTTGTATGTATAGTTGAAAAACAAAAAATTTTGAAAAATAAAATTAACATATAAAATAGAAAACAAGATTATTTTGTTTTTCGTGTTTCGAGAGATAATAAAAGCACGAAGAACAATCAAACTCTTTTATTGTCCGTTGGTCGTCCCAACGGCTAAGAATTATAAATATTCTCTTCTTATTTCTTGTTATTTCTTAGTACAAGTTGAAAACACAAAACTCAAAATACAAAACGAAACCAAACGGACCCTTAATATTTGAAGTTGCTTTTAGATTCCATACATTTTCTGTTGTGTTATAAGTTTAGTTTGACTCAGTTGGTTTGCGTCCTAACTGATTCTTCACGTATTTTCATTCCAACCTTAACAATCGTATTTTAGTCAAATCATTTTAAATGATAGCCAAAGGAATATTGACGGACAAGATCTCAAGTTGAGATCCTCTATACCAGAATCAATGTTTCATGGCCTGCCAATTTATCATAATCATGCATTTATTCATTTGATTAATTAACTAGAAATTAATTAAATTGAATGAACACGATTCTATGGAAAAAGAGGCATGCATGTCCCAGAAAAGGATAAAGTTTCATGTTGCAGATCTTTGGAGAATAGGGAGAGAATACAATTTAACACAGCTGAATCTTACTCAAACATTTTCATTCCCTATAAAAAGCTTTATATAATTTATTTTATCAAAAATGATTATGAATCAATTTTCATGTTACATTGTTCAATGAAATTCAAATTAACTAGGGAAAGATTCGGTGCAAGTTCATAAGCAGAACCCTAACCAAACCATTCGAACCTTAAATAGAGAAATGATGTCAAATCTACTGCTCTCAATTTCCCTCCACCTGCTTATGCTTCTGCCTATAGCCCAGTTCACATCAGCAAGCATCCCATCTCCCTTTCCCACCTTCGAAATCGTCATCAAGAACTTCAACGAGGATGACGGTGCCGGTTTCAATATATACACCCACAAAATCGAAATGGTCACCTTGATCATAACCATCTCGCTAATCATCGGCTTCACATTCCTCAGCGTCTTTGTTCTCATCTGCGGCAGATCATCATTCTTACTCTCCTTCAACATGGAACAACCGCTCCCCATCTCCTCTACCTGCAAAGAGATCCGATATGGTTTAGATCCGGCAGCTTGTGTGACTTCGCCCGATTAGGGTTCGGGCTTGGATACAGAGCTGAGGGAGAGGAGGGAGGAGCGGACGGAGGAGAGGACGGAGAGAGCTCGTGATAGAGGAATTTGTTTACGGGTATGAAACTTGCATTTAGATCTAGGTTTTACTGATTTAGAGATTGGAAAGATGTGGTGTTTGGATTTTCTCTAAATGTTTAATTTAGAGTGGAGGGAACATGGATGGAACATCAAAATTTTCAACGATTAATGAAGCGTAGGAATGAAAATGCAAAGCGGAAAGTCATTTCTAAATGTCCAATACTCCCTTATTTATGAATTATAAATCATTAATTATAAAAACTTATTAAGTATAAATTGTACATCATTACGTATATATTAATATTTATACGTTATTACTATAAATTATAAATTATAATTTATTAATTATCAATAAATAATTATATTAATTATTATTTATTAAAAATAATTATAAATCATATTTAATTATTTATTAAAAATAATTAAGAATAATTATATATTTTATTAGTGGAAATTAGGTTGAAGGGCTTCTATTTGCAGGGTAATAAGTTTTAAGAACAGCACTTCTGAATAATTAGTTTTAAGCACAATTTACAGCATAATGATAAATTCATTTATCTTTTTAAGTTATATAGGAAAATGATAAATCCTTTTATCATTATTTCTGTATAACTGAAAATGATAAATTCTTTTATCTTTTTCCTTTAAAATGTCCTTAAAACTAATTTTTCAGAAGTGGTGTTCTTAAAACTTATTATCCTGCACAAATAAGCCCTTGAAGTGAAAATCCCCTATTTTATTAATTATCATTATTTTTTAATTATCAATTAAATTCATAATATTAATGCAATAAATAACAATATTTCTTGTAATGTTTACTGTTATTAATTTCCAAAAATTTTATGAACTTTTAAGTTTCCGCTAACTAATATACTTATAATTAAATAATAAACATTAAATAATAATGGGAAAGTGACATCAAGTCTATTGGAATACTGATTAAATCCTACTACGATGTTTAAAATATTCGAAGGTAACAACGATCGGTAGGTAAGAGTTAGTGAAAATTGGTATTCATTACAACAGACAGAAGAAAATAGTTGTAATAGACATCTATTACAACGGACAAATAGGGATGAAAACTGATATCTAGTACAACGGGCCGAAAACCGTTGTAATAGGACTATATTACAACGGGCCAAAATCGTTGTAATAGAGCTGAAAACTGGTATATATTACAACGGACCGAAAACCGTTGTAATAGGACCATATTACAATGGGCAAGCTGACAACGTTGTAATAGGTGTAGTGGATGATGAAAAGTTGCATCTATTACAACGGGCTTAGGAAAACCGTTGTAAAATGTTTCTATTACAACGGTTGTTTATGGTCCGTTGTAAAACAGGCGTTGTAAAATAATAGTTTTGTTGTAGTGTGGTTATATGTTATAACATTTTTCTTTTAATATTGGATTCTAAAATTTTAGTACAAAAAATAGAGATTCTACATCGCATTTTGCATTTATCAATGTTTATGGCCCTTGTAGCAATAAAAGGAATTTGTTTAGATCATATTGTGGAAATATCATGGTTCTCCCTTGTAGAAAATTAGAAAGCATGATTTTCACTCCTCTCTATAGTGAATGTAAAAAATAATTGTTGTGACGTGTACGCTTTCAAAAAAGTAAAGTTTCTTGTTGGACGAGTTGTTGATATTATAAGATTTTACGCACAAAACCTAACATGTCCAAGGAGAAGGTATGGTTATATAGCCTTGCACGTTGCGTACTTTTATGAGGGGAATTTGGAGGTCTCCCACTTAAACTTTAAAAAGTTACTACTGCTGCTTCTTCTCGCTGATCCTTGCCATACATCCATACATACATATTCTTGTATGGACAGCTGACCAACTGATTATCTATGACAGTACTTCTACCTTTGTGTGCTATAAATTAAATGATGTTTGCTCCAACAACCACTTCACATGGTATAGCACTTATAATAGTCTGACATGATCCAGTCTGTGTTAGTGAGATTTGATTCCCAAAACTGTTTTACTGTGTCAAGTTGTCGCTTGTTCACTCTAGCAGTTGTATTATTGCATTTGTTAGTAGTGTTAACTTGTTTATGTACTTTCTCATTGTTTAATGTACTTTCTTATTAGTGTATACTGTCTTATTAACATGTTTAGGATTTGGGAGAAAATTGGAGCAAATTGAACTTTGTTTTCCTTTCTGGAACTGGATCAAAGGAAGAAAAGACAGTGGGGACTGCTTTTTGTAGCGTAAAGAGCTGAACAGTTTTAGAAGAACATATACATTAAACGGTTTTCAGAAATCCTTTAACTACAAAAATATTGTTTTCTTGTTTAATGGGTTTCTGAATCCCATTTTACCCTTGAACTGGTTTCAAAAACATGTTTAACACTTTTTATTTGTATTTTATTAATAAAAAAAATATGTAAAAGAAGAAAAAGAAAACCCATCCTGCTGGGTGAGGAGGTTGATTTATTACTTATATTTGCTCTTCTTCTTCTCCAAAGCACGATTCTCTTGCAGATGCTCTTACCTTAATTTTAATTCAGCTTATGTACCTGTATACTTCTCAGTTGTTCAATTAACTTTAAAGGAGTATGTTTGTCTGCAGGATTGTATGTGTCAATCATGGTCATTGATAGTTGATATAGAAGTATATAATCAGTGGTTGTGAAATAACACACATACATTGATTAGCTTTACAGATATGTTGCTGCATCTGTTGGATGTCGTCTTCTAAATGCTACCGTAGTTATCCAAAAGTTATTGCATTGCATTTACCGCATGATTTTCTTTTCCTTTCGTGTATAAATTATCTTCTTCATGCATATTTTTGTTCCTAAAAACAATATCTTTATTATTTCCAGTATTTTGGTGATGTCGTCTGGCATTGTCTATGGCTATTATGCGCACGTGCTAAAAATTGATGATGAAGAATAAGGAGGACATGGAGCACTGCTTCAAGAGGGTCTTTTTGCTTCTTTCACTCTTTTCTTGGTAACAAATCATCCAACTATCACATACTTTTTGAGTTTTTTCTACCACCTTTTATGTCGGTCATACAACTGTCTCACAGTTAAAACTATATAATCGTCCATTTTATTAAGAACATGATTAGAGTTCTAGATGTTAGGATTTTGTAGGTCAAAAACCCTAATCTATGTGTATATAGATAAACAGGCAAGATATAGAAATAATGATTAAAAGATCAATAGATCTCACACAATACAAAGTGGAAAAAACACAATTTTGGGCCCAACTTTCTTTTATTATTTTAATTTGAGAAGATACAAAAGAGATTACAAAATTAGATAAAGATTAGCTTAAAGAAGAAGAAATACAAATCTCCACTATTTCTAATTACAAGAGAGTTTTATTTTGGTGGAGCAGAATAAGAGTTGTAGACATTTTTTTATTGATGGATTGATTAATAGAAGAGGTACAACTTTATTTAAATAGAAGTATTACTAGGGTATTAAAATTTATTTAGAGATGATTAGCTTTTCAATTTATTTGTAAGATCTTTCCATATACCAATAATTTGCTGGTATATTTCGATAACATTTCCATGTATATTCTTCCAACCCTTTATTCCATCATTTATTAGTTGATTTCCTTTATTCATTCTTTCCTCGTATCGTGTATTAATTGATTTGATTGGATCAATTAATTAATTTTACTTCTTTTATACATTTAATTGTCAATTATCTTTTTTGATTTAACGTATATTTGAGTATTACTGTATTAGCATCATCAAATAGAAGAATAATCCTTTTCAAGTTTCTACAGTATTTCCTACTTTTCTTGTGGTCGTTGGTTTTTCTTTCCTTTGTGTACTGAGTTGCAATGGTTCTTTCATGTTGCAGCTTGCCTGGATATTGGCATACAGTTTGGCTCATTTCTAGGTGACCCATGAAGGATTATTTCAATACATCAAATGCTCCCTTCATTATTTTTTGTAAACTTAATTTTGAGCTACCATGGGGAGAACTAACATATATACGTCATGATTATTTTTAAGCTTAAACCGGTAAAATATGATATGTTTTTTTTTTTTTTTTTTCATTTCATTTTCCTATGGTTATGGGGATTTATTGTAAATGACAAAATATCCAAATAATTTATCCTCAAGGACACATGCCTATAATTTTATCCTCAAGGACAGACCCAAAGTCCATTTTTTCTCAAATGCACAAATCTTTCTTTCCCGTGCCCATTCAATCCCGTTTTCAGCTCCGACCACCTTATCCCGCGTCAACGCCACCTCCTCACCAGCGCCGCCGCCTCCTCACCAGCGCCACCATTGCCACCTCCTCCTTCATACGTTTTGGAGCAACCACCTCGTGCCACCTCCTCCATCCGTTTTGTGTTTAGCATCGCCGCAGCGTCACCTCCTCACCAGCGTCGTGCAACTACCCCATGTCACCTCGTCCACCCGCCAACGCCACCCCCTCACCAGCACCATGCTCTTAAAAGTTGATACTGATACCAGTTTTTAGGTATCAGTTTTGAAATTTTAGGTATCAGTTTTGAGATTTTAGGTATCAGTTTTGAAATTTTAGGTATCAGTTTTGAGATTTTAGGTCAGTTTTGAAATTTTAGCTTGATCTCCATCCCTAACTTTTCACGGTCGCTCTCCGCTTCCTCGCGTGCTCTTTTCTTCTCCGCGAGCTCCTTCGTCTTAGATTTTTTCACAGACTCCATCTTCTTCCGAATTCGCCTCTCGAACTCCGCGCGCAGGTCCTTGATTTCTGCCAAGGTGTTGTCGAGATCTGAGAGGTCGACGTCTCGGTCGGAGTTTATTGGGTTGGAGAAGGAAGCGATGGTGTGGGTTTTGTAGCAAGATCTGGAGTTGGAGAGGCAAGTTGCAGTGATTTGTCCTTGAGGATAAAATTTTAGCGGGCTGTCCTTGTGATTAAAAAAGCCCTAATTTTTGTCCTTCACATAAATTTCCTCTTTCGTGAGAAATGGTAATCAACGTCCTACGATTTGGAATGCAAAACCTTTAAATCCATGCTCTAAATATTTTACGTTAACTTAGATTCACACTCAAAATACTAAACCGTTGAATGCATGTCAATCAATGTTCCAAAAAAAGGTTGATATTTGAACTGTTTTACACTAGGCCAGCTTTTAATGTTTGTTATATTTAAATCTGTATGTTGTTCACTGTTTTCCAGTGTATTTTTATGTACACCCCAAAATACATGCCCCACTTGTGCAGGAAAGAGAAGAAAGTGACTAAAATTTGAAGACTCAAGGGTTTCTATGTCGAGGAAATAAAGTTTTTTTTTCAGTACTTTAGAATAATTAGCTTAAAGGACAAAAGCTATAATAGAAGCATCATTTTCGTGAAAATGCTAAATAAAAATAACTTTTTGCTATTCTATCGTTTTCATTTATCATTTTGTGGAAATAATATATATTTTTATCCCTTATCGTTAAGACTAATTATCTTGAAATACGATACTATAAACTTATTACCTTAATTTGAGAAAACTTTTAAATGAAAATCCTTGTATAAAAATTATTTTACACATGTTCAACATATATGTTTTCATATCTGTGTATTATTTATTTTTCAATATATACTCGATATTTCCGTAGAACAAAAATAATAGTAGTGAAAAAAGCATTGAACTTCGAAGTTTCACTTTTCTGATAAAAAAAAAAGCGAAAATAAGGGACACATCTTTAAAATCAAACTTGATACACAAAACATTATCCTAAAAAAAAGATATAAATTACATCCTTATTTTTAAATACTACAATTTTCTTTCTTACAATCCCCCTTTGCTCCATTGCAGCAATGTTGATTCTTCATATGTGGATGTTATTCTTACATTCATAATTAAAATTTGCACCCTATTAATTATCAATCTTTAAAACGCAATAACTTTTTGTAGAAACGACGGATTAACAAACCGTTTTCACCATTAAATCACAAATTTTATTATCTTTCTAACGAATGTCATTGTGCATATGTAAAAACAACGGCATGACAAGCTATCTGCAAGTATGGTATGATTGCAGACAATTCAGCAAGTATATTGCACTACAAGGGGAAACGCGATTTCCGACGGCCAAAAACCGTCGGCGGCCGTTGGAAAAAGCTGTCGGAATTTACTGCGTCGGGGAGCAGTACTTCCGACGGCTTCCGACGGTACCTGTCGAACCTATTTTCGACGGGTACCAACGGTTTCCGGCGGTTTCCGACGGATACCGACATGTGTCGGGATCCGTCGGGAATAATGAGCTACAGGCCGCCGGTAACCGTCGGAAATTTTGACCTGTAAGCCGTCGAAAATCTGCTTTTTTTTTATTTTGGCTGCAAATATAGCCTTCCAACCACATTTCTCTTTCAAACACTATTATATCAATACTGCACAATCCAGTATAAAATATTCCAACCAAATATCAAAACCCAAACTACACAATATTCAATAAACACACAAATAAATAAAATTAAATCAAAAAAAAATACATAATATACATAATCATCCCAACATTGACAATAATCATAACAGTAAGTGTTCTATCATGTTATGAATACACAAAATCATCAACATCCTCATCCACATCGTCATACAACCATAAAACCAAGTGTATCAAATGTATTTATACATAAATCAACAATTAAATCATCCGTCTACCAAATCATTCAAAACTAAAACAAAACATACCTGAACGAGCAAGCAAGCAAGTAAGGAATCAATCTCCGCCAGATCCAGAACCAGCCGAGGAAGGGAAGCGGCCACCAAACTGCTGCATGTACTCTAACAACTGTGTGGTCTGCATGGCCTGTTGGCGGTTCTGCTCCTCCATTTGGGACACTCTAGTCCGCAATTTTTCTATATCGGCTAGATCGCTCTGACCTCTATTCCGCCGACCCCGTCTCTGACTGCTGGACTGCAATAATGGAAAAATGAATAAAATTCAAGTTTATTGTTTTGAAAAGGTCAAAATATCAAATTTGAAGTATTTTAAGAAAAAGTAAATTATTTACCGCTAGATTTCCAAATCCGTATCGTCGACCATGCTTTGCTGGATCCATAACGGACTCAAAAATAGCGTCCTCCTCATCGGTCGTCGGCTTCCTGAAGTTGATCGTTACATACAATTAGTATACATTTAAAATCATATAGCATAAACTATTTACATTTATTATTCAGTAAATTTACCAACTCCTGCCGATACTGCTGAAACGACTTCGATCCTCCGCGATGAGTGACGGGATTCTTATTTCTATTTGCGGAGTTTCTATCCGACTCTGCCTGTACATTCAAAATTTGATACATTATTTTTCGATCACGTTAAATTAATAATTCAAAAAAAATAGTATACTTGCCTTCGCCTCGTCCGTCTCCCAGTATCTCAACCAAGCTTGCCACACGCTCTCTCCCATCCACCGTGGTTTCTTACCAGATTTCTTAATCTCCGATATCGTGTCCCTGTAGTTCTTGCGCATCTTCTTCATCCAGTATCCTCGTGCCAGCATCATATCGTCTGTCTGGATGTCTATCTCAGCCTGTGTTAAAAAAAATTACACTTTAAACGATAAACAGTAGGAAAACGACAAAAACGAATTAAAAATGGAAAACAGAAAAATACACATACTAAGACATCCTGCCATATGCACTCTATGATGTGAGGAGGGATGCTATCCCACTTCGGCCAGCAAGCACTGATCCTACTGCGATAAGCAACTTTAGAGACGTCCAGCACAACCTTAGAGGGAAGTAGGTCGAACCCCCTGTTTTTTAAGTACGATATAGATAAGTACGTATATCATAAAAAAAATAAGATGCTGAATAAAATTTAATTCTTACCCTCTGCTCTAGGAACTAACGATACTACTGGACGCTGTGGCTCTTGCGATGGGCCAATGTCATCGCCTCCTAACGATCGTGAAGAGCTCCTACCTCTATTTGACATAATGCTAAACCTGTGACATATACACATCATTATATAAGACAATAATAACATGATAATGAAATATATTTCATATGAAAATGACATCAACGGTATAAATTGCTTAATTAATGACTGAAATGGAAATAGAAAT
Source organism: Allium fistulosum (assembly GCA_030737815.1). NCBI lineage: Eukaryota > Viridiplantae > Streptophyta > Magnoliopsida > Asparagales > Amaryllidaceae > Allium > Allium fistulosum. The sequence continues at coordinate 1,298,210,677 of CM060904.1, read as the reverse complement.
GGAAGTGTGTTATACCTGATTCATAATGGGTGTACTCTTCCAACGATAAACAGAGTTCATTGCATTTTTAATAAAAATTGCTAAATGACAAATGGAAATAACATAAAACATGTAAATAATAGTAATCGGATTTGGTTTCATAGTTACATCAATTTCATAATACATCAAGAATTCAACATAGTTATATCAATTGCAAAAAAAACAGATTCAGATTTATATCAGTCATCATCGTCTTCTGATTCAGATTCGGTCTCGTTTTCGACGATATTTTTCTCTGCACTGTCAAACGCTTCTACCAAAACATTTGATTCATCGATCAAAGGACCAAAATCTGTATGATCGTCTGTAATTATTATATCGTTATTTTGCTCGAGATCTGCCTGATAAGCTTGTACGTTCGGAATATTCTTCCCATCGAATAAGAATCTGGCCTTTGTTTTAAAAACTGCAGACCAATCTGCTTTATCTCTTTTTAGAGACGGATAAGGAGCGTAATAAACTTGCAATGCTTGTTTGGCTAGTACAAAAGGATCATACTTGTGATAATGCGACGTATGCTTTATTTCGATTAGATTATAATCCTTGTGCACATTAATTCCAAAACTTGAAACATTGCTAAACCAATTGCATCTAAATAGAAACACCTCCTCCGCGGGTCGTGAAAAATATGTCAGTTGCAAAATTTGTGTTAGAACGCCATAAAAATTATTTAAGTGATTTTCTGGATCGTCACTACCTTTAACAAATACACCAGTATTATTTGTTAATTTTTCTGCACCGTATTCTTTGTTGTTAAATTTATATCCATTGACGAAATATATTGGATATGTCTTGACCACTCTTTTTGGTCTCATCGCAAGATGTTTCAACCCTTCGTCAACAACACAATTTCTCGGCTCATAAACGTAATTTGAAAACCAACCGGAAAATTCTTTATTGAGATCTCTGTTGGGATGTTCACGTTCATAAACACTGTTCATATAAACAAATTATTACATTAGGTTATACACGCACATGCATTATAGAAAAGAATAAAACACAAATTATTATTTCAGATTACCTAACAAACGGTGCAACCTCGACACAATTTAAAAGAATATAAGTGTGTGCTACATGAAGATCTCTATCGTCTAACCATATTTCTATACATTTTCCAGAAGGCCGACCATATTGTCTAAAAATAGATAACATTGTTTGAGAGGACTCTTGTTCGTCGCCTTCGTCATTACGAGGAACACTTTGAAATGAAATATTCACATGGTCACTGAAATAGTGAGAGAAAAAGAACGAAGCTTCTTCTTCGATGTAAGATTTACATATCGAACCTTCAACTCGTGCTTTTTGCCTCACTTTTTTCTTCAGATGATTCAAATATCTATGCAAAATTAATTTATATTAACTTCATCTTTCAAATGCAATTAAATTACGTTATAACATATTACATACCTCTCAAATGGATACATCCATCCATATTGGACAGGACCTCGAAGTCGTGCTTCAGATGGGAGATGAACAGGTAAATGTTCCATTACATTAAAAAACCCTGGCGGAAATATTTTCTCTAATTTGCAAAGCAATATAGGAATGTCCACTTCAAGTTTACGTAAACGTTGCACTTTTAAAGTAGTCGAACAAAGCTCTTTGTAAAACATACTAAGCTCCGTTACTACCTTCCAAACTTTTAACGGCAGTAGTTCTTTTAACATTACGGAAAATAAATTTTCCATCATTATGTGACAGTCGTGACTTTTCATTCCGCTCAATCTACCATTTTTAAAGTCAACACATCTATGAAGATTTGATGATATTCCATCAAGAAATCTTAACCCTTCCACCCATTTTAACACAGCTTTAACTTGATTATTATCTAATTCGTAACATGCTTTGGGTTTTTTACTGTCATTTGGTTTCATATGAAGCTCAGGACGTTTGCATAATTCTTCTATATCACGTCTTGATTTCAAATCATCCTTCGTCTTCCCTTTCACATTCAAAATTGTGTTAAAAACATTATCAAATACATTTTTCTCATTGTGCATCACATCTATGTTATGGCGAAGCAGAAGATGTTTCCAATACGGCAACTCCCAAAAATTACTTTGTTTGCACCAGTTATGAACAACTGATTTGCCTTCAATTTCTGTTTGCTTGCCAGTTTCATATATCTTTGGATAGTCCTTAACAAGTTCATATATGTCTTCGCTTTACCATATCGTCGGTGGTTGTTTGGTTTCTACTCTATTAGCTAAAAAGTTTTTCTTGTCTCCTCTGAAGGGATGATTTACATGGAGAAAATATCGATGACAGTCAAATCATGAAATTTTCTTACCATGAGGTAAAGAAAACGCTCGAGTTTCATCCATGCAATATGGACATGCTAGACGACCGGCAGTACTTCATCCCGAAAGCATTGCATAGGCAGAAAAATCACTTATAGTCCACAACAAAGAAGCAAACATACGAAAAATTTTCTTCTTGGACACATCGTATGTTTCTACTCCTTCGTTCCACGGTATTTTTAATTCCTCAATCAACGGTTGTAAATATACATCAATTCCTTGTGTCGGATCGTCGGGGCCAGGAACGACAACAGTAAGAAACATATATTGTGTTTTCATACACATCCATGGAGGTAAATTATACGGTGTGACGATAATGGGCCAGGATGAATATTTAGAACCAAACTGAGAAAATGGAGAAAAACCGTCCGTACATAATCCTAATCTAACATTTCGACTGTCCGCTGCAAAATTTGGATACGTTTTATCGAAATGCTTTCATGCTTCTCCATCGGCCGGATGTGTTAATGTACCCTCTTCCTCCGTTCTCACGCTATGTCATCTCATATTAGATGCGGTTACAGAAGATGCATATAATCTTTGAAGTCTTGGAGTTATGGGTAAGTAATGCATACGCTTGTACGAAACTTCCTTCCCCTTCTTTTTTCTTGGTTTGTATCTCTCCTGGTTACAAACTTTACAATTTCTAAGGTTTGCGTCTTCTTTTCAAAACAACATGCAGCCTTTTAAACATGTATCTATTTTCTGATAAGGTAAACCAAAAGCCGACATAAGTTTTTTAACTTCGTAGTGATTTTCACACATTAGATTATCGGGCGGCATATGTTTTTTTGCATCTTGTACAACAGCCGTAAACCCAGCTTCAGTGATGTTGTATTTTGACTTCATCGCAATGTATTCTGCGATTACTGACAGTTGAGTGCCGCTTTTACAACCATCCCAAATAGGTTTCTTAGCAGCATCTAGTAAATCATAAAAAAAATTGCTTCAATATTTGGTTCTTCAACATTTCCATCATCTTCGTCAACTTCAACCATAGGAAACATTGATCGTGCTGCATCTTCGATCATATTTTCTATACGGGTCGTCGAAACTATTTCGTTAACGACACTTTCAGACTGTACAGAAGTATTTGCTACAACTTCTCCATGCCGATCCCAAACATAATACTCGGGTGTAAAACCGTGTTGGCACAAATGAACTTTCACAATATCTGGTGACAAATACTTCAAATGTCTACACCTACTACACGAACAACGAATTTCTAAATCGTTTCCGTTATTACTTAAAGCGAATTCAACAAACACGTTTATACCATTATAAAAATCTTCTTTTATTGAGCCCCTCAGTCCTTTTCTTTGATACATCCATCTCCTCCGATCAACAAAATAATCAATCATTTTTCCTATTTGACAAAGTGAGAAGTTCAAAATTTAATATTTATTTTGAAGAATACAAATTCGAAAAAGATTATTTTCATGGTCGTATAATATTTGAATTTAAAGAACAACTTCACAAATTTAAAAATATTTTCGGCACATTTTATTTTTTAACGTATCGATATAAAAAATTGTATAATTTTTTTTTCATTGGTCAGGCATCCTACTTCCCATTACAAACACGGTAAACATTTACATTTCGTATATTACTTCGTCTCAAATGATTCTATAAAATTTCGGCAGCATTTCCCTTTTGTTCCCTGCATTGTACAGAAATGCGTGTACGCAGGAAACAAAAAAGAAAAGTTAGGCCGAAATTTTATGAACCGCTTGAGACGAAGTAGTATACAAAATGTAAATGCGAACTGTGTTCATAATTTGTCCAATACAGGGACAAATCAGACAAACATTGTACCAGATGAATATAAATGGTCATTTTTCGGAAAAAACGACTATTTATACAACGATCATGTACAACACTCGTCAGACGGGGCCAAAAACTCTCTAAGGGACATTTGTCAATTACATGCGCGCATTTGACGAAAAAATACAGTTTTACTCACTGTTCACATTTACAAAAATATATATTAATTAATTTAACACATTTATTCGACGTATTACATCAACTTAAGGCTGGTTTAACATTTTTGTCATTTTTTTAATACACACAATTATAATTTAGAGTAATGCATTTTTTTTGTTTTATAAGTAAATACGTGCACAATATAATACTCCGAGTTCATTCATTTATTTTATCTTATTCCAACTAACGTATACAATCATACAATAAGGCATACACAACAATTTCCATATACATGAACAACCACAAATTATACATGTTTTTCACAATTTCACGATAAAAGATGAAATACGTATACCATGTGATGCTATAAACCGTTATTACGCTATTGGAAACAATTGCAATCCCTAATTCGTCTTAATTTATCAATTTATGCAAATCTAAAATTATGATAAAAACTGAATTTTTTACAAAAATAAAAGATTATACCTGAGATTAAGAGTAATGGAGACAGCCGTGGAGGATCCGGAAGCTCGAAATTAGGGATTGGAAGCTTGGAGAACGAATTTGGGAATTTTTGATATAATTTTCGTATGAAATGAGGAAGAAGAAGAGGGCTCGGCTGAGTCCTATAATCGTAATTTTCCGATGGCTTCCGACGGCTTCCGACGGCCGCCGACGGCCTGTCGAAAGCCGTTGGAAATTAGCCGTCGGTTCTCGCTGTCGGAATTCAGGGCTTTTCTATAGTGTTGGTAAGAAATGTTGCATTGACCATCATTTGTCAACGTTCAATATTTTCACAGAACTGTATATTGGTAAGAAAATAAAATGATCCAACAGTTGGTTTTTGAGAAAGCTATTATTGTTGGTTACTTAAGTGTTGGTTTTTGAGAAAGCTATTATTGTTGGTTACTTAAGTGAGAAGGTATATGTTCATAGTTCAATTTTCACATGACTTAGATTATATCTTGACCACAATGCTAGGAAAACAATATTTATGGGAGTAAACTCGTCTTTTAGTTTATATCATGACTAGAACGTAAATTTGTCATAAATCCACTCAGTGTTACATATGAGAAAATGTTAATGTGGAGATAGGACGTAGCTCTACCAATGAATACAAACAGATACATAGCATCAAAACTATATCCGTATCAGTAAACATATTCATATATCCATATTCAAGAATAGTAGACATATGTCGAATTTTAGTATTCGCTCACAGTTGATAAATCTATCAAATATATATAGAGAACTTTAGTCAAACATAAAATCATTTCAACACCAATGCATATTAAAACATAAGAAGTGAAAATACGTTATATATGTTAACACATATGTGTGTGTATGTCTATTGCAAGGGTCTATTTTAGATGGTTATATGCATGTCACTTTATATATTGTCAAACTTTGGGCTTTGGCGGGTTCTACTCCAGTAAAGGACTAGAGGACGGATATTCTTAGTGTGCACGTGCTTCATATTTGGTGTATTGCAGCAAAATTTGTACACTTTAATGGATTAAATATGGGCTCATACACACTACGAGCATCCTTACTATGGTCTTCGATCGTAGTACAGGACTTCAATCCAATTTTATCATGCATGCAAATGTATTTCAAATTAACTAGTCTTCCAAATGCTGACCATTGGCTACAAAAATCATGCGCTCCGTATCTTCTTTTATACCCGCTATACTTTTTTGACCAAATCGATCAATAGGTGATTTGCCTTACCATCACCATAATAAAATACTAAAAATAGCTATTGTGCTATCGCTACACGGATCAATGAGGCCCGTAAAGCATAGAGAGTCCTACACAATGTTGACACACGTCAGTAAAAAAAATTAGAATTTTTTTCCGAGTATTTTGCCGAGGAGGCATTGGAAAGGATTGACATTAGTAACTTGACGCTCCTAATAATATATTTTTATTTCATAAAATGGAAATTATGTTGATGCCGAGAAACTCTACGCTTCCATGATTCCTCCTTGTAATTTTCTTTATTCCAAAAATAGGAATTATTATGGTGTTGGAAAACATAGGAAATTCCCATGTTTTCTAGATGCCTCTTTCATTTTTCTATATCTTTCGAATTAAAAATTACTACGGTATCGGGGAAACATAGTGATGACGTCAAAATTGGCCGCCAACATCCAATTGTATGAAATCATCAATACCCAGTCACAGATCTCATGTAGTATCTAATATAGAGAATATAATATAAAGAACAAACAAATTAAAAATGAAAAAGTAAAAAGAGACAAAATTTATAGTGGTTCGGCTAACTTTGGTTTATGTCCACTTCAGAATAATTATTTTTATTATACTGTAGTTTGTTTACAGTTACAATCCGAAATCCAAAAATAAAATTGCCAGAGTGCACACTACAAGAGAAACGGCTCTTTCCAATGGCGGTAAGCCGTTGGAGGCCGTTGGAAAGCCGTTGGAGGCCGTTGAAAATCCCGTTGTTATACGTTTCAACGGCTTCCAACGACTTCCAATGACACCAACGGGGTTATACCAACGGCTTCCAACGGCAAGTTTGCCAACGTGGCAAATCCTGTTGACCAAACTACCGTTGGAATGCGTTGGAATTTGCCGTTGGACGTAAATGACCAGTTTGCCGTTGGTCGCCGTTGGAAGCCGTTGGAAATCTGGGTATATTTTTTAAAATAAAACCAGCAGTGCTTGCTTCCAGCCACACACAACCACAATTATATCAAAACAGCTCCATTTCGAGCATATATATAACAACTATATCAAAACATATCCAAACATATAGATATAACCAAATCATGCATATATTTCAACATAAACCAATATCCAAACATAACCAACATCAAAAAATCCAAACCAACATCCACAACCAAACCATCAGAATGTATCAAATCCAAATATACACAGAAACCATCAGAATGTATCAAATTCTCACCAACTCCAAAATATACATGCCAATAACAAAACATACCTAAATCACTCCGCACCAGAACCACCAGATGAAGGAGGCTGTCCATACTGTGCGATGAACTCCGCCATACGCCGGTTCATCTCCTCCGTCCTTGCTTCATGCAGCAAATTGCGTTCCCGCATCTCGGCAAGCTCGGCTCGTAGCTGCGCAATCTCTTCCTTATCTTAAGCCTTTTGATATTCTCTTTGGGCTGTCTGAGCCTGTAAACAAATTTAAATTATCAACTACACTAAAAAAATTAGTATTAAAATAATTGCAAATTAACTAACCTATATATATTCACTAACAAATTCATAAAACAAACTACGGATATGGAAGCGTCTGCCGCGGGTATAAGGATAGTTCAAAATATGAATGGAATACACTAGTATAAGGATATTTACTAACTTAAAATTACCGATTGGCTTCCATATCCGTAGCGTCTGTCGCGGGTCACTGGATCCATGATAGACTCAAAAAAGGCGTCCTCCTCATCGGGGGTAAAGTGAGCTCGTCCCGTATCCTCAAGTAAGGCTGTCCACGCTTCCTGGAACTTTTGCTGTCATGCAAAATATAATTGAATTTAGTTAACGTTATTTCAATTAACTTGTAAGTTTTAGTTACTTATGTTATTTCAATTAAAATACATGTGTGCATATTTGTGTATACATATGTGTAGATGATATGCATGTGTATATATATTACCTAATAAATGGTGCAACTTCGGCACAGTTGAGAAGAATGTACGTGTGTGCTACTTGATAATCTCTATCATCCAACCATACTTCCACACATTTACCAGCAGGCCGACCAGTTTTTTTAAAAATAGATAAAGTCGTTTGACAATCATCTTCATCAATGCCTTCATCATTACGCGTAGCACTTTCAAATGATATGTTTACATGGTCGCTGAAATAGTGAGAGAAAAAAAACGAAGCTTCTTCTTCGATGTATGATTTGCAAATCGAACCTTCAACTCGAGCTTTCTGTCTCAATTTTTTCTTTAGATGATTTAAATACCTAGCAAAAATTATTTTAAATTAATTTTTTATACATTTAATTAAACCAATATGTAATAAACTAAATATTAATATACCTTTCAAATGGATACATCCATCCATATTGCACAGGCCCTCGAAGACGTGCTTCAAATGGAAAATGGATAGGTAAATGCTCCATAACATTGAAAAAATCTGGAGGGAATATTTTTTCCAGTTTGCAAAGCAATATCGGGATTTCTTCCTCAAGTTTACGTAGACGATCAACTTTTAATGTAGTTGAACAAATCTCTTTATAAAACAGACTAAGTTCTGTTACAACAGTCCAAACTTTTACGGGCAACAGTTCTTTAAAAGCGACGGGTAACAAATTTTCCATCATAACATGACAATCATAACTTTTCATCCCGCTAAGTTTATTGTTCTTATAGTCAACACATCTACGAAGATTAGAAGATATGCCATCTGGGAATCTAATCCTTCCACCCATTTTAAAAGTAATTTAACTTGATTATTGTCTAGCTCATAGCAAGCTTTTGGCTTTTTTGTATCATTTGGTTTTATATGAAGCTCAGGACGATTACATATTACTTCGATATCACGTCTTGATTTCAAATCATCTTTTGTCTTTCCTTTAACATTCAAAATTGTATTAAACAGATTATCAAACACGTTTTTCTCATTATGCATCACGTCAATATTATGACGAATCAAGAGATTTTTCCAATAGGGCAATTCCCAAAATATGCTCTGTTTGCACCAGTTATGAATCGATGATTTACCTTGAATTTCAATTTGTTCTCCAGTTTCATATATCTTTGGATAATCCTTTACCAGTTCATAAATTTCTTTGCTTGACCAAACCGTAGGTGGTCTCAAAGTTTCATGTCTATTAGCTGTAAAGTTTTTTTTATCTCTTCGAAAAGGATGATTAATATGAAGAAAACATCGATGACAGTCAAACCACGAAACTTTCTTTCCATGAGGTAAAAAAATTGCTCATGTTTCTTCCATGCAATAAGGACAAGCTAGACAACCGGCCGTACTCCAACCTGAAAGCATTGCATATGCAGGAAAATCGCTGATTGTCCACAATAAAGAAGCATACATGCGAAAGTTCTTTTTTTGGAAAATATCATATGTCTCTACTTCCTCGTACCACAATTTTTTTAATTCATCAATCAATGGTTGTAAATAAACATCGATTCCTTGTGTCGGATCATCGGGACCAGGGACGACAACTGTAAGAAACATATATGGAGTTTTCATACACATCCAAGGAGGTAAATTATAAGGTGTGACAATTATAGGACATGACGAATATTTCGAACCAAATTGAGAGAATGGGGAAAATCCATCCGTACATAAACCAAGTCTAACATTACGAATTTCGGATGCAAAATCAGGATATTTCTGGTCAAAATGCTTTCATGCTTCCCCATCAGCTGGATGTGTTAACGTACCTTCTTCCTGTGTTCTCACACCGTGCCATCTCATATGTTGCGCAGTTACAGAAGATGCATATAACCTTTGAAGTCTAGGAGTAATTGGTAAATAATGCATACGCTTATACGGGACTTCCTTTCCCTTTTTCTTTCTTGGTTTGTATCTTTCCTGATTACATATTTTACAATTTCTAAGGTTGATATCTTCTTTCCAAAACAACTTGCAACCCTTTAGACATGTATCTATTTTTTGATATGGTAAACCGAAAGCCGACATAAGTTTTTTTACTTCGTAATGATTTTCGCACATTAGATTATTAGGAGGCATATGTCATTTCGCAGCTTGTACAACAGCCGTAAATCCAGATTCTGTGAGGTTGTATTTGGATTTCATCACAATGTATTCAGCAGTTACTGATAATTGGGTTCCGCTTGTGCAGCCTTCCCAAAGGGGTTTTTTCGCGGCATCTAACAAATCATATATATTTTTTGCCCAAATATTTGGTTCTTCTTCAGCATTACCATCGTCATTAGTTAATTGAGGAACATGAAACATTGAACGTGCAGCATCTTCAACCATATGTTCTACAAGATTTGTCGTACCAATTTCATTACTCACCACATCCTCATCTTGTACGGGATTAGATGCTAACTGTTCCCCATGACGATCCTAAATCAAATAGTTTGACACGAAACCGTACTGACGCAAATGAACTCTAACCATTTGTGGTATCAAATGCTTTAACAGTTTGCATTTACTACATGGACAACGGATTTCTTTGTAGTTTCCGTTATTACGTAAAGCAAAATCCATAAATACGCTAACACCATTATTAAAATGTTCACTTGTTGAGCCTTCAGTATCGACCCTTCGTTTTTTGTACATCCAGCTCCGATCAGTAAAATAATTGTCCATTTACCTACGTATATAATTAAAAAGTACGATATAAATTTGCATTGACATTTTTTATTAAAACAATTTTATAAACATTCTTCTTGTTTTTGTTATATCTGTTAAAATAATACTTAAAGCTTATTTTGAAATGAACATTATATTCTATTTAAACAATTTTATTAGCGAATTTGATATTAATTGATCATTGACACTTTGTTGATGGGTCATCCTACCTCCCATTACAAATACAATAACGTAATTAAATCGCATAAATCATTTCAATTTAAACGATTCAACAAAATTTCGACAGCACTTCGCTTTAGTTCCCTGAACAGTACACAATTGCGTGTACACAGGGAACATAAAGGGAAGCGCTGCCGAAATTTTGCGAACCGTTTAAACTGAAATGATTTACGAGATTTAATTACGTTATTGTTTTTGTAACTTGTCCAATACAGGGACAAATCCAACAAATACTGTATACGATGAATATAGATGTCCGTTCTGTTAAAAAAACGAATATCCACACAACGATCATATACAATACTTATCAGACGGGGCCAAAAACACTCTAAGGGTTTAAATTTTAAAATTAGCAATACAAAAGTTTAAATTTTATTTTCATAAAATTTAAACTTTTATATCAATAAACAATATGTTGAATCAACGCATATATAATGATTTTTTCCTAAAACAAAAAAAAATCCAGTGTGTGTGCGCAGCGTATAAAATAAAAAAACAATGTTATACATATAATCGCATCACAAATCACATCCAGTCATGCACAAAATGTAGCACGTATATATCGTATCATAACATGTCAAAAGTGAACAATTTATAGGTCAATATCATCACTTTTTACGTACGATTTTACGCAATTCAATCACCGATATAATAATAAGTGAGGTTCATGCTTAGGTTAGTAACAATGATTAAGTTTGACACTAATTTAATAATAAACCTAATTTAACAAATCATAGTTAAACATGCAATAATTAGTTTAATAACAATAATTAAGGTCCAATACACTACACTACACAGATAATAGCACAATACATACACAAAAATTACCAATTTAACCTAAAATTAAAAATTTAACAAAATTAGGGTTTTAGCAAATAATACCTGATTTTGGAGGTTGTGAAGCTTGCAAACCAAGATGGGGATGTTAGAACGTGTAGAAGGGGATAAAATGGGGTTGAAAATTTTTTAGGGTGGGAAAATTGGGGTTTTTGGGTTGATTTTCGTGTGTAAGATGAATGAGGAGGAAGAAGATTGATCTGCAGGTAAGTCGCGGAATTCCAACGGCCGCCAACGGCATTATTCCAACGGCATGTGTTTTTTGTTATTAAAAAATTCCGGGAAAAGCTTGCCGTTGGAAGCCGTTGGTCAAAGGTCGTTGGAGGCCGTTGCCCCCCCCCCTCCCCCCGTTGCTATAAACAGTAATTCTTGTAGTGGCAGCCTAGGTTGAAGATAAAGAAAAGAAAAAAGCTCTTTTTTCTGACGCCATGTCTGTTTTATTTATAGGGGAAGACGTGCACGGATCGAGCTAAAATTTCGACAGAAGAACCTCCAGGCCATGACGAGGCCATCCAAGAATTTTTAGGCCCATTGGGGGCCGCAATAGGGATCGGTACCGATCCCTATTTTGGTGTCCAAATGGGGTGTGATCCCTCTAAGGGATTTCTTATGATGTTAGCTACTTGCCCTTCAAATTTGGTATCATTCGGACTTATAATTTATGAGATATCGCCTTTTCCGTGAAGTGATGTTGCACACATTCTGATTTCAGCCGATCCCTTTGGAGGAATAAGGGAAGATCCCTCCAAATGAAACGAAATCCATAGGGGAGCTTTTCCATGTTGTATTATGTATAGACTCCAAGTTTCATGCCAATTGGATTAGTAGAACTCGAGTTATTGATCGATCTTTGTTGCAATATGCTGTGAAGGCTGATTATAGTCGATTCCTATGGAGGGATAAGGGCCGTTCCATCCACTTACTCCAAATGATGTGTGATCCCTATGGGGTGTTCCATATGTTATGGTTAGCTTGCGCTTCAAGTTTCATGTCAATTGGATGTGTAGATGTTGAGATATTGATCGATCTTTGCAATAAAGTTGGGTTTAGCCGATCCCTTTGGAGGGAGGGGCTGATCCCTCCAAACTCCTCTAAAGGCCATGTGATCCCTGGGGTAGAATCCTTAGCGTCCACTCTTCCTGTTTCCAAAGTTTTACTTCAATCCGCCTTGTGGTTGTTGAGTTATGAGATGGTCGTCGTTGAGTTGTGTGCATTCTGTTTAATCCGATCCCTTTATTCAGATCCCTCTATTTCGATCTCTCTTTTAGGGGAAGTATTAGCTCCATACTAAGCCATTTTTTGAGTGTTGCCTACTCGAATCCATTCAACTGTAGTCCATAGTTTCAAATATAATTGATCTTCAATCCTGGTAACCATCTCTCCGGGCTTTCTGCCTTGATAATCATGAAGTCTGTTGGGTTAAATCCGCATGTGTACTGCCTTGCGAAAAGGCGGGTAAACACATAGAAAATCCTTATGGTTTTCCAAAACCTTTTTCTTTTTCTTTATTTATTCAGATAGTAGTTACATTGACATTAGGAAACCATTGAGATTTCCTATGTTTTCCTAACAATTTGCTAAGTTGTTCTTTTACATTGAAAAATGTTTGTTGTTCTTTTACATTTGTTAACAAAGTAAGTTACATATTAAGCGAATAACTAATAATTTACAAATAATATATTGTTAAATAAAACATAAATCATTACCTTTAATTAATTATGATTTTTCTATTATTGAGTCGACAATGTTTCAAATAGTTTACTGATAAATATAAAAGATATTAAAAATATCATTTAAAAATTAAATTTGAATAAAAATATATTCAAAAAACAAATAAGAAAAAAAAATGTATTTATCTTTGTTTTTTAAATTGAAATCACTTTGTAATTAGGAATGTGTAGGAAATCCCTACACTCTCCTGATGCCCCTTATGTTAACCCAAAAAATGATCAACATCCAGTATTGAGTGTGAAAGCACCAGCCATGTTCTTACATAGCAATAATATAGAGAATAAGTGTAAAAAAGCAGAAATAGTAAAAAGACAAGAAGATTTTTATAGTGGTTCGGCTGTTAACGAAGCCTACGTCCACTTTATAACTTTTGTTATTGACTGACTGCAATTATAAGTTGAATCTGATTACAATTTGGTTAGATCTTGTAAGTTAGATCAAGTCACCAATGTTAGAGTTCACTGGAGAATCACAGTGAACCCTTTAGATGACTGTTGTATGGGAGGAGAAGAGTGATGAATAGTTTCTGCAGAGTTTCAGCAGCTAGTCCCTAAAATCCTATTTATGTTGCAGGTAGGATTGTATTTATAGGGGTTGGAGAGCACTTGGGCCGAAAGTTTAAGTGTAGAAGAGTCCAATTGTCATGTCAAGTCATCACCGAAAATCTCAAATCAATCTGAGTCATTTCTATGGAACGCTAGCTATCCATAAGGGATGGACCGCTAACTATCTATCAACTTAGCATAATTTTCTACCAGAAGCCTTTACTTAGTGCTATGAAGGAGCTCGGAAAGTTTGAGGGCGATCCGACCTATCTTGATGAATCACTAGCTATCCATAGGGATGGATTGTTAGCTATCCATAAGGGATGGATCGCTAGCTATCTATCAACTTAGCATATTTTTGAGTGATCTTAGTTTGATTGTCTTCCTATCTTCTATTTAAGTGCCTTGTTCAAATATTAAATCGTTTGGAGTTTGTTTGATCATTCGTCTTCATAGGTCATTTGGTCCAGAAGAATCATCCGTAACTTGCTCAAAACTTAACGAAATCAAATGAAATTTAGTAGGTACACTTTAGAGGGTGTTAGGGACCTATCAAAAAATTTTAGGTGGTGGGGCCCACTCTACATGGGTCGCTAGCAATCCATCTAGTTAGGATGCTAGCGGCCCATCTAGCCTTATCCAATCAAGCTCATTGCCTTCTTTTATGTCTTCTAAGTGTTCTTCCAAAATTTCAAGTCAATCCAACTCTGTATGAGTTCTCTAGGTCCGTTTTAAGTTAGTTGCTTTGGTCAAAAAGTGGGCAAACAACTTGAATCGGATGAGTCTTTACTTCTTGAACTACGCTGCTTGGAATGCTATGAAACTTGGTAAGTATTCTTAGAAGTGGTAGTAGATCATGATGCAAGAGGCTTTGACAACTTATAATGCTTTCTTTTGGATCGCTAGCGATCCATGTCCATTTACTTAGTGGATTTTTAGCTTGTTTCTCTTAATTTCCATTGGCTTGTTCTTTTAGATGTCTTGTTCAAGTTTCAGTCATTCTAGCTTAGTCTGGATATTCTAATTCCTATTGAATTCTGCTGGCTTTAAAACCCAGTTAACATTTGCCCCCTAGAGTATGCTTTCGTTGGAAACAAAATGTGCTTTGGAACAAGACAAGTTTTGGATTACTATTCTGTGATTTCAGTGAATCGTCGGAGTCCGTCTCAAGATGTTGTTTTTAATTGACTGACTTCTGATTGCTGTTCGTTTTTTGATTTTGATCTGAATTTCAATTTCTAGTATTGACGATGCAATCTTTGCTCCATAGTTTACACAAGGGTTTAGGTTGGTAAGTGGGTGCATGACGTAGGTTTGGAGTCGACCTATATAGTTTTAACTCGACCGGCGGTGAAGCTAAGTTTTGTCTCGAACAATTGTACATCGTTTTGAAGCGAAGTCTTGCTCTTTGTCTTTAATAGTTTCTTTTTTAGGACTTGGTAAGTTTCTGTCGCCGTTTTGAATTCTAATGCGACGATTTATTCCAAAATCAGATATAGCGGATAACTCAATCGTATCGCTCTTTCTGTTTTTGTACTCCAGTGATCCTGAAAAAAAGCTTCCCGCATCACTTCGGACAGCGGCTCCATTACCGATCATTGATCGATAGCGGATAAATGTGAAAAAGATAATTTCAAAGGACGATATGGATTGTTTTTCAAATGTAAGCAAGCTATCTACATTGGATTGTACATTTGCAGTATTCGGGATACTGGACTCTTCTCATGTAGATAACACACTACATCTGCCCCGGTCAAAGCTCAGAATCTAACTGGTCAACATACTCCGACTTCCCTTGGATTCCGAACGTTGATTATACGAGGATATTATTTAAAGTAAAACATACCCAATAGGATCGAATGCCAAGTTTTATTGTTGAAAATGACTTTCCAATCATCTAATCTTTAGTCCGGCGAAGGGACTTCAACTGCTCTAGAAGCTGGGTCCTTCGCAACTTAGGCTTCGCTTATTATTCCTGTCATATTGGGATGACTGATTACAGTTAAATTACAAGGCACAACTACTTTAGTAGAGTTGTAGTTCGATCAGGCACAGTTTCAGTCTTCGGAAACTATCGCATGACTTGTTCGATTGCAATTATCCTTCCTTTGTGTTTTTTGGAATTCAAGCTGCACATCAGCCTCTGTCTCCGGGGAGTATTAGTTTAATTGCTCGATTCCGAGCATTGCTTTTTCTCATTGTTGCACCTCTTGTGATCATGTGCAATATACTCGTTTACTGTAATTTTATACATGTAAGTAATACTTCTACGGTCATTTTGGCATATTCTATTTCATAGTTTTTTTCAGAACTATGAGGTTGCTTGGTCTAGACAGTTATGTAGCTAATCCCTATTTATGCTCAATTGAGTTCGTTTCAACAAAGTGTTGATGTATCTGCCTAGTCCATAGGGCTGATTTCTCTTAATACTGGGTTTATATGTTTTTGGGAGACTAGGTCTCCTGGGCAATACGTTCGATTACCCTAGTTTGATTGACACGATATCTCCTATCTCCAGGAACTAAGGACTTTGCTGCTTGATTCCAAGGTTTGATTTTTTCAACGATGTCTGTTCCCTGACTGTAATTGAATTCCTCTAAGTTGACATCGTCATCCAATGTCATTCTGGGTACATGTGCTGCAAAGACGTGTTGTCGTCATCTTTTGCTAAAGGGAATTCTTCCAAGTCTAGTGTTGAGACCCTAATCATGTATTAGTTTCTAACTTTAGAAACTTGTGGCAGATGACTCAACTCTATGGATTTTTCCTTGATGTTGTGAATCTTCAGATAACATTAGATGTCAGAAGGTAGGGCTGAAGATTCAATCAAACTCTTGCTTCTGTTTCCAAAAGCCGATGTATCGATAGTTTCATTCTGGGGGTTTCTTCTTAGCATCACTAAACTTCGGGTAATGGCATTTTCCTGCAAGTTGGAACCAAATGATCTAGTTAGACTGTAAGTATATCATCGATCTTTCTCGTCATTGCCAGACTGCTAGCGATGGTTGATTTCTGAATGTTAAATCCTTCACTTCCTTTGTTGGCGATTTTGTTGCTAGAATGCTCTGTTTTGGCATACAGAAGCGTTATGTAACCAACCTCGCAGTTAGTTGTGTTTGGACTTTGCAACATTTCTTTCGATCAAGTATTTGTACGTCTATCTCTGCTCGAGGGACTAGCTATTTCAAACGCCGGTATTTGGGCGATTGCGAGAGATGGAGAGGTTTGGGACAAATGATTTGATTACCCCTGGTCTGGCTCTCAATCCTATTCTAGGATTGAGGAAGTACGATGGTTTTAGTTCCAACCTTCCGTGATTGTACCTACATGTTCTTAGTTGTGCATGCTTTGCTTGATTGCTGTCATCACGGAAGTTATGTTCATTCACCAATTCATGTCTTCAGGAGTTGATAACCCAGCTGCTTGGTTCCAAGCAACATTTCCTCGAAGCTGCCTATCGTTTGGTTGTATCTAAATTCTTTTTAAGTTGAATTCAGAAAATTCTGTTGTGCACCAGCTTTCATCCCTAGAAAGTAGCGCACGAGTAATTCGACCTTAGGATTTCCCTTCGGTGCTGCTTTATTTTATGTAGTGGCTGATTCCTGTGATGAAAGGTCGAACCATCCGGCTGACCTATGAAAGGTTATGTCTTCCTGTTGTTGTCCATTTTCAGATTCAGGCAACGGTAGTTGTCTGAAGACAAGGTTAGAATCTCAGTTGAGGACCAACTTCTATCTCTGGAAGATAGTGCATTGATGGTTTACTATGATGAGTGTTTCTCATCGAACTTGTAGATTAAAGTTTTCCTGGCGTTGCCGAGGTAACATCAATACATAGTGAATAGCAAATTTCCCGGCATTGCTGGGGCAATGTCGGTATTTATGAAATAGAAAGTTTCTCGACGTTGTTGGGGCAACACTGGTATTAGAAAATGAGAAAATGCCTTAGCATTACCGGGGCAACAACGACACTCAGAATGTTGGGATCGATTTTCCCTGCCGATCCAGCAATGCTTTTAATCCAGATAGGCACTAGTTTCGGTCTTCGAAAACTTGCACTTCGGTGATTGAATTATAGATGCCTTTTCTTAGTGCTGCCTGTCTTTGGGCAATGTTAAAGTCATGTTGGTTAGGATTGAATCATTCATCTGATCTTGTATAGTTGAGTAGATCCCCTTCAACCCAATGTGGCTGTTTTTCTCAACTTTGCTTAACTTCAGGATACACCATGTTCTGGAAGGATGGGAGTCCTAGGTGTTTCCGTTGCCTAACCTTGTTTATCATTGGCAAGTGTTACCCTTGGAAATGCATGGTTGTTTCTTAACCAATTCCATGGTTATTCTTATTCACAAAAAATCAGATTTCCTTCAACCGGTTTTTGTTATGATCTGACTTCTATCTGCGGATCCCCTCATTTCTAGGCGGAACCCTTCATTTCTAGGTGTCAAATTCTAGGTTCTTATAGAAAATTAGAAATTGTGGAGCGGGTCATAACATTGCCCCCGATGCGACTATGCTCATTCCTATCCTGATCGCTGACCGGTAGACTTCGGTAGTGTTTACCTTGAATCTGTGACACTTTACCTTGCTTGTTTCAGGCCATATGCGTTATGTTGGGCTGATAGAATTGTTGTAGATATCCACCTTATTCATTGGTTCCAATCTTCGGAAATCAATGGTTTAGCTGCTTAATTTCGAGCGTTCTCTCTTTTCCCTTGTTTGTCTACGGATAACGGCTAGTTTTCTGCAAGTTGGGGTTTGAGACCTCAGTCGAGCACCTGCTTCTGTCTTCGAAAAATGGTGCACTGATGATTTGATTCTGGAAATGCCTTCCGTCATCGTCTATCTTTGCATGACGGTAAGTTCCTCCTTTTATTGCAAGTTGGAGCGATTTTCTATCCTGACCAAGTGTTAATGTGTTATGTGCCCCTCAGTCCACATGGCTGATTATTCTGAACAATTGATGTGAGACATGATGTTCTGGGCGGCTCCCTGGATGCCCTCAGTCAAAGGTACATTGCAGCTCTTTTCTCTGTGAACTCGTGACTTGGATGTCTAGAATTTAGATATTTTGTACATTAACTTTGGTCAAAGATCAGAATTATTTGTCGACTTCTTAGTTTGTGAACTTTATGGCAATACTGGAGCAATGTCGGTTCTTTTGGGTAGCGGGTGTTGATCCATGTTAATCCTGCAATAGACAAGTTTTTCGGTGTTGTTGGGACAACACTAGTACTTAGGAAATTTTAATGGTTTGTTGATGATGCCAAAGCAACATCAAGCACTGCTTGCACGACTTATGAAATGTGCAGCTTATGAAATGCGTGGCTTTTAAGAGTGCGCAGCTTACGAAGTGCACGACTTATGAAATGCGTGAATTTTAAGAGTGTGCGGCTTACAAAATGCGCGGCTTTTGAGAGTTCGTGGCATACCTAATGCATGGCTTATGGGATCGATATGGTCCATCGATCCGAAACGGTTTGGAACTTCTTGACATTTCCAATCTTCAGGTAACTTGAGGAGTCCATGCTTCGAGAGTTTGGTTCCACGACGCAAGAAGTGATGCGTGGCAAAGTGTTACTACAAGAAAAACAGTCTTTTATAGCGGCATATAGCCGCAATTAAACACAACTATAGCGGTTTGATAAACACTGTATATCGACATGTTATAAAAAAGAATTGCACATTTATAACACAAAAGAAATCGCTATAAAAGAGCATGATTTCCTAGCATATATATACCACTATAAAATGTGTAGATTCAATAACGTCTATTTGCTGCCATCCTTTGACAGTAACCTCATACATTGCATTATCTTTTTATAGCACTTATGGCATATAGTTATAATGCTTTTTAGGAGCTATGCTTTATTTTACTATATATTTGATGCACCCCACTATTACATTTTAATAATAACAATCAAATTAAATTTTATTTAAATAGATAACAATTTGAACAATGTATGAACGGAAAAAATATAATAATCAGCAAATGTAACGCATATTCATGATAAAAAAATAAAGTATCAACTAACAAAAAATAAGTTCATTACACGAGTTACCAAATTCAGTACATATTCATGATAACAAAAGACAACATAGTTCAAAGTTAACGTCTACAAGTACCAAATGCATCACTAAGAACTTGAACTGCTCAAATTCTTTCTTCATGCATGTCTTCGGTCATTGGTAGTACTTCTTGAAAATTCAGAACAATTTGAAAATAATTATATAAAACTATGATGAAAATTACAGGTTATTGGTAGCACCTTCTATTATTAGATGGATGAAGATTTACATAACTTTTTTAAACATCAAAATTTTCTTAGATGGATGAAGATAATGTCTTGTCGCATATATGTTGCATTACAACAGCAAAACTGTAAAGTGGTTCTCTTTTTGTATTGGTTTTTCTTTCATGATCATGGAATACATCCCCATGGCCAGTGCTTATTTAACTTATAGGCCTTTAAGAATATTTGAAGTCCAGTTCTAAATTATTTGTCTGTCTACATTTAAATGCCACAATATAAATATATTGAAGACTAGTGGCAATTCATAATCTGAGCATTCAAACATGTGTTCTATGAGCAACCCTAAGAATTGTATGTTCTACATACAACCTGAATTGAAAATGCAGGTGGTGTAAGTAACTACTGTCAAGGATGAATTTCTATGTGCCTGACTATGCCAAGGATTTAAGGCTATTTCCCAATAAATCTATAAATTTCCCTCAAAAATCAAAACTTTCCAACGTCATCATGGAGCAAGCACCTAAAAACAAATGCTTATAGTTAATTTATTATTATTGTTATTATAAACTTAGTTAATTTTTATAAAACTTTGCTAACTCGGTTAATACTTTATTATTATTCTAAACTAGTTAATTATTATGAAACTTGGTTAATTTTTATAAACATGATTTGTATATTGTTGCTGTTGTTATTATTATTATTATTATGACTGCCATTGTCATCATTGTTGTTATTAGTATTATATTATTATAAACTTAATTAATTTTAATAAACTAAGTAAATTTATTATTTTTATTATTATATAAATAAATAAATTTAGTTATTTTTTTATAAAATGTAGTTAATTTAGTAAGTAATTTGTTTTGAGTATTAATATTATTATTGTTATTATTTAAACATTGTTAATTTGTATAAAACTAGGTTAATTTATTGTTATTGTTGTTATTATAATTGTTGTTATTGTTAATATTGTTATAATAAATATTAATTTGTATAAAAATTAGTTGTAGTATTATTATTATTATCAACTTATTTAATTTTTGTAAGCTTATTTAATTTTTATATAACTTAATAAACGAAGTTAATTTTTATAATTTTTGTTAATTTATTGTTGTTGTTATTGTCATACAAATCTAGTTAACTTTTATAAAATTTAGTTAACTTGGTTAATATTTTATAAGTTATTATTATTATTGTTCAAAATTTAGTTAATTGTTATCGAACCTAATTAAAATTTAACACTTAGTTATGTTATTATTTTATTATCAACTTAGTTAATTTTTATATGCTTATTTTAACTATTATGATTATTGGTGTTGTTGTCATTGTTATTATTAGTATTATCATTATAAACTTAATTAATTTTTATAAACTTAGTTAATTTATTATTATTATTATTATAATATAAATTTGTTATTTTTTTGTGAAACTTAGTTAACTTGGTTAATATTTTATCATTATCATTATTATTACTATTACTATTACTATTATTATTATAGACTTAGGTAATTTATTATTATTGTTGTTATATAAAACATGGTTAATTTATTATTTTGATTTTGACTATTATTATATATATTTAGTTAATTTTTATAAAATTTAGTTAACTTGGTTAATATTTTATAATTTATTATATTACTACTACTATTACTACTACTACTACTATTATGATACACTTAGTTGGTTTTTATAATAAACTTAGTTAATTTTCATAAACTTTGTTAATGTTTTATTGTTATTATTATAAACTTATTTAATTTTTATAAATGTTACTTAACAAACAAGGATAGTAACAGCTTCCCAAATCAAATTCATTTTATAGTAGCAATTGATTATACTATGCAGCTTGTAATAGTAGAAAGTAAAAAATTAAATAACAATACCTCATTTGATACCACATCCTATAAATCATCAGTTGCAAGAATGAAGTACTCAAGTGATCCATCAACCACCTCCTTCCGCATTAGCAGAATAAAAGTTCTTTACTCACAGTAATTACTCGATAATAAGCAGTATATGCACTTCGATTGCAAAAATGTGCACAACTGAGTAAGCATTTGAGTATCTTCTATTTGAAAAATACGATTTCGAAAGAAAAGCAAACCATAGCATGGCATAAACATGTTAGTTCTCTTAATTAATTACTTGCAGGTCCAGATTCATTATAACAACTGGATTGCAAAGTGTTGGCATATGTAGACCTTCGGCAATATATTCTCGAACCAGGCATGAAAACCTCATACAAATGATGTATAAAAGTTGATAGCTGCAGTATAGGAACAAAAATAAATATTGCTCTACTTACAAAAAACGAACATTTTACTGATGTTGTAGGAAACAATCATTAATCCATATGTAGAAAAATTAGTGATTAAAAGCACCATATATAGTTTGCATATACGACGTAATGAAAAAACAAAATGGGAAGTTTCCCGCTTCCTCTTTACATCTCAAATTACTCATTGAAATTTTGTTTATCATCACATGGCTGTCTTGAAATAACTTGTACAATTAAAATGACAGAAAAAGGAATATAAAATGCTTCATTCTTGCAATTGTTTTTTAGTTCTATTTGTAATTGCCTTTGCCATTCAAAGTAAGCAGTCAAACTGAATGTGTTTGACTCAAAAGTAGATACAACTTACATGTTAAGTAATACTTTGGCTGTTTAGAGGAAATACATTACAAGAATTTATTAGTTTCATAATTGGGTGTAACCTATGGTATTACTATTACAACAATGGTTTAATTTTTCATACCATTAACAGACTTCTATGTATCAACTATCATTATCAATAAACAAAGAATTTATAAACAATATGAATTTTCAACATGGAATCATTAAAAGGAGCATATATATATATGAGACAGAAATCAAGTTATCTTTTAGTTAACCCGGTTAAGCTGATTATATGAGCATGTAGCTAATAATTTGAGTATGAAGCTGATTATACACATACATCATGTAATGCATCATGTAGCTATTTTAGAGCATGAGCTGATTTTAACATGCATTTGTGTATATAAGCACTTCAATTTTTTTTTATGATAATTGTACATCCATTTCAAAGGTAAACAAAGAAGAAAAAAATTAACGAAGTTTCTATTAGTTCTTTTCTTACTACTTAAGAGAGCACACAAAAGGTCAAATTAGCCAACTTAGGACTTGCATATGCATATGGTACTCGTTTCATAACGCAGCTAATAAACTTAACTTAATGCAGAAAATAAAAAAAGTTTCTGGAGAATCCTACTACATCGAAGCTGAATGCAGGTAAGTTAGATGTAACTAACAAAGAAAACAAGACACTTGCAGAGCTGAGAAAGCAATAACATGTTTCTTTTCCTTCAAAACCTTTTAAGCTACCATTGATCGATCGTGATATACATCCCATTCCTTTTATCAGACATAAAAAAAATACATAATTCCACATAGAAGGAAGTGAAACAGGGTTCTTACAGTCAAGAAACAATTAGATAGTAAGAAAAAAAGCTACTCACTCAATGAGGGCCATCTCCTCCATTTTAGAAACTTCATTCACCATAAGATCACAAAACATTGGTCATAATGAAAAATAAATAAAAGAAAAATCAGTCAAGAAAAGTATGAAAAAGTTAATTAAATCACAAATTAGCATGCTGTTAGCTTTAATTCCACCATACGATAAAATTATCATGTTACAAATTTACATGTTTTTTGCTCAAGTCATAGAAACAGAAATCTGCAAATTATGCATTTAGTGTAGTGTGGAACGTTTTTTTCTCTTTCGAAATGAGTACTGATTGCTACATCAAACACACTTTTATGGGAAAAGATCTGAAGTAAACAATAACAAAGGAACAATAATATTCAATCTTTAACAACAAATAATCACATGAAATACCAAAAATACCATCTTTTAACGTCAATTCTTCCTGTGCCATCATCAAGCGTAAAAGAAGCATCGGTAACCCTCTGTGCTTTATTCATTACAATCCCTATCATCTTGAGTCAGTCATTATCTTTGCAGGTTAAGGTTGATATGGACCTTTAAAGATTCTATTACCAGTTGAAATTTTGCAGTATATGCATTGCCTTTAAAAACTATGGAAACAATGGCATTAAAAACTACAGCAGTATCATATAAATATGTCGACATAATTCAATAAGTACAAATTTAATCCATAGTTTATTACTAAAGCCATTGTTGACATTGTCTTTCATATGACCATTCTATCCATCTCTAGGTACAACATAAAAAAACAGAGCATGGAATTTGTTTATGATACTTAATAGCATGCCATTGAATAAATATAACACCGCTTCCATATCATCCCGAGCCTTTCCCTTTTGTAAGGTGAAGAACTAAATTCGTGTCTTAATTTTGCGTAAGACCAAAAATGTTTTATTGCCATGTTTTATTGTATTAGTAGATCTAGCAGAGTATGCAATCTGTGCTTTTTGTTGTAAAAATATACGTATAAATAGATAATGTAGTTAATTATTTTCCTCTACAGCAATGCCTAACCAACAAGGAAAAAATCTCTAAGCTGCTTGTCCAAAAAGTAAAAGTGCAATAAATCTAAATTATCAATCAAGTACATGAATCAAATATGAGACAACATAGAGAGAAAGCTAATGAAAGTTTATTTCTGAAAATACAGTTACCGGTATATTGATCACATCCATTATCTATCAAGGAATGGAGGAATAAATGTACAGATCTAAAGGTTCAATTTTCGACTTAATTGCTTTATATTAATTAATATAAACCGTTCAAGTGCTAAAAAGTCACGTTCAATTAAATGACCTTACTATATCTGCTCAAATGATGAATACAAATTCCAAATAATCCATTAACTTTGAGCAATGAATTGTTGAAAGTAACAGCATACTTACCTTTAAGCAAGCGATCTTGAATTCATGAGGTGCTCTTTTGATAACTACAAATAACAAATAGATAATTAGAATAGGGGAACAATAAGTCATAGTAATATTACTATTAGGCATCAGATGAATATTTAAAGAACACAAATAAAGCTAGTACATGCAATTTATATAGATACCACATTTGCTACAACCAAGAATTAATGATTTTTGGCATTAAAGTTTAACTTAGCTGGATGAAATGAAATAATGGAGTATCTTACACTAAGCATTGAACACTAGCATATTTACCGACAAAATTAATGTCTTCTAGACACTCATATTATGCATACCCTACTAATTCTCCATAGTATACTAGTTTTTCTTTTCAATACTAAATTACATGTAAAAGAAACATAACAGCTCGCAGAGGATTCTAACTCATGAGAATATAAACCTGAGGGTGGGTGATTGTAGAGTTCGAAGATATTGCAACAATGGCCAGTCCTTTCTACAACACACAAGTAAAATACAGTAAGAAAACAATGCTTCATTTATAAATTTTATCAGTTGTATCATTTCTTGTATAAAATTCACATACAGACATGTAGAAATTCGAACGCTTTACTATATCCATTTTCAAATGAATAACAAAAGGACAATGGTTGCAAATGAACATTACCTACAAAATTCAATCAGTTTAAATTCTAATCAAATAGAATTCCAGTATATTATATTCCAATTTTCAACGAATGTAAGAAAAGCAAAACTAAGTACCAACAAAGTAGGATAAGACTCAAACTCATACAAAGTCCAAACTTTTCCAGTCAATGGCTCTTGAAGCTGTATAAACAAACAAAATCAATAATAAACATGCGTACAAAATTGCAAGCGATGAAACGAATTAAGGAGGGTGTGAAGAATGGTCAGACCTCGAAATTAGGAGCTCGGAAGCCTAAAAAGACACCGGTTGATTCAGTTCTTGCTGCTTTGATTTTGGATTTAATGGTGGGAGACTTGTATGGGGGAGATGATGGAGGGGAAAGGGGAAGAAGAGGTTTGATGGATAAAGTTCTTCGTGGTAAGAGCAAGCGTGAGGTTACCGAATTGAAAAGTGTTGGTTGGGGTATGGATGCCGAAGAGCAAGTGGTGATAGTTGAACTTGCAGGTGACGTCGACTTGCTCCAATATCATATCTCGATTTTGGGTGCTTAACTCACAAAGAAGATGTAAAAAGATGGGGGATTTTTTACTTTGAGCGAAGTTATTTGGCTGTGAGTAGAAGACACAGGAGAATTTGAAGAAGAGGGAAATATTTAGAAAAGAGGCGGCCATGGAAATATTTAGGAAGAGCCCGCTTTAAAAAACGTTACTTAGTTAATGTCTTTTCTGAATAAACAAATTAAAACAAATAATAACGCTATGGAATAACACGTTATGTATTGGCGTTATAAAAAGTAACTTTTCTTGTAGTGGTGCGCGGTGTACGGGATGCGCATAATGGTTTGGGCCTTCTCGGTGCTAGAGGAGCGATGTAGTTCTTAGAAGGTAAGGATTGAGTTTTCCCACCAATCCGCGATTTCGTCAGTTCTAAGAGATAATTGGTTTTTGGATCGGGTAACCATGGCTTGGACGATCCTCCCATATTTCGGGAAGATGTGCATGACCAAACAGGTAAGGTTGCCATGGTGGAGAAATCTATAGCCGACCGCATGGAGATAGTTATTAAAAAAGAGCTTATGGGAGTTCGGGGCAAGACTCTCAGTTTTTGTTCCAAACTGCCTTTAGAGAATTGGTCTTCAACTGGCATACAGTCTAAGAGGAAAAGGAACTGGTCATCAAGGGTGGTAGATGAGGAGTTGGTAAGAAGTAAGCAAGTATTATGCTTCTGTTTCATTTGTTGCACTAGCTAGGTCATTAAGTCCGTAGTTGTCAGAATGTCAGAATTTTTGATCGGGCATAACAGAACTGTGGTATGATTAGTCTTGGCCTTCCTTGTAGCTATTCAAGTGTGTGCGGTGCCCTCAATGCTATAGGGCTGTTGGCGCACTTGAACTGTAACCAGGGTCTCTCCACAACTCGTTTGGTTGCCCCCCGTCCAATGGGTGTGGTTCTCGCGAGTTTTTAGTCTTGGCTTGATTCGTGTCAGCCTTTGATTAACCATAAGGTCGGTTCAGTTTTGGCTTAGCTCCTTTGAGCGACTTTGAAGCTCTGGAGTTCAGCATTGTTTGTTTCATCGGTCGTTGGATGTGATTCCGTTAATTATGCAGAGCGATTGATATAATTGTCATTTTGTAGCCTCGGAACATGACTTCAGGGGGCTCTAGGTAAGATGACTGCTGATATTTCAGTTCACCTTCGTGGATATCAGTTGTAAATAAATTTTGCTGATCTACCAGTTCGCCTTCACGACGCTTTAGTTCGTGAAAGACCTTCCTGTTCGCGAAGTGTTTTTTTGGATCAGATGACCGTTGATCTACCGGTTTACCTTCACGATGCTATAGTTCGTGAAAGACCATCATGTTCGCGAAGGTTTTTTTTGGATCAAATGACCACTGATCTATCGGTTTGCCTTCACGACACTTTAGTTCGTGAAATACCTTCACGTTCGTGAAGGATTTTTTGGATCAGATGACCGCGGATCTACATTTTACCTTCACGATGCTTTAGTTCATGAAAGACCTTCATGTTCGCGAATGGTTTTTTGGATTAAATGACCGCAGATCTACTAGTTCGCATTCACGACGCTTTAGTTTGTGAAAGACTTTCATGTTCGCGAAGGGTTTTTTTATCGGATGACCGCTGATCTACCTATTCGCCTTCACAACGCTTTAGTTCATGAAAGACCTTCACGTTTGTGAAGGGTTTTTTTTGGATCAGATGACCGCTGATCTATCGGTTCACTTTCACGACGCTTTAGTTAGTAAAAGACCTTCACGTTCGTGAAGGGTTTTTTGGATCAGATGACCGCTGATCTACCGGTTCACTTTCACGGAGCTTTAGTTAGTAAAAGACCTTCACGTTCGTGAAGGGTTTTTTGGATCAGATGACCGTTGATCTATCGGTTCGCCTTCACGGTGCTTTAGCTCAGGGAAGACCTTCACGACGCTTTAGTTCATGAAGGAGTTTTTGTGGTCAGATGTCCAATGACCAAACGGCCTTGGAATGATAATTTATCTATTCCGAGAGGAATTTTGATCGGATGTCCGACGACCAGACGGCCTTGGAGCGATAATTCATCGACTCCAAGAAGAGTTTTGGGTCGTATGTCCAACGGTCCAGCGGTCTTAAAGCAATGAATTATCGATTCAAGAGAAATTTTAGTCGAATGTTTGGCGACCAGACGGCCTTGGAACGATAATTCATCGACTCCAAGAAGAGTTCTGGGTCGTGTGTCCAATGGCCCAACGGTATTAAAGCGATGATTCAACGACTTCAAGAGGAATTTTTGGGATTCAGCTCGCAGGAACACAGTTTATTAGTTCCTGGAGACTAAGGGTTGGATCTGTTTGTTCGACGATCCTTTGGACAAGACTTCTCGACGCTACCAGAGCAACGCCGCTTCTCAGAAGGCGGATCGAAATGACTCGTCGAGGGCACAGAAGCATTTCTTTCGCCATGATGTCTGCAATGCCTCCAGTGTCCCGATACAGCTTATTTGGAAAAATAAAGTAGACAAGGATGGATGAGAAGACATCGCTTTAGGTTGCTGCCTCATTCCTTAGTTGTTATCTAGCTAGAGTGTTATTTGATAATCATCCTTTCGTCTGATTTCGTCAGTTAGCTGGGGCGCTTTTCTACCGAGTCTTAGTAGCCTTGCTTGGGCAGGTCCCTGAGGTCTTGTAACTCCTTCACCATTTGGTATGTTCTTTGGCAAATTGTCGAGTTTGCCTTTTTCCAATTGTACTGCTTCTAGTCTTTAGGATCGGTTTGCCTTCCCATAGAATTCTTCTAGGTAGTAGGTTGTTTCATCCTTTAATGATTCCCAAGGGCCTTGCAGTAGACTGCATCCGTCACCCTCACTTGTCCATATGCTAGTCATACCTGTAAATAAACAATTTCGAATCAGTTGTATAGTTGTAATAAGGTATAGTGGCATGATAAACTTCATTGGATATTCTGCATGTTGAACGGCTTCGGTGAATGGGTTTCGATTGGGGAAGATGCTCTAATCATTTTCAGACCAGTCTGTGTTCAAGTTACGGCTGTTTATAATGGTTGAGAATGATACATGCATGGTTGTCCTATGCTTGAATGATTGGAATTGCCGATTAAATGACAAATCACTTATGATGAAGTCATGGATCAATGACGATCTCCAAAAATTTTCAAACTAGGTGAGATCGGTCCGGGGTGACAAAGAAAGCCCCATAAGGTTGCATTCCAAATTTCAAGGCATTTGGAGTTCGCATGTTCGAGTTATGGGCAAAAGAAGATGGATCAGCATTGATGGATCGGTGGTATTTTACTTGGAGTCCGACTCGAGAAAATTTGCTATTTGCTTGGAGTCGGCACATGGTTCGCTTGGAGTCACAGAATTTGAAATGTTGGGTTGGTGACAAACGTTGCTTTGAGCCATTTGCTTGTTTGCTTAGAGAAAATCTTGGTTTAACCCGAGTCTGATTCCTTGCTAGAATTTCCTAGGCTTACTTTGAGTCAAACGGGTAATTACCTGAGTTCGACTTCGAGTCGGGAATTCTAAAATCTGCTTCGAGTCAAATAGGCGATTACTCGAGTTTGATTTCGAGTAAACCTTGAAGCGAGTTTTTCAACGACCATTTTGACGATTTTTGATGATTTTCGATAACGACCATTCGTGATTCGACGATGGGAGCTCCATGATGGGATTGGAAGCTGGTCAGTTGAATATACCATGGGAGCTTGGCCTTGTAATCGATCTCGATTTGTATTATATCTTCTTGGTTCTCCTACCTCTAAGAGTACCGTTTGAGTAGCAGTTCCTCGTCCATTGCTTGGCACTATGCCGTGGCATGGGTTTTAAAGCTTCTTCTAGCATTTTGCACATTGGCATTTTCATCCACTTTTTCTTCCTCAAATTATTTGTCATCTTCAGAGCTGGAGAGAGCCATAGTTATATCACCTCTTAGAGTTTTCATCCCTAAGTTCGGGTTTGCAGCAGGTGCTTTTGCAGTGGGTGGAGTGTTAATGTTTTCTACCGTCATGATTCTTGGAGCTCTGCCCACTGCTTCTTTTTGCTTTTGCCTTTTGTTTCTTTCGTTCAAGCCAGAAATAGAAGAATGCTCTTACTCCGTAGCAGCCACGGCTTTAGGCACCGTTCTGGGAGTAGTTAGTGATTGAAGCGCCAAGAGAGCATCTATCTTTTTCATAAGAGCCTTTTGACTGTTTGTCATTTTATGGTTAATTTCATCAACCATCTTATTCAATTTTCCTTTAGTCACAACTTCATGCTATGTGGAGGATCCTGGAACCTGCTCTCCAGAGTTGGCTCCTAACAGCAGGTTGTTGGGTTTGTTGACTTCAATTTGCTGAGGGTTTGTTGCTTCTCCAGTAATGGTAGCTCTTATGGATCTTCCAGAGGTAGTTCTCTTTATTTTTGGTGCCATTGATTCTCAACAGCAAATCTTCTAAGCAGAGATTGAGAATCTAACTTCTGAACCTATCTAATCCAAAGTAGATAGCTAGATCTAAGCCTAAGTTCAGTTCTCAGTGAAAGCATCAAAATGTCAACCCAAAAAATGGATCAACACCTTGGATTGAGTGTGAAAGCACCAGCCCCATTCTTATAGAGCAATAATATAAAGAATAAGTGTAAAATGAGCAAAAATAGTAAAAAGACAAGAAGAATTTTATAGTAGTTCGGCTGTTAACGAAGCCTACATCCACTTTACAACTATTGTTATTGATTGACTGCAATTATAAGTTGAATCTAATTACAATTTGATTAGATCTTATAAGTTAGATCAAGTCACCGGTGTTAGAGTTTGTTGGCGTTAAAATTGACCACCAACACCCAATTACAAGCGAAAGCACTAACATCCAGTCACAGACCACAGATAGAGTATATGTAGAGAATATAATATGAAGAATAGCCAAAATTAAAATGAAAGCAGTAAAAAAGATAAGATTTATAGTGGTTTGGCTAACTATGGCCGACGTCCACTCCAGAAAAATCCTTTTTATTATACCGAAATTTGATTACGGTTACAATCCAGAATTTCTGAAACAAAAATGGCAGAGTAGCCTTTAGGTGGAAGATGAAGAGAAATAGAATGAGAATCTCCTTTTCTGAAGCCATACCTGCTGATTTATAGAAGAAATCCCGGCTACAGGGCCTCCTCACCTACATGGGCCCGCCACGACGATCGCCGAGCCCAACTCGTCCATCTTATGCTAACCCAAAGTAGTTCGTGTACTAAGCCGAGTGCTGACCCGAAGTGAAGCTAGTGCCGACCCGACTGGTGACCCGAAGCGAAGATAGTGTCGACTCGGAGCATATGCCGACCCCAAGTAGCTCCTTCCCTGCTGACCTGAGTGCCGACCCAAAGTGAAAATAGCGCCGACCCGAAGTGGAGATAGTGCCGACCCGGAGCACTTCCTTATGTCGACCCCAAGTAGCTCCTTCCCCGTTGACCCGAGTGCGGACCCGAAGTGGAGATAGCGCCAACCCGAGTGCTGACTCGAAGTGAAGATAGTGTCGACCCATAGCACTTCCATATGCCGACACCAAGTAGCACATTCCCTGCTGACCCGAGTGCCAACCCGAAGTGGAGATAGCGCCGACCCGAAGCAGATCCACATGCCGACCTGAGGTTGATTCTACTTTGCCG
This sequence comes from Allium fistulosum, assembly GCA_030737815.1. Classification (NCBI taxonomy): domain Eukaryota; kingdom Viridiplantae; phylum Streptophyta; class Magnoliopsida; order Asparagales; family Amaryllidaceae; genus Allium; species Allium fistulosum. The sequence continues at coordinate 1,298,178,866 of CM060904.1, read as the reverse complement.
ACCAGATGCCATCCCCATATGCCAACCCAAAGCCACCTTTGTATGCCGACCCGAAGTCACCTTTGTATGCCGGTCTGAAGTCATCTTTGTGACAACCCGAAGTGGATGTCGATCCAACCCGAAGCAAGAGCAATGCCGACCCGAAGAAGCTCCAATGTCGATCCAAAGTGAAGCCTGAAGTCAAGCCTGTGCCGACCCGAAGTAGAACCTGAAGCAATACTAATGCCGACCCAAAGCAATACCAATGTTGACCTGACCGAAGTACATCCTGTTATGACCTGAAGTAAACACTTTCCTGACCCAAATCAAACCATATGGTGACTCGAAGCAACCCCTTGGCTGACCCAAAGCAACCCGACCTTTGCCGAAATCCATATTCCAAGTACCCGACATCGTTTATCCATCGACAGTGCTGAATCCTGACTTCATATTCATATTTATTATCCATAATTGATATCCATCCATCTATTTGAATCAAATCCATAATATTCCAGCCTTGATAACCGTGAAGTTGATTGAGTTAAATCCACCTGTATGCGGCCTTACCAAAAGACGGGTTAACACTTGCCTCCAAAACATGCCTTGCTATTGGAATGCGTGTTTTGAATTGCCATAAGTCCAAAATCCATTGATCGCCATATCATCCAACCTTGAATTCAATCCATCGCCAATCCAATTCCTTGATCTCTCCGGATTGCTACCGAAATCCATGACTGTTCCGAGTCGATATCCAATTTTGAATCCATTCCAAATCCATTAACCGAATCCACGATCTCTCTGGATCATTTTATCCAAGTTCGGGACCTCTCCGGGTCCTGTAATCCAAATCTGGGACCTCACCGGGTCCATATCCAAATCCGGGACCTCTCCGGGTCCAAATCCAAAGCTGGGACCTCTCTGGGTCCATATTCAAATCCGGGACCTCTCCTGTCCATATCCACAGCCAAAACCTCTATGGGTCCTGTTATCCTACTCCGGCCTGACTCTCCTGTCGAGGACTTAATCCGTGGGGCATCCTACTCTGGCCTCGATCCCCAGTCGAGGAATTAATCTGTGAATATCCTTCTCTGGCCTCGACTCTCCTGTCGAGGACTTAATCTGTGGGGTATCTTACTCCAACCTTGGTCCCTAGTCGAGGACTTAATCCGCGAGGCATCCTACTCCGGCCTCGATCCCCAGTCGAGGATTTAATCTGTGGGGTATCCTACTCCGGCCTCGATCCCTAGTCGAGGACTTAATTCGTGTTCGAGTCCATCCTGTCGCTCTCCGGCGAAGGGACTCGTAACTCGCGGTTATTGCCCCGTCTCTTCGGTCGGGACCGTAACCGTGACCTGTATTATTTATTACATTAATCCAAATCCAATCATTCTAGAGTTCAATTGATGAAATACAAAATAAAGTCCGTACAAACAAGAAAACTAAATAGCCATAGTACCAAAAAAGAAATCAGAGTTTGCAGAAAACAGAAAAACAAGATTTCATAAAACCGAGCACCACGGTTCATCGTCATCTCAGAGCATGCCTTGGGACCATCCTTGATCCCGTACATGTGTAAGTGGCTTAGCCGCATTACTTCGGGGTTTATTACTTATTCCATGCCATAAATCTGATCAGCTAATAATAAGCCGACGATGATGCCTTGATCCAGTACCGTCTTCGTTCAAGGTGGGCGGTGGCCGCTCATGTTCCACTGCCACAGCTTGATTCCTTATGTATTGTTGCAAATGACCGTTCCTCACATGTTCCTCAACGATATCCTTTAAATGCCTGTAGTCATTCGTGTTGTGCCCATCCAGCTCATGAAATAGGTAATGCTTTCCCGATGCCCGCTCGTATTCGAAGGGTTCCCTTTTTGCCGGCCTTCGATACTGGAGGCGCCCTCGAGTATCCAAATAGATCTTTTCCAAAGTTTCAGTCAAGTCCATGTAAGAAGAGAATTTTGGTTCTCTCCATTGACTTTTAGAGATATTACTGTTGTCATTCATTTTCTGTTTTCCTTTGTTGCCCTCGTTTGAATCTTCCCTGGGCGGACCTCCACCTTTTACCGTAAAAACTTCAGCCTCCTCACTCCCCTCTCTATCAGCCTTCGTATCTTTCTGTCGTAGAAACCTTTCTGCTTCATGGTAAAATTCCCCGAGATCCATCGGTGGATCCCGTTCCAATGATATCTTGAAATTAGAATTATCCGTAATCCCTGAGACTACTGCCATCAGAACCATCGACGGATAGGGTTGATCCACCTAAGCCATTGCCGCATTTAACCTGGTTAAGAAATCCCTAAGTGATTCTCCCTTCCACTGCTTCATCAATGTTAAAGTCATCACACTCTTGGGTCTCGTGATGTGGACCCAAAATTACCTCATAAATCTCTCGATCAATTCTGTTCGTGTGCCAATAGAACCGCTTTCCAATTGTCTGAACTATAGTGCTGCTATGTCCGTCAAATACAAAGGGAAGCACTGTGGCATGACCTCCTCTGATGCCCCCAGTACTTCCATATGCCTCATATACCTTGTCAGGTGAACAGCGGGATCCGTCCTTCCATCATATGTCTCCAACACGGGTAGTTTGAATTCCAGTGGATTCCTAGCTTGCCTAATCGTAGAAGCGAAGAGGCTCCTATTCATATCCTCCAAGTCTCTATTTACCAATCCTTCCCTCATAGCCCGTCTGATCATGTCTGCTAACCTGCCGCTATCATCAAGTGGTAGTCTTTGTGCATTGTCTCCAACCTGCCTCCCGAGTCCACGAGGGAATCCTGAAACCTGTCCTTCTGGATGAGCATCCATATCCCGATCAATGCCAAACTGCATAGCACTGCCTGGTATCCTACCTGGAATCGAGCCAATATAATCCGGGGGCATGCCCCCAAGTATAGAACGATCTGGGGCAGCTCCCGGTGGTTCAGCTCTATCCCACATCCTGTTTGCTTCGTTTCCTTGGTTCTTATTCTAGACTTCCTCCGTTTCTGCTGCTTGAGCTTCGTGATCCACATTTCCAACATTCCCTGTAACTCCATTCCCTTGGTTTTGCGCCCCAGCTTGTCCAATCTATCAAAATAAGTTCTGCATCATTTCCTCCTTCGTTTTCAACATCCTTTCCTACATAGCAACCATCATCATATCCATCTCGTCTTTAGTGATGAAAATTGAGGTCTGATTAGCTCCCGAGTAAGCCTCCTGACTTCCTTCATGATGACTCCTCTCCGTCCTCTGTCTCCTTATTGATTTCCTAGCCATAGCTTCCTAAACCCGAGTTCCTAATCTTTCAAATCCAAGATCCAAACTTCCAAATCCCTTAGCGCTGGCTCTCTCAGTGAAAGCACCAAAATGTTGACGTCACAATCCGGAATTTTTGAAAAAAAAATGGCAGAGTAGCCTTTAGGTGGAAGATGAAGAGAAATAGAATGAGAATCCCCTTTTCTGAAGCCACACCTGTTGTATTTATAGGAGAAATTCCGGCTATAGGGCGTCCTCACCTACTTGGACCCACCACGACGATCGTCGAGCCTAACTCGTCCATCCTATGCTAACCCAAAGTAGTTCATGTAATGACCCGAGTGCTGACCCAAAGCGAAGATAGTGCCGACCCAGAGCACTTCCATATGCCGACCCCAGCTCCTTCCCTGCTGACCCGAGTGCCGACCCGAAGTGGAGAAAGCGCCAATCCAAGTGCCGACCTGAAGTGAAGATAGTGCCGACCTGAAGCACTTCCTTATGCCGACCCCAAGTAGCTCCTTCCCTGTTGACCCGAGTGCCGACCCGAAGTGGAGATAGCGCCGACCCGAGCGCCGACCCGAAGTGAAGATAGTGCCGACACAGAGTACTTCCATATGTCGACCCCAAGTAGCTCCTTCCCTGCTGACCCGAGTGCCAACCCGAAGTGGAGATAGCGCCGACCCGAAGTAGATCCATATGCCGATGCGATGTTGATTCTACTTTGCCGACCCAAAGCCACGCCTACATCGACCCGGAGCAGAGCTAATGCCGACTCAATGCCATCCCCACATGCCAACCCGAAGTCACCTTTGTATGCCGACCCAAAGTCGCCTTTGTATGCAGAACCGAAGTCACCTTTGTGCCATCCCGAAGTGGATGCCGATCTGACCTGAAGCAAGAGCAATGCCGACCCGAAGAAGCTTCAATGCTGATCCAAAGTGAAGCCTGAAGTCAAGCCTGTGCCGAACCGAACTAGAACCCGAAGCAATACCAATGTCGAACCGAAGCAATACCAATGCCGACCTGACCGAAGTACATCCTGTTATGACCCGAAGTAAACACTTTCCTGACCCAAATCTATGGTGACTCAAAGCAACCCCTTGGCTGACCCAAAGTAACCCGACCTTTGCCAAAATCCATATTCCAAGTACCCGACATCGTTTATCCATCGACTGTGTTGAATCCTGACTTCATATTCATATTTATTATCTGTAATTAATCATCCATCCACCTATTCGAACCAAACCATAATATTCAGCCTTGATAACCGTGAAGTCGATTGAGTTAAATCCACATGTATACGGCCTTGCCAAAAGGCGGGTTAACAGAGTTCATTGGAGAATCATAGTGAACCCTTTACATGACAGTTGTGTGGGAGGAGAAGAGTGAAGAATAGTTTCTGTAGAGTTTCAGCAGCTAGTCCCCAAAATCCTATTTATGGTGCAGGTAGGATTGTATTTATAGGGGTTGGAGAGAACTTGGGCCAGAAGTTTAAGTGTAGAAGAGACCAGTTGTTATGCCAAGTCATCATCGAAAATCTCAAATCAATCTGAGTCATTTCTATGGATCGCTAGATATCCATAGGGGATGGATCGCTAGCTACCTATCAACTTAGCATATTTTTCTACCAGAAACCTTTACTTAGTGCTACGAAGGAGCTCAAAAAGTTTGAGGGCGATCTGACCTATCTTGACGGATCGCTAGCTACGCATAGGGGATGGATCGTTAGCTATCCATAGGGGATGGATCGCTAGCTATCCATAGGGGATGGATCGCTAGCTATCCATAGGGGATGGATCGCTAGCTATCCATCAACTTAGCATATTTTTGAGTGATCTTAGTTTGATTGTCTTCCTATCTTCTATTTAAGTGCCTTGTCTGAATACCAATCGTTTGGAGTTTGTTTGATCATCCATCTTCATGGGTCACATAGTCCAGAAGAATCATCCATAACTTGCTCAAAACTTAACAAAATCAGACGACACTTTGCAGGTACATTCTAGAGGGTGTCACGGACTTGCTATAAAAAAATTAGATGATGGGGCCCACTCTGCATGGGTTGCTAGCGATCCATGGATGATGGATCACCAATGATCCATCTACTTAGTGGATTTTTGTCTTGTTTCTCCTAAGTTCCATTGGCTTGTTGTTTTAGATGCTTTTTTCAAGTTTCAAGTCATTCTGGCTTATTCTGGATGTTCTAACTCCTGTTGAATTCTGCTGGGCTAAAAACATAGTTAACACCTTAAAATTTCTTCATTTTATAAAACATAAATTATGTTAGAGTTAGGAATACCCATGAAATCCTCACACTTTCTACTGTTTTTAATTTTTAATATTTTTAAAGTAGAAATTCGGCATTGTCGGGAAAATGTATGAAATCCCTTATGTGAATGCAACCTTCTCATGGTTTATGTGCAGGCTCGTGTGACAGAGGTTTGGTTTCAATTATGTTGTATCTTTTGAATATGCCCAAGATAGCTCGTAGGCTTAGTGGTAGTATAAATCTTTTATGGATTAACATTTTTATTGGATTTCGTCAAAGTCACTTTCTAATTTTTCATATCTTTCTCAGGAAAATGTTGGTAGTCAAATGCTACATACAGTTAATGCCATCACTAGAACACAATAACAAATAACCTATTTCTACAAGTCAAAATGCGAGGGCTTCCACGAAAGAGCTCAAATATTTTGAATGATCAAAAGATCACGACCTCAGAATCTACTAAGACAATCAACTCACAAGTAGAAGTGGAAGATCAATAGCCTACTCTAAATGAGGCTAATGATGAGCGAAGTTAGCGAGATAAGAATTAGTTAAACTAAAGGTTTATTGATCAATAGCTATATGGGGGCAAGTTTAGGTTAAAGTCAAGCAATATATTAAATCCTAATCTACTAATTACATAACCAAAAATGATTGAGGGGGTGTCATAAGGGAAACTAAGTAATGTGGTTATGTAATTTAACTCTTGTAATGAATCTTGTTTTAAAATAAAGGTACGCTTTTTTTTTTCAAGTGTGTGTGTGTGTACGTAAAATATTTGGAGAATAATTTATTGCATACAAGTAGAAATTCCTAGAATAAAGTGCTTAAACGATCATAGTTACGAAAGTGTAAACAACTATGCATACTAGATTGTATGAAATAATGCTTACCCTATTCTACATTGTCGCCTATTCCCCATTTTGATCGACACTTGTTTAAACCACTCTTATTCTCGATTAAAATGCTTGCCCCTTAATTGCTGCTAATTGTAGGTGTTTTGAGAATGAGTTAACGTTACATTGACAAAACTACTCATGACTGTTAGAGGCACCAAGAAGTTACTTACTTATGGTTGTTACAGAACAATTACAGAATGACTCACCCGGATTCTTCTATAAATTATGGTGTATTAGTTAAAGATAAGATCTTATGTGATGATGTGTTAGTCTTTTGACCTGAGAGTATTATGGATCTTATGTGTTAAGTCCATACTTTTCAAATATTTGTTGTTACTTGGCACTTTCATATCAATGATATAACTTTGATCATTTCGAGATTGACCTTTATACCCTACGTACCAACTATGTGTTGGACCAGATGCATCGTAAAGTGGGGTAAAAGGGGCAAAGTTTAATAATTTACTATTTTAATTCATTATGCAATAGATATTTAATAATGGTATAATGAATAATAATGTCAACATTAAATAATATTTTATGTTTGATATTCAAAAAAGATAGTTTGGATTTTATATAAATTAAATTCATTTTATTTAATTTAAATTAATTTGATTATAATGATAATATTAATTTAATAAACATTATGTGTCATGAATATCAAATATTCAATAAATAACAAGTGATTTACATATAAAATATATTATAATTATCTTTAATATATAACAGGATGTATGTGTTTGCATACATAAAAAAATTATATATATATATAACTATTTATATACAAATGCATACATATTACAATATACTTATAAATACTTATATGTACATATATATCAATATGTATATATGAGAAAGTTTAACATAAGAATAATTGATAATTCATTCAAGTTCAAATTTTAAATATTTAAATTTTGAATTATGTTATAATATAATAATTAAAGAAAATTTTGGCATGTTGCTTTATAAATCTCCAGTTCAAACACCCCATCCTTGCCTATATAATCTTCCTATCTGCAAGCCGCAATCCAAAGGACATTGCCTAGTGGAGTACCTCTTATAGTTTTGAGTGCTAGGGTAATCTCCTTAAGCTATCCCTGAATGAATTTCCGATGTTATTTTATAAGAAAGTTTGGCATGTTTTAAATTTTGACTTAATTAAAATATTCGATGATTTAATAATAATAACTTACAACTAAGAAGATTTAACTTTGCTAACGTAATTCTGCTCGATAAGAAAGTGGGTGCAAAAGAGCTTAAGGAATTTAGGCATATTTCATTAATAATCTATTCACTTAAATTTGTTTCAAAGGTCTTACCGAATACGTTAAGCTCTAAAATGAATAATCTAATCAATATTACTTAATATGCATTTATTAAGGGTAGAAATATCATTGTTGAAGTTGTCGTAATCCAAGAATTTATCAATTAATATTGTATATATAATATCACAGGTGCCCTGCTAAAACTTGATTTTGCTAAAGCTTTTGATTCTATTGACTGGTTCTTTCTTAAAGACTTATTATTGGCTAGGGGTTTCAGTTCTAGTTGAGTAAGCTGAATTATAACCTTACTCAAAACTGACAACTCAAGTGTAATGGTTAATGGCATCCTTAGAAATAAAATTTAATCTAAAGTGGTCTTAGACAAGGCGACCCATTGTCGTCCTTACTTTTCAACTTAGTATCGGATGTATTATCAAGGATCGTAAAGTTAGCTATAGCAAACGGGGTACTAAATAGCGTAGGAAATGATCTCTAGTGATAGAATTTTAGTTCTTTGGTTCGCTGATGATACCATACTTTTTTTTACCTCACATTTACCTAGACACATTATAGCTCTTAAATTTATTTTATATAGCTTTGAAATGTTATCGAGCTTAAAATTTATTTTGACAAGAGCTCAGTTTTAGTAACGAACGATGTCGATAATTGAAAATCATATTGCTAATACCTTTAATTGTAAAACCATGAAGTTCCTTACAAACCTCATAGGGTTCTTTATTAGATCGATTAAGCTAAAAAAAGAAGATTGGCAATTGATGGTTGATAAAACAAAAGGAAAACTATTGAATTGGAACTGTAGATTTTTATCTAAAGCGGGTAGAATCATCTTAATTAACATTTTTCTATCGACTCTACTGATATATTGAATGTCTTATTATCTTTTCTCAAAATGGAAAATCGATAAAATTATAAGAAAATTCCTTTAGAGTGAGGATAGTACTTGTAGTAGTATTAAATGCCTTGTTAATTTAGAAACGGTTTGTAAATCCGAAGAGGAAGAGGGCCTTAAAATCATAAATCTTTATTATCTTAATGTGTCTCTACTAAGAAAATGACTTTGGAAATTTAATAATAATACCGAAAACCTTATTTAGAAAGAAATGCTTTCGAATCAATTTTACAGTGGAACTAATAACCTTCATCGCATTTACCCAAACTCTAATAGCATGTCCCACTTTTGGAAATCCATTTTAAATTTTAACATTTTAACCTTAGAATTAATAATATAGTTCATTTTGGTAATAAAACAACTTTTTGGCACGACAGCTGGATTTCTGCTATACCCTTGCAAGTTGAATACAAATAACAATTTGACATATGTAACTTGAAAATTGCTTTAATTGCGAGGTCTCTAGTCCTAATAATAAATTTCCATGGAATTTTAATTTCCACCGTGCCCTTGAAGGTATTCACTTGGTCCAACTTTGTAACACTTTGTACTAAACTTGAATACTATAACTCAGATAATGAGAGTGATTCTATGGTTTGGTGTTGGAAAAGAAAAGAAAATATACTTTCTAAGCCCAGCTTACACAGTTATACATAGTTTTCCTTTAACCAATTCTATTCTTGTAAACACTCTTTCTATTTTTGACTTTAACATGATCAACACTGATTTTATCTCTGACTATTACTGGAATAATTTTAGATTTCAATATGTTTAATTTTATTGAATTTTACTTGATACTATCTTGACAAGCACCTGTTGACATTTATGGTTTAAAAGGAACCAAAGAATGTTTAATAATGACAACGGTGCTTCAAATAACCCGATCTATGCCATTGCACTTTTCTATTATTGCAAACTCTATCTACAAATTGGCTAAAAATTCACACTTAAAGGAATTTCTTAAAACAATAAAAAATCGCATTAATAACTTAAAGGTAAAAATTGTTTACAACAATGGGACACATAATATAGCTTTAAGCACTCACCTAGTTAATCCTTTTAGCGAATAACTACTCGAACGTTTTACTTTTGAGTGAAAACTATGTTCATTTTGCTATTGTTCTACCTTTACATTTTCCACATATATGTGTATATAAACATTCTTTGTATACATATATATGGTCGGACTCCCCTCTTTTGTTGTTGAGTTTATTTGACTTCTTGAAAGGTAAACAACCAGAGCCTATTACTCACTACATCAAAGAATTGTTAATCTTCATATATATAATTCATTTTCTTCCACTGAGTTCTATTTTATCTCCAGAAAACGTCTTCATAATATATTCGAGAATATTGCACTATTCGGAGAACGTTCGTAGTAATATTTATATGGTTGTTGTAACGACCTGCAAATTCATCACTTCAGAAAAATATTAAAACATTCAAATATAAGATTTTTCAACATAAATGATTATGTTTTGAAAAATAAATAATATTAATAATCTTATTTTGAATAAATATTTACAAAAATATATACTTTGGAAGATATATCAATAAAATGATCAAAAACTATTTTATCAATAAACAGCTCTTTGACCATCTAACATCGTGCACGGAGCTGGATACATACACTCGTTTGTATATACGATGAAAATGTAATAAGATTATTTATTTTATTTTTGAACATAAAACCTCTTTATGACTTCATCAATGATATCGCTATTTAGGAATAAACGATTTTTGAATTTAAATTGAGTTTAAATGATTTAATAATTATTTTAGTTATTAAATAAGCTCTTTCAATTATTATATAATGATAGAAATATTATTATCAAACTTTATTTTCAAATGTGTGTGTGTGTGTATTAAACAAGAAGTGAAAATATGACCGCAAATCGAAATCGAAATCCGTAACAATTCAACATAGAAAAGTTGTGCAACGTTGACAAGCACCATTGTCCCAGTGGTCAAGTGATTTGACTTTGGTGCGAGAGGTCACAAGTTTGAAACTTGCGTAGCGTGATTCGAACATTTATTGACACATGATTTGTGGTTTGTTGTCCCAGTGACATGTTGTATCTAAGTACCATAAAAAAAGTTGTGCAACGTTTGAGATATACATATGCACACATACATGTACACATACATGAACATATTCACATGCACATGAACACATACACACATACAAATATACATATACATATACATACATACATATCTATATATTACAAAATATCAAGATATTTTCCACATACTTCACCCTTAAGCAAAACCAAAGTCAACATCTTACATACCATGTACAAGCACATGGCCATGCACAGTGGGAGAGGGCATGTTCAGTCGAACATTATGAGAGGAGAGGAGGAAGTGGTGGTGATGAAACGGTGATGCATTTGTATGAAAATACCATGATATTTCCATTCTCATTTTTGCATATAAATAGCACCCACCTCTCTTCATTTCATTCACACTTTCCTTCATAAATTCCTAAGCTATTTCATCTTCTACCTCTCTACATTAATGGCTTCCATAGCCTAAGAAAGAAAATATTACAAAATCAAAACAAAGTTATGCCAAAATCAACCAAAATCTATACCACTTCAAACCAAAGTTCAAATTAGTAATCTCTTCCTTCTCCTCCACCAAGGCCGTGTGCAACCAAGCTCTCCACCACCATTTTCCAAGCAAGGTCGAGCTTCCAAGCCTCCAAGACCAAGGTCAAACCCCCAAGGAGCAATTGAGCTAGTAGGCGTGAGCTCCAATTTTGAGATAACGGAGCTATAACCGTTTTAAAGTTAGCCCGATCGAAAATCAAGAGAAACTATATATATGATGTCATATGATTGCTATGGATGTTTACTATGCTTTGATTATCAAGTTCGGTTGTTTACTATAGTTGTTTAATTGTGTAAACAAGTCACATCAAATACACATCGATATTACACAAGGTAGTCACTTTTCGAATCAAGTTATAAAAGTGATATGGAATCATTAAACCCCTTTGAAATGATTTAAAATGGTTTATAAATGTTTTATAAACACTAAAATCCAATTTGCTGAAGTTTTGACGAGTTATGAAATTTTAGTCAAAAATAAGCGTGTCGCGTAACGGCAGTTCGCGATTTCGCGCCGTAAAAAGTTAAATTCATTTGTACGATAGATTAAAAGTCGGAATTCTTTGTAATAAGAATTTTTCAAACTCCTATAATCATAGTTTTCAAACAAAAGAAAATTATCGAAATTTCGGTTAGTAGATTTTGAAATATGAGCAAAACAAGTTTTCAAAATAGTCGCACTTTGGCAGTTCGGAAACCAAAGCGATAAAATCTTTAAAAGTAATTTTTTTAATTCTTTAAAAATTTGGGATAAATTCTATAAATCTTTTAAAATGTTTTAAAAGAGTTTTGAGTTATAAAAATGGATTTCTAAATGATAGAAAAGTTGTTTCGATCAAATTAGCTTAAAAGCACTATTTGCAACACTGTTCGCATAGATGATTTAATCTTGGCTCTAAAGCCGATGAATAGACTAGATTTTTCTACTTGTGAGATCCGGATCTGAGGTGTTTAAACTAAGGAGATGTTTAGAAGTAACCAGTTCCCTATCTCACCTGGCCTTTTTCCTGAGCGAGGAATAGATAAGGTCGAAATGTTGGAAACGAGGTAAGTATAAAAGTTAATTTTTTCCAAATTTAATACAATTTGGATCATATAGAAATAATCTTCTTATACTTGGTATTAAATTCTGAGGAGGGAGCCCATACTATCCGTGTGAATTTAAAAGGTGATTTCACCGTTATGCGACGGATAGTAAAGGTTGAATATGGAAATTGATGTTGAGTAGAATTAGTATAATTCATATCGACCCTTTTTAACTCAATAATGTTTTCAAATATGAAAATGATTTGATATTTCCAAAGTTAATGAGAGGTTTAATGATTCTGTATATACCGAAAAGAAATGTTTTTAAAGATATATATCTCTAGAAGATATTTTTGATAATGAGAAAGTAATTAATCAAATGATAAGCACCTATTTGCTTAACATATTTTTATTGATGATTGGTTCGAAGGAACCGAGGTTGGATTTGAGTGATTCTTATCCGAAAACTACTTCGAACCAATTTACGAGTTCGAAAGTGAAGACATTTAAAGACAATGAAGTTGAAGGTGAGGATCTTCATAATGGAAGGACCGCTTATTGATAATTTCGGAGTAGCTCCCGAGATAAATAAATAGCAGTGGTCTCTTCGCTCTGGGATCTTCGTATGAAAGGATTACTCGCTACTAATCCTATGAGTAATGCCCGATAGGATGTGGTAGGAGAGTGCCTTCGGTTTGTCTTGTTCTTGGACAACATGTATGGATAAATGTCTGACATTGCATTTCTAAGATCATAGTGCATTGATCTCTACAAACGTACATCTGTTTGGTAGTGTAGGAGGTAAACCCTCATACACTTAACACCCTTCTCTAAGACGTATGAGTTCAGATGTTGCACTTTTGTGGGAATCAATAGTGTGTTGTTGGAAATGGCAATGTGACATTTTAAGTGAAAATGTTCTAAGAAAGGTAAATGTTACCTCGAGCCTCACTCTCGGGGAATTGTGAAACAGGGGTTGCTTAGGCTAAGTGGATCGCAACCATTACGGTATGTTATCACATTTCTAGATTTATTTATTTCTACCCCTATGACATCGGGTTTAAATTATGTGCTGTATGTTATGTGATCCTAGATAGGTCGGTAACGGCCGGGGTGATACCATATTCGGTTATATCCTCCACCAAATGGATCTGTGGGTAAGCCCGTCTTAATTCATAGAGGTTTTGAAGATGTCGATCATCAGTAGATTCCTCTAGAAATGTACTGCACATGAGGTAGTCTCTTACCTTGCTATTCATTGGAAATTCAAATCTCCAATAAGCGCCTTCAGTTTTAGTTGTAAACCTATTACGCTGGAATTTAATAATGTAACAATTTCGGCTAAGATTATATATATTTATTTGAAAAGTTTTCAAAGAATGTCATTAAAAATAATATCACTGAATTTTACGTAGAAATGATTTGGTCATCATAAGGTAAAAACTCGTTACGTGTTTATGTGCGACGTGGTCTTATGAGATACCCTTTTATTTTCCAAATACTCGTATTTTGAGTTTCTCACACCAGTCCTATGATTGATCTGGAGTTTATTTTCCTTTTCCCTTAAATTCTGAATGTCCTATTTTCTCGGCAGTCAAGTAGTCAGGTAACTTGGAGCATTTTGGAAAGAGCATGAAGACTAGAAGGTCCTTTTGTCAATAGTGATCTATTTCAAATTTTTGTTGTATCATGTAGTATGTATTTAGTATCTACCAGCCTCTGTAAGGATACGTGGTTATAACTATCTGTGGCTAAGTTAGTACTTATAAGATGATTATAGCATTATTATTAGTGTTTATTTTCAGATTTCAAAATGAGGAATGTTACAGCCATGCATTAAGATTCAACTAATAACTAATGTGTCGTACACTAGAAATTGATCAAAATCTAGCGCATTGTACAATAAAAAAAGAGTTTAGGAATTGATGAGAGAGAAGAAGAAATTAACATTACATGTGAACGTGAAATTAACCAGCATCAAGAATAAATTAAACAATATGTAAGAGTAAGTATGAATAAAATGAGGCAAAAAAATAAATACATACGGTGTTTAACTCTTGGCAAAATCTATTTCAACACAGCACGCCCCCCTCCCCCCCACAAAATAAATAAAATTTTAAAGACTGAAATACCCTTAGAAAGCTGCGTATTTTCTTTCTTCTCAATTTCATTATCTTCTTACGTCAGTTTTTTACTGTCTAAACCACTGCTTCTTCAAAGCCCTAGTTTCTAAATCGGTGAAGAAAAAATTCAATTTTTCATGTTTTGCGTGATGAGAATGGTAATTCTGCAAATGGTAGAGGACTGCTAAGTTATTTTTTGTATTTACAGAGTTTTTTAATTTTTGGAGGGTTGCTAAATAAATATTTTGGTTGAAATAGAATTTGCCTGAAATCCAAAAAAAATAAAAATAAAAAGCAGGAAGTAGAAGGCAGGCAAAAAGGACACATTTGTCGAATTCCTTTTGTAACCAAGAAGGATAAAAAAGATAAACTTGGACACAGTGAAAAACGATCCAAGAGCAGCCTCCCTGTGGCCGGTGATTTTTTTTTTCTTTTTCTGCAATAGAAATAGAATCCCTCGTAATGCGGTCCCACAAAGGCTAATCTGAACAGCGCAACAAGAGGGAGCACGTGACATTACCCGAAACTCTAAGACAAGCCAAACATGCAAAATGGGCCCTGCTCAGTTAATTTCTACGCGGACATTTATTTTCAATGTTGTTAGTTGGATCTAATGGGCCACCAAATCTATGGCCTTTAATATCTATGATGAAACAGCATTAAATGAAACCTCTCCCCTGTGATAATGTCCCCGAGTGAAACCTCATCAGCTGTTTATGTTCGTACATGATTCTAAAGCCAGCGATACGCAACTTACAGCTGCGATGTTTACCCTTTTTTCAGAAAAAAGATAAAAGTTGAAGAAAGAGGATGCGTTACTAGGCCAACACATTTCCTATTGTGTACAAATTTTATTCCAACGCTCAAAAATCCTAAAATGTAGTATATTCGTTTTATTTTTGCTACTGAAAGTTTTAATTATAATTGTTAAATTCTCGTCATCAATGAGTTGGTTACCATTTTCGAAATAAATCGATATACCAACACAGTTAGTATAGTAGCGGCAAATTCACCGTTAATAGTAATAAATCATCAGTAGTATTTTTTGTCAAAATCGACGGTATCTGTTTATTTTAAAAGACATGGATATTCATATAATTAGTTGAATTATATGCGTTTAGAAGTTTATTTTAAAAGACATGGACATTCATATAATTAGTTGAATTATATGCGTTTAGAAGCGAGTAAAGAAACAAATTTGGTTTGAAAATTTACTTCAAATGACATTAATTGTATTTCTTTTCTTTGTCCGTGATATTTGTTATAATGTGACAAAATGTATAATGAAGTATTATTGCAACTTAAAAAATATATCAACCTTTAGATTCCTTTTGTTTTAATAATATCGATGTAATAGCTATCATTTTATCAACGTAATGATTTATATACAAAAATAAGTAACTGTAATGATATGCAATTTTTCTATGTTAACGAGACTAAAAGCATAAAATAGACACGCCAAATTAACATTGTCCAATGTGCTTGCTTATGTCCACAAAGCAAAGGCTATATTCTAATTGCTTCTAATTACAACTAGTTTCCAACTATTAACAACTTACCCATTTATAGTAAAACGAACACACACATACATATATCTTTGTGTGTATTACAATGACAAAATCATGTCTAATACAACAAAATTCGATTAAATTGTATTAGTGTAAATTAATTTAAGAAAGTTTGAATATAATGGAATATGTAATAACCATGATTTTTAACAAAAATAATTAATGAACTTAAAAGAGCATTTTGGTAATCTCACATAAAAAACAGAAATACAATTTTTACAAATTAAGAAATTGAGAAATATAACTTCATCATTGGGTTAAGTAGATTTTTCTATCTCTGGTTCATAAATAAAACATGAGAACGAATATCAAATGAAGGAGGTATTATTTACCAAAACACACTTTTCGGGTCGAGAGCTTAAGTGGGCATGAGATTTAATTTTGGGATTAGGTCTAAAATAGGAAGGAAATCATGTATACTTTCATTCTAATCATCTTCATTTTCATCCCATAATCATCATAGATCCCTAAATCAAAGATTCCATGGTCCTACCTCAAATCAACTTGAAATCAATCAAATAAAATATTAAAACAAACAGAAATGCAAGAGCAACTGGATCTAATCAGCATCAGCTCATGCTAAAGGAGGGGGTCGCCAAGGTAATTTGGATACGAGGAGAAACATGGAGAATTCAATTAAATTGACGATTCTAAGTGAGTGGGTTTATCTACGAAGGGTTATGTGGCTAGATATACAATAAATTTCATCTATATATCTTATTGGAGTTAATAATATGATTTAGAACCGATTTGATAATTTATTTATTATCGATAGTTAAATCGATAATTGGAGGAACCCTGGGTTATTACCTCAATAACAAATATCGACATGAATTAAGGGAGAGAATAAACTGGATGTAAGATTCACCTTAAACTATGTAGTTAGATTGATACAGTAGACAGATACCTATTTGTGATGAGTAAAAGTTAGTTTTGTGGATAGATCGACCGTAGTATAGTTTATACAATCGCATCGACAAATTTCACCGAAAATTGAGTAACAACAGCATAAATGAATCAATAATTGTTTGAGCGTACTAAAGATGTTATTAAATATGCATAAGTGTTTAAATGAACTAATAATAAATTATAAGTTGTTCTTGAAGTATGGAAAGAAGCAAAAATGAAAAACAAGAGAAATTCGACAAAACCGATGTAGTTTGAATAGCTGAAAATTTAGTAATAGGAAGACGGTCGATTCACCGCAACCCATCATTCGATCGATGGCACTCGAGAATACCTGAAGAAAACTAGTGAAGAAATAGTGTAAAACTAAGAGAGAACAGACGACTGACAATTGCCATCAGTCGAGTGAATAATCGAATAATTAACTTATGACTTTCAGTCAGTCGACTGATGCACCTTTATATCGAAAAATATAACAGGAAAATGGTCGACTAATTGACTATGAATGGTTGACTGATTGCATGTAGTTAACGCAGATTGAATCTAGACATGGTTCAGGCCTTGTATTGTGTTTAGGGCTAGTCTTCCCCATTTGTTCGACATGCTGGAGTTCCACGTGAAGTTTTGACATTGTATATCATGGCCCTCAGCTTAGGTGTGCGACCATATCGCATTTAGATTGCTCCAATCATTACTATTAGGACCATAAATCACACAATTTAGTATGTGGATCATTTGGAGAATAGAGATATCCATATATCAAGGTTCATGTTGTGTCGGTCGATATACCTACGGAAGAATTGATTTATTATTCGATACCTATATGCTATTAGTTAAACAATGGAGAGTGTAGTTTTGAAATTCACTCATTTAACCTACTTCCGACTGGCCCAGTTCCAACACTGGTATCAGAGCCAAATAGTTTATGCAGTCTAAATTAGTTATGTTAGGTCCAACAATTAAGCTTACCCATTTAGTATGGTGTCTAGAAAAGTAGTGTCTAGGCTGGGTTTGGATAATCAAGTACCATGCCCTACCTAGCTATCGGTGTAGCCCGAAAGGTGAAGCGAGTCCAAAGATTATCCCTAATAGAAAAGGCGCAAGTTGAATTTGGGCCATGGGCTAATTTTTCAAAATCTATTTTGAAATCAAAATGAAATTTTAAATTTAAAAGTTAAGTTCAAAATGAGATGTATATTATTAGTGTTATAATATGATTTTCAAATTTTTTTTTGAAAATTTATAATTTAATTAATTACTGCTTAGATTAATAAATTAACTACTGCTTAGATTAATAAATTAATTAAATAATTAATTAAATCATATATAACATATATAATGACATATGTTACATTACCTTGAATTGTTTAAGGTACTGTAAGTATAAGTGAAATTTTCAAAATTAAAATAATTAATAAAAATTAGTAAAAATAAATTAATCAAAATTGTTTAATTAAAAATTATAAAGATAACACATTTTTTCAAAATAAATAATTAATATTGTTTAATAAAATAATTTAGTTAAATGTTAATTAATATATGATATAAGACACAAATATTAAGATATACGTGCATAAATATAAGTGTTATAGTATTCATATTCAATATAAATGTTTAATTGAATAGTATGTAATTATTTAAAATGTTAAGGTGGAACATAATAATTAAAACATATATAGTATGAACATGTAATAAAAGGTGGAACAATAAGAAACCCAAATTAGATTTAAGGAATAAATACGTACATGTAGTATGTATACAGTGATTTCTAACGTGTCTGACCCTTGAATCACTAAGATATTTCATAAGAAATATATTATTCCATAAATCGATATCACACAATTGTACACACACACACATACATACATACATATATCGAAGCTTATGAATCTTTAATATAATAAGTTGTCCTCTACCATTTGTGTATCAATACGTTACTTGCATACTCCTTACTTGTTGAGCTTTCCTCAAGCTAGGGATGGATGTGTTGTACTATTGATATATATATATATATATATATATATATAATAGTCGAGGTAAGATGACTACACATATTTGCTGAGTTTTCCCAAAGATATGTGCATTATACTTAGGTCATCGCGAAATGGTAGGTGCGAGTGAATAATCACTTTTTATTTGTTGAGCTATCCTCAAGGTAAAGATGAGGTTAGGATAAAGACTTTAAGAGTTAGGAGTTGTATATGATACAACTGATAAGGATTTATCCATCATATGAATTGAGATGTGAATGAATTTGATTTGCTTAAGCTTCTTTCTAGCTTTTCTCTATCCTTTTTCCCTTTTCTCTTGTTAATGGTGGTCGGCCTCTTATTTAAAAAATTTGATAAATGAAATGAACGTGTAGGGGATACACGACCAAGTTTAAGGGATATATGAATGGCCTCTTTCTTATTTTCCCCTCCTCTATTTCATTTTAACTCTTATTTTAATCCACTGTTTAAATAGCACGGTTGCCCTTTAATTAAATCAAATCTCATCCACTAATCAACATATTATTTTATTTTATTTAACTAATTAAATATCCTAAATAATGTTACCAAAAACATGGGGTGTTACATAAATGATGGTGAAATAAAAGTTATAAGGTTGCGACAACTTACAAGGGACAGAGAATTTCCTAGAAATCTCTGAAAAGAAGCATCTTACATAGAAAAACCAGATGGCACCCATCTTTAGATTTTTGGTGGATTACCCCACCATTAGTAGGGCAGAAGTAATATACAATGCCTTCAGGTTAGTTCTTGATTTTTTGAAGAGTAGCTAGAGCACGTAAGATAGAAGTTGATAAATTTTCCAGCTTGAATTCTTCAAACAACATGAATAGAGAATGAATGTAGCGGTAAGAGTCCAGGTTGAGTTGAATGGGTGCAATCTTGAGGAAGGACTAGGATTAGAAGGTAGGTAACTATAATGCGAGATGTGGATGCTGTGAAAGCAAAAAAAATCCCTTTGGAGGAGTATCGGTCCTATCAGTAGGTCCATGAACCTGATTTCGATTTTAGGGATTATGACTGGCAACTAGTATAAAGCTTTTCCTTTGAAGATTTCTTATGCCTAAGAGTACTCGGTGACTTTTTAGAGCATTCCTTCTTGTTGTCAACCATAATGCTTACATTATTGTCCTTAAACATGTGGGTTAATAAAGCTCTAATTAGAAGAAACAAAGTTTAAATATAGGTTACTCAAAGAATAGTTAAACCAAAAGGCTCCCAACTCAATTAAAATATAAATTTTCAAGTGACGTGGAAACAAGAAAATTTATAAAATTGTTCCATGACTAAACAAAAAACTAAACTATTACATGGTAGTGATATAGGCCATTGCATTTTAGTCTGTCATGAGATAAATAGGGCAGATATAATAAGCTATCGCATGTTGATCAATCATAAATAGAATAAAGTAAACGGAATAAGCTATTACATGTTGATTAATTGCAAATAGAATAAAGAAAATAAAATAAGTTGTCATATGATGAGCTATCGTGAGTTGGAAAAGGGAAGAGAATGGACTATCACATATTGTGCTACTGTAAATTGATTTAGTAAGAAAATAAACTATTTCATGTCAAGCTATCATAGGTAGAATATAATAAGCCATCACATATTTACAGTAAGTATAGTAAAGAATATAAAATGAACTATTTCGTACCAAGCTATCGTTGGTTGAGTATAGTAAATAAGGTGAGTTATCGCATATCAAACTATCGCAGGTTAAGAAAAATAAGAAAATAAGCTTTCGCACACCGAGCTATTATGAGTTGAGAAAAGTAAATAAGATAAGCTACTATGTTCCAAGCTATCGTAGGTTGAGTAAAGCAAACAAAATAAGCTATCGCATGTTAAATAAATCAAGGCTATCGCATATTGAAATAGCAAATGTGGCCAATAGCAAATAAGTTGAAATTGGCTTCGATAAACCCAAAACCCAATAACAAAAAATAGCAACTTGAGCAACTAACAATGGATTGAAATGAAAACTAAAAAGGGAATCCGAAGAAGATCATGAAAAATTAAGAAATCAACAAATTCCCTAAAACCCAAAACTGGTGAAAATTAAGCTAAAATTAGATAACAATAACAACTCAAAAGCATAACTAGTATGTTAATATGTAAATCATACCAAAATAGAATCTTTAAGGAATTAGGATGTCTTGGGAAGGTTAATGGTGATTTGAAATCAAAATTTTAGAAAGCCAGTAAAAAAAGAGAAGAAGCAGAGGGAAAAGGTCATTTATAGGAGAGCAAGGAAAATAAATAAATCCTTGGATTAGGAGAAGGGAAAAATACACAGTTAGGATAAAGAATTTGGAGAATACAAATAGGTTAAAATAGATAAAAGGAATGAAATTTTACACTAAAGTATAAAATGTTTTTATAAAGGAAGGAAAATGTTATACCCAAAACATGATAGCTATTAAAGGATGATTATAAAAGGGCTACTGCATGCTAAAGGCCAGAAGCAAGCTATCACGGATTGATTATAAAAGGGCTATTGCATGTTGAAGGCTAAGGTGACAATAAAACGGGTTATCTCATGTCGAAGACCATAAGCAAGCTATCATAGATTGATAATAAAAGGGCTATCTTATGGTGAAGGCCAAGGTTGATAATAATAAGGGACATCGCATATTGAAGGCCAAAAGCAAGATATCGTAGATTAATAATAAAAGGGCTATCGCATGTTGAAGGCCAAGGTTGATAATAGAAAAGGCTATCGCATGTTGAAGGCCAAAATAAGCTATCACAAATTGGCAAAGTCGAAACCATCACAAGTTAATTAATCTAGCTATTGAAGATTGATACTTTAGATCTATCATATTATGAATGATTAAAATATTGAATGGTAATATTTCAAGGCTATTGCATGTTGGATAATTGAGTCATCAAAGGATGATGCTTCCAAGCTATCACATGTTGATTTATTTGGTTATCGAAGGATAATGCTCCAAACCTATAGCATGTTGATTGATTTGGCTATAAAAAATGAAGCTTCCTAGTTGTCGCATGTTGATTAATCTAACTATTAAAGGATGATGCACCTAAGCTATCATGTGTTGACTAATTTGGGCTATCAAGGGACGATACTTCAAGGCTATCACGTACTGATAGAATGAATTATCGAGGGACGGTTCTTTAAATTTATCGTGTATTGACGAATTGGGCTATCGAAAGTTGACAATCTAGAGCTATCGCACTTTGAAGAATATCCGCAAAATCAACACCCTAATTGGCCACATGGCATTCTCCTATTGGGCTAACTATACCACGCCATCATGAAGGAGATCAAGAAGGATAGAACCACATGTCATTTGAGCCATGTGCGACAGCAAATCATGACTGTTAGTTTCCTCAAATGACATGTGTCATGAATCTAAATGCTAAAGTTTTCTATAAATAGGGATGTACCCCTACTAGAAATGGGATGATTCCTAATTATTCTTTTTCCTCATTTTTAATTTTCTTGTATGTACAATAAAAAGCGGGATTTTAATGGAGGTCAAATTGAAACTGGAACTTTGTTTTTGAGGACTTGAATGATCTTTTCTTTGCATAACTGCCTTCATATGAACTTATGACTTGCACTTGATTACTTATGGACCAATGACTTGCGTATGCATCCTTTGACTTGTATATTGGACTCAAGGACTTACCTTCCTTTAATCTCCATGCATGTAGGATTGGAGTAGTTTTTTACCTAATAGTATCACTTAGGTGGTTTGGGTGTTAGGGAACACAGAGGGGTGTGATTCATATTGGTTAAAAGACCCGAGGGGAGAGGGACTTCAATGGAGGAGCACATTCTCTTCATTGTATCTTGGGCTCGCATCCATATGTCCGTCCTCTCCTCCTTTGGAATCTCGGGCATGTTTGAATAATTAGAGGATTGTGAAATTTTACTTTTGACAACCATGGCTCCCGTCCATAGGCCCTCCTAGCCGATTGTGATCCCTTGCATCTCCTGCTCCGCATACTCAAACCATCGAGGGTCATACACTTGCTACTCACTCTCATCTTCTTGATGGACGTGGCCGACCCAAAGCCCTGGGTCGGTTTCTGTTGTCTCCTCCACTACCTGCTGAGAGCTTCCTTAATCACCGCTCTTGTAGTTGCCACCACCGGCCTGCTCTTCCTTTGTCCGGGAGCCTCTTCTCTCCAATTTAGCATAGTTTGGTCGGGTCCGGATAGGTCGACCCAACATAGATTTTCATCCGTAAGAATGATGGCCAGGTTTTTTTTTGATCCTCTCCCATCCTTCTTATCCGCTCTAAATGATCGATGAAGTGGACCCAGATCTCCTCGGTTTCCTCAAGAGACACTACATCAAATGAAGATAAGTTAAAACTGTTTAAAATGATCCAGATCCAAGGTAAAAGTAGAAGAAAGTAAAATATATATGGCACTAAACCCCCTCACTTAAAGATTGTGGTTGAACTTGTAGGATCGATTTCACCCTAGAGGGGGGGTGAATAGGGTGATACTATAAATAATTAAAATTATTGCGGAAGTTATATCAATTTTAACACAGATTTCAACACAGATTAAGTAGAATAATAACAGCACAGATATTAATGAATAAATAACAGAACAGAACAACACAGAATTTACCCAGCTTCGGCAAAACCCTGCCTACGTGCTGCCCCCAAGGTTTCTATTAGAAATTAGATAGTCACACGCTTACACACGTAAACTCGCGACACCCGCTACTGACTAATCCTAACTCTACGCTCAAAACCTTGCCACAACTCAGCCACTGAGTTGCGAATTCTCAATCTACGCCACGTAGATTGTCCCCTAGTCACACAACTAGTAAAATAACAGTTTAAATTTAAAAACGATTTAAAAAGCAATTTAAAAAACAATTTAAAACAAAAACCCCATAACTAAAACCCTTATTGAAATAGCCGGCCCCTTTTGTTTATTATTCGCCCCGTTCTTTTTATTTTGGTTAGTGGCGGCTTTGTTCTCTCGATCATTCTCTTTGCGAAATTAGGGCTTTCATCCTTGATCCAAATTAGGGCTTTCGAAGAGCCAACTTTATGTTGATCGATTCGGTGATTATTCACGTGTAGCCTTGATCGATCGTTCCTCCTGTTGCTCACTTCGGCTGCTTCGTTGATCGAGTTCTTTCCTTGCTTCGGTATGTAAATTTTCCCTCTTGGTTCTTGTGATTTGCTTATTGGAACTCGATTGATTTTGAGATATTGGATTTTTGTTATCTGTTTTGCTCGTACTCGAAATTCTTGGTTTGCCGATGATGATTATTAGGGTTTATATAGGGGTTTGATCTCCTTGAATTGCGTCGTATTGATTCTTTCAATATTTAGCTTCGGCCATTCGATTTCGTTTGGATGTTTGATATTGATTCTGACTTCTTCAATTCGTATATATTTTGGTTGCTTGACATTCACGGCATTGACTCATTTCGTGATCACCACGATTTTGACTTGTTCATTTGATTTGGTCGTTGTGCTATCACGTCATTGAATGATGTTGATTTTTTTTGGTTCTGTGTTATGACTTGTTCGTTGCAGTTTTGACTAGACTTCGGCTATGTCTGTTCATCCCTGTAACCACCTCTGTTTCATTTTTGTGCTTTGTCAACTGCAGACTTTACTTCCATATTGTTTGTGCATATATTTGTGAATAGTTCCTTCTTGGATTTGAACTGTTTTATGTTGGTTTGGGTTTGCTTTTTTCTTGAGTCTAACTTGGAGCATTCTATTGCTTCATTCTTTGGTTCCTGTATGTCGACTATTTTAGAACTGCTTCGGCTAGATCATTTAACATCACCTGTATATATTGTTGCTTGATATAAACTTGAGTCTGCATAATACTTGGTCACTGTTGTCTTTGTTGTGGCCTTTGTATTTGTGTACTGGTACACATTCTGGTCATTGTTGCCATCTTAGCCTGGCATTTGTTTCAGTTTGGTTTGGTAACTTGTGCAGTTTACTGGTCTTTGATTTTGGTTGTTGCTTTTGCCTCTTGATGGTCTGACCAGACTTGATCATGTTGGCATAGTTTTGCTTTGTGTTCACTTTTGTCAGGTTGCATTCATAGATTTCATTGTTCATGTGTGTATGCTGCCTTGACTTTGGTCATTGCATTGACCTCGACATTTGATATGTTGTTTTATTGATGCTTCCTTGTTTCAGTGGTGTATCGGCATCGCTGTATCTTGTGCATTTGTGATATTTGTAGTTTTGATCAGTGTCTTGATTCATTGATGCATTTGATTACTTGCTGTCTGGTTTTGCTTGAGTTGAACCCAGTTTTAAAAACTCGGGTTTGACTTTGTGCTGATGACGAGACTTTGAATATATTGCACCTGAGTTGAACCTGTCTGTATATTTGGGTTTGACCTGTGCTCACCTGTCCCTGTAAATCGATCAAGTGTACATTTCGGTGTGCACGGCCTTGTGGCATGTACAGTGATACACTGTGCATGTCGCATTGTTCGTGTGTGATGAATTCAAATATAAATGATGACGAACATCCCAAATAACTGAGGCAAATATTATTTTCAAAAATCGCATTTTATTTTATACTGCAAAAACATTTCCTTTTCAATTTTACTGTGTCAATGTATATTTCTGCAGATTGCTCAGATGTTGGAATCAGACTGGAATGCAGTTGAGGACAAAATACGAGTGTGAGTGATATGTAGTGAGGTTATTGATGTAAAAATGAATTGTGATGTATTCAGAAATTGTATAGTTATAGTGAGAGCTTGAAATTGTACTATCAAAATTGTAATAAATATTTGTTTGAATAAAATATTCGTTTTGAATTTCAATTCTGTGTTATTTATTTTATTCAGCAAATATTTATTTTATCTGTGAAAAATAAGATAGTACAACATCAAATACATTTAAATGAATGTATATATGTTTATTATCATCAAACAAAAATCACGTAGACGCATATTCAACAGACAGTTGCCGATAAGAAGAAATACCAGTCTTGGTATCTGGAAACCTTGCCTAGAAGGCCATAGAAAAGAGCTAAAAGGTTGCAGGATTGCAAGTGATTGTACCAACCGTTCGAGGTGTGGGCCTGTTTAGACAGTTGAACAATGCCAAATGAAGAGAGGGCTAGACTATAGGAAGACCAGATCATCACAGACAATGTATAGCCCGCCAGGAGTGTAGCCATTAGGGTCAGTTGCATGGACACCATTAGTTGAAAGTTCAAAAAGCGGACGAAATAAGGATGATGTCCCAACATTGCATATAAGGCATGGACCATGTAAACTAACTAGATGGGGGCTAGTTTGGCCTATTCATGACCAAAGGGTTAAGAGGCTCGATTGCCAATGCCCCTTATTGGGCTAATGCTTCAGACAAGTTATCTCTCTCCTCTCTAACTTGAGGGAATCCTTCGCCCAACACAGGCCCGAGTGACCTAAACTCCATCCTTCCACAATGAGGCGCCCCACGAGAACATGATCGATGGATGTGTTAAGTCCCTCGCCTATGTGACCTATCATCCTAGGATGACCGCATGGCCTACCTAACCTACCACTTTAACCTACTTGACACTACACACGAATCATGGCCCATAGACGCTTAAAGCTTCTCTTTCTTGGCTATGGAATGAGGAACAGTTCAGTAATTTTGACATGTTTTTCCTTTTTAGTTCTCTGGTGGCTAGAAACAGTTCGACGTCGAATGATCAACGTTGGCTCCTCAACGTCAGTCGATCCACATCTCTCAGGGAACTCTTGCAATTACGGCAACTCTCAAAACAAATAAAAGTAAAAGGACATAGGAAAGTTATGATTAAACTATCAAATTTTGATGAGTAAAAGCATATGAAAACAATTACGGAATCAATATCGAAAGTAGAAGCAAAGAAGAAGAAGGTAACCCACCGATAAAATGAGGAAGTTAATCAAAATAGCCGACAAAAATCTTTAGAAAAGCTCGAAATTTCTCTTTAATGGCGAAATTGCAAATGCTTGGTAAATAAGAGAAGATAAGAGTGGCAAATGTTTATATAGTTTTGGTTTCTGATCTGAACTGTTGAATTGAATAGGTCGGAAACAATCTTGATTGTTTAGGTTTAGTTGATTACCTTGTCACATCAATAGTCATGTCTTTGAGCCATCTTAATTATCGAATCGTCATAGCCACTAAGTAAGTGACAAGTGTCGCCAACATTAAATGCAAAACGACAAGTCCACCTCTGCTCTCAAAAGCGAACTTGAAGGCAAAATGTTGCTCGATTTTCATGCAAGATACAACATATGTCCACGACGATACTCTGCCCGGCCCCTCATCCATGTGAATGCCTCATGCAACAACCCTCGAAGGGCTTGAATTTTTATTTCTTGCACACGTTATTGTCTTTTGTAATTCAAGCTCTTGTAACCCAATGAAAGGCAATAATACCCACTTCCAGATTGGAAGTAGATCAATTTGATTGAACCTCTCTAAATTTTGTGTCTATTTACTAATATTATCATTGATTATCTTTTCATTTTCCATTTATCAAGTACGGTATTAGTAAGATACCATTGTTAATATCTATTTCAACCCATAATTCTAAGGCTGGCTAAAAATTCAGTCAACACTTCTTCTCATAGACTCTATAGTATCTCCTTGTATAAACTTGATAGCACTTCCTTTATGAACTCGATAACCTTTCTTTTATAAACTCGATAGCATCTCGTTGTATAAACTCGATAGTCTCTTCATTATAAACTTGATAACATATCTTTGTATAAACTCGATAGCCTCTTATCATAGACTCAATAGTACTCCTTGTGTAAATTTGATAATACTTCCTTACATAAACTCGATAGCATCTCTTTGTATAAAATTGATGGCCACTTCTTTATAATCTCGTTAACATATAATTATGTAAACTCGATAGCCTATTCTTATAGACTCGATAACATTTCATTAAGTGACTCGATAACTTCATGATCATCTTTTTACTTAGTAGTTTTTTCTCTATAGCCTCCATTTTCTTTCTTCATGGAAATTGCATTTAATACTCCTTTTGACGACCTCTTATTTTCTTGCAGTCTTTGTGCTTTTTTTGTATTATTCCTTTTTCTTAAGTGGTAGTTACTTAGGGTTGGCACTTTGTATTCGTGTGTTACATACCGGGCTTGTCGGTAGCTTTTGTATGTTTTTTATATGGCAAACTGGAAACCACTCTTTTATAGAAAAAGACGTTAGTCGCTTTTAAAAATAATTTCCTACACTTGATTGGCTATGAAAATTAAAAGGGTCCACTTTCTACATTTTGAAGCAAAATCAACAAAATTATTAGAGCACCTCCACAAGTTGGAGAAAACTTAAAAGTGTGAAGGATTCACACTTTATTTTGTTTCATCACACTCCATTAGTTTAAATACGGGCGTGATGAAACCGGTAAAGTGGGAATCTATTCAAGTATTTTTTGGAGCATGAATAACTAAACTATTTTATGAAAATCATTTCGTGTTTAGACATTTTTCAAAAAACCGCTTAGTAATTACAATTTTTTAATATTAAATATACTAAATGGTTTTTAGAAACCAGTTTAAACACCGAACGGTTTAGTGAATTACAATTTATTTTTTTAGCTCGCAAATGTTTGTCACCGACAAGTGTTGCACAATTTCCTAATTCATTTACCCTCATATATGCACTTCAAAATTTTTTCGTTCTTTGAATATTTTGTTCTGGTCCATCTTTCAACTAAAGCTGTTATGGTTATAGAAATTATCCATTATCATACTATTACTTGTCAACCGATTACCCTTTTTCTGTGAAATCAATATATCAGTTTAATCGGTATGGTAACGACAAATTGATCATTTTCTACGATAAATAATCAGTAACATTCCTTCAAAACCAGCGGTAACGGTAATTTTACCAGTTAATTTATAATACGTGCATATTCATGTAATATGTTTTATTGTCGACATTTTGAACCAAATAAATGATTAATTTAGTTAAGTAATCATGTGCAATAATGCTAAATTGACTTCTTTTCTTTCTCTTTTTTTATTGAGTAATAATAAAATTATATAATGAAGCAGCATTACAGTATAAAAACATGTTAGGTTACTAATCTTTTTAATAAACTGTAATTACCTTTACCGGTGCGACGGTTATCAGATTATCGATATATAAATCTTCAATATAGCCTATCAGTAACGGTAACGGTAAACAATATAAACAGTATGGTAACGGACTAAAAATCATGAATTCAATTTTTGAGATCAACAGTTGTTGACATTAGTGAACCGCATTGAAAATTGAAAGAAAATAAAATAAGGTAATGTCATTTGAAATTGAAAAAAAACAAAACAAGGTAATGGCATTTGAAAAATAGTAACGGTAGCCATTACCCGATAGCTTGTTATCAACTCACCAATTGTAAATTTTCATAGCGTCCAAATCATGTTCCATTCATTGGAAGACCAGCCTACTCTGAGATTAAAGCAAAATATTCGCACAAATAGAGGAATAGAACTGGGCGGTCAAAGATCGTTATAACTTCATTCATATTACTCATCTATCGAAACGCTTAAAAATTCACCTCGCCACTACCGACACAAATCAACTTAACCACATTTTCACGATCTATATTAACCAACTTCCCCTTCACTCTCACTCCCCATTCTTTCTGCTTCTTCCCCTTCCACATCAAATCCAAATTCAAAACAATAAACTAAAATGTACACCTTTCTCTCACTGCAGCTCACTTTCTCTCTCCCCATTCTCCTATTCTCCGTCGCCTCCGCCCGCATTCCCGGCGTCTTCACCGGCGGTCCATGGCAGTCTGCCCACGCCACTTTTTACGGCGGCAGCGACGCTTCTGGCACCATGGGTACTTTTTCCCCAAAACCCCTTTAAACTCTGCTACATTACATTTTCTCCCAAATCTTCAGTTCTAATTTTAATTTATTCTGAAATATAGGAGGTGCGTGTGGGTATGGAAACCTGTACAGCCAAGGGTACGGAACGGAGACGGCGGCGCTGAGCACGGCGTTGTTTAACAACGGCATGAGCTGCGGCGCTTGCTTCGAGATCAAGTGCGCGAACGACCAGCGTTGGTGCCACAGCGGAAGTCCGTCGATTATCGTGACCGCGACTAACTTTTGCCCGCCTAATTTTGCTCAGGCGTCCGATAATGGCGGGTGGTGTAATCCTCCGCGTGAGCATTTCGATTTGGCGATGCCTGTGTTTTTGAAGATCGCTGAGTATAAAGCTGGGATTGTTCCTATTGCTTACCGGAGGTAATTGCTACATTTTTCTTTTGATATTTAACTGATTTTTCTTTTTGTAATTTTGCGTGCAGTAACATTTGTATAAGCTTCGTTGTTACCTACCTTTTTATTTTTTCCACTCCGTCGTCCGAGATTTGTCGAATTTAAGTTTGAAATTCGATGGATATTCCAAATTTAAGTTTGAAATTCGATGGCATATGAGCACAAAAGAATTTGCTATCTAATAGTGCAAATAACAGTGCTATTATTATTTTTTACCTGCGTCCATTTTTATTTACTGTTATTGATGGAGAGTGGATCGACAATTAATAAATAGGTAGCTTGTGGATAGTTCTGAAAATTAAAATATTTCAGTCTCTGAAGAACATATTATAGTGAAAAAAATGAACATTTACCTATCAAAATCTACTAATTTAAGGATATTTAAATCAAAAATCAAGTCGCTAAGAACAGTACAACTTGAAAAGCAGGCGAATATCAGGGAGACTTGAAAAAAATGGTCACATTCCTGATGTAAAGTCCAAGTAAAGAACATGAAATAAGATTTCATTTACTTTCTAAGTAAATACTTTATTCGCTTTATGTTACATCTGGTACCAAAAATTCTAACATCGTACCTAGTTTTAAATTTCAGCTATACTTTTCAGACAACATTTGTATGATCTGTTACGTTTGTCTACTAAATTTTCAAGCGTTGCTGCTTGTTATTTGTTAACTAACGTATGTAGCAAACAATGAATTATTTACGTTTTTTAACACTATAATGGTAAGTTAAAATTTAGAATAATACTTGCTTCGATGACTGCAGTCAAAAAGCCTCATAAAAAAGAATATAATTTCGAAGGTTTATGGCGCGATATTTTTCGATTTTTAAGCCATTTGCCGCGTTCCCACCACATAACAATCAATTCCTTGGTTAATGACGAAACTACCCCTGTGTGAAAAGAAGGGTAAAAGCCAGCTGGAAGGCAATTGCAGTAATTAACGAGAACGCGTGAATCTTTACGAATACTGCACAACCTCCTATGCACATGCGTTTGTTTTCACTTTTCTGTAGGACAGCAATTTGACATTTTGGTACATTCTCATTGACCAAACATTTAATTTTGTAAAAAAGCATTCAACCACGCCGCACTCGACACGTTCCACATAAATTTATACACGCGTACAGTTAAGTGGGGTTCGCCTTGTTTTTAATTTTTATTCTTCGCTGTAACAATCTGTACAGGGTACCATGTAGAAAGAAAGGAGGCGTTCGATTCACGATCAACGGCTCAAAATACTTCAATCTTATCCTTATAAGCAACGTGGCGGGCGCTGGAGACATCACCAAGGCGTACGTGAAAGGGTCGAACACGGGGTGGATGCCGATGTCTCGTAACTGGGGGCAAAATTGGCAATCCAACGCTATACTTGTTGGGCAGGCGATTTCGTTTAGGGTTACCGGGAGTGACCATCGCACCTCAACTTCGTGGAACATTGCTCCTGCCAGCTGGCAGTTCGGTCAGACTTTTACCGGTAAAAATTTTAGGGTTTGATTTTGTGGGTCGGGTTTGGTTTGCTTGGTTTACTTCCTGTTTTGGTGGAAGTGCTTGGCTATATATATTATTATATGTATAAATACGTAATGTGTGAAGGTGTTTAATGTAATTTTGGTGTGCGTTAAGTGTGTCTGAAGTGGCTGCAGTGGGGAAAAGAAAAAGAACTTGTAGCCCGCAGTTGCTTTTGTAACGGTTTATCTATATTTGTTATGATAATTTTATGGTAATTGTCGTTTTATGTTATCTTGATTCTTTGTTTCGAGTGCTAAAAGTAGAGTAGATAAATCATCAAATTACTTTGCATGTTAATTCAATTTTGTTGAGATCTTTAGCAATTATGAGTTAGTATGATGGTTTTGTTGATGGAAAAGTGGAAATTAGTAGGTCAATGCTATTTATTATTACTTAACCAGCAGTGATTAAGCTTAATGTACGTAATAACAATAGCAAAATTACACACAATGGATTAAAGTAACCGGCCCAACATTTGGTCCATGATAATTGGGTGGGTATTATAGTTTACTTGCCCTATTTAAATTACCTTACAAATCAAAGAAATAACGAATTAAGCCCTAATTCATTTGCAACTTTCTCTTTTCTCATTTTTATAGCGGCTTCTTATCTCACCACCTTATTCCTAAATTTCATATGTTCTTGCTCCTTCATATCCTTAAATCTCATATTAGGATTTATGTTGCTCTTCACTATATCATAATTGTCAACTGTGACGTCTTCGAGACCTAGATTTGACAATTCCATGCACGATTTTACATTATGAAGTTGGTTTCTACATGTGGGAGGCTGATGCAGCAACGCTATCTTCTTTGCACGTTGCAATTTGGTCCTAACGAAGGCACGAGTTTAATTCCTTTTCAATTATAATGTTGTATCGTTGCTCATTGATGTTTAAATTGGCTTTTGGTTGACATAAATTATTCTCAATGCTTTTATTTGTTGCTTCTTCAATCCACTGCTCACAGATAATTAGTTTTTGAATCAGGTTTGCGTCTTCACTCTTTTTTCGACTTAATCAATATTATACTGCTTTTTGTATCAGTAAGAATTACTTAATTTATCCGTAAGCAAGAAAGCAGACTAAATGATGTATCTTAGCCTGCCCTAGTTTACGCCGATTGGCTCCAGGTCGGCTCGCAAGCTAGCCACGATTGGGGGAAGGTCGATTGGGTTTTCTATATAAGATGATAACCCAAATCCAGCGTAGGCCCGCATCGGCTCCTCTATTCAATTGCACATCAAGCCTTCTACTGACCGAGCCTTCCCGCGCAGCAACTCCGACGACTAGCTTGCCCA
The DNA here is from genome assembly GCA_030737815.1 of Allium fistulosum. Classification (NCBI taxonomy): domain Eukaryota; kingdom Viridiplantae; phylum Streptophyta; class Magnoliopsida; order Asparagales; family Amaryllidaceae; genus Allium; species Allium fistulosum. The sequence continues at coordinate 1,298,145,967 of CM060904.1, read as the reverse complement.
TCAAGACAAAACACAAGCCCAGCTCGACTCATCTCTCATTGGCCCATTGACTCTCTCTCTCCGGTCCACTTACAACCCGACTTCAGGTTAGCTCCCCTTACTCAAGCATCTCTCCCTTTGCTATCTCTCAACCGGTGTAGCTTGAGATTGTTTCTGAAGGAACTGGGCTAGCCCGCAGTAGAGTTAAATGTTAAATTTCAAAAAAATTCTTGATGGTCTATTGGGCCTATCAAGTTTAAAGGGGATTTTTGATCCAATCTAAAAAATATTTTTAAATAAAAACCTTTTTTTTAAGATTTACATGGATTTAATGTTTATATAAATTAGAGTATATAAATATACTCTTATATATGTATTTCTGCGTGACTGTTACTTGTTATATTTAATTTGGAGAAGAAAAACCTTTCCTTTTTTTCTTTTAACTTATTCAATTAACGAGGGGATATATGGTTTTAATTGGAGAGAGAAAACTTTTCATTTCATTTTTCCTTTAATTAAATGATTGATGGATTAATTAAATGATGTATATAACCAAATGTATACCTAGCATATATTGTGAGTATATACAAATATACTCTAATGTATATTGAGGAAATGCAGCATATCATATTGTATACATAGCTAATGTGTACGTGTTTCGATGTTCGGATTTACACCACAACAAACACATTCTCCCTTTGTATACGCATTGGTTATCCAAAACATTGTTTAAAATTATATGAGTGCACACACACACATTTAAATATACTTATATAAATATATGTGCGTGTCTGTGTGTATTTTAATGAATCCTTTAATCAGTCTAAATTGATTCAACCAAGTTAATTAGTTTGAATTCAAGGTTTATTTTCAAAACATGCAATGATTGATTTAATAAAACAATCTGAAAACGCATCTTGATATATAAATCCAAATATAAACTATGTTTACATGTTAATAATTTAGAGTAAGCTAAAATGTAGATATTTTACAACCAATAATAAATTAAAATTTATTAAACAAAATTAGAATGTTGATGTAGGTAGATTTATACATTAAAAACAAATCTCTTTAATATCAAGATGTGTACAAGATGTGTACGTGTATGTGTGTGTTTTTTTAAAACATTAGTTGTCAAAATGGTTTTTAAATTAATTTTAATATAAATACACACACATACATATGTGTGTGTGTGTTTTGAAACAGAAACTAATTGTGAAGTAATGAAATCACCATTGACATTCAACTAAATTATATACATACATACATATATATATATACATATACATATACATATACATATACATATACATATATATATATATACACACATATGCGTGTATATATATATATAATTAATGAGTTATTATATTTAGATCTAAAATAACACCAACATCAACATAAAGAAAACAATAAAAATCAATAATTAGAACCATTGTTATTATTTTTACGAGTATATATGCACATCCTAATGAGCTTGTGTTTAATCACTTACGTATTTGAAATTTATGTATTACAACATCTCTACTATCATTTTCAACGAACCATGTTTTTTTCCCTTCATTACAATTTATTTGATAATTATCGAATTTGCTGCTATTTATTCTTATGTTGATTGCATTTTTCCTTGTCTTAATATTACATTATTTCAATTAAGATTTCTCTTGCTTTCTTATTTATATTCTTTGAGGAAGCAAATTCTTGCTCGGTCATTTGTATCTTCCACAAATAATTTGAAGAACTGTACTTAAAAAATAAAGATATTAATGAATTAGCTATTTGCTTTTGTGTTCATTAACTTTAAATGATTGTATTTTAAAAAAAATCATGTGTGTACTCTTCTTTAGATGCTACAAATGAAACTCAACTTATTTTATTTTACTACCAAACATGATGCTTTAGTACCGATTCAATGTTTCTGATAATATATCGAAATCTACAACCAACTTTAATTTCATCTTTTTATTTTATTTCCGATGTGTCCTGCACTCAAATATACTCATTAATCATTCAAATTTTGTACTACTGATGCATGCATAAGAAATTAAAATTGATTTCCATTTAATGCCGCATATATATATATATATATATATATATATATATATATATATCAAATTTTAAGTTTCAATTAGCACATACAAAAGCAATAATAATTTCAGGTGCATGCTAACTTCCATCCCTTAATTTTTTGCCAATGCTTCGCTTCTATATAACTTCAAAATATATCAATAGATTTCCATGCCCCTCTCTAAAGTTATCAATAATGAGATATGTATCGGCTGCCAAATTTATTTTGTTGAGACAACAAAAGCAACGTCGCTCAAGCTTTTATACATAACATAAAAAAAGCCACATCTCTCTGCCTTTTTCCTTTAACAACAATTTATTCCATTGTCATTTGAGTGCATATTGAAAAATGGTTCTGAATAAAAGGCATAAGAATTACATCTCATCCAATATATAGTGATAAAAAATTGAAACCCCAAAAACTGTACCATAGAGAAAAATATACAAAGCATAACAACCCTTTAAATGTTTAGGACATGCAAAATACAATTATTCATTTAACTTTTACAAACCAAAACATCAATCAGTAAAGGTTTTCACTATACCAACTTTCAGCGTGAACTTTGTTAACGAAAGTAGTATATTTATATCCAGTCAGGCTACTCATAGACCACATAATCGCATGTCTATATATTAAATAATTCAATTTAATTAAATGCTCGTTGAATAAAATAGAACTTATTAGTTTGATCCAAACAGTTGTTGTGATTCAACAAAATTGTGGTTCATCTCTATTCACATTTTAATCAAATGTTTTCAACTATATGCAATCCGTATAATATATTATTTGAGTACACATATGCTTTACCTTTTGAAAAATCATGGTAGATAAAGCATTGATCAAAGAATGCCAAAAGAAGAAGAAAATTAAATATATGTTGTTGTTATATGCACATGTTGGACTGGAATGATTCAGTAAACCATAACTCATCATCATAAAGGAGCATGTCAGAGCCAAATCAATTATTTGTCTAGTATTCATCGTAATGCATAATTATCAATTCAAAGGGATTTGTCATAGGCATTGGAGAAGTCATCAACTCTGGTATATCTAACTCTCCTATTATTACAAATGTTTTATTAGTAGAAAATTTAAAACACAACTTGTTAAGCATTAGTCAATTATGTGATAAAGGTTTTCAAATAAATTTTGAAAAAGATAGATGTAATATTTTAGATAATAACAAACAACTCATTTTTGAAGGTTTTAGAAACAAAAATATTTATGTATTAAACATGAATATTAATAAAAATTCAAACTTATGCTTAACCGCCAAACATGATGATCCATGGTTATGGCATAAACGATTTTGTCATATTAATTTTAAGAATATTAATAAGTTAGCTAAATATGAGTTAGTAAGAGGGTTACCTAAAATAAGTTACAAAGTAGAAAATTTATGTGACGATTGTCAAATTGGTAAACTAAAGAAAAGCTCGTTTAAATCTAAAAATAATATTTCTACAAAACAACCATTAGAATTATTACATTTAGATTTATTTGGTCCAACACAAATAAGATCTATTAATCACAACAAATATGTTTTTGTAATAGTCGATGATTTTTCGAAATATACATGGACTTTATTTCTAAAACATAAAAGCGATACTTTTGGTATGTTTAAAATATTTGCGAAACGAATTAAAACTCAAATGAATTTGAAAATTAAAAATATTAGAAGTGATCATGGAGGAGAATTCGAAAATGATCTTTTTTCAAATTTTTGCAATAAAAAAGGAATAACTCATAATTTTTCTTTTCCTCGTACACCCCAACAAAATGGCGTCGTAGAAAGAAAAAATCGTACATTACAAGAATGCGCATGAACATTATTAAATAGTAGCGGATTACCAAAACACTTTTGGGCCGAAGCTATTGCTACATCTTGTTATGTATTAAATCGAGTAACTATTCGCCCAATGACTAAACAAACTTGTTTTGAAATTTTTTTTGGTAAAAAACCTAAAGTGTCATACTTTAAAAATTTTGGTTCAAAATGTTTTATATTAAATACAAAAGATAAATTAGGAAAATTTGATCCAAAAGCCGATGAGGGTATCTTTGTTGGGTATTCGGATCGTAGCAAGGCATATAGAATTTTTAATAAAAGAAATAATACTATAGAAGAGAGCTTACATGTCTCATTCGACGAAAATCCTTTCAAACATCAGACTAATGATGAAGAAGAAATTATTCCACTAACAAATTCAACAAATTCTATTAATAATGAAGCCAATATACAAAATAACACTATTGTATCATCTCCTAGAATTCTTAAGAATCATCCAATAGATAATATTATTGGAGATCTTAATTCAAGAGTTACAAGAAATCAACTCAATCAAATAAGTCATATAGCGTTTGTATCAAACTTTGAACCAAAGAATTATAAAGAAGCCTCAAATGATAATTTTTGGATAATAACTATGCAAGAAGAATTACATCAATTTGAACATAATAACGTATGGGAATTAGTACCAAGACCTGAAGATCAATCGGCAATAGGAACAAAATGGGTATTTAAAAACAAGGCGGACGAAAATGGAAATATTGTTAGAAATAAAGCACGATTAGTTGCTCAGGGCTACAATCAAGAAGAAGGCATAGATTACGATGAAACTTTTGCTCCGGTAGCAAGATTAGAAGCCATTCGTACTTTACTCTCCTTTGCAACTCATAACAATTTCAAACTATTTCAAATGGATGTCAAAAGTGCCTTTTTGAATGGTTTTATTAAAGAAAATGTATACGTTGAACAACCACCACTTTTTGTTCATGAAAAATATCCCGATCATGTTTTTAAATTACATAAAACACTATATGGATTAAAACAAGCACCTCGCGCATGGTACGAACGCCTTAAAAATCACCTAATAACATCTGGTTTTCATATAGGTAAAATAGATACAACTTTATTTATTAAAAGAGAAAATAACGATATTTTGGTTGTACAAATTTATGTAGATGGTATCATCTTTGGTTCAACCAACGAAAATCTATGTAATAATTTTTCAAATATTATGAAAAATGAATTTGAAATGTCACACATGGGAGAATTAAATTTCTTCTTAGGATTACAAATAAAACAACTCGAAAATGGAATTTTTATTCACCAACAAAAATATTGTAACGATTTATTACATCGATTTAAAATGGATAAAACTTCAAGCAAACCAACACCAATGAGTACCACTATTCACTTAGAAAAAGATGAAAATGGGAAAGATTTTGATGAAAAGTTATATCGAAGCATGATTGGTTCTTTACTATATTTAACAGCTAGTCGACCAGATATTATGATGAGTGTATGTCTTTGTGCTCGATTTCAAGCAAAACCAAAAGAATCACATCTACGAGCTATTAAGCGCATTTTATGTTATTTATCTAGTACTACAGATTATGGTCTGTTCTATCCTAAAGGATCATCTTTTTAACTTGTCTCATATAGCGATGCGGATTTTGGTGGTTGTAGAACAGACCATAAGAGTACTAGTGGAACATGTCATTTTATCGGACAATCTTTAGTTTCATGGTTTAGCAAAAAACAAAATTGTGTTTCTTTGTCTACTTGTGAAGCCGAATACATCTCCGCAGCTCTAGCATGTGCGCAAGTAATATACATGCAACAAACGCTAATGGACTTTGGAAAAATTATCAAAAAATCTCCAATATATTGTGATAACACAAGCGCTATAAATTTATCAAAAAATCCTGTTAATCACTCACGAACCAAACATATAGATATACGACATCATTTTTTGCGAGACAATGTTGAAAAAGGAACTATCTCTTTAGAATACGTAAGTACCGAAAATCAAGTAGCCGACATATTTACAAAACCATTAAACGAACAAACTTTCATTAAACTCAGACGAAGTTTGGGGATTTGTTCACTTCAAGATCTTAACTAAAATTGAATTAAAAACTAAATTTAGTTCACCTCTTCATTACCACAAATTGATGAATTTCTGAACCATTAAAAATTTAGAAAATTAGTCTCCTAAGCAACTCTAGAATTTAGGTTTTGTTGTCTTTCTGATCTATGAATGTAACTCCTTCGTATTATTAATGCAAATTTCTTTTTTGGCTTGAACTTTTATATATTCTTTTTGATAATGTCAAAGGGGGAGAAATATAGAAATAAACTTAAAACAAAACTAAGCACATATTTAGGGGGAGATTTAGAATATATATATAAGTACATTGAATAGTTGTCATCATCAAAAAGGGGGAGATTGTTAGGAAATCAATTCCTTTGTTTCGATGATCACAACTATGCAATGGAAAACAAATGTACATATACAGGAAGTTGATATAGTAACATCACCAATGAGACAAGAACAAGACTCAAAAGAAGTATCAAGAGGCTACAAGTCGAGAGAATCGGAAAAGAAATGATAAAGGCACAAGAAAAGCAACATGCACTAATCCAGACGTTTGAGTGCACTGACCAGACGTCTGGTTAAGTTCTCTGGTTCACAAACTCAGAAGAAACTAGACGTCTGATCCTGAACTCAGACGTCTGAAATACATCCAGACATAAAACAGAAATAAAGACCAGACGTCTGGTTTATAAACACAGACGTCTGAAATGCTACCAGACACAAAAAATATATGAAGGCAAGACGTCTGAGGTCACTTTCCAGACGTCTGATTATTGGCTCGACTGTGTATTTTCAAACTCCAACTGTCACATTCGAAAAGACACATCTGCTTCTCTTCACTGCAACTCTTCATCACCAACATGAGCAACTATACAACGATTGTTAATGAAGGCAACTACACATAGAAACTCTTCACCACTATAAATAGCATCAGGAATTCAAGAGAAAGATTCACCTTACTCACTTACGCTCTTATCTCTTATACTCTGATTTATACCTGATCTCTAAGCAATCAACTACCTGTATTTAACTCTTCCATATACAGAACTCCTCATTCAAATATTCTCTAGATATATATATATATATATATATTGGAAGCATTTGTACTCAATAGTCAACATCCGTGTTATAGAACACATTCTTGACAAAGAAACTCTGCTATTGTAAACTTGTTCCTTCGGGTCAAGTGAGGGTTAGTTGAAAGGAAATTCTGAAGAGGAGCTTCGGGACTGGACGTAGGACGGGAGGTCCGAACCAGTATAAAATCCTGGTGTGATTATTTTCATTTACTTTGCTACTATCATTTATCAAGTTATATTATATAGTTAGCTGTTTATACTTGCATATATATATATATATATATATATATATATATATATATCCTATACGATCCACTCATATAGACTTTCAAAGTGTTGATGGTTGATGGTTTTGTATGTAGGCTGGAAGAGGAACGTATGGTTGTGGAAGTGAGGAGATTAGTTGGACAATGTAATGGCAGTGAGAAGTTTTGTTGAAATGTTGCACAGAGCAGTTGATAGTTGGTATGGTGAAGTAGCAGATGCAGTGCAACAGTGGAATGGGTTGATAGCTGAAACAAAGGTGAGTGATGATTGTTTGCAAGTGGTTACTGTAGTGGCACTGGGTGATGTTTGGATGTGGAGGATGGAACAGTTTGCAGTTTGGAATTGGTTACAGCAGCTATCTGGTTGTGTCTAGTAGAGATGTAGTTTGAATGATGAGTATGGGATTGGTTTGTAGTAATAGAAGGCTAGGTGATGTAGAACAAGTTTGGTGAATGATGAATGTGGGTTAAGTCTGGAAGTCTGGAAGTTTGGTAAGTTTTTGTTGCTGTGATGTGCATAGAAATGGTGAACGTGTTGAACTTTATGGAGTTATGATGTGAAGTAGTGCTTCAGGGAGGAGTTTGAAGTTTCGATTTGCAGCTGAATGGTGAATATGTGAACTGGTTGTTGTATGCTTGGTGAAGTGTAGGGTGGTTATGGAATAATGGCAGAGGTAAGGAAAAGAGGTGGAGATGTAGGCTGTGACCAGACTGTTTGCTGTGGTAATGGCAAGTGTTTGAAGTGGTGGATCAACAGTTTGAAGTGATAGGAGTTTGGTTTGTATGGATTGAGGAGGGGATAAGGGGGAGGGTCTATGTGAAGTGATTTGGGTTGTGTGTCTGTGGATTGTGATGGTGATTGTCAGAGGGAGGGGAATGTGGCTGTAGGTGATGTGATGTTTGAAAGTGGTATGGTTTTGGGTATTGTCAGAGGGAGGAAAGTGATGTGAATGTCAGTGAATGTTGATGGTATTGGTTAGAACAAAAGCAATGTGAAGGAGTGAATGGTCGAAATGGTGGAAGTATTGGCAGATGGTAGTTGGAGGTTGTAAATCGATAGAGGATGGCATATTGTAAGGAAGTTGCAAGAAATGGCAATGGTGGTAGTTTTGCAAGAAATTGGTCGAAGCAAATGCGGCAGCAAGTATTGTATGTGTATGAAGTTTGAAGGTATGGATATGAGCTGGCAGTAAGTGGTGAGAGCAAGTTATACGACAGAAGTTGTTGAAGGAGTGAATGAATTGTATGTGCACTGGTGGTATGAAATGTAGGCTTCAAGGCACAGTGTTGGTTTGTTGTATGTCTCGAAGGAGATATTTGACAGTGAAGTTATCACAGTTTGCTGGTTTGAATGTTACTCGTTGACGCAAATGTTGGTCAAAGATATAAGGGGAGGCTGGTAGGTTTATGGTTAGGAGGATGTAATGTGGTAAGAATTGGTAGTTGGAGAAGGGTGTTATTGTCACTGTTGTGCACTGTCTGTGACATGCACAGTGCAACAGAGAGGGGAACAAAGAGATGATGAGAGTGGATGGGCTGGTTTTGTAAAAGAAAAGCAAATGAATGTATTTGTAAACATAAATTCAATGCAATAAATATTTTTTGTTAATTGGATTGTCTTTTTAAAAAAAATGAAATGCAAATGGAAAAGGAAACTAGAAAAACAAGCACACAAATCAAAATAAAAGCAAAATTCACACAACTAACACACAACAATTTTTTTATTATAGAAAATTCAAATTAACACACAAAACAAACAGACAATAAAATCAAATAAAAAAATAATCCGAAGAAAAGAAAATTAAAATCAAGACAAATTGCCCCAGCAACGGTGCCAAAAACATGTTCGGACGGCTAAATGTCTATCGGTTTAGAAAATAGCCGAACAAATTTTGTAATAAAAATTAACCGCAAGCGCACGACGTACAATTGTATGTGGCGAGTACGGGTCGATCCGCATGGAATTGTTAGATTTTAAATTTCTATTCAATCAAATTAAACCAAAGTTGAGAGTGATTAGTCGAAAAAAAGAGAGAAAAATGACAAAAAGAAAGTGATAAATATATGAGAGTGTTATGAAAATTTAGAGGTAATTTCCACTCTCTAGATCACATAAATCAACAAAATGAAGTTATGATCTCTCTTTTGGTCATTAGTGAAATTAGTTGATGTGCTTATCATAAATATGGTATATTTGTGCTATTAATTAGCCCAATATAAACCATCAAACTATAACACAACCACTAATACACATTTAAATCTCATGAAATATGACAACAAATTTGAAAGCAAAATCTATTTTAAGCATGGCTTATTAACTATTGATTAGAAATTTAGGCCATCAAATTTTAATTTCAACATTAACTTCTTTGCCATAATCATATTTAGATGAAGAAGCAATTTGTGTTTTGTGATTGTTTAAGCATAGCCTATTTGGTGTCAACAATATAGGCTATCAAATTCAAAGCAAAAACAACAAGTTAAACCACTTCAAGCATTCTCATTAAACATAAAAAGAGCGCATAAACATCAAATTATGTTGAAGCTACATGATTAGAGAGCTTCATTACCCCTAAATTGAAGGGGTTTAGCTTCTCATATTTGTTATCATTTCAACAAATGTAGCTTGCAACATGAAAGAAAAATAAAAGAAAAAAGAGAGAAAAATAAAAGAAAAACTAATTAACAAGAAATAAACACTAATCTACTTGCATGAAAATAAACTACACTACTAACATAAGAATAAAAGCATGTAAAAGAAAAGAGCATATATTAAATTGCATTAAAAAAATTACATGAAATAAAAATGGCTAAGTAGCCATGAAAAGAAAGAGAGCTCTCATTTTATTTTTGATCTAAACTAACTAAGAGAAGAGAGCCTAAGATAGACTAAGAGAAGAGAGCCTAAAGAAGAAGAGGGTTACATGAAGATATGGGGTATTTATACATGTTTGGAAACCCTAATTCATTTTTTGGGAACTACCCAAACTACCCCTTAAAACGTGTGATGGCCAAGTAACCATTAGGATAAGATAATCATCATTTAAATGTGCATGAAGCTTTAATGGCCTTTTAGCATGTGCATTAGCTCTAATTTGTTCATTAAGGTAGGTGGGTAGGTGGGGTCCTCCATGATCATGTCTTTGAATTATTTCCATCTTCATTCCTTTGTATCTTCTTTGTGCATGCATATATCTTCATGAAACCACTTCTATATGAAGCCAAATTCCTACAAAATAATATAGAAATTTTCAATTAAATTTTCTCAAATTAATATATGCACAAAAATGACCATCTTTCCCCTATATGAAGATGAATATATGACAATTTGAAAATAATTTGAATTTTGGTTTAAACATGTTAAAATACCCGATATGATCACTTATTTAATTTAATTAGATTAAATATGGTGGTAAATATATGCATGTTTACGTGCACATTAGAGGAGCTAGGAAGAAGTAAGCAAGTATGATGCTTCTATTTCGTTTGTTGCGCTAGCTAGGTCGTTAAGTCTGTAATTGTCAGAATTCTTAACTGGGCATAACAAAACCATGGAACGATTAGTCTCGGCCTTCCTTGTGGCTATTCAAGTGTGTGCGGTTCCCCCCATGTCGTAGGCCTGTTGGCGCACTTGAACTGTACCTAGGGTCTCTCCACAGCTCTTCCGATTGCCCCCAGTCCAGTGGATGCGGTTCTTCTGAGTTCTAAGTTTTGGCTTGATTCAAGTCGGCCTCTGATTAACCACAAGGTCAGTTTAGTTTTGGCTTAGTTCCTTTGAGAGACTTTGAAGCTCTGGGGTTCGGTACTATTTTTTTCATCGATCGTTGGAAGTGATTCCGTTAATTATGCAAAGTGCTGATATAATTGTCGATTTGTGGCCCCAGAGCATGACTTCTTTGACTTCAAGGGGCTCTAGATCAGATGATTGCTGATCTTCCTATTTACCTTCACAATGCTTTAGTTCGTGAGAGACCTTTATGTTCGCGAAGGGTTTTTTGGATCAGATGACCGTTGATCTACCGGTTCGCCTTCATGATGCTTAGTTCGTGAAAGACCTACACGTTGACCGTCGATCTACCGGTTCGCCTTCACGATGCTTTAGTTCATGAAAAACCTTCATCTTCGGGAATGGTTTTTTTGGATCGGATGACCGCTGATGTACCTGTTCGCCTTCATGACGCTTTAGTTCATGAAAGACCTTCACGTTTGCGAAGGGTTTTTTGGATTAAAGGACCGTTGATCTACAGGTTCGCCTTCACGACGCTTTAGTTCATGAAAGACCTTCCTGTTCGCGAAGGTTTTTTTGGACCAGATGACCGTTGATATACCAATTCGCCTTCACGACGCTTTAGTTCGTGAAGGAGTTTTTGTGGTTGGATATCTGGCGACTAGACGGCCTTGGAATGATAATTTATCGATTTCGAGAGGAATTTTGATCAGATGGTCGACGACCAGACGACCTTGGAGCGATAATTCATTGACTCCAAGAAGAGTTCTTGGTTGTGTGTCCGATGGCCCAACAGTATTAAAGTAATAATTCAGCGCTTCAAGCGGAACTTTTGGGATTCAGCTTGCGGGAACATGGTTTTATCGGTTCCTGGAGACTAAGGGGTTGGATCTGTTTTTTTAACGATCCTTTGGACAAGACTTCTTGACATTGCCATAGCAATGTTAGTTCTCAGAAGGGGGATCGACATGACTCGTCGAGGGTATAGAAGCATTTCTTTCGCCGTTCTGTCCGTAATGCCTCCAGTGTCCCGGTATAACTCATTTGGATAAGGAAAGTAGACAAGGATGGATGAGAAGGCATCGCTTTAGGTTGCTGCCCTATTTCTTAGTTTCTAGCTAGCTAGAATGTTATTTGATGATCGTCCTGTCATCTGATTTCATCAATTAGCTTGGGCGCTTTTCTACTGGGTCTTAGTAGCCTATCTTGGGCAGAAGGTCCCTGAGGTCTTGTAGCTCCTTCATCGTTTGGTATGTTCTTTGGCAAGTTGGCGGGTTTACCTTCTTCCAATTGCACTACTTCTAGTCTTTAGGACCGGTTTGCCTTCCCATAGAATTCTTCCAAGGTAGTACGTTGTTTCATCCTTTAATGATTCCCGAGGGCCTTGCAGTAGACTGCATCTGTCACCCTCGCTTCGTCCATATGCTAGTCATACCTGTAAAAAAGCAATTTTGAATCAGTTGTAGAGTTGTACAAAAGGTATAATTGGCATGATAAACTTCTTTGGATATTCTACATGTTGAACGGCTTCGACGAATGGGTTTTGATTCGGGAAGATGCTCTAATCATTGTCAAACTAGTCCGTTTTCAAGTTACAGCTGTTTATAGTGCTTGAGAATGATATATGCATAATTGTCTATGCTTGAATGATTGGAAATGCCGATTGAATGACAAATCACTTATGATGGGATCTTGGATCAGTGACGATCCCCAAAAAATTTCAAAATAGGTGAGATCGGTCTGGGGTGATAAAGAAGGCCCCACAAGGTTGCATTCCAAATTTCAAGGTATTTGGAGTTCGCATGTTCGAGTTATGGCCAAAAGAAGATGGATCGGCTTTGATGAATCGGTGGTATTTTACTTGAAGTCCGACCCGAGAAAATTTGCCATTTGCTTGGAATCAGCACATGGTTCGCTTGGAGTTACAGAATTTGACGTGCTGGGTTGGTGACAAACGTTGCTTGGAGCCATTTGCATGTTTGCTTGGAGAAAATATTGGTTTTACCCGAGTCTGATTTTGGGCCAGGATTTCCTAGGATTACTTCGAGTCAAAGTGTGATTACCCGAGTTCGACTTCGAATCAGGACTTCCAGAATCTTCTTCGAGTCAAATAGGCGATTAGCTGAGTTCAACTTCGAGTCAACTATGAAGTGAGTTTTTCAACGACCATTTTGACGATTTTTGATGATTTTCAACGACGACCATTTGTGATTCGACAATGGGAGATCCATGATGTGATTGGAGCGCTAAGAGAGCATCTATCTTTTCCATAGGATCCTTTTGATTGTTTGTCATTTTATGGTTAATTTCATCAACCGTCTTGTTCAATTCTCCCTTAGTCACAACTTCATGATATGTGGAGGATCCTGGAACCTGATCTCCAGAGTTGGCTCCTATTAACATTAGGTTCTTGGGTTGTTGACTTCAATTTGCCGAGGGTTCGTTTCTTCTCCAGCAATGGTAGATCCTATCGGTTTCCTGAAGGTAGTTCTCTTTCTTTCTGGTGCCATTGATTCTCAACAGCAAATCTTCTAAGCAGAGATTGAGGATCTAACTTCTGAACCTATTTGATCCAAAGTAGATAGCTAGATTTAAGCCTAAGTTGGATTCTCAGTGAAAGCACCAAAATGTTAACATAAAAAATGGATCAACTCCCTGGACTGGGCATGAAAGCACCAGCCTTGTCTTACAGAGCAATAATACAGAGAATAAATGAAGAAAAAACATAAATAGTAAGAAGATAAGAAGATTTTTATAGTGGTTCAGTTGTTAATGAATCCTACGTCTACTTTATAACATTTATTACTGATTGATTGCTGTTACAAAGTAATTTGGATTACAAAGTAGTTGAATATCCCGAGTTACACTACGTCCCCAATGCTGGAGTTCACTAGAGAATCACAGTAAACCCCTTAAATGACTGTTGTAAGGAGAGAAGAGAAGAGTGAAGAATAGTTCCTGCCGAGTTTCAACAGCCAGTCCCCAAGATCCACTTTATGTTGGAGAGTATTTGTAGAGGTTTGAGAACTACTAGGCCAGGCCTTCTTGCCAGATGCTTGAAAATGACCATAGGAAGACACATTGCAAATCCCATCACGAACTAAGCTAACTTGATGGATCGCTAGTGATACATAGGCTATGGATTGCTAGCGATCCATAGCTTCTAGCTTGATTACAATCCAACGTCTAGATATGCTTCCCCTTGCCTTCTGCTTTAAAGTTCGTGGCGACTTGATGAGATGGTATGGACCGCTAGCGATCCATGTACTTAGCTGATTTTTGGACTTTGTTTGGGGTACATTTGTTGTCACGTGTTGGTGTTTTCCAAGTAATTTCGTAGCATGTTGCCTTGTTTTGATGACGGTCCGCTTATTGGTTGCACTAGACTGCTGATTGGACTAGACGAACGCGTGTCTCTTGATTTAACTAGCTCAGAATCCCATCAAACTTAGCCATTGTCCTTAAAATACCCACTGGACCATGATGCAAGTGAAATCATGAATCCACGAGCCATAGATGGTGATCCATCACCTTCGTGTATTTCCGCTTTCTATTTCTTTGATTTCTCTTGGTTTGTTGTTCTAGTCTTTTTGGTTGGCTCTCGAGCTATTCTGTCTCGACCAAGCTGTTCTGACTTCCTTTGGATTTTGCTGGGTTAAAGACCCGGATAACTGTCGATATGTGTATGTCTATGTGTATTAACACACATACACATATAGATTTATACATACACATATGTTTTCTTAAACATTCATTGTAAAATAGTTTTCAAATTAATTGTAATACAAATACATGTACATACATACGTAATTATATATGTATGTGTGTTTTGAAATAGAAAACTAAATGTGAAGTAATGAAATCACCATTGACATTCAATTAAATAAATAAATAATAATTAATTAGTTGTTATATTTAGATAAAAAAATAACACCAACATCAACATAAAGAAAACAATAGGAATCAATAATAAAAAACATTGTTATTATTTTCAGATACAATTCAAATCAACAAATTCAAAATTTTCAGATTTATACATATACGGATTAAAAATTGACAATAAACGTGTATACAAATCTATAAAAATAATCAACTAAACAGATATATAACATCATGATGAATATACACATAAAATAGAGTATATCATACCTAATAGATGTAGCCCTTGAATGTACCTTAATTGATAGATGCTCCTAGATTCAAATCTGAATCGGTCTATTAGCTTTGAAAGAGGAGGAGAACCACCTTTTATTTGATTGATTTAATTAGATGCCATTAATATATATATATATATATATATTCTTTTCTTTTGCCTTGAATTTCCGACTATGAATGTTAAAAACGAATATGGAGGCTAGGGTTTTGGAAGAGAATGATTAAGAGAAGCAAGTGAATGAAAGACAAGGTATTTATAGAGGTAACCTTCCTTAACCTTCTCCCTTCATTTTCTAGATCCAACCATTAGATTTCAAAAATCTGTTTTCTTTATATGGATTGTAATGAAAGAGGTTTTAGGGCTCTTTAATTTGTTCAATAACACTTAGCAAATAGTTACATTTAAATCAAATATAAATGCCCATCGATATCTTATATCGATTTGTACATATACAACTACCAAATACGCACTCAAGTAAATGCTAATGATATTAAAAGAATTATTAATGGCATCCAGTACATCAAATAAAAAAAAATTAATATTTTCCAAAAATATTAATTAATTTAATTAATTTACAACAACTTATAAATCAATTAAATCGTGTGGTACTTTGGTGAATCTATCAATGTGTTGGTGCATCTCGCCGATGTAACGTCGATCGGCAATTAATATCGAACTATTCGGATATTAACGTTCACTCGTCGCCTTAGCTAGCAGAGTGACATTTTGGGAAAATTTATCACTTACACATCTTTTCAGTAACATCTAATTTTACTTATTTAAGTGTTATCCGGTAGTGACAATTATTTATACCAATTCTCTTCTTCAAAACTATACCACATTAGGACATATGGAATTTGGTTATGGTCAAAATTCCTATATTGTCCACATTCAACTTTATAGTCCAAACACAAAGTCCTTGATTCAATAATAACAGTTACCATTAACCGAATTACTCTGATTGGAGATTTTGGCTTTGAGTTGACTTCAGTTAACCGTGATACTAACCCCAAATAACTGAGAAGACGAATCCTCTGTTGAATAGTGTCTCACTTCCAGTACTTCCACTAGACCTAACTATGGTAGTTCAATGGATGTCATGCCATGATTTAAATATAATCAATGCGAAACTTTCAATTGAAGATTAATAATATTCTCAAGTCAAGAGAACTGTGTAAATTAGTCACTTCGATGTTTTCTATTTGACTTCTAGCGTGCTCTAAGTGTTGTTACGAACTATATCATGACATTATTATCATATAACAATGTTATATAATTCTCAACATTTAAAATCACCCTCGGCTCAATTATAAAATTTATGCATTTATTATATATAAATTGCTTTTATCATGGTGCTATTCAAGGCGATGTACTTAGGCTTTTTGATTGAATCAACCATGGTCTTTCATTTAGAACATTTCCAATTTAAAGAACCTTAACTTGAATTTATTATTGACATATTATACTCAACATCACTTATGAATTTTGAGTCTGAACACTTCTTCATAAGGAATTCATTGTTTATGTAAACAATTCTCAAAAATACACAAGATCACCTCAAACAACTATTTAACAATGTCAATTTGAATTTGATATTTGCTTCATGTATCGTATACACAAACAAACCACGATATCACAGACAACATAATATGTATGATAATACTATTGACAATGCATAAAGAATCCATCATACATGTTCCGTATTAAACATTTTAAACAGATGTCCTTGCATATCGTTTGGGACATTCCCAATATATTTTACACTTATTATATAAACATCATTTTCAAATCCAACGTCGAGTATTAAAACAACTAGAGCTGATTTGAACACAGGTACATCGTTAACAATTAGCAACATGTTGTTTATTTATGACTTAGAAATATCGATGTTAAAGAATTTCTTTATTAACCCCAAAAAGTGTAAGGAGAGTGAAACTTGGTGGTGGAAAGTCTAAGGCAATCCTAGGCTAACTAGCTTGGAAGGCATATGCTTCATGTCGAATCCATATAAACATCGAAATCATGAGTGCTTAGGAATTCAAAACTAGTTTTGATCGAAATCATAAGTGCTTAAAATTTTGAAACAAGTCATGACTCAAGAATTCTTTATTGATATCTATGAAATTGTTGAATGTACAAGGCCTTATTTGCTAAGGAAGTCAAAAAGCATGCCTCTTAATTCAATATGTTATGCGATCGTACATGTACAAGCCCTTATTTGCAATAGGAGTTGCAAGATTACAATTGACACTAAAAATCCCCAAATTGATTTAGGGTTATAAAGTTTTAAAAGTTAGAAATGAGAGAAGAATTAATCACCCCTTCCTTCATGTCCCTAGGACTGTAGTTATAGGGGTTGAGAGGTGCAGCATGATTGCCACGTGTCATTTCCGGGATACTTACCTTTCGGCATCATCAATCATATTAATGGTGTTCGACATCGGTTTTAATTTAATGATCTTCAGCATTCCTTTATATGTTGTTGAGTTATGGCATCATTAAGGTCTGGTAAGCTTCAACATTCACCTCGTGTTGATCGTCTATCATCAAATCTTATGACATCCCTTGTTGAATAGGTGACATGCAGCATGCTTTTATACTATTAGTAAGCATCAACTTTATATATAGGTTTTTGAAGGCTCAAAACGCCTCATCCGACATTGGGTACTGATGTCATACGACATCAATGAGATACGGTATTGATGATATATGATGCTTCAATCTCATCGATGGCTTATGACATGCTTCTTATGCAATACCTTGGTTAATGAAATGCGATATCAATAAGACACGGCATTGGTGATTGGCAGCATTGTAGAGAGACGATATTGATGAATGACGACATCCTCTTGATGATTCACGATATCACATGACATATGATATGCTTTTTCCATTTGATGGCATGTGACATGCTTCTATGCACTATTGATATGCGGCAATTTCATTTATTGATGAAGAGCGGCATCGATGACATGCTCAACTACATTGATGACCTACGATATGCTTTCCTTCGACATCATCACTTTCCCGATGATATGTGGAATATATGGTATGCGACATTAATGTAGGCTTACGTACTTATGGAGTGTGGCATTCCATATTGCAATGATGATGTGCGATATTCTTTAATGCGCATTTTGGATGCGACATTCTTTGTTGTAAGCTTTGCTTTACCTTCAACATCGACTATCTCCTCTTTTATGCTTTCTTGCGACATCATTATTATCGACATGCTTGATTTCGATATTCTCTCATATATTCGGTATCAATGTTTATAGTAACATTTGCCCTCGGTATAAAGGAAACAGTGACTTTTCAAGTCATTGCCTCAATATTGGAGCTTTCTGCCCATTGGTATTCTTTTCCAAAACTCAGTCGTCTATTTAAATCCGATCCAACGATGATTACACTTCTTCTCCTTCCCTATAAATATTAGAGCTTCTTCATCATATCCTCTTTTATCTATAACTCAAAGCTCAAGCAAGAATTTTAAGAAATTAATCAAAAATCTTCATCTTTCAGCATTCAATTTCAAATCGAGGTATAATTTCCATTTTAATTAATTAAGTCGACAAGCAAAATTAGGAGATTTTACATTCGAATTGCTGTTAAGGTTTTGTTTGGGGTTTTTTGATTACAAATCGATGCTTGTAGTTTATCAATTAGATTTTTGTTTTTAATCTTTGAATTATTGATTTAATCATAAATTTTTTCGCTTATGAATGGGTTTTAATTTCAAACCGCTTTGTCGTTGTTAACCCGTCTTTTGGAAGGGCAGTACACATGTAGATTTAACCCAACAAACTTCACAATTACCAAGCTGATGAGTGCAGAGCGATGGTTGTAGGACCTGAAGGTAAAGTACAAATGGTTATACGAAGCCAGAGTTGGATGGAGTTGGTAGATAAATGATGTAAGGTGCTTGAAATATGGATGTTAGCTTGGAACCCAAGGAATCGCCATAGGATAGGAGAGATCGACATAGCTTTATAGCATAGGAGGGATCGACATACCTTCATGGAGTAGAAGGGATCGGCATACCTTCATGTAGTTGGAGGGATCGGCATACCTTCAAGGAGTACGAGGGATCGGCGTGCTTCATAGAGGATGGATCGGCATACTCCATAAAGGAAGGATCAACATAGTCAAGTGGGTGAAGTATAGAGGGATCGGCCTGAGTAGAGAAGAAGGATCGGCATAGCTTAGTGGAAACAGAGGGATCGGCGTGACATGATGGAACTAGAGGGTTTGACATAGGCGTTAATACATGGATCGGCACGGCATGATTGGTCATGTGATGGATCGGCATGGCATGATGGAAGTATATGGATCGGCATGGCATAGACGCTTGTATGATGGATCGGCATAGTTGAAGCACTAGAAAGATCAACACAAATAAGTGCGCATGGATCGGCGTAAGTAGAAGGGCATGGATCGGCAATGGTCCATTTGGAATGGTTTGGCAGAAAAGGCCTCCAAGTGGATCTGAACCAAAGATTAAACAAAAAGATGAGTTCTACCTGCTCAATTAGCATGATATTTGAAGTACCAACATGTCTAAACATGAAGAAGCCACCATAAGGCTCGTTGCTCTAGAATCGACCAATGGATGGATCAATACCGATCCATCCCCTATGGTGGGCCTATATGGATAAGAAGGTCCTGTAGCCGAAGTTTCAGAGATATCGGTGCACGTCTTCCCCTATAAATAGAGTAGGCATGGCTTTAGAAAAGGGGCTTCTTTCTGCTTCTCTTCGTCTTCTACCTAGGCTATACTCTGCCATTTTTCTTAAATTTCATGGATTTGTAACTGTAATCAGCAGTGTAAACTAATAAAAGGAAAACCTTTGGAGTGGACGTAAGTTGGAGTTAGCCGAACCATTATAATTCTGTGTCTCTATTTACTTTCTTTCTGATTGTTTTAATTTTGTTCTTTATTTATTTCTCTTCATATTTCTGTGACTGGATTGGATATTGGTGCTTTCACATACAACAGGGTGTTTGTGACCAATTTTAGTGCAAACATTTTGGTTCTTTCACTGAGAAGACGTACACCTGTGGATTTGGAAGCTAGAATCTTAGATTTTGAAGCTTGGATACTTGGATATAGGAAGCAATAGCTAGGCAATCAACAAGGAGAGTGCTACCAGAAAGGAACCACCATGGAGGGAGTTGGGAGGCTTCCTCAAGAGTTGGAGCTAATCAAGCATCTATCTACATCACCTGGGATGAAATGGAAATGATGATGGATGCTATGCCGGAGAGGATACTGAAAAGGCAGGAGGAGATGATGCAGAATTTACTCCAACAAGTTAGACAAGCTGGAGCATAGAATCAAGGAGTTGAAGCAGCAGAAATCGCTGGAAATCAGAACCGGAAGCATGGAAACGGGGCTAATAGACAGAGGAGTGGAATAGAGCAACCGAGGGTAGTCCCCTGCCAACCTAGATGGATCGGCACCAATCTCTCTAGAGGGATCAGTACCGATCCCCAAAGGCTGGGGGGCATGTTCCCGAGTCTGGTTGATCAAGATGCCGGAGGACCTGTGATCGATCCCATGGAGCTTGGCGCGAATCGAAATTTGGATGCTCATCCGGAGGAGTACGTTCCAGAATTCCCTCATAGACTTGGGGAGCGGCTTGGGCATGATGATAAGAGACTACCATTGGAAGACAATGATAGGTTTGCGGAGATGATAAGACAAGCTATGCATGGAGGATTAGTGAATAAAGATTTGGAGGATGTAAATAGAAGTCCATTCGCTCCAAATATTAGGCAAGCTAGGAATCCACCGGAGTTTAAACTACCAATGCTTGAGACATTTGATGGAAAAACGAATCCCGCTGTTCATTTGGCGAGGTACATGAGACAAAAGGAAGTATTGGGGGCATCGAAGGAAGTCATGGCATGGTGCTTCCCCTTGTACTTAACAGATATAGCTGCACTATGGTTCAGGTAGTTGGAAAGTGGCTCTATTAGCACATGAACAGAATTGATCAAAAGGTTTATGAGGCAGTTTAGGGTTCACATCTCGAGACCCAAAAATGTGATGAGTTTGGCAACACTGAAACAGAGGACCGGAGAGTCCCTAAGGAGTTTCCTAACATGGTTTAATGCCACGGCGGCATCGGTAGATTGTCCAGGTCCATCCATGGTTTTAATGGCAGCTGTATTTGGAATTGCTGATGGCATGGAGTTCAAGGATTCACTGGAGTGGGATCCACCTATGGACCTCGGGGAGTTTTATCATGAAGCAAAAAGGTTCCTGCGGTAGGAAGACGCACAAGCAAACAAACCAGAGGTGAATGTTGTGCAAAGTGGCAGATCATCAGAAGATGTAAACAAGAATGATAAAGGCAAACGAGAAATGAATGATGGCATTAATGTGTCGAAGTGGCAATGGAGAGAACCAAAATTCTCTTCTTATATAGATTTGACCGAATCTCTGGAAAGGATTTATTTGGATACTCAAGGACGTCTTTAGTATCCAAGGCCGGCAAGGAGGGGACCCTTCAAATATGAGAGGGCATCAGGAAAGCATTGCCTATTTCATGAGCTGGATGGGCACCATACAAATGACTACAAGCATTTGAAGGATATCATTAAGGAACACTTGAGGAATGGTCAATTACAACAATACATAAGGACTCGGACTGCGGTAGTGGAACATGAGCAGCCACCGTACACCTCGAACGAAAATGGCACTGGATCAAGGCATCATCGTCAACTTGTCATCAATTGATTGGGATGTTCATGGAATAAGTAATAAACTCCGCAGTAATACGGCTAAATCACTTACACATGTACGGGATCGAGGACGGTCACTAGGCATGCTCTGAGATGATGATGAACCGTAATGCTTGGGTTTGTGAAATTTTGTTTTTTCTTATTTTCTTAAAACTTTGGTTTATTGGTTGTACGGAATTTTATTTTATGGACTTAGGGATGCTTAAGTCTAGATTAATGTAATAAATAACACAGGTCACGGTTATGGCCCCGACAGATGAAACAGGGCAATAACTGCGAGTCACGAGTCCCTTCGTTGGAGATTAACGGGATGGATTTGTACATGGATTAAGTCCTCGACTGGGGATCAAGGCCGGAGAAGGATACCCTATGGATTAAGTCCTCGATTGGGAAACGAGGTCGGAGAAGGACACCCCACGGATTAAGTCCTCGACTGGGGATCAAGGCCGGAGAAGGATACCCCATGGATTAAGTCCTCGATTGGGAAACGAGGTCGGAGAAGGACACCCCACGGGTTAAGTCCTCGATTGGAAACTGAGGTCGGAGAAGGATACCCCACGGATTAAGCCCTTGACCGGAGTGTCAAGGCCAGAGAATAAAACCCAACTGGTCGTCGTGTATGGATTGTGCTCGGCAAGGATCCGGAGAGATCAAGGTCGTCGGGTATGGACTATGCCTGGCAAGGGGTAGGCCGCTTCGTCAGAGAGCAACAAGATCGGCATACTCAGGTCATCGAGTACAAATTGTGCTCGGTAAGGATCTAAAGAGATCGAGGATTTGGATTAGGCTAATGACCTAGAGAGGTCTATGGATTTGGATATCGACCCAGAGCGGTCCTGGATTTGGGTAACACGACCTGGAGAAGTCTATGGACTTGGATATGGACTCGGAGTGGTCTCGGGTTTAGATAAAACGACCCGGAGAGGTCTATAGATTTGGATATGAACCCGGAGTGGTCCCTAATTTGGATAAAACGATCCGGAGAGATCGTGTGTTTGATTAATGAATTTGGAATTGGATATCGACTCAGAATAATCATGGATTTCACTAATGATCCGTAGAGATCAAGGAATTGGATTGGAAACGGATTAGATTTTGGATTGGATAATATGGCAATCAATGGATTATGGACTAAGGATTTTGGATTTATGGAAATTCAAAACACGCCTTCCTATCGCAAGGCATGTTTTGGAGGGCAAAGTGTTAACCCGCCTTTTGGCAAGGCAGTACACAGGCATATTTAACCCAATAGACTTCACAATTACCAAGGCCGATGAGTGTAGAGTGACAGTTGTAGGACCCGAAGGTAAAGTACAAATGGTTATGCAAAGCCAAAGTTGGATGAAGTTGGTAGATAAACGATGTAGGGTGCTTGAAATATGGATGTTAGCTTGGAACCCAAGGGATCGGCATGGCATAAGAGGGGTCGTCATAGCTTTGTAGCATATGAGGGATCGACATACCTTCATGGAGTAGGAGGGATTGGCATACCTTCATGTAGTAGGAGGGACGACATACCTTCATGAAGTACGAGGGATCGACGTGCTTCATAGAGGATGGATTGGCATACTCCATAAAGGAAGGATCTGCATAGTCAGGTGGGTGAAGTAATAGAGGGATCAGCCTAATTAGAGGAGAAGGAATGACATAGCTTAGTGGAAACAGAGGGATCGGCGAGACATGATGGAACTCGAGGGTTTGGCATAGGCGTTAATACATGGATCAGCACAGCATGATTGGTCATGTGATGGATCGGCATGGCATGATGGAAGTATATGGATCGGCATGGCATAGACGTTTGTATGATGGATCGACATAGTTGAAGCGCTAGAAAGATCAGCACAAATAAGTGCGCATGGATCAGCGTAAGTAGAAGGGCATGGATCAGCATGGTCCATTTGGAATGGTTCGGCAGAAAAGGTCTTTAAGTGGATCTGAACCAAAGATTAAACAAAAGCATGAGTTCTACTTGCTCAATCAGCATGATATTTTAAGTACCAACATGTCTAAACATGAAGAAGCCAACATAAGGATCGCTGCTCCAGAATCGACTAATGGATGGATCGGTACCGATCCACCTTCATTGGGATTTAGGCCTAGTGACCCCTATAGTGGGTCCATATGGATAAGAAGGTCCTGTAGCCGAAGTTTCAGAGAGATTGGTGCACGTCTTCCCCTATAAATACAGCAGGCACGACTTCAGAAAAGGGGCTTCTTTCTGCTACTCTTCATCTTCTACCTAGGCTATACTCTGTCATTTTTTCTTGAATTTCACGGATTTGTCAGCAGTATAAACTAATAAAAGGAAAAGCTTTGGAGTGAACGTAGGCCGGAGTTAGCCAAACTACTATAAATCTATGTCTCTATTTACTTTCTTTTTGATTATTTTAATTTTGTTCTTCATTTATTTCTCTTTATATTTCTATGACTGGATTGGATATTGGTGCTTTCACATACAACAGGATGTCTACGACCAATTTTGGTGCAAACAATCGCTGAGGGAACTTAATGGATTAATTAAAGATAGGTGATACGACATAGAAGTTATGGGGCTTCTACTTTGATTTCAAATGAATAGTTTATGATAAACTTGATACCCATAATTAGCTTGTTTGATTTCAAAGTTAATGCACTACGTAATTGGTCTAAGGCTCGACATCAAATAATTTTACCTTCTTTTTATTTATCTATTATCATCTCAATAATTAAATCTAGAAGTTATTATAATGCGAAATGCTTATCATGTCGGTAAACACCCAAGGGTGTGACAACTATTCACGTGATCGACATCAATTTAAATGATTGTCGTATGAATCGTTATCCTTACTATGTGTTATTATTCCTTTTTTTAAATAACTGTTTTCAATGAACTTGTTTAAGTTAAATGCGATATCACTAACTTATGTTGTAATTATTGTATGGCAAATTCATGAACTAGTTATATATTTGATATTTTATAAAAATATTTTTAGACCATTTCGACATCATTCATTGATCGAATATTTCTCATTTCGATATTGGATCACTGTTATGACATTATATTATTATTTTGATGCGGTCTTTAATACAACATCAGTTCAATGATTTCGACATTTTATTCAAGATACATTTAGGATGCTTTTTCAATCAGATTTCTTCTATATAACTATAAATTTACTTTCCCACAATGGATCCAACAATTGTGTACACACTTTTTTTTTATTTCCTATAAATTTCCAAATGTTTTACAAATTCGACATGGATTACTCAGTGGTTAAGGACTTGTCACAAATGCAATAGTTAAGCATGAACTTTAGCGCTTTAGTATCATGACTTAGGCAATTTATAATGAATTTGCTACTTTCGTTTTAGCATATAATTGCCTATTTTATATCATAAGCATTCTAAATTTCATAAAATATTTAATACTTCCCTGACTTTATATAATTTCACCTGGTAGGAAAATGGAAGGCAAGAAAGCAAGCAAGAAGGAAAGTAAGAGCACTAAGTCATGCCTTTTTACCAAGAAAGGAAATTATCACCTCAACTAATCATACATTACTACTCAGGAAGAATTGGACACCATCTTTCGGCAATTCGGGATTAAGGACATTGAAGTCAGGCTTGTCGCTCCCTTTGGCATGATGGACAACCCTCTAGAAAGGTTCTTTGCCTTCACACCTATTCACATCTGGCACTCAGGGTACTTGCTTTCCCCGATTTTCTTTTGCAATTCCTGAAGCATTTAAATATTGCTTCGATTCAATTGACTCCCAACTTGTATACATACTTAAGCTGCTTAGAAGTTCTTGCTCAAGAAGCTAAACTCCCCTCTTTGGGTGCTGAAATTCTCCATAGCTTAGCTATACCTATAAGGATAAGCGAGCATTTGGATAGTCCACTGTATCGCCTTCATCTATCTCCAAAGAGCTTACTCCTTCATCCTATTAATAAGATGAAGGAGTAGGAGAACTAATTCTTCTACATTAGATGTTATTCCCCTATGATCAGGGGAACTTTCTTTATTTTTAGTAAGTTTCCATTCTCTATTATTTATATTATATCTGTCATTCCTAGGGGAATGATTTCTTTCAAATCCCGCTTCTAAGCAACCAGCTCTACTGTCGATGACACTATCAATTCCCTTACTTTGACATCTAAGAGCATGGACGATAGACTCATACTGACAGAACTGAATCTCCATAAATATTCTCTGATTTTGGACAACCATATAATATTTGGAGAACCTTTGATGATAAAAGGGAATGCTCAAGGGAAACGATCATTGGTTATCAATAATCAGAATGCTTTCTCTGTTTCCTCTCCAATTCAACTTGAATCTTTTGGTAAGTTTTTTTTATTACAACTTGTCTAGAATCTTTGATGTTATTATCTTGTAAATTTCTGTCTTTGACTTATGATCATCTGCTCTCATTACCGCTGTAATTAAAGCGCTTAGCAGTTCCATAGCGGTGGAAGTGCAAAAGGTTATAGTAAGGATAAATAGGCGATATAGTAGGAAACAACGAAGGTGCATAAAGCTTCATTAAATACGAAACCAAATATTTAAAGTTAATTTATTCTCATTCTCACATCATTATGTAGGACAAAGAAATATTGTTTAATCATATATAATAAAACCGAAGAATATCATGATTTATGCAGTTCATATTTGGTGACTACGATAGAGTTCTAACATATGTGAAGCGTTTATGCCTTAAAATTAGCTCTTTACCCTAACTTTGTTGATTTGGTTAAAAAGAGAACTATCCAAATCAATCTTTCTATATAAATTTTGCTAAAGAAGATACTAAAATGCCATGATTTTGCGAGTGTAGTGGAAAATATCGGGGCTTAAAGTAGATCGACTGTTTAATAGCGCTATAGTCAAATAGCATAGTAGTCAAAGTGCGCTATACGCTACATTAGAAATTTTATGAGGATTTAGCAGGTCTTTAACTGCACAGTCCCAAGAGAAGGAGGCCAAAGATGATGCTCTCATTTTAGCCGAAATGAGTAAACCTACTCTTATTAAGGATTCTTTTGCCAAGGCGGTGGAGGCGCTTAAAAGGAAAGCAACACCGATGCTCTTACTGATATTCCACCTCCTTCCCCGAGTAAAAAGCGTAAGCTTGTAGGTGATTATACTCCTATTGTTGTGCTTGAGGAGGCACATGTGAATATTGATTCAAGCCCCGATATTGAAAATTTGGATTCTGCTAGGCATAAGGTTCAAAAGTCAACGGAGCTGGCTCACTCTTCGGATCCCCTTCTCAACATTTCGCTTCCTGATTCTCCAATGGTCTTTATCATATAGATGATAAGGTTGGACTGTTTCCTTCTCCAAATGACTCTCTTCCTTCGGAGGATCAAGCTCAGACTCCTATGGCGAGTTTTGATGATCTTCTTCAATTAGTTGCCCAATCTCCTACCCTGACTTCTCTCAAGCCATCGCAACCTTCAATTTATTCTAAGGATCATCTTTTCATTATCATCAAATAGCTCTTATCAGTGTGCATTTCCTATCATTTTGTTAACATAACTTTTAGCTTTGTATTTCTTGTTCTAACTTAGGCTTGTTATCCATTTCAGGCGGCCAAGCATATGTTCTTTCTCTAAGAGGCTTCTCATGGGCCCTCTAATAAGTGGCTCAACATAAGCGATAGATATTTTCACTTAACAATAGTATAATCGATATTAATACAGCCAGGGATGAAGTTATTTCTGAAAAAGGTAAGCTCACTTCCTCTCTTGATGAGGAAAAGAAAAGTAAAAAATTATTGAAGGAAGAAGTGAAAACACCGAAGACAGATCTCGAGAAGGCCAACAAAGAGAAGGCCGAGCTAGCTAGTGAGAATAAATCTTTAAATGACAAGTTAAGAAGGAAAAGTGATATCTTGACTTGCTTAAATAACATTATCAGGGATGCCAAGAAGAAAGTCGCATTTTTCCTGGACACGCTCTTACCACCATTACCAAGAAATGTTATGAGAATGCTTTGTTCGTGGCATATGGCGACAACATTCAAAAATATCCAGATTTAGATTTTTCTGCCCTCCCGGATTGGAATGAAAAATTCAAAAGAAAGTTTAGCCTCATGATGGGAAGAGTTCAGGGGTCACTTCCAGAAGAGTTTCTTGCCAAAGAAAAGGTTGATGCTAGAATGCTGTTATCTTTTGATGACCGCTTACCTGAAGAGGAGACACATTCTGATGAGGAAGAAGATGATGACAATGATGACGGTGATGACCAGATGATAATGATGGAGGTGAAGGTAATGACAAGGGTCTTGAAGAACCAAAACACAGGGGAGATGGATCAGGTGGTCTTAACTTAGACCCGACTGACCATGATGCAGGTTTTACCGAGCTTCTTAATCCTCAAGATGCTACAAGGCAGGATACTTTCCCAAAAGATAGTGCTCCCCCTAGCCATCATCAAAAAGAAAAGACTCAAACTCCAACTTCTCAAGTGTCAGCTTCTCAAGAATGGAGTTCTTTATTTAAGTGCTTAAATTTACCAGGCAACTTTTAGTTAATAAGCTTATTACTTTAGTTAAATAAGAAATATTATTACAAAACTTTATGCGAAAAGAGTCAGAAGGAGGTGTGTCGATCGCATTGAGAAGTTGATAGATTAGTTGATGAACCTAGTAAACTATCCGACAAATACAAGCGCTTCTCTACTAGAGCTGCACGGTTAAAGTTCTTTAAGGAAAAGCAGGTTGCCCTTAGCTTAAAAAGTGCTGGCCTTCATCGGGACAGAATTATCAGAGAGAATGCAGAATTAATGACCCACTTCTGAATGCTTATTGACGATAAGGAGGCCCTAGTAGAGTTCCTCTATAAAATTTATTCTAGGAATCTCCCGGTCGACTTTTCTTCCATAGGGGAAAGAAGTGGGAGCTTGATTAGACGTCTCCATAAAATATATTTAGATGATTATAAAAGCGACCCTTATCCTGGGGCTTGTTGGAATCTTCCTAGGGTTGCTACCGTTCCCCTTAAGGGATCTATATTGTACGATCCTAGATGATTGTATGATTATAATGTGTAATTCAAGTAGTTTATAAACTTTATCTCTTTTGTTCTTTGCTCTTAGTTTATTTTCATATATTATACAGATTAAGGAATCCTCAAGTAGTTATATTCCTATGGAACCCTTGGGTAAGTTTGTCAAGTTAAAGAGGGATTTTAAAGAGAAGTCGTTAACTCTCAGAACATCTCAGTTAGCAAAAAATTTCTTCCTTAGAGATCTACATAAAGTTTATACATGATTCCTCACTTCCGTTTTGATTTCTTGGGTGATGAAAAGTATAATCTGCTTAATGAAATTCGAACTAATCACACTAAATTGCTATGTGGTCAATCCAACTGTTCAACTGGAAAGTGGGACTATCATCGATTTTCTCCAGTTAATACCCCAAAAGGGATTAAGGCCTCTTTTGACTCTATCCTTACCTTACCTATCGGGTTACTTAAAAAGGCTCAAACCGCTGTCTTAAAAATTTAAGAATTTGATGTATTAAATTCATAAGGTTGATGTGATTTTGAATTTGCTTAAGTTGTAAACTTTTGTCGCTTAATAAAGAAAATACTTTCTGTGTTATTAATTTTCATTCCTATTTATTTGTTAGGAAAAGCAATTGACCCTTATGCCTAGTAGCACAGATATTCTTGCTCGACTTGATTCTATTAAAGAAACACTTAGGGCAGAACTCGAGAAAAAACTCTCTTCTCAAGACACTCCGGCTTTACGATTTATGTATAATCTGGATGCACAAAAATGGCATGATAAATACTACAAATTAAGATCTATATTTAGTAGTCTGAAAGAGATGACTTCTAATTTAGAGAAGAAAATTAAAGAGAATGATGGATGGATTCAGGAGCTGAAAGAAAAGATAGATGCAATTAGCCAATCCGGACCTTCTATCCAAATTATTGAAACTGACGCAGAAATTGCACCATTGCATCAAATGGTGATGAATCTTGAGGTAGAGCTGTTGAAAAGCCAAGCGAACTGTCAACCTTTGGAACTTACTGTGAGTGGATGCGAATGTGGCCTTCCTATTCCTTTAGTTGGGCAAGAACGATTTTCTTCCATATTGAACCCTCCTAAGAATTTAGATGATGACGAAATTGCCAGATGGTGCCAAATAGTTAGATTTGAATATGTTCAATTTTTGAGCAGTAAAATGATAAGGTTTATACTCATCTTAATACTTATGAAGCTAAGGTTAAGAGACTTGAGTGTGCAAATCACTCTTTCACATTGAGAAATTAAAGAGCAAGATTCGGCTTCTAAAGGGAGCCAATAAAACACTTGAAGGTGCATTAAAAATTCAAATTGGTTCAATAGACAACACAGATGCCATTCAAAAGAAAGAGAAGAAACTTAAACAACTTCTAGATATGGCAATGTGTCATATAACCAATTCTTTGGTTGTTGAATATTTAAAAAGGATGGCTCAAGAGTTTGATTCTTAGTAAAGAGTTATTTGAAAACTTTTAAATTGGATCCTCTTTTATCCAATCGTTTTCTCTTGCAATTCTCATACATAATGTATTAAATGGTAAGTAAAGTTGTACCTGAATGATTGATATTATATTATTTGCTTTTGTCTGATATTTGTAATTAGCTTCCCAATTTCAGCCTGATGCTTTGTAGTTGTTGTTTTGAGCATAATCTACCTTTCTGCATTTTGAGACTTTAACATATAGGCTAATAATCTGCTTGTTAGGTGAATTAGAAGCCTTGTTGATTGAGCATTTAGAATCTTAGTTGGTATGAAGACTATAAATATTTATCTTGATGTAAGATTCTGTCTCTTCATTAATAGATTTCCAGTAGCTTGTTTAGTAATGGAGATTCCCATTACATAAAAAAATTTGAATTCCAATCCAAATTTAAAAGATTGAGAATCGATTTAATGGATCCATTAGGTATAGTAATGTCTTTTAGAAGATCGAGAATCATCCGGCAACCAAATGAATAAAGGACATGAAACCGTCTGGCAACACTAATTTCTGGATAGAAGACTAGAAAATTGTTTGGTAATAATATGAGTAGAATACCAGAAAACCATTTTTGTAGTACTAACGGAACAGAAGACCAGAAAACCACTCTAGTAACAATGATCTGAATAGAAGACCAGAAAACCATTCTGACAATAATAATTTGAATAGAAGACCAGAAAATTATCTGGTAATTATTTGAGTGGAAGATCAGAAAACCGATTCTAGTAATAATAACCTCTATTGAAGACTAGAAAATCGTCTGCTTATTAACGAGAATTCCTATTATTTGATAATTCAAATTCCAACCTTGGAATCAAGGATTAATAAAGAATTCAATATTTCAAAGAATGAAACTTCTGAGTCTAGATTAGAATTTTCTTCTCTAGGTAATAGATAACTCTTGACCCTTCCTATAAGGGTTTCACTTAATTTCATCTTGATGCATAGCTGAATATGTTGGATGGTTCTTCTCCCATAAGATTGTTTTTGATCCATTCCTTAGGATAAAGTTAGATTTGCTTTTGAATTTGATTGGCCTTCCTCTAAAAGACTACCTCGGTCTCTCTTGTGGATCGAGTCTAATTAGCTTTTGCATTTGATCTTCCTCCAGAAGACTATCTCGATCTCTCTTTTGGATCGAGTTTGATTTGTTTTGGTATTTGATCTTCCTCCAAAAGACTGCCTCGATCTCTCTTTTGGATCAAGTTTGATTTGTTCAATTGATTTCTTTGTCACCGTCTTAGCTGATGATTTTGATTGGATCTCTGATTACCACAATAGGTAGCAGATCTCGATTAGCATTTGATTACCACAATAGGTATTGATTTTGATTGAATCTTGATTACCATAATAGGTAATATATTTTGATTGATTTCTTTGGCACCATCTTAGGTGATGATCTCAACTTGGATCAAACCCCTTATCACCATCTTAGGTGATGATTTAGTTCTTTCATCCGGTATGTTTGGTTAGCTATCTCAAGCAAAACGAAAGATTTACCTGACCTTCCTCTAGGAGGTGCTTCAGTCAGGCCTTATACACAGTACTAAAGGCTGGGTTGGTGCTTTGTCCAGACCATCTTAGGCGGGACCAAAGGCTTACTTAGTCCTCCCTCTAGGAGGAACTTCGGGGAGGCTACATAGGCGGGACCGAAGGCTTGCAAATGCTTTGGTCAGGCCATTTCTAACGGGGGCAAAGGCTTACTCTGACCTCTCTCCAGAAGATGCTTTGAACAGGCCCATGTGTCGGGATCAAAGGCTTTATTCACCCCTTATTACCTTATATGTAATGATTTAGGCCTTTTCTTTATTTTAAGAGACTCTTACTCCTTTCTATGATTGATCCAGTAGACACACTTGTTTTAAAAAATCTTCCTTTATTGTTGACTTGTTCAATAACTCTTTACAAACTCTTTAAGTTTTCTTTGTCTTAGGAAATTGTTGACATCCCTTCCGAGCTTTGACATTGATTAGTGTTGTGGCCATTTGAGCACTGATAATGATAATATTCTCCTCTAAGATTTCATAAAATCTTTGTGTTAGAACTCCATTTTTGATATTTTAATGATAATAACTATAACTCCGTAAATATCTAATATGCAATATATGCATACACAACAAGTTACTGAATTGGAGATTCGATGACAACCAGGATGGATCATCTATACTACAAGCACTACAAAGCTATAAGATCGTCTAGTCTAATGTATGTAGTTGATCATAGACTTATTTGTAAAATATCCTTAGTAGTTCATATGCATACACACCACAAGTACTTTCAAATATAAAAGAGTTGCACAAATTTTTTCAAAGAGTTTTATATATAAAAACAAGACCCACTGTTCAGATGACTAAAAATTGATTTCAGTCCATTAAATGTTAATTTCAATCGATAAACAGTGCAATTTTCTTATATAAACTTCTATTTGGAAATTAGCGCGTACTTCAATGTTCTTATTTAGTAGACTGACTTTTTATACTTAATCATTGATCACTACATAATGGCTATTTTTTGAAAAGACATTTCAAAGAGTTGCGCTCGTTCGTGAGCACCTCTATAAACAAAAATGATTGTTAATGGATGATTGCAACTATTCAACGTAACTATTGATAATTATAAATATATATTTCAAGATTGTGCATTCAAATCTTATTCTTTACTCAAGAATCACTTGCTATACTTCCATCACAAAGTACGCATCGTGAATCAATAAGGAGATTATAGGAAGATTTGTATCAGCGGTCAAAATCGGTGTTGTACGAACACAAGTTTGTCTACTTAGAAAAATCGATTGTATTACGTGTTCCTCCAGGCAAAGTGATGGTAATTAGTTAAAGAAAATTCTAAAGGGGGGCTTTGGGATTGGATGTAGGATAGGAGATCCGAATCAGTATAAATTTTTTGGTGTGATTACTCTTATTTACTTTATATTATCATACTCAGTTATAAAGTTCTACTTAGATTAGTATATGTACACCTATTATACACATAATCCATATTATATACGATCCACTACACTTTCATTTAGTATAAGAACAAGGTCATTTCAATTTAAAGTAACGCGTGACGGAAAATTGTTTAATATAGCAAGAACATTTCAAGAAGATCAATCAACTGCTTGTCCTCCATTATTTACCGGGTCTAATTATGCTTATTGGTCAACACGTATGCGAATCTTTATAGAAGCAAATGGTTAGAAATTTGACAAGCTACTCAAACTAGATATGAAGCACCTACTATTAACATAAGCACTTGGACTGATGCACAAAAGAACATGGCAACCAATAACGCCAAAGCCATAAATGTACTATTTTGTTCACTTGATAAAAATGAATTTTCACGAGTTATTCTTTGCACAACGGCATACGATATATGGTGCACTTTACAGGTTACTCACGAAGGCACAACTAAAGTCAAGCAAACAAAAATTTCTATTTTACAAAACCAATTCTCATCTTTAAAATGAATGCAAATGAATCTATTATTGACATGTATGTTAGATTTCAAACTATTCAACATGATCTCATAGCACTTGGTGTCAAATTCACTGATTTTGATTTAGTCACATGAATTTTAAATTCTTTGACTATTGAATGGGAAAGAAAAGTTTTAGCCATCAAATAGGCTAATGATCTCTCTTAACTCAAATTCGAAGAATTAATAGGAAATTTGATGTCGTATGAAGCTAATTTGTAGCTAGAAAGGAGCAAAATCAAGAAAGAAGAATATTTTGCCTTTCTAGCAAATGATGAAAATTCCAATTTGGAAGTGGAAGAAATTGTGTTTATTGCCAAGACTACAACAAATTTAAGAAATTCAAGAAGATGACAAAATTTCAGAATGGTGGCAATTCGAATTCATTAAATCAAATGTTATGGATGTGACAAATTTAGCCACATGAAGAAAGATTGTCCACAACTTAATAATGACAAAAAGAAAAGTAAATTCGAGAAAATCAAGAAAAAATGAAGAGCCTTTCAAGTACCTTAAGATGATTCTGATTCGTCTTCTTCTTCTGATGGTGAAAGCGACTCCGAACAAGCGAATGTTTGTTTTATGGCTAGCACTGATGAGGTACGTGATGAACTAACATATGATGAAATTTTGAAAATTAAATAGAATAGACGATAGTATAGAGATTCAAAGAAATTAAATAAAGAATACATAGGAAAATTAAGTAGTGAAGAGCTAGAAATTGATTTATTAAATGATGAGAAAACCATTTTAGAAGAACTAGAAATGTTAAAAAAGTTATGTAAGAAATTATCATCTCAAAACGCTTCTCTAGGAAATGATTTGCACGTTGCAGTCGTGTCCTCGTGTCGAGGGCAGTGATTAATAAGTAGGCAATTAATCACGCCTACTTTAAGTCGAGCTCCCAGACTGCCTCCAGTGTCCAGGGCAGGATTTAATGTGTGACGGTCGAATCACATCCACTTTAGTTGGACCTTGGGCTTACTGAGCTTCGGGAGAGGCATAAATATTTTGGCGGACTTTAAGTATGAGTCGGGGAATGGATGGTCAGTTTGCATCCACTTCAAGTGTTTCTTTGGTCTTCAAGCCAAGTGTGGAGGTTGATGAGTGGACGGTCAGTCGTGTCCACTTTATATTGGACTCTGACTTTGTCCTTTCTGAAAAAGGCATAGATGTTCTATCAGAATTGAAGCACAAAGTAGGAAGTGGATGGTTGAGTGACACCACTTTCCATTTTGAGTCCTTGCCTCCGAGTCAAGGGCATATGGTAGTTGATGAGCGGTTGAATCACGCTCGTCTTAATGATCCTCCAAAGGTCTGATCATGGTCCGTGGAGGTTAGTTGGCGCCCAACTCAAAGTACTTGGTCACCTGCATCGTTTGGAAGTAGTTTAGTTTAAGTTAGTCGTAGTTCACAACATAATTGAAACTGAAATAAATCTTATTGATAAGTGAAGCAGCATCGTATGCTCGCTATTCCACTTTGCTCTAGCCCTTCTCATCTGGAAGTCGATCGTAGGGGGTCTAATTAATAATAAGAGTTCTTTATTGATCGGATATTCCTTGCCGACCATTCTACGGGGCTTGCACATATTGTTGAAACTTTCCTTTCTAGATCAGCTTTTTGATCACATTTGGATCGTGTCTGCAATCATCGGTGTTATGACCGTGTGTATCTAGAAATATACAACATTTTTCGGATTTCTTCTAGTTTTCGGTGGACTCTCTCAAGGTTGTTTCCAGTACTACTCTGAGTCATGAGTCTCTAAATAGATGTTATCAATTAAATCGTTCAAAGGAGTATATGAGTCAAATTTTGAGATTTTGGGTCGTCTCCTAGAATCTGAGTCCTCAATTAAAGCCTCAATGTGCCCTCGCTTTGAATTCCTTCAGCCAACATGCCTGCATCGTTCTTTTTCCTAGTCTGCTCTACCTCCTCCTTGTTTAGGTTATGGTTCACTTTGTAACAGAAACAATCTAAGGTCGTAGGAGGCTCTTTGGCTTACCAGTCGCCAAAGTCTGTCTAGGGGTTGATTCTCCTTATCAATGCTACCAGTATGATATTCTCGCTGAGATTGCTCACTTTAGTGATGACGGCGTTGAATCTCTACTGGAAGTCTTTGAGCGGCTCGCCTGACGCTTGGAATAAATTGGATAATGACATCACATTCTTAGGATGAGTCACATGCATCTTGAATTGGTCGACAAACTTCTGATCTGCTTGATCAGATGAAGTGATGGACCTGGGTGGTAACTTCGTGAACCGCATGATCGTTATTCCTTTGAGGAATATGGGAAAACATCTACATTCGATGGCATCCGTCGCTCTGGCGGGATCCTTGTCCACTCGTACTTTAGGAGATGTTATCAGGGATCTATTCACAAAATACGCTGGCATGGTCGGCGCATTAAATCACCTTGGATATTTTACACGTTGAACGACTTTGATGAATAGGTTTCGACTGGGGGAGATTCTCCAATCGTTGTCAATTCGGTCTGTTTTCAAGTTACGACTACTTGTAATGATTATGAATGTTGTATGCTTGATTGTCTAATGTTTGATGGTTGAGAACACTGATCGGATAGCAAATCGATTAGGATGGGGTTGCGGATCGGTGGTGATCCCCAAAACTTTCACCCAATTGGGTGTGATCCATATAAGGAAGTATGGAAGGCCTCTTGAGGTTGCATGCCAATTTAAGTCATTTGGAGTCCGTAGGCCTGAGTCATGACCAAAACAGGATGTGATGGATTGGTGATAATTTACTTGGAGTTTGACCCGAGAAAATTTACTATTTGCCTGGAGTCGGTCCCTAGTTTGCCTAGATTCGCCGAATTTGAAGTGCTGGGTTGGTGATGAACAGTGCTTGGAGTATATTGGTGTTTGCTTGGAGAAAATCTGGTTTTACCCGAGTTTGATCTTGGGCCAGAATTTCCTGGGTTTTGATCGCCAACTCGTTGGTCCCTAGGGAAATCTGCTTTGGGTCGCATGGGTGATTACCCGAGTTCATCTTCAAGTAAGCCTTGAAGAGAGTTTTTCGACAAACGTTTTGACGATTTTTGATGGTTTTTGACGACTACTACTCGTGACTCGACAATGGAGGTTCCATAATGGTAAGTGATGACTTTCATGATGGATAACAATACTTTGAGATGGCATAATAAGCGGCATAGGTCGGTCATCACACAAGTCGTCATACCATACCTGCCAAATTAGGTGTTCGGAAGTTGGTCAACTAAGAGCAGTCATAATCTACCCTGGAAGCCTGATCCAGTAACCGATCCCAGCTTGTGTCATATCACCTTGGTTTTCCAGCCTTTAAAAGTATCGTTTGAGTAGCAGTTCCTTATCCATTCCTTGGCTACAATCTAGCAGCTGCCGCTTGATCTCCCAGGCCTCGATCAGTTACAGGACGTAAGGGAAGTGGGTAGAAAGAACCGTCTTTAAGTTGAGTTCTGAATCCAAAATGTAGGGGCACCGGTTGAGTTCCGGACCCTCTTTTTTTTTCTTTTTTTGGGTTTTTTTTATTTTGAACCGATCTCTTCCTTCCTCACATTTTATTTAGTCATCGATCCTCTATAACTGATCGACATTGGATTAGGGATCGGTCGTCGAATGGGTATAGGGATCGGTTGTAGTGAGCAGAGGGTTTGCAGTGAACATGGAACGGATGGATCAGTCATTCATGGGATCAGTGTTGATAGGTGTGGAGGGATCGACCATGAAGGGATCTGCCACGAAGAGATCAGCCATTTTGGCTTTGACTAAGGGATCGGCCATTTTGGCTTTGACTGAGGGATCGACCATTTTGGCTTTGATAGAGGGATCGGCCATTTTGGCTTTGACAGAGGGATCGGCCACGATCCCTTTAAAATAGACATGAACACTTGAACAACTCCAAACAAGAACACTAGCATCATCATTTCCTTTAACTCCGTGGGAAGTTGTTTTTATTCTTCTAACTATGGCTTTCGGCTTCCTTTAGATTTCCTTCAAATTGAGTAGAATAGGAAGTTCGTCAGTAGAAAACTAGATCTATCTCACGAATATGGGAATCCACAAGTAGATGATGAGATCCAATCAAGTTGAAATTCAATTCTCAGTGAAAACACCAAAACGTTTGCACCAAAAATGGTCAAAAACACCTATAGAATTTGTGCGGAGAAATAAATGAAGAATATTAAATGTAAACAGAGTGAATATAACAATAAAGCAATAAGAAATAAGCAAATAATAGAGACACAACGATTTGTAGTGGTTCGGCGTTGATTGCCTACGTCCACTTTGAAGAGATAGCTTTATTAATCACTTTGTAAACTGAGTATAGTAGGGATCGAATGAAAATCCTTGGTTCCAATAGAGTAAAAAGTAACAAGCAGCGTCCCAAGTCCCGAAAATGAACAATCGATCCTGTATTTATAGAGGAAGACCGTGAAATACCTCCATGAAAATTCGACAGAAGAATCTCCAAAACCATATAGGCCCATAGAAGGGATTGCATGGCCCAAATCCAAAGAAATAGGGATCGGAGCCGATCCTATTTTGGAGGAGTTTGGGGATGCGATCCCTAGGGAGCTTCTCCATATTATATTATGCTTAGCCTCCAAGTTTCATGCCAGTTGGATTAGTAGAACTTGAGTTATTGACCAATCTTTGTTGCAACATGTGATGTTGGCTGATTTAGGCCGATCCTTCTAAAGGGAAGAGGGACGATCCCTCATACTTCTTCATCTTTGGGTGCGATCCCTATGGTGGACTTCCTAGGGTCCCCTCATCTTGTTCTCAAAGTTTCATATGCATTGGACTTCTGGATTTTGAGATATCGATTGTTTTCCATTGAGTTGCACTTGTTTGGCTGAAGCAGACCGGTCCCTTTTATACGATCCCTTTCTTAGGTAGAGTAATTTGCCCATAACTTGAGCGTACAAACTCCAAACAATTTGAAAATTAAAATGTAGCCTTATAGGGCCTTTCTTCTCACTCTATATCGATCTCACCCTGTTTGGGACAAAAATTAAGGATATGTACCGATCTCTAGGGGAAGGGATAGACATCAATTCCCTACCTAAGGGAGGACCAATCTATACTTATAATATTCGGGAGAGTCTATCTCTTAGTCTTGGTTGATCATCGCTTCATTTCTTTGCCTGCACTTGATTCCTGGACCTCGCAATCATAGCTCTAGGCTACTGGCCTTAATGACGGTCGAGTCCAACTTATCCAGTCAGTTCGGATATAGCCGGGTCAAAATACCGGATAACACACACCATTGAAATACATATTGAAAACACAAAACAAAAAGTCAAAATTTCCAAACAGACTCTAAGTCTTTCAAAATAAATTTAAAATTTGGTTTTTATTTCTTAATAATAAGCGATGAGCACATGCTTTTCATGTTGTACCGATGAAATTTTTTGAAGTTTTAATTTAACAATATAGAGCGGTTTGACAATTAAAAAAATAAGGCATGATAAAAAAAATTAGTCATAACCCATGTTTCACCATGGTGTATTAGATTTTAGACCTTGCTATATTTTTTTTAGTATTTTTAGTTTAAGTTTACTTTAAGAACATGTTGGAAAGATAATTACATTTGTTATTAGAATGGTAAGTTAAAAGTCTAAATATTTTTGTTATAATTCCAACTAAACTACAATGTTTTTATCATGACTTAATGGGAAAGAATATAATACTAAATGCATACATCATTTGATCATAATATGAATCATGCGTCACTTTTTCCAAAATAAACATAAAAAACTGTATAATCAATGAATATAACACAGATCGCTTTTATAAGGGTGGAAATATTATAGATGAGGTTGTTGTAGTCCAGGAATATATTAATTATTTTTGTAAAATAACACCACTTGTGCTCGTTTAAAACTGAATTTTACCAAGGCCTTCAATTCTATCGACTAGTTACTTCTTAGAGATTTATTACTTACTAGGGATTTTAGCGTTAGATGGGTGGGTTGGATTATGTCGCTGTTAAAAACCAGGAACTCCAGTAAAATTATCGACAGTATTTCTATGAAATAAAATACAATCTAAACTTGGACTAAGACAAGGTGATATTTTGTTGCACTCATTGTTCAACTTAGGTGTGGATGTATTCACAAAGATTATTGAATTATCTGTTACAAATGGAGTTTTAAATAATGTCAGTAATGGGATCACTAGTGAAGGTCTTTCTATTCTGCAATTTGCAAATGACACAATGCTCTTACTTCCCATTTTTCTCGCCATATTATTGCTTTAAAATTTATTTTATATAGTTTTAAAATGTTCTCATAGCTTAAGATCAACTTCGACATGAGTTCATCTTTGTCTTAAATGATGTAGATAATGCTGAAAATCATGTCGCCAACATGTTTAACTGTAAAATCATGAAATTTTCTATATTGTATCTAGGATTTTTAATTAGACATGGCTAATTAGGATGATTCTATCAGCTTTAGGTATTGGCTCTACTAATATACTAGATGTCTTTCAACCGTTTTCCAAATTAAGTCATTGATAAAATAGATAAAATTAGAAGAAATTTCCTTTGGAGATGGGACATCTCCTGCAATAGTAACAACTTTCTAGTTAACTGAAAAAAAGTTTACAAATCAAAAGAGGATGAGAGTTTAGGAATCATAAATCTACATAGTCTTCATGTGTCTTTACTAGGAAAATGACTTTGGAAATTCAATAACAATAATGAAAACCTTACCAGATAGAAATTATATCGAAGAATCAATTTTTTGACAGAACCCACAACTTCCACCATATAACTTCCAATTCTAACAACATGTCTTAGTTTTGAAAATCCATCTTAAAAGCCTCTAACATGTTTAACCTTAGGATCGGTGATAAAGCTCGCTTAGGGAATTACATATCTTTTTTGCACGAAAGCTGGATTTCCAAAATTCCCCTGATAGTTGAATACAAAGAACTATTTAATTCTTGTAATTTTGAAAATGCATCAGTTTAAGAGGTCTTTAGTCCTCTTAGCATATTTCCATGGAACCTTACCTTCAACCATGCTATTGAAGGCATTAACTAAACCTAATTTGTCTTACTTTGTACCAAGCTAGAATACTACAACTTGGAGAACGAGAGAGATACTAAGATTTGGTGTTTGGATAAAAGCAAAAGTTACTCCTTAAACTCGATATATAAGTTTCTAAATTTCTCAAGAACCAAAATAAACACTTTCAAATTCATTTGGAAAATTCATACCAGGCCCAAACTAAGCTACACATGTGGCTAATCCTTTGTAGTAAACTAATAAAATCGAATTTCTAAAGAAAAAGAATTTAAACATAGATAAAAATGTTTTTTTTTTGCAAATCAAACTTAGAAACCATAACACACTTATATTACTATTGTCCCTTAATATTTTTTATTTTAGAATAACGAACACCATTTTTAATTGCGACTAATACAGCAACCTTAGATTCTAATGAATCAACAATTATAGAATATTAATTGATACCATATTTAGTATTACTTGTTGGTATATATGGTTTGAAATAAATCAAAGAATTTTCAAAAATAAATTCACCATTTATGACAAACTGATTTACGCTATCACACAGTTCATTTACAATTGGGTTGTTAACCCTAGCTACAAACTTGCCAAAAATGTTTCTTTCATAAATTTCCTCGAAAGGGCAAAAATTCACATAGACATCTTTTGGGGCAAAATTTTTTATAACCGTGGAAGACAAAACATTGCATTAAGCAACGTTTTGGTTGATACAATCTATGAAGATAACACCTCGAGCAACCTACTCTTGATCGACAACTAATTCAAATTTTCTTTGCACTTTCATTCTTTTTTACCACATATGTATGTATATATAAGCTTTGGATTGTAGACATATAGATATGTGTGGGGCTCATGTTTTTGTTTAAGTTTTTCAGATCTAGTAGTTAATTGATAGCGGTCCACTAAGCTTATGGAATAAGGATACCGTACTGCTAGGACCTACCACCCTTATAGGTCCATTCATATTGATTTGCTTCCTTCGGCCGACCTACTTTGATCAGTTATGATTAGATCGTCTAAAAACACTGGTCATCATTCATACTCCCTAATTTCTATTGGTTGATGTGCCTTATTTACCGCGTTTATGGATCTTTAGTCGTGCTTTCTAACCCCCATCGATTGATTTTGTTTATTTGATAGACACTTTACTGGTTCTATTAGCACTTGATTATATTATTTACTCTTGGCCTATGTATATCTTTAGGTATAGGTGTTTGGTCTTAGGTTTTGGGGAGGATTTTCTATTTTTATTTTTTGTAGGGCGTTGTTGCTACTTGCCTATTGGCGGCTTCTTTTTTTGGATGAAGAACAAAACTACACGAATGGCCTCCTCCTACAAAAGATCTCTCATTTTTATAAAGAAATTATCGTATAAGTAATTAATATACGCAGTGTACACTTTTAAAATATAAGACATATAAATTTAAATAAAGTATACCGCTGACAATAGATACAATGTTGAAGTATTATATAAGTTACATAAAATATAGTGTTCAAATTTAATAATTAATTTCATGTTAAAGTTTTTTTTGTAATTTATTCTATATATTTACTCCTCACCTTGCATTTTATTTACTTATCGATTCTACGATAAAAAGATAATTACTATATTATTATTTTATGCATTTGGTTGTAGTTTAGTTAGGGATGAGGAAATGATTGGTTTGGTCTGAAACTAGTAAAAAAAATTCAATTGATATTACCATTAACAAACACAAATTAAATCGAATTGAACCGATATATTTTAAAATTGAATTAAAGAAATGAGTTTGGTTTGGTAGATCTGATTGGTTTGCCTTTGAATGAGTTACATTGTCTAGCTATTAACATAATATATGAATGAAATAATCGAATGAGTGCACATTTACATAAAGATGTGATGGCGTTGTAATTTCAAGAAACAAATTATCTCTTCTACCAACGTTAACATTAAATGAAAGAAAAATAATATTATTAAGACGGTAATATAGAAACAATATTTTCGTTGACATTGTATTTCTTACAATAAATGAAAGTTTTGTATTCGATTTTACTAGCTAATTCTGTTGTAATATTCTGAAAATCGAAACCAATCATAAAACCAAATAGTTATGAAAATAAAAACCAAATCCAACTAGTTAACTAACAAAATCAAACCAAATCGACTAAACTTATTTACTTCGGTTGGTTTATTCGGTTTGAATCAAAAAATGTTAGTCTCTAAGTTTAGTGATAATCCTAAATATTTTAGCGAACCAAATGTAGTTGTATTAACATAATATAAGTTTTTTACAACAGAAATGATATAAGCAACAATCAATATATTTATTTATTATAATTTTAATAAAATATGATGTGTACTAATATCATATAAATCTTATAATTATTTTATTTATTTACCATACGTAAGAAGGTCAATAAAAATAAAAATAATAACCATACATAATGTTAAATTTTTAACGTTTGTTACTACTTAGGCCTTATCCTAAAATGCCTAAATCAGCATTTGACAATTTGCGTCCAACGTAAGTGCATTTATATCAAACATGAATTTCATCGTCAATGGTAAACCCAATAGCATTCCCCTTTTCTATTTCCTAGCATTTGGCCACTAAATTTTATGTC
The DNA here is from genome assembly GCA_030737815.1 of Allium fistulosum. Lineage (NCBI taxonomy): Eukaryota > Viridiplantae > Streptophyta > Magnoliopsida > Asparagales > Amaryllidaceae > Allium > Allium fistulosum. The sequence goes on along the minus strand of CM060904.1, from coordinate 1,298,102,446 downwards.
CAACATAAATTATCTTACGTATGACGTAAAATATCTGACTTTCAGTGTAATACTTCACTTTTGAATTTTCTTTATAAATAACTTCATGCATTCTCTCTTTACCTTATGGTCTATACTTCTTCTATATTTAAAATTAAATTTCTACAATTACACACTTTAGCATATAGATTTTGTTGCAGCTTGTCAGGTAAAAAAACACCCAACCTACCCAACTCTTTATACCAAATGATTATATCCTATGTAAGCCCTATTACTGATGATATGAATAGTCCTTCTTGTTGACTTTTGTTTAGTGCTCAATTTACTGCTCCTATAATAGAAGATGCCCATGGACTGCTTTGTAAGAGGACATTCATAAGATGGTGGAACTGTAGGGAAAAAAATGTGCTTAAGGTTAGACATATGCTGGAGGCAGTAATGTTCCTTAGGAGTAAAATTAAAAGTGTTGCGAGGTTATTATTAATAATTTTTAGTTGAGTTTATTGAAGTGGAGTTGAGTTATGAAACTAAATTAAGAATTTTTATGAATCATTAAGTAATATTATTTATTAACTATTAAAGAAAATTATAATTATAAACATTAATTATTAATGATAAAAAAGTTATAATTAATAATCTTTAATCATGAGTTAATAATTTTTTATAAAGGAGTAATCTTCTCATAATTAAAAAACCGTTAAATAACAACGTTACTAATCGGAAAAGGAACCAAAAACTTTACTTTCAATCAACCTCCAACCTTTAGGCTCTACTTGGGATTTTGTAGTACTGGTTATGAGAGGGTTTGAGAGTACCGGTTTTGACCATAAATGATCGTAGTGGTTTTGATTGGTTTACATGAAGTGTTGTTATAGCCGATCAATACATACTTGTAACACCCCGCTCCAGCATCCTTGTTCGGAGTCGAGGATGCTACATCCAAAAATATGGTGCTATCATAATAGTATCATAACTTAACAAGAGTAAACCGAAATATAAAATCATTTAGAGTATATAATTTGAAACGAAAGTATTATTGTAAGAGATAACATGCATAATATAAGTACATAGAAGAGACAACATACATAATATAAGTCTTCACTTCAATGCATCCAACTAACTTCTAGGGTCGAACTACTAACCATCTAAACCTGAAATGTTTAAGTGCAACATCATGAGCAACACATACCCTATGAGAAAGCTATCTAATCTATAGTTTTCAAATCATGTCATAATGGATCGTATTATAAGGATTTTCAAGTTTTACATCAAGTAATTTCATCGGGATAATAATATATCAAAAATTCAAGATGATATTCAAGATAAATTTTCAAATATTATCTATGAATAAATTAAACAAATTTGCAATAGTACTTTTGGTATGAAATTCTTTTGTCAAAACCAAGATCATATTCATCGAAATTCATCTTGACACTCGGCCAATGAATCTAGATAGCAAACTCGGTTTGGATTAGATCCTAGGATATTTATCCTATTGCAGTCGGCATCCAAACACAAGTAAGGATGTACTCTACTTTTTGCAATACCAATATCACAGTGTAATAGTGCAATACCAAAGATCTATTGTCTTATATCACACATCTGAAGGTGACCATCATTGATGAAATGATCCGTAAAAACTCTTTCATAAGTAGAAGCAAGGTATTCTCTCAAAATACTTTTATATTTTGTAAATCATCTTCCAATATAGGTAACTCTTTTCTTTTGAAAAATCTAAACTTTCAACTTGGGAAATCATTTAGGAGGTAGTAATTATAAAAGGTTTATGAAAACGAATTATCTTTTTTGAATCCTTTGACGGATCTCAAAATATTACATGAGTCAAAAGTTATAGCGTTCGCAGTGAAAGGTGTCAAATTTGAATTAAAAATTAGGTCCAAAAAGATAGGTCATTTTGAAATAGATTTTTGGAGCAGTACACAATCGAAATCTAAGAAATGTATAAAATTAAAGTTGTAGATATTTAAACTAGCTTTCCAACAAAATAAATTTCAACAAAATCCATTTATTGAATCAAAAATTTTAGTCAACTTACTACAAGGTGTTTTTGGATGGTCCTCCAATTCATTTCGGCTTGGGAACATACTCGACTTTGCACCTCGATTTCGGTTATTAAGATTATCGAATTTGGGAAAGGCATAAACATAACAGTTGTAGTTTTTTGAGTTAGCTTTCCAAAACATTAAAGAAATCTAAATTCCTATTAGATTTGAAAAAGTTATGGTCAAATTACTAAGAGATGTTTAAATAATTTCAAGCTTACATTATCAGTGTTAAACAGTTTTAATATCACATTACGGAATGACATAAATACATATATTTAAATAACTTTTCTCACCTCAAATGTTGTGTATTCTTTGATTTAATCCTCTTGATTCTCCTTATTTCCCTTACCTATGCATACCTTAATTGAATTTATTTTTAAGATGGAACTTTATTTGAATTTAAGAGGAAAGAAGAGATGTAAGGTGATTTAGAAAAGAAGAAAAAGAAAGGAAGAAGCAAAATTGATGTGCTCTCTCCCTTGTGTATGGATTTGTATTTATAGGTTGATAAAGCTTTCAAGAGAAGCTACCAAGATAAAACTCCCAAGAGAAGCAAGAGAAGCTTATCAAGACAAAGCTACCTAAGAAGATAAACAACATGAAGTGTATTCAAAAGGCCAAGGTAAAATTTGCTTCTCCGAGAAGATTGCAACCAAAACAAAGCTTCCAAGTGAAGCTATTAAAAGAAGATTCACTAACGCAATGCTCTACTACATAAATTCACATTCATGTACAAACCATGAAAAGAAATAAAAATACGAATTTTAAATGAATCAAATATTCAAATTTGAAGACTCAAAATTTACGGGTTGTTACATTCTACCCCTTAAAAAGATTTTGTCCTCGAAATCTAAATTTCAAACAATTATAAATAATCTCCATGGATCTCTGACTCCACCTCCCAAAATGCTTTGTCTTCGTTATAATGGTTCCATTGTACTTTTACTGAGGGAATTTCCTTCGTCCGTAACTTCTTAACTTTCCCGTCAACAATTCGAACTGATGTTTCAATGTATTTGGTACCCTTTTTAACTTTAATGCCACTCAAATCAACCATATGAGAAGGATCAGGAATGTACTTCTGCAACATTGATATATAAAAAACATTATGAATATTTGGTATTTTCTCAGGTAAATCGAGTTGGTATGCAACCTTACCAACTCTCCCGGTAATATGAAATGGCCCGATAAATCTAGGTGATAACTTTGCCTTCTTTTTTCCTAATCGCATCACCCCTCGCACTGGAGAAACCTTTAGAAGGACTTGATCCCCCACTTCGAATTCCAAATTCTTTCTTCTTGATTCGCATAACTCCTTTGCATACATTGTGCGGCTTGTAATCGTTCCCTTATGATTGAAATTTTCTCTATTGTTTCTTTTACCAAATCTGGGCCGAGAGGTTTACTGTATCCAACTTCTGCCCAACATAGTGGTGAACGACAAGATCTTCCATACATAGCTTCATATACTGCCATACCAATACTCACATGATAACTATTGTTATATGCAAATTCTATTAGTGGTATATGAGTTTCCCATGTGGTTTCAAATTCCATTATACAGGAACTTAAAATATCTTCTACGACTCAGTTTACCCTTTCAATCTGTCCATCTGTTTGTGGATGAAAGGTTATGCTCAAGTTTAGTGATGTTCCTAATGCCTTTTCAAGACTTTTCCAAAATCTTGAAGTGAATCGTGAGTCTCTATTTGAAACAATTGTGACTGACATACCATGTAGTTAAAAAATTTCTTTCAAATAGATTCAACTCAGTTTCTCCATTGTGTAGGTCATGTTGTAAGGTATGAAATGTGCTGACTTTGTTAGATGATCCACAACTACCCATATTGCATCATGACCTTGCTTTGTCATTGGTAATCCAACGATAAAGTCCATTGTTATATGTTCCCACTTCATTCAGCAATAGGAAGTTGTTGTAGAAGTCCCGCGGGTTGTTGCTACTCAACGTTTTTTGTTGGCATGTAAAACATCTTGCCACAAATTCAGCAGCATCTTTTTTCATTACTTTCCATCAAAATTATCGCTTAAGATCCGTAAACATCTTTGTGCTTCTAGGGTGCACTGCAAGCCTTGAGCGATGCACTTCACTTAGAATTTCATTTTTCAATTCAGCTTGATTTAGAACACAAAGTTGATTCCTGAATCTAAAACCTCCATCTTTACCGATGTTCCAATCTGTAGATTCTTTGTCCATAATTTCATAAACAATTCTTTTAATTCCTTGTCTTGTTCTTGGGCTTGTAGGATTCTACTTACTAGAGTTGGTTGAATAATAAAACTACATAAAAGGGCTACTTTGTTCATTATTGCTCCCTTAATCGTCCTTGTGCAAGCATTCATTTCGGCTAGAGTCTTTAGAGCTCTGCATTCTCTTATCATTAAACTGGCTACTAAGCCATAGGGTTTTCGACTTAGTGCATCTGCCCCTACGTTTGCCATTCCTAGATGATAATGCAAAGTAAAGTCATAGTCCTTTATAAATTCCAACCATCTCCTTTGTCTCATATTTAATTCTTTTTGGGAATTTTTTTTTAACCCTTATGGTCTGGGTATACATGGAATTTCCCTATAAAGATAATGCCTCCAAAATTTTAAAGCAAATACAATTGCAGCCAAATCCAAGTCATGAGTTGGATAATTAACTTCATGTGGCTTTAGCTGACGAGAGCCATAAGCGATAGCTTTGTCTTCCTGCATCAGTATACATCCTAATCGTTGTCCATATGCATAAAAATATACTTTGTATAAGATTCCACTCCTTGGCAATGACAAGTTTGGTGCTTCAGTCAACCTTAGTGTTTCAAATATCGTCTTACATTTTCCATTCCGTATAAACTTTGTTTCCTTACGACTTAACTTGGTTAGTGGAGATGCTATCTTTCAAAATTCTTGAATGAGTCTTCGATAAACCACTCAGTCCTAGAAAACTTTGAACCTTTGATGAGGTTGTTGGAGGGTTCCATTTTAACACAGCCTCGACTTTTGATGGGTTCATTCCTATCCCATCTTTCGAGACAACGTGTCCAAGAAATTTCACTTCCTCCAACCAAAATTCACATTTATGTAGTTTTGCATATAGTTGATGCTCCTTTAATGTTTGGAGACATGAACATAAGTGGTATTCCTGTTCCTCCTTTGTCTTAAAGTAGATTATGATATCATCAATAAATACAATAAAAAATTGGTCAAGGGATGAGTGGAATACATGGTTCATTAAATCCATAAATACCACCAGGGCATTGGTAAGGCCAAAAGGCATTACCAATAATTCATAGTGTCCATATCGTATTTGGAAAGCTGTCTTCAGAATGTCTTCCTCTTTTATTCTTAATTGATGATATCTAGACCTTAAATCAATTTTTAAAAATACTGTAGCTCCTTGAAGTAGATCAAATAAATTATTAGCTCGAGGTAATGGGTATTTGATCTTAAATGTCACCTTATTTAGCTCTCGGTAATTAATACACAAACGGAATGTTCCATCATGTTTGTTCACAAATAACACCGGTGCTCCCCGAGGAGATTTATTAGGTCTTATAAATCCTTAATCCTCCCTCTCCTTAATTTTTTTTTAATTCCTGACTTTCCTTAGGAGTCATACGTTAAGCTGCTTTAGCAATGGGAGTGGCACTAGGGACTAAGTCGATACAATAATCAATTTCTCTTTTTGGTAGTAATCCTGGTACATCCTGAAATACTTATTTAAACTCCTTCACCACATGGATTTGGTCTACCAATTGACCCTTATTCTTAATATTGATATGAGCTATATATTTAGATACGAAGGCATCTTTAAATTTATCACATGGGTAAATAAAGGTTTCTTGTTCGTGAATAGTAAAACTTATGGTTTTGTCATGGCAATTCAAAATGGCCCAATATTTGGAAAGCCAATCCATTCCAAGGATGATATCAAAATGTACTATTGGAAAGATAATTAAATTGGTCACCATATCATTACCCCAAATGTTAAGGACACAGTTCTTACATATACTCTCGAGTTTAGTATTTCCTCCTACTAAATTGTCTACTACTAAAAGGCTTAGTAGTTGCTCAATGGGTAATCCTAATTTGTAGCAAATATTACGGATATAAGAGAGCATGTAGCACCAGTATCAAATAAAACTTTAGCTTGAAAGTCAAAAAGAAGTATGATACCTTCCACCCGAGCTTGTTCATAAACTACTACATATACTCTTCCTTGATTTCATTGTTGCATTCTATTATCCATTTTTGGCTTCTTGGAGTTTTGACTAATGTGCCCAGGTTCATTGCAATTGTAACACACAATTGCATTTCTTGGACAATTGGGCGCAATATGTCATGTTTCATTGCACTAGTAACATTTCTAGAGATTGTCAGGTTCCTTTTCTTATCTCATTGATCCTTTACTTCCTTCGTTTTATTTTTTCTTCTTCCAATCTGGTTTCTTTTGATTGCAAGACCACCTTTGACTATTTGGTTTCCTCTTATTTGAATTATTTCTTTTTTGCTAAAACTCGATATAATCCTCTTCCAGATTCAGAGCTTCAGCGACTATCATCTCATATGTCTCACGCCAATCTCCAATAACATGTCTTCTTATTGGACGAATTAACCCCTTGGCAAACCTTCTTGCTCACTTTTAAAGTGTATCAATCAAATGGTTTTCAAATCGGGATATGCTTCAAATTTATTCTGGTATTGAGCCACCGTAATACCTTCTTGAGTAAGACTTTGGAATTTTGTTTCGATTTTTTCTCTTTCATTTTTTGGAAAATATTTATCCAAGAATGTTTCCTTAAAACTACAATACGTCGTCTATTCCACCTTTCCTGGATTAGTGGTGGTTCAAACTAGTCCCCACCAATTTTGAGCTTCTTCCGATAATTGAAAAACTGTCAGCTTCCTTTTGTCGACTTCGCTATGCTCAAAACTTCAAAAATATCTTCCAAATGTTGGACCCATTGCTCTGCTTAACTGGATCAGTGGCTCCAACAAACTTCTCTGGTTGCAAACTTCTAAAATGGCTCAATAGGTTGTTGGATGAAGATGTCGAAGGGACATGCTCCATTTGCTTGATAAAAGATGCGAACAACTCCATAGCATTTGGTTGTGTGGAGGATTGAGCCTCTTGACTTTGAGTTGTCGAGTTATTTTGATCTATCATAACCTTCAATTTATAAAAATTCTTGTTACGGTCATGAATGAGAATCAAATATATCTATAGTTATTCTAGACAAAAGACATTTAATCACATACTCAGGTCAAGTACATACAAACTTGTTATATTACTTATAACCCCTGTATCTACAAATAAAATTTGGGTGTTAATTCACAACCTCCCAAAATATAGATTACACCATACACTAGTTGAACTATTAACTAGATTTTCACTTCTTATTTCACATTCTTTCTAGTCTATCCATCCATGCATCGATGGAAAAGGATCTTCTATATTATTCAATGCACGAGGGTGTTCGGTAACTTCTTGAGAGTAATCATTAGAGCTAACTGACTCAGACTCCTCCTTATCATATTGGGTCACTATCTTAGTTAGGAACCTTTTACGTTTGATATTTTCTCCAGTGGTGGAAGTGCTCCTTTCTGTCATAGAAATTCTCGAGCTTTACCATAGTCAGTCCTTTCTGCCATCTTTGTCGCCTTCTCTAATCGCTTCTTCTTCTAACATAGACGGTAAACAACTAAATCTTTTTATAAAGCTTCTTCATAATTGTTTTCCCTATTAAATGCTTCATACATCTCATCGAGGAGAATCCTCCATGCCCTCCTCCTGAGTACATATTTTTCCGTCGTTGGATTAGTAGCAGTCAATCATTTGTTAGGTTTAGTGGTACAGTTAACACCACCCCATGAATCTCCCGTATCGCAGGTTTGTTGGCTTGCCATAATTTATAATTGCGAATAGTTATAAATACATCAATGAAATGTATAAACTTTCTATTTCAATAAAGTAAATTGTGATACTATAAAGTTCTCTAGAAAGCACCCCATAAACCTAGGCGCTGATACAACTAACTGTAACACCCTGCTCTGGCACCCATGTTCGAATTCGAGGATGCTACATCCAAAAATATGGTGCTATCACAATAGTATCACAACTTAACAAGATTATTTCGGAATATAAAATCATTCAGAGTGCATGATTTAAGCAGAAGTATTATTATACATTCATATCTTCATACAACATGATTACATAAGATCCAAAAGTCTTGCCAACATATATTTATATTACCACATAGAAGAAATAATATACATAATATAAGTCTTTGCTTCAATGCATCCAACTAACTTTTAGGGTCGAACTACAACCATTTAAACCTGAAATGTTTAAGTGTAGCATTATGAGCAACACAGACCCAGTGAGAAAGCTATCTAATCTATAGTTTTCATGTCATGTCATAATGGGTCGTGTTATAAGGATTTTCAAGTTTATCATCAAGTAATTTCATTGGGATAATACTACATAAAAAATTCAAGATGATATCCAAGATAAATTTCCAAATATTATCTATGGATAAATAAAACAAGTTTGCAATAGTAATTTGGTATGAAATTCTTTTGTCAAAACCAAGATCATATTCATCTAAATTCATATTGATACCCCGTCACGAATCTAAACAATAGACTCAGTTTGGATTAGATCATAGGATATTTTATCCTATTATAGGTAGCATCCGACCACCAAGTAAGGATGTACGCTACTTGTAATACCAGTATGTACCATAGCATAATAATGTACTACCCAAGATCTATTATCTTATACCACACATCCGAAGGTAATCATCATTGATCAAATGATCCGTAAAAACTCTTTCATAAGTAGAAGCAAGGTATTCTCTCAAAATACTTTTATATTTTATAAATCATCTTATAATATACGCAACTCTTTTTTTTGAAAAACCCAAACTTACAACTCAGGAAATCATTTAGGAGTTACTATGTATGAAATGTTTATGCAAAAGAATTATCTTTTTCAAATCATTTGACGGACCTCAAAATATTACATGAGTCAAAAGCTATGGTGTGTAGAATGAAAAGTGTCAAACTATAATTATAATTAGGTCAAAAAACATAGGTGATTTTACAATAGGTTTTAGGGCAGTAAATCTTCAAAATTTAAAAAGCATATAAAATAAAATTTGTAGATATTTAAACTAGCTTTCCAACAAGATAAATTTCGACAAAATCCATTCACGGAATCAAAAGTTTTAGTCAATATAGTACACGGTGTTTTTTGATGGTCCTCTTATTCATTTCGGCCTGGAAATATACTCGACTTTGCACCTCGATTTCTGTTATTAAGATGTTTGAATTTGGAAAAGGCATAAACATGAAAGTTGTAGTTCATTGAGTTAGCTTTCCTAAACATTAAAGCTAAATTCCAATTAGATTTGCAAAAGTTATGACGAACAACTAAGTTGTGTTTAAATAATTTCGAGCTAACATTATCAATGCTAAACAATTTTATTTTACATTATGGAATGGCATAAATACATATATTTAAATAGCTTTCTCACCCCAAATGTTGCGTAGTCTTTGATTTAATCCCCTTGATCCTCCTTATGTCCCTTAGCTTTGCAAGCCTTTACTAAATTTATTTTTGAGATGGAACTTTGTTTGAATTTAAGAGGAAAGAAGAGATGTAAGGTGATTTAGAAAGGAAGAAAAAGAAAGAAGCAAAATTAACGTGCTCTTCCTCTTGTGTGTGGATGTGTATTTATAGGTTATAACCTTCCAAGAGAAGCTACCAAGACAAAGCTTCCAAAAGAAGCTACTAAGACAAAGCTTCTAAAAGAAGCTAAGAGAAGCTTATCAAGACAAAGCTTCCCCGAGAAGGTAAAGAACATGAAGTGTATTCAAGAGGCCAAGGTAAAACTAGCTTCCCCGAGAAGAACGCAATCAAAACAAAGCTTCCAAGCAAAGCTATTAAAACAAGATCCACTAATGTGGTACTCCGCTACATAAATTCATGTTCGCGTACGAACCACGAACATAAATAAAAATAAGAAATTTTAAATGAATTAAATATTCAAATCCGAAGACTAAAAAATTATAGGTTGTTACAAAACTTGAGGCTCTGCTTGGCAGTTTAATTTCTACCAATTTTGGACAGCTCTGTATCTCAGGTGTCATCATAATCATTGCTTGTAAGTTATTTTTCACACCGGTTATTGTTAGTTATAAAACTAGCGAAAACCGGCGCAGTGTAATTTTGTTAGCAGTTCTCAACCCATCAAATTGAGGAGTTTTGATGGGTATAACTTTTTTCCAATTATACACCCACCAATTGTAGAATTAATATTCATAAACTAGACAATAAATACAAGGATATATATGTAATGTTACTTTAAGGGCAAACTCTTAAAACCGGTGTATGTAAAACTCTCAAGCATGCATTGATTGGTTATATCGGCACTTCATGTAAACCAATCGAAACCGCTACGATTATTGACGGTCAAAACTGGTACTTTCAAAACCTCTCATAACAGGTACCACAAAACTCCCAAGCGAAGCTTGAGAATTTAACATACATTGGTTGTAAAAGTTTTTCACTAAAGTAATATTACATGTATACCCTTATATTTATTCTCTATTTTTATGAAGATAAATTCTACAATATAATTAGTGGGGATATAATTAGAAAAAAGTTATAACCCCTCAAAATATCCGAATTTGATGAGTTAAGAATTACCATCAAAATTATACTACATCGGTTTACACTGGTTTTATAACCAACAATAATCAGTGTGAAAAAAAAACTTACAAGAAAGGGTTATGATAATACTTGAAATATAGAGCCATCTAAAACAAGTCAAAACTGGTAGAAAATAAACCCTAAGCGGAGCCTTAAATCCAATGTGTTCATTACCCTTCTTAATCTCTAAGGCTCCGCTTGTTAGTTTTGTAGTACCGGTTATGGGAGGTATTGAGAGTACCGGTTTTGACCGTAAATGATCGTACCGGTTTTGATTGGTTTACACGAAGTGTTGTTATAACCGATCAATACATGATTGACAGTTTAACATACACTAGTTTTGAGAGTTTTACACTAAAGTAACGTTACATATATATCCTTATATTTATTCTTTAGTTTCGTTAAGATTAATTTTACAATATAATTAGCGGAGTTGTAATTGAAAAAAAAAGTTATAAGCCCTCAAAACATCCTATTTTAATGGGTTGAGTACTGCCATTAAAATCACACTACACTGGTTTTCACCAGATTAATAACCAACAACAGTCGGTGTGGAAAAAAACCTTACAAACAAGGGTTATAATAACACATGAATCATAGAGCAGTCCAAAACCAGTTAAAGCGGGTTGAAAATAAACTTCCACATTTAACTATAAACTCTAACCTCGATTTTGTTTAGCAAGGCATATTTATTATGTTGAAAAGAAATGATTTCACTGACCAAAAGAAAACATTTGCACTTTTGTGATTCAGCCCAAATCAGCAATCAAATTGCGAACCCTGGACCATAAAGGACGCTTGGAATTAACATTTTGTTATCGTATTTAAACATATTGTTTTCATTTTAGGGTTCTTGGCCGCCTCCGAGGTTGTTTTCACTTTCTTGTATATTTCAGGTATGTTTGTTTAGTTTAACGATAATTCAATCATCTTGATTGACAATATTATTGGGATTATTCACTATAGATCTTTCCTCGCGAATATGTTCGCTTTGATTTGAAGCTTTTTTCGCACTTGGTTTATTTAATATTCAAGTATCTTTTAAATGAACAGTTTGCTCTCATTTTTTTGCTTATAATTAGTCATCTGTTGTATTCATCTGAAAACAGCTGACTATACATCTATTATAAGCTAATATTCAAAACATAAGCTTCCATTTGTTTAGCTCATTTGATTGTTATTTCGTTGTTAATTAATTCTTATCATTATCGATGTGAAATCTTGACAAGGTAAGCAATGGCGCCGCCGCAGCCAACCAGTGGATTATTTGTTGGTTTGAATAAAGGGCACATCGTTACTAAGAGAGAGCTGCCACTTAGGCCTTCTAGCAGAAAAGGGGTAGGATCTTTTATCTCCGTTTTATCATCGTCTTTTGTTTATGTTTTGCTTTTATTGTTTGACATCTATTTCTTTACCCAGAAAATTACAAATAAGCGAACTCTGATGAATTTTTAAGCTGGTTGACAGTGTTTGTCATTGCTAAATGAAGAATCTTATTTTGTCCAACACAAAAAGCTAATGGTTCAAGCGATAGCTTAATGCACATAGCTAGCAACCATAAATTATTTGTCGATACTCCGTGCTGTAGCTTGCATTGTGCTACATTTACTGGTATAAGGTTTGGTACAACTATTGTATGTAATTTGGGAATTGTTAAAAGGAAAATCAATTAGGATAAAATAAAAATGCAAGTGATGCTTTAATTTTTTTGTTCAGCAAAGAATTACATCATTAATTTTTTCTTTATAAAAACAACGCAAAATTACTAAATTTCCATTTCATAAACATCTTTCTTATTTCTTCATTGTGGTGTATATTTATTATTCGTCTCCTCATTTTCAAACCATAAATCCAAACTTACTGAATTAAAAATATACTTGTTGAAAATTATAATCATTTAGGGGACCTTGTCTTAATCTCTATCTCAGTCTCCATTTTCATTTTCTTAGCCATCATCTGAATTGCAACCAACACAAGATGATATGATACTGATTTTTTCCTTTTGTTCAGTAGTCCTATGATGTTGAAAGGAATTTAGGATTTTATGTTTTGAAGAGGTAGGTAGATTTTGTGAGTAGCAACAGTTGATTTTGAGAGAAGCAGCAGGTTTTGAAGAGAGGAAAATAATAACATCGCAAGAGGTAGGAAGGGAGAAAGGAAAACGAGGAAGAGTATTTTTGGAAGAAGAGTTATTGTTTTTATGACGTAAAGGAAATGAACCGTAGTTTCTCCCAATACAAATTTTTACTGTTTTTAAAATATCTTTCTTAAAATATATTCCCCTCATCCAATATATATAATTCTCACTTAAACAAATCCCTATAATTGATATCTACTAGCTTTTAGCTGGGAATGGTATTTTTGCTTGTTATAGTTAGAATTGTTTATTGCTAGCTATAGCATTGATTTGAAAATTCGGGGTCAGCTAGATGGGCAATGGTTAACTAGTTTGTTTGGTAAAATATTCAAATATACTGTAAGCAGCAAGTCCACATCATAATTTAGGCAATTCATAGTTTTATAATTGATATCAGATTGTGTAATCTAAATATTAGTTTTGAGCAAAAGTGGACCTGTATTTTCGTGACCACCAGCAATCATAATAGACACAATAATTGCATAATCTATGTTGCTAAATTAATAGCTTTTATCTTTACTGCATGCGTCCATGTCTTGTATGCCAGCTCTTATAACATCTGCATTTGTAACCTTCATTTATTATATTTACATATTTTTACATTGGTTGCAGTAATTATGTTTCTCTACCAACTTGAGAGTAGGTGTTTGTAGATGTGCTTATTTTGTACTTAAAATGAGCTAATCAAAATTTTACAGTCCACTAGAAATCAATCAAAATGCAATTGATTGTGATGATAAGATTAAATTTATTAAAAAGACCTCAGTTGTAAAAGGTGTGTCGTGGCGCGATGCTGTGTGATGATAATGTCTTTTATCTTATGGCACAACACATTAGAAGTGTTGGGGAAAAATCTCTCAAGATTGCCTTAGGAACAAAAACCCAACCTTGCGGGAAAACAAATAGGATCAGATTGATGGTGAGGCAAAACAAACAAGAGACGGTCAGCAGCTAAAAGCAATCACAGATCAAACAATAAAAGAAAATAACACACATGATTTATAGTGGTTCCAGTACCTCACGGTAGTGTACATCCACTAGGGGAGATGAGATTTTATTACTTTCTAAGAGGGGAAAATTTTACAAGGTTGATAATGGAGAAGAAGAATAAGAAATACAACCGAGAGAGATAATTTTGCTCGTGCTAATCTCTGCCTTTATATAGAGATTATTACTTGGGGTTGAAGTAATTGATTTATGGTCATAAATCAACGTCTCTTTAATTCTCCTATTCATACAGAAAACATTTATCCATTTGATTTTCCAGTTTCTTCCAATTTACCTGCGCGTGATAAAGTTTCTTCTTTAATCAGTTAATTAGGGAATTAATTGATTATCTCAATCTTCCAAAATAAATCTTCTTCTTCTCACGTGTAGGTAATTTACTATCTTCCAAATCTTCTGCAATTGGAAATATTGTATCACCAAATCTTACAAGAAGACCAATTAAGAGCACGTTTAACAACCACTTAGAAGTGGCTAAAACAATTTATTAGTCACTTGCTTGTGTGTTTACCAACAACTTATAGGAAGACCCAATAAGCTGCATATGAGTTGACAAGGCATAAGCAATAATTACTTGCTTTTGACTTTACAAGTAAATTTTACTTATTTACCTAATCGCCTTTTCATATTGGTATTCAACAGTTAAAATAACTGAAAAGTTGCTATTCACAACACTTTTAAACAGTAAAAAGATAAGTTGTATTCGAATGGATCCTATATGGTGCATAGGGCTCAAGCCTCAAATTAGACTCTTATGCTCAATTATTGTTCTTAACCACTTGGTTCTTCATATTTTTCTTAGCACAGTTCCTTATTTTTCCGATTGTGAATATATGAATATGCGGCTGTGTTTCAGAAATCGAGCAAAAGAACAGTGTTCATCAAGAACTTGATAAGGGAAGTTGCTGGTTTTGCTCCTTACGAGAAGAGAATCACTGAGCTTTTGAAGGTTGGGAAGGATAAGCGTGCTCTCAAAGTTGCAAAAAGGAAGTTGGGAACCCATAAAAGAGCCAAGAGGAAGAGAGAAGAGATGGCTAATGTCCTCAGAAAAATGAGGTCGGTTTAATTATCATGTGTGCGCATGTGTGCGCACAAACAGTGACACACACATATACATACATACACATATGATGCTGTCTCATTCATTTAACTTGCTTTATGAAACTAATTCGTTTCCTTTTTATTGTGTTATATATATCAACTATTTATAGAGAAGTCCTAATTTATGTTTTGCTGAATGCAGGTCAGCTGGCGTAGCTGAGAAGAAGAAAGGATAAACCACATCCAAGTTTTCCAATCAAATTTTGAGAGGGACTTTTTTTGCATTTCACCTGTATGCTTTTATGAGGTAGATAATATAATATTCCATTAGCCATATGAGTATCTGCTTATAATTTACCATCAAAGGATATCGCCATGAGTTGACTTTGTAAGCCTTTATTGTTCTTTCAATGCCTAGTTTGTTGCCAATTATATAAGCTTTTTTGTATAAGCTTGATTTGCATTCAGTGATCGCGTATGAATTGTTGTTTTGCTCATTTATTTACCGAATGGTTATTATGCTTATATTTGGTTTGACCAATAAAGGTATATCCTATATTTGGAATTTAGTGGATTATCAGTGAGTTGTTGAATAAGGTTTGTGATCTTAAACTATAATGTTTTATAGCAACACTGAGTAATCACAAAAAGTATGGTGAATCAATAGCAAGGTTCTGCTGAGATTTACGTTAAAATGCTGGCTTTCTTGGTTGCATTACCACCGTATGATTTTCTTTTAAAGCCTTTACTTGATCGACAGTAACCTAATATTTTCTATGATCCAGGGTAACGGAATAAATTGCTTGATTCCATTGAATTTTAATTTAAGAATGTAGTCGCTCAAAGATTTGTATCATCTTTTATCAAAACTAGAGTTTTTCCTAACAATCCCTTAAATTATAAGTACATCAGAGTAAGGTTGGTTGTTTTTAATTATTGTTTCTTATTATTTATTTCATTTCATGCAGTTAGCTGTTCGTATGTAATTTAGAAGAACTTATATCCATGTATTTTCCATGCCTGACATTAACTTGTAATTATACCAATATATTTTTGTAGAAAAAGTTTCCTCTTGTAAAATTTAGTCTCTTTTCACAAGTAGCTGCCATTCTTGCATTCACAATCACAACAATTTTTCATATTTTTTTTTAATGAAACAGTTGTCCTCTCGTGAGCATTTATATTTCATACTTTATTTTAATTTCAGCATTTAAAATGCAACATTTTCTTTTTGGAATATTGGATTGATAATTTATTTTCATCGTTAAACCATAAATTTTATGATTCTTTTTGGGCTTTTTTCAAAATTCATTCCTTAAGAAATTTCACAAATTTAATATAATGCTTTATGGACGATCACCTTGATCATAAACGCAAGTTCATATGTTTACATAATTACTAACAAATCTATTTTAAAAAGGCATTGAATTGTGTAAAAGAAAAAAAATGTACTTTTTTTGAAAAAGTTAGCCAGCTTGGGTTGCATGTCACCCTCTTTATGTATCAATGAACAAGTGTACAGCAACTACACAGAAACGGATTAAGCATAGGAGTTTGACAACATGTCTCAGCAACAATCAACACTTAAACCTAGAAACTAATCCCCTTGTAAGAGGGAGTCGTTATCATCATCATTCGAATTAGATCTTATCATAAAGTTTGAAAAAGCCCCGTAGTATATTGGTCATAACTTATGTAGTTAATATCGTTGATATATCCTAGATATATCTCATATCGCTCCTACTTAAAATATCGTTATTGATATATTGCTTGATATTTATCGATATATCACTTTGATATTTAGTGTAAAATATCCGATATTTTTTAAGAATATCGTTCATTATTTTATGTGTCGGAGAAAATATCTTTACAAATAAATATCTTTGCATTTTGAATATTTGTGTTTTGTATATGGTGAATGACAATTTGTAGATCATATTAGAAATCTTAAAGCACTATTTTTTTAGTTTTAACCATTCTTTCAATAAAGATAACTCTACTCATTATATTATTTTATATGTTTTATTTTCCTTGAAGATTTTATCACCAAAGACAAGACCATGAAAGTGCAACTTCTCTTTTTAATTATTTTTTGTTCACCATTTCTAATTGGCAAATTAGCTTATGAAAATTCATTTTATTAGCTATTATTATGCATTCAGAACTAAAAGTTGAAGAGCAATAAAGTTGTATATTAAATGTATCGATAATGAACGAGCTAAGGTGGTAATTGGTATCAAATAAACATTGCTTATTTGATAAATTAAATAAAAATATAAAGGACGAAACTATAAATATGGAAAATTTGTAGATGTGGCATGTTTAGTCACACTCCAGTGCTCATTTTTCCTTTCATAGCAGTTAAGGTGTCTTTACCTTACTCATGTATTTAAAGTTTTATTACGTTCGTAATAAAAAGTGGACGGTCCACTATAAAACCGGCTGGCCTTGTCAAAAAATAAATATGGAAAATTTAGAAAAATATTAAGATGATTAGACGACTAATGAAATAATGAATATAGTATAGAAATGAAGAGAATAATAAAGATGTATATTATACGAATTTCTCAGTTTTTATGAATCTATATTATAATTTGTATTAAATAGAATATCTCAGCAAACAGATTATAATCCTATATGCAATCAGTATTTGATAGTAATTTGGAATTATTCATCCAAATAATTGAACACTTAACATCAATATAACATTATAACATAGTACAACATGTTCTACACATGTTCGGTATTTTACCGATATTATCACGATATTTTAAAATATCTCATATCGGTACTCGATCAATACGTACCCGATACCGATATTAACTACTTAGGTCATATCTCGTTGAATCAGACGAGTACACATTGCATTTACTCCAACTCTTATTTTAAAAAATCTACCTATTGTTGTCTCCTTCCTCACCATCCTTTGAAAGTAAAAGTGAGTCCCCCTCTACATGATAATGTTAATATAAAAATATATCCTCACCTTCTTCGCCATTCACATACTTGTAGTAGTTCACTTCGGTATACGATTACATAAAATCATATGGTAAAGTTGTATTTTTAATGCATGGAATATATGACCTGATGTTATGTAGTCGTATATATCATATGGTAAAAATATGATTGCATAACATCCATGACTACACAATCGTTATGTAGTCATAAATATTTTTACGTTTTAAAAATATAACTACATTACCATTAAGTAGTCATATTTTTACTGCATGATATATACGACTACATCAAAATTATGTAGTTATACATTTGATGAATAAAAATGAATAATGCGTACCAAATATGCAGTTATATTTTTAGTGCATGAAATAGATGGTTATATAATAATTATGCGATCATAAATATATGATTATATAATAATTATGCGATCATACATTTCATGCTGGTAAAGGCCGACTTACAAATTTATATGATTTGAAAACTTACAAATTTTATGATTTACTAGTGAAACGATTTTTGTATCTTACTTTTATATAAGAAATTTTTAGATTTGAAAATTTGAGAATAATTAGATTAAAATAGAACATTAATTGTAATAACATTAAAAATGGCAACCTAATATAACCCAAACTTAATTTCGCTCTCTTCAGTCTTCGTAGTCCTTATTGCCCTTCTCTTTCTCCCTTAAATCAACCATTCATCTCCCACCATAATCATGTCTCAACTTAGACGATCATCATGAATATTCATTTAGTCTCTCACAACCCATTATTCGTGAGCAAGCGGGTCAACAATCCAGAACTACCATCCAACATATGCGGAGATCGTCAAGGGTCATCCGCCGTTGATTAATCCAATGTTAGCATACCGATTAATCCAACGTCAACTTCATTCGACCTTAAATTCAACACTAAACCGTTTCATGCTCCATGTGTAGATTCTACAAGATTAGCCAAACTTAAAGTTGTTGACACATGAATCTAGCATCAAAAATTCTCCACAATATGTTTTCAATGCGGCGATATCAAACACAAGGTGAAGAAGCATCAAGATCTATTTCAGTGTTTTTTCTACGGTTTTTGGGCATCATCAATGTAGGTGGAAACTAAAGCAACCTCCAAGTTCAAAAGTTTTGACCAGATCTACCATCTCTGATAAGTTCTTTTTCTTCACGAAGAAGTTCTTGTTGCTTCGATCCAAGATTCTGAAGAATATTCAGTCCTCTAATTCGTTGCCTATTGTAAATATGATGGATGAGCTATTCGAACTATTCTCCTCTATGTCCTTGTCAATCAATACCAGTTCATCGTATTCATAGTACATTGGAAAGAATAGAAAAAATGATCATCTAAGGAAGACTGTTGTGCAAAAGGTACAAAGTTGAGAGTATGCTCCCATTATTCATGATGATTTGCAGATTTGGGAGTCCCATTTCACCAAATCCATGGAAGCGGCAAACATTCTCGATTTTTCGGATAATGTGATTGATACTGTTCTCTTGGACCCTGCTATCGCATCCTCCAGTTTCAGTGCTAAACATGAGAGGAGAGATGACCCGAAAAACGTTGCATACAACCTTGATTTAGATTTATTTGGTTCCCCACATCGCCCCCCACGGTAAATGCACCATGTCCACTGCCTTCGGTTAGAGGTCAGACGGTGTCGCAAAATTTGGGCTACCAATCTCAGTTTCCTAGTTATTTGCGACCTAAAAAAGGAAATGGATCGTGTGGTATGGTACAAAGAAATTCAAGATTTTTTGATGCTAAATTGATAATGAACACACAAGAAAATACATTGGACAACTGAGGCGAACAAGTTCCTCTAGGAAGTATATCTATACAGTAAATATCCTTAATAAATTATGAAACAAAAAATCTTATCATATTGCTAAAAATACCGACTTCATTTATAATCTGAAAGCACGGATTTTGATCATATCGAAGCTAAAAACTAGAAAAAGCTTTATCTAAAATTAGATAAATGAATAAGTTGGAATATTAAAAGGCTAGTGTCCTAGAGAAATATTACAGAGTAAAGAATTTTATAAAAGATTGCACAATAGATCCTACAAGGAATTAAAATTGATTACGTTAACTCTAGCTTATGTTTGATCGATTGGGGCTTTTTCATGGAGAGGGCTTTTGTTCACTCTATAGGTAGCTCGGGAGGAGTTATGACTGGTTCGCATGAAGAAAAATACAAATTACATCAATTTAAATCTAATCATCGCCTACTAAACGTTATTCAGAAGGATTTGCACTAAAACACTATCATCAATGTAACGAATGTCTACATACATAGTGATAAAACTGATATGCGTATCCTCTAACAAGAATGTACATATTTTTGGAGCTTGTCTTATGGTCCTGAATTATTGGAGGAGATTTTAATGTCACTAGATTATTTTGGTGAGAGGTTACCACAAAAAGGTGAACTCTTATATATGGAAGAATTTAACACTTTTATCAACCTTAATTTTTATTAGAACATGGTTAATTAGTGCAATATGTGTTAGTTTTGGGACTCGAACTCGTGATCTTCTGTCTCATAGTCCAAATCATCAACAAATTGAGCCAACCCTGTTAACTAAATCAACCTTAATAATTTAATAGATTTTCCGCTGCTAGGTAGATGTTTTACATTGTCGAACTCCAGGGAGACTCCATCGATGACACTATTAGGTAGATTCCTTATTGGCGAGGAATGGGATGAAAAATTTCCTTTATTTAAAATGTATAGGTTGGCTAATATAACCCGATAGAAGGGGTATGCCTTGGAGGCAATTATGTATTTTGTTACACATAACTAACTTTGTGATCGATCTTGTTCATAATAAAGGTATTTGACTTCTATAACATACTTTTCTATATATTGATATAACTAATTAAATTAATTTTAATTATATTAAAATAGAAATTCCTTAAATAATATGTTGTGTGATAATAATTATAAGGGGTTATAATCATGAGAAAATTATCACAATTTAAAATAACATATAATTTTAAATATTCGTGGTTAAGATGTTTTAAGAAAGGATATCGATTCATCCGTTGATACTAGAATATGTAAGGCTCTCCAAATATTGGATAGTGTATTACTCACAGCTGGTGAAGGCACCAAGAGGTTAAATATGTATAGTTATTGGATAACTATAGAATGACCCACTTGAGAGGTTTCTATTGGTTAATATAACTAAGGTCAAACAAAGAATCTTGAAATGATGGCATTACAAAGTTCTCTCGACTTGAGAATACTGTTGAACTTCAATGTGGAAACTCTTCTTTGATTATAGTTAAATCGTATCATGACGCCCATCGAATGACTATAGTTAGGTTGAGTTAAAACATTGAAAGTGAAACATTATTAAACAAAGAAGTTGTCACCTCAGTTATAGGAGGTTAGTATCATGATCAACCATGGTCAAATCAAAGTCTCTAACTAGAGTAGTACGGTTAATAATAATTGTTATTATTGAACCAAGAATTTTGTGTTTGGAATAATCGAATTGAGTTTGGACGACATTGGCATTCGACTAAAACCAAATTCCATAAATCTTAAAGTGATATAGTTTTCAGGAAGATAATTGGTGAAAATAATCGTTACTATCAAGTACCTCTTAAAATATTAAAACTAGATTTTACCAAAAGGATGTGTAAGCGGTAAATTTGGCCAAACTGTTACACCAATAACTAAGGTGACATGTGAACATTAATATTTAAATTATTCGATATTCATCACAAATGAATTTATACCTTTGAGTCGCACCATCGTATTGATGAATACTTCAAAATACCACACTATTTAATTAATTTATAATTGTTGTAAATTAATTAAATTAATTATTACTTATGAAATATTAATTATTAAATTTTATTTTATTTTTAGATGCCATAAGTATTTAATAAAGTGCATATATAAAAGTTGTATATGTACGTATCAATATACAATATCGGTAAATATTTAAATTTGATTTAGATAGATTAATTACTAAATGGGTTTGGAATTTTTTGAAAGCCCATCTGTGCTAAACATGCCCTGCTACAGTGTGGAGGGGAGAGGGAGTTTAAGTATTTAAAAGTTATTTTGAAAAAGTAGAAAAGAATGAGATATTTTCTCCTCATTTACCTCTTCTTACTGTCGCATAAATACCACTCCACTTTATTTTTTCCTCAATTCCTTTCCCACTCAGCCGTAAGCATCATACAGCTATAGCCGAAAATTCCAAGTGCAAAATAAAATCAAAATCAAATAAATAAAAGGCGGTGTTCATCTCTAGATCTTCACAATTTCTAGAGCTAGTTTTATTGAATATATGAGTTTTTCATTCATTCAAGGTGTGAACCACATGCAACTTCTCTAGGTAATCATTTTATCTCAATTTCAATAATATACATCATTATGATTGTGTAGATTAGATCTCTTATACTTTACAACGAATTTATATATGCCTGTGTTGTATTATTTGATTCATACATATAAACTAACTTGGAAATAAATATTTTTAAAAAAAATATCACCATAATAAATATTTTTGGCCATGACATTCTTAAATAAATAAATAATAATGTTCTAAGTATAAAACTATTTTTTATTGGCTAAATTAATTTTATAATATTTTAAGTATACGTACACATTAACCATGTACTCTATTTACATGTTGCATATTCACTATACACATATAAGTGTATTTGATACACTCATATTAATACACATAATTTAAATTAAAAACAACTTCTTTTAAATAAATAAAATAAAATAAGATTTTTTTTGATTGGATCTAAAATCAACTAGACTTCATACGCCCAATAAAGATCCTAAAATGGATTTTGTTTCAAAATTCACCCATTTAACTTACTGTGACCCAGCCCAATTCTTTTAATAGTACAAGAACTTAATAGCCTATGTAGTATAAATCTACAATATTAGAACCAACTTATTAAAACATACTCATTTAGTAGGGTGTAACAAAAAGTAATGTCTAAGGTTGGGATTGGATAATCAAGTACTCTGCCCTACCAGGCTACTAGCCTAGCCCGAAGGATGATGTAAACCCAAAGGTTATTCCTGATATAAAGGTCCATATTAATTTTGGACCTTGAGATAATTTTCAAAATTTAGTTTGAAAATTTAAAAATATATTTTGAATTTAAAAGTTAAATGTAAAATATAAAATAAATTTTATACATGTTACAAAATAGTTTTAAGAAATAAAATAATAATTTCGAAATTATTTAAAAATATACCTAATTGGATAAATAAAATAAATAATTAAAAGTTAATTAACTAAAATAAAGCATATATATTTTGATATATGTGTATATGTGTGTGTGTGTGTATAAATGTTATAATTAAATAAATAAATAAATCTAAATTGTTTAAGGTAATTATAAATAAATATTTTTGAAAATTTTAAATTAAATAAAGTTAATTTTTAAATAAAGTTATTAAATATTAATTAATAAATAAAATATACATATATTATGATATGTGTATATATAAACTATCATTGTTATAATCAATACTCATCTTAAAATTGTTTAAGATGAATAAAATAAAAAAATTTAATTTTGAAATAATTTAATAAATTAATTAATTAAATAACAAATTAAAATTAATTAAATATTATTTAATTAATAATACCAATAAGAATATTATATAAGTTAGTTAAAATATAAACAATTATAAATAAATTAGACTTATATATTATGAATGTATAAAACTTAAACGGAACTACAATAAATCCAGCTTAGGGTAAAGGAACGAATACATACGTATTGTATGTATACATGGATTTCAAATGTGTGCGATAGTTAAATCACAAGCCTATTTCACAAGAAATACATCGTTCCCTAAATCGATATCACTTCCTTTATATATATATTAAAGATTATGAATCTTTAATATAAGTTGTCCTCTAACATTTATATATTAATAGATTACTTGCATACTTTTTATTTACTGATATTCCTTAAGCTAGAAATTTTAGTGTAGTATGATTAATATGTTGACTAGATAAGATAAGATATATGCATGTATTTATTGGTATTCGTCAAGGTACGTGCATTTATACATAGGCCATTAAGAAACGGTAGGTAAAAGTGAATGATCTCTTTTAATTTGTTAAAGACAACGGGTTAAGAGTTGTATATGATATAATCGATAAGGTGTTATCCATCGCATGCATGCCTATGATTTGTTGATATTTCTCGAGGTTAGAATCCCAAGGCATATGAGTCCTAACACATATGTAATGATCCGAAATTTTGATCATTAGATTTTGAATATCTAATTAAAATAAAATATTGCAATAATTGGATTTTAATATTTTAAAAACTGGGATTCGAATAATAGATTATTTAAAATATTTGAATTGGCAGATTTAATTAATTTTAAATATTGAAATATAGGGATTATTTTAATTATTTGGAATTAGGAATTTAATATTTGAAATAGTGATTCAAATATGTGGATTTTAAATTGAATATTAGCTAAATGTTTTAAGGGTCTTATTTTACTATTTTAATTAATAAATAATAATAGGTAAATTTAATTACAATAATAAATAGTTCAAATAAATAATAAGGAAATATATTTTTAGTATAGCGATTCGATTTTTATTGACGAATTTGTAATTTAATTTATTTGTTTTTTCCATAATTTTTAATTTGAAAATTATTTAAATTATTGTTTGATGATTTATCGACAAACAATATCATTTTTGTGATTTTTTTGAATTTAATAACCAGTGTATATTATTATTGTTTTGATGTCGCATCGTTATTCTAAGCGCGACCGTATTTTTGTTTTATCATTTGGAGATCATTCGCGAATGGAATATCTGTATGGTGAGATGCCGGAAAACTTGCTATAAACCATAACCAAACTAACATAAGCCATCTGCAACACACGACTTTTCCTTTCAACCCATATAGTTTCACTATTACTCTCAAAATCTAAAACAAGAAACATTTCAAACTTTTAAAAATCAGACTCTCAAGTTATAATCTACTAAAATATTTAAAGTTTGTTTCTTTAGAATCGTGTGGCCGAGATCTACGATTTGATATAGGTATTGTAAGGCGCGACAACAGAGGAGGATTTGATAGTTTAAAAGTGAGCTTATGGAACTAGGGTTCCATTTGTCTCGACCAATGGTCGACGATAGAGGATGAGGATTGTTTCTTTGAGTTCCTCATGTCGTATTGCAGCTCCATGCCAAGATTTGTGAAGCTCGATGGTGCAATGGGGGACTGATGTTGCGTATGGCCGAGGAGAGCTATAAGATGCATTTCATGGGGAGCGTGCGGGCATGATGTCGTCGGGTCGGGAGCATGAAGATTTCAAAGACGAGTTTAACAAAGGAGTTGGTGTCTCGAATGGTGGCTTGGGGGTGGAGAAACAACGATGGAAGGGTTCGACAATGGTGGAAGAAGGCTCAGGAAGAAGCGGGGTATTTAATTGGGGAAAGAGATATTAATCAAGGGTAATTAGTTATTAAAACTGTAATTAGTGAATTATATATAATTTAAAAATCGTTAACTTCTATATTGAATAACTTTCTCATATGAGGTCCAATTGAGACAAAACGTTTTGTGTTGCGTTCGTGATGATGAAAGATTCGCGATGGAATTGGTTTGTTTGAATTTAAAGCAAATTGAAACTTGGGCTAAAATCGGACGTGGTTTGATTTAGTTCAAATCGAAATGCTTCGACGCCAACTGGAATTTCGATGGGTATAACTCACCCTTTTGGATAAATCGGTATGTTATAGTAGATTAAATTTTACTGTTTGTGTTTAGTTGAAATTATTGGCTATCTGGTTAAATATCCGCTTTTGAAAAGTGACTAACATTTAAAATTTGCAGAAGAATCCGGATTTCTCACCGTAGTAATTTTTAATTTCTAGTAGTTTGTTCCTGTTGATTTTGTTTGGTTATAACCCTGTTAAATAGATTGTTAGTTGCTAAATTTTGATTTTTAGCACTATTAGTTATGACATTGTTATTTGTTCAAAACTTAACCCTTGTAGCGATAAAAATCAATAACAATATTGGTTAAGTGCTTTGGCGGCTATTGGCCTCAATTTCGTATTTGGAAATACTATTAATTGCCGTTTGGTTTTAAAAATAGATTTTGATTTGGAGAGTGATTTCAAATTCTGACCTTTGGGTTTTTTGGAATATTTTTATTTAAGCGGATTTTGAACTCCTCTAATTTATCTCACCTTTTTATTTTTTTTCTCTAAATCATTTAGAAATGTTTAAAGTTGTTTAACTATTGTTTAATAGTGTTTTAATTTTTTTTTGTTTTTATTTAATTGTTTTAAAAGTTATTTATCAATATTTTAATATTGTAAAAAGTTATTTATTTAAACAATTAATATTATTTGAAGATAATTAATAATTATTTATTAATAACATTTTGGAATTTATAATAGATATTTATTAATAACGTTTAGAATTAATAATTTTTATTTACCAATATTGTTTTGGAAGTTAATTATTATTTACTATAATAATGTTTAAAGATTTATTATTATTATTTTATTAATAATGTTTGAAATTATTTATTAATATTTATTAGGAATGTCTTGTTGTTAATAATTATTATTATATAATAGTAATGGTTTGAAGAAACAATTATTATTTATTTAAAGTGTTTTGAGGTTATTAATTATTATATTAATAATGTTTTGGAGTTAATAAATTATTTTATTAATGATGTTGGAAAGTTTATTTATCATTTATTTATAATGTTTAAAGTAAATTAATTTATCTAAATAATTTTACTTATAAATAATAAATTGATTTATAAAATAATTTCATTTAATAAAAGAGTTATAAAATGGAAATAGAGTTTTGGATTTATGAGAGATTTTTATAAAGGATTTATAAAGGAGTTTTATAAAAGAAAAAGGTTTTGTAAATTAGTTTATTACTTTATAAAAGGAGTTTATAAATTGTTTTATAGATTTATAAAATAGTTTTATAAATTGTTTAGAGATTTTTAAAAGTGTTTTATGAATGATTTTAGAGATTTATAAAAATGAGTTTTATAAAGGATTTTAAAGTTGTATAAAAAGGAGATTAATAAAAGAAAATGAGAATGATTTCCAAAAATGATCTTTAAATAATTATGGTTGTATGGAACATCTTTCCATACTCAATGCCAAATAGGAAATTTTTCTCTATGTTTTGTGAATAGACGTATCCGTTGGGATAAGTATATGAACACATTTTCTTTGTAGGAAAAGTGTAGTGTTTTTGTGAATATACTTATACCATTGAGATATTTATATGAATATTTTTCCAAGTATAAAAAAAGTATAAAGGATTTGTAAATATATCTTTGTAAAAGTATTTTGATTCAAGTATTTACAAAGCGATTTTAATTCATGAAAGGATTAATTAAAGAGGTTAGTGCCTGCTTATATGCTTAACCAATGTTGGTTTCCCAATGGAAATAAATCTTTGATTTGATTGATGCTTGTATGTTTACTTGATAGTTAAATAATCGACAATCAAACTTGGTCGATTTTTAATTATCTTTGTCGGTTTGGAGAGACCGGGATCAGATATATTATCTGAAAACCACTTCGAACCGGCATAAGCGTTCGAATTAGAACATCTTGAAGATGATTGAAGACAGAGTTTTTGAAGTGCAATGGCTACTTACTACTAATCCTAAGGGTGATTCCGAAATGGATGTAATAGAGGTAGTGCCTTCTGTTTCGTTCAGACCTAGAATGAACTTCTTTGGATGAATGCTGCCATTGCATTTCTGCCTAGAGGGCTGTGTTAGCATTCCAAGTGGAATTGCTATCAAAAAGGTAAAACATAGCCTCTAGCCTCATCAACCATTAAATTGACTAAAGCGGGACATGCAACAGGGCTAAGTGGGTCACTCCTATTAGGGGGTGATCATCTCTTATCTAGAGTCGATATCTATGTATGCTTCGGGGCCCATTATGGTTGTTTGATTACAACCAATGAGTGATCATATCCGGTGCTATCCAGTAAGGGTTAGGGCCGATCCTGAGTAGCATATGCAATGTGTTGTAGCCTCCCGTAAATTTTATCTAGAGGTGTACGGATTCAGCGGATAGACCCTTACCCTTTCATAGTTAGAATCCATTTTCCAATACGAGGCTTCGGACTTGATTATGCACCTATTATTCTGGAATTTAATTAATGTAAAAATTTCGGCTATGATTCAGTATTTATTTTAAACCGTAGACACTATTATAATATTAGAGGATTTCTTATAGGAATGTTTTGGTTATCGTAAGATAAAACCCCTTTCGTGTTTATATGCGGTGTGGTCTTACGATATACCTTTATTTTCAAAATATTTTTATAACATTAAAATTCAATTGAGGTATGTTTCTCACACTGGTTTACTAAATTGGTCTGAGCGTTATTTTATTACAATGCTTGGGTCAGACCGAGCATATTTTCAGATTTAGTTTGGATGCTTTGGAGCTTTAGGAGATGAGATAGACGCCTCTAAGACGTATTTACGTATATTATATTTCCACTGCATTGGATTTTTATATTTATCAGATTATGAGAACCGATTGTTATAACTGTCCAGGCTGTTCATTGATTACTTGACTCTGATTGATATATGTATAATAAAGTTCAGTTTTTCTTTTGTAAAGATCTTTTTCATATTATAGATTGCTCGTCACGTTGTGAGATTCTGTTCTATCTTTTCTTTCTTCCCCCAAACTATATGTCTTTTCGGCACTTGGTTGCTTGGCACGTGAATACCGTCAATGTATTATCATCGACTTCTAAGGATCGAAAAGGCGGGTTGTTATACGTGGTATCAGAGCAAGGCTGAGCGAAAACCTAGGATTTGGTGGGGATAAACTCATTTGAGATATGTTAAGCGAGACCCAAGGATGAGTTTGAGTGTATTATATATAAGAGTGCGTATTTGTTAGTGTTATAAAAAGGTTTTACATTGTGTTGATTTATCGGTTAAGTGGCTTATGAATTCTGGTCGGTACAAATGGAACGAATGTATCGATAGGGGTTTCTAAATACTTAGACAAGGTAAACCGACCTAGTATTGTTTCAAAATTGGGTAAATGAAATAATTTTACCTAGATTATATTTTACATATAAAAGGAATAATTTTAAGAAATTAATGTATTTATATTTGGTGTGATTGGATGTTAGAATGATAATATTCAAGTATTATCATTTATTGTCGATTGGTTAGGCTTAGGTAGTTTATGGTCATTTATTATTTGGTTGAATTGAATACGAACACCTTGTGAATTCAGTTTCACGATTTGACTATAAGGCATTCGGTGATAAGGGTGGATTAAAATTTAATTTTAACAAAAGTTGTTTATTATATTATAAACAAAGATATATATTAGTGAAATGTTTTTATAAGAAGTAACTTTATATAAGCTTGATTTACAAAGATGAGCTTTATAATTAAAAAGATCTAAACCGAGAATTTGAGGAAAATCCTGGTGTTTTGGAAATTATTTCAAAGTCTTGGGAAAAATAATAATGGTATTGTTTTGAAAGTATTTATGAATAAAAGGAGTTAAAATGGATTTTTAAGGAGATAAAAAGCACTGAACTCGCTTTAGTAGCTAGAATATAATTCTAGTGGTGACTGCAACATCATCGGTGTTCAATTTTAAGTTTCTAAATGATGGATTGCTACCATAGTATTTTGCCATAGAATTTTTGTTTTGGTAAAATAAATTTGTTTAAACATCCCAAAAGTATTATTTGAGATGAAAGAAGAAATATGTATACTATTATTTCAAAAATGATTTGAAATAAAACCGGGTGTTTAGTTCTTAAATTTTCAACTAAGTGATATTGTGGACTTACTTATTTTGTCCATTAGGTTACTATGGTTTGTGCATCCCGTTTTGAGATGTGTTGGGTAATTTTCATTTGTTAAAAATGAAATGGAATTTTTGACGATTTTGGACAGCCGAAACTTTCAGGTTGATTGGGAAAATTAAGCAAAGTGTTTTGTTAAAGTTATAAGGTTATAAGTTTCTATAACTTTAACTTTGAGAAAAAGCAAGTTAAAACAAATTGAATGTTGGACATTTGGGTTAAGTATAACAAATTTGAAATTTGTATATATACTCTTAGATTGTAGACGAGTGTTATAAAAATACGGACTTAAGTTTAAAGCGGATAATAAACATAAGTGTGCTTTATAAAATGTTTGTGAACTTAAGTAATGGTTTTATGAAATAGTTTATAAATGATTTTAGTATTAAAGGAAATACTATTAGTGTTATTAATTTTGATTTAAAATGAATGTGAATAAAAAGAAAATTGGTATAGTTAGAAATCAATGGCAATAAATACGTAAGTTGTAAGTAGACCATTTTGTTCGCATAACTGTTTTGATCTAGATTCGAGTGCACGATTTTGAGGTGATTTACACCGATCAGAGTTAGGATTTTTCATTTGATTCTTGACGGCGAACACTGAATATAGATTTTTGATTTAATTCTAAAGTTTTAGTTATTTGATCAAGGAATCAGATCGGAGTCCGCACCAGAGTAGTCGAGTGAACGATACTAGTTCGAAAATGAAATTTTGTGATCGAGTGAGCGATCAGATTTGGTATTGCGTACGGATGGTATACGTACATCGTATGGACTTTATTGAAATTATAGGCTTTTGTAAGTATAAATGCAAGTTATCTAGTTCGATATTATTATAAGTAAGATGTAGTTTCATGGAAGCTAAAGCTAGTTGATGCTTTTGGTTTCATGAGTAGGGTTTGGTCGCTCAACTAATAGGTATGAGTTTATATTGTTGTTTGGTTTGATGATTTTATGACCTAGATATGGGAGGCCGCTTGACTTTGGTTGGTTTTGGCCCATGGTGGTGATTTGTAGTTTTTTCGATCAATTCACGCAAAGGAGATGCTGTCGAAATTTTCCTTAAATATAAAGACTTAGAAATTTAAGTAATTTAATTTAACTAATTGATTGTGAAAAGTTAATGGGATTGATGACATTTCACTTACGCTAGGAATTTTGAGGACAAAATTCTTTTAAGGGGGGAGAATGTAATGACCCGAAATTTTGATCATTGGATATTGAATATTTAATTAAAACAAAATACTGGAGTAATTGGTTTTTAACAATTTAACAACTGGGATTCTAATTTATAAATTATTTAAAATCTTTGGTTTGGCAGATTTAATATATTTTAAACATTGAAATATAGGGATTATTTTAATTATTTGAAATTGGGAATTTAATATTTGAAATAGTGATTCAAATATGCGGATTTTAAATTGAATATTAATTAAACGTTTTAAGGGTCTTATTTAACTATTTTAATTAATTATAATAATGCTAAATTTGTTTGTAAATTTAATTGTAATAATAAATAGTTCAAACAAATAATAAATAAATATATTTTTAGTATAATGATTTTTATTGACGTATTTTTGTATAATTTATTTGATTTTTAAATTTTTTTATTTGAAAATTATTTAAATTATCGTTTGACAATTTAATGGCAAATGACAACATTTTGGTGATTTTTCAGAATTTAATACTAGTGTATATTATTGTTTTGAGGTCGCATCGCTATTCTAAGCGCGATTGTATTTTTGTTTTGTCGTTTAGAGTTCATACGCGAACAAAAAATCAGTACGGTGAGATGTCTAAAAACTTGCTATAAACCATAACCAATCTAACACTAGCCTTCTACAGCACACTACTTTTCTTTTCAACACTTTCTGTTTCATTATTACTATCAAAATCTAAAACAAGAATCATTGCAAAATTTTAAAAATCGAAATCTCAAGTTATAATCTACTAAAATATTTAAGGTTTGTTTCTTTGGAATCATGTGGTTGAGATCTATGATTTAATATAGGTATTGTAAGGCACGTCAATAGATGGAGGATTCGACCGTTAAAAGTGAGCTTGTGGAACTAGGGTTCCCTTTTTCTCGGCCAGTGGTTGACGATAGAGGATGAGGGTTGTTTCTTTGAGTTCGTCATGTCGTATAGTAGCTCCATGCCAAAATTTGTGAAGCTCGATGGTGGAATGGAGGGGACCGATGTTGCATATGGCCAAGGAGAGCTGTAGGATGCATTTCATGGGGAGCGTGCGGGCGTGATGTCGTCGGGTCGGGAACATGAATATTTCGAAGACGAGTTGAACGGAGGAGTTGGTTGCTCGAACGATGGCTGGAGGGTGGAGATACGGGCGGTGGAAGGGTTCGACAATGGTGTAGGAAGGCTAGGGAGAAGTGGGAAATTTAATTGGGGAAGGAGATGCTAATCAAGGGTAACTAGTTAATAAAATTATAATTAGTGAATTAAATATAATTTAAAACCGTTAACTTATATATTGAATAACTCTCTCGTACATGGTCCAATCGAGACAAAACTTTTTATGTTGCTCTCATGATGACGAAAGCTCCGCGATGGAACATGTTTGGTTAAATTAGGAGAAAATTGAAATTTGGACTAAAATCAGACGTGGTTCGATTTTATTTCAAATCGGTATGCTTCGGCGCCAAGTGGAATTTCGATGAGTATAAGTCACCTTTTTGAATAAATCATTATGTTATAGTAAATTAAATTTTACCATTTATGTTTCTTATAAATTATTGGCTATTTGGTTAAATATCCGCTTTTGAAAAGCGATTAACATTTAAAATTTAAAAACATAAAAATTTGTAGAGGAATCCAGATTTCTCACCGTAGTAAATTTTAATTTTCTGTAGTTTATTCCTATTGATTTTATTTCAGTTAGAACCCTATTATATAGATTGTTAATTGATGAATCTTGATTTTTGGCACTATTAAGTATGACATTGTTATATGTTTAGAACTTAACCCCTGTAGTGATAAAAATCAATAACAATATTGGTTAAGTGCTTTGGTAGCTATTGGCCTCAATTTAGTATTTGAAAATACTATTAATTACCATTTGGCTTGAAAATGGATTTTGATTTGGAGAGTGATTTCAAATTCTGACCTTTGGGTTTTCTGGAATATTTTAATTTAACCAGATTTTGAATTCCTCCATTTTATCCAACCTTTTTTTATTTTCTCTAAATCATTTAGAAATGTTTAAAGTTGTTTAACAATTGTTCAATAGTGTTTTAAAAATTGTTTATTTTTATTTAATTATTTTAAAAGATATTTATCAATATTTAATATTGGAAAATGTTATTTATTTAAATAATTAATGTTGCTTGAATATAATTAATAATTATTTAGTAATAATGTTTTGGAAATTATAATAGTTATTTATTAATAACGTTTAAAATTTATTAATTTATATTCATCAATAATGTTTTGGAAGTTAATTATTATTTATTATACTAACATTCGAAGATTTATTATTATTATTTTAATAATAATGTTTGAAATTATTTATTAGAAATGTCTTGCTGTTAATAATTATTATTATATAATAATAATAGTTGATGTAAATAATTATTATTTTTTTAAGTGTTTTGAGGTTATTAATTATTATATTAATAATGCTTTGGAGTCAATAAATTATTTTATTAATGATGTTGAAAAGTTTATTTATCATTTATTTATGATGTCTAAATTTAATTAATTTATTTAACTAATTTACTTATAAATAATAAATTGATTTATATGAATTTCATTTAACAAGAGAGTTATAAATGGAAATAGAGCTTTGGATTTACGAGAGATTTTTAGAAAGGCTTTATAAAGGATTTATATAAAGGAGTTTTTATAAAAAACAAGGTTTTATAAATGAGTTTATGAATTTATAAAAGGAGTTTATAAATTGTTTCATAGATTTATAAAAGAGTTTTATAAATTGTTTAGAGATTTATAAAGGAGTTTTATAAATGAATTTAGAGATTTATAAAAAGGAGTTTTATAAAGGATTTTAAAGTTGAATAAAAAGGAGATTTATAAAAGAAAATGAGAATGATTTCCAAAAATGATCTTTAAATAATTATGGTTGTATGGAATATCTTTCCGTACTCAACGCAAAATTGGAAATTTTTCTCTATATTTTGTGAATATACTTATTCGTTGAGATAAGTATATGAATACATTTTCTTAGTAGAGAAAATGTAGTGTTTTAGTGAATATGATATTTGGCAGAACAGTTTTCATACGAGAAGCTATGACTTTTTTTATGCATTTGTAAATAGTTTTGCAGCAAGAGATGGGGTGGAATGCTTGAACATTATTTTCATTTCTAGACTTAGGGATTAGGGCAATGAAAGTATTATTGAGTGGTTTTAACATTTCACCTTTCCTAAAGAAATTTTTAATTGCTTTTAGCACGTCCACCTGAATAATAGACCAGCACGAAGTGAAAAAGCAAGCACTAAAACCGTCTGGACCACCACTAGATTCTTTATTTAGAGAAAACATGGCTTGCTTTATCTCTAAGTCTGTCACTTCATTGCTAAGAAACATGATATCTTATTGGCATAGCCTAGGAAGGAGCATTGGGTTAACAGCCTCAATATCAGGGATACTATTCTCAACACTGCCAAACAGATTAGAGAAGTAGTTTATGAATGCCATAGCAACGTTGTCGGGGTCCTGGTGGAGTTTACCATTTTCGTTATGAATACTACACAAGTTCTCTTGAGTTTGTTTGGCTTTTAAGGCAACATGAAAGTAAGCAGTATTTTGGTCACCTTCAACTTTCCATCTGAGCCTTGCCTTTTGTTTTAGCATTTTATTCTCTTTGACAAGGGCTTCGGAGTACTGTTTGGTTACCTCTTTTTCCAGACCAGCCAATGTTTCATCATCCACATTGCTTTGCATGTTCTCTTGAATATTTTTAAGCCGAGCCTTTAACATATTAGATTGTTTTGAAACAGCACCAAACTTTTTCCTTGACCACTTCTTCAACATCTCCTTTGCCTCTTTGAGCTTTTTCTGCAAGACAAACATAGGATTTCCATAGTTAGGTTTAGACCATACCGTCTCAATTATGACGAGAAAGTTGGGTTCGAGAACCCAAGGGTTAAAAAATTTAAAATTTGATTTTCTTTTCATGACATAGACATCCAATTGGAGAATCTGTGGTGAATGGTCAGATAACATGGAACAAGGAAGGTGGTTGAACATGGTTGGCCACTTGGATAGAGAGATTTGGTTACATAATACAAAGTCAATCTTAGGGAAGTTTCTACAGCTAACCCTTCTTTTATTGTTATAAGAATATGTAGCACCATTGGTTTTAATTTCAATAAGGTTGGAATGTTGGATTGCCAAGTTTAACAGTTTTATTTCATTAAAGGCCAAAGGGTTACCTCCTACTCTATCAGTAAATCTTAGAGAGCAGTTGAAGTCTCCACCTATTATCCAAGGATGGGACACTTGACGAAGGAAAGGAATATATTAAAGGAGGGAGGATCTTGCATTGACCGAGCTTTCAACATATACAAAGGAGAGATATATAGAGGAAGAGGTAAGGTTAAGGAGGGCATGGCAGTGGATCATTTGCTTAGTAGATTCAATAGGGGTGAGGTTAATGTTAGTAGGGTCAAAAAGAATCAATATTCTTCCATATGTGGCACGATCATGATGGTGGATCATCTTCCAGTTAGGTCTTATGTACTTTGCAGCTTGGATAGAGAGTTCCAAACTTAGCTTAGTTTCAAGTAAGGCTAAAATGCATAGACTGTGTTGTTGAATAAGTTCTTTGCATTGGTCCAACTTAATATGACGTGCGCTCCTCTTATGTTCCAATACCCTATATTATGTATCATTGATTAAACTTTGAGGCATTGAGCAGTTCTTCTTTCATACTCCTTGTTAGGGGGTTGGTTAACTCCTTATAGCCAGGAACAGTAGTAGATAGTGGAGAATCAAAGAAAAGCATTGACGTATATGTATTTCTTATGCTACTCACTTTGTTAGGAGTGAAGTTGCTGGGAAATTCTTTTTCATCATTGATGATAGCTGCTGAGTTGGATTTCATGGAGGAGTTTGATTGAGTTTCCTTAGACGAGAGGAAGGGAGAAGAGGAGTTGGGAATAACTGGTGCAAGATAAGGGGGGTTTCCAAGCTACTGGGGGATTTAGGTAGGCATAAGGTTGGATTGGTTTGGTTTGAGAAGGCTTGGGAGACATGGGGTTTGCATTAAAGGTGGCAACAGAAATCATGGAAGATTTGCATATAGAAGTGTGCACCTGTTCACTTGGAGAAGAGTATAAGTTTGAATTAGTTGGAACAATATCAATCTCAGGAGATTTATGTGAGGAATGTGGAAGATTGGGTTTGGTAGAAAGTTGGTTAGATGAAGGGGAGGAGGGAGTGCACTGAGCATTGTGCATGTGCATGTGCATGAATTCTGAAACACATGGTTCTTTGTTAGCAAGTTTATCATTTACTGAAGCATGCTGAACAGGGAGATTGGATGTTGTAATTTGGGTTGGTGAGTTATTATTGTACAGGTTATTATTTTCGGGCTGATCTCCAAATTTGCCTATCTCAGGTGGTATACTTTTGCCTTGGTCTATGGTTGGACCATCCAATATGCCACTCTCATTTATTCCTTCGCTTCTTTCATTGACATACTCGCTTGTTTCTTGATGCTTGCTTCGAGTCACACCTGACTCTTTCATTGATTGTTGAAATATTGATTTTGGCCTAGGGTCAATATTCATGTCCGGAACATCAATAAATGCAATCACCCCATTATCATTTCCATGCATATTCAGCAGGGTATTAAATGGATTATTGGATAGGATATTATTACCTCTTACTTCAAGTTTATCACTTGCATGATCTATACATGCTGGTCTCTCTCCTTTTTCTATATCTGAAGGCCTATAACTTTGTATTCCCACTACAACAAAAATGGCCTTTCGCAGCGTTTTAAAAACGCTGTGAAATGCTTTCGCAGCGTTATGAAGAACGCTCTCTTTCAACAAGCTGTAATAGGGTCGGAATATATTGCAGCGTTTTGAAAACGCTGTATGAAATATTCCATATTGCAGCGTTTTGCCTTTTTGCAGCGTTTCAGAAATGCTGCAATATGTCCTAACCCTACTATAGTTCGTTGTTAAACAACATTCTTCAAACGCTGCGAATGTGTTTCACAGCGTTTTTAAAACGCTGCGAATGTGTTTCACAGCGTTTTTAAAACGCTGCGAAAGTAAATTACTACGTTTTTAAAACGCTGCAAAAAGATTTTTCACAACATAGATAAAACCCTGTAGAAAGCCATATATTTTTATTAATTTTCTAGAACAGACCCTTGAATTAGCTGAGATGTATAAGACATATTCAAATGAAACAATAACATTAATCATATAAACACATTTAAATAGTTCAACACATTATATATAATAAACATATCCATATTTACATAATATCTTTATAATACTTTGTTCTTATATTCTTTACCATGTTAAACATAATGCAGAAAATAATAAATTATGGCCAACAAAATTACTTATTGGGATATGAATCGTTGAAGTTTATATCAAAACCTTCCAACAACACCAAATATTTTTCCAAGATTTTGCCTTGAATAATCCTTTGTTCGAGAATGGAGCAGGTGGGCTGAGGAGATGAATGAAGCAACCAATTAACAATGGTGACCAGTTCTGTCGTATCCAGCTGAATATAATGCAAAAAAGGATTAGACTGTTGTATTGGCAGTATGCATTGACATATGCAATTAGCTGAAACAAAGACTAATACAACTGCAAGCAATGACTTTCACAAAGAAATTGAATAGAAAATGAAGCAATAAAATAGCGTTTAACAATAATGACAACTGGAGCAGCAATATTCTAAAGCCAACGGACTATGAACTGAATATGAAATGTGAACTGAATATCATGATGATCAATCGAACTACTGAACTAAAGAATGCTAACTAAGTGACATAAGATGGAAGCAACTAATTAGCATGTATGGAATGGCATGACGATAATTTGAGTGAGAAACATAAGGATTAGTCAGGGGTACCAGATTAGATAGAACTGAAGAAATTATTAAAATGTGCAATTGTCAATTATGCACATGCACAAAACTGCAAGATTATTACAATCCCATTTGAGCCAGCAATATGCATTTAGATTTAAATAATGAATTTCAGTTGTAAGCTGTTAAGCTCGTGTACCTGTAAGTGTGAAATTTTTGAGAAATAAATTTTTTTCTTCCAATACAAAGTTCATGCAAACAAGTACAATCAACATGGAACTAGAGAGTACATCTTCTTATGTCGAGGAATTGAAGACAACGTTTCTAATGGATGGGACAGATTATCAAAGGAAGAGTATTGCTTTACAGGACTTGTGCCAGGAGTTAAGCAACATATTCTATGAAATTGAATGCAGCTTGCAGTTACCTTTCTCAAAAGGTGGAACTAATCAGGTATGTGGGTTATGTTTTGACTTGTTTATTGTGATAATAAAGTATATCTGTCTGTGCGTTCATGTTTCAAATTATATCATTCCTTTTGTTTGATATATTTTGACATGTATCATATAATTGAGGTCGAGGTCAAATTTCTACCTTTTTGTGATCATAATTCAAATTACACATTCCTTTGCATAATACAATTTTCCAAGTACGAATGAAGAACACAGTCATAATAAAAACATGCAAAAGCAGTAGTTGGTTTAAAGGCTCAAATGTCCCTGCTTCGAGTAAATTACCTGTGAACGAAGCCTGGAAAATGGTAGTGGAAAATAGTATTTCTGGAAAACTGAATCCTAAATTGGAAGAAATTGGAAGAGATATTTTAAAGAAATTTGAAACCTGGGAAACAAATGAATTGATGATTAAGGCATTGTCGCGACTGTTGTTATCAAATGTTAATTTGGATTACTGGAAATTGGTAAGGGAAAGCGCTATATGGAAGCTGCCTTTCTACGAAGAGATGGTTATAGCCAACGTGTTGGAATTATGTTATACTTGTGATACATCCCCATATTTAGTAGGTAACTTGAATTGTAAAGTCCTTGGTGCAACAGGATAATTGCTTGTTGTAATCAGCTTTGCGATCCTCTTATTTCATACAGAGGATTTAAACAGTCTCTGTATTATACATTTGGTTATGAATATTTTCTCTTATAAGGTCATTTATCATACGTTAATCACCATTATTCCAAATTTTTCCTTGACAAGAATGTCGTGCACCTAAGTGAATGTTATCATTATGATGATGAATAACGTGAATGTGTATTATTCCAAACTTATTAATCCTTATAAAACTTAGGTAATTAGTTAAATTTTAATAATGCTTAATTGGTTTTTATAAACTTATTTAATTTTTATAAAAAAATTAGTTAATTTCTATAAAATTTAGTTAACTTGGTTATATTTTATATTTAAATAATATTTAGTTAATTTTTATAAACTTAGTTAATTTATTATTATTATTATTATTATTATACACTCTTTTATTTTTTTTAACTATAATCATCATAATTATTATTATAAACTTGTTGATTTTTTATTATACTTAGTTAATTTTTATAAACTTATTATCTTTTATAAATCGTACTTAATTTTTATAAAATTTAGTTAACTTGGTTAATTATTATTATAGATTTAGCTATATTTTATATTTTTATAATACTTAAATAATTTTTATAAACTTATTTATTGCAATTATTATATACTCGTTTAATTTTTCTAACTATAATCATCGTCGTCGTCGTTATTATTATTATAAACATGATAATTTTCATAAAACTCAATTAACTTAGTTCAATTTTCATAATACTTGGTTAATTTTATATACTTATTTAATTTTTATAAATTTTAGTTTATTTTTATAAAATTTAGTTAACTTAGTTAAATCTTTATAATACTTAGTTCATTTTCATAAACTTAATTAATTTTTATAAAATTTAGTTAACTTAGTTAAATTATTATTATTACTATTTTAAATTTAGTTAATTTTTATAAAACTTAATTAGCTTAGTTAATATTTTATAATCTATTATTATTATAAACTTAATTAATCATCATTATATTATTATAAACTTATTAATCCTTATAAAACATAGGTAATTAGTTAAATTAGTTAGATTATTATTATAGATTTAGTTGTATTTTATTTTTTATAATACTTAGTTAATTTTTATAAACTTAGATAGTTTATTATTATTATTATTATTATTATAGAAAATATAACAAAAGCAAAAAAACATCACTTGCTTACTACAAAAAGATGCAGATAGATGGCATTACTTATGGGAGTTAGTTGCATGGTTAATACCTTAAGAGCATGCAGTGCATCAGTGAAATCATCTGCGAGCCGTTGTCTCTTTTTAGCTTCTTTCTCTTCCTTTTCTCTCAGCTTTTCCATGAAATAGTCAAATACAAGCTACAAAAAAGGAGAGGGAAGGGGACTTCAACTTATGGTTCATATAACCGACTTGAGTCGAGTGTTCCAGTAATTCTTTATGTCGTTTTCTGTTCTTTGTGGCAAATATGAAGCTATCGCTGCCCACCTACACAAGATTTGCATTACATGTTTAGAAATTGTCGTTTTCTCCAAACATAAGAACAGGTCAGAAAATCACAATCAGTTATGTTTTATAGCTGTTTGACATGCGTATAGCTACATGTAGGAAAAATGTGTGGGTTTATTTATAGGTACCTGTTCCCTAGCATAGATTGAAGTTGTATAATCAAATTTTCTTCATTAGGTGTGAAATTGCCTCTCTTTATTCCAGGCCTGAGAAAATTTGTCCATCTTAATCTACAACTTTTGCTGCATCTTAGCAATCCTGCATGCATACATATTAATTCATATACACATCAATTCATACATGGTATATACACAAAAAGCATGCATAATTAAGCAATTGCAAAATTAAGCAAAATATATACCAGTGTTAGCTGGGACTAGTCTCCAATTATGCGGCCCATGTTTTTGAATGTAGGAAAGTAAAAGAACATCTTCCATATAAGTTTGTTTATCAAGAAAAATATTTCAAACGGGTTAATCTACACAACAAATTTATTGTAAATAACAAAGGAACAAGAAGAATCTATGCTTTTAGCTGAGTTGAGATAAACGTGTGCTCGGTGGGCACATGTTACGCATAGTTTCAATATATGTAACAATTATTGTCCACTTTCTGGTATGCCAATGTAATTATAACTTTTTCCAAAACCAGTGTAAAAGCTGCATATTTCACTTTATGCATAATTACCATGTTGAACTCTACGATATGACTTAAAATTGAGAACACATAAGATGTTTTGTATTATCCAGACTTTTCTGAATGTCCTATAATGATTTATAAAACACTTTATGCATAATTCGATTGTATTTGGACAAAATGATCTAATTTTATGTCTATACTTATAAACAAATTATTTGAGCAATCAAGTTGCCAAAAATTAACAACTCGATTGTTTTTTCCTCAATTGTCGGTAGAGCTCCAAAAATTGCTCAAGTAATAATAATGCACTGGTCAATTGATAGTTTTTGGTTAAATTAGCAACTACAAGCAATTTATTTTACAACTGAATCATTAAGAAATGTCATCAGCAAGTAAATTGTTATACTTACCTGATCCCAATTATCCTCATCTATAGTGCCTTTAATATTCCCTAAAAACTCAGGCAATTGACTGCCTTTTTTTCTATCAGCAAGGGAAGTAGCTACACTTGCATAGATCTCAACCGCTTGAAAATTGTAAAGTAAAACACAACAACAGATTTGGGGACCATGTAAAAGGAAAATAAATACATAATAATTGAGTCCAACATATTTAAAATGGAGATGTGTGTGGGTCAAATGATGAGGTTACTTGGAATAAATATGGAAGTAAAGACAATGCAAACTTCCAAACCTGAAAGTTTCTGGATCGGTTGGATTCCCAAAAGGAGAATGCTTCCATTGAGGCCTATCTGCATCATTGAGTGATTTCACAAACTCAACCTACAGTTTATCAAGCTATTTTATGAAATTTATAAGAGACAACATGATGTATTGCTTAAAGCTATTTCATTTTTTCATCTTTCAGAACAACATCCTTAAAACTATCATATGCCCATGTCAATGTCAGCTCAATCTAAAGTTTGGATACCGATACCACTTACACTAGGTTATTGTAATGATAAACTCCAAAATGCATCCCCTTTTCATTTTTCATCGCCTCATTTATCAGGGCCTTATCATCGTGCCCTTTCAAAACTACCTGTTTTCATGAGATCAGTAGTTACCAACTGAAGCCTTTCCTTTGCTCCTTCTAGCTCCCATAAGTGTGCTACTTTTTTGTGATCTCCTGTATAATAATTAACATAATGTAATATGAAGGTCAGTTTAGAAGCTTTTGGTCGATGTTTGTACAAAAGAAGAAAAACCTGGTAATCACAAATAACTAAAATTAACAAGAGGAATATAAGGAAACCTGGATTTCTAACGGTTCCTTTGACGCTATACCCAGATTCGAGAAGTCTCTTTATGAGCCATGAAGCTACGAAACCAGAGGCTCCTGTCACACAAACAGTTCCCTTTTCACCCATTTTGTTTTCAAGAAAAAAAAACTAAAGAAGCTCTAAATATATAAGCATACATGCAGACCGAGCTTCGAAAATATTGTGGGTCATTCATTCCATGTTTATGAATAAATTATCTCTGGAGGTAGATTGTAGACTTGTAGTTAACACCCTTAAACTAAAGGTTATAAATTTGTTAGATAACAATATTGGTGAGTCATCTAATGTGAATGAATGATTGTTTTTTTTTCCTGAAAAAAATTCAACTTAGTATTCAGCAGTTTCAAGCTATAGAAAAGTTAAGAATGATAATTATTTTCCGAAAGACAAGAAAATTGAGTTAAATACCAAAATACAAGAATGGAATAAGATGTGCCGGAAAGGAACATCTCCTTTCCAATCGATGAAGTCTGAATGCTATTTAAGGTAAAATAAAAAGGTGAAACCACACAACAAATCATTACCGACCCTTAGTATAGAATGCACTTATAGATACAAATGGTCACTAGATCAAAACACAAAAAAAGTTCCCTCTCGAAAACAGTTAAAAAGAATGGTCTACCTTCGTTATAAAGTTTATAAAGCTGAGCGATAAAATAAAATAAGAAACTAAGAAAAATAAAATAAAATAAGAAACCATGATGAGTTTTTCTAACATGTACAATTAAACCGATAGAATTTTCCAGTCAAAAGCCAAGAAAAATAATTTTAATTAACTTATCATAAAGTTGCAGAGTATGCGAACTTAATGTAAAGAGTACCTGCTTTTCAAGATCCTCCGAATAAAGGAATATATTTGAATACTAATTTCTATGTTATTTCTAACATACCTTAACACAATAATCACGCCAATGCATTTTAGTTGTAAGCCAACCAAACAAAACATCTTCTTCCATTATTTTGCGGAATGCGTCGCGGTTTTTACGCTCTTCACGCCTTAGTTGCACCTTAATAGAATTTTAAGGGTTAATGAGAACATTCCAATTATATTCAGAACTGAAAACAAAATATAGCTATCCTTTTTTGTAATCACCATTTTGTTAAAATATTAATAATGATATAAACTTACTTTTTTGTACTTTTTTGTGCTGCTCCTCTTCTTTCTCAAGATCATATATGTACTCCTGAAAACATATGCAAGTTAGAGGAAGTATCACATTATAAGTGATATTACAAATGAAAATAAATAAATTTGGCTTACTTGGAAAACATCCAATTGGTCCAGTAATTCAAGTTGACGACATCTATCATTATCCTCATCCATCATGTGAACCTGAACTTTCCTCCATGTAGTGTTGAACTAAGCATGAAAGTGAAATAATCAGTGCTATAATATAAAAAAATACAAAAATAAAGAATAACTATGGTCTATGTTCAGCACCTTAATGAAATCACATGACTCGAGAAACGATCTGAATTCAGCAATACATTGCTTGTGTTCCTCTGCTATTTTCTCTCTCTCCTACAACAGTTTTAAAACTGTGACCAAATATTTATAATCTAAAGTTAATCTACACCATAACTGATGAGATACAAGTTCACAGCTAGTGATTGAACTTCAAAACTTCAATATTCATGCCACTTATAGATTTTATGACCAATCTATCTTTTGATAATCATTTTCGTTTGGGAAGGAATAACTCCTATAAGCGGTGAGAGATATGCCAATCTAACACCCAACTGCTTAATGCCCCATATCTCAAAGAGTTGCAATATTGATTAAAGAGAAACCAAAAGGTAAAATATGAATGACAAAAAGTTCATCAGAG
The DNA here is from genome assembly GCA_030737815.1 of Allium fistulosum. Lineage (NCBI taxonomy): Eukaryota > Viridiplantae > Streptophyta > Magnoliopsida > Asparagales > Amaryllidaceae > Allium > Allium fistulosum. The sequence goes on along the minus strand of CM060904.1, from coordinate 1,298,058,307 downwards.
GCACATGACAATGGCATATTCAATAATATGAAAAAAAGTGTTTAATTTTAATCCATTGTTTGATAATTTTTGTTAATTTATGTTTTTGAAATAATCATGGGATTGGAAGCTGGAATATTTTGACAGTAATTGAGTGAAATACCAAAATCAGTCATTCCTAATTTGGACAAAATTTCAAACATTTAGTCTGAAATATTGGACTTCATCTCCCAAATTCTGAACATGCATTTTTTTGGAGGATCCCATGAGACTAAAATAATATGACAATTTCATCTAAACTAGGATATGGTAACAACATAAACTCTTTTAAAGAGTTTGACAATAATATAATGAATCCTACCACTGATAACTATTTAGTGAAGAATAATATCATGTAATAACTGACTAGCAAAAACATAAACCTAATTTATCAAGGGAAATGAATTTGAAAAACATTAATAGGGAAACATCAATTAGAAAAAGTAAACATGAATTATTCATTTGCCTACATAATAGTCGGATTCCTTAACAGTACAATAGTAAACCTAACAGTACAATAGTAAAAAAAATTAATTCTGAATTGAGCAGAAAGAAATTCACAAATTCTAACCTAAAAAAGATTGCAACTGAGAACTCGTAGCGACGTGAGTGGACCGAATTCAAGATTATGGATGGAGCTTTTACACGAATCTACGAAGTGTCATCGATGTGATGTGGAGGTCGGAGAAGCAATTAACAGTGCGAGCTAACGTATCTGAGGAGGGAGGGTAGGTCGGCAATGAAATGAAGGAAGCAATTAACAGCGTGAGCGAAAGTATCTGAGGAGGGAAGGTATTTCGTTTGGAAATGAACAAGGAAGGGTTTGGGAGGGGAAATGAAAAAAGGCCAAAAACATGGAGCGAAAATTTGCAGACGCCCCGCCAAATCAATAAGGCAGCGATTTTTGTAATTAAACAGCGATTTTTATTGTATATAATAGAAGTAAAATTGAATAATTACAGCTTTTTAGCTTAAAGGCTGTTATATAGAGCTGTTAAACACAATTTTTCTTGTAGTGTCCACTTTTATCTTTATTTAAATTTTCATTCTTACTTTCCTCATCTTGTTTTCCTAGCAGACCTAAATCAGTTACAATTGTAGCAACATACATTCCCTTGTTCTCCTTCTCCTTTATTTGATCTCCATTCATAACATTTTTGACATTGTGCTCCACACTAACACCTTGTGTGGTATTATCACTCTGTCTTTTAGTATTATAAGAATACTTTGCACTGTGATTTTTTTCCTCCCTCTACTTACTAATTGCCATTTTTGAACCTTTTTTGTTTTCTCTATTCCACTTGGAGCTTTTTCAATCACCTTCTCTTTTGTCCAATTCACATCTCTCTTTTCAGAGGTTTCAACTACATCAACCTTCTCATTTATTTTGTCACAGTTCATTAATGTATGACCGAAAGCTTTGCATGAACAATAAATGTTTAATCGCCACAAGTACTTCTCCATTATTTTCTGTGTTCCACCTTCAACTAGTTGCACCGTGAAGTCATCTACAAGCTCACTGTCTGGTCTAACTTCTATTAGGCACTTAACATATTCTAACCTCTCCATTCTTTCTATCATTTCATCTAAGCAGAGTAATTTGCCTAATATACTAGCCAAACAGTTAATCCCAATGGGAGACCATGCAAATAAGGGGATGTTATAGAATTGCAACCATATTGGTACTGACGTGACAAAGCCACAAATGTTACTTACTGCAGGATCATAGGGTTTGACAACAAAAAGTTTATTTTTCATAATGATAAGGTCTCCTTGAAGAATGCAGAGTCTATCTTCTTCACAAGTGAGATGAGACATGAAAATAACCCCATCGGATCTCACTTTTATTGATCCGTTAAGCTTCCAGATGGTTTTGAGTCTTTGAATAGCTGCTATGTAGGACAATGGTTTGTCTAGAAAGAAGTCTACAAGGCAGTCTTTCCAAACTAAGGAGCCTACCTTCAACACTTCATCAGAGTGAAGCAAGGCATCACCATTGAATGAGGGAGTCATGTCAATTGGTATGTACTTCCCCGCATTGCGCGGCTTGCTTTTGAATAGAGAAGTCCATACGGTTTAACTAAGAGAAGGAGAAAAATCGACCTACGAAGGTGGAATAGCTACCTTAGAGGAAGAAGGAGATATTGAGTTAGCTGGAGAAGGGACGGTGGTCTTCGGTGGAGGGTCAGGAAGTATGGAGGAGGAGGAGGGGTCTACCACTGGAGAATGAAATGGATGCAATGGGTAGGGGGCTCGAAGCACAGGAAGGTACAGAGGGAAGGGACGGGGGACGGGGGATAGTTATTTATTAATAATGTTTAGAATTAATAATTTTTATTCATCAATAATGTTTTGGAAGTTAATTATTATTTATTATACTAACGTTTGAAGATTTATTATTATTATTTTAATAATAATGTTTGAAATTATTTATTATTATTTATTAGAAATGTCTTGCTGTTAATAATTATTATTATATAATAATAACAATTGAAGTAAATAATAATTATTTTTTAAAGTGTTTTGAGGTTATTAATTATTATATTAATAATGTTTTGGAGTCAATAAATTATTTTATTATTGATGTTGGAAAGTTTATTTATCATTTATTTATGATGTAGAAATTTAATTAATTTATCTGACTAATTTACTTATAAATAATAAATTGATTTATAAAGGAATTTCATTTAACAAGAGAGTTATAAATGGAAATAGAGTTTTGGATTTATGAGAGATTTTTATAATGGCTTTATAAAGATTTTTATAAAGGAGTTTTATAAAAGAACAAGGTTTTATAAATGAGTTTATAAATTTATAAAAGGAGTTTATAAATTGTTTCATAGATTTATAAAAGAGTTTTATAAATCAATTAGAGATTTATAAAGTAGTTTTATAAATGAATTTAGAGATTTATAAGAAGGAGTTTTATAAAGGATTTTAAAGTTGAATAAAAAGGAGATTTATAAAAGAAAATAAGAATGATTTCCAAAAGTGGTCTTTAAATAATTATGGTTGTATGGAACATCTTTCCGTACTCAACGACAAATTGGAAATTTTTCTCTATATTTTGTGAATATACTTATTCGTTGAGATAAGTATATGAATACATTTTCTTAGTAAGGAAAGTGTAGTGTTTTTGTGAATATACTTATAACGTTGAGATATTTATATGAATATTTTTCCAAGTATAAAGGATTTGTAAATATATCTTTGTAAAAGTATTTTGATTCAAGTATTTACAAAGCAATTTTAATTCATGAAAGGATTAATTAAAGAGGTTAGTGTCTGCTTATATGCTTATCCAATGTTGGTTTCTCCATGGAAATAAATCCCTGATTTGATAGGTGCTTGTTTGTTTACTTGGTAGTTAAATAACCAACTATCAAATTTGGCCAGTTTTAAATTATCGTTGTTGGTTTGGAGAGACTGAGATCAGATATATTGTCCGTAAATCACTTCGAACCGACATAAGTGTTTGAATTGGAACATCTTGAAGATGATTGAATATAGAGCTTTTGAAGTGCAAGCGTTACTTATTACTAATCCTGAGAGTGATTCCAAAATGGATGTAGTAAAGGTAGTGCCTTTGGTTTCGTTCAGACGCAGAATGAACTTGTATGGATGAATGCTGACATTGCATTTCTGCTTGGAGGGCCGTGTTAGCATTCCAAGTGGAATGGCCATCAAAATGGTAAATTGTAGCCTCTAGCCTCATCAACCGATAAAATGAATAAAGCAGGGACATGTAACATGGCTAAGTGGGTCGTTCCCATTTGGGTATGATCATTCGTTATCTAGGGTCGATATCTATGTATGCTTCGGGACCTATTTTGGTTGTTTGATATCAACCAAGGGATGATCATATTCGACGCTATCCAGTAAGGAGTAGGACCTATCCTAAATAGCAGAGGTGCAACGTGTTGTAGCCTCCTGTATATTTTTTCTAGAGGTGTATGGATTCGGTGGGTAGACCCTTACCCTTTCATAGTTGGAATCCATTTTCCAATTCGAGCCTTCAGACTTTATTGTACTCCTGTTATTCTTGAATTTACTTAATGTAACAATTTCAGCTATGATTCAATATTTATTTTACACCATAAACACTATTATAATATCAGAGGATTTCCTATAGAAATGTTTTAGTTATCTTAAGGTAAAAACCCATCCGTGTTTATGTGTGGTGTGGTCTTACGAGATACCTTATTTTCAAAATATTTTTATAACATTAAAATTCAATTGAGGTGTGTTTCTCATGTTGGTTAACTAGACTAATTCGAGTGTTATTTTATTATAATGCTTGGATCAGACCGAGCATATTTTCAGGTTCAGTTTGGATTCTTTGGTGCTTCAAGAGACAAGATGGATGCCTCCAAGACGTATTCATGTATATTCTATTTTCTACTGCGTTGGTTGTTTATATTTATCAGATTGTAAGGACATGTTGTTATAACTATCCAGGCTATTGATCGATTACTTGACTCTGATTGATATATGTATAATAAAGTTCAAATTTTCTTTTGTAGAGATTATTGTCATATTATAGATTGCTCGTCAAGTTCTGAGATTCTATTTCTGTCTTTTCTTTCTTTTCCCCAAACAATCTGTCTTTCCGACACTTGATTGCTCAACACGTGAATATCGTGGATGTATTTGTGGTTATTCTAAGGATCAAAAGGGTGGGTCGTTACAATATACAAGAGAATCAAAAGATTTTTATGCTTCCTCTTAGGGTTTTGAGAAACATAAAAGTCTAATGGGAGCTTATTAGATAAATGAAATGAAAACATTTAACCTATCTAATAATATAAGAACGTATGCTACTTAAATTAAACCAATCTACTTTGATAAATTTGTGCAATTAATATAATTAATAAAGTGTTTTAGTAATTGAAATATACAAATAAAATAAATTAAGATTGACAAAAGAAAAATAAATATACATTTGCCAATATTTTTCTTTGCATGTTGTCAATTCAAGACCCATGCAAGCACTAACTATATAACTTAAATATGTTCGTTACTTGGTCACTTATGCGTTTATTTGCTCAAGACTGTGTATTGTCTTCTATGAGTATCAAACTCTAAAAATAATACAAGAACATGAATATTTGATCCATATTCAATCAAATATAAATGTTATATGGTGAACCATCGCGATTTGTAATGTACAAAACCTCGATGAAATTAGTTCATCCGTAATAAGCAAATAAACTATAATACGAGATCGTGTATTCAATATGATTGATTACAATAAGGACTTTGTTGTGTTAGATGTAACATCTAATCAAGAACTACAAGAATTCGATGAAGTGTGAGTTTGATCAATTTATATAAAATGCAGCTTATTTGTTATCTTTAAATATCGAGAATTACCAATTTCACTTTTTTATAGAGTTCGGTACGATCTTGTAGTAAGTGTTTTCTTTTGAATGGTTTGACCATTTGAAAGGAAAGAGAAAGTACGAGGGTGAATGTAACTTAAGGCATAGATAATAATAGATATTTAACATTGAATGAGAAATATGATTTCTATTCCAAAATGTATTTTCATTAAATTTTTTTTTCTATTGATTTATTTCTTTAAGTTTAAAATATTAGATTTAGAATGTAAACTAGTTACAATAAATGAAATAAACAACCAATATTAATTGGTTGAATGAAGCTTCATATTTCGTATGTTATTTTAGTAATTGCGAAGTAGCGAGAGCATACCATATAACACTTCTTAGTTGACACATTGAGTTATGATTTTTTTTTTAAAAACATACGAAGTATTATTTAAGAAACAATAATTGTTTTCAATATTGACCGAAAATAGACATAGTTTTTTTTCAATATGAATATTCATTAAAGATAAAAAGTATAATAATGGTATTTGTTTTCATAAGAAAATAATGCATTAGAAAATATAAAAGTATCTCAATTTTATAATTAGCTTGGAATTATGGATGAAGCTACAGTTTTGATAAATAGTTCTTTAACCATATGATCATGAATCATATGGTACTATTGAAACGACGCTTGAAAAAAGAATTGAAAAAGAAATTTGTATTTCAAACAGTTAAGGGCAAAGCACCAATTCAGTGGGAGTGATATAAGAATTGGTGAACTCTTCAGATTGATACATATAAAGGTATGCAGTCATAAGTCTGATGATTCCAAAATGGTTCTACATACTTCGTTAAATTTCACCAATGAATTATCATAGGAATGAACATGTGTATTTGATGCATATGTTCTATGTCTATAATAAGTTTATAGAATATTAAACGAAAGTAAGTAACATAACGTGCAAAAGAAAATAAAACAATTCGATTTGAATGAATAGGTGAGTATATTGAAAAAGATTTTCAAATGTACTTATAAATGAATATAGATTCAATCTCAAAGGTCAATTCTTCCTAAGATACACCATGATGTACCGATAAGGAGTAACTGCACATCATTGAACAAAGTATGATTTATAATGAGTGTAGTTTAGTTAACTTCTTTTGGGACATGTATTAAAAGTGAGTACGTAAGGTTAAAAGTACTTTCATCTAAAGCATAGTTCATGTGACCATACAAGATAAGAATTTATAAGGAACCCCTATCTATCCCAGGTCAAGGAGTAGTGTTATGTGAGTCAAGATGCTACACGTAATACATACTACTAAGAGATCTTTTGTGGACCACTATGTAGTTAAAGCCTTGCTAAAGCTTCGGAAAATCTCTTTTGTAGCGCACAGAGCTTTTTGACTGTTATGCTTTTTCTGTTTAGTGCTATTAAACAGTAGATCCACTTTAAGCCTTGCTATTTTTCGCTACACCCACTAATCAAGACTTTTTAGCACACACTTTAGAAACATTAATATAAAAAGGTTGTTTGACTAGTTCACTTTTAAACCAAATCAAAAAAGTTAAGATAAAAAACTAATTTTATAGCATAAGTGCTCAAAATTAGTTAGAAATCTATTGTAATCACCCAATATGAAATGCATATATCATGATATTCTTCAGTTTTATTATATAAAAAAATATTTCTTTTTCCTACGCAAATGATGTGAGAATGAGAATAAATTAATTTTAAATATCTAGTTTAAATCTAATGAAGGCCTTTTGCACTTCCACTATTTTTCATTATATTCCCGCTGTAACTTATTGCACCCCCATCACTATGGAACAACTAAGTGCTTTAACAACACAGGTGAACCACCCAAAGGAGTTTGAGGCAACCCAAAATTGATTGAACAATTTATGTTATGAATATAATGAAGGAACCAGACCAATCGAAAGAGAGCGAAATAGGTAGATTTCAATATATTTTTCTTGTTTTAGATTCATTCGGCCTATGAAGTCTAAACTGGATTTTAGATCCAATCTAATAAAGTTTTAATTAAATTCCTATTTAATTTAATTTGGTTGAAAGGAAGTTTAATTTAAATTTAAATTCAAATGTATAATAATGAATGTATCAAATACAATAATATGCATAAAGTGTAAGTGCAACATATAAGGACTGTGCATAGCTAATATGTACATATATAGATTTTTGAATTTACACCGCACCGAACACATTCACCTTAGGACAGTCCGCAGAAGAAGTAATGAATGAATTTTAGCCGTTCTTACCATTTTGGATCTTCATTGGGTCTATGAAATCTAATTTATTTAGAACATTTCTATTTTCTTTTAAATAAATCTTTATTGTGTTTAAATTTATAAAATGACTTTATATTATTTAATTTTGTGTTATTTTTATATATATACGTGTATCAAATACACACACACACACACACATATATGTCTGTGCATGTGCAACATATCAATCCGTGCAAGGCATAACATGTCCATGTATAGATGCTGATATTTATACCACAACGAGCACGTTAGCTCATCCAATATACAAATATATATCCAAACGTATGTTGATTACTTATATATATAATGTTACAAATACATACATACAAATATTTATATATATATATAAACTATATTTTTTTATTTAATAATTTTTGAATATGTACACACATATATATAAACATAAGTATGAAATGTTAACACCGTATATATTTATATATATATGAATATATTTAAATCATTTATAAATTATATTAAATTAATATTTTTTTATAAAGCCAAAAACAACATATGTATAAGAAATAATTTTTTTAATAAATACATATATATTAAATACTTATATATAACAATATAATAATAAATATGGATTAAACATATAAAATACACAAAATATATTTATAATAATTATGTATTAATCTGGTGATGCACAAGGCTCAAATAAATTTTATTTTATTTTAAATTTTAAAACATGTTTTATTGAAAATATTCGTTTAAATATTTTAATATATTAATAAAAATTATATTTTTGAAACTTATTTTGAATTTTATATTTCTAGTAAAATTCAAAATTATACTTTTGTACATTAATATTTAATATACAATTTTATAATTAAAAACAATTTTAAAATTCTATTTTCTAATTCTCGGCTTATATTTAAATATTTTAAATTATAAAAGAAATGTTTTTTTATTTTTTGCCGAGAGTAAGTTATGTATTAATTTAATTTTGTAAAATATAAAACATAATGTATAATATATATATATATATTAGTATAATTAATTTATATGATTAATCGATTTAAATATTGTTTAAATAATAATACACACACACAAATATATATATATATACAATATATTTTTTGAAAATTTCATACTTATTAAACTTTATATATAAAATTATATAACCATGTTTTGTATAAAGTATGATGTAGTATTTAAATTATAAACTATATATATTTATAAATATTGTATATTAAATTATTTTAAATAAAAAAATTGTTCTTTTATTTAAGATGAGCTGCATATAGGTGTACACATGGCTAAAATTTTATTTTTAAGAAATATAAAAACATATACAAACATACAACTAATCTAACTGTGATAATATATTTATATATTGGAATCGTCATGTAATAGTATAATATATATGACATAAAAATTATATGTAAATATTAATATTCATAAATTAGTTTGTAATATACCTTATGTCCAATGCCTATTAGTACACCTTGAAATGGTGAGATTCTCTTCTTTAACTGATTTCCAATTAAGTAAATTGCTAGTCTCTGAACCGATGACCACAACTATCGAATACAATTCGTTTCATCATGATTTGACTTTGGAAATGGGATAGATAGGAGCACTAGATTTCGGCCATAAGTAGGTTAAGATGGAGGATTCAAAGCCACAAAAGTGAGTGGGTTGAGATACATATATAAAGGAGGAATGCAGGAAGAAGTTAGGATCAAGATCTATGTTTCTCTCTTACTCTTTCTTTCCTCTTATACACTCAATGCTAGCCCTTCTTGCCCATCATTTGGTGGCCCCTATGCTTCATTATAGCCGAACTATTTAGCCTCCATATGGGCTTCAAATCTATTTAAAGCTCAAACAAAATATTTGCAATAATCCAATTTAACGCGTATCAATATCATATATCGATTACTATATTTATAACTATTATAAATATATTTAATAATATATGTTCATTAAATCAAAATAATATTTTGTAACTAATATTTCATAAATATTAATTAATTTAAAATAATTACAATTTAATTAAATTGTTTGGTCAAAGGAGTATTCATTGTTTCGATTGTGTGACCCTGTGACGACCACCCATGACCCCTGCACCGAATCTAGAGATAGTGCGCTGTAAAGTGTGCCAGGCGACCATGGACGATTGTCAGGGTAAGATAAACACAACAGAATCTATCGTATTTCTCACAGCGCATGGATAAAATACAATAGAACATATGTATAGTGAAGCTTTACAGAACAAAATGACATCATATAAGACTCCATAATAGTTGAATACAAGCATCCACATAGTCAATACATCAAGCCTCACTACATATCTCTCAGAGAAAACATAACAGCGGAATATCCAGTACATATAATAAGAAGATAATATGCAATCCTCCAGCTCGTCTTCGATATCAGCATCGTGAGAAGAGAACAGCACCTGTCACCTGCTACCTAGTCTGCCCGTCCCAAAATGGACGAACAGCCCAAGGCAATAAGAATTAAAACATAAAGCCTTGAGTCAGACAACAGTCTTAGTGAGCAGTAAATTAACTAACAACATACCAAAAGAGCATAAAGGAAAAGGAATAGGAATACAACCCTCTCACTCCAACCTCATTCTACAGTGATAGCCCCCAGACACACACTAAGCAGAAGCAAACATAGCAGAGCATTCAATTTAAAGTAAAGCTACTATCACTCGAGTCAAGGGCGATGTTTTCCAAGTACCAAGGCCTAAATCAGATAAGCACTCAGAAAATACCGCTCTTGAGTCCGAAATGACGTTACAACCAAACATCCATGACTCTGGCTATCACTGTTATCATTGCTTCGATATCACCGTTAATTGAATGACCGGCACATTCTTTCAGCCGTCCGTCAAGGGCTAATGGAAACCCCGGTTCTAGACATAACTCCCGCACGTCGTCGCAGCCCGTGCCTAGGACTATCGAATCTGCCCAGAGTACTCGACCATCGACAGTTGGCCGTTGGGACTATCGAATCTGCCCAAACGTACTCTTGCTTAGAGCATGCTAGAACCTTCAACAACGATGCTATCCAAACCTCCTAGTCATCCTCCTCGACGACTATTCTCGTATCCATTCATTATCCTCAACTCGAATCATATCACCGAGTTATCAACATGCTTGGAATGATCCCGTCTGGATTAGACCAAGTCTTCATCACATGATTGCCTCGCTTCATTACATCCTCGCAAAGCCTCATCTCATCATCACATCATCAAATCTATGCATAAGAGCTTCATCATCCCGCTATATATGCCACGAGCAGCTTTTCCAATTCAAGAGCCTTTCCCTTAGCTTTTGAATCATCTTCGATCTAAATCTAATCATTAATCATCAAGTTCATAATAAGCAATCAAATCAAACATCAATCCAAGCAATCAAGCATTCAAATATGATCTAAGTAGACAATTATAACAATAATGGCATTTTCGTAATTAAAGAGTTGAAAGTCCAATAAGCATGAAAACATGGATTATATCTCTACAAACTTGATGAATGAACTTGCATAGGTTAACATATGATAAAATGGATGTAACATCATCATGAACAATGGATCTATATGGATCTACACTTTGGATGAAGAAAATGCATGGAAATCTCTATTTTAACACCAAATCGAGCCAACAATCCGATATACTCCTTTGGATCCATGTGAGAGATAATCACCACTCACCAAATCACCTAAACAAACCCAAATCAACACACTTCAGATCTGGACAGCGAAGGATGAAGCTTGATCTATCACGAATCCGCTTCAAACGAAGAAATCTCTCTTGAAAAGATGAAGATCTTCAACTTTAGCTCTTGAATCTTCAATCTTGATCTTCAACTTGGATGGATGTAAGCACTAGATTAGAGTGGAGAAAAGAAGTGAAGAAGTGTAGAAGTCGAGCTCTCAAAATGGCAGCACTTCGTCGCTTCAAAATCCGGATCCCAAAAAGTGAGAACAACCCCTCCTATTTATAGCTAAAAACTGCCCTTAAGTCGTAACTAGTCTATCTCCTAAGTCGTTTCCGACTCATGACTCAAGCCCCTATGACTCTACAACCCCCTACGACTTAACCAAGCTACGACTCATCCACTTGCACGAGTTATCACCCATGCGCGACTCATCAGCTTACGACTCATCAGAAGGTACGACTCATCAGAAGGTACGACTCATCAGAAGGTACGACTCATCAGAAGGTACGACTCATCAGAAGGTACGACTCATCAGAAGGTACGACTCATCAGAAGGTACGACTCATCAGAAGGTACGACTCATCAGAAGGTACGACTCATCAGAAGGTACGACCTACGACTTACTAACTTGACTGGGTTACGACTTAGCAAGTCAACACCTCCTACGACTCAACTACTAAGTCGTCTACGACTTATCAAATTCCACCAGCCTGACTTAACCTAGCAGACAACTATTGAGTCGGTCACGACTTAACAAACAACTGGAGTTACGACTCAACTGAGCTTACGACTTAGTAAGTATACGACTCATCAGGGTACGACTCATCACCTTAACTCGGTCACGACTTAACTGATACAACTCAAACCTTATCTCGCCCAGTCCTTAAGTCGCGCCTACCCCTTAAGTCGTCCAAACGACTTATCCTTACACCCCTAACTAGCCAAAACCCTGAGTCACTCCTATCTCCTAAGTCGTATACGACTCACGACTCATGCTAAGTCGTGAACGACTTAGGACTTAGGCAAAATTTGCCTAAAATCTGAAATGGCAAAAATGCTAAAACTCCAGATTTGACGAACTTTTCAATCCGTGAAAATACGGGTCGTTACAGACCCGTTAGGTGTAAATTTGATCAGCGATTAATATCGAACGATTCGAATATCAACGTTCACATGTCACTTAGCAAGTGGTGTGACATTTTGGCCAAATTTAATGCTTACTTGATTTCAATAAAGTCCACTTTTACTTTGTTAAGCGTTACTCGATTGCGATTATTATTTATACTAATTCTCTTCGTTAAAACTATATCACTTTGGACTAATGGAATTTGGTTATGGTCAAAATTCCAATATCATACACATTCAACTTTATAGTCCAAAAACAAAGTCTTTGGTTCAATAATAACGACTATTACTAACATAAATGTTCTGCCCAGAGACTTTGACTTTGAGTTGATTTTAGTTGACCGTGATACTAATCCCATATAACCAAGGAGACAAATCCTTTCTTTAATAGTGTTTCACTTCCAATGCTTCCACTAGACCCAACTATAGTCATTTGATAAACGCTATGCCACGATTTAACTATAACTAAAGTGGAGCTTCAACGTTGAAGATCAATAATATTCTCAAGTCAAGAGGATGGTGTAAGTTATCATATTAATATTATTTGTTTGACCTTAGTTATATTAACCAACAGAAAACTATAAATGAATCATTCCATAGTTATCCAGCAACTATTAGCATTTAACTTTTTGGTGCTTTCAGTAGCCATGAGTAATATATTACCCAACATTTGAAGAGCATTACATACTCTAGTCTCAATGGATGTATCGATATACAGTCTCGATGCATCTTGACTAGGAATATTTAAAATGGTATATTTATTTTTACTGTGATAAATTACCCATGGTTACAACGCATCGTAACTACTATCGTAAAGCATACTATTTATGAATTTTCTATTAAATACACTTTTAATTAATTAATTAATCAATATAACACATTATATCAAGTATATAACAGAAAGAAAACACCTTTTATTTCGAAAAAGATTGGTTATCGAGCTAGATATATGTAACAAATTACATAATTACCCGTAGAGCATATCCCTAACTCTATCATCTTTTATATATGTCTTTAATGTCTATACTCTTATTTTGAAAAAATATAAATAATAATGACATATGTATATGCAAAGTTCAATTACACTTATACATGATATATTTATAGCAAGACAATTAATGAATTAAAGTAGGCATTTATGAAGAGTAAAAGATAAAGGACTTTCCTACTTCCTTTACTCCTCCATTTAATTCCATTTTAAATTAACAATTGAACTCTTAACCATATATGCATAAAAAGTTACTTTTGACCATTTTCATATTTTAAATTATAAAATTAACAAGTATTAATGAAGTTTCAACTTGGAAGGATTTTAAACTTCAACTTTTTGATTTTATAGAAAAGTCCATGTTATAAACTTTGAGTTAATATAACATACACACATATATATACATATATAATTAATTGCAAACTATGTTTTAAAATTAAAATAACATAGGTATATGTAAAGTTTGTAATTTAACATATGTGATAAGATTTAAAGTTAACAAATTTAAAGGCTAATATTAGATTAGAAATGATTTAAAAGTGTACGATATTTTACACAAAAGCCCAACCTTTTTTTAAAACAACTTTCAAATAGAAGTATACAATAATCAAAAGAAATGTATTTAAATAACAATCATTTAAAAACCTATATTCAATTTCCAATTGATTTCAAATAGACAACATATGAAGTTTATATATAAATAATACTAAAATCATATCAATTATTTTAAAATTAGGTTTCAATCATAATTGTTGTTTTTTAGTTAATAATTTCTAAAACAAGAACAAAAGGAAAGCTTAAGCACATATAAATTTGTTGTAAAATTTATGGTCCAAACTATAAGAACAAAATGAACAACTAGTTAAATAAAATGTAACTACGACAGCTCCAATGTTAGCAAGATAAACATGTAATCAAAAAGGGGTATAGCACAAAAATGGATCTAACTCAAATTAACATTATGAATAAATATTATTAAAGAAGGTGTGACAAAATGGGATTTAGTTCAAATTGAATAGATAAGCTTATATCCATAAGTGGTATACAAAAGATCGAAATCACACGAACAAGATGAATATAAGAATAAATAAAACTGAAATTATACTTTAAGACGTAGCCAAAAGAATTCACCTTGAATGATTAAAAAGCTCTTAGATTCTTTATCAACATCCAGAGTTTGCAAAGATCAAGAGGTATCAACTACCTATATTATTTGATTTTATTTTGATATTGGTTGTGGTATTTTTCTAGCCATGAAGGCTATGAATTTCGGCCATGATAAGGAAGAGAGAGGAGAGAAAGAAAAGCGAATGGCCTTAAGAGAAAAAGAAATGTATAAAAGAGAATTTATTTTAAATGAAGCATTAAAACCTTCCAAATCTCATCAAATCCTCTCCCCTTTTTTATTTTGCATGGTCGACCATTAAAACCATTCAAATCTCATCAAATTTTGAAAATCACTTAGCATTTAATCCATTTAAATCTAATTTAAATACTCTATCAATATCCTATATCCTTAAGTGAATTTATAACTACTCTATATGCACTTTATTAAATAATGATGGTATTCAATTAAATCAAATAAAATTTAATAATTAATATTTCAAAAATATTAATTAATTTAATTAATTTATAATAATCATAAATTAATTAAATTTTGTGATTTTCGAAGCATTCATCAATATGGTTGTTTGACTCAAAGGTGTAAATTTAGTCGGCGACTAATGTCAAACTATTCGAATACTAACATCGCACATCACCTTAGCTAGTAATGTGATATTTTAGCTGAATTTATCGCTTACGTATCTTTTTGGTAAAATCTAGTTTTACTTATTAAAAGTAGTACCTAACAGTAACAATTATTTACATCAATTCTCTTCATCAACATTATATCACATTAGGACTTATGGTTTCTGTCAAAATTCCAACACCGTTCACATAGAACTTGATTAATCTGAACACAAAATCCTTGGTTCAATAATAAGAATTATTATTAACCATACCACTCTAGTCAGAGACTTTGACTTTGAGTTGACTATAGTTGACCATGGTACTAACCCCATATAACCGAGGATACGAATTCTTTATTGAATAGTGTTTCGCTTCCAATGCTTAAACTCAAACACAACTATAGTTATTAGATGGATGTCGTGCCATAATTTCAACTATACTCGAAGTGAAATGTCCACATTGAAGTTCAACAATATTCTCAAGTCGAGAGAACCATGTAATCATCAATTTGAGATTCTTTGTTTGATCTTAGTTACATTAACCAATAGAAAACTCATAGTGAATCATTTCAGTGTTATATAACACTTATTAGTACATTACCCTTTGGTGCCCCTAATAGCTAGGAGAAATACATTGTCCAACATTTGGAGAGCATTACGTACTCTAGACTCCGCAGATGGATTAATACCCTTTCTCGAGACATATTGACTGAGAATATTTAAATAATATGTTATTTTTAATATGATAATTTTTTCATGATTACAACACATTGTAATTACTATCACATTATATTTTATTTAAGGAGTTTATGTTTATCATACTTTAAATTAATTACTTAATTAATTAGATCATAATATAACAAGTATATAATAGATAGAAAACACCTTTTATTTTGAACAAGATATTGAGTTAGATATATGTAACAATTACATAATTGTCCATGTGACTTACCCCCAACTCTATCACATAAGGTTCATAAGCTAAAAACTGAATCAGTTTTATAATATATAATCGTAGCTCATAAATTTTTTATAAATAGCTATTTTGTTACACTAAGAAGCAATTATTGTTTCAAGGTTCGCCAACTTCATGACAAAGAATTTTTTTCTAAAAATTATTAGTAGTTAAATGGATTTGGATACGATATAAAGATAAAATTGATTATGAAGAATGAGATGAAATTAACCGTGCATAAACAGGCGCAACTAATTAGAATGTCTAATAAGAATTCATGCACATTAAGATGCGCAAATACGAAACGAATTCTAAGAACCTTGTCAAAATATGATTTTAATAATTATACCTAAAGGGATATGATCCATCGACTGCAAATGTGTCTTCAAGATGAAGACGATTGCAGTTGGAATATAGAAAGCAACGTTGATAAGAATAGCAATATAAATTATAATTGTTGAAAATAACATAACAGATACATCATTTAACGTGCTTGAATATGTTCAGCGTTTACTTGCAAAATTATTACCCAATATGAATTTGTTTTTTAGAACATATACATTGAGATAGAAATTCTACACAACTATTTACAATATACAGTTTTCTCATAACAACCAAAGTTTCTTGAAGTCAGTGGGGGTGATATCGAATTTATGAGTTTTCAGATATGATCCAAGAACTGATACGAAAGCATCGTTCGATAAGCATTGGAGTTGAATAAGTATTTTGATAGAAATATCAAATAGTTTGATTTTCGGTCAAAATGTAGAGGAAGCATGTGTTTGTAAGAAAGAATATAAAAGTTACTCAAATATTTCTAAAACTATAAGTAAACAACAAACTTATGATTACTAATGATGTACCTATATTCAAATCATTGTAGTTGTTATTCAATACTTGACATTGGATATAAAAATGACATCATTTGTAATTAGTATAAAATGTTAGTTCATGAGATGATGATTTTGATGACAACAACCTTAGAATAGATTATAAAATATAAATACTAACACTACAAGTTTAGATATATATGTATATGCAGGATCTAACCATGCAGGTATCAAGAATGAAGACTGTATAGTATAGAGATTCAAGATATAGAGATAGAAGACTCATGAGTATCAAGATTATCAAGAGTTCAAGGTTAAGTTTCTTTTATTAGGAATATTTGTTAAAACTCGTAGAAAAGCACTGGTATCTTAATATTCAATTTATTCGTGGAATGGAATCCACTTCGAGCCCGTTAAAGGGATGGAACCCTAAGTAGGATGAAACCTACGAAAATCTAGTGGGACATTGTTTTGTATCCACTAATTTTAATTCAAATGATTTTTTCAAAATTATCTTGTTTTCAAAATGATTTCAAAACTTTCCTTTTAAAAGGATTCAAAACCCTCAATTCCGTTTTTAAATAATTTTAGCCTAAAAACATCTTTATTTTCAGAGTCAAAATTACTCCTGATTTTAAACTATCTTTTCAAATAATATATTTAACTTTTAAATTATTTATACTTTGATTTAAATTATAGTTAAATAATATGTATATATTGGTCTTTATATTTACTTATGTATTTTAACTATAGTTAAGTATATTTATAAAGTTTAAAATAATTTTAATATAAGATAGAGGTTATTTCCAAAGAAAATCAAAACACCAAAAATCCCTTTGGGATGTCGACATGCCCAAGTACCCCATGTCGACATAGTGTCAGTTGAGTTCAAAATTCAAATTTCAAAAGAAGTGTCTATTCGCCATAAATCTTCATGAATGGTCATGGTTGTTGATCTTCTATAAATAGGGGTCAGTTTCAACGAATTTTCAATCACTTTTTTCTGGTTTTCACTCCTCTTCTTCTTCCACATTTCTTAATACAAAATCATACCATTACTTTGCCGAAATCAACATCGAATCATACTCGATTACTTCTAGTTTGATTCTCCATCACTATCTCTACAAGGTTCTCAGTGCTATTCAGAGTTATAGACTTCTTTGTAATATATTAGCGAGAAAAGGTGTGATTGTAGCCTTGGAAATCAATTAAGCGAGAAAAGGTGTGCTTGTAGCCCTGGAAATCAATTGGGTGAACTTGTTGCCCCGGAAATAAAGTATCTCTACCCAAAGGATTGTCATTCTGGAGGGTGTACCTCGTAGCCTTGAAACCGAGGGTTGTAATTGTTGAATTGTTGTTGAAAGGAAATCCGTACTTGTGTTGCGGGACTGGATGTAGGGTAACTCCGAACCAGTATAAAATCCATTGTGTCCTTTCCTTTACTGCTTTTACTTTATATTTGCATCCGTGTTTGATTCTGTGTTCATATCTGTGTCTAATTAGTGTATACATTGTTAACAAATTAAGATAAAACTCAAAAAGATTAACAAATTTCTTAAAACACTATTCACCCCCCCTCTATTGTTAATTCTAGCCTTAAGATCCTTAATCCGCATTTCTCACATTTGGTATCAGAGCTTTGTTTTCAAAAGTTTCATAATCTGAATTTTGAAATGGCTATAATCTGTTAAAACTAGTTTAGAATTGTTTAAATTATCATTGTTCCATGAGTCTGCATATGAATGTTATTCAAATTCTAGTTGTCTACCCAAATTTTATAATGTGCAAGAAAGATGCTTTATGGGTATTGAGGAATCAATCCACAATGAACAATCTGTGCAGATCAAAAGGAATAAGTGGATACTTGATAGTGGTTGCTCTAGACACGCGATTGGTAATCCGGATATGCTGAATAATATTATATACAAAGACGGAGGACTGGTTAACTTTGGAGACAACTCGAAAGGATACGTGATTAGCATCGGCAATGTCAGTAACTCTGAAACTCCTATTATTACTAATGTTTTGATAGTTAAGAATCTGAAACACAATCTGCTAAGTATAAGTCAACTTTGTGATAAAGGATATAAAATTAAATTTGAAAAAGATAAATGTCATATTGAAGATAATAACTCAACCATAATATTTGAGGGAACTAGGAAAAAGAATATTTATATTCTTAGTATGAAAGTTTCAAATGATAACCTATGTCTTCTGGCAAATACAAGTGACCCTTGGATTTGGCATAAGAGATTTGGACATTTGAATTTCAAACTCTTATCTAGACTGTCAAAACATGATCTAGTAAGAGGTCTCCCTAAAATGAATTTTAAAGTAGATAGTTTATGTGATGCATGTCAATTAGGAAAGCTTAGAAAAAGTTCCTTTAAATTAAAAGATATGATTTCAACTTCAAAACCCTTTGAGTTACTTCATCTTGATTTATTTGGTCCATCTCAAATTCTGTCAATAAATCATAGTAAATATGTTTTTGTAATTGTAGATGATTATTCTAGATTTACATGGACAATATTTCTGAAACATAAAAGTGATACTTTTGAATGTTTTAAATTTTTTACAAAAAGGATTCAAAATCAATTATCTTTAAAAATTATAACTATACGTAGTGATCACGGTGGTGAATTTGAAAATGAAAAGTTTAAGGAATTCTGCAATAAGAAGGGAATAACTCACAATTTCTCATTTCCAAGAAATCCACAACAAAATGTAGTAGTTGAACGTAAAAATAGAACGATACAAGAGTGTGCGAGAACTATGCTTTCAGATAGTAATCTACCAAAACACTTTTTGGCAGAAGCTGTTGCTACCGCCTGTTATATTTTGAATAGAATTTTAATTAGACCTTTAACTGATAAGACATCTTATGAACTTCTTCATGGAAAGAAACCTAAGGTATCATATTTCAGAATTTTTGGAAGTAAATGATTTATTTTAAATACAAAAGATAATTTGGATAAATTTGATCCTAAATCCGACAAAGGAATCTTTATCGGATATTCTAATAGAAGTAAAGCTTATAGAGTTTTTAATTTAAGATCTAACACCATCGAACAAACAATGCATGTGTGACGCCCCACCTCTATGCTCATAATAACAAAGAGTATTAAAAGAAATACTGTCTATTATTACGAAGAATAAGGCCGGATAGGAGCGACCATCCGTAATTGGCCTTACACTAATATTGGTTATCTCGATAGGAGTGGTATATACTTATTTATTTTTCATCTATTGTTTATTTACTCCCATCGACATATCCAATTATCAGTATAAAACAAACTACGATAGTTCATAATAGTTTAGGACATTAGATATAACAATAACACAGATAATATAAATGCGGAACCCAGAATAACAAAAATCTCATATATATAACCGATGTCAGTTACAATATAGTTGACACGATACATATGATACAACTACAACTGTCGACTCTAGAAGTTATATATACAAGTACATTATCGACTAATGTACATGAATACATATCGTTCTATACAATGACGCGACTACTACAAAATGACACTGACAACTTCAGAAGATGTGAAAAGTCTTCAAATCCCGAACAGCAACTCAAAGAAGGAAATCTACAACCTGAAATAACTCGGGTCTGACCCGAGTATCACTACGCCATAAATGGCCTACTGCAACACAAAAAAAATGTTGGCTCAGGCCCGAAAAATGTTGCCATAGGTCTATGGCAACACTTTTAGGGTGATGCAATTTTTGCCGTTGCCTTAGACCTCAAAGGCAACATTTTGACTATCTAAGGCAACATAAGTAATATTGTTGCAATAGAACCCTATTTGGGTCTATGGCAACACCCATAGGTATCTGTAGCAACATTCCAAAATGTTGCTATAGATATGAACTTTTTGAATTTGTGGGGCCCACAATGTAGAGCATATTTGATTTTTTAATAAAAATAAATTTTTATTTAATAAAATGCTATTGCACAGAATTTGATATTTAAACAGTAATTTACTTAAATAAATATTTTATTTCAACATTTGAAATAGTACAAATTCCTGACTCCACTATTTTACAATTCAATGATATATAACACTGATATTCACATATACAGATATTCCTCACTACATCACTCAGTTCACTCATTACATATGCAGTTTCAATTTATACAGACACTGACACTGACAAATATATGCCAAGCCGAAGGCGAGCCGAGAAGCGGGTCCGGGCGCAGCGCCGGCGGGGGTCCGGGGCACCGCAGTCCCGGCGGGCACCGCCCGATTCATCCGATTTCGGAAGATCGAGCCTTCTTTGAAATCTGTCTTCAAGCTCATGCACATTTGATTTGACTCTGTCTTCAAGCTTATATCCAGCTGTCCAGTCTTCAATACCTGTCACATATAATTCAAAAGCAGTAATCTGGAAAATAATATTTAACTCGAACAGAAAATGAAAATATTTTTGTTATATTATTTGCCTCAGGTATTTGGGTTGTTTCTTTTCATAAGTGCATAAGCCAAACATGAATGCAACACATGGATACAAGGCAGTATGGAAGACAGCAAGCAACAGTTCAGGCAAAAATGCACAAAGGAGAAGCCAAGTGCACAAAGTAGTACTCAACACAGCAAGCAACATAACATGACCAAGAAATGCATGTACATGGATGAACATACATGCATCATAAGGCTTGGTAAAAGAAACTACTCAAGTGCAACTACTCAAGTGCAAGTTCATACTCAAGTGCAGCCAGATATGTAGACAAGCCAAAAAAACAGACACGACACATGGTCAAACCCGAGTCATCGACTGGATTCAACTCAGGGCCAAGCAACCAACAAAACAAACAAGAACCAGGTTCAGCAAAATATAGACAAGCCAGTGCAAGAAACACAGCAGTACACATAGGCAGCCCATCAAGCAAAAACAGTGAATGCATCAGGCATGTACAAGAGAAACCTAGGCAGTAACATGATATACAGAGGACTTGGAGCATCAGTTCATGTTAAAGAACAAGGTTAGCATGGTACCAGTTCAGTCCAGACCAAGCAAAACCAACAAAGCTCAACACACATATGTTTGTATTCATCATTGCAATCCAACATACCAGATTTCTCAAAGTCCAACAGAAAGATTAAACACGAGATTATAGGAAATAAAGCCTATAAATAAATCCCAATTCATCATCGGCAAAAGCGTGCGAGTGTAACCAAAATCAAGAATATTCAAGTAAACCAGAAGGCAGAAAACATACCAAATAATATCACATCGCACCCGACGACGAAGTCAAAGCAATTCGAGCAATCAATCAAGGAGAACGAAGGAGCAAGCTACCAGGAACGTTTCTCACACTAGATTCGATCAATCAGAGCATCAAAGCAATTAGAATCGCGTGCCCTAGTTTTCACCGAAACCAATTCGACTACCCACTGCCACTCTGACATCAGGCCCCAACCACGAAATTGCGACCAAATCAGCAACTCCCTGAACCATCGCAATCCCACAACCTTACCTCGAATCACCAGAATCGCCAAAAACCTGAACAAAATCGCAAATCCGGAAGTAGTGAGGAAAACTGACGCGAGGCGAAAGAAAATAACGGAAATTGATATGGCCGACAAGGGATAAAAGCAAAGCCAGTTATTCTCCAGATCGAAGAAACAAGGAGGAGCGGCGTCATTTTTTTTAAAGTCAGTGGAATAAAAATTAGGGATTGGAAAATTGGGGGTGAGAAACGAAAGCGGATGAGTGAAAAGTAAAGCGGGAAATGGAAATTGGTAAGGTGTGGATCGATGGTGTGAATCGACGGTTGAGATTTTGTTTTAAATGGTGGTGTGGATCGCTGAGGTGTAATTTTTTTTTTAATTTTTTAATCTGAAAACATCTATGGCAACACTATTTAAAAATGTTGCATCGTGTTACACTTGTTTAGCTAGAGCAACACATTTCTATGGCTAAGGTAACACCAAAAATACAACGTTGCAGTAGGACCAAAATTCTATAGCTATCGCAACATTTTAGCTGGCAACACCTTGCAAAAATGTTGCAGAAGGTCATTTATGGCGTAGTGTATTACATTCAAAAGAAAATAATACCCAGGTCAGTCTAATTCAAACCAGTTTATTAGTGCATATAGGCAGTAATAATTTAATTAGACGACAGTCATAATAATTCCCGTCTATCTGATTCTTTAAACAAAGAAACCGGATAACGGTCAATATAACACTTAACAGTGTTTAACAAAAATCAGCAGATTTAAATCATCAACAGAGATAAATAAACAATTTATCAAATCGACCAAATCAATTTAAAACAATTGAAATTGTCACTTTAAAACCATCAAAGTTTGATTGGCTGCCGTACACGCACGCGTGCACGGCCTCGCCAATACGGCATAAAAGATCAATGCATCACGACGCAAAGAAATATCAATTCAAAACTGTCGATTTGGGTGGCTGCAGTGCACACTAACGTGCACTGCCTCGCCACTATGGTGATGTAATACGCCAAAGACCAGCAACATCAAAATCAAATGGTATCAACCAAAGTCAAGGCAACATGAAGTCTACGACTCAATTTGCAAGTCCAAACCAATACACAGTGTAAACTAATGCACTGAGCAATGACACAGACAATTCTAACGTGTGTCAAAGAGTATATGCAAGGGTCAAGCATGTGAGATATGCAACAGATATATATGGTGAGGCACAGGCAAGACTATGAATGCAAACGTACATACTGCAGTGGAGCATGTGCATATGTGAACAACAACTATAAAATGATCATGAACATAACCAGAGCTCAAATACATGTGAACTCAATTGGACAGTACAAGGTAAGGATATGAGCAATGCAGGTAAGCCAGGTTACTACATGAATGAACTATCATAAGCATGGCAACATGATTATCAGAGACTAGAGGGAAATTCAAAGCTAAATGCAACAACATGAAACTGCAGCACCAAAGTGCAAAGTCCAACATGTTCAAGTTCATCGGACCAAGCTTCAACTTATCTACAACAAATGCAATTGCTTGTATGCAATGCAGACAGGAACCAAATGTCTAGTGAATGACTAAAATGTACAGCAGTTATAAAAAGGTATCAGTGACATGCCAAAGTCAATTTGAACAATATCAAGAACTCATCATAAACAAATGCAGACAACATTGATTGCAACTACTGAAATGACAAAGATTGTGAACACAACAGCTACCAGTGCACAAAAGATACAACTGCAGACCAGTGCATCAAACAACTCAGTGATGTTCATATGACCAAAGATCAAACAGAAAGGCAACAGGCTCAAGTTACAAACTTCTACATCAACCAGAAAAACAAGACCAACATGCTCAAGTCTCAACAATATTCTAGTATACACTGAAGAAACATGTGCAGACTAAACTGGAACAATACACAAAGCAACTGCAACTTAAAGACTCGAGTGATGAAGCACTGAAATGATGCAATTGTACAGACAACAAATGAATAGCCGTGACACTACAGAGCTACCCAAGGCAAGATGATAAACCATATATATACATGCAAAGAATGCATATATATACATGTACAATGCCCAGAGATAATGAAACTGAAGGGCCCAAATATTGAAAATGTTTCAAAGCCGAAGCCCAAAAGAAACTATGCAGTCCAACATCAAAGAACACTTGCAACAGTGGCGATGCTGTGCAACATGATTATCAAGAGTATACATAATGTATATAAATGACCAAATTCAATGCAGCAACATCAACCAGAATGTACCTCAAGGCAAAATAACACAGTACGACACAAGTCAAAGTACAAGCTAATGCAGACTGACGAGAATAAATATACAGTGAACTTAAGACATGGATCAAACCAGCAATGTCATAGAACAATTGGGACAGTTCGAACGTGATCATCAGTGTTTCTTCTAGGAAATCAAAAATGGCCGAAGACGTGGCATTGCATACATAAAATCTGACCGGAGTCGAAGGAAACAAAGATTAAAATCAAATGTAACAGTTTCAAACCAAAACCGTAGTGACCATGTAGTATGTGACAGTATGAAGTGAACTCACCAAAACAATTACAGGAACTCTTAAACAAGGCCGAAGCCAGCAGTACATTGAATTCATGAATCAAAATCAACTATGAACGAGGTCAAAATACCAGAAAATTCAAAGCAGCAATTTCCAAAAAAATTAAAACCATGGAAATCAACAACAAAAGATCATATGGCTTTAAATTAGATGTGAGTAATAAATTTACTCACCTTAGCTATCGGAGCAATCGCGCGAACGAGATGGAGCCGAAGCCCTAGCAACATCGAAAGAACGAACGCGAGGCGAAAAGCCCTAATTCTCAGATCGAAGAAGGAAAGAACGGAGCCGCCTTTTTTTTTCCGAAGACGATCGAACGAAGACAACGAGGCCGCCATTAATTTTCGTTCGATTTATTTTGTTTAGGGTTTGTGAATGAATGGGAAAGGGAAAACGGGTAAAGGGTTTTAACGAAAATAGTATGGTACCAAATAGGGATATGGGTCATGATATACTTTTCTTTTAAGCCCATCAACCCTTAACAAATTTTCAAAAGAATTTCAACTGATTCGCAAACTCCAATACTAGTTAACGACCAATTTAAATCGTCCATTGACGGAAATTTTATTGTTACAAAAATTCGAACAACGAACAGCAATTAGCTAGCAAATTTATCGTTTAAGGATGATTATAATTTTTGGGCAAAACCCCGGTTGTTACAGACTCCCCTCCCTAAAGAAATTGCATCCACGCAATCTTAGGAAATAAATGGATAAAAGGTAACAACCAAAAGGGCATGGCAATGTCGAATGTATAAGCAAAGCAAGTGTCAGCGGGGAAGTATTAGATAAGAAATCAAAAGGTTCGACTGCTTCAAATCAAAAGAATCAACCTCGTGGGAATCAGGGATCAAAATCAGACGACTAACAAAAGCAAGAACAATCGAGCTCCAGCAACTAAAAGAGAAAGAAAAACAGAGCAGAAATCCCATACACACCTGAATCGCCAGAGAAAAAGACGAAGCTCAAATCTCAAAAATCGCAAATATTCAATCATCAAAAACGATAATTGAATTTTCAAATCGCAAATATTTACTTATCTCAAACGGTAATCAGAAGACAAATCAAATATCTGATTATCTTAAACGATAGTCAGAAAACAAATATTCAATTATAAAAAACGATAATCAAATTTCTCAAATCAACAAATATTCGATTATCACCAATGATAATCAAATTTCAAATTCAACAAATATTTAATTATCAAAAGCGATAATTAAATCTCAAATCAGCAAATATTTAATTATCAAAAGCGATAATTAAATCTCAAATCAGCAAATATTTAATTATCAAAAGCGATAATTAAATCTCAAATCAGCAAATATTTAATTATCAAAAGCGATAATTAAATCTCAAATCAGCAATTATTTAATTATCAAAAGCGATAATTAAATCTCAAATCATCAAATATTTAATTATCAAAAGCGATAATTAAATCTCATATCAACAAATATTTAATTATCTAAAGCGATAATTAAATCTCAAATCAGCAATTATTTAATTATCAAAAGCGATAATTAAATCTCAAATCAGCAAATATTTAATTATCAAAAGCGATAATTAAATCTCATATCAACAAATATTTAATTATCTAAAGCGATAATTAAATCTCAAATCAGCAATTATTTAATTATCAAAAGCGATAATTAAATCTCAAATCGGCAAATATTTAATTATCAAAAGCGATAATTAAATCTCAAATCAGCAATTATTTAATTATCAAAAGCGATAATTAAATCTCAAATCAGCAAATATTTAATTATCAAAAGCGATAATTAAATCTCATATCAACAAATATTTAATTATCTAAAGCGATAATTAAATCTCAAATCAGCAATTATTTAATTATCAAAAGCGATAATCAAATCTCAAATCAGCAAATATTTAATTATCAAAAGCGATAATTAAATCTCAAATCAGCAATTATTTAATTATCAAAAGCGATAATTAGATCTCAAATCAGCAAATATTTAATTATCAAAAGCGATAATTAAATCTCAAATCAGCAATTATTTAATTATCAAAAGCGATAATTAAATCTCAAATCATCAAATATTTAATTATCAAAAGCGATAATTAAATCTCATATCAACAAATATCTAATTATCACAAGCGATAATTAGAAACAACAAATATCCGATTATCAAAAACGATAATCAGAACTCATATCAACAAATATTTAATTACCGATACGATAATTAAATCTCATAACATCAGATATCTAATTACCTGCAGATAATTAGAAACAACAAATATCTAGAAATCAATTAAGAAGACTAGAAAATCAACATAAAAGCTTGGATCGATCCCATCAGATGGCGAGTTTTTAATTCGCCGCACGTGCATCTCAGAGTGGCCGAAGCCTACCAAGTACTCAACATAATTTTGGCGCCCATCAGATTGACCCGAAGGTCCGCAGAGTGACCCGAAGGTCTAGTACTGGTATTTGACCCGAAGGTCCGCAGAGTGACCCGAAGGTCTAGTACTGGTATTTGAGCCGAAGGTCCGCAGAGTGGCCCGAAAGCCCAACAAATGACCCGAAGGTCCAACAAATGACCCGAAGGTCCTCATAGTGGCTTGAAAGCACACAAAATCATCAAATATTTCAATTAACGAGTCCGGAATTAACCGAAATAGCAAACGCACATGTCCCATACCACGTGTTTTACTAAATCGTTTGATTCTCTTCATCGTTTCCTTGAAAGTGCAAAATTGTGTATTTTGTAAAATTACATTTCACATTCTTAAACGGACAAGTTCGGAATTAAGCGAATCAGTAAAAGAAAGGGGTCATAGTCCTCGATTTTGCTGAAACGTTTAAATCGCTTCCTCATTCTTTTGAAAGCGCAAACTGTTAAAATTTCTGAAAACAATTTTATTTATTTTGTAAAAATAACAATTCACATTCTCAACTGGACAAGTCCGGAGTTAAGCGAATCAGTAAAAGAAAGGGGTCATAGTCCTCGATTTTGCTGAAACGTTTAAGTCGCTTTCTCATTCTTTTGAAAATGCAAACTGTTAAAAATTTTATAAAACAATTTTCATTTTAAAACAATTTTCTAACCACGTGATTAAAACAGCAAATCAGTAACAATTTCGATAAGGAAATTGTACTTCTCAAAATACCGTAAAAACGGTCACAAATCAGTATTGCGGAATAACCGCTTGAAAATCCACTTTTAAAATTTGGCGGTTACTGAAGCCAAAGCGACAGTAGTTTTAAAACGTCAAAATCACATCAAAACAATCTACATCAAAATGTAATATCAGTGAATTCCCATTCATCAAAATGCCACAAAACACCGTGCTTCAAATATAGCATTGGTGTAAAATCCCGTTATAAAAATAACGGCAACAAAATACGTATCATAACCAAGCATCGGTTCAACGTAAAATAATTGCAATAACGTGCAATTCAAATTTTGCACGTATTATAAAATGAGCAAAAAAATCATTTGAATGTATCTTCAATGAAGATAATTCAAAACAACAAAATCTAATCAATAGATGATTAGTACAAAAGAAAGCCATCGTAAATTTCAACAAAAATCACACATGTGCAATTTCTTCGAATCCTCAATTCGGATTCGAAATTCTCAAAGAAACAAAATAATTACAGCTATGTGAACAACAAATGAAATTCATATCAATTTCGTATTTTGATTTTAAATCAAAAAAAAGATTATCAGTTGTACTCAGCGAAGACAGTTTTACTGTTTCCGTTGCGCACTCTGATAAACAGAACACAAATCAATCAAATCATCAGAACACAATTTCACTATTATTTTTAAGTAAAGTTATTTAAAAATTTCATCCAAATTTCAAAACTTTTAGTTTTGACTCAAGCACAAATAAAACATCGCCAATAGTTGTAACATATGTTCCATCCGAGTTAAGTTTTATATTATGTCCATAAACCCCAAGCTCTGATACCAACTGTGACGCCCCACCTCTATGCTCATAATAACAAAGAGTATTAAAAGAAATACTGTCTATTATTACGAAGAATAAGGCCGGATAGGAGCGACCATCCGTAATTGGCCTTACACTAATATTGGTTATCTCGATAGGAGTGGTATATACTTATTTATTTTTCATCTATTGTTTATTTACTCCCATCGACATATCCAATTATCAGTATAAAACAAACTACG
The DNA here is from genome assembly GCA_030737815.1 of Allium fistulosum. NCBI lineage: Eukaryota > Viridiplantae > Streptophyta > Magnoliopsida > Asparagales > Amaryllidaceae > Allium > Allium fistulosum. The sequence goes on along the minus strand of CM060904.1, from coordinate 1,298,029,146 downwards.
ATAGTTCATAATAGTTTAGGACATTAGATATAACAATAACACAGATAATATAAATGCGGAACCCAGAATAACAAAAATCTCATATATATAACCGATGTCAGTTACAATATAGTTGACACGATACATATGATACAACTACAACTGTCGACTCTAGAAGTTATATATACAAGTACATTATCGACTAATGTACATGAATACATATCGTTCTATACAATGACGCGACTACTACAAAATGACACTGACAACTTCAGAAGATGTGAAAAGTCTTCAAATCCCGAACAGCAACTCAAAGAAGGAAATCTACAACCTGAAATAACTCGGGTCTGACCCGAGTATTACATTAAAAAGAAAATAATACCCAGGTCAGTCTAATTCAAACCAGTTTATTAGTGCATATAGGCAGTAATAATTTAATTAGACGACAGTCACAATAATTCCCGTCTATCTGATTCTTTAAACAAAGAAACCGGATAACGGTCAATATAACACTTAACAGTGTTTAACAAAAATCAGCAGATTTAAATCATCAACAGAGATAAATAAACAATTTATCAAATCGACCAAATCAATTTAAAACAATTGAAATTGTCACTTTAAAACCATCAAAGTTTGATTGGCTGCCGTACACGCACGCGTGCACGGCCTCGCCAATACGGCATAAAAGATCAATGCATCACGACGCAAAGAAATATCAATTCAAAACTGTCGATTTGGGTGGCTGCAGTGCACACTAACGTGCACTGCCTCGCCACTATGGTGATGTAATACGCCAAAGACCAGCAACATCAAAATCAAATGGTATCAACCAAAGTCAAGGCAACATGAAGTCTACGACTCAATTTGCAAGTCCAAACCAATACACAGTGTAAACTAATGCACTGAGCAATGACACAGACAATTCTAACGTGTGTCAAAGAGTATATGCAAGGGTCAAGCATGTGAGATATGCAACAGATATATATGGTGAGGCACATGCAAGACTATGAATGCAAACGTACATACTGCAGTGGAGCATGTGCATATGTGAACATCAACTACAAACTGATCATGAACATAACCAGAGCTCAAATACATGTGAACTCAATTGGACAGTACAAGGTAAAGATATGAGCAATGCACGTAAGCCAGGTTACTACATGAATGAACTATCATAAGCATGGCAACATGATTATCAGAGACTAGAGGGAAATTCAAAGCTAAATGCAACAACATGAAACTGCAGCACCAAAGTGCAAAGTCCAACATGTTCAAGTTCATCGGACCAAGCTTCAACTTATCTACAACAAATGCAATTGCTTGTATGCAATGCAGACAGGAACCAAATGTCTAGTGAATGACTAAAATGTACAGCAGTTATAAAAAGGTATCAGTGACATGCCAAAGTCAATTTGAACAATATCAAGAACTCATCATAAACAAATGCAGACAACATTGATTGCAACTACTGAAATGACAAAGATTGTGAACACAACAGCTACCAGTGCACAAAAGATACAACTGCAGACCAGTGCATCAAACAACTCAGTGATGTTCATATGACCAAAGATCAAACAGAAAGGCAACATGCTCAAGTTACAAACTTCTACATCAACCAGAAAAACAAGACCAACATGCTCAAGTCTCAACAATATTCTAGTATACACTGAAGAAACATGTGCAGACTAAACTGGAACAATACACAAAGCAACTGCAACTTAAAGACTCGAGTGATGAAGCACTGAAATGATGCAATTGTACAGACAACAAATGAATAGCCGTGACACTACAGAGCTACCCCAGGCAAGATGATAAACCATATATATACATGCAAAGAATGCATATATATACATGTACAATGCCCAGAGATAATGAAACTGAAGGGCCCAAATATTGAAAATGTTTCAAAGCCGAAGCCCAAAAGAAACTATGCAGTCCAACATCAAAGAACACTTGCAACAGTGGCGATGCTGTGCAACATGATTATCAAGAGTATACATAATGTATATAAATGACCAAATTCAATGCAGCAACATCAACCAGAATGTACCTCAAGGCAAAATAACACAGTACGACACAAGTCAAAGTACAAGCTAATGCAGACTGACGAGAATAAATATACAGTGAACTTAAGACATGGATCAAACCAGCAATGTCATAGAACAATTGGGACAGTTCGAACGTGATCATCAGTGTTTCTTTTAGGAAATCAAAAATGGCCGAAGACGTGGCATTGCATACATAAAATCTGACCGGAGTCGAAGGAAACAAAGATTAAAATCAAATGTAACAGTTTCAAACCAAAACCGTAGTGACCATGTAGTATGTGACAGTATGAAGTGAACTCACCAAAACAATTACAGGAAATCTTAAACAAGGCCGAAGCCAGCAGTACAATGAATTCATGAATCAAAATCAACTATGAACGAGGTCAAAATACCAGAAAATTCAAAGCAGCAATTTCCAAAAAAATTAAAACCATGGAAATCAACAACAAAAGATCATATGGCTTTAAATTAGATGTGAGTAATAAATTTACTCACCTTAGCTATCGGAGCAGTCGCGCGAACGAGATGGAGCCGAAGCCCTAGCAAGCATCGAAAGAACGAACGTGAGGCGAAAAGCCCTAATTCTCAGATCGAAGAAGGAAAGAACGGAGCCGCCTTTTTTTTTCCGAAGACGATCGAACGAAGACAACGAGGCCGCCATTAATTTTCGTTCGATTTATTTTGTTCAGGGTTTGTGAATGAATGGGAAAGGGAAAACGGGTAAAGGGTTTTAACGAAAATAGTATGGTACCAAATAGGGATATGGGTCATGATATACTTTTCTTTTAAGCCCATCAACCCTTAACAAATTTTCAAAAGAATTTCAACTGATTCGCAAATTCCAATACTAGTTAACGACCAATTTAAATCGTCCATTGACGGAAATTTTATTGTTACAAAAATTCGAACAACGAACAGCAATTAGCTAGCAAATTTATCGTTTAACGATGATTATAATTTTTGGGCAAAACCCCGGTTGTTACAGCATGTTTCGTTTGATGAAAATTTAAAAGATTTTGAAATTATAAATGATGAAGAAGATTTAGTTACTCAAAACCAGGAATCAACCGAAACTAATAATGAATTAAATCATCCTAATAAAAGGATTAAACTTTTAAAAGATCATCCTATTGAAAATATAATAGGAGATATGCAATCTATTGTTACAACTAGAAATCAACTAAGTAAAATGAGTAATGTAGCATTTATATCAACTATTGAAACCAAAAATCCTAAAGAAGCATCAACTGATGATTCATGGATTTTGGCTATGCAAGAAGAATTAAATCAATTCACTAGAAATGAAGTTTGAGAATTTGTTCCTAGACCTGAAGATAAAACTATAATTGGAACTAAATGGGTCTATAAAAATAAAATGAATGAACAAGGTGAGGTCGTTAGAAATAAAGCACGATTAGTCGCCCAAGGTTATTGTCAAGAAGAAGGTATAGATTGTGATGAAAGCTTTGCTCCTGTAGCAAGATTAGAAGCCATTAGGATTCTACTTGCTTTCGCAAATCATAATAATTTCAAATTATATCAAATGGATGTTAAAAGTGCATTTTTAAATGGATTTGTAAAAGAAGAAGTATATGTTGAACAACCACCACTTTTTGAAGATGAAAATTTACCAAACCATGTGTACAAACTTAAGAAAGCTTTATATGGTCTAAAACAAGCTCCTAGAGCCTGGTATGATAGACTAAAATCCTATTTATTACAATCAAATTTTGAAATTGGTAAAAAGATAATACTCTTTTTATTAAAATAAATAAAAATGATATTTAACTAGTTCAAGTATACGTAGATGATATCATTTTTGGTTCAACTAACTTCGAAATGAATAAAGAATTTTCTGAAATAATGACAAAAGAGTTTGAGATGAGTCATATGGGTGAATTAAACTTCTTTCTAGGATTGTAAATAAAACAGTTAGATAATGGTATTTTTATTAGTCAGGAAAAATATGCTAAAGACCTAGTTAGTAAATTTGGTTTGACTACTGCGAGTGGAAAACCCACTCCCATGGCAACCAATGAGTACCTTAGTAAAGAAGATCTCTCGAAAGATGTAGATCAAAAGTTATATAGAGGAATGATTGGATCACTACTCTATATCACTGCTAGTAGACCTGATATCATGCATAGTGTTTGTCTCTGTGCAAGATATCAATCTCATCCTAAAGAAACTCACTTAAAAGCTATAAAACGTATCATAAGATATATTAAACACACCTCTGATTATGGCTTATTTTATCCTAAAAATGATTCATTTGATTTAATATCATACTGTGATGCTGACTATGCTGGATGTAAATCAGACCGAAAAAGTACAAGTGGAACTTGTCACTTTTTGAGACATTCTCTGGTTTCCTGGTTTAGTAAAAAGCAAAATACAGTTTCTTTATCAACAACTGAAGCAGAGTATATTTCTGCTGCTTTGGCTTGTTCTCAAGTAATATATATGCAACTAACTTTAAGAGATTTTGGATTAAATATTTCAAAATCACCAATTTATTGTGATAATACTAGTGCAATAAATTTATCTAAAAATCCTACTCATCATGCTCGAACTAAACATATTGATATCAGACACCATTTTCTCAGAGATAATATAAGTAGAGAAGTAATTACTCTCGACTATATCAATTCGGAAAATCAAATTGCTGATATTTTAACAAAACCCTTAAATGAATCAACATTTACTAAATTAAGAAGAGAATTAGGTATTTGCTCATTAACTGAAATATAAAATATAAATAACAAGTATAATTAAAATTAATTCAAAATAAATTAAAAAGGCAAAAATTCAAGGACCATGTCGACATCCCCACTAGACCCATGTCGACATATAACGTTTTTTTTATAAAAAATTCTCCCACTAAAATTCAAAAATTCAGTTATATATTCTTCTCTATTTCGAATTCTTATTCATTCTCTCTGGTTTCTCTTCATTTTCTATTCTGAAATATATAAAATAATGGCATCTTCCTCTAAATCAAACATAAAATCAACTTTCTTATTCCCCTCTCCTACTTCTGGTCTATTCCAATGCTCTACTCTCGCACGTGTAACTAAATTGGAGGAGTCTATGAAGGATACTCTTCAGATGTTGATTGAAATTCAAGTGACTCAACTTCGTATGGCAAAAGAGCAAGAAAGGCAAGGCAAGATTCTTAGGAATTTACAAAAATTCCTAATGGATAACCATGCCAATCCCATCTTGATCGATGAAGACTCTTCACTCAATCAAGAACATGAGGTCAGCGACGAAGAAGAAGAACCTATGGAAGAAGCACACGAGGAGGGTGATGACCAAGTAGTATGCGTTGGAGAAGTGTGTTTTGACAAAAATGGGAATCTTGTCGAACAACGTGGAAATTTCTGTTTCCACTATCCAAACTGTTCAGTTCATAAATCTCCTATGTTCAGAAACACACATTAGTTTATTTTCTTTCTTTCCGTTGTTATTTATGTTTTTATGTTTTTCTAACGCAAATGTAAATAAAACCATACTCGTAATAAATAAACTCGTGTTCTTATATGTGTTAGTATAATTGTGAATTCTTAGTTAGGATAGTTAATAGTTTAGGATTATATTTCTGTATTAGATTTAAGTGTTAATTATTTATGATAACACTATCATTATAATCACACGTAATAGAGTGATAAGTTTTAGGGGGAGTTATATAGTTTGGAGTTATTTAGTTTAGAGTTAGTTTTATTTTTTGTTGATGACAAAGGGGGAGAAGTATAAAATAGGATAGTTAGGCATAGATTAAGGGGGAGTTATTAGAGTTATTAGGATAGAAGGAATATTTTATAAACAAAGGTTGTCATCATCAAAAAGGGGGAGATTGTTAGTCCATGAGATGATGGTTTTGATGACAACAACCTTAGAATAGATTATAAAATATAAATACTAACATTACAAGTTTAGATATATATGTATATGCAGGATCTAACCATGCAGGTATCAAGAATGAAGACTGTACAGTATAGAGATTCAAGATATAGAGATAGAAGACTCATGAGTATCAAGATTATCAAGAGTTCAAGGTTAAGTTTGTTTTATTAGGAATATTTGTTAAAACTCGTAAAAAAGCACTGGTATCTTAATATCCAATTTATTCGTGGAATGGAATCCACTTCGAGCCCGTTAAAGGGATGGAACCCTAAGTAGGATGAAACCTACGAAAATCTAGTGGGACATTGTTTTGTATCCACTAATTTTAATTCAAATGATTTTTTCAAAATTATCTTGTTTTCAAAATGATTTCAAAACTTTCCTTTTAAAAAGATTCAAAACCCTCGATTCCGTTTTAAAATAATTTTAGCCTCAAAAACATCTTTATTTTCAGAGTCAAAATTACTCCTGATTTTAAACTGTCTTTTCAAATAATATATTTAACTTTTAAATTATTTATACTTTGATTTAAATCATAGTTAAATAATATGTATATATTGGTCTTTATATTTACTTATGTATTTTAACTATAGTTAAGTATATTTATAAAGTTTAAAATAATTTTAATATAAGATAGAGGTTATTTCCAAAGAAAATCAAAACACCAAAAATCCCTTTGCGATGTCGACATGCCCAAGTACCCCATGTCGACATAGTGTCAGTTGAGTTCAAAATTCAAATTTCAAAAGAAGTGTCTATTAGCCATAACTCTTCATGAATGGTCATGGCTGTTGATCTTCTATAAATAGGGGTCAGTTTCAACGAATTTTCAATCATTTTTTTTTCTGGTTTTCACTCCTCTTCTTCTTCCACATTTCTTAATACAAAATCATACCATTACTCTGCCGAAATCAACATCGAATCATACTTGATTACTTCTAGTTTGATTCTCCATCACTATCTCTACAAGTTTCTCAGTGCTATTCAGAGTTATAGACTTCTTTGTAATATATTAGCAAAAAAAGGTGTGATTGTAGCCTTGGAAATCAATTAAGCGAGAAAAGGTGTGATTGTAGCCCTGGAAATCAATTGGGTGAACTTGTTGCCCCGGAAATCAAGTATCTCTACCCAAAGGATTGTCATTCTGGAGGGTGTACCTCGTAGCCTTGAAACCGAGGGTTGTAATTGTTGAATTGTTGTTGAAAGGAAATCCGTACTTGTGTTGCGGGACTGGATGTAGGGTAACTCCGAACCAGTATAAAATCCATTGTGTTCTTTCCTTTACTGCTTTTACTTTATATTTGCATCTGTGTTTGATTCTGTGTTCATATCTATGTCTGATTAGTGTATACATTGTTAACAAATTAAGATAAAACTCAAAAAGATTAACAAATTTCTTAAAACTCTATTCACCCCCTCTAGTGTTAATTCTCGCCTTAAGATCCTTAATCCGCATTTCTCACATAAAAGGATGTTGAGACTGTCCCAAATGATATATACAAACACCATATTAAAATGTTTAATATAGAGCATATATGATAGATTACATATGCAATAGAAATTATCATATATGTTGTATTGTCTACAATATCGCATTTCGCTTATGTACTTGATACATCAAGCGAATATCAAATTCGAATTAAAATTGCTAACTGATAGTTAAGAGTGTCCTTGAGAATTTATGAAATACTAGAGATTGTTTATAGAAACAACGAACTCCTTATAAAGGAGTATTCAGAATCAAACTTCATAAAAGATATCAAGTATAGTATTTCAATCCTGAATTCATGTTCAATCCTTCATTATGGAACTTTAAATTGGAAATGTTCCAAACAAGAGACTGTGGCCGATTCAACCAAAGGATGAGTACATCACCTTGAATAGCGCCACAATAAAAATCAATGTGTATGTATATGTAAATACACAAATTTATATCTAAGCTAGGGGTGATATCAAATGTTGAAAATCCTATAACATTTTTATATGATAACGGCACTATAATACAGATCGTGAAAGAAACTACGGCTCACTAGAAGTTGAGAAACATACCCCGAATAGTTATGCAAAGTAAAGGCAATTTATCAGCATCAGATAGAGTTAACTAACAGAGTAGATAATTAGAAAATATAGCATATCCGTTCACAAAGGGGCTAGCTCAATCATTTTAAGAAAACTGACCGAAGGAATGAGAATATGATTCCATAATTGATATCAAGTGTAAGAAGGAGATTGATAAAGTTAGGGGTATGCCCTAAGGGCTATTATTTAATCTATTACATATATCAAGACTGACATTGTTTATGACAAAGGTACTTGATTTCTATAATATAATTTTTTATAGTGATATAATTAATAATTTAATTTAAAGAATATTAAATTAGAAATTTCTTAAATGATATATTATGTTATAATGATTACAAGGAGTTGTAACCATAAGAAAATTTTCATAATATAAAAAACAAATTGTTTTAAATGTTCTTTATCAAGATGTTTCGAGAAAGGATACCGATTCATCCGTTGAGACTAGAGTACATAACGCTCTATAAATGTTGAGCAGTGTATTATTCATGACTGTTTGGGGCACTAAAAGGTTATGTATTGATAGTTATTAGATAACTATGGAATGACTCACATGAATGATTCTTGTTAGTTAATATAACTATGGTCAAATATAGAATCTTGTTATCCAGCCTTTTGACCTGGCGATGTTCGAACTGATTAGACAAGTTAGACTCGACTGACACTAGGACTAACAAGTCAGATTAACAATCACGAAGCCAAGAGGTCAGGCACAGATGATAATATGAAGTAGTGGCGAAGTAAAAGCATAAGACAGACTCAATAGAATGATAAAAATATGAAAATATACCATTTACTGAAAATGGATCAGGTACGATCCATATTCACCAGTTAAGGATCATACTGTAAACTCAGTAGAAAATGATCGATATATCTTAAAAACTACAAGTCGAATACACATGAAATTTTAGGAACATCAATATATTGAAGAGTGGAGCCCACTATATCGATCGCATGTCAAAATGAGCTCACAAAACTATCGGTGCCGATCGTTATTATTGATGATGTGGGACTCGTGATCAATTCCATGAATTTTTCTGGATCTGGAGACTCCGGTTTCAAAATTTTAGGTAGATATTTCACCGTCTTCCTCTATAAATAAAGTCTTGGTTGTTTATTTTGAGTATTTTTACGCTGCTTGCTGCTTTGCACTTTTTTTATAACTAAGGGTTCTACTCCAATCTATCTTACTGTACTAAGCAATTCAAGCGATTAATAAAGTTATTTCTCCAAAGTGTATGTCGGCTTTCAGCGTCGAACCACTAAAAATCATCGCGTTCTTGTTATTGCTTATTTTTGTTCTTTACTTGCTTGTTTTCTCTATTTTCATTTATTATTCTTCATTTATTTCTCTACAAAATCTCTATTGGGTGTTTGAGCCAATTTTTGTGCAAACATTTTGGTGCTTCCACTGAGAAATAAGCTTCTCGGCTTTAGTTGAATCCCTTTGCTGCTATTGGATTGCACAAATCCCAAGAAGAGATCCCGAATTATCTTCAATTTGTTTATCCGTTTTATTCGTTTTGCAGAATTATAAGGAAAATTATCAACAATGGTTTGAGACACCAGATCTACCTCTCAAAATGCAGAGGGAAATGAGAACGCCAACATCTAGCAAGGAGGCCAGAGCAATCTATCAGTAGATGTTAATGCTACCAATCCAGTTGATGTCCAGTATCCATCTGATTCCATCACAAGAGCTGATTTCCAGAATCTGATGAGAGAGCTCATGGATAGCCACCGGCAGTTTAACCAGTAGATTCAAGCCAATATCGATCTAATGAATCAACTCGGATTAAAAACGCAAGAATACTAGGAGGGAGCCAGCTCCCTATTATGTATCGGAGAGCTCAACTTCATCAGATGACTATCACATATGTAGATGTCATAGAACTGACGGATACCATGCGGAAATGTCGACCCATCATCGTCCGACAGATCCAGACAGACCGATTTCGATCGGTTTCGATCCATCTGGAATGGTCGATGTCGATCTAGCTTTTGGAGGCAGGTTACATCAGATGATGGAAAAAATGCACACTGGTGACGCTGCGATTGGTCTTGATGTTGGAGTTCAAGTTAATGCAGATCAGTTACCTCTCCAAAATGACGACAATATGAATGAACACTACGCAATTCGAGAGGATATTGAGCCAAGAAGGCATGGAATGGCCCATAGACATCGACTATACCATTCACATGAGGTGGAGCACGACTACCGCTTGGCTCCAACTATCTAAACGCTAGACTTGTTGGCTATGGTTAGACAGCTAGTAAGGGAAAACCAAGGCTTGAGCAATGATGATTGGGGGATCTCCAGGAGCCATACCCCATTCACAAACAATATTTTACACGCGGAATATCCAAGGTGATTTAGCATGCTATCGTTGCCTACCTACGAGGGAAAAACCGACCCCACGCATCACATCATGAGATAAGAATGGTTGATGGATTCCACACAAGCTGATGATGCCATGAAATGCAGATGTTTTCCTATTACTCTCTTCGGCATAGCGATGATGTGGTTTACGGGATTATCCCCACGGTCAATCTCTAGATTTGACGATTTAACAACAAAGTTTGTGGAGCAGTTCCGTATGCACGCAACTCGCCCCGAAGATGTAATGTCCTATCAAGCGTGTTCAGGCTCTCGGAGAATCGTTGAAAGATTACTTGGAGATATTTCATATAGCTATTACAGAAGTTAGTAATCTGAATGATCATTCAATATCAATGGTGGTAACAAGAGGGATTGATCCAGAATCTGACTTTGGCAATTGGTTAGCTGGTAAACCACCCAAAACATTGGAGCATTTCTACGCAAAAGCAGCTCAGTATTTGAGGAAAGAGGAAGCTAGATGATCCAGGAAGAAGAATGTTATGGGACCAAGTGGAGAGGGAGTGCCGAGTAATATTGCAGTGAAAAATCTGGGGAGAGTTCCGGAAAACTTCACGTAAATGTCCAAAATTAACCGAATCACCAAAAGAAAGGTTGTGATAGGAACCGTGAATGAAAGAGGGATTCTGGAAGTGGAAAGTCAAGGATTCCAATGTATGATACCTATACACCACAGAATATGTCTCTAGAGAACGTCCACTTGTCTATATGCCACATCATGTAGTATACGAAGCCACCTCCGAAGGAATTGACGAAGAAACAAAAGCAGACTGGAAAATATTGTTGGTTCCACGAATGCTATGGTCACAACACAAATGAGTGTAGGCATCTCCAGGATGTTATCGAGAAACTGATTCGGGAAAGAAAACTATAGCAGTTTGTTAAATCCCTGCAGGATGGTGGACAAGGGATATTCGACCCCAATCGAGGATAAGCGCCGTAAAGGGCCCAGGAGCCTACGAGGACTGGTGAAAGATTAGTTATCAATACAATAGTCGGAGGACCACATCTAGCTGATAAGAGCTGGCACGAGATGGAGTGCTATGCAAGCATAATCAAGCATATGAATTTTGAGTGTTGTTTAAATATAGAAGATGGGACTTCGGCCAAATAGCAGCATACAATGGCGAACGACATTGTATTCAGAAACAGAGATGCGGGTAAGGTAGAGGCACCGACGATCGCCCCAATGGTCATTTTGGCCATGATCAGCCCCGCCTTATTGAGGAAGATCTTGATTGACTATGGGAGTTCCATGAATATTATTTTCAAAAAGTCTTACGATCAGATGAGGATGGAAGCCAAGGAATTGACACCATCTAAAGCCCGCATCTGTGGTTTTAACGGTGCTACGACTGAAGCTATTGGCTATGTTGAATTGACCGTGGAGTTGGGAGAAGGCGATCGCACGAGAGTGCGAATGTTGCCATTTGTTGTGTTGGATGTGGACTCTCCATATAATGTTTTTCTGGGTTGACCAGCCCATACTGAATTTCAGGGAGCTATCACCCCTTGGTGTCTTACCTTAAAATTCTCAACCAACAATGGCATTGAAGTTGTGCATGGAGATCAGGCGACCGGACGTGCTTGCTATATGGCTGAGTTGAGGGACACTACACATGATGATCTCCTAGAGAGCGGTGAAGCCTCTACCATTCGGTGGAAAATGTATACGGATGGAGCATCCAATGATCGTTGTTTTTGAGTTGGAGTCGTGCTAGTAACTCTAGAAGATCGATCAATTTGCCACGCTGCAATGAACAATGAAGCTGAGTATGAAGCTCTAATCACTAGGCTCGAACTTTCCAAAGAACTGGGAATAGAATCTCATGAAATCTTTTGCGATTCCCAGTTGGTGGTATACCAAGTCAGAGAAGATTATCAGGCTAAATGGCAATGACTCACTCCATACCTTATCCGAGTCCAAGATCTATTGACTGACTTTGAGTATTACGACATCACGCACTTTCCCCGGGATCAAAACAAAGAGGCTGACTCATTGGAAAAGTTTTCTAGCATCGAGGATGCACAACAAATGGGCTTGGTTCCAGTCGAAGTAGTAGATGCTCCAAGCATAAACCAGATGGAAATCAGCTGGGTACTAGAGACGGAGCCTAAGAAGGAGTCGTGGATGACTCCAATTAAAGATTATTTGCTATGGGGAGTCCTTCCCGAATGAAGGAATGAAAAATGACAAATCCTCTGCAAAGCTTCGTGATATATCATTCAGGAAGGAGTCATGTACAGAAAGGGTTTTTCCATTCCTCTGCTTCGGTGTATCGCTCATGATGTGATAAAACGAGTCCTAAGGGAAGTCCATGAAGGGGAATGTGGCGATCACACTGGAGGGCCAACATTAGCAAAATAATACTTCGTTATGGGTATTACTGGCCAACTATCAACCAAGAGGCTACTTATTGTGCTAAGCGATGCAACCAGTGCCAGATGTACGCAAAAGTTCCGAGAGCTCCGCCAATGGAAATCACATAAATGGTCAGTCCATAGCTATTTGCCACATGAGGTATAGATATTATCGATTCCTTACCAATCTCTAAAGGTGGTGCAAAGTATACCATTATACCAGTTGATTACTTCACTAAGTGGGTCAAAATAGTTATTTTAGCCGTGGTCACGGCGAAGAAAGTAATCAACTTCATTGTCTGGAACATCATCTTTCATTTTGGCCTTCCACAAACCACTGTAACTGATAATGGAACCTAATTCGACAACGTTGAACTCAAAGACTTCTGCTGTCTTCATCATATTGAAAAGAGATTTGTGGTAGTTGCTCACCCTCAAGCAAATGGTAGAGTGGAATTTGTAAAAAATAAACCATAAAGTCCATTCTAAAGAAATGTTTGGAAAAGGCTAGAGGCAAGTGGGTGGATGAACTCCCAACAACATTATGGGCTTACAGAACCACCCACAAGTCCGTGACTGGCCATACTCCATTCGCCTTTGCTTATGGCACTGAAGTCGTCATTCCTGTTGAATTCAAAATCCCTTCTCATTGAGTGACCTACTACGACCCCAAAATGAATAGAGATCTCCTCTTAGAATCTCTAGATTTAGTAGATGAGAAGCACGAAGAAGCTGATTTGAGGGCAGCTGCACATCGAGAGTCGTCCGATACTAGAACGCTAAAGTCCAACCTAGGACATTTGAAATCTATGATCTCGTCTTGAAATGGGTTTTTCCTATCCCGTCACACATGAATCCTACTTGGGAGGGACCATACATCATTGAACAGAGCCTTGAAGAAGGAACTTTCAAGCTAGTGACGGTTGATGGCATCACACTCCCAAGGGGTTGGAATAACGAGCATTTACGACGCTATTTCACTAATTTTATTTCTTTTTCATTCGGTCGTATTTAATTTCTGAATTTTCTCTAGCATTTGATTTTCTAGATATGCAATAAGACAAATTATGCAATTTCTGTCCACTTGGTAAATAAATTTTGAAATTTCCTTCATATCTGTGGTTGTTATCGCATTACATATTAGTTAGGATACCCGGCTAACTAATACTGACATGTCGGAGCAGGTTTGTAACATCCTCTTACTTGGAGGCCCAAAACTAATGGTTAAGGATGCTGCAGTCATCTATAGTTATTAATCCTCGGCGACCAAATACGGCAGTGTTAGATATATTGATACACAGAAACACATGAAAATCAAAAATATTTAAAACAACAAACAAAATCACATTCTATTTCAAAATATTTCAAATTCATTACATAATCCCAGAGCGCAGACCACGTTCAGACAAAATATACTTATTACAAAATATGTCAAGAGTGACATATGAAGATGCTCCCTTGGATGATCAGAGTTATAATATGGCAATAAAATAAGTTTGCCCTTACAACCAAGCACAGAGGAAATAAAATAACTCTAAGTAGCTAACATGCCCCTTGCATGTCTCTAGTAGCTTTATTTGGCTAAAAAAAACCTGAAAACCTTAAAGCTCAAGCTACTCAAAATCGATTGAGTATCCGAGAGTTTAAGGGGAAAAAAAACTTTGAGTCGGATATAAAGCCTGATATGAATAATAATCTACCATCTCAAATCATTTAGATATCTAGTGAGACCATGCTGCTTAGCGGAACGGGTTTCCTCTCACTAGTATCTTAAAACCTTAATAAAACCATATACCGTGCTCCTGCATCCACAGTGGTTAAAACAATTCAAAATAATATGATGATATGCAAATAAGTAAGTTAATTCTGGATTACCCATCCTAATTCATTCTGACTATCTGTCTCAATTATAGTTTCTAGGATTACTTTTAACCAAGTAGATTTCATGGGTTCACTAATAACCGGTTAAATGTTTATGGACTACCTGTCCGATTTCATAGTTTTCATGGGATCACTAAGAACCTATTGGTAACTCCAATATCTTTTCTCTTATCCTAGTTTTCATGGGCTGAATAGGAACATATTGACTAACTGTCAATATCTTAATCCGGATATAGTTTTCATGGGCTAATTAGAAACCTATTGGCCCCTGCAATATCAAATCATAGTTTTCATGGGCTGACTATGAACCTGTTGGCCCCTACCAATATCTTTCCCTTTTCACATTTTCATGGGCTTTCTATGAACCTATTGGCCCCTACCAATATCTTTAATTAATATTTTAAAATTTCTTAAGTTATGTTCACTACTAGGTCAACCTAGCCGGTTATTCTGCCCTTCCCCAAAGTACCATTATGAGTTAATTACAATATGAATAGATATATGAGGAAGCAATCAATACAACAAAGTAATACCCTCAAAAATCTTTATTTATGCCATGGTATTTCCTTTAAAATGAGAATGGGTTATTTGTGTTGAAACCTTAAAACATCACCTTCGAAACCACTGGATGACCTCCATCGAAAGCATAGAAAACCTCTTTTCAAAACTCTAAGTATATACCTTTCGAAGCTCTATAAATCAGTCCTTTCGAAACCAAATCATACCTTTTGATTATGTCAAAACATTACTAAATAATCGGTAGAAATATACCTTCAAAACCAATAAAAGTACCCCTTTCGAAAACATTGGGTTTTACTCTTTAAAAACATCTTTTGGGTCAAAGTGGTTACACACGAAAGTATCTCTTTCGATACCTTTAATAAAATAATTTTGGGGAAAAATTGATGGTGTCCAAACCATCTATTCAAAACCTAAAAACCTTGGAGTAAAACTTTGAAGGATAGCATCGAAACTCTCTTTCGACACCATTGCCTTCGAAACCCCTGAACCCCTTCGAAAGCATTTAGGAAGTGACTTAGCTTAAGTTTAAAACAAAGAGAACTCCTCGAAAGCATTGATGGCTGCAATACATCCGAAAGGCAAAAGAATAGCGGCTGGGTTTCGACCAGGTCGGAACCACTTCTTTTGAAAGCATTATATAAAAACCAAGGAACCCATTCGAAAGCTCCTACTTAAAACATGATATGGCAACCTACTTAAAAAGCTATTTAGAAAAACTCCTTGTGAAACATAGGTTTCGACTACATTAAAATCTTGAAGTAAAACAAAGTAGGCACTTAACATTTTAAAACAGAACTAAGGTTTCGACCCCATCAGAAGCATTACTTTCGACACCATAGCTTCCACCTTTCCTCCAATCCACTGCGTACCATCTAAGTGATACATCGTGTATTGGTTTTGAATAGGTGGATTTCGACTGGGTTGGTTTCGACTGAGTTGGAGCAGAAGAATTGGAGTCGAAAGGTACTACTAAAGGAGGCGGAACCGTCTTTTCTGATTAAAGGCTGAAATCATACTCATTTTTAGTAATTGCTTTAACTAACCTGCCTATGTATAACCTTTTAACTGGTTGCCTTAAAACTTTTCAAATACTTTATAAAATAACTGCCGCATCTATCAGATTTAAATCAAAGGAAAATTAATGTTTAAGCGCTTCTATTAAGCAAAAGCAATATTGCAAATAAGTCCTTCTTTTAAAATAATTTAATTTCCCTAGAAAATCTATTAGGAAAAATCCCCAAAAATCATAGAAATTCAATTTCATCGTGTTATCTAACATATTAAAATTTCAGAGCCAATTTCTTCCTGAAGTTATTGAAATAAATTTTAAACCCAAATATATCATATTTTCCTTTAGAAATTCATAATAAATTTTCCATAGATTGGAAAATTATGAAAGTTGAAACCCATCTCTAAAATCATGTTTTACCTAACATATAATTTTTCCATGGCATTCTAAATTCAATAACAATCGGTTTTGCCCTAAAACGGTACAAATTCATATGTTAATGAATTGGTTTAAATCGAACATATAATAATTCAAGCATATCGTCATCTAACACATCATAAAAATGAATTTAATCTTAAATCCGAAAACATATGATTATAAAAACAAAATAGAGATGGAATGAATTATTATTCACCTTAGATATGATAAGGAATTTGAGATTTGTAGAAGATTGATTCTCCTAGATTTGGTTTAATTTTTCTTCCTCTTTTCCCTTGTTAATGGCTAACTCTATTTTTAGGTTTTTTATTTGCATTTTTGAAAATGAAAAGTGTATGTGAATGGGCAAGAACGTAAAATGTACAGCCATGAGTAATAATGGTGCAGCTATTTACTAATATGCCCATGTTTTTAATTAATAATTTAAAAGCCATTCTAAGCCCATTTAAGGTAAATTAAGCATGAACTTCTTATAGTTTTGTTCAAATCCCAATCCCCATATCATCATTATTCTATTTAATTTATTTAATTAAATCTCTTGAATAACATTATAAAAAATTAGGGGTGTTACAGGCTCACCCCTTGAAGAATTTCGTCCTCGAAATACAGTAAGGACTAAATACTAAACATAGCAATCACTATAACAACTCCTAACATCTATACTAGCTTATCTGACTAACAGTTATCTATATAAATCTAATATAGACATATCCTCATAGCAGATCAGGATAAGTATCTTAATCCCATCTTCTATTTCCCAAGTACTGTCCTTCTCGTTGTCGCTTCACTAAACTTTCACCAACCTGACTATCTTGTTCCTCAATATTTTCTCATCTCTAGCTACAATCTGAACTGGTTGTCTAACAAAAGACAAATTAGGCTCTACTATCAAGTCTTCCAACGTTGATAAACGAATAGTAGTCTCTAGATCAGGCACATACTTGCAAAGATGAGACACATGAAATACATTATGGACACCTGCCATACTGCTCGGCAACTCTACTCTGTATGCGAGCTTCCCAATCCTCTCTATAGTTTGGAATGGTCCAACATATCTCAGGGCTAACTTCCGTGACTTTCCAAATCATACCACACCCTTCATCGGTGACACCTTAATAAAAATCTTATCTCCAACTGAGAACTCTAGGTCTTTACGCCCGTTATCTGCGTAACTCTTCTATCTGGATTGAGCTTCCTTCATCCTTTCTCGGATTAATTCGATCTCCCCTGACGCCTCCCTAACCAAATTTGGACCTAAGACTAATCTGTCTCCTGTCTCTAACCAACATGCCGGTGATTTTCATGTCCTTCCATACAAAGCTTCAAAAGGCGTCATTCCTATACTAGTCTGGTAACTATTATTATAGGAAGACTCAACTAAATGTAGGTGGTCTTCCCAAGATCCACCAAAGTCTAAGATACAAGCTCTCGGTAAATCCTCGAGTACCTTGTTGACTCTCTCTGTCTTCCCATCCGTCTGAGGGTGATATGCAGTACTCATATTAAGCTTGGTACATAATACTTTCTTTAGACCCTTCCAGAATTCACTGGTGAATAAGGCATCTTTGTCACTCACTATAACACTAGGAACTCCATGTAGTCTAGCTATGTTCTTCATGAACAACTTAGCTAAAATAGGTGTCGTCCTGATTTACTTTCCGGAATGAAATGGGCACTCTTGGTAAACCTGTCCACTATAACCCATATACTTTCATTTCCTCTATTTGACCTTGGAAACCCGTATGTAAAATCCAAGGATATCGAACCCCATTTCCAAACTTGAATCTATAAAGGTTGAAGCAACCCACTTGGCTTCTGATGTTCAGCTTTCACTTGTTGATAGTTAGCACACTGCTTAACCCACAAGCCAATATCCCTTTTCATATCTTCCCAATAGAAGCTCCTTTTCATATCCTGATACATCTTGGTTCCTCCAGAATGAATCATAAACTTGGACCGATGTTATTCTCCCAGAACTTCCTTCCTCAAGTCCTCCACATTCGAAACACACAACCGTCCTTTTTTTTCTCAACTTTCCTCTTTGGTCAAGACTAAAGTCTTTTAGATCATTCATCTTATCTCCACCCTCAAGCCTTCTAATCCTCTCGGCTAACATTGGATTATCTTTTTTCTTAGAAGCAATCCTTTCGATCAACACAGGTCGAACTTCTAAACAGGGCAACATGTTAGTACTCTGACTAGAACTGGCAGTCGATCTTAACTGTACACCATAACTGGCCAATGCTTCTAAATCCTTCCACTCCGCCAACATAGCTAATATTACATTCTGATGTCTTCGGCTAAGAGCATCCGCTACCTTATTACCTTTTCCTAGTGTATACTCTATACTAAAATCATAAGCAGTTAAAAAATCCAACCACCTCTACTGTCTCATATTCAATTCCTTTTGAGAGAATAAGTATCTTAAAGACTTATGATTGGTATAAAGCTTAAACCTCTCTCCTAAGAGATAATGTCTTTAAATCTTCAATGCAAAGATCACCGTAGCGAACTCCAAATCATGTGCAGGATACCTCAATTCGTGCGGTCTAAGCTATCTAGATGCATAGGCGATAACTTTACCCTTCTGCATCAATACTGCTCCCAATTCAGTTCCGCATGCATCAATATACACCACCAACCCTTGGTTTCCATCTAGAACTACTAAAAATGGTGCATTGGTCAACAAATGCTTTAGCTTGAGGAATACTTCCTCACATTTGACGGACCAGATAAACTTCACCTCCTTCCTGGTTAACTTAGTCAAAGGTGTTGCAATCCACGAGAAATCCTTGATGAATCTCCGGTAGTAGCCATCAAGTCCAAGAAAACTTCTAATCTCAATTACCGTCTCTGGTCTCTTCCAATTATTCACAGCATCGATCTTATCTGAATCGACTGACAAGCCTTTCTCTGAAACTAGGTGACCAAGAAACTTAACCTCTTTCTTCCAAAAATGACACTTGGTAAACTTTGCCTTTAGCTGATTCTGCCTCAGTGTCTCAAGTATGACTCTAAGATGAACTTCATGCTCTTTCTCATCCTTAGAGTATACTGGAATGTCATCTATAACACTAGCACAAACCTATCCATGTACTCTCGGAAAACTTAGTTCATCAAATCCATGAAGAAAGCAGGTGCATTCGTCAATCCAAACGGCATCACCAACCAATCATATAAACCATACCTAGTTCGAAATGCTGTCAAAGGAATACTGTCCTATGCCACTCTTAACTGATGGAAACCTACTGCCAAATCCAACTGGGAAAACACTCTGGCTCCACTCAATTGATCGAACAGATCGTCTATCCTCGGCAAAGGATACTTATTCTTAATTATCCTTTCGTTCAACTTACGATAGTCGATACACATCCTTAATGACCCATCCGGTTTCTTTACGAACAATGCGACCGTTCCCCAAGGCGAACTGGTTGGCCTAATAAAATTTCTTCCTTCTAGATCCACTCACTGCATCTTCAATTCCTTTATCTCTGTAGGTGTTATCCTGCTCGGTGGTCTACTAACAGGTTCAGCTCTAGGCACAAGGTCTATATGAAACTCAACTGCTCATTTCGGTGGTAGTCCTATGACTAGCTCAAAGACATCTGCAAACTCTCTTTCTAGCCGAACTTGACTTAACTCATCTCTTATCTCCATAGAATTAAGCAAAGTAACACTCAGGTCATAATTCTCCACTGAGAGTATTACTCGGTTATGGTTACCAGGATGTCTCAGTGATACCTCCCTATCCTGGAAAAATAATCTAGCCCCATACCTACCCAGCCAATCCATACACAAGATGATTCCGAAATCTAGGAAATCGAGAACATACAGACTGTATGCAAACTTATGACCTAACAAATCTAGTTCTAACTGGTCACATCTCAACTATAGAGTTGCATGCCCTCCTATTGGATTCACAACCCTTAAAGGAGTAACATGGTATGCAGGTTCTAAACATGATCTATCAACCTAACACTGAGATATAAATGAATGCGATGCACCGGTATCAAAAAGTATTCTAACTGGTATACTCTGAATAAAAAATGTACCTTTCGTCACAGTCTTTCCCTTATCAGCTGCAGTAGGCCTAGCTGGTCCAATAGCAAAAACCTTTCCTTTGTCCTCCCTAACTGGCTCTAGACACTGATTTTTGTAATGCCCAGCTTGATCACAGTTGAAGCACTTCACATTCTTCTTATTTGTAGCCTTTCCCATTACCTGACCGACACTCATTCGCATAATGACCATTCTTGTCACACTTAAAGCAAACTAACTCAGCTTTCACCTTCTTGGTAGTATCTCCCTTTTGGGCTCCCTTCTTTTTTAAAGAACTTTCTCTTCTTCCCTTGAGAACCCTGAATTTCCACTGGCTTCTCTCTAGCACAACTAGCAAGCATCTTCTCATGGCGAATGGCCATCTCCACAACTAAATTACTAGGATCATGAAGATGTGGTAGGGTCGCCCTAGCAATCTCGGGCCTCACTCCCCTAATGAACTTCTCTTTCCTTTTGATGACGGTGTCTATAGTATTATGTACATAACGGGATAAATCCTCAAATTTAGTGGCATAGTCAATGACCGACATCTCTCCCTGCTCCAGATCCATAAAATTCCTCATCAGCTATTACTTAGCAAACTCAGACACAAATTTTTGCTCAAATCTCCTTCTAAACTCAGCCCAAGTCAACTATTCTTCCGGAACTACAGCACTAACACTATTTCCACCAGTGAAGCGTTCACCCTTGCAACTGTCTAGAGGCCAATCTTCTCTTATGTGCATCATCTAAACCCAAATCAGCAAATATATGCTCATAATGCAACAACCAATTCTCAACCTCAATAGCATTTTCTGTCCCATGAATGGCTTTCCACCAAGACTGGTGTAGTCCCTGCTTAGCCTAGCATAATTATTTCCACTTGGAGCTACAGGATTAGCTCCTCCAACATTTCCAGCAATTCCGGCAGTAGCTCCTACTTGCATCATATTGATGAAGAATTGATACATTACCCCCATATCTACTAGTGGATTTCCAGCACCTACATTGGCATCAGCATTTTGGTTATTAGCATTTGCTGATCAATCCGGGTTCCTCCTAGTGGTGGGTCGAGCATTTCCATTAGTTGTGGTGCTTCCTCTACCGAGATTTCCTCTTCCGTTTCCTACTTCCATATCTTCTTTCTCGTAAATCTACATACGAGCCTTAGTAAGATATAGAAGAACAGTCTAAGAGAACGGGGAATACGTACTTATATATATATACATATAACTATATATCAAATACAAGTACATTACTATAACTTTAACCCAAACCCCCAATCTTGTTGTCTGATTCATTGGATTATGTTTGAAAAATCTTTTAGGTTTAAGTTTCTTTTAAAGTTTCATAAACCTATGCTTTGATACCAACATGTAACATCTCCCTACTTAGAGGCCCAGAACTAATGGCTACACATGCTGCACTCATCCATAGTTATTAATCCTCGGCGACCAAATACAGCAATGTTAGATACATTGATACATAGAAACACATGAATATGGAAAATTTTTAAAACAACAAACAAAGTCCACATTCCATTTCAAAATATTTCAAATTCATTACATAATCCCAAACCCAGACCACGTTTAGACAAAATATATTTATTACAAAATACACCAAGAGTGACATATGAAGATGCCCCCTGGATGATCGAAGTACATAATATGGCAATAAAACAAGTTTGCCTTTACAACCAAACACAGTGGAAACAAAAGAACTCTAAGTAGCTAACATGCCCCCTACACGTCACCTGAAGCTTTATTCATCTAAAAGAACACCTAAAAACCCTAAACCTCAAACTACTCAAAATCAATTGAGTACCTGAGAGTTTAAGGGGAAAACAAAAACTTCGAGTCAGACATAAAGCTTGGTATGAATAATAATCTACTATCTCAAATCATTTAGATATCTAGCGAGACCATGCCGCTTAGCGGAACGGGTTTCCCTTCACTAGTATCTTAAAACCTTTATAAAACCATATACTATGCTCTTGCTTCCACAATGGTTAAAACAATTCAAAATAATACGATGATATGCAAACAAGTAAGTTAATTCTGGATTAATCATCCCCATTCATTCTGACTATCTGTCTCAATTATAGTTTCTAGAATTACTATTAACCTATTAAAATTCATAGGTTCACTAACAACCGGTTAAATGTTTATGGACTACCTGTCTGATTTCATAGTTTTCATTAGATCACTAAGAACCTATTAGTAACTCCAATATCTTTTCACTTATCCTAGTTTTCATGGGCTGACTAGGAACCTATTGACTAACTATCAATATCTTAAGCCGGATATAGTTTTCATGGGCTAACTACAAACCTATTGCCCTTGCCAATATCAAATCATAGTTTTATTGGACTAACTATGAACCTATTGGCCCCTGCCAATATCTTTCCCTTTTCACAGTTTTCATGGGCTTTCTGTGAACCTATTGGCCCCTACCAATATCTTTAATTAAGATTTTAACATTTCTTAAGTTATATTCACTACTGGGTCAACCAAGCTGGTTATTCTGCCCTTCCCCAAAGTACCGTTATGGGTTAATTACAATGAAAATATGAAGCAATCAATACAACAAAGTAATACCCTCAAAAATCTTTATTTATGCCATGGTATTTCCTTTAAAATGAGAATGGGTTATTTCTGTTGAAACCTTAACACATCACTTTTGAAACCACTGGATGACCTCCATCGAAAGCATAGAAAACCTCTTTTCAAAACTCTAAGTATATAACTTTCAAAGCTCTATAAATCAATCCTTTCGAAACCAAATCAAACCTTTTGATTGTGTCAAAACATTGCTATATAACCTTTAGAAATATAGCTTCGAAACCAATGAAAGTACCCCTTTCGAAAACATTGGGTTTTACGCTTTCAAAACATCTTTTAGGTCAAAGTGGTTACACATGAAAGTATCTCTTTCGAAACCTTTAATAAAATATTTTTAGGGAAAAATTGATGGTGTCAGAACCATCTATTCGAAAGCTCAAAATCTTGGAGTAATACTTTGAAGGATAGCATCGAAACCCCCTTTCGACACCATTGCCTTCGAAACCCCTAAACCCCTTCAAAAGCATTTAGGAAGTGACTTAGCTTAAGTTTAAAACAAAGAGAACCCCTCGAAAGAATTGATGGCTGTAATACATCTGAAAGGCAAAAGAATAGCGGCTCGGTTTCGACCAGATTGGAACCACTTCTTTCTAAAGCATTATATAAAAACAAAGGAACCCATTCGAAAGCTCCTACTTAAAACATGATATGGCAACTTACTTAAAAAGCTATTTAGAAAAACCCCTTTCGAAACATAGGTTTCGACTACATCAAAATCTTTAAGTACAATAAACCAGGCACTTAACATTTGAAAATAGAACTAAGGTTTCCGCCCCATCAGAAGCATTGCTTTCGACAGCATAGCTTCCACCATTCCTCCAAACCATTGCGTACCATCTAAGTGATACCTTGTGTATTGGTTTCGAATAGGTGGGTTTCGGCTGGGTTGTTTTCGACTAAGTTGGAGTGGAAGTATTGGAGTCGAAAGGTACTACTATAGGAGGTGGAACCCTCTTTTCTGATTAAAGGCTGAAATCATACTCATTTTTAGTAATTGCTTTAACTAACCTACCTATGTGTAACCATTTAATTAGCTGCCTTAAATGTTTTCAAATACTTTACAAAATAACTGCCGCATTTATCATATCTAAATCAAAGGAAAATTAACATTTAAAATTTAAAAAAAAAAATCTATTTAAAGGTTTCTTCTTTAATGGGGACCATTCCCCATTCAAGTTTTCCTCCCGCCAATCCATCTCATCCATCCACTTCTAATCCACCCCGTCCTTCTTCCCCTATTTTCGTACCCTCTCCTGCCATACCTACTACGTCTACCTTACTTCCTTCTGACCCATCGTCCTTACTTTCAACTTCCCCTAGCTACTCTCCATCTATTCCTTTGTCATCTGATGTAACCCCTGTCCTTTCAAACCCAGTTCAACCTATAGTTGCGTCATCTCCTCTCTTGTCGCAAATCTTACCGCCACCTCCTTCCCCTCCAGTTGCCTGGTCCTCCTTGTTTAAGTCCAGACCTAACAACGCTGGTAAGTATATACCGCGTTCTATTAAGTTAGTGTATGATGGTGATGCTATTGTACCCCCATCTGAAGTAATTCAGGCTGGCAATCTAAAGTGGAAAGAATATCTAGTTGGGTTCTTTCTTGATAAACCCCTACCATACACTACTGTTCTTTATCATCTTAAGAGAGCATGGAAATTGCAGGGAACAATTAGTGTGAAATCTGACGGCTTTCTCTTCAAGTTTTCAAATGAAGAAGATAAGAACAGAATTGCTGAGTCTGACCCAATTGTTATGAAAAATAAATTATTTATTGTTAAACCTTGGGATGAGAATGTTGGTAATTCCTGTAGTAGTATCAAAGCTGTTCCAGTGTGGATCAAGCTATGCAATATACCTCTGTTTGCATGGTCCACAGTGGGTATCAATTGGCTTGCATCCAGGGTGGGAAAACTATTATGTTTGGATGCATCAACTGAAAAATTTGATAGAATTTCGTATGCTAAATGTATGGTTGAAGTATCCCCTCTATCCGAACTACCTAATAGCTTTGCAGTCAAGCTTCTTGATGGCACTGAACAAATAGTTGAGGTAGAATATTTGTGGAGACCTGCAATCTGTTCTAAATGTAAGGAGTTTGGTCATACTATAACTGGTTGCAATAAATTGGAGATAGACAGTGAAGGGATAATAAGGAGGAGGGGAAGTGATGTTGAACAAATTCAGTGTGAGCATGTTCAGAGTAAGGAGACAAAAGGAAAAAAGCTGGAGAAGGAAAGCAAAGTGAAGCAAGTTTGTCAAAAAGTGAACAATAATAAGGTGAAAAAAGAAATGTAACTGTGGAAGATAAAACAAAAACAATGAACAAGTCTGGTGGAAAAGGGAAATTATCATTAAACTTGGATAAGGAAGAAAACATAACATCCGTAGATGACAACACGCCTCTAAGTGATGGTACCAGAGAATTAAACCAATCTACTGGCAACAATAGGTTTAGTCTGCTTCAAGAAATTGAAAATGAACAAGGAATAATAGAGATAGTGGAGGTTGAGGAAGGAGAGATTACTAAAGATGAGTGCACCTTAGTAGCTGATGATACTCTGTCATTGTGTAATGGAAACTTGGTTGAAAGTAATACTGGAACGAATATAGAACCTTGTCAGGCAAAAGAAGGGACGGAACAACATAACCCAACTAGTACAAGGTTACTTGCAAGTAAATGTGGAGTGGTATCAGTGACACCTGATCAAACTGTGCATGTGCACACTGGTGAATCTGATATTGATGCTAGGTGGTGTCAGACCTTTGAACAACAAATTAAGCAGGTCATTCACAGCATGCACCAAACAATTGTGGAAAAGATTCCCGTTGTTCCCACTGATTACAACTTTACCATCGAATTACCAGGTTGGCCTGACAGTGTTCCCACTTCTGTTCATCTTGTTTCTCCAAATTCCCCCACCACTATTCCCAATACCACTGAAACATCCATATCAGGCATTGTAACAAGGTCTCTTTCAGCAAAGAGAGGGAAAAAAATTCTCCAATCCCTTTAATTTCCTATGAATAAAAAACTAGCTTCCTGGAATGTTAGGGGTGCACATTCGAACTTGAAACTTGATCAAGTCAAAAGCCTCATCAATATGTATGATATTTGTCTATTTGCTATTCTAGAAACCAAGCTCAACCTTCCTTTATCTATAAAAGCTGCTAATTACATAAATCCTCAGTGGGATTACCACCACAATCTTGATTCAGCACCCTATGGTAGAATTCTAGTCATTTATGACCCCACTGTCTTGACCATAACTCCTATCTTATCCTCTAGACAATTTATCCACTTCCATGTCCTCCTCTCTCAAACTCTAACTTCTTTCTACTTAACCATAGTTTATGTTGACAATTCAACTCATTCCAGAAACTCTCTATTCAACTCCCTCCCTCCACTACATCAGAATACTCATCCCTAGGTTGTTCTTGGTGATTTTAACTCTTGTTTCAGCCTTGATGATAAAGTGGGAGGATCTCCCCTTCTTCCAAATGACATTGCTCCTATTAATATTGCAATTACTGATTCTGACCTGATCTTGGTTAACAAAGCTGGTGCAAAATTTTCTTGGAACAATCGAAGCCGTAGTGGTGTTCGCATATTCACTACTATTGATCATGCTTTCTGTAATATTCCCTCCCTTAGTCAATGGCCTTCCTTATCTGTTTACCTTCCTCACGCTATTATGTCGGACCACTCTCCCCTAATACTTTCTCTTGATCCCCATTTAAGAAGAGACAGAAGAAGTTTTAAATTTTTTAATGCTTGGGCAAAACATGCTGACTTTCTTGACTTAGTAACTAATGTTCACAATACATATTGCTGTTTTGGTAACCCAATGTATAAGTTTTGTAGGAAATTGAAAAGTATAAAGCAAGCTCTCAAATTATGGGCTTCCTCCACCTTTGGGCATGGCAGCTTGTTCTCAACCTCTCTCATTGAACAACTTAAGGAAAAACAGGATCACATGATGGAAAATCCAGATGACGTCAATGCTGCTAATGAAGAAGGTCATATATTCTTGGAAGTGAATAAAGCCCTTCAACTGGAAGCAAGTATGAAACGCCAACAACTTCGTAACAAATGGTATGAAGAAGGTGATAAGAACACAAAATTTTTCCATGACTCTCTAAGGGTCAAGCACGCCAGAGAAAACATATACAACATAATGGATGATCATGGTAATGAATTCTCTACTCCTGATTCTGTGGATCAAGCTTTTGTTGATTATTTCTCTAAGATTTTTAGCAATTCTTTGGGTTTCTCTCCTGACCTTAACCTCATTTCTTCAATCCCGCTGCTGTGTATAACTGTTCTTCAAGCTGAAGCATTAGTAAAGCCTGTTTCTGATGAAGAAATCAAGACTGCCCTCTTCTCCATGAACCAACAATCTTCTGCCGGTCCTGATGGCCTAAATGTAACCTTCTTTATTGCAACTTGGTCCGTGCTTGGCCAAGAATTTTGTACTGCAATCCATAATTTTTTCAACAAGTGTAAAATGCTGAGAGAGATCAATGCAACGAATATTGCTTTAATCCCTAAAGTTTCTCCACCTGTCAAAGTTTCATCCTTTAGGCCTATATCGTGTTGCAATGTTCTTTACAAATGTATTTCCAAAATACTAGCAACTAGGCTAGTTTGTGTTCTTCCAACAATTGTGTCTCACAATCAAGCTGCTTTCATTCCATCTAGAAACATTCTT
Organism: Allium fistulosum; assembly: GCA_030737815.1. Classification (NCBI taxonomy): domain Eukaryota; kingdom Viridiplantae; phylum Streptophyta; class Magnoliopsida; order Asparagales; family Amaryllidaceae; genus Allium; species Allium fistulosum. The sequence goes on along the minus strand of CM060904.1, from coordinate 1,298,001,159 downwards.
GATAATGTTCTTATTGCCCATGAATTGATGAAAAGTTATGGAAAATGTACTGCAACTCCTGCTGCTGCGCTTAAAATCGATATATCAAAAGCTTATGATTCTATTCACTGGGAATCTATCGTGAGAATTATGGCAATGATGGGCTTCCCCAAAATTTTTGTTTCTTGGATATATACTTGTATTTCTTCCCCTTCTTTCTCTGTCATTGTTAATGGTAGGCCTGTTGGCTACTTTGGTTGCCAAAAAGGAATAAGGCAGGGTGACCCAATTTCTTCATATATATTTCTCTTAGTCATGGAAGTGCTTAATGTAATTCTTCAAAACAAATACACTCAAAGTCTAATTAAGTACCACCCGAAGTGTTCACTGCACAATCTATCTTCCATCATGTTTGCTGATGATGTGATGATCTTTACAAAACCGGAAGCTACCTCTTTAAGTGAAATCCTGAGTGCTCTGCACTCCTTTTACCTTATGACTGGATTATCCATTAACAAGACCAAATCCTCCTTGCTTTTTGCAGGAATCTCTGATGTTCAAGCAGCTGGATTGTATCAGCTTAGTGGGTTCACTAGTATGCACGCTGACATGAGGTACCTAGGCCTTCCCATTATAACTAAAAGAATTTCCACAGCTGACTGTCTTCCCCTATTTAATAAAATTACTACTGTTATGAATGCTTGGGAAAATCGTAGATTGTCTCAAAGTGCTAGGCTTGTGCTTATTAAATCAGTTGTTTTCCCTTCCTTGGTATATTGGGCACGCTCTGTAATTCTTCCTAGCAAGCTACTGCACCTAGTTCGCTCTGCCATGATCAGATTTTTCTGGACAGGCAGCATGTTTAATAGGAAATTATTGCCTTGTTCTTTTGCTAAATGTGAAACTACGCTTCAGTTGGGAGGTCTGGGCATAATAAATGCTAAAAATTGGAATAGAGATGCTTTCAGTAAACATTTCCATGATGTAATATCTAAGAAAAATAGTTTATGGACCAAATGGACATGGACGTATAATATTAAGCACAGGAGGTTTTGGTTGATGGATATAGCACAAGACAGTAGTTGGACATAGAGGAATATTCTCAAGCTTAGGGAAGTGCTTCTTCCCATGATCCAGTACCATGTTTGCGATAATGCTAGTACTAGCTTTTGGGATGATCCCTAGGTTAGTCCAGGTTTGATACTATCATCACATATTGATCATGCTATGATAGTCCAATCTGGAATAAATCGTGAAGCTAAAGTCAGTGAGTATCTTAATGAAGGAAGAATCCATCTTCCTTACAATAGTAGCCAAGTTGTTAGGCAACTGTGGAACACTATCCAGAATACTAGCTTCAGTACAGATCATTCATTAGACGTGTCATGGAAAAAAAGTCCCATAGTATCAAGTGGGTCTACAAACACTTAAGTAATGACACTGTCTACCCTGCAGCTAAATGGTTCTCTGTGCTATGGAACAATGACTCTCCCCCAAGAGAAAACTTAATGTTCTGGAAGGTTGTTAGCAATGCACTCCTAACTAGACATGTTTTAAACAGTTATGGGATTAGTGCTTCCCCAGAATGTGTATTTTGTGAGCAGAATGTTGAAACAGTAGATCATCTCTTTTTCAACTGCCCTAGATTAATTGCTCTGGTTGTTATGATAGTGAGTAGACTTCAAAGAACTGTTGCTGTCCCCTTTTCAGCAATTGATTGGAATATTATTCTGATGGCTACGAAGTGGAAGAATAGTGGTAACAGAGTATTGATTATATGCATTAAAATCTATATGGATGTGATATGGCAAGAGAGAAACACAATAGTTTTTGAAAATAAAAGGAAAAGCTTTAGTACTCTTTGGTCTGAAGTTAAGAATAAAACTTACCTGCAACTGAAAAGGAGGGAGAGCCATATCCCTGGCATTATGATTGACTGCTGGAGGTGATTCATGTTTTGTTCTTGGTTTTCCTTGTTGTCTTCTTTGTTTTCCCTGTACTTTCTTTTTCGGATTCAAAGTCTGTTTTGAGTCTTTTTATTGTTCTGCAATAAACTGGTAGGGGACCAGTTAACCCCGCTGGCTTTGCCAAAAAAAAAAAATTAACATTTAAGTCCTTCCATTAAGCGAAACAAATATTGCAAATAAGTCCTTCTTTTAAAATAATTTAATTTCCCTTGCAAATCAATTAGGAAAAATCCCCAAAAATCACAGAAATTCAATTTCATCATATTATCTTACATATCAAAATTTTAGACCCAATTTCTTCCTGAAATAATCGAAATAAATTTGAAACCCCAATATATCATATTTTCCTTTAGAAATTCATAATAAATTTTCCATAGCTCGGAAAATTATGAAAATTAAAACTCTTCTCTAGAATCATGTTTTACCTAGCATATAATTTTTCCATGGCATTCTAAATTCAATAACAATCGGTTTTGCCCTAAAACCATGCAAATTCATATGTAAATGATTTGGTTTAAATCAAACATATAATAATTCAAGCATATCATCATCCAAAACATCATAAAAAAGAATTTACTCTTAAATCCGAAAACATATGATTATAAAAACAAAACAGAGATGGAATGAATTATTATTCACCTTAGATATGATAAGGAATTTGAGATTTGTCAAAGATTGATTCTCCTAGCTTTGATCTATGGCTTTAATTTAATTTTTCTTCCTCTTTTCCCTTATTAACGGCCGGCTCTACTTTTAAGTTTTTGATTTGCGTTTTTGAAAATGAAAAGTGTACGTGAATGGGCAAGAACGTGAAATGTATAACCGTGAGTAATAATGGTGCGGCTATTTATTAGTATGCCCATGTTTTTAATTAATAATTTAAAAGCCATTTTAAGCCCATTTAATTAAGCACGACCCTCTTATAGTTTTATTCAAATCTCAATCCCTTATCATCATTATTCTATTTAATTTATCTAATTACATCTCTTAAATAATTTTATCAAAAATTAGGGGTGTTACATGGTTCGCAAGGTTTGGAGCCAACCGATTACACAAATTCATGATTGGACTAAACAAAATGAACTTGGTCCGACCATTCATTCAATGATTCTCGCTCACAACTCGATGGATGGAGTACCTAACAAGAAATGGATGCAACTTGACCATCCAATAATCAAATTAATCCCACCAAGCAATGAGACAAACATGAATCAAAAATGATTATTTCATGACCGATCGCTTGCTTAGTCAAACCTCGAACAAGAGGGAAAATCAATCCATTAAGGAAAGTACGGTCCGACTATCATTCAAAATAACTCTAAGTCCCCATAGTGTGGATTGAAGTATAAACACAAATTGGGTTCGATTTGGTCCCCTACCAACTAAATCTTATACCTAAAGTAAGGATATGAGTATTAACAAATAGATACTTATGTTTTGTCAAGTTGTATAATATAAATTGCAGAATATTACACATGTACAAATTGAGTAAACATGAAGAATGATCAGTATAAAGACCAAGAACGAAGATTTAGAGATGATGATCAAGACTTATGAGTTTAAAGACAAAAGACTTGAAGAGCTCAAGACTTTAGTATTTAGCATGAGTAATTAGAACAAACTGTTAAAGTGCCTGATAGTAGATTCAAATATTTATCACAAATTTCTGATCTTTGATATTTTAATCATAATAAATTATTTCAAATTCAAAATATATTTTTACAAACATTCTACATAAGTTTTTATATATTCAAAGTATTTAAAAATTATGTTTAAAATTATTTTACAAAAATATAAAATTTTGAAAATAATTTAAAAGAAAAATCATTTTTCAAAATTGACAAGGGTGCATCGACGTACCCCTCCTAGATATGTCGACATAGTGACCATTGATTGCTTTTTTAATTTTTAAAAAGAAGTGCCTTTTCAATGCATCTCTTCATGAATGGATACTTCTGTTTATTCACCATATAAAGCGGAGTGCAACTGAATTTTTCAAGTAATTTTTCTCATTTTCTTCTTACTCCTTACTCTCTTGTTCTATTTCTTGAATACTACTTTCTATATTCTTCAAATTTTACATAGAATCAATCCATACTCTACTAGATTGATTCTCTACAAACTATCTGCTATTTTGGAAGCATTCTCTTTACAAACTCAAAGATCAAACCGCCATCAGAAGGGCTATAGGATATCTTATATCCCAAAGATAACTGTTTGTATTTGAAAGTCAACAACTCTACTCTTATTTGTTTGAGTGTGCTTATTGCCCGTTCAAATCAAGTGTGTGTGCTTAGTAGCCCGTCTAAATCTAGTGGGTGATCTTGTTACCCGGTAAATCAAGAAAGTTTAACCCAAACTCACGAGAAAGGAGGGTGTATCTCGTAGCCTTGAAATAGAGACTGTATTCTGGTTTGTTCACTACCTGGTTAAAGTAGGCAATTAAAAAGAAATCTGTACAAAAAATTGTACGGAACTGGATGTAAGAGAAATCCAAACTAGTATAAAATTCCTGATATCGTCTCTCTAACTCATTACTTTACTTTTACTGCATTTTTTTATATCTGTGATTGTTTGTAAGTATATATTTGTGATTGATTATTTGTGTTTGATTCAAATATTAAAATAAGAAAAAAAGTTTCATAAAAATTATAAAACATTATCCACCCCTCTAGTGTTAAATTAGCCTTAAGATCCATTCACATTAGTATTATACCATTTCCCACAGTATTCATACCATGTTACAACATAAAAACACATATATTAAAGAACAAAATTGAAAGCATATCTTATTCCGATCAAGATTCTTATTCAAGATTTAATTTATATAAACAAATTACATAATTTCTTTTAGGACACACCCTTAACTCTATCAATCTCCCACTTGCACTTGTTATCGACTATGGAGCCTCATGACCTGTCTACCTAAATTTAACTGAGAAAAGGACGCTGTGAATGGATCTACACTGTTATCTTTAATATCTATTCTCTCGAATACTACCTTTCTATCACTGATAAACTGTCTTGTCATATGGAAATTACAAAGGATGTGTCTTGATTTCTTGTGAGCCAGCTGTTCCTTGGCAATCTATGTTGCCATATTATTATCATAATACATTAGTATAGACCTACAATGCTTGGGATCGTGCCTAGATATTTAATGTATTTGTGTATCCACACTGCTTGTTTTGAAACATCGTTTAAGACGATGTACTCAGCCTACATGGTCGAATCAGCCATAACTTCTTATTTAGATCTTCTTCGGTTAACATCAATTTCATTGAGGGTATATATGAATCCAGAGACTGATATACTATCGTCGACATCATTTTGAAAAAGCGAGTTTGAGTACCCCTTAATTAGGAGTTATTTGTTTCCATATATAACAAATAATCCTTAGTACTCGAGTACTTTAGGATGACTTTAGCGCTTGTCTAATGATTTGTCCCAGATTTGATTGATATCTCCTAATTGCGCCTAGTGCAAAAGTGACATCTGGCTTAATACATAGCATAACGGATCCTATTTCCGAAGCATAAGTAATTTTACTCATACATTTTATTTGCTCATATGTAGATGGAGAGTCCTTCTTAGAAAAAACAATTCCATGTTGCACTGGAACATTTCCATGCTTGAAATTTTTCATACTAAATCATCTTAAAAAGATATCTACGTCATTGATTGGAACAATCCTAATTACCTTCTAGATCTATATAGATCTTTATGCATAGTATAAAAGATGTCTCTCTTAAGTCCTTCATCGAAAAATTATTGGACAACCAAGCTTTTAGTGATTGTAGCATTGGTACATCATTACCAATAAGTAGTTAATCGTCAACATATAAAATTAGGAACGTAATATCATCATTTTTTTCTCTTTCTTATACACACATTACTCTATGTTTTGAATGAAACCCAACTCTTTGATTACCTTGTTAAATCATTTTCAACTCCCTGATGCTTACTTAAGACTATAAATTTAGCTTAAGAGTCTGCATGCCTTGCCGCCGCTCTATTGACTTCAAACACTTTGGTTGCGACATATAAACAGTCTCTTCTAAATCACCATTTAGAAACCCTATTTTAACGTCCATTTGTCATATTTTATAGTCATAGAAAGCAGAGACTGTAAGTGGAATCCCAATTTAGTTAAGAATAGAGCCCTGAGAAAATGTTTCGCCGTAATCAATACCTTAAATTTGATGAAAACCTTTTGCCACCAATCTTGCTTTATCTGTCTCGAACTTTCCATCTACATCAAAACTTCTTCTTAAAGAACTGTTTGCAACCAATGCATTTTACACCTTTGGGTACTTTTTTTCAAACTTTAGACTTTGATTTTGTACAAGGAATCCATTTCAGATTCATCGCATCAAGCCATAAAGCAAAGTCTTTACTTTGCAAGACTTTCAGTAGACGAGGGCACATCATCTTAGATAACGCGACCCTCTATCTTGCCGCTAATGAGAAACTGTAGTATATAACTGGAGCACAAGATTCCCTAATTAACCTTCTAATAGGTTCCTATCCTCTAGGTTGTTGAATTACTATCTAAATATTTAGTCTCTATGGAAGTTTCTCGGACCTCATCCAAGTTTATCTCACCGCCAATAATTTCTTATGATACAAGTCCTTTTCCAAAATGGTGGCATGTCACAAAGCAAACATATTTTGTTCCTCGGTAAGATAGTATATGTATTTGTGAGAATTTCCAAGATACCCCATAAATTTGGTAAAACTTATCCAGCCTCAAATTTTTACGTTCTTAACAAAAACGAAGAACCTTATACCATAAGATAATTAAAGTGGGATTCTTACTAGTCCATAACTCATATGAGGTCTTAGGAACAAATTTAGATAGTGCAGGATTCAACATACATGCCGCGGTTTCAAGTGTATATCCCTAAAGAAAAGAGGCAACTTAGTGTCACTCATCATCAACTGAACCTTGTCTATTAGAGTTCGACTCTCCTTTCCAAGATACCGTTAAGCTTAGGAGTATAAGGAGTGACTTAAGAGAGAATCACTTTCTCTTTTAGATGTTGAAGCTCATATTCAATATACTCACCTCAATTAAATATCAGCATTTTAACTTTCTTACATGTCTGGCTTTCTGCTTCATTTTATATTCTATGAATTTATCGTAGACCTCTGATTTATGTTTTATAAGATACATGCATCAATATTTAGATAAATCATTGGTGAATGTGACGAAGTACAAGGATCCACCTTGGTAGCTATATAAATAGGATCACATACGTCTGTATGTACCAGTCCTAGGAGTTCATCCACTCCTTCGTTGCTCCCACTGAATGAGTGCTTGGCTATTTTATTTTAAGATACTTTGTACAAATATCAAATGATTCAGAATCGAATGATGATATAAACTATTGGTTTCTTAACTTATATAGCTTACTCTACAGTGCCAAGGGTAGCTGTTATTTATTTTAAGTGCACTATTGTTTTCAGCAACAAGTACATGATTATAGTTAAGTATAAATCTCATCTTTAAGCATATCAAATCAAATAGTTAAATTATTATAACAAATATTCATAACATTTCATTATAGATAAAACTATATTTTTTTCGTGTCAAATGAGAAATAAAATTATCCCACTAATAAAGTTGGTACAAAATAACAATTATATAAAACTAAATCCCGTCCACCAACAACCTTCACACGGTAATCCCCTACCACCACAACAGTTACAGTAGCTCCACTTGCAATGTTAAATTCTTGGGGTGGGTACGGTCGGTTAACCAACCCGATCGGTTAATGTCTACGGTTAACCACAATTCATGAGCGGTTCGGTTAACCGTTGTTCGGTTAATATTGGTCAATAAATATCGACCAAACTGATTACTTTTAACCGCGGTTAACTGTTGTACGAACGGTTAACCATTTGGTTTAAACGGTTAACCGCTAAAATTTTATTGCTTAACCACCATTTTGCTCAATTTTGAAGCTGTGTGGATCTAACAGAATATTAATATACATAGAGCAACTATTAGCATAATAGTTCAGACCCAGTTCGACAACAGATTCACATCATCAGATATACATAGACGACATAGATATACACACAATCAGATTCACAGCCGATAAAAAGCTCATTTGCCCAGTCCAAATACAGACACCTTCTAATACAATGTTCACAGTTCATTTGCCTAGTCGACAACACAACAATTATTTGATGTTTAAAAGTCCAAAATAAATAACATAAACATACGGTACATCATGAAAAAACTTCATCGACCATTCTCCAAATCCAAACATGATAGATAAACTAAGAGTCCAGGCCACTAACAGTCTTCAATTCTCCATGTTAGTAGTAAGAAACTGAGCAATACTTTCAGTGAGTTAAATTGTTAAAACTAAGAACATGATAAAGTGGGGTTATATAGCCTATACAAGTATACGTGTAGTTAAAAACTGAGCAATATTTTCAGTAGTAAACTGAGCAATACTTAAAACATGATAAACTATAGCTATAAGCTAAGCAATAAACTGATGATTTGCAATACAGAATTAAAACTGATGATGTGCAGTGTGCTCATATAGAAAACATCAACAGTTTATCAAACCTACCTTGTATGCACATCATAAGAAACAAAAATGAAAGTTTCAGTAGTGAAACTAAGAATCATGACTAGTTAAATCATATCAGTTATGTTTCCTGTATGCATATCGGTTGTTTATACAAGCAATTTTATGCATATCAGTTGTTATGTATGCATGTAGGGAAACTGTTATCGGATATATGTGACTCAACATGAAACTTGAGAGAGTGAGATATGTGAATCCAAATGAAGCCGTTATTTGATATATGTAATCAAAATGAAAATATAATAACATACCATCATAAAATGACTAAAACCAATGATGTTTCCTTGGTTAGAGATGATCCAGGACCTTCATGCCCATGTATAAATTCTATAATAAACAAAACCAATCATTGAATTGTATATAGTATTGTATCAAATATAATAACATACCATTATGAAAATGTCTGAAACCAATTATGTTTTCTTGGTTAGAGTCAGAAATGATCCAAGACCTTCATGCCCATATATAAATTCTATAATAAACCAAACCAATCATTGAATTATATATAGTATTATATCAAATGAATAATTTTTTTTGTGTGTGTGTATTAATAACAATAATTTTACCTGAAAGGGCAATATCATAATAATTCGCGTCGTCGATAGGAACCTTGATTCAGCGATCTACAAACATAGTTTTAGATCCTAACCAATTTTGAGTAGCAACCAATGCCTCTACCATTCTTGGACTCAAAGTACTAAGAAATGGATCTATAACTAGTCCTCCAATGAAATATCACTTTCATCTACTCTTACCTGCAGTCAATGTGTGAACAAAATTAGGTGTTTGACTTTATAACAAAGCAGTGACCAGTAACTAGTGAATAAACATAAAGTAGTAAGCAGTAACTATTCAAATAGGTGCACTATGCAGTAAATAATGTGAATCAGTAGACAGTTTTTAGTGTAATCAGTAGACAGTAAACAAATTAGTAGAGAGTTTTAGTACTAGCAAATAAATGTTAACCAACAAACAATTTTTAATAACTAAGAAAATAATGCAAACTCACTGGCAACAATACAAATACAACATTAATCACAAACTCACTATAGTAATATGAATATAGTATTAGTATTTAGTCATCTACAAGCATTTTAAAGCTAAATTTTTTGCTATATACCAATAATCAAGTACTGCCTTATATGTAACAAAAGAATTACTAATTAGTAATTGCTATATGCTTCCTTTTCCTATCGATAGCGCCGATCATGATTCAGACTTCAGAGCTTAGGTTTGATATCGATTGCGATTTGCAAGCGTCAAGCATGCAGATACTTGATGCTTGAAGATGATAGTGCACTGGAGACTCAATTAATACGCGGATATTTATTAGTTTACAGTATATATAACTATTATACAAGTTATATATATTTATTAGTTTACAGTAAAATGAAACTGTTAAAATAAGCATATATTTAAATATATACTTAGTTCATATTTCAGTTAAAGCATGATATATGAACTATTATACAAGTATGGATTTACATAAGCATAGATTTAAAATGATATAGATGTACGTAAGCATAGATTTACAGTAAAAGGAAACTATTATATAACTATTATTTTCTAGTTTACAGTGTATATAACTATTATAAAAGTTATATATATTTATTAGATTATAGTATATATCTTTACTACTAATAATGATAATTCTTTGAACTAATTTCATCCGTGTCTTTTTAAACTACCCAAAATACCCTTTATCCCAAAATACTATCATGTCTGCAAATGAATTCACGTGGCCTCTTTGTGCGTTCAGACAAAGGTATGGGGAGTGGCAATTGACATAAAGATAAAAGGAAGTTGAGGCTCAATGTGCAAAAAGTAAAGCCGTCGGATCTGGAAATTCGTGAAAATGAATCGCCATTTTTTGATGTGGAGAAGAAAAGCATGTTTCAAATAGGGATCCACATCTTGATGCGAGAGAACTCAAAGCGAACCAAACAAATTTCACTTCTAGGTTTGATTTTCAGTACGGTCATTGCAGATCTAGGTGCGATTACGGTGCCTATCATGTTTTGAACGTGGTTTTTTGTTCTTCGTTGTTGTAGAAAATTGTTTATGTATACCATATACCTATAAGACTTTTTTCATACAATATGCAAAAATTGTTGATATGAATGCTTTTTTTTTCTTTTTCTTCTTGGTTAATTGTAATTGGGATGGAAGAAGAGTTTAGGGATGATGTAAACGAAACGAATCAATTAGGATTGAAGAAGAGTTTTGGGACGATGTAAACGAATTAGTTTTTTTCTAAAATGTATGCGTGTATCAATTTTCACCTTTTAATATTGGTACATACTATTACATTTGTAGTTCGTGTTGCCTCTTTCTACTGGATCCTCTTTAATCACTATATTGGAAAAGGGGAGAGAGTGTTTGTAGAATGTATATCGAAAGATATTTATCTATTTTTTGGGGTTAAGGATGTGATTATTGATTGAACCATTTTGTAAAAATTATATATTCACAACTATTTGAATTGTTACAAGGGTTGCATTATTAGTTCTGAATCGGTTTTTGACAAAGCAAATTTGCAGGCTTTTGAACTTTATGGAGAAACTATATACTAATTTAGTGAAAATGCTTTTTGAAGCTCCGTAGATCTGACATTTCACAAAAAAGTAATGTTTTGTAGCCAGTTGTGTCACTTTTGCTAACATGATAGTACTTACTTCATTCAAGTCAATGTTGGAAAAGATGAAATATAATTAGAATGTGGTTTTAATAGTGTTCATTTGACGTTAATTGTATAATGTAATAATGAAATAGAATAATGCTAAAACTTACAAATATGTGGTTTTAAGAGAGAACCCTGTATTAGAAAATTCAAGTTTATATTTATTTATTTTGATTAATAAGTAAATTGTACGTACGACGTCAAACAATTTCTTGAAATTAAATGTCTGACTTTTGATTAATTTTTGAAGAAAAAATCACTCATTTATGTGGTATGCTAAATGTTACACATTACGCAAACTGGATTTATTGTATGATCTAAATGAAGTTGAGAATTAATAGCGTGTTTAATGCATGCATTACCTTAGTGCAAAAGGTTTTTGATAATGTTTGCCATAACCTTTTGTATAATGCATATGTTTGTATAACTATACATTATTATAATGAAAATATATTCATGCAATACCTTATGGAAAAAATCTACATTTTTAGAATGCAACAATAGAGCTTTAATACACCGAGCACAACTGCAGATTCATTATCTGCATTCTTAATTTTGTTTACCCAAACATTTTGGAACTCTTTCATTTAGCCAATAAATATTATAATTGAATTTGGATGAGTCCTTATTTATAGTTTATAATAAAGAAGACTGCCATGAAACATACGACTGTAACGTCTCATTCATTATGTGATTAATACTCAGGGAGGAATTTGTTTGCCTAACTTATTAAAAGTCGTTATTGTTGTATAGAAAACTGTGATCAGAATTTGTTTGCCTAACTTATTAAATGTCGTTATTGTTGTATAGAAAACTGCGACCAGAATTTGTTTGCCTAACTTATTAAAAGTCGTTATTGTTGTATAGAAAACTGCGACCAAAAATCTAAAAAACTGCATACTTGCCTATGGTGATTTGTGCATAGCATCTGTTTCTGTTTTGAATGTTCATTGTAGTCATTTGTATTTAAATGTCAGAATATGTAAATTAAGATTGATATTTAATTTTTGCTTTACAAACTTATGTAGCTATTTAATTTTGTTTTATATTTAAAAAAGACAACTTATTATGTTGTTATTCATATACTCTGTTTGAAGTCTGCTATGTTTTTGTGTATGTTGTTAAATATGTTCAATACTACTATTTATTTGGTGATGCTACCGATATTTTGATGTTGTTTTTGAAGTTATTTATCTTGCAGTCCACTAAAAAGGTTTAATTCTTTCAGTTGAGTTCTATATAGATTCTCTCTATCCAATTGGGTGGGTCAGACAAACACAGACAACACATGAGCACATTATCTAATTCAATTTCTACACTTTTCTAAGATCTAAATCAAATTTATTTATGGTATTTTACCTCTTCTTTGGTTAGTCTAATGAGAAAATTGATGCAGGTTGATGTTCTTTTTGAATACGAGTAATAGATTGTTGTAAATTGTAATCCATTTTTGTAGCAGCCTTGAAGTTGATCCTGTGGACCTCTATAATGACCATGCTCAAATATACTTACATCCTGCAATGCAACTTACCTTTATTTTTTATATCCCTGTACGTTTTTAATCAAGTTTGCTTCTTTTTCCTTTTTCAGCTTATCGGCCCTCTTTGCATTAATGTGTTATAACTTATGCTTCCTTAATCAGATAATGTTAAGAAAGTTACCCATACATGAACATTGTTATTAGAGCAGGCCCACTTTGGCGTGCATATACACTCGTAACTATTAAACAAGTTATATATATTTATTGGTTTATAGTATATATAACTATTATACAAGTTATGTATATTTATTGGTTTACAGTAAAATTAAACTATTAAATAAGTATAAATTTAAGTATGTACTTGCTTCATATTTCAGTTAAAGCATGATATACAAACTATTATACAAGTATAGATTTACATATGCATAGATTTAAAAAGATATCGATATACTTAAGCATAGATTTACAATTCATATAATATATATATATATATATATATATGTATGTATATGTATGTATATGTATATGTATATATGGTAACCTAAATATATAACAGTTCATACTTCATATAACAGTTTATATATACATAACAGTTCATATGCAACACCCTAACATAGTTTGCATTCATAGATATACAAACGCTGACAAGGTTCATATGCATACATATGTATAACAGTTTATATGCCAAAATATATTACAATTAAAACTATAAATAAGTATATAACAGTTCGGCAACCTATATATATATATATATATATATATATATATATAGCATCTTCATCATCAAAATCAAGCCCAACATCAACATATCGACCTATTTAAACATCATAACAACAACAAAAAATCAATGATTTGTATTTTAAAATATCAAATATTCACGTTATGCTCACCACATATCAACTATCATTATCAAAGCTAATCACAAAGCACGATTAACCCTTAATTTGCTTATATATAAATCATATATCCATATGCTTAAACCAATATAATTTCACCCAAGTGATTCAATCATTACGTTGCAAATATAATTATTGTCATATCAATTTCAAAGCATATCAGATCGTGAAAAGGCATAGAATTTATCCAAACAATATTTACATTAGTCGAATTTATAGAAAATTCACACACTTATACATAATGGTGTTGTTTATATACTTGACGCTATTATCTTTATGCAAACCAACTCATATACTAGCTTTTACTATCAGATTCATAGCATATTAATCCACAGCAGGATCACAACTATCAAATCGCATGTTGTATTTCAAAACCAAATAAATAAACTCACCAAAACGATCTGGCTAAGACGAAAATCATCTTAGCTCATCGCTTCAAAGCTTCTTTTCTTGGACCAGCTGTTCTTCACATCTTGATCTCGTGCCTTAGACCATCCTGCCTTCCAAAACGCCAGCATCACCGCGCCTCATTTTCACTAGCTCCAAAGTCCATCGCGTAGAGCTGCTAAAATCGATTATGCTATCACCTGGACGTGAGTAGTGCCAACCCCGACAACATCTTCTCATCGTGCGCACAACCAACCACCGACACCTAGGTAATTGACGACTAGGGAAGCACTGAAAATTTGTGTTGATCTAATTTCTTTGGGAACGATTAGGAAATAAGGTAATTTGTAAATCTGAGAATTTTGGGAATGAGATAGATAGGTATTGAATCAATGAATTGAAAGTGGCGGCCAAGGCACGTTAAAAGTTTAGGGTTATTTGGTTTGTTATGCGATATTGGGATGGACAAAGTAGCGCTGTAGCGAAGCAGTTAATTTAAGTAGGGAAATTTATTTTCGGTTAACGGTTAACCGATATATATCAGATGGTTAACCGTTAACCGTTAACCGAACCGATTTCCGTTGGTTAACATCGGTCGGTTAACCGAATGTTCATTTAAACAAATTTGTCGGTTAATATGGTTTGGTTAAAATCGGTTTAGTCGGTTAAATTGGTTAAGTCGATTAAATGTCCACCCTTGTCAAATTCCATGTTCACTCCCCTTATGGAATTACAAATAGGAGTTACAGATCTAGCGTCTTACATCCAAAATTAGGGCTGATAGAAGAACAATTTTCTACAAGGAAAATACCATTAGAACCGAAATCATACCCCTGAGCACCTTTAGATATTTCAAACAGTTCCTTTTTCACCGTACTTTCATAGAAAATGGTGACTTTCATCATTCCCTTCTTTCTCCAATGGCAAGGTTGCTATGAACCTTGCCAACAATGTTTTTTGTGAATTCTTTCATCTCAATTTTGGGTTTCTAATTTCTATTTAACTACTGGATTATTGGAATTTGGATTTGTGGATGTTATTGGTGATACATGTTTATTATTCTGGAAATAGTCAAAATGCATTTTAGATCTAATAAGTCTTTAATTCGTGTGTAATTTATATTATGATTCATTTTGGCATGTCAGCTAAATTTTTGTTTGTTGTTCTTGTGCCTCTATTTAAATTTGAACGTGTAGTTTTATTTGAAGTAAAACACAAAACACTAGCAAAATGTCAGTGCCACGTTTTGGGTATGTTGATCTTGTCTGTTTGATTCATCTATAAGCTAGTTGTGTTCCTTTATTAGATTTTGGATCTTGTCTTTAATTCGTGCCACGTTTTGGGTACTTTAAACACTATACTACATTATACAAATGTTTTAAACCGTTTTCTCTGTTACCTCATTACCCATTGCTCGTGAATCCAAATATCCTTGCTTCACTAAATCTTATTAAAGAAATTTAGGCAGTCAGTTTCAACTTAAATTTCATTATAATCGTCAAACTCATGTTATTTGAATTTGTGATATTTTTATTGATTCAGATTAAAAGAACTCAGATTTTAATGTTGCAATTGTATGTTTAGAACATTTTAATTATAAAATGTCTACAATGTCAAAACTGTCTAATTTTACTTTCTTATGATTATAATTAATTTTTAATGTATGGTTTGATTTGATAATAAAATTTATTTCTTTAAATTCCAGACTTTAAATGTAAAACAAGGTGCGTAGGAAGAAAAATAATTTGGTATTGCACCGATCATATCATATGCCAAAATTGAGACAATTCGTGTGCTAGATCTAAGCTTCCTGAATATCATTCATGCTTACTTTCTTCCTCTTCTTCTTCTAATAAAATGGAGACCTATATGGAAAAAAATATTTTTATTTCACACAATTAAACTGACAACAAACATACACTTCTATTTTGCTTCCCTACTTTTGAACAAAACGATTATGATATAAATTTAACAAATCAGCTATATAATAATTTGCACAATCAGATACAATATCTTACATGGGCAATGACTTTTAAGAATAACTCTTTTACTTAGGCGTAGCTGCACATCCCGTATTTGCAAAAGCTGCCCTTGTTGCATCTATTCTTACAACCCCCACAGTTCTTGGGATCATACATTATATTTAAACAGTCACCTCCACAACAGGCTTGACCATACCTGCAACGTCTCCCACATTGTCCACAATTGAGATTATCGATCATCACATCCACACATTGCTTCTTACAACAGTCGGGTCCAGGGCTTCCCTTAGCATGACAAACCCTTGGAAATTTATTGCATGTCATTGAAGATCTAGGGTCGTGCTGATCAAGGACATGGTTCATATCTTTACGTGAAGAATACAGTTCATCTGTGTGTTCGGAGGTGGCGGAGCTTGTAAAGATTACGAGCATGCATAATGCTATGATGAAGATCACCTTATGCGACAGCATTTTTTGTATTATCAAAGTACTGATTGATATTATATGTTGGATGAAGGAAGGATATATTATGTATAATTATTGTAGTAAAATAGAAACTTAGAGCTGAACTATTATGTGGTGATAAGTAACGGATAGATCAAGTATATATAAGAGAGAGATGGTGGAATTACACCTAGAATCGGCGAGCTTTTAGTCAGTACAAGGAAATGCGTAAAAGTTAGGTTTCTAAGAGGTATCAATAGGGTTAGATTAGTTCTTATATACATTCTGTGAGCAAGATCAATTTTTCCACGTGTATGTAATCTGACAAACATTGGTCAAAGGTTCAAAGTCTCTCAGAGTTGGCATCATTAGTATAGATAAGTAAACTAGAGGGAAAATCAAACATGTTAAATACATCATACATTCAACTATATTAGCATACTAACAGTAGAAGTTAGGCAAAAATACATACAAGTTGCCCAATGTATGGATATGGTTAATTAATAAGAGTAATTAATAGCTTTTTGGAACAACCTCTTGAGTCAAACATATATAAGATAACGCATTTATTAGTGTTTAAACTTCAGGGAGCAGGGCAAATAGATTCTCACTTCAACCAGCATAATATTTTATTCTTTCTCTTGAACTTTCTGATTGCAGCATTATGATCAGCCAATGTCCTTATCATACATTTTAAATGTTCCACTTTAAAATCGTTATAGTTATTTACCTGTTGTTTTTGTTTGTTTGTTGAAAATATAGTTTTGTTAAATTTTCAGATGTGAAGCGATTGATTAGAAGAAGGTTCGGCGATGGTTCAGTTCAAGCGGATAAAAAACTATGGCCTTTCAAAGTCATCTCCGGACCTGGAAAAAAACCAATGATTTCAGTCCAATACAAAGGACAAGAAAACCACAAGCGGATGTGACTATGGTCTGAATTTGATGTGCATCATCAATGAACCCACAGCCGCTGCACTTGCTTATAGTCTGGACCCAAAATAAACCATAGGCATAGGTGAAAAAACCGTCGCCATCTGCGGTCTAGGTGGCGCAATCAATAACGGAATATTTCCTATGATTGCAATTGATCTGTTCTATGCTTTATTCATGATGTTTAATCAAGTATGTGTTATAAGTCATTTATGCACATGAGATTTATGATTTTGTTAATCACCAAAGTGGTCAAAATCAGAATAATCATTTAGTGCATAAGTGACATAATGATTATTGATAGAAATTGCCAATTATAACAATACCAATTAAAAACTGGCGTCACTAATGATAGAACCTGAGAACTTACCCAAAGGAAAGTCTTGTTCTATAACTAGTTGACATAATGAGGTTTAATAGATATCTTGATTAAATAAATATTGATCATCCAAAGATGTCAGTTCTATTTAATTGAATATATTTATTACTTACTTATGTTTTGGTATTTAATTATATTAAGTATAAGATAGTATCTACCCAAAGGAGTGCTATATTATACTATTATGTACATATCTGAATCACGTTAGCTATGAGCTTATAGTTATTTTACAGTCATGTGGTAACTCAACGAAATCCCAAACTTCATTCTGTTGCATGGATTTTAGTTCTTCTTTCATGGCTTTAATCCATTCCTTTGACTCTTTACTTTCTACAGCATGTGAAAACGAAACTGGGTCCTTGTTGATTCCTATATCATAATCTGATTCTTGCATATAAGCCATATAATCATTAGAAATAGCTGACCTACGATCTCTTTGAGATCTTTTTAATACTACTTGTTGTGGTTCATGCATATCAGCATTATGTAAGTCATTTCCTTCAGGAAGTACTTCTTCACTTATAGGTTGTTCATCATCATGCTGTTCTCCAACAGCCGGAACAACATTTGGAGTAATAGTAGATGGAGGAACTATTCTAGGCAATGTAACATTTACCCTTGTTTCCTTTATTTCCACTATTTCTCTTCTAGTACTCCCACTGACTTCACCAATCTCAATGAATCTTGTTTTACCAGTTTCTACAATTCTTGGACTATGATTAGGACAGTAAAACACATATCCTTTAGATTTTTCAGGGTAACCTAAAAAATACCCACTAATCGTTCGAGAATCTAATTTCTTTTCATGTGGATTATAAATTCTCGCTTCCACTGCACAACCCCAAACATGCAAGTGTCTTAAGCTAGGTTTCATGTTAGTCCATAATTCAAAAAGAGTCTTTTGAACAGCTTTACTAGGAACCATATTCAATAAATAATTAGCGGTTTTGAGAGCATACGACCATACATTCTTAGGTAGTGTAGAATCTGACATCGTACTCCTAATCATATCTATTAACGTCCTATTGCGCCTTTCTGCTACACCATTTTGCTGTGGTGTACCTGGCATTGTGTATTGCGCACATATGCCATGACTTTCGAGGAATTTTGCAAATGGACCTGAACACTGGCCTGACTCATTATATTTGCCATAATATTCACCGCCTCTTTCAGACCTTATGATTTTCACCTTTTTATCTAATTGCCTCTCAACTTCCTTTACAAACATCTCAAAGACATTCACAGATTGAGATTTTTCATGAAGCAAATAGACATAACCATAGCTGGAAAAATCGTCAATAAAAGTGATGAAATACTTTTCTCCATTAAAGGCTGGAGTGTCCATAGGTCTGCAAATATCAGTGTGTATTATTTCAAGAAGCTGGCTGCTTCTAGTGGCTCCTTTCTTATTATGTTTGGTTTGTTTACCTTTAATACAATCCACACATAATTCTAGATCACTAAAATTCAAATTTGACAAACTTCATTACTTACTAATCTCATCATTCTTTCTTTGGATATGTGACCTAGTCTTTTATGCCATAAGAAAGCAAAATTTTCATTCAACATGCTACGTTTGCATCCAACATTATTTATTACATTCAGCAAGGAATTCGCATAAGTGTCATTCAGTTTCAATTTATGTAAACCATCAATTAGAATACCAGAACCAACATTATCAGTATTCTTATATAAATCAAAACAACCAGATCCAAACGTACATCTAAAACTAGAAATATCCAACTTACTTATGGAAATAAGGTTTCTAGATAATGAAGGTACATAAAGGGTGCTATATAAGTCTAATACATATCCCCTTTCTAGAATTAGACGATAAGTCCCAATGCCTTCTATTGTGGATTTCATTCCGTTTCCCATAAAGAGAAAATGATCTTCATTTTGATTTATGGTTCGGATCATAGGAAATCCCTTTCTTTTCGAACCAAGCTATCCTTTTCGGACAGTCATTTTGATAATGTCCTTTCCTTTTACAGAAATGACATCGAACATCCTTTAGTTCCTTCTTTTCCTTATCCTGCCCATTCTTAGCAGGTGCCTTTTTCTTCTTGAAATGACTTGATTTTCCATTCTTTTCTTTACCAGCTTTATTACTCACAAAACTTACTGAGTGATTCACTTGATTTTTCAAACGTTCTTCTTCCTGAACAAGTCTACTGGCCAATTCATTAACATTCCACTTATCCTTTATAGTGTTATAGTTAATTTGAAAAGGTCCATATTCAGAAGGTAGCGAGTTCAGGATAAACTGGACAAGAAAAGAATCCTCTACTGCAAGTTCAAGGGAGTTTAACCTTGCTGCAAGATTAGTCATCTCTATAATGTGCTCTTGCATAGTTCGCGACCCATCAAACTTCATGGTCGTGAGTTCTGCCATAAGAGTACTAGCGAGTGACTTATCAGCTGAACGAAAACGCTCTTCCACAAACTGCATATATTCCTTAGCACTTTCTGTTTGCGGAATTGTTGACTTGATGTTGTTAGCAACAGTCATCTTAATAAACATAAGGCTCAATATGTTACTGCGTTCCCATGCTTTATGGTGTGATTTTTCTATTTCAGTACTAGCTGTTGTAAGAGCAACAGGTTTATCCTCAAGGAGTGCCAAGTCAAGATCCTGAACACCTAAATGGAAATTGACTTGTTCTCTCCATTTGGAAAAATTAACACCAGTGAACAATGTAACAGATGAAGCATGTGTATTCATGGGAACTACTGCAAATTAAATAAAAAAAATTGAAATAACTATAAGCTCATAGCTAACGCGATTCAGATATGTACATAATAGTATACTATAACACTCCATTTGGGTAGATACTATCTTATACTTAATATAATTAAATACCAAAACATAAGTAAGTAATAAATATATTCAATTAAATAGAACTGACATCTTTGGATGATCAATATTTATTTAATCAAGATATCTATTAAACCTCATCATGTCAACTAGTTATAGAACAAGACTTTCCTTTGGGTAAGTTCTCAGGTTCTATCATTAGTGACGCCAGTTTTTAATTGGTATTGTTATAACTGGCAATTTCTATCAATAATCATTATGTCACTTATGCACTAAATGATTATTCTGATTTTGACCACTTTGGTGATTAACAAAATCATAAATCTCATGTGCATAAATGACTTATAACACATACTTGATTAAACATCATGAGTAAAGCATAGAACAGATCAATTGCAATCATAGGAAATATTCAGTTATTGATTGGTGGCTCCGATACCAAATGTCAGAAATTCTTTACGGTTCGATCTTTCATGATTAATGATGAACAATTCAAGTAATAGCCCAAGAATCACCAATACCGAATATTTCACAAACAAAACTTAATATGATTTATTGTTTAAGACGACGTACCTTGATTAACAGCGGAAGATGTAATGGCTGTCATCTTCTTCTTCTGACTTCTAATAATTACTCTTCTTCTCAGAATTCGGTTTCTCTCTCTAACCCTATTTCTTTATGTGTTTCTTGATGGAGAAAAATACATCTGTTGGCTAGGAGAGAGGACCCAATCCTTTATATAACATTTAACTCTAAATCCGGTACGTCCATCATATACCAATTCAACGCTTAAGATTAATCACAGACCTAATGTTCTAATTATAGAACGGTCTATTTATGACTTAATTAATCGGGTCACATTAAGATTAGAAACTGCATAACGTTAAAGGTAAATGAAACATTCTATTTATGACCTAATTAATAGGGTCACATTAAGATTAGAAACTGCATAACGTTAAAAGTAAATGAAACGATTGCAGTTTCTAATAGCAGATTTCTAACAGAAGTATCTTTGAAGCGAAGGTAACAACCGGTACTCATTGAGGTGGTGAACACATATTTCAAATTATCATATGGCCTTGTCATGTTGTAACTGATAACTTTTAGATACCTTAAACAGTAACCCATTGACATTGACAAGCTGCATCATCTTTCATTTCGAAATCCAAACATGAACGACAACGATGTTGAAGTCATCATTATTTTTAAACGATAAAATGATATCAGTATTTTTTCACAGCGTTAAATAAAACGAGCAGTTAATCTTTTTTTTCATTGCATAAATCGTCAATTACATTTTTCACAATCCAAAAGGAGCACACGCAAGGGTAAAATATAATAATCGTAAATAGTAGTGTCATGCCGATATATGAAGACACCGACACGAACACTTAACCAGTTATCACCTCTACCTTTACTACAATGACGGAATATAAAAACTACTTTTATTTGCTACAAGCCTCGTGTTTCATCTTCGGCTTCTTTATTCATCTTTCCAAAAGTAACCTGTCTGAGTTCATGAACTCAGCATACTAGAATAAGTATTCATGAGTTTATGTAATAAAATCGCTATTCAAACATAAAGCCTTATATGAGTAAATTTACCATAAACATATGCATAGTGACACCATGACGCTAAATCACGAAACACATTTTTTCCCTCATCAATTTATCATATCAATTACATCATATCATATAAGCAATCATCACAGCATGAGCAGTCATATTGCATCATTTCAGTTATAAGTATTCTCCACACTTAACATTTAATTATAAAACTATGTCATACGGATATTCAGCCATGACAATTTAAGTATACCCTATACTTATTATCAAGTTGTTATGAACCATGTCATATAATCTTTAATCGCATTCACAAACATCACCCAGCTTCTTATTTAGATGTCGATCTAAAAGTTATCATTAATTTATTATAGCGATTGTTTCTTTTGGTTTGTATGTCACTATTTTATTTCTTTTTTCGAACAACATCAACATTAAATGGCCACTCATTTCACCACGAAGGCCATCCTGCCGAGAGCCACCCCACTACAAAAAATATATTCAATTAGAGACTATAACTTACAAACTAAAATTTGTTGGTTTCTAATTAAAATTTGATTAATAACTAAAACAACCAACCTTTAATTTTTAGTATTGAAGACCGAAAATCACTCTTGAGTTTAATTTATTCTTCTTCAAGAAGTTTGTAAGTGTATGCGCATTGTATTGTAGGCATACAGTTTGCTTAAAAGGAATTTAGGAGCAAATTAGTCAAAATTTGAAAGTAATTTTTTCTTTTGATATATTTGTAGTGAAATTTGTTTTAATTTGAGCGGAAGCGAATTATTTGATCAAGATCTAGTATTGCCTATTTAGATACCAATGGAACTTAAAAAATCAATTATGCAGTCTCACAGAAATAATAGCAGAAATAAGAGACACAGAAGATTTAACGTGGTTCAGATATGAATATCCTACGTCCACGGAGACCCAACAACTTCTTTTATTTCACTAAAGAAAAGAGTACAAAAGAGAGGGAAGAATAATGGTGGATGCTCTCATACACTCACTTGCACTTGCACATATGAAGATGAACTTCCTTCATTTAAATAGACTTAATGAAGGAGTTACTTAGAGATTAAGAAAATTAATTTACAAATTATGTTTGAAACCTCTCCGAATATCCATGATTTGATATCTATGTAAATGGATAATGGTAATCTTGGTTTCCATAATTTTCCTTGTTTGAATCAATCTCCATCAGCAATCTTTTCTTTTTTCATATAAAAAATTCTTTGACTAATTAATTGGTCGACTAATTAATTAGTTTCCTTCAAAATATCCTTCCATATACCAGCCAAATTAATTGATTTGAGTGAATCAATTAATCAATTTCTTTCCTCTTTAACAAAAATTTGAATCATCCAAATTTAACACTCCACCTTGATTCAAATATAACAATCTCTCTTCATCACCTTATCATCAAGCAATCAACATAGAAGTTGTTGGGTCTAGCGCCCCATGGCGCTCAAGTAACAGGAATCAAACTGATCAAGTTTGAGCAATGCTCAAACTTTTCCTTTGGAAGTGACTTTGTCATCATATCTGAAGGATTATCCAAAGTACTCACCTTCAACAATTTGATCTTGCTTCGTTCTTCCTCAAGCATAAGAAAGAAACCTCTAACATCAATGTGCTTCGTCCGTGAACTATATGATTGATTCTCTACAAGATGAATCGCACTCTGACTGTCTGAAAATATCTCTACTGTCCGCTGCACCATTGAAAGATCATCCAACAACTGAAGTAAGTATAATCCTTCCTTTGTTGCTTCCACAATCGATATCAACTCTACGTCGGTAGTCGATAAAGCTACGATAGATTGCAGCTTTGATCTCCATGAAATCGAGCCTATGCCAAGTGTAAAAACATAGCCCGACACTGACTTCCTAGCATCTCTATCCCCAGCATAATCAAAATCATAGTATCCTCTAAGAAAGATGTCACCATCTACTCCACCATATAACAAGCCCACCGAAGAAGTGCCTCGAAGATATCTAAGAATCCACTTCACAGCTTGCCAATGCTCTTTGTCTGGGTTAGACATATATCGACTCACAACACCCACTGCATGGGCCAAATCTGGTCTTGTGCACACCATCACATACATAAGACTACCAACAACACTAGAATAAGGTATATTAGCCATATACCTCTTGTCTTCTTCCGATGAGGGAGATAAGTCTTTTGACAACTTAAAATGAGAGCCTAATGGAGTGCCACCGGTTTGGCTTTCTCCATTCCAAATCGAGCGAGGACCTTCTCGATGTACTACGCTTGAGTGAGCCTTAACTCTCTCCGCTTCCTATCCCTGCTTATCTCCATACCCAATATTCTTTGTGCCTTTCCCAAATCCTTCATGTCAAACTCTCTACTGGGCTCCGCTTTCAACTCCTTAATTCTGACCATACTCAAAGATGCAATCAGCATATCATCAACATATAACAACAAATAAATCAACTCACCATCACATCTCCTGAAATAAACACACTGGTCTTTGAAACTTCTGGATTATCCCTGTGAAAGCATAAAATTATCAAACCTCTTATACCATTGTAACGACCCGCCACTCATTCCACAGAATGACGCGTCATTAATAAGAAAGAAAGGGGTAGAGAATAGAAAAGAAGAGAAGAAAGAAAGAAACAACAACAACTATCTCACAGCGGAAAGAATAAATTATATTAATAACATAAACTATTACATAGTATACAACACTTATCAGAGTTTACACAACTATACAACACATACTAGACAGTTATAAACATCTGTCTAGACATTACAACTCAAATACAATACAAGACTCTAACACGGATATCAACACAGCGGAATACTATATCTACGAACGCCGAAGCCTCCTGCTCCATTGCTCCTCCACAATTCGTCAAAGCTAAACCTGAATCCCTTGGCTACTCGTAAAAATTTGAGTACCCAAGAGTTTATAAAACAGAAATAAACAACTTGGGTCAGACATGGGTCTGGTGTGAGTAACAGGTTAAACTTGTTTAACTTCAAAACCTTTTGAAAGAAAAGGTATCACGTAAGACTCCCCACAAATAAACTTGGGTAAGTTTTTACCTTACGCTAACCAAAACATTGATAGGAAATTCGATTGTATTATGATAGGGTCTAAGGTTTTCAAATAAATATGAAATAGCCGAAATTGTTACATTATTAAATTCCAGCATACATAAGTATACAATCAAGTCCGTTATCACTTATTGGAATTTGGATTTCCATACAATGGCAGAGCTACCGGGGTACCGCTCATCACAGTACGGGGCCTAGATCACCGTACCGAGGATCACTCCCAATCCCCTGCAACACAAAGCCGGAACCATCCCTTACTGGATAATTCCGAATAAAATCACCCCACAGATGGCCGTCGCCAACTGCACCACTAAGCCGAAATAAAAGAAGGAACTCTCTAGACAGGGATGACCTTACTCTCAGTGGGTGCTACCCACGAAGCCTTGCTGCACCTCCCCTGTTTTAGCCATTCCCGGTTGATGAGGCTTGAGGCTACGATTTACCTTTAAATCAGAACACATCACTTAGAATGCTCATCGCCCTCCTGACGATGTGTTGAAAGCATTCAATCCATACAAGTTCGTTCCGGGTTTGAACGAAACCGAAGGCATTATCTCGTTACACTCGTATTGGAATCACCCTCAGAGTTAACGACAATAACCCTTGCACTCTGAATCTTCATCTTCACTTGAGATTCACGACCTATCGTTAATTTGGATCGATGTGGTATTCGGGTCTCCAGACCTGGCATCCCGGTATACGGAAACCCGATCCCGGTCTCATCGAAATCCAAAACGTATCTTTTAAGGGCCAAGTTGTTTTAAGGTTAAAACAATTCATTTCAGTTATCTATACTACACGGATAGATAATTCACAACAGATAATCTACATTATCACAAACAGATAATTCATATTATCATTTCAATTTAACCAAAGCATCCATATCATAGATCAGCATATCTCTTATCAGAGATAACAACAATGCAAAGCATTCTATATTATTCATCCATCCCTAAGAAATGATTTATATCATCTCTAATTAATTTAAAGTGAATTAAATTAATTACCTCATTTTATAAATCTTTCTTACTTAATCATTAATTAAACCAATAATTAATCATACTTTAAGTATCATCTTAATTAATCAATCCTGATTAATTATACTTTAATTACCTTAAGTAATTAACTCTTAATTAATTTCACAAGTTAATTAACTTAAATCATTTAGTAATTTATCTTTAATTACTTCATCTATTAATTAACTGTATTTAATTACATTAATCCTTAATTAATTACAATTAATTAATTACTTTAATCACTAATTTTATATTAATTAATCTTAATTAATCAATTCCTAATTACATCATTAATTATATTAATTAATGATTCTTAATTACTCTTAATTAATTAATTTAATCTAATAATTAATTAGTCACATTTATTAATCACCTTTGATTAATCTCATCTAGTAATTAACTACCCTTAATTAATCTTCCATAAATTAATTACTCATTAATTAATTATCTTTTAATTAATCCCTTGATTAATTATTTAATGTAATTAACTCAAATAACTTTCATTATATCATCCTTAGTTAATTACATCCACTAATTAACTTTAAATTACTTTCCTAAGTAATTTCACTTTCACTAATTACATTTAAGTAATTATATTTATCACATCTCTAAATGATATCTTAAATTAATTTAATTAATTAATTTAACTTAATCAAATTTATTTAATTAATCACCTTAAGTAATTAATTACCTTAATTACTTCCATTAAGTAATTATACTTAACCAATTCATAAAAGATTATCATTAGTTAATTAATCTACTTGATTATCAAAATTAATCCTCTTTATTAATTATTAAATAATTCCTAATTAATGATTTCTCATTAATTTATTAACAATCCTTTAATTACTTTCTCAAAGTAATTAAATCTAAATCAACTATTTATTAATTACAACCTAATAAATAGTTAATTATCAATTAATTACTTCTCATTACTAAATCAATTTCCTTAATTAAACTTTAATCACTTGATTAATAAATTTCTAACCATTTATTCTTAACCTATACTTATCTAAATAAATGATCCTTAATTTCAAATTAATTAATCCCTTAATTAATTAACTTATCATTTAATTAATTAACACCAAATTAATCAATTACTTAAATTAATAAATTATTCTTCAATTACCCTATTAATTTAATGAACCTAAATCATTAACCCTTAATTAATCCTTAAAATAAAGATTAGCCTTTATAACTATTTTAATTATTACTAACAAAAGCTTTGAAAACATTTACTTTTAAATGTTTCTTTAATTCCATTTTAAATTAAAGATTTAAAATGAATACAACTCAAAACTTTATATATTTTAAAACTGAGATTTTAAATTTACCTAAACCTAGATTTAACTTTGGTTTAAATTTAGTTTACATCCCAACTTCCCATTTTAAAGATCCAGTTTTAAAATTTTAAAACTGACAGGGTAAAACTCTGTAACCCAAACTTTACCCGGCCATCACCTAAATGACTTCGA
Source organism: Allium fistulosum (assembly GCA_030737815.1). Classification (NCBI taxonomy): domain Eukaryota; kingdom Viridiplantae; phylum Streptophyta; class Magnoliopsida; order Asparagales; family Amaryllidaceae; genus Allium; species Allium fistulosum. The sequence continues at coordinate 1,297,973,463 of CM060904.1, read as the reverse complement.
GCCACACGCCTAATTACTCCGAGAAAATCACCAAATTTACTCGAGAAACTCGCGTATCTCTTCACTGCTTCGCCCAACTTCCCCTGATTCACGACATACACCGTGCACATGCACCGGAGATACCACCATCTCTGACCATCGACGAGTATTCCCCCAAGTCAGCGATCACCCTCATAGCCAAATCCGATCATCAGATCAATCGCACCATCTTGAAATCGAGTTTGGGCATTTAACTCAAACCTGGAACATTTAAAACAACACCAAACCCAAACCTGTCATCGCCTCATCCAAGAAATTCCGACCATCTGATCACCTGCACCTCCGTTCACTTCCTCGCCATCTCATCTACTTCCAATCCCCTGAGTTACGTAGCACTCGATCCACTTGGAAGGTCGAACCAATCAAAAACACTTCCCAGATAAAATTTAGGGTTCCAGACAAGAAGTCAACACCGCTACCTCCTTGATGATTTTCATCGCCATCCAATATTTTTCCGATCTTCGCTGGTCACTCCTTCATCCACTAGAAGAAACCCGATCCTTCCAATCCCATAGATCACCAGAAATCTCCTAATTTCCATTTTATGTTCATTCCCGAACTACACCTTCCTCCTCAAGCTATAAATTATAATTTTATTCTTAAAAATCATGATTTATGTTAAGGATTTAGTTTAGGTTCCTGAATTGATGAACTAAAATGATTGGATTTTCACTTTATTCAGACTTGCTCTGTTATTATTGTTTTTTACAGACAATTCAAAATTATCTTAACTCGAATAAATTTTTAAACTTAAATTCATGGTTCAACAAACATATTTTATATGAATCTTAGACAATAACATAGATTACATTGTGTGATAATGGGTTTTGAACAAAATTCTTGAACCCGGGAACTTAAAAATAGTATAATGCAGAGACAATAGCATGTATAAAACTTTCTATTCATATGTTCACAGAAGATCTACTTATATATATACATATCATTCATACTTAACATATAAATCAACATGCAACAGATTAAATACTTAAACTCATTTAAAAATGATGTTACTCACAGATAAAAATGACAAACAGAGTTTATTCTTTGAAACAGAAATGTACAGGTAAACTAGCATGCACACATATATTCATACATCAATATATCTATATGCAGAACTACTATAATATTCACATGCAACCAACTTCCATTCAATACTTAACATGAATTTCAGATCAACTTAAGTTTATTTAAAAAAAATTGTTACTCACCAGACATGCAAATAAACAGAGGCAGATTTTAGCTTTTGAAAACTGTGGACTTGCATGTTTCTTGAATTTGATTTAAAACTTGAATTGCTGGTCTTTACTTATTGGATTTAGAGCTGCATGCATGTTGCTTCCAGAGATGAGAAGAATGCAGGCTGGCTTTAAAATGATTCCAGATTTGAAAAATGCAGACAGTTTTGAGATTTGAAAATGAGATTGTTGCAGGTTGATCTTTTGAGTTGTTTCCAGATTTTTGAATAGAATTACAGACTGATTTCTTTGATTTGGTTTGAAGAAGATTTACAGGGGTTTGATTTGGTTTGAGGTATTTAATTTCTAGTTTGAGCATTTGATTCTCTGATTTGAGTTTAGAGGATTATCTTGAAAAGTAATATTGATTTGTTTCAGATTTAGATTAGAGAAAAACTGAGTTTATCTTGTTTTGAAAAATGAGAATAGAAAGAATCAAGTAAAGAGAATGCATATGTTTATATAAGTGAATTTGAAATTTATAAAATAAAAGAAAATTAAAAATAATAAAGACACTTGTCAATATAGTTTATCTTTTATTTACACATGTTATAATGAAGCTTTAGGCTAAAGACACTTGTCTTATAAGTATTTATTCATAATTCTATTTATTTTAAAGTAATCAAAAAGCCTTTTTCTTTACTTATAAAATACTTATATATATATATATTTATTTAAAGAGAAACTAAAACTAATTATATTTTATAAATAAAAGTTTATACAAATATTATAATATCCAAACAATTAAATATTTATTCCTTTGAATTTCAAAATTTTAAATTCAAGTTCAAATTAAATCCTAAGATTCAATTTAAAAGTTAAGTTATATATATATATATATATATATATATAACTATTTATTCAATTAAATAACAATTCCATATTCTTTTAAAATCCATTCATATTAATAAAAATAATACATTATACTTATTATTTGAAATTAACATATTTGATATTAAATAATTTATATAAGAGATTATATTGTCAAGTAATATTTTAAAAAGAAACAAAACAAGCCTTTTTGTTAACTCTTATATATATTTTTAAACTTAAGTAAAAATATTTAAGCAATTAAAATATCTACCTAAAGTATATTTAAAACTATAAAGTTACTTATTTAAATATCTTTGAAAAGTCATATTAAATTAAATCTAAATTTCCAATTTGCCAAAGCTTCTATTTACAATATATATAAATAAATATATATATTCAAATAGAAAATATCTTATTAACTTTTTAAAAGATAAAATCACCAATTAATACTAATTTAATCAGATTATTAAATTAAATTCAAATTTTATTATCAAAGATCATCAATATCAATTTTAATTATTTAACAGATTATTAAATTGATATTGTTAAAATTTCCGGGATATTACATTCCTTCCCCCTTAAAATAATTTCGTCCCCGAAATTTAAAACAAAGGTAATTTAATAATCTATTTAAATCACAAGCATATATTATCATTTATATGCTAACAACCATAGCAACCAATTTATCCAATCAAACAATTCTAATTATCCAGACAAAATTCTGGATATAATTTCCTCGAGTTTCCCCAAGTATATATATAAACCGGAATACTCGTTCTACAGAAATCAATACTACTAAGCTATAGAGCTTCTACTCTTCTAGATCTACAGAACTAAACAAGATATCAGACTACAGACGAGTCTGACTTAACAACCAAATCTTCCAGAACTGCTGGTTCCAAAATCAGAGATAGATCAAACACGTACTCCCTCAGAGATACGTAAAACACAATGAATTCCAGTTATCCAAACTGACAATTCAATCCAGTAGATCAAAGCACTTATCCAAATTAGATCACAGAAAAGATCCAAAACAATTCGGAGCTGACTTTCCAGACTTACCAAATCTTATTGCTCCCTTTAACCAGAGAAAAACTTCACAACCACGAAGTCTCCAACTTCGAATTTCAAATTCTATCGTCTCTTATCCACAAAATCTTCAGACGATCTTGGGCTGACTATATCCTTCTTGATCAGTTCAACCTTTGCCGATACTTCTAGAAACAAACTAGACTAAGAATAACTCCACACAAAGATGATCCTCTCAAGATCAACCGAGACCAAAAACAAACTCTACTTCACCATATCAGTAGACTGAACTAACTTCTCCTATCTGGAAAAGATAAACAGGAGCACTTGCCAAACTGCTCCCGCTGCACCACTCTGATCTGGAGTAGAAATGAAAATGCTGATGATGAACACAAGCACAGACTGGACAACACATTCCAGAAAATCTCAGATAACTCAAGATAATACTCAAACTATCGCAAGTCACTTTTGCGATCAACCCAGCCAAATTCCAAAGAAAACTGTTCTCTCTTTACCAATCAGAACAGCTTACACTTAACTATCCAATTCATCGAAGAAATAGATATACTCTACTCCTTCTGAACTCCACTTCAGAAAACTGCTTAGCTAGAAAAACTTCTTCCCCAAAACAGAAAACTCCGAGCTGCACTGCTGCCACAGATGCCAAAGACTTCTCAATCCAAAGCTCTTCGAGAAACTCGGACTTCAAACAAAACAAAAACATCTTGCTGAACTCAGCCACAACACCGAAACAAACACACTTCTTTATACTTATTCCAAAGAAAATATCTTCGGGAACATCCATAGTCACTGTATCTCATCACACAGCTACTATTACCTGAGGTATCAAGATACCATCACCCGCTTCTGTCTAACCGATAGATCCAAATTCTACTCATCCAACTTAGAAGATGGACTCCGAACCTTAACAGTTTCCTTCGGAGATTGATGAAATCCTTCATCACAGCAAAGTTTACTCGAGACGGTATTAGGTTTACAGTCTCGATAAATACACTTCCAACCTCAACACTCAGACTCCTAATCTTAGATGATAAATTATTATCATCTCAACCAATCATTATAAATACCATATACTTTTAAAATGATACTTTTTATATATAGAAAATATATCTGGGTAAAATTATTTCACCTTCCCTTTTTAAAACAATATTGTGTCCGTTGGCCTGGTCCAAGTGTTTAGAGATCCCTATCAATAACGGTAGCTACTCGTATTGACCAGAATCCATATACCACTTAACCGATCAATTAACACAATATAAAACCATTTTATATAACTAACAAATACGCACTCTCGTATATATATACTCTCAGACTCAACAGGTTGCTATAGATCCTATCTCTAATGAACAACCCTTCCGAACCTAGGTATTCACTCAACCTAGTGTTCTGATATTCACTTAACCAAAAGCTTAGGCATTCGCTCAACCTAAGCTCTGATACCAACTGTAATGACGCGTCATTCTGTGGAATGAGTGGCGGGTCGTTACAACCATAGTCTAGGAGACTGCTTCAGTCCATATATAGATTTGTTGAGTTTGCAAACATAGTCTGGTCTGCTACTATCAATGAATCCTTCCGACTGCTTTAAATAAATCTCCTCATCCAGATCACCGTGCAAGAATGCAGTTTTGACATCTAGTTTCTCTAGTTCCATATCATAATGAGCAACTAATGCCAAAAGAATACGAATAGAAGTATGCCTAACCACTGGAGCAAAGATATCATGATACTCTACCCCCTTCTTCTGAACATACCCCTTTGCGACTAATCTTGCCTTGTATCTGAGATTACCATTTTCACCATCTTTCACTCTATAGATCCACTTGCATCCAATAGCTCTCTTGTCGGTGGGAAGAGGCACCAAATCCCAAGTATGATTTCTCTACAATGATTCAATCTCCTCCTCCATAGCAACTAACCAACTGGAACTGTTAACGGATGCGATAGCTTCTCTATAATCACAGGGCTCATCATGGACAACATTTAAAGCATATGTTGCCATATCATCGAAATTAATGTCTTCGATGCTCAATCCAACAAACTCATCAAGCCACTTAGGCTTTCTTCTTTGTCTGACAGGCCTAGGTTCTGAATGAGCTCCACCTTGAGTTTGATCCTCTGTACCAACATCGATATTATCCTCATCAACCACGGTGTCATCGGAAACACCATATGAACGTCTATGGAAAGAATCAACAGATGACTTGCTTTGTGTCTGGTATTCTTCACATGTCCTCTCATTGTCATCCGATGAGGAAGGCTCCACCTTCAACATAGCCTTCTCATCAAAAGTCACATGCCTGCTCATAACGATCTTCTTGCTAATAGGACACTACAACCTATATCCCTTCACTCCTCTTCTATAACCTAGAAAGATACACTTGCGAGCTCTAGGTTCCAGCTTCCCTTTACTCTCATGCACATAAGCTGGGCAACCAAACACTCTGAGAAATGAATAGCTAACAGGCTCTCCTTTCCATACTTCTTCAGGGATTTTCATATCTATGGCAGTAGAAGGTGTGCGGTTGATGAGAAAAGCCGCTATAGATAAAGCTTTAGCCCAAAATCCCTTCTTCAATTTAGCAGTCAGTCTGAGGCATCTTGTTCTCTCCAATAATGTCTGATTCATCCTTTCTGCAACTCCATTAGACTGGGGGTCTCCTGGTGTAGTGTAATGCCTCTTAATGCCTTCAGACTCACAATAATCGATGAATTCCTATGATACAAATTCACCGCCATTATCTGAACGGAGAACTTTCAATTTCTTCCTTGACTGCATCTCAACCATAGATTTCCACTTTCGAAACTTGGCAAAGGTTTCACTCTTTGACTGAAGAAAATATACCCATACTTTATGGGAGAAATCATCTATAAATGAAACGAAATACCTGGCTCCGCCAAAAGACTGACAAGGGAAGGGACCCCAGACATCTGTATGAACATACTCCAAGACAGCTTTTGCTTTATGCTCTCCTATACCAAAAGAAATCTTCGTCTGCTTTCCAAGAACACACTCTTCACAAAAACCAAGTTTTGAATGATGAAATCCATCAATCAATCCTCGTTTTCTCAACTCATCCATGCCGCGCTCACCGATGTGACCCATCCGTAAGTGCCATAATCTGGAAGAATCCAAATCAACAGATGTAACAGAAGCCGATTCACCAATTACAGTAGTGCCCTTTAATAGATAATGATTTCCTGCCCTCACACCTCTCATAACAATCATGGAAACCTTCGATATCTTCATTTTCTCTCCTTCCACTACAATCTTCAAGCCAAGTCTACTCAATGCCCCAACAGAAATCAAGCTCCTCCTCAAATCAGGTACATGTCTAACATCGGTGATCGTACGTATAACACCATCAAACATCCTAATCATCATGCTACCAACACCAACCATACGGCAAGAAGCATCATTACCCATCAGAACTTCTCCTCCATCAATTTCACGGTAAGTGGAAAAGTAGTTCCTATCAGGTGTCATATGATAGGATGCGCCAGAATCAATCAGCCATAAGTTGCTCTTCCCAAAAGAGCCAGAAGCTGTAAATACATCGGTGTCACTTTCTGTATCTGATTTCTCTGCTGTAGAAGCTGAAGCTTGCTTTGGATCTTTTCTTCTGCCTTCAAGCTTGGGACATTGTGCTATGAAGTGCCCTGGTTTCTTACAATAATGAGAAGTCAAATTCTTAGGCCCCTTAGACTGAGACTGTGAAAAATTCCCTCCTCCACCTTTCTTCGACCTGCTTTGGCCTCTACCTCTCTGAAAGATAAGCCTTCGGTATCACTATTCAAGCTAGTGCTCGCCAATCTACCTCTTAATACTTCATTATGAAGACCAGCCTTTACATCAGACAGGCTAATTTTACTGCGGCCATAAATCATGGAATTAACAAAAGCAGTATACTCCTTAGGCAAGGAACATAAGAGGATCACAGCTTGAGCCTCATCGGTAATATCAACTTCCGCTGCCTTCAGGTTCATAATCAAAGTCGTCAAAGCATCTACATGCTCCATGATATCAGCTCCAGGCTTCATCTTGAACGAATAGAGTTGTTGCTGAAGAATAATCCGATTAGTGAGAGACTTGTCTTGATATGCATCTGATAATGCATCCCATAGTTCCTTCACCGTCTTCTTCTGAGAGAATTATCTAAGAACTTCATCTGAAAGACTCAACTGAATTGTTGTGAGAGCTTCATCTTCCATCTCTTCAAATCAGCTGCATCAATACCTTTCAATTTCTCAGGCGTAGAAACAACCTTATAAGTCTTCTCCTTCTTTAACACAGCCTCCATCTTCATCTTCCAAGTACCAAAATCTCCCTTTCCGTCAAAACGTGATACTCCATAATTGACACCAGATTTACCAACAGACTTACTAGAAGTAGCCATTAATATCCAAACAGGAACAATAATACTAGCTTCGATACCAAACTGTAGTGAAATTTGTTTTAATTTGAGCGGAAGCGAATTATTTGATCAGGATCTAGTATTGCCTATTTAGATATCAATGGAACTTAAAAAATCAATTATGCAGTCTCACAGAAATAATAGCAGAAATAAGAGACACAGAAGATTTAAGGTGGTTCGGATATGAATATCCTACGTCCACGGAGACCCAACAACTTCTTTTATTTCACTAAAGAAAAGAGTACAAAAGAGAGGGAAGAATAATGGTGGATGCTCTCATACACTCACTTACACTTGCACATATGAAGATGAACTTCCTTCATTTAAATAGACTTAATGAAGTAGTTACTTAGAGATTAAGAAAATTAATTTACAAATTATGTTTGAAACCTCTCCGAATATCCATGATTTGATATCTATGTAAATGGATAATGGTAATCTTGGTTTCCATAATTTTCCTTGTTTGAATCAATCTCCATCAGCAATCTTTTCTTTCTTCATATAACAAATTCTTTAACTAATTAATTGGTTGACTAATTAATTAGTTTCCTTCAAAATATCCTTTCATATACCAGCCAAATTAATTGATTTGAGTGAATCAATTAATCAATTTCTTTCCTCTTTAACAAATATTTGAATCATCCAAATTTAACAATATTATGCATTATTCTTATAGCTGGAATTGATTATAAAGTTTAAGCTTTGGATGATACTAATATATAAAATGAAAAGAGGATAAAGTTTATTTATTAGAATTATTATTTGGTAAAAGTATATACAAAGATATATTTTAGTTGAAATTTTCTCCATGTTTGAACCCATAATTTTTTTACCTAGCCATTGTTAAACTTTTATAGAGACATAAAACAAGGAGGAAGATGGATTTGTTAGTATAAACTAAATCGACACGGTTAAGATTGTTTGATTTTTAACAAAAAAACACTACATGATGAAGTGAAGTCTATGTACCTAAAGAATTGAGTTTTATATTTTGTATTTCAAGAGGTCATAGCTATGTAGTGGCACTATATTCTTATAAGAACGAACAGTGCACATTTGAAAGATTGGCTAATTTGAGTAACATATAATGCAAAAGAAAACATACTCTTTTAACATTTTTCCTTATGGTTTTGCTAACATCCTGTAGCATAGGAGACTATTTCTATAGGTTAAAAGACAACCAATGAACCAATACCTCATATGCCGCCTAATACAAATTCCAACTTGAACTCTTATCTACTTCATCAGCAAATGCAGGTTATTATTTGCTGTATTAGCGGAAAACGTAGAATGATTTGTTTAACGAGATGTTAGAATGTGTGTTTAAAGAAGCTACATCACACAATAGAGATTCAAAGAAAATGTCTCTATATAATGCATGCCTTATTGATTATTTCCTTTAATAAGCTTGACTCTGGACGCTGTGAATCAAATATAGTTGTTTGTTTTCATATGGGAAGTAGGAAAATAAATATATTTCACCAATATACTCTCTTTTTCCAGGATCTTTGCGGTCTACCAATTTTTTTAAGTATAATATTGTGTGTGCATATAGCCATACACATACATATATATGTTTGTGTTTGTGTATGTGTGTGTGTTTTAATCATTCTATATTTTATCTTCTTTGATAAATCTTTAAATAAATCAAACAATATTTATTTCAACCTATCATAATGGTTCACTAGAATTAATTAAAAACTATAATACTTTTTCCTTTGAAATTATACACCATAAAGGTCGATTTTCTACCGTTATATGGTTGTACTAGTTTAATTAATTATATGTCCAATGATGGATTTACTTTGTTAGTTAAAAATCCAACGAGTGAGTTTGTTGATCCATGTCATAGTCCTTATCCAATATTAAAATAATTAATTTATTTAATAAATCATGAAAAATGGCACACTTTCCTTGCGGTTTTCATAATTCTCTTCCTCTTCGTTTGCTTTACCATTAAAATTGGCACCAACTAAATTAATTTGGAACCACCAAAATCAAATGCTTGGAGGAGTACTATTCCTACGTTCCTTTTACGCTTTAATTTTGTGGGTTTGTTCATGGTTGATGTCTTTGTAATGTGAATAACATGTAATGTGAATTGTTATGTAGTTTTATAGAAGTATTTTTTGTTTATTAGAATGGATGTCGGTTGCAAAAAATATATAGCATATATAGCCATTTGTACTTTATTTCGTTAATGTTTATTTGTAAAAAAGAAGACATATCATTAGTATAAAATAACATGGATGTTTATTGAGTTACATAGAGGAAATTGTACTCAAATTTACGTGATAATGTATCATTGATGCCTTTATGTAAGTTTAGAGAGAGAGACAGTGTGTGTATTAGGGATACATAGTATATACATCTATAGATTTGTAATATAAATATTTAAACATGTTATGTAATTTAAGACTAATTAAAGATGATGGCTCTGTCTCAAAAACACATTGAAGGACAAATAGGTGCGTCCCCATTATTAATATAATAAAATAGGGAAAATCCTTCGCATTGAAGGACAAATGCACCAAAGCACTTTAAAAATTGAAGCATCACCTAGTGACATCCCCGTCCCCTTAAAACCAACGGACAAGGAAGATATCTACCTCTACATCCTTTACAATGACCATGTGCTCATCGCTACCTTGGTACGAGATACAAATGCATTCAAGAGCTGTTCTATTATATCAATAAAAAGTTGATAGACTTAGAGATAAGATATGCTATGCTAGAAAATTTGGCATACTGTCTGCTTACCGCTTGCAAACTCTACCCATATTTCTAGGCCCACCTCATCAAAGTCCTCAAAAATCAACCCATGAAGCAAGTCCTTAATCAACTTGATACAACATATTGCCTTCTGAGGTATGTAGTGGAATTTGGCCAAACTCACATCACCTTCCTCCCCCATACTGTTGGAACTGTGTCAGTTAGATGCGGGTGAAATAAGTAATTTCAATTTTTTCCTATTTTTGGATCTACTAGGCATATGAACGGTAAAGGATATATTAGATCCAATCTAATAGATTTAAATAAAATCATATTTTATTTTATTTTTGGATTTAATCAATTAAAGAATTTATTTAATTATATTATATATAGTTTATAAGTACATCATTATGTACTTGGGAATGTATGATGTGCATGCGCAACATAACATACATACGTTAGAACATTTGGTGAGTATTCTTGTACATTAGAAAGAAACTGTGAATTTCTTATCAATGTCAAGAATAAATAATCCTTGATTGTTTAATTAAACCATTAAAAGTATTGATTTTATACCATGGTATGATGCGCAAATCCAAAATATATTCCAAGTATATTATCAAAATATGATTTTGATAGTTGTACCAGAAGGGATATGTTCCATTGACTACAAATGTGTGTTTAAGAGAAAGATAAATGCAGTTGGAATATAGTGAGGCATATTGATAAGAATAATACCGTAAATTTCAGTTGTTGAAATTAACGTAGTAGACTCACCGTTCGATATGCTCAACTTAGTTCGGATTTTACTCTAAAAATTATCGCATGGTATGATTTTATGTTTCGGTACGTATGCGTTAAAATAGAAAATTCTAAATAATGATTTAGATCAAACTATTTACACATAATAACCAAAGTGTCTCAAAGTCAGTGGGAGCGATATTGTGTTTGTGAGTTTTGGGTATGATCCACGAATAGATACGAAAGTATTACTCAGAAAAACATCAATATTGAATAAGTGTTTTGGTAGAGATATCAAATAGTTTGATTATCAACCAAATTACAGTGTAATCATGTGTTTATAAGAAAGAACGTTAAAAAGTACATAGATATTTCTAAACCATAATAAACAACACACTGCTGAATGTTAATGATATACTTGTGTTAGAATCAGCTTTAATTGTTTTTAATACTTGACGTGGGATATGTGAATGGTGTCTTTTATAGTAAGTATAAAAGATATTGGAAATATCCCAAATGATATGCAAGGACACGCTATTAAAATGTTTAATACGGAACATGTAAGATGGACTCCTTATGTAACGACCCAGAATTTTGAACAAATTAAATTGAGAATATTTAATTAATTTTAAATATTTGAACGATGATTTAATTTGAATCCCCGATTGAACTTTGAAATTGGCGATTAAATTATAAAATTTAATCTATTGAATTGAATAAAAATTTATATCTTCAATTTTTAGCTGAAGAAAAATATTTCGAAAGCTTTTAAAATTCGACGAAACTAGTTCCATTGGATCCGTAATATTGTATTATTGTCGGATTTCAAATTTCGTAATAATTGGAATTGTGTTTTGAGCGTATGATTTATAAACGCGTTGGACTTTGTTTTGAAACGAATTGAATCTAAATAAAATATGGTTGCTTTTCTTTTATCCGACCATAAGTACAATTCGCCTCCCTTTTGTCTCGTTCGTACCCCTTCGTTTCTTTTCCCTCTTCTTATCGTTCTGCTCGTTTAATTATGAGATGGAATACCATCTCCTTCCAAATGAAGACCCATCTCGTTCAAAGACAAACCAAGAAAAATCTCGTTCAAATTAATGGCCGCGTTCGTTCCCTTCATTCTCAGTTCGAAATCAAAACCCCTCCTTCGTTCAAAAGAAAGACAAATTAAATTCCCCTCCCACGATTTCATTCAAAAAAAAAAAACCCGGTCCCCAAATTTTCGAATTCTCAAATCGAAGCAAGACGAGTCAGGCATCGCGACTCCGGCACGCGTGAAGACTAGTCGCGAACGAGCGCGGCACTCGCGTTCGACGTGAGGCAAGCTAGGGTTCCGGCAATGTGCTGTGGGGTTTCGCGATCATTAACTCGAGAGGGAGGGGGTTCGAATCGACCTGGTGATGGCGCGCGTGGTTTCACGTAGTCGCGACGTGGAGTAGGGCGAGCAAGTAGCGTTAAATGGTGGATATCTCGATCTAGGCGAGGCGAGTATTCGAGTAACTGGAGGCGCGATTCAGGGCAGCATCGTGGTGATCTCGAGTAGGTGGTCTTCGATGCCAAGAGAAGGCTGGGGTGTTGGCAATTTCGTCGAAGTCGCGTTTGCCATGGAGGACTTCGCGGTGGCGGTCTGGTGATGGCGTGTGGATTTAGGGTTCGCGTTCATGCGACGCTGGAAGGCTGGCGGCATCTTGTGGTGGTCGAGTCTGGATATGTTGTAAGGTATCGTTGCTGGAATTAATTTTATATGTATATATCTATAATTGAACAGAGAAAAAATATATATTTACAGTAAAGAAATCTGATGTGCTATGCAGTTCTAAATTTAAGTAAACTATAACATAAGTAGAAACATAAATTTTATTTTCAGAGAAAAATGTTTATTGGAATAAAAGCAGTGAATATATGAGTTAAAGAATTTTTTTTTTCAGAAGGGTTTCGAAATTTGAAAAAGTTCACTTAGAAATTATTTTTGAAAAGATTGAAATAGGAATTTGAAAACGTTATGTGAAAATAGATTTTTTGTTTTTTTGTTCACTGTAATAAGATAATTCTGTTTAATATATTAAGAATAAATTTTTGAGTTTAAAATAAAATCGTTGGTTAATTAAAGCTGTAGAGGGAAAACAGTTCGAAATTTAATTTATTGAAAAGGAATTAATTGATCGATAAATTCAAAATATTAATAGAATTGTATAATTATTTATACAAGGTATAAATCAAGAAAAAATCGAGCCAAGATGGAAATGGATGGTAAAGAAATTAAAGCTAAGGTGAGATTTTTCTCACTCAAAAATGAAGTGGAATTTTCAGTTATTTATTGATTGATTTGATTGCTATATTGGATGTGCTATTAGATATAGTAGGATATATCTATTATATATATAGCAATATATACATATTGGCATATGTATATATTGGATTGATGATTTTCCGCCTCGTATAGCGGATGAGACCCTATTGCGCCGTTAGTAAGCGGATTTTTATAAAACCCATATACCGCGATAATTCCGTACTGGAGCGGAATTGGTATTGTGCTAACATCTTTGGATGCAGGGAAACAGGTTGGAGGGATCCAACTGGACCCCTCACATTGATTGAATTTATTTCTATTGTGATATAAATCTGTGATTGATTATAGTGATGCTATTAATCATATTGATATCTGGAAATTGTTTGAAAGCTAAAATTTAGCTGAATGGATGTTTTGACATCATTGGATTCCAAAGATAAACGAAATTGAATTTTTTAAATTCAAGTAGAAAATTTCTAAATGAATCAATTTTTGAAATTGAAGAAATTTTGAAGAAAGGAATTTTTTAAAGTATAAAAAGTAAATTTTTATAATCGTATTGAATAAATTCCAGAATAAAGTGAAAATGCTAAATAAATGGATTTCATAAAACAGTGATTATAAATTGAAGAATTTAATTTAAGAATTTGGATTTTTAAATAGATTGAAAGAAACGATTGAAATTTATTTCCTTAAAAAGGAATTTATTTAAAAGGAGATAAGTTGGAAATCCAATTAGAAATTTAATTGGTAAATTGAAATGATTTGGGAAATCAATGTAAAATGAGTTCAATTTAAAGAATCCATTTAAAAACAGGATATTGAATGATTTGAAGGAAAATAAGGAATTTATTCTAGTAGAGATAAATAAAATTAGAAATCAATCTGTAATTGATTTAATATTTGGAAAAGAACTTTGAGAAATCAGTATGGAATCTTTTATTTAAAGTTGAAAATAAATTCAGAAATCAATATTGAAATTGAATTGATATTGAAGTTTTTATAAATAGAATTGAAATTTATAAAAGTTGTTTATAAATCCGAAATCACTTATTTTGATAAGTAAAATATAGAAGTTAATAAAAAGAAGATTTATAAGTTGAAGTTGTTATTAAAACAGAAATAGAATTTATAAACGTTGTTTTATAAATTCAAAATCAATTGAATTTGATAAATTGAATATAGAAGATTATAAAAAAAGATATATTCACGATTTTGGACAGTGAATGTATTATTGAATAAAATGGATTCATTTTTTTGAAGAAGTGATACTTTAGAACGAAGTTAAACATTTTAAAGATGTTTTAAAATGTATTATGAATCGAAAGCATAGATTTCAACACTTGTTGTTGAAATAGACGTTTTCGAGAAATTTAAGGAAATGGTGGACTATAACACTGTTGTTATAGTAAATGATTTCCGAAAGGAAATGTTTTTATGTAGTATTGGGATTTATATATCTATCTAAATTCCGAATCCCTATACTATTGATTTCGAGTCGTCGTAACGATGTTTTACGCAACATTCGTTTTGACTCAAATAGATGTTAAAATTTATGATTTCCTTAAAGAATTAAATGTATACTTAATATTGATTTAAGTATATTGAATATTTTCAAATGTTGAAAATAAATAGATTTGTGAAATACTTATTTTTAAATAAGTATGGAAATGTTTTTCCAATATGAAATGAACTGTTTTGAGATTTTATCTTCTTAAAGATAAATTGAAAATGAATATTGGAATCGATTTGAAAATCGTATATCAGTAGATATTTTTGAAATATAAATTCACTATGGAATTTATAAAAGAAAGGGAAACTGTTTAGAAAAATAAACGTTGATTTATTTTTGAAGTGTGGAAATTTAATATCTAGTAAAGATATTTTTGAAAGATAAATAATTTGGAAAATTATTTGGAATCTGGTGATGTTGCGCATTTTTATTGATAGTTAAATAACCGACTATCAATAATTACCTTTAGATAGGTATTGGTTGTGAATTGGATGAATTTGAATGCCACACTTATTTTTGAATAAGCGCTCACTATTCGGGTTAGCCGGGAAAGGACCATGGGGTCGTATAACCCATTCCGAGTATGTGATACGTCGTTATGAATTGCATTCGAAGACCGGTGTGAAGACCGGATATTTTTTGAAAACGGAAGGATTACCGTCGAGTTACTCTACATCGGCTAATCTTCGGTTTAGAGGTTTTATCACCCTTAGTGACGGGAAGTCCGGACGTGATTAGAAATTTATCCGGAAATGCAAGGGCTTCGTGAGAAGTGCCTTCGGTTCTGTTCGATCCCGGAACATACTTGTATGGATTGTGTGTCTGACGTTACAATTTGAGATATAAAGCTGATTTCTTTCAAATACATTTCTGTTGGTGGCGGAGAATTTATTCTCTTAGCTTAACACCCTTCTCTGAGACGTATGAGCTCAGAGGTTATGTAGTTGAATTTCATCAGCGATATATCCCAATTTGGTAACGTGGCATACTGAGTGTTGCTGTGAAATGATCAGTGTTTGATCATTTGTGATATGATCATTTGTTTGATCTTATATCTTTGTGATCATAGGTTGATCATTTTTGTTTGACCCGAAGCAGGGCTTTGTAGAAAGCGTAGCTTTGTGGACGAGACTTCGTTGAGCCTCACACCCCGGAAATGGTCGAAACAGGAAGGATGCGGCAAGGTTCTAGGGAGTAGCGCCCCTTAGTGTATGTCATTCCTTCTGGATAAAGGTGGTATCATGGTATGGAGCCCAGATACTTAACCTCTGTGGTTACTGCATTATTATTATCTATGTGGTTTGTTGCGAATCGGGGATCCTCGGGAAGATCGGTGACGATCGGGGGATGACATACGCGTGTCAGTAGTTACCTATTTTTGCAGAGGTAACCCGGCCTTGTGTTGGCAGAGATCCGGTTAGGTTCTCGGGTCGTCTATTCCAGGGACGTACCCATCGTGGAGAAGGAAGTTCCTTAGCCTGACCATTTGTTGGAAATCCAAAGAAACAATACGTGACGTGTACGGTTTTAGTTGTATTACCTGCTATGGAATGTGGCGGTAACCTGCTATTGAACATAGTAGCTATAGTAGGCATAAGTGCGGAATGCCTATGCTGGCTAAGATTAATATTATACTTTCGAAATGTTTTCTACACTATGCACTAATAATAATATCAAAAGGAATTTGATTTTTTGCGTAGTAAGCATCTTTGACTATCATAAGAAGAAATCTCCTCCAATTCTGCGTTTGCATTGTGTGTGTGGTGGGAGGTCTTATGGTAGTTTCATTTTCCAAAAGCATTGCGAATTTGTTTTATTTTCTTTGTGAAAAATAACTGTTTTACGATCTCACACCAGTCACCATGACTGACTCGGAGTTTATTGTTCCCTTCTAAACTCTGGGTGCCCACCAATTTCCACACGGGCAGCCTAGAGTTATGTTATCAGGATAGTCTGGATATTCTGGAGCTTTGGAGATAAGCTGGATGGCGAGACGTAGTATTTGTATCTGATATATTTATTCCGCTGTGTATTCTGTATGAGGACAAGTTTATATAACTGTCCATTGTTGTATATTTACTCTGATTGATGTATGAATAAAATGATATAGTTCTTTGTTTTTAAAAGACTAGTAATTATCTATTGTATATTGTTCCGCTGCGATGTGTAAGATTCTGATATTGTTTTCTGTTCTGATGTTGTTCTGTTGTTCTTCTTTCTTCTTCTTCTCTTTTTCTTCTATCTTTTCTTCTTTTTCTTTATCTAAAACCCTCACTATTGGAGTTTCCGGCACTCGATTGCTCGGCAGTCGATAATGTGAGTATCGATGTCGAATTTTCGAAAGTCGAAAATTTCGGTCCGTGACACCTTATGCATTGGCAATAGGAATTATCATTCATGTTATGTTGTTTACGTTATCATGATTTGTTTATATATTTGATACATAAAGCAAATATCAAATCAAAATAGATATCACTAAATGGTTGTTTGAGGTGTTCTTGTGTATTTATGAAATACTAAGGAATTGTCTATATAAACAATGAGCTCCTTATGAAGGAGTATTCAGACTCAAACTTCATAAGTGATATTGAGTATAATATGTCAATAATAAATTCAAGTTAAGAATCTTTCAGTTGAATATTGTTCAAATAGATGAGGTTGTAGCCGGTTTAATGAAAAGGCTAAGTACATTGACTTGAATAGCGCCACAATAAAAGCAATATATATATAATGCATAAATTTATAAATGAGACGAGGATTCCAAATGTTGGGAATCCCATAACATTGTTATATGATAACAATGTCACGATATAGTCGTAATTGAACTTAGAGCTCATTAGAAGTCAAGAGATATACTCCAAATCATTCCACATTATAAAGCAGTTTATCTACGCCGGGGAGAGCTGATTGACAGTGTAGATAATTAAAGCATAATAACATACCCATTCGCTGAGGGACTAGCACGATTGGTTTTGAGGAAATCGGTTGGAGAAGTTGGAATAAGATTCCATAATTGACCCCAAGTGCAAGCGGGAGAATGATAGAGGTAGAGGATGCCCTAGGGGCGATTATGTAATTTGTTATATATATCTAACACGATAACCAACCTTATTCAAAATAAAAAGTGTTTTCTTTCTATTATATACTTAATATAATGTGTTGTATTAATTAATTAATTTAATTTAAAGTATATTTGGTAGAAAAATCCATAAATGGTATATTTTATGACAGTAGTTACAAAGTGTTGTAACCATGAGTAATTTATCACAATGAAAATAAATATACCATGTTAAATATTCCTACTTAAGATGTATCGAGGTTGGATATCGATAAATCCTTTGAGATTAGTACATAACACCCTTCAAATGTTGGACAGTGTATTACTCATAGCTGCTAGGGGCTCCAAGGGCTTACATATTGATAATTACTGGATAACCATGGAATGACTCACCCGGGAGTTTTATGGTGATTAATATAACTATGGTCAAACAAAAAATATTAATGTGACAAAATTACACAGTCCTCTTGATTTGAGACTGTTGATATTCAATAAGGAAGCTTCGCTTTGATTATAGTTAAATATTGGCATGGCGTCCATCGAACGACTATAGTTGGGTCAAGTGGAAGCATTGGAAGTGAAATACTATTCAAGAGAGGATTTGCCTCCTCAGTTATATAAGGTCAGTATCACAGTCAACCGAAGTCAACTTAAAGTCAAAGTCTCTGGCCAAAGCATTTTGGTTAATAATAATTGTTATTGTTGAACCAAAGACTTTGTGTTTAGACTATAGAGTTGATATGGATAATACTGGAATTTTGACCATAACCAAATTCCAGAAGTCCAAAGTGATACAGTTTTGATAAAGAGAATTGGTGTAAATAGTATTCACAATCCGATTATGCTTAACAAAGTAAAATTGAATTTTACCGAAACCAATTAAGGGATAAATTTGACCAAAATGTCACATCGCCTGCCAGGTGACGTGTGAATGTTAATATTCGAATAGTTTGATATTACTTGCTGACCGATTTACACCTAAAAAATCGCACAACCGAATCATTGAATACTCCTTGACCACATGATTTAATTAATATATAATTGTTATAAATTATTTAAATTAATTAATATTTATGAAATATTAGTTATAAAATTTTATTTTGATTTGATGAACAAATAATATTAAATGTACTTATAATAGTAATAATTATATTAATCAGTATATGCTATCGATACACGTTTACATTGGATTTAAATGCAAAATATTTTGTTCGGGCTTTAGATAGGATTGAAACCCATATAAGGTCAGGTTAGTTTGGCTATGGTAAGGCTATGAAGGGTGCGGCCATATAATGGAAATAAAGGGGTTTGATTTGGTAGGAGAAGATAAATAGAATTGGTAAGAGATAAAGGATGATCTAGATCCAAACTTGTCTATAATCACTCCTCTATATAAGCATCTCAACCCATACCAATTGGAGGACTTTTTGAAAGCCTCTAAACCCCTAATTTCTAGTCGAACACATCATACCTTCTCCTTCATCCTTACAAGTTCAAATCAAATAAAATTAAACACTATTTGATAGCCGGTTGTCAGCAATTCGAGAGATAGCACCTTTAGAATTAGTATTCAATTCAGGAGTTCATTTCAACGCTTTAAGGTGTGAGTTTTTGCCATTGGTATAAGGTAATGATCTGATTAACAATATACTTTATTGAATTATTATTTATATATCATATTATTTTATATTAGTAATGTGACGATCCTATTAGATCAATATATTATCACAATCAGATTGGTTATATGTTTATAGTCTTATATATTTATTATATAAAAAACATTTGTCATACATCTACCTATAATATGCATGGCTCAAAGTGATTTTTTTATATTATTTAATAAATTTAATATACATTATTGATATATATAAGCTTTATAATTTAAATTCTATATTCTATTATATATACATAATACAGTTTTATAATTTTATACGAATAGTTATATATATAAAACATTTTTGGCAAAAATAAAATTATTTCTTTATTTATATATTATTATTAAATATTATTTAAACCAGTTAATTATGTAAATTATATATATGTATATATATTATAAAATATGTTTTATATTTTATAAAATTAAATTAACACCCACTTGTTTTTGGTGGGGAAAAACTAATCTTTTAGATATAAGTTAAATATTTAAAAATCAGTCAAAAATTAAAATTAATTTTAAAATTGTTTTTAAATAATAAATATATATATTAAACATTCAAACGACAACATATCACCTAGATTTTTTACAAAAAATTTAAAATTCAAAATTAAGTTTCAAAATTTTTATTTTTATTTTTTTACTTATTATCCGTATGGATATTTATTTTAAATATACATATTTTAAATTAAAAAAATTCTTCTTTGCCATGCTCATTATTAGGTGCATATATATATTCAATATATATATATATATTTAATATATATCTTATATATTTTAAAGGTATTAACATTTATGTATTTATTATTATATTATTTACGTATACATATATGAATTTATATACGTTTAATTTTTTGGGTATTACTTTAGGTTTTATTAAGAAAATTAATATAATATTATAAGTATTTTAAACATACCGATATAATTATATATATATAATGTTAAAATTCTAGTATATATTCATAAAACTATTTAAAATTAACTATAGTTTATATATATATGTATGTATGTAATATTCTGTATATATTAATTAAAGTTCATAAACGTACATTTGGACAATATATTTGTATACTAGATGAGCTAACATGTCTGTTGCAGTGTAAATCCCAATACTTATACACTGGTATATTATACCTTGCTCGGACTGCTATGTTACACATGCATATACACATATATATGTATATGATACACGCGTGTTTATATATATATATAATATAATATTAATAACATAATACACAACTATATTATAAATTTAAAAAAAATAATGATTTTATTTAAAAGAAATTTAGAAATGTTCTAAATAAATTATATATCGTAGGTCCAATAAAGATCCAAAATGGTAAAAAAAAATATTGAAATTCACCAATTACTTCCGTTGCGGGCAAAGCTCTAGGGCATTCGACCACCTAAACTTCCATAAACAAGTAACCTCAATTCAATAGAAGAAGGATCCAAGCACTAAGGAAGGAAATAAAATTCAGCTATAGGCATGGAAGGGGAGATGCACAGTCAAATGATACAACATGCATGCATGGTTCACATACACTACAATGGGCCAAAGCAAAGGAGACAGCGGAAATGAATGTGGATAAGAGGTAGAAACACCATGTATTAATGGTAGCAAAACTAGAGAGCTTGGGAAGGAAGAAGATCAAGAAAACCTAAAGGAATTAAGTCGTGCAATTGATGAGCAGCTTGGGGCAGTAGGAATATGATCCACATGATAGGGGAGAAGCATATGATAAGTTGTTATGATTTTTATATTTGTTTTCTACTTTCGTTATTTTGTTAGCAAAAGCCAGGTGTCATTTAGAAATTGGGTAGCAAATATTAAGAGGATATAAGAAGTGCAAATTTGTAATCATTTTACATATGATGAATGAACTGATGTTTCCTTAACAAATTTTGATTCTCTCTTCTTTTCCTACTTTCCCTTCCTTCATATTACTACTTAATTTTACTCCTTCAAATCTCTATAAAATCTAACTCCTCCGCCTTCTCTTCTTCTACAACTACACCATGCCTAAATCCCACTACAATTCCACCATCAGTGCTCAACAATTGGTATCAAATACATATGCACTACTAGAAATAGAGGAACATGAAATTAAAGAAGATGCAGACACTCAGCAAGACAATGTGATGAAGCTAATGGAATTCAGCACAACAATAAATAAAGAAATGCAAGGTATAAAATCTAAAATAACACATATGTACTTTGATCCACAAATTTTTTTTGCTGAGTTTAATACATTTGATCAACAGAATTCGGATTCTCCTGGTTCTAGCCCACTAATCAATGCCACACAACCACAACCAAACCCTATTTCCTCATTCGGACAACCACCGCTTTCTGAACTAACTACAACAACACAAAACACAAACCCTACCACTCTTCGTCAACCACAAAACACACAAGCTGCAATCATAACAACTTCTTATCAACAACCCAGTTTCATTTCCCTTCCACTACAGACACAATTCATTTCAACCCAAATTCCCTAGGGATCCTAACGAAACCTACCTTACAACCATCACCACTACTCTTTACAATAGATAACCCAACCTCGGAACTATTTCATACAACATACCTCACATCACCTACAACTCGTCTTTCTGTTCCACTACATTCTTCCATCCTCGAGATCCTCACATTTCAATGACCCATCAACCAAGAACACTATCACTACAAATGCCTTCCAGTATAAGTCCTTAAAGCTAAAATTTCATAGTTTCAATGGTGAAGTAAATGTCATAAAATGGTTGAAGTATGATGAACAAGTACTTCTATATTATGATGCTTCAGGTCGGTGGTTTCCACTAAGAGATAAAGCTTTACAATGATATAACTAGTACTCTGTCAATGTTGATCAAACACTAATTTGGATTTTTTTAATGAAGAAACCAAGTGTGGTTTTGGCCCATCTAAATTACATAAGCCTTTTGATGAATTAGCAAATCTTAGGAAGACCACAACAGTAAGAGATTATTTAGCAAAGTTTGAGCAACCGTCAGGCCTCTTAGATGGATTACAACCTATATACATAATTGACAAATTCGTTGGCGGATTTAAAGAGTAAATTAAATTTGAAGTAAGTATAGCTCAACCAAAATTTCCTAGAGAAGCCATCACTTTAGCTAAATTATTGAAGACATATACTAAGCATGGAAGAAATAGCTTAAACCATATCCTTATCACCCCACTTCAACTTACCATGCCATACATTTACAGAACACCAACCAAAATCCACGACCAGACAATAATTTCATCATAGCAACAAACTAGAATCAATACCCAAAATTAACCCTAAGGGACATTAGATAAGGAGAAGCAAAGGCCTGTGTTACACATGCAAAGAAAAGTGGTCTTGACATAAATGTCCAAATAAAAAGTCTATGTAAAGGAGGGATTCATTGATAATGAAGAGGAAACTCACCGTGATTCAACACTCCAACAAATCCTTATAGAGCCACAAACCATAACTTCTAATATTGACACTGCATTGGCAAATTCCTTAAAGGCTATTTTAGGTATCAAAACTATCTAGACATTAAGAATTAATGGTCTATTTTGAGGCATCAAGTACACATCCTAGTAGATTCTGGATCTACTCAAATTTCATAAATGATAAGTTAGTCATTATACAAGGATTACAATCTACAAATTCAGATCAATTCCAAGTTTTGATAGCAAGTGGTGAAAAGATGACAGACATAGGAGTATGCAAAGGGGTGATATTGAAATGCCAAGGCTTAACAATGCCAATTTATTTATTCCTTCTACATTTGGAAGGATATCAAGTTGTTTTAGGTGTACAATGGGTCGCAAATTCTAAGATGTCACTTTAAACTTCAAAAGCCTTCAAATAAAATTCTCGTATAAAGGAGCTAATTTTTATGGCAAGACCCAAAGCAAATAAAATAATGTCAGAGAGGTAGATAGGCAAAGAGATCATTCAAAGCAATTTATGCTTTCTAATAGAACCCTACTCAATCCACTCTCCAAATAAATCAACCCAATCAGACCTTCCACTAGAAATTCATACACAAAATATTCCTTGAGTCATTCTCCAATTCATCCATAAATTCCCATCTATCTTCCAAAAACACACCACATATCAATTTACAATAATTTAATACAAATTTACATATCAATTTGGTGTTGAATATTACACTAATTATAGTGTTCCATTTCAACTGTAATTAAATCCAATTAATTATATTTTAATTTCCAATAAATTTGATTAAATTTTGATTTCAGTCCTATTATTCACCCATCATTATCTTATGGACATATTTAACATTGATTTACATCTTATTACATTAATATCTTCCAATTATCATCCTTCCCTTTCAATTATTGGTGATGTTTTAGTAATTTATGTTCTATGTTTTATTAATTTATGTATAGAAATAGAAAGTTATGTTATTAATGAAATGTATTACGTGAATCTACATTTAATATTTGAAGCCAAATGCCAGTTTATTGTGATATTTATTATAAAAAGCGGTAGCAAAATATAGGCAATTTGCGACGGTTATTTAACCTGATCGTAGCAAAAGGTCATCCTTTCGATGTCAAAATGATAGGGCAATTTACGATGGTTGTTTAATCCAACCGTAGAAAATTGTCACCTTTTCGAAGCTAAAATGACAGTCTATTGCAACGGTTGTTATGAAGAACTGTCGCAAAAAATAGGTCTGTTGCGACGGTTGACATAAATAACCGTAGCAAAAAGTAGTTTTCTGCGATGGTTTAAAAACCGTCGCAACAGGTTTTTGCCTATTGCGACGTCTGCATTTTCTACGGTTGTTGAACCGTCGCAACAGGGTTAAACAACCGTCGCAAATGACCTGTTTTGTAGTAGTGTAACTTGCATAGTATTTTTAATTTTATACTAGGGGCATTTAATATTTGTTTTGTAATATTCTTTTCTAAGCTTTGAACTTTACATTTCTAGGATTGAGCTATATTTTGTAGTTTTAGGGATCCTGATCTTAGGATATTAAGTTCAGGCAGAGTTACTAGGCATATGATTAATATATTTAGCTTAGCAGGGAGTGCTAGTTTATAGGTGTTGGCGTTCAAATAGATAATTCTAGTTGTAACTTTGGGACAACAGTGGATACTAATGGGTTAGTGGCTAATACTGGGTATATCTATGTATTATTTACTTTTTGCATTTACATTTCCATATTATTTTATCTGTTTATTTGCTAAATATATATTCTAGATATTCTATTCACCCCTCTTTGGTATATTGCATGATCCTAACAATGTCTACCGACAAATCCTGTGGACTGGAAGGTTTTTCTATGGTCCTCTATCAAATTTTTAGCACATAATAAAATAAGATATAATGAGTTTATTCTCAAGACTCTACGCTGGCAACCTTTAATTAGGTACATTTAACTTTGCAGATGTAATTTTAATGGTAAATACAGAATATTCGATAAAATTAACTGACTTTAAACCTATATCTCTCATTAGTTGTTCGATCAAAATTATTGTTAAAGTATTAACTAATAGATTGAAAGTAATCTGGACATTCTAATCGATAACTTGCAAACGACATTCATTCAAGGTAGGAACATCATGGATAAAGTATTTACTACTCAGGAATTCATCAATTATCGTCTGGAAAAAAAAACCACATGCCCTGTACTGAAATTGGACTTTGCAAAAGCTTTTGACTCAATCAATTGGGATTTTTGGTTAGTCACTTTAAGACCTAAGGGTTTTGATGACAGATGGATTTCAAGGGTCAACCTTCTACTTAAAACCTATGTCTCCTCTATTCTAGTCAATGGCATTAAAAGCAATGAAATACATTCCAAACATGGTATTAGACAAGATGTCCCCCTCTCTCCACTTCTCTTTGAAATTGCAACCGATGGTTTTAGAATAAAATATAAAACTAGCAGCAGGTAATAGTATTTTACCTAGACTTGAAGAATAGATTACTTCCAGTGGTGTATCGTCCTTCTGGCATGCCGACGACACCCTATTATTCTATTCTCATTCACTAATTCATTCCACTTGACTAAAATTAATTCATACAATTTTAAAATTATATTGGGACTTAGCATTGATTTCCGTCGTAGTTTGAAATGATAATACGAACATTGTAAACGATGTGGCAAATACCTTGAATTGCAACATGATGTAATACCATGTGAACTATATAAGCGTTCCTCTAAGACCTACCAAACCAAAAAAGAAGATCGGCACATTAGTAAGCTCAGTAAAAAGTAAAAAATTGGAAAGGTAATTGTTGAGAGTAGGTATAACAATTTTAATTAACTGAGTATTATCATCGATATCCACTTATTGGTTTTCTTACTATGATTTCCTTACCTATGTGATTAACAATATTGATATGTTTGGACAATATTTCCTATAGAAAGGAGGTAGAGAATGATCTAATTCATATTGCCTGATTAGTTGGGAAAACCTAAAATTCAAGGTGGATTGGGTATTATCAATATGAAAAATTTGAACATGGCTCTTTAATGCAAATGATATGGACATTTTTTTATGTAAATTAGAACCATGAATTTTTTTATAGCAAACCTTTATTATAATGTTCTTTTTAACATTTGCAAGCATAACAATCTTCATGTGTCCAAATTTTGGAAAAATATCGTTAACTCATATAGTATATTCAAGCTCAGACTTAAATAGAAACTCAATAAGGGAGTAAAATTTCATTTTGGGACAATCCTTGGTTAATGTCTATTGCATTCAAATATGAATTTTCTAATCTTTTCCTAATATCATGTAATAATAATGACCTGAATAGTGAACTTTATATACTAATGATGATACTAATGGAACCTTACTTTTAACAGTAACCTTGTAGAAACTTCACTTAGTCAATTCCATAACCTAATTAGATAAACCGACAATATAACATTAGATTAGCGATAAGATGTTTTAGAATGAAGCTGAAGTAGTGAGAATATTTATTCGTCAAATTCGATGTAAAAATTTCTAAACCTTTCGGGTATTAAACTAAATCATTTAAACATCTATGGAAGTCGAAATTACCTCATAAAGGCAAAATGCTTATGTGGACAATGATACACGACAAAATTAACATGATTGAGTTGCTAAATTCAAAAATTAGAAATAATAATAGCAACAATAATATGTGTTATTTTTGTAACATGTCCCTAGAAATGACTTCACATTTGTAGTATGACTGTCATTACACACAATATATAACTAATAGCCTATTAATCGTTTGGACGTCATATGATAGTCCCTATCCCTTTCTAGAATTATTATTGGACAAACTCTAAATCAAATTTTACCATCACTTAGGAAATTCCTGGATTCAATTTATATTATAACTTGTTTGTGATTATGGATTGAAAGAAATCGACACATTTTTTAAAAAGTACTATGCATATAATTTATATTTTATTACCTGGTATATTTCCCTTTGACAGATTTGAGTAGAAATTCCCCGATTTGATGCCCCGATTAGATTGGATTTATTACAACCATCTTTGTTTCATAAATCACTCTCCTACTTTTGAGGCTGATACGAAGACTCATTTCTTATGGACTCTTCTGACGGTCCTATTGATATAGTTAGATCAAGCCGATTCAACAAAGATGTCACTTCTCATTCTTCATATTAAAAGAAAGCTCGAGCACGTGCGACCATTTTCACCATCACAGCAGTTTTGATTTTCAGGTTGCCTTATGGTAGAGGATGTTTAGTTCGACAACCGTGCACCTAAGGTAGCTTCCTCTTAGCTTGTCGTATTCATTTTAGTACATATTCCATGCAACTCCACTTTGCTTGTGCACTAATACTTTGTTGCCTCTAACACTCGATGAAGATAGTGCTAAAGGCAATTCTCACTTGATACTTGTTGTTGTTGTTGTTGCATGTTACTTTTTACAAAGCCTCATTCGCTCTCTATTTGTTCAACCAAATTCCTCTCTCTGCCTCATTCTGCATTGTGATCAACTTCCATAGCCTTTTACTCATTATAATAATTCCGGTGGTAGTTGGCTACATTATATTTGTTGGATCATTGCACTAGTAGTGTGATAAAAAGAGGAAATTTAAAAAATACTTTTATTAATTTTGGAATAGACCTTATTTTGTGTTTACATGAATAATTTACTTACTAAATCGTATTTAATGATCATTTGTAAAAGAGTTTGTTATTTTAATCATGTATTTTATTTAAACCTTTAATGTATATGTGTTTGTATATTTTGACTTAAATCCACATACACACATATTAGTTTAGCTCAATTTAATTTTGATTTATCATATTTTATTCAATAAGAGTTCACATTCATAATGTGAACATTATAAATGTTATAAATTATCGTAGGGCATAAATATGAATGTCAATATACATGGAACATATATACGTGAATAACCATTGTGATTTTGGTTAAAAATAAAGTAATAATGCAAGAATTTTTCTTTTGTATAATGATTTAATGATGATAGGTGACACTGCATACACACACACATATGTATACGTATATGTATGTGTGTATATATATGTTTGTGTGTGTGTATTCTGCTGTCAATAAAATTACATATATATTTTATTAAAATTATTATAAATATATATATTCGGAATATTTTTTCCAGTCATAACAAATATAATTTTTGTATATTTTGGGTTATAAATTTGTATTATAAATGCCAAAATATATATATTTACTTATATATATTAAAAATTAATATATATATATATAAACATCGATATATATATAATGATTTAAAACTTAAAATTTAAATTGTTTTGACTAATTCAGACAAATATCATATTATATAATTATTTTATCTGGAATTTTTACTTTTATATATGTATCAAAACCAACATGAAATAAACTCTTTTCTATTTTACAAATTCGAGTAGAAAATGATGTTAGTCCTTGAGATGATGGTTTTGATGACAACAACGTTAGAATAGATTATAAAATATAAATACTAACATTACAAGTTTAGATATATATGTATTTGCAGGATCTAACCATGCAGGTATCAAGAATGAAGACTGTACAGTATAGAGATTCAAGATACAGAGATAGAAGACTCATGAGTATCAAGATTATCAAGAGTTCAAGGTTAAGTCTGTTTTATTAGGAATATTTGTTAAAACTCGTAGAAAAGCACTGGCATCTTAATATCCAATTTATTCGTGGAATGGAATCCACTTCGAGCCCGTTAAAGGGATGGAACCCTAAGTAGGATGGAACCTACGAAAATCTAGTGGGACATTGTTTTGTATCCACTAATTTTAATTCAAATGATTTTACAAAATTATCTTGTTTTCAAAATGATTTCAAAACTTTCCTTTTAAAAGATTCAAAACTCTCTATCCTGATTTTAAATAATTTTAGCCTCAAAACATCTTTAATTTCAAAGTCAAAATACTCCTGATTTTAAATGTCTTTTCAAATAATATATTTAACTTTTAATATTTATACTTAGATTTAAATATAAAATTATAGTTAAATTATGTATATATTGTTCATTATATTTACTTATGAATTTCAACTATATTCAAGTATATTTATAAAGTTTTAGATAGTTTTTATATAAGATAAATATTGTTTTTATAGAGATTCAAATTATCATTTTTGGCTGAGGGATGTCGACATGCCCCTAGGTAGTATGTCGACATAGTGACAGTTGAAGTTCAAATTCAAATTTCAAAAGAAGTGTCTATTCGCCATAACTCTTCATGAATGGTCATGGCTGTTGGTTTTCTATAAATAGGGGTCAGTTTCAACGAATTTTTAATCACTTTTTTCTGGTTTTCACTCCTCTTCATCTTCCACATTTCTTATTACAAAATCATACCATTACTCTGCCAAAATTAACATCAAATCATACTCGATTACTTCTAGTTTGATTCTACATCACTATCTCTACAAGGTTCTCAGTGCTATTTAGAGTTATAGGTTTCTTTGTAATATATTAGCGAGAAAAGGTGTGATTGTAGCCCTGGAAATCAATTGGGTGAACTTGTTGCCCGGTAAATCAAGTATCCCTACCCAGAGGATTGGTATTCTGGAGGGTGTACCTCGTAGCCTTGAAATCGAGGGTTGTAATTATTGAATTGCTTTTGAAAGGAAATCCGTACTTAGTTGTGCGGGACTGGATGTAGGGTAACTCCGAACCAGTATAAAATCCTGTGTGTTCTTTCCTTTACTGCTTTTACTTTATATTTGGATCTGTGTTTGATTCTGTGTTCATATCTGTATCTGATTAGTGTATACATTGTTAATAAAGTAAGATAAACTCAAAAAGATTAACAAATTTCTTAAAACACTATTCACCCCCCTCTAGTGTTAATTCTAGCCTTAAGATCCTTAATCCGCATTTCTCACAAATGATATTTTTTATATCCGAAGCAATTTTTTTTAAAATTCAAAAATAAATTATTTTATTATACATATACCTATATATATTAATATATATTGGTCATAAGCATATAAAATATATTTTCTTATAATACAATATACGTAAATATAATTATATGTTTATTATTTATTACACATATAATTATATATATTTGTTATCATTAATTTATTTTTGAATTTATTTTGGTTTTGCTAAAAATAAATATGTCATATAAACATGTACATATGAATTTACATTATTCAAAATAATTGCGTACCTAAGATTTGTCGGTTGTCAACACGTCGATTGTTGCTGTTCTTATTTGGATCGTCGTTCCTTCATGTTAAACTTGATGTGCAAATCCTTCTTCAAGGCTTCAACCAATTCTTTAATGGAGACTAGGTTTATTAAGTTTTGTTCTTATTTGATTGAGAGAGGGTGGGGTTATTTATAGCCACCATAAGATAAAATATCTTCCACCTTTCTCTTTCTTTTGAATCCATAATCTCATCTAAACTCATATTCCAAGTCATATTCCTCCCCTACACCTCTTGTATGACTAGTAACGCCATCTGTATTAGGGTTACATGGTGCCATGCCTAATTAGTATACCATAAAGTTATTTAAATAATTATTTAAGCTCATATATTTAACTAGATCAAAATATAATAACTATAAATTATTTAATTCAATTTTAAGGCCTCAAATAAATAATAAAAATGCCGTAAAAATTCAACACAACATTTATATTAATTTTTTATTATGTTATAAATTTATGAATTAATCTTAAACTGGTTGAACTTGGAAGTTAGCTAACAACTCGGCTGTGTTGACTCCATAGTGTAAACTCAACCTTCTATTAATATTTAAACAATTTAAATACCAAAGCTTGTACATACTTTGCTAAAGTACAGTACCAGACACGAGTTTAGTTGCTTATAGATCATTTGGTAAAATTCAATTTCTAATCTTTATTAAGCTATACCTTGTAATGATATTTTGTGTAGGTTTTCTTTTAATCATCACTATATCATTACGAAGTCTTGAGTTTGGTCAATGATCAAAAACTGCAAAAATATCCATAGTTAATTGCATCGACCATTTTAAAGTCCTTGGTTCAATCCGACAACATTTTGTGATTAACTATTTTACTCTTACTAGAGATTTTGACTTTAACTTGACTATCGATTACGGTGAAACTCAGCTTCAATGAAGGAGTCGATTTCTCCCTTGAGTAGCATTTCACTTCAAGTAGTTCAGCCTGTACCCAACTATGGTCATTTTAATTACTTAAGTTCAACAACACCCTCAAGTCTGAAGACTACTACACGCTGTTAAATGAGATCTTATATTTTGACTTAGATGTGCTTACCTATAAAAGACTCTTATTGAGTCGTTATGTGATTCTTCCAAACAACCATAGGTACATAATACCTTGGTGTCCATGACGTTCAAAGTAATTTACTGCTTATCGTATCGAGAGCATTATGTACACTTGTCTCAACGAATATATCAATATCCATTTCTCGATACATCCAGACTAGGAACATTTAAGGATAAGTATTTTGATTATTGATTCAAAATTCATGATTACAAACACAATCATGACTGCAATCAATAAAATACTTTTCTTACGGATTTTCGACTAATATATGTTTATTGTATGTTAATACCTCAGATATTGATTTTGATGACAACAACCATATAAATATAGATACTTATGTTTTATCAAGTTGTATAATATATATTGCAAAATATTACACAGGTACAAAATGATTAAACTTGAAGACTGATCAGTATAAAGACCGAAAATGGAGATTTAGGGATGATGATAAAGACTCATGGGTTTAGAGACAAAGTACTTGAAGGGCTCAAGACTCTAGCGTTTAGTGTGAGTCATTAGAACAAACTATTACAGTCCTTAATAGTAGATTCTGATCTTTATCACAAGTTTCAGATTTAATCATAATAACTTATTCTGAATTCAAAATATATTTTATAAATATTCTATAAAAGCTTTTATGTATTCAAAGTACTTAAAAATTATGTTTAAAACTATTTTACAAAACGATAAAAATTTGAAAACAATTTAAAAGAAAATTCATTTTTTAAAATTGACAAGGGTATGTCGACATACCCCTCCTAGATATGTCAACATTATGACCGTTGGTTGCTTTTTTAATTTTTAAAAAGAAGTGTCTTTTCGATGCACCTCTTCATGAATGGATACTTCTGTTCATTCACTATATAAAAAGGAGTGCAATCAAAATTTTCAATTAATTTTTCTTGCTTTCTTCTTAATCCTTACGCTCTTATTTATTTCTTGAAAAATACTTTCTATATTCTTCAAATTTTACGTAGAATCAATCTATACTCTACTAGATTGATTCTCTGCAAACTATCTACTATTTTGGAAGCATTCTCTCTACAAACTCAAAAGATCAAACCACTATCAGAAGGGCTATATGATATCTTTAATCCCAAGTATAACTGTTTGTATTTGAAAATCAACAAATCTACCCTTATTTGTTTGGGTGTGCTTGTTGTGCGTAGTAGTCCATCTAAATCTAAGGGTGATTCTTGTTGCTCGGTAAATCAAGAAAGTTTATCCCAAACTTGCAAGAAAGAAGGGTGTATCTCGTAGCCTTGAAATCGAGATTGTATTCTGGTTTCCTTGCTACCTATTTAAAGGAGGCGATTGAAAAGAAATATGTATAAGAAATTGTACGGGACTGGATATAGGAGAAATCCAAATCAGTATAAAATCCCTTGTGTCATCTCCCTAACTCATTATTTTTCTTTTACTGCATTTTTTTACATCCGTGATTGTCTGTAAGTATTTATCTGTGATTGATTATCTGTGTTTGATTCAAATCGTATAATAAGTTAAAAAGTTTTATAAAAGTTATAAAACACTATCCGCCCCCCTCTAGTGTTAAAGTAGCTTTAAGATCCATTCACATCAGTACTGCATCATTTCCTACAGTATTCATATCATTACTTATATTACAATATAACAACACATATAATAAAGAACAAAACCAAAACATACTTTATTCCGACCAAGATTCTTATTTAAGATTTAATTTATATAAACAAATTATATAATTTCCTCTAGGACACAACCTTAAATCTATCAATCTCCCACTTGCACTTGTTGTCTATTATGGAGCCTCATGACCGGTCTACCTAAATTTGACTAAGAAAAGGACATTGTGAATGGATCTACGATGTTATCTTTAATATCTTTCTCTCGACTACTATCTCTCTGTCACTGGTAAACTTTCTTGTCATGTGGAAATTGCAAAGGATGTGCCTTGATTTCCTGTGAGCTCGCGGCTCCTTGGCAATCTATATTGCCGCACTATTATCATAATACATTAGTAATTTAGTATCGACCTTTAATGCTTGGGATCACACCTAGATTTTTAATGTATTTGTGCATTCACACCGCTTGTTTTAAAACATTGTTTAAGACGATGTACTAAGCCTCCATGATCGAATCAACCACAACTTCTTGTTTAGATCTTTTCCAGCTAACATCAATTCTATTGAGGGTAAATATGAATCCAGAGGCTGATATGCTATTGTCGACATCATTTTGAAAAAGTGATTCTGAGTACCCTTTAATTAGGAGTTCTTTATTTCCATATAAAAGAAATAATCCTTAGTATTTCTCAAATACTTTAGGATGACTTTAGCGTTTGTCTAAATTTTTTTTTGGATTTGATTGATATCTTCTAATTGCACCTAGTGCAAAAGTGACATCTAGCCTAATACATAGCATAACGTACATAACGGATCCTATTTTCGAAGCATAAGTAATTTTACTCATACACTTTATTTCCTTATATGTAGATAGAGAGTCCTTCTTAGAAAAAACAATTCCATGGTGCACTAGAACATTACATGTTTGGAAAGTTTCGTACTAAATCATCTTAGTACGATATCTACATCATTGATTGAAACAATCCTAATAACCATCTAGATCTCTATTGATCTTTATACATAGTATAAACAGGGCCGACCCAAGGGTAACTAATGCCCTAGACGAAAAAAAATTTATTCTTGCGCTTTTGTTGCCCCATTTACATAAATAATATGCAAAAAATCAAATACACTTTTAATAATAAAATTTAACATGGATCACAAAATATTGTTCATTGTTCACAAAATATTGTTCATGTAGTAATTTCAATTACATCTCAAAATAAATTGAAATCCATCATGATATCATAAAAAATTAACACGCACTAATGGAAGCAACTTCTTCGTGCATTCTTCGAAGCAAACTCGTCAATTATCTCTTCATAATTGAGTGTATCCAAATACTCATTTTCAATTGAAATAATAGCCAATCCACTTAATCTCTCTTGTGACATAGTGGTTCAAAGATATGTTTTTATCAACTTCAATTTTGAAAAACTTCTTTCTGCAGAAGCAACTGTAACCGAGATAGTTAACATAATTCGGTAAGCAACCCAAGCATTTAAAAATCCACTAACATCACGGTAAGACCTCAAGAAATTAAGAATATCAATTGATCTAGTCATCCCCAATGGTAGAATATTTTTTAATTGTCGAAGCTCAAAAAATAACTCTTTACCACAAATATCTTGTTCTTCATTGTGTCCCAAAAATCCTTCTAATTTCATGCAATGTTGCTTCAAATCTTTATCATCAATATTCCTAAATCTTGAGTTTAACAAAAAGCCAAAAGTTTCTTCATAAAGTTTGAATTGCTCAAATCGATCTTTAAGTGAAGTCAAAGCTTGGTCTATTATGAGAAGAAAATAAGCAAATCTAAAATTTTCTTCAGGAGATTGTCCATTGTCATTCTCAATGATATCTTCATCAAATTTCCTTTTTCTTCGTACGACCCTCTTTTCAAGAAATCCGAAATTTTGTTTTCGATTCCCGTCTCAATTTTAAATTCACTATAATATTTTCAATGTATAAATACTAGCATTTATACATTAAAAGATTTATAAATTTTAACTTTTCATAAATAATAACTTACCAATTTTAATCGATTAACTATGTTTACAACGGTTTCTCAAAACTAACAAGTAACAATAAAACTAGCGTTTAATGATTTCTTATTTGTTCAAAAGTTAGCACATTTCATTTAATCAACCACAATTTCTGTCAATCAAAATTTAATTAGTTATGTAATCAACATATATTTATTAAATAAAAGAAATAATCTTTCACTACGCCATAAATGGCCTTCTGCAACACAAAAAAATGTTGGGTCAGGCCCAAAAAATGTTGCCATAGGTCTATGGCAACACTTTTCGGGTGATGCAATTTTTGTCGTTGCCTTAGACCTCAAAGGCAACATTTTGACTATCTAAGGCAACATAAGTAATATTGTTGCAATAGAACCCTATTTGGGTCTATAGCAACACCCATAGGTATCTGTAGCAACATTCCAAAAATATTGCTATAGATATTAACTTTCTGAAGTTGTGGGGCCCACAATGTAGAGCATATTTGATTTTTTAATAGAAATAAATATTTATTTAATAAAATGCTATTGCACAGAATTTGATATTCAAACAGTAATTTATTTAAATAAATATTTTATTTCAACATTTGAAATAGTACAAATTCCTGACTCCACTATTTTATAATTCAATGATATATAACACTGATATTCACGTATATAGATATTCCTCACTACATCACTCAGTTCACTCATTACATATGCATCCATGGTCACATGTATGTACAATTTTGATGTGTAGAATCGGCCATAATTGAGTCAATAGAACTATATTCGCTGATCATTGGTCCATTGCTCTCATTAATTTCATTGATAAGTTTATCCAGATACTCTTTGTCTGCATCTATATAATCATCACATGTACTATCATCGGCTATAGTCGGGTCCATATATCAAAACTGATCACAGTTATTGGAGTTTGTATTGCTGATTGATGATCCATGATCGCTCTTGTCTATCGATATCTGATGGCGTAAATTCTTTCTAACTGCCTGCAAATAACTGTTGACTTGCTCATATTTTAAGTCAGGATCCTTCATTAATGTCAATATGTTTGTGGGTGTACATGTAGCCTCTGCATAACATCAAAATTATGTATCAGAATATATTTCATGCATTATTATGTAAAATAAATCAAAGGATATATATTTACTACTTTGACTGATTAGATAATAAAATCTTACTTTCAAGGCCACCCAATTCCTCCACTACTTCATTGAATTTAGCTTCTCTTTCTGTCGACCATAATCGTCTCATCCTTTTTAGAGGGCGAGGAGGAATATGACACTCAGTAATATTAGATCCATTCGATTTTGTTGTAATATTTGAAGGTGAACTAATGGCTTGAGATGGATTTGCTGCAGATAAATGGTTTGGCTCATATGCTCTTTGTTTACCCCTTTCTTTCTGCATTTTTATAAATGAAATATTCTGTCAGTGCATGAAAAACCATTTGAAAATGTTAGCTTGCTAGACATGTAATATTCAAGCACGTATATTATCTTCTTGAATTATTTTGACCTAAATAACATATATAACATATACCTGAATGTGACTATTAACCATGTTGTAGGTCAGTTCAGGGCATTCCGACTTTAACAGTTCAAGTACAATGTTAGGCTTGGCATCTGCATAAAATTCAGAAGAGAAAACATCAATATAATTTGATTGCTTCGTATGCATATGTTTAAAGAGAAAATAAACAGTAAGCATACTCCAAATTCCTCCTAGCCTCCTAGGTCATTAACTGCATGTAGGGCATTCCTCCTAGGTCAATTATGGCCGAAGGCGAGCCGAGTAGCGGGTCCGTGCATATGCCTTCTACTTGCATTGCTTTCTACTCCTTTAATTCCTATCCTCCATCTCCTCGCCTAAATCTGCTTGAATCCCCTACGGCCAAACACCAAAACTCTACTGCAAACTCTTTTCAATTTCCAATCACCACATTAGCTTCTCTCCTTAACCAATACATAGCACCACTCTACCATTGTCAATACAAACAATCTCCAAAGCCTCACAGTTGCATGCTCCTCCATCCCCCTGTTTCACCAACATCACTTCTTCAAACAAGCAAAACAGCAACTCACTATCAAAAAACTGCAATTGCAACCACCCTTCACCATATTACAACTTTCCCAAACTTCCCAAATTTCACCAACCTTCAATACTCTATAAACACCAGAACACTCACCATCATTCAATCCACACTTCGTCAACATCCCACCAATATCCTAAAACCTACCACCTCTTACAACTTACCTTTAATCCTCCACTTTCTCACTCTTGCAATATCAAACTCCAAACTCCATCTACATCTCTCTGCCAACATTCAGGCATCACACTGCCAACTGAAACTCCTCTGCATCACCTACTTCCACCATCGCTTCCATAACTTACCAAACCAACTAACCTTCAACCAATACAACTACATCCAGATTCAATGGTGAACCAACCAACCTTAATGCTTGGATGAGATCACTCTGCACTCAGTCCGAGTTATGAACTTGCGATGGAGGCACAGGGCATCCAGAAGTAGTAGATACCCAGCCAGATTCTGAAACATTAACAAGTTCCAAAGGAGCATTTGCACAAACATATGGGGGGCGTACTACCTTATTGAAATTACCAGTACCATTGCCATGCTTATCCTTAATAATGTCATCATCTTGCAATCATTACCATTAGCAGATAAGTTTTCAACAAATAAATCATAATTTTCCGAACATCACACCAAAGGCCTTTAGTACCAAGTGAAGCAACCGCAATCATAGGGGAAAGTACGAAGAGATCAGCCTGGGATGTACCTGATATAGGAGCCGTGGATGGATTAATTGTTGCGAGAATGACAGCTAAATCTCGAAGAACATTCGAAGGATCAACTAACGGATTAACAAAAAGCACAAGAACCACTGTCGCGTAGCTTCGCCTAAACCCAAATACGTCATCCAATCACAACCCTAACTCTGACAACTTAAATACGAATTTCAATTTGGGACTTCGATTTGCTGATTTGGTTCGATTGAGGAATGAATCTAATTATTGGGTTTCTGATTTTGCGTTTTGAGTCTGCATTTTTAATTTGATTTTGCGTTTCATCGGAGAGAAAAAGTGGAGAAGTCGATAATTTACCCAGAAAACTGAAAGGGGGATCGGTGGGAAAACGAAAATTTGGGACAAATTGCAGTGGTGATCCGTTTTAACAATCGGATTAAATGTGGATCGTTGGATCGTATTCACGCGGATTGCTAATTTTATTAATTTTTTAATTTGAATACATCTATAGCTACTGCAACATCTTGTTGATACCTATGCTAACACCTTGAAGCGAGTGTTGCAATAGACAAAAATCAGCATACCTATCGTTACATTATAGCTAGCAACACCTTGTAATTTTGTTGCAGTAGGCCATCTATGGCGTAGTGTTTAAAACGTAGAGAATTAAATCAACAACGATGAAAGAATTACTCGATTTTTCAATGAATAATAAACTTTTAATTTAAAAGTTTAAAACCCTTACATTTTTTAGTCTTCAAAGATCAAATCTAGCAACTTCACTCTTTCTCCTTCAGCAAAAGTTATGCATGTTAACAAAAAAAAAGTCAGACCATGGAGAAATGACATAGCATGAGTTGCATTGAAATTCATGATACTTATCAGTAAGTCAGACACACAACATAGCATAAGTTGTTGGACGAAGTCCCACCAGACCAAGACCACCGAATCAAACCCAACTCCACTCCCCTCTCATCACCGAACCAACTCATGACCGAACCAAAACCTACTCCATCACCACCGAACCAATTTACTTCACTGCCTACCGGACTAACCTACTCCACTGCCTACCGGACCAACCTACTCCACTGCCTACCGAACCAGCCTCTACCGCTCCACCTATTACTGAATCAAAACTATCACCGGACCAAGTTGCACCGGACCAAATCCCACCGGACCAAGACGTTCCGGACCCACTTTGCCAGGCCAGATTGTATCAGCCCAGGCCCACCAACAGCTATATACATCCAAGACCCCTACCCCCAGCCTCACTCTATAAATAGAGGGGTAGGGGTACAACAATGGGGACAAGTTTGAGAGCTCAAGCACGGATAGAACTTTCAAACAACTTTCATATACTTGTATCAAAGCTTTGTACTTGTAATCTGAACAAGAAAGGAGAAATAATATATAAAGTGGACGTAGACACATTCTGGCTGAACCACTATAAGTCTGCGTGTCTTTTACAGTTTAGTCCCTGCTTTTTACATATTTGCATAAATCACCCAGATCACTAAAAACAACGCAAAATCAACTAAATCATACGACTTGGAGGTGTTTTCCCATTTTTTGTGCAAACATTTTTGGTGCTTTCACTAAGAACAAGAAGCTCGAAGCTTCAGCTTCTCCCACTTAACCTTCTTCCTAATAGCGTTGTTCATTGCTTGGAAAACATGCCTCCCAAGCAGAGGAAAGATGTTAACAAAGGAAAGAACATCGCAACCAGGAGTCTTCCAGATCCAGTGGTCACAGATCAAGTAAGTCGTCCCCTTCCAACAGTAGTACCAAATGAAGGTCAGGCAAATCCGACAACTCCTGCCACAGAACAGCCTGCAACAATTACTAGGGCAGATCTAGACAGGGTTGTGGCTGAAGTGACTAATCGCTTCACATCCCAGCAGGAAGCCTTGGTGGACCATCTCATGTCACGCTTAAGGAATGCTGAAGAGTCCAACCGCAACACTGAATCATGGGGTGAGTCCCAGTCTGGAGGATCTCAGAGACAACAAAGATCTTCCTTCTTCGAAGGAGCTAACGACAGAAGCGGCCATGGTTGGAGCCGAGACCGAGCACAGCCAGAAGTTAGGCCTGAGGAAACGCTTGGAATCGAGCCCAACGGGGAAGGTACCGGGCGGAGGTCAACTGTAGCCGAGCCGGTCGTACTGCCTAACCACGGAAACACCAATGAACGGGGCCGAGCTAGAGTCCAGCCCGAAGTTGGACCCGAGGAAGTGCTTAGATCAGAACCCAGCAGGGAAAGATCAAGGCAAGGGCCAACTGTAGCTGACCTTAACATGCTCCCAGAAGACCAGAGGCAGCCATTGGAAAATATTAGGAATGATAGACGATACCATCCCTACAGGTCATCTGGACGGAATCAATCCCACAGAACAGAACCGAACTCATT
This sequence comes from Allium fistulosum, assembly GCA_030737815.1. Lineage (NCBI taxonomy): Eukaryota > Viridiplantae > Streptophyta > Magnoliopsida > Asparagales > Amaryllidaceae > Allium > Allium fistulosum. Next base: position 1,297,933,359 of record CM060904.1, on the reverse strand, counting down.
CCTATCTGCTCCAAATTCTGATGAAAGGATGGCACGCTTGTTCAGAGAGTGCGTCCAACGGGATCAAAGAGATCGAGGGATAGGTGCTAGGGTAACCAGCCCTTTCGCCCGCAATATCGAAATTGCTATCACCCCCCGAGAATGGAAGATGCCAACAATGGAACCTTACAAAGGAACCTCTGACCCCATTGTACACTTACAGAGATACACACAGCATATGCTCATGAGCGGGGCAACAGAGGGAGTACTGTGCAAATGCTTTCCACTGTTCTTAGTAGATCAAGCTACCTCCTGGTTCTGCCATCTGCCCCAAGGATCCATCAGCTCATGGGAGATGTTGAAAGAAAAGTTTATCAGCCAGTTCCGCATTCATATGGAACAACCCAAGGACGCTTATTCCTTATCCAATATCAAACAGAAACCTGGAGAGAAGCTGCAGCAATATTTAACCCGATTCAATGCTGCAGTGGCCGCAGTCCACGATGCCGATGAGAAGCTTGTCTTAATGGCCCTCTGTAGTGGTGTGCATCCGGATACTAAATTTGCTAGAAGATTGACAAAAGAGAAACTAGCTACTTTACCCGATTTCTTCCATGAAGCCGGGAAATATATGAGGCTTGAAGACGCTGCCACTGAGGGGCAGTCAGGGCAACAAAATAAGGCAGCTCACGACAACACGCCCGATGCAGCAAAGGACGTTCGAAGAAGTGATACTAGAGACAATGCTGGGGGCAAGAAGGGAGAAAAGCGCCTATATCGGCCAGGACCGAGATTCGACACTTACACTCCTTTGAACGAAACCATTGAAAACATCTTCCTTGCCACCCAAGATGAAGTTAGATACAAACGCCCACCATACAAGAAGGAATCAGATAACGCACAAAAATCTGGAAAGTTCTGCTGCTTCCACGAATCTCATGGGCATGACACCAATGAATGCCACCATCTCCGGGACTTGATTGAAGAACACATCAGAAGGAAGAGACTGGAACGCTATGTAAAAGGTTAGAACAGGACTCCAGCTCTTGCCAATGAGAACCCAAGGCTACCCTCACCAGAGATAGGCAGAGGAAATCACAACGCTAGCGGCTCCGGTCAAGAGAAGATAGTGGTCCATACCATCTCGGGAGGACCGCACATCGCCGACAGAAGATGGGCAGAGATGGAAAGATACAGAAAGTCGCTTAGAAATAATGTAGACTGTGTTAATTCTGTTATAGAAGAACGCCACCCGAAGCGGAAAGAGAGTGATGACATCACATTCAGTGGGCGTGACCTAGAGGGAAGGCAGTACCCTCACATGGATCCCATGGTTATCTCTGCCTGGCTCGGTCCAGCCGAAGTTTTTCGAATTCTAGTGGACACTGGAAGCTCAGTAAATATCTTATTCAAGCATGCATTCGACAAAATGAAACTATCAATAAAGGACGTTTCTCCCTGCAATAAACCACTACACGGTTTCACTGGAGATGCGAAGATGCCCCTCGGGCAATTGGACTTCTTTGTTGAAATTGGAAGTCATCCCCGCTCCGTTGTGCGGAAACAGACATTTGTGCTGATAGAAAAACACTCGGCCTACAACGCCTTCTTAGGAAGGCCAGCCTTGTCTGACTTCCAAATCGTCCTGGCCCCATGGTGCCTAAAGATGAAATTACCAACGGACAATGGAGTAGGGGAAGTAGAGGGAGACCAGGACGTTGCTCGAGACTGCTATGTAACTGAACTTCGCAACAACCACAGGAAGGATAAAGGGAAGAGTGTAGAGGTTGCCCTCTGCACAAAAAGTTTGGAAGCATAGCAACTAAAGAAAGCCCCTCCTCTTCGATATACCAACGACCCTTTCAATGAATTAGACCCCAGGGACAAAGAGGAGGAGGCCACCGCTAAGCCTGCAGAGGCTATAGAATTTGTATCTGTAGACAAACATGACTCGAGTAGACTATTGAAAATCGGGTCCTAACTAAAAGCAGGGTTGAAGGAACAACTCATTGACTTTCTCCGCCACAACTTGGATGTATTTGCATGGTCACATGCTGACATGACCGGAATCTCCCCTGACATAGCATGCCACGTACTAAACATTGATCCTACCAAGGCACCCGTAAAACAAAGAAAGAGAAGTATGGGGGCAGAACGATCAGCAGCCCTCGATGTAGAAGTAAAGAATCTACTTGCCAATGACTTCATACGAGAAGCCATCCACCCAGAGTGGATCGCCAACCCGGTACTGGTAAAGAAGGCTAATAGGAAGTGGGAACATGCATTGACTTCTCCAACTTAAATGACGCCTGCCCGAAGGATTGCTTCCCACTTCCCCGAATCGATCAACTTGTAGACAGCACAGCCGGGCACGAACTCTTATCTTTTATGGACGCATACTCAGGATACAACCAAATTCCCATGCATGCTCCCGATCAGGACCACACTAGTTTCATCACTGACCGGGGTTTGTACTGCTACAAGGTAATGCCTTTCGGACTTAAAAACGCAGGAGCCACCTACCAGCGCCTCGTCAACAAGATGTTTGCAGGGCTAATAGGACAAACTATGGAAGTGTATGTGGATGACATGCTGGTAAAGTCAAGGAAAGCCGACGATCACGTAAGCCACCTGGGCGAGATGTTTCAAGTACTTCGCCAGTATGGAATGAAACTTAATCCTCTAAAATGCTCCTTCGGAGTATCATCAGGAAAGTTCTTGGGATTCATCGTCCATGCCAGAGGGAATGAAGCAAACCCTGAACAAGTCCGAGCTCTAAAAGATATCAAAATACCTTCCACTCGAAAGGAAATGCAAAGCCTGAATGGGAAAGTGGCCGCCCTAAGCCGATTCATCTCCAAAGCAACGGACAAGTGCATCCCCTTCTTCGAAGCTCTAAAGAAAGACAAAGGAAAGTTCGAATGGACTGACGAATGCTTAACCGCTTTCCTTAACTTAATCGAACACCTCCAGAAACCGCCGGTACTCTCTACTCCAAACGAAGGCGAAGAGTTATATCTATACCTTGCTGTATCATCTCATGCTCTAAGCGCTGCTTTGGTAAGAGAAGACAACCGCACGCAGCGGCCAGTATACTTTGTAAGTAAGAGGTTTACAGGGGCAGAAGTCAGATATCCTAAACTTGAGAAGCTAGCATACTGTCTACTAATCGCATCACGAAAACTGCGACACTATTTTCAATCCCATTCCATCAGAGTTCTGACCGATCAACCGCTGAGGCAGGTGCTCCATCGTCCCGACACTTCTGGGTGACTACTTAAATGGTGCATTGAACTAAGTCAATATGATATTACCTACCATCCTCGCACTGCCATCAAGGGGCAAGCCATGGCCGATTTCATTGCCGAATTCACTACCAGCGAAAGTGAGGAGCAATCAGAAATAGCAGAAGACATCAAGTGGAACCTCTTTGTGGATGGTGCATCAAACAAACAAGGCTCGGGGGCAGGTGTGGTAATAATTACTCCCAGGGGAAATAAGCTGCACCATGCTGTAAGGTTGGAATTCTCTGCCACCAACAACGATGCAGAGTATGAAGCAGTGATAGCTGGATTAGAACTTGCCTTAGAAATGGGAGCCAATTCTTTGTGTCTTCATAGCGATTCTCAACTTATTGTTAATCAAATACTAGGAGAATTCCAGGCTCGAGAAGAACGACTCATAGCATATCTAAAGAAGACCAAGTTACTTCTCAGTCGATTGGACCACTACTTAGTCAAACACATCCCTTGGGAAGAGAACCAAGAGGCCGACGAATTGGCAAAGCAAGCCAGCATAAGAGACGGCGCTATTTCCGGAGCAGTAGCCATCTCAAAGCAACTGACCCCAAGTTTTGAGCAAGTGAATCTGATAGCTGCAACCGAAGAAGCAACTTGGATGACTCCCATCCGAGACTACTTACAAAGTGGCACCCTACCCGACGGGCGTAACGAAGTCAAGAAAATCTTAAGGAAAGCTTCCCACTACACAATACAAGAGGACACCCTCTATCGGTGCGGCTTCTCTAACCCCTTGTTAAGGTGTGTCGCTGGAAGGGAAGCCAAGGAAATCTTATCCAACATTCACCAAGGAAGCTGCGGAGATCACACCGGAGGGCAGACTTTGGCAAAAAAGATACTCCGATATTGATATTTCTGGCCCACCTTAAGCAAGGACGCCTTAGATTTCGTCAGAAAATGTGACAAATGCCAGAAGTTTGCTAAGATTCCACGACTACCAACCACTGAGATTACTCAAATGACCAGCCCTTGGCCCTTTGCAGTATGGGGAATTGATTTAATCGGCGAACGGCCAATGGGCCGAGGCGGGGCCAAATATGCTATAGTGGCAGTCGACTATTTCACTAAATGGGTGGAAGCAGAACCCCTAAATAAAGTATCATCCGCGAAAGTTATTAACTTCTTGATCAAAAATGTTCTATGCAGGTACGAAGTCCCATTCAAAATTATATCGGACAATGGACTTCAGTTTGACAGCGAGGAGTTCGCCAACTGGTGCCAAGAGCATGGAATTCACAAGAGCTTCTCATCCGTAGCTTATCCCCAGGCAAACGGACAAGTCGAAGCCGTCAACAAAATTCTGAAAACTCTAATAAAAAAGAAGATCGAAAAGTCAAAGGGCGCTTGGGTGGATGAACTCCCTACGGCACTGTGGGCCTATCGCACATCTTTCAGAACATCAACAGGGCATACCCCTTTCTCTTTGGCATACAGATCAAAGGCTATGCTCCCAGTTGAAACCATCGTGCCTTCCCACCGTAGGATCCACTATAACCCAGAAGAGAACGAAGAACTCCTTCACATGTCTTTGGATCTAATTGAGGAGAGAAGAAATGATGCAGCCCTCAAAGCAGCAGCCCACAAGCAAAAAGTGGCAGCACACTACAACTCCAAAGTCAAACATCGTACCTTACAAGAAGGAGATCTTGTCCTCAAGCGAATCTTCCCTCGCCCCGGAGCACTAGATCCAATCTGGGATGGACCATATGTAATTCATAAAGATCTCCACAATAGAGCTTATATTTTGTCAACAGTGGACGGAGAGGTGTTCCAGAGGGCATGGAACATCCAACACCTCCGTCAATACTTTTCTTAACTTGTACTTCCCATATGAAGTGAATTAACAAAGAGAATCAGTGGACGTAGGCATTTTCGTGCCGAACCACTTTAAAAACCTTGTCTCTTTTTTAACTCGTTCCTTTATATCTTGGCTGCTTGTTAACTTTATCCTTTTCTGTTGAACAAAATCCTGTGCATATAGCATTTCCATTCAAGGCGCTCCACAGCGCGACTTCTCCTGGACAAGACCTAACAGGTACTATACGAATCTATGCCCTCGCCAATGAGACACTTTTGCTCCGGCATCCCTCTGCTGCGGGTTAACTCATTGCTCGCAACGGCCCTCAAAGCCAACTGTAATGAGCCGATTATAAGCCACCAAGAAGGCCAACTATAGCCAAGGCAGCTCATTACGGCGTTCGGCTCGCCGGCAACTGTGAACCTACTTTAAGCCCTAACATAAGGTGTGGCCAGCTAGGGGCAGTTCACGGTTGACGATCGGCACCCACGCTAGCCGGCCACAGTAAATCGAATAATACTCACGATTACGGGCCATAATGGCCCGGGTAGTTACTGTGCGCGATCTCGGCTCTGATGTGTCTTAAGTACGGCTATGGTAAAAAAGATTAACTCCCCGCGGAGGCGTAAGATGGGTGACAAATGTCTCCAAGACCCACAGCTAGGGAAAGTGACTACAAAGCCCGTTTGCCACGAACTTAAGCACATCGAAGGCCTTCCGTGATTGGAAGTTTTACCTTTTCTCATATTTCAATTTTATTTAAAAAACTTTTCTCCTATCCTCTGTAACAATCCCTAAAGTACAGGACACAGAATAGGAGACATTCGCTAATAGCAGCGGATACTCACAGCAGGACACTGACCGCATTCCACACTCAGTCGCGCGAGACATTCAAAGCCGCCATCTACAAGTAAAATATGAAGGGCGGTATTTTCTTCTTTCATGTATAAACATGTGGCTATAATTTATTCACACGTCACACTAACATTGCAAGGCATGAAATTATGTTTTAAGCAAGAACTTGACATCAAACACAATTGAATTACAAGCATATGCATAGCTATATTTCTTATACAACATGACAAAATAACAAAAACGTTCAAAAACGACAGAGTCAGCTTAAGTTAAAAAATTACACGTCAAGAAATACATTGTTTATTACAAGTAGCATAATTACAACCTAAAAGTTACGTTACTGTTTTGAGACTAACATATACAACAATCTCAAGTCCACAAAAAGATATCCAGGTCAAATCAAGGAGCCGGCTGCGTCGGAGTTTCATCCTTGTCCTGTTGTCCACCTGCCCGGTCAAAGAAAGAATTCATTAGTGATAAGCAACCAAGTTAACGGAAAGACTAGAAAGGAAGACTTACCCGCACCTGCTTCCTGACCATCCTGGTCATCATCCTCTACTTGCACACCTGCCTCCTCAGCAGCAAGTAGCCGCATACCCTCCTTCACCGCTACCTTCTCCTCCTTGGTAAACTGGGCAGTGACCACATCCATTCTGAAGACTGCGCCACCCTCTTTATCCGCATCAGCCCTAGCCTCCTCCAAGGCCCGGAGATAAATCCTGGCCATAACTCGGGGGTAATCATCCATCCAGGATAAATTACCCTGCTTCCAAGTGTGGAAATACATATCCTGAAGCATCTCATCCATCATCCCCTCATTTTCCTCAAGCTCCCTCATTTGGGCCTCAGAAGCACGCAGCTTAGCGACGACAACATCCCTCTCCGATCGGTATCGTGAGCGGTCAGCCTGAAGGGATATCCTCATCGCCTCCATCTCCTCCTTAAACCTGGACTGAGTGAGCTTCGCGGCCTCAAGTCTCCCCGATAATTCCTGCGCCCGCTCAAGGTCCGCTTGTCGAACCTCATCCACAGTCGTGATGGCCATGTCAATTCGCTGCTTGCAGGCGGCCTCCATTTTTCCCAACTCTGCCCTGCTGGCCTCTTCCATAGTCTTCTTTAGTTGCCTGGATGCGGCCACGTGCTGAGAAATTTGGATGGCTTGATCGGCAAGCTGCTTAGCCTGGTCGGAGACCATTAACCGTAGCCGAATGTTGGCACTCCCAATTTCCTCCCCGGCCTTGACTAGTCGGGCATGATGCCCCATCAATTTCCTGGTCTCCTCAGCGACTCGTCCAATATTCGCCTTAGCTTCATCCCCCAGAGTTACAACCCGGGTAGTAAGCAAATCAAGGTCCAGGGACTTAGCTTCGTCAAGCACCCGTACCATAAGATTGCGAGGGAGAAGATGCTCACCAGTAACCTCATCGAAGGAGATGTCATGAGAGGCCGGGTCCAGGTCTGGATGGCCCGCAAACGGGTTACGAACCAAGCCAGGGTGATCTATCGGGGTGAAGGTTGGATTCTCAGACGGATGTGGGGAAGGCATAAACTCAGTATCATCCTCCGTAATATCGTGAATAGGCTGGAGTTGGGCCGGAGGACCAGTAAGAGATTCAAACGTAGATCGACTCCTCTTCCTCTTTTGTATATCTTCTTCAATAACTCCAAGAAGAGGACGATAGCCGACTACGTCTCCAGGACGGTTAGTAGGAGGCTTCGGCTTGGCGGAAGCTTTGAGGAGTTTGTATTGTTCAAACCTGTGCCGAAGATCTGAGGTCTTGGACGTTTTGCCCGCTCCTGGAATAAAAACCAAGTGTCACCAGCATGTATTGAGCCATCATTCAAGAATTAAAAAGAATAAAGAGAAATTCACCTTGAATCGCAGAAGTTGCCTCAGTAGAAGCGCTCCCGGAAGATAAATCGGCGCCGATCCCGACCTTACCAGCTTTCTTGGACTTCTTCGTTTCCTCCAACTCTTCGAAGGCTTGGCGGAGAGCGTCATCTGTCCACTCTTGAATCACGCTCGCCTGCCCGGGAGGCAAAGCCCTGGTGCCATCACCGCCCTGTCCTTCGCCACCATCATCACCGTGACGATCACCGTCACCTTCTCTACCACTTCCATTCTCCGCCTCACCTCCTTCGTCCTCACCTTTTTCCTCCTCCTGAGCATCTGGATGTGTGCTGGGAGAGGGTCCATCGGACTTCTTGAGTTTCTTCCCCCCGGCGACTGGATGCATCGAGAAGGGTCTCCTTTTGCTGCTTTTCGCCGTGGCCCCTCCTGTAACTTTGGCAGCTCTCTCCTCCGCCGTGTCTCTCTTCTTAACCACGGACTGATGTGGAAGGATCAGGTTGTGCCCCAGAAGTGTAGCATTCCTAATCAAGTAAGAAGCCGACCTGTCCCTTCCCGTAATGGCTTCTATTTCCACAGCCATCTGAACCAGGCGATCATTCTCCACGACCGGAAAGCCACCTGTCGCTAGCAAGAAATAAAAACACATAAGAAGAGGCATTGCAGTTATAACGGAAATTATGAATAAAGCTTCACACCACTACAACAAAATTTGCTTTTTACAGCAATCATCGTCAGCGTTTGAGTGCTAAATGCGATAAACTTTGTTTCAAACGGAGAATCATTTGCGTCCAAACGCTGAGAATTATTAGGTTTTCGGTTGCCACCTCCCTTTCTTTCTACTTTAACAAAAAAAAATTGTTTTCCCTCTTTCAACTACCATCTCTCTACAACAAAAAATTCCATTATACCCACTCATGCTTTGGACTTCTATCTTCTTCGGACTTCCCTGTTTTCCAAATAGAGTTAAGCTTCACTACTGCTCTGTCACTCGTGAGGTATTTTAATCGATAATCTTCTGGATTAGTTATTTGTATTATGTTTATGCGATTCGTTCAATTTTATGTTTATCGATACATTGATATCAATTTCCATCCTACTCTATAGGTACTCCGCCATCTTTGGACTTTGTTCAATCATTTTGCCTAAATCCGAAAACTCAACGTAAACTTGGTGAGGTTTTTTGTAACCCTAGTTCCGTTCAATTGCTTACGGCATTGATTCTCTATTTTTGTTCATTTCCCTATGTTAAATGGTTTACGAAAAAAATCTTACTGCGTCTAATATTCTGTGTAATTAGCTGTGACATTTTTTTATTGTGTCAATTTCTTGATGCACTTAGTTCATGAATATAGGAACTGGAAATCAATGTTTTGAATATCAGATTTTATGTTTTTCCCATGGGGTGAAATTGATAAAATATCACAAGTCTTTAGAAAAATGTGGAAATATCATCAGATCTTTTATACATTTTACTAAAAATCGTTATATATCATTATATTGTTGACTGTACCGTAATATTTTTGTTGTTGTGTCAATTTGTTTGTGTTTTGTGTTTAGTGTTTGGTAGTAGTTGATTATTATTTTTACACTAAGTCGGTATGCTATATTTATGGTTTGGAAACAACAACTATTTCTACCAAAAATTTCAAATGAAATGTTTGTATGTTTAATAAATAAATTATAGCTTGTAACTATCAAAGTTTTTAATCTAATTTTTTTTTCTTTGGCTTTTTAGGATGTAGTTTTTCTCTCAACATGTTTTTCATCTCTGCATATTTTGATATATGTTTCACTGTGTTTATCCTTATTTCGATGCATATGTAGGTTTCTTTATTGCTTTGGATATTATCTACAGTCGAAATGTTGCTTTTATGTTCTAAACTCCTCCACTTCATGTGGTATAACAATGAAATCCTTTATATTTTACATTCTCATGATACGATAATTTCTTACTTTATTTTGCAAACCCTGTTACTAATTGTTCAAATGGGAAAATGTTGAAAAGCATCAGATAAATAAGACTCTCTCATGCTTTTATTTTCATACAACATTGAAGACATTTAGTAGGCCAATTCTATTTAGACTTCATTATTTACTAAACTTGAACAAAATGACATGTTCCATGTTACATACAATCTTGAATTTTGACCCTTTGAACTACTAATATGTGAACGCACTTAGAAAAAGCTATGTTATTTAACTTATATAGCAGGTTGAACAACATTTTCACCAATTGACATGATATATCCTTATTTTTTCCCTTTTTTTGTAGACTACTCTTCCTACAAAGGATATTTGTCAATCATTGCAAAGTTGAGATATGATGTGATCCCTTCAGACGATGTAGGTCGATTCGTATGCAACCATGTCTATTATCATTCCCGTTGTTTAGCGGTGAAAAATGACTCACATCTCTATTTGTATTTGTTATTTTCACGACTATCGATGAAGAAATCCAAGTGCAGTCTGTGGCTTCTCTTTTAGAGGTACTTGCTTCCATGAACTAAACATGTATTAACATTTGAGTTCTGTACTTGCAAATATGATTTATGGATTGAATGCTATATTTTATTTGTTTGTACTTAGAAATGTATTTGTATTAAACAGATATCAAGTTCTTAAATTTTTTGTAATAAAATACCGTCTCATGGGTATTACCATATACACGTTAAAGTTTATCACCCTCTATATTCAATTTGTTCAATAAAGTTGATGTGCATGTAATAACAATATGAAAAGTTTGTTAACTCTAGTATTATAATGTGCTTTTTTAACCGGTAAATCAAAAAGGAATACCTACATTAACTTCTACTTAAATCACGTTCTAATACTATAAAATCATGAGGTAGTGAGATTTCATTGTCTTTGATATCCTCTTATTTACCATCGTTGCATCTAAAAGCCTAAATTCTTCCTTTTCTCTACAGTCAATCTCGAGCACTCACAGTGTTCGCTCTTGCTAGAAAACTTGACTTGTTTGATGATTCCTTTCATCATCGATTGGGAATCAACAATCCTTACATGATGAAGTCAGATTTCAATGTATGCATAGGATGTCATTTTAACGGTATAAATTATTTTTTAAGTAATTTCTATTTTTTTCTTGTTCTTAAACTTGATAAATTTTTAGGTTGAATAGAAGTAAAATATCCTTCTTAATAAATTTTAAGTATTTTGATAAACTTGGTGAAAACAGTGTATCTGCTCCAGGCTTTGAAGGTGCTAACATAAGCCAAACTGATACTACTGCAAATTTAATACTACACGTATGCCACAGGACAACAAATAGCTTCTTCTCTGCAAAAGCTAAGGCTCATATTGCTCTTGCTTAAATATAGCGCAAGTGTATCTCAACAAAATTTATTAAGACCTAAACCAGCCCATGCTGCTGCATAGATGGGCAGTTATCAAGCACTCCAGGTAACACCTTACTTAAATTTCTTCCGCTTGCATAGTGAACTATGTGTTAATTCCTTCTTATTATACTTAATGCCATATGTTTTCTTAATGTAGGGTTAATTCCTTCTTGTTACACCGATGACCACATACTTATGTCATATTAAGCACTAAGCGAAACGAGGTGAAAATACTTTTTGCCCTGCTTAATGGTGTTACTGCTTAAGTTTCACAACATCATTTTAAAGTAGGAAATTCTATTTTCTAGCAGTAGTTTTTAAGCTAAAAACTATGATCCAAACAATGAGGGTTTTAGGCTTCTACATTAAAGTTTATTTTATATAATATAATACAACCTTTATCACAACTTGAATAGAGTTCTTTCATATTCATTGTATCAACGCTCTACAAATCAGTTTATTCAAAAAAAAAGCTAGATCGTTTAATTTTCAATTAAAAATAGAGCATGGCCCTATCAAGGCCTTCTTATGTGCTTTCTGCTTGATGATACTAAACTTTGTAAAAAATGGCGGACAATCAGTTTTTGGTTACGCTTTTAAAAAAGTAGTCACACAGATTATGTTCTGAGTGCGACTACTAACGACAAGTTTATGCTATCTGAATTTCCCTAGATATTATTGCTTTAAGCTCCTAAATGTGTTTACCTTGCTTCCAAAACAATAGAAACTCCACTGTTCTTTGCAGCCTGGAATGCGTTTCTTTTTTGCAGAATGCCCAATTTTGGCCTTTAACAGTTTCTATGATATATTATCATTAGCTTATTGAACGTAGATACATTTGCCACCATTATCTTTTCTACTCGACATTAGGGCTTTGCTAATAATGATTATATTTGTGCTTAGAACTTGTCTAGAATATAGCCAATGCGTTCTTTTACATTTTAACTGAAAGCACAAGTACATTTTACAGTATTTAGATATTTCAACGGAAAGCACTGCACGAAAATCACTTTTTTCAGCATAGGACTATTGAATTTTGGTGTCCCTTGACAAATTAAAATTAGTCCTTCTCTCTTTTTGAAATTGGTCTTTCAACAGTAGGCCCCTTAAAAGTCTAACTTCGAACTCAAAATCCACAAGGAAAATTTCATGGGTTGTATTGGAAAAATAAAGTTTTATAACTTTCTATCTAATATGATTTTTTAGTTGGTTTTATTTGTAAATTATTTCTGGATACATGGGAGTTGTGTGGAATGTTAGCAAGTTTTTAGTTGGTTTCTTCCTACTATATTGGATGGGTCACAGATAACTTAGTCCATTTTGTTTATGTAATGAGTAATTCTAATATTCTATTATATTGGATGGATCACAGATTACTATTAGTAATGAGTATTTTTTACATTTGTTAGGCATGGCTATTAGATCAGTAATTCTAATATTCTACTATAGATTATTATCAAAGGTGTCATTTCTAATAATTTCCGGTTTTATCCAAATTCACAATAAAAATAACTCATCAGTATTTCTACTATAGGTTTTTTAATCTTTACACTGAAATTATCGTGCAATGACATATTATAATTTACCACAAATGTCATTTTTAGTATCGCTACTTTATCTTCTCAAATGATAGGCTTCACTTAATTCATCTTGAAGCTACAATTTATTAGCATAAAACCAAGCTTAGTCATGGCGAGTTCTTTCCAAAGCTCAGGTAAACTGTAGGGAAACTGAAGTCCAATAATCGCTGTTGTTGGGCGTATAGAAGTTGAGACAAACCATTATTAGGACTTGATTCGGTGGTGAACTACACTATGGGGAAAATATTGCTTCCATATTTTAGAAACTAGCATGCTCTGCTAATAGGTAAATCTATTGTTGCTCTAAATATTCAATTTGTTTTGTCTATGCATTTCCTGTATCATATTTGTTACGTGTCTAGGAGCTGATAGATATCAGTATGTGAATGTTAAAAATCAAACTTTCATGTAACTTCGTATTTTATATTTATTAAAATATGATATACATTAATTGTCCTATTAATATCAATTCTTTCACACATCGAAAATACATTAATTGGGTTTGTTATATGTTAAAATATGATATATGCATTAATTGTCCTATTAATATCAATTCTTTCACACATCGAAAATACATTAATTGGGTTTGTTATACATAAAAATATGATATATACATTAATTGTCCTATTAATATCAATTCTTTCACACATAGAAAATGCATTAATTGGGACTGTGCTGCATTAACTTATTTATAGTTGTGATTTGTGATGAAACGCTTATTTTGTTGACTCATTCCCTAAAAACACATATTAGTGCACACGAAATACATACTAATAAATACCTATAATATCTCTCACAATTAATGAATGGATTTAATATATACCATGTATTAGGGTGATCTATAATTATAACATGTTCCTTATGAATACTTAATGTATATGGAACATTGCCATCACCTAATTTTTCTCATCACCTAATTGAATTATCCATCCTTATAAATTTTCAATGCATAACGATTTCGTATATATGAATGATCTAGTATCACAATCTAAATTTCCCATAACATGAGGATCAAGGCTTTCCTTTCTTCCTTTCAATATTATGCAGCTAGCCGGATTTTCAAATTTCCAACAGCACAGATCCAACTAGTGTTGCTTGCTTTCAATGCTTATATATTATAAGTAATATCCCACTATCTGTCCTAGGTAACTACTGTAAGTAATTTAATGTTCAGTATTTTGTCCTTACTTGAAATGAATAGGCCTTTTAAAGCTTAATAATAATTCCATGTTTTTCTTTTTCAATGTTACCATTAATACATAATCTTGTTACGCTACATGAATATTGTTTATATCACTGTTAGGTAACTATGCAGTGTTAACTTTGAATAACTTCTCATACATTATAGGGCATTCCAGAAAAAAGATAAGACTTATTGCAACCTATAAGAAATTAACATGGAGTAGATATTTCAGATAGTATTCACAATTCTTTCATTTTAAGCCTCTAGTTGGGCTATGCCTGTTGTCATCCTAAAAAAACATTTTAAATATCAATATTACATTCACAAAATAGCAACTTTCAACTAAAAATGTAAATAATACAAAAAAAATCAACTTGGAATAAAATCCAATTGCAACTCTAAGAAATTACATTTTCTCTTCTTGCAGGCTGGTACTGGTATATCAGATTAGGTTTATTCTTCATTGCTTTGCCATGCTTCTGTTGTGCCCAAGCCTTGCTGGCCCCAGGTTTGCTCAGCAATATAATGGGTTGTTGCTGGTTTGCTACATGCCTAATGACCTTCTCATTGGCTTTTGCACTTACACTCACCATCTGAGTCTGTTATCAATGGTGATACAAGTTCTGTACATGTACAAATCTGATTGCTCGGAGTGCTTGGTGGTCTAGCCGAATGCTTGGTGGATGTGGATGTGGCACAGCGGATAATTCAAACAAACTTCAATCGATGAAAATAGCAATCTGTGTATTGATGGATACTGAATTGCTCGAATTCGTTGATCCGAAGATACCGAACTCTAGCTATCTCTGACTCGTTGATCCGAAGATACCGGGAAAGAGATCTACGATTCTTCGACGTTGATCTTGCGCACAAGATACCGTGAATCGGCTTCAACAAACGATGATCCGAGCGCACTCGAATGACGTTAGTGGAGATAGGAGATACACTCGACTACCAATTGAAATTGAAAGCAACAAGCTAACAAAAGAGAATTTTATTCAATATTCAACAACCTTTACAAAATGACCATACACGCCTATTTATAGGCACATTACAATTTACACCAAAGAAACAACGAAATTACACTAAGTCCTAACTCGGTTCCGAGTTAACAACATCTGCTTCGCGACTTAAGGGATAGCTCGGCAACGACTTAATCTTCTTTTCGTGACTTAAGGAATAGCTCGGCAACGACTTAATCTTCTATTCGCGACTTAAGGGATAGCTCGGCAACGATTTAATGGAAGCTATCTCGGTTCCGACTTATGGTATCTCGTCGCCGACTTATGGAGCTTCATGAGTCAATCGCGCCTCAAAATCATCTCGCGCGCGCATATGGAGAAGGCAGGGAGGAGGCCAGGTTGCAATGGAATTGGAGTTAGTTCGTTCACGATTTGACGAGGCGGAGTTAGGTCAGTCGCGATAGGTCGGAGCATGGAATTAGGTCGTATGTCGGCATATGGGTTGGAGATAGGTCGGCAATTGGGGAATAGGTCGGCAATTGGGGTGGGAATTAGGTCGTAGGTCGGCGTGAAGGTGGGAGTTAGGTCGGTAATGTCGATATGTCGTAGGTCGGCAATGGGAAGGGTTAGGTCGGCAGAGTAAGGTCGTCTACGACCTTGGGTAGGTCGGCCGCGACTCAAAAGGGTAAGTGCTCCATCAGGATGCCAGTGGTGATCTAATCATTTGAGGTACCTTAAAATAATAATAATAATAATAATCTATAGTTAAATTATTTCATAGTTCTTTGTTGTCTCCTACTTTTATAAACTAGTAATAATAATAATCTTATGATCTTTTGAATCCTATCAACTGAAAGTTAAAATAAAGAAGTCCTTAATTACATGAGTTTGAGTGGCAGTGTCAGTGTGGTTTGTTGTGCACACTTACTGTTGGCGGGGGTGGTAATTGTTAGTAGTAGGCCTTGTTTTAAAAGGTTTTTTGTGGTAGAGTGTTATAAAGTAGTGTGCACAGGGTTATAGAGTGCTATACGTGTGGATGTTACATTTTCTTTTTCTGCTTAATTTAGGAGATCGAATCCACCGTCTCCAATGTATCCAATTATATTGTAGTTATTCATTAATGATAAGATTTGTTAATTATTATTTTAAACGTCTAAGTGAATGGTTTAGATTTGATTGTTAAATTTTACAGATAAGTTGCACACCAGTTCTAAAATCTCATTTGCATTAGTTATGTAAATAAGGGACTTTAATGGTATTTCCCTTTATCAATATTTCAATATAGAGTGTACTCAATAGTAATTGGTAACAATTTCTCTTCAGCAATGTAGAGCGTGTGTGTGTATTAGCAGAAGGTCCTACTTCCCTACGATCACATTAAGATTGACTGGTATATCTTGTTTTATATGTATTCCTCTTTCTTTTAGATTTCACTATAAATTAATGAGAGTGGTTGGTTGTATTATGTGAATAAAATATGCTTTAAGTCTATTACAACAGTCAGTACCAATATGGTTTTCCTGATTATACCAATGAAGACAAATGCTAATTTGCAGTTGGTTCCTGTTAAATGTCTTTGTTGTGCAGACATATTCTTTCAGATGGTACTAATGTCCTTCCTTTTGTTTTCTTAATTGTAAAATATTTTAATAACAGGTCAAACAGTTATCTATTTAATTGACTTTCTACACATTAGTTATGCTAAATATCTAATTTTGTAGTGTTACTGACATAATTGAATATTTTCATTATCTCTGATGCAGTTGATCGAATGAGCAAGGACAAAACGTGTTTGTTCTAGAGTACTCAAAGGTAATGTTGTACTTCAAAATTTTATATAGAAACATAGCACAACAATGCTTAAATGAGTTCCACTTGATTATCTACAGATGAACTAATATTGTTTCTATGTAATTAAAAGAGAGCGTGCACTACGATGACACTTAACATATCTACACCCCTTAATTATGTATCTCCTTTTGTGCATGTTAGTTGTAGACAATATGAGCCTGCATATTATATCAATCAAATTGATAGGGCTAGATATCTTAACTATATATATGCAATCATATAATAAAGGTGGAATTAAGTAGGTTAGAGTGGCATAATCTATTCTTAACTTAAATAGGCATCTTTTGAACTGTTAAGACCGTGACATGTAATCCATTTGAGTTTTAAATTGCCAGTGAGGACGCATAACACTGTTGTTTCTCTTACCAGCTTCCTGACCAACATATTAAGAGTAGACTAAGGATGGTAATGAATATTGCAAGCTTATATAAACAGAGAGTACAAAAAGAAGATAACTATACTCAAAATAGAGAAGTTCTCACTGCACCTTAGTAGCAATAGCCTTAGTAACAGTATACTCAGCTTTGTAGTAAAACACGATTAGTCAACTTCCATATAAACTAAAAAAAGAAAAATAAAATCCTACATTTACTATATATATAGAAGCCAAGAGAGGAGTTGCCCCCACTCAGCTTTGTAGAAATGAATATATAGAAAAAGTTGCAAAAATAATTGATTGATGTAGTGATTTTAGACCCTAAAAAGAGAAAAGGAAGAAGGTTACAACTCAATTGTAATATATGGACATTATAATAAGCGTCTTGCGAGCTGTGGCATTCAAGTTTTACCAATTTTCCTTCTCTAGCGAAATTGTTCAATCATAACAAAAAGTAAAGAATATCTGAGTTTCACATTAAAAAATATATCTTTGAATCTAAATCATGAACAAAAACACTAATAAGTGATTTTCTAAAAATTCTAAAAATGAATTGTTCCACTTTCTATGAGAGTAGAAAAATATGTTAATCTTAATTTCCTCTAAGATTATAACAATACTAGAAAAATAACATGTTATGTAAATTGGATTTAATTTTTTGATACTAATTACTTTCATTTCTATGAGATATTGCAAGAATTCAGTTTAACTCGCAAGGTTACATTCAACTTGAAGTAAATACTAATCTTGTATAAATTTTAAAACACTCCAGAGAAATTCACCCAAGAGATCAAACAACCATTGATTTGTTCAATGTCTTAGACTTGAGACTAAAGTATACGTAATTAATATATATATATATATATATATATATACATACAAACACATATACATACACATACATACACACACATGGAAACCCTTAAATCCTTTGCAACCGTTAGATATGAAGCAGCAAGGTTCTCAAAAATAGAATTTAAATTATAAATCGTAATGTTCAAACATCAAAATTGATATGGGATTGAAATTGTAAATCGTAAATTCAAAAATTCATATTATAAGGTTTGTACATAATTGGAAATCGATCTTGATGTTTGACTTGAGAATGTAGATACACTACTCTGTCCTAATTAACTATTAAGCCTGTGACATATGTACCGCTTTTCAATGCAATTCATAACTTCGATCTCGAACATATTGATGCCGACACTGCGTTGCAACTTGCTAGGGATTTCATCTATCTGTTTCTATCCAACACTTTTTTAGGAGCTTTTGTAAGTTTTGAATGTTCATATTTTCCCTTTCCTTGTGGATCTCATAATATTTAACTATGATTTTGAAATATCATATGCGGACTGGATTGCTCAGTGCATACATCATCAAAAGGTTATATTTTGCCAGGTTTGTTTGATCAATTTCTTTAATGAAGGAAAATGGAGACTTGCTAGTCATAAACTAATACCCATGAATTTAGTGTTATTTGATGTTTGGTATTTTATGTTCCAGGCACTCTACTGATCGTGAAGTTGCACTCATGATGCTTATGGAAAACCTATCATACATGCTGGCTGAAGGGTTTTTTTTCTTTTTTCCAATAATGTTAATATTTTAATTTTACAATATTCCGATGATATTAGATGCAAACTTGCTTTCTAGATATTGTGCATTTGTCTAATTTTGTATGCAGTTGGTTTATAAATTTTATCTCTCTTTACGGGTTTATGTAAACTTTGTTCATGGATATTGTGTTCAACTTATTTTATGGAAGTGATTAATAGTTATGCTTTTATTTTACAATTTTTAGTTTGATTTGTTTATGTTATGTACATTAACTGATTAAAATATAATTAAATGTAGTTTATATTAATGATATGTGTGAATATTGCAATGGCACAACATTGCTGTCAATTCTTTGAAAAAAAATGCATATCCCTACGACAGCGTTTATACATTGCTGTCAATTCATTGGAAAAAAATGCATATCCCTACGACAGCGTTTATACATTGCTGTCAATTCATTGGGAAAAAAAATGCATATCCCTACGACAGCGTTTATACCTTGCAGTAGAAAACTATTAACAGCGTTTATACCTTGCAGTAGAAAAATTATTAACAGCGTTTAAAAAACGCTGTAGAAAGTGGGTTTTTGACAGCGTTTATATTTTGCAGTTAAAAATTTAGGGTCAACGACCGCATGTCGTTATACAGCGTTTTTAAAAACGCTGTGAAAACTTTTAACAGCGTTTTTCAAACGCTGTGAAAAGTCTTTTTTGTTGTAGTGCACTTACAGCCGGAGGTGAAGCGACGGATGGAAACAGAGTCATCCTTGATAAAAAACCATTCTTTCTTAAACATACTGAACTTCGAATATAAGTCCAGGATAGGCTTGAAAGATACGGCTGATTCCAAGCTGATGTATGGAGACCCCTTCTTATAGCCTCTCAAATTGTACAAGTACCGGATCTCCCAGTTGGAGGGAGGACGCCCGTATCTCCTCTGGAAAATGACAAACAGGCTCACTAGAATGGCGTAGGAGTTAGGCTGAAGCTGAAACAGAGCTACCTTCAAGTAGGTGATAAAGATGATTATCCAAGCATTGATCGGGGGAATGGCCCCACACATACAATGGTACCTACTGTAGGCGAAATATCCTTCGGGGGGATTATATGGCATCACTCCTTCCCCCGACAATAACATACGCGCTCTGTCAATCCCAAAGGAGTGAGAAATAACGTCAAGCTGCTCGCCTTTGAGAGAGCTAGGGAAACAGTCAGTAGGTGATTTCAGAAGCTCCTGAGGGCCATACCCGTCTACTAGTGACCTCGGGGTGGGCCCATGACGTCCCAGTCCTGACTGAGCCGGGGGCACTGTAGACGGATCTTCTCTGTCCTGGGATTTCTTCTTTTCTGATCGGGTTTCAACTTTATGAGACATTATCTGCAACACAAAGGAGTACATCATTAAAACAAAGGATGTAGAGATATAAACAAGCAAGTGCGTACAATCTAGAATTTCATTTGTAATTCGAAACAAGAAAGGTTACAAAGTCATTCGACAGTTCAAGGTTACAAAGTCATTCGGCAGTTCAAGGTTACAAAGTCATTCGGCAGTTCAAGGCTACAAAGTCATTCGGCACTCGAAATCCCCGAGTCCATTCGGTTAGGCAAATCGAAAGTTCATCCGGCAGAAGAGGGCCTCACCTGGTCTTGCTGTTGAAGTATGGTTCGGTGCTCGTTTGATTTGGCAAAAGCAAAAACTTTGGTTCGGCTAGTACGGAATAAGAGGGGCATGAGGCTCCTACTTATAGGCGAACATGGACGATCGAACCAACCGGTTCGGCAGTTGAAACCGAACGAACTAAAACAAAGCGAGACGCATGTTGGCATGTGCCCCACTTTGGGGGGCAAATGTTGGACGAAGTCCCACCGGACCAAGACCACCGAATCAAACCCAACTCCACTCCCCTCTCATCACCGAACCAACTCATGACCGAACCAAAACCTACTCCATCACCACCGAACCAATTTACTTCACTACCTACCGGACCAACCTACTCCACTGCCTACCGGACCAACCTACTCCACTGCCTACCGAACCAGCCTCTACCGCTCCACCTATTACCGAATCAAAACTATCACCGGACCAAGTTGCACCGGACCAAATCCCACCGGACCAAGACGTTCCGGACCCACTTTGCCAGGCCAGATTGTATCAGCCCAGGCCCACCAACAGCTATATACATCCAAGACCCCTACCCCCAGCCTCACTCTATAAATAGAGGGGTAGGGGTACAACAATGGGGACAAGTTTGAGAGCTCAAGCATGGATAGAACTTTCAAACAACTTTCATATACTTGTATCAAAGCTTTGTACTTGTAATATGAACAAGAAAGGAGAAATAATATATAAAGTTGACGTAGGCACATTCTGGCTGAACCACTATAAGTCTGCGTGTCTTTTACAGTTTAGTCCCTACTTTTTACATATTTGCATAAATCACCCAGATCACTAAAAACAACGCAAAATCAACTAAATCATACGACTTGGAGGTGTTTGCCCATTTTTTGTGCAAACTTAAGTTATATGAATCAGCATGCATTTTTGAAAAAGAAAAAAGAAAGAAAAAAATATGCAAGCATGCTTCTAATAATTTAACAATTAAAATTGCAGCTTTCATTTCGAAGATTATTTGTAACAGATACATACAAGAAACAGGTTAAATTTGGGGAATCAAATTTATATAAATGTGTGTTCCTGTCTATTTGTTTACTAATCAAATAGGCATAAAGTTCAATTCATGAAAAGTATGCGTATGCCACAATTTTCCTTGTTATGTCAGGAGTTGCTAGTGCCAGGATACTTTAACCAACATGGTACATCGACATGTACAATGGTTGGTACAAATTTAATCTCTTTTTAATTATAATAACTAAAACATAAGTTTTCACAATTTTTAAAGCTGCCATATTAGCATTTATATGAAAAATTAATTCCTCGGCAGGTCTGTTCATGCTTATGTAGAAAAATATAATTAGTTGATGAATGATAATCAAGGAGTAAGTAATAGATTTCCTTCAGTTGGATCATTACACGACCAATATTCTTTTACATTATTCAAGCATTTGTATTTATTGGTGTGCAATAAGAGGTAATAACCTGAACTACTTTTAAATATATGAATTTATAACCAAAATGGTGATTGGAAGTACTTGCTTACCTGTTCAACGTAGGACAGCAAAAGATGTTGCAATAGAAGTGGTTGTGCTCGCTGAAGATGAGTGTAACCAGGAACTGTTAATCCTTCATTCTTTAAAGCTAACTTGACAGGAGACACCTGAAATTATTGATATTACAAGGTGTCAATTTAAAATAGCTAATAGTTCTTCAATAGTAATAACTGATATTACATTCACATAATTCAATAATTGATATTAAGTACTTACATGGCAAACAATAAACAAAATTAATAAATTATATCATCAAAAATCATGGCCACCAACATGCCTCATTAAATTTATGTATTATTATGATTTCAATTGGAAGACTTATAGTATGCTCTATATTTTTCTTTTTTCTGTTGTCTTTTTTTACTGTGTAAGCATATTCGTAACGTCAACACCAAATTAATGTTTCAATCAACAATTACACACCTTGCTCCTCCATCTACTAAGATTGCCCTAAAACAAATACACATAAAAAGTTGCTACATCCACCAAACCATCGTCAACAACAATGGAGATTATTAACTAACTTCAAAAAATGAAATTTCAAAGTTTTTTGTAATGACACTATGGCAATTATCTGTTTCTTTAGCATGTAACTGCAACTAAGCAAAATAAAACTGATTGCAAAATCAAAACTAATTGCAAATTAAAAAATTCAAACAAAAATTAGAGCTATGGAAATGGGATTATCGGATTGAATGGGGCTACCTGATTGTCGATGGTCGGTTGCATGCGTGAGCTGAGAGGGCACAATGATTTTATGTTGAAATCCTGTCCGCACATCCCTATATGGGGGCAAAATATGAGTTTGGTCAACACTCTTTAACAAAAGGAATCCCTTGTTGTTACATGCGACCAAACTCATATATATACCACTTCACTTCCATTATTTTTCATGATGTGGGACTATTCTTCCTTTTAATATGCGTCCATTACCCACACACAATGCGAGACACCCCAACAGATTTCCACCTTGGCTCGCATCCATATATGCATCTTCCAATACACCAACAACGATGCCTGCACCACATTGAGACTCTACACCCAACAGATCTCCACCTTGGTTCGCATCCATATATGCGTCTTCCAATATGCCAACAACGATGCCTGCACCATATTGAGATTCGGCTCCCGTGTCATTCTACCAGATCCAATGTACCATGGTCAAGCTCCACCTTAAGTCTGACTACTTAAGCCTACACCGCTAGCCACAATGATTTACAGATCTCTTACGCATTGTCCATTGTCCCAGGCATTACCATCGGCTCTGATACCATGTTGAAATCCTGTCTGCACATCCCTATGTGGGGATAACATATGAGTTTGGTCAACACCCTTTAACAAAAGGAATCCCTTGTTCTTATATGCGACCAAACTCATATATATACCACTCCACTTCCATTATTTTTCACGATGTGGGACTATTCTTCCTTTTAATATGCACCCATTACCCACACGCAATGCGAGACACCCCAACAGAAAATATGTTGTGCAAAAATTTCACAAATGCGGAAAAACAATAAACAGGATCTAGATTTGCCAATTTGAACATCACTTAATCTAGCAACAGTTATTCTATTACTCCAAATAAATAGCAAATAACTATAAAGAAGAAAAGAGACACATAATATTTATACTGGTTCCACTATCATCAAGGTAGTGTACGTTCAGTCCAAAGGAAAGAGATTTTATTCCACATGAGAGGGTTACAAGAGATTACAAGATAAATGTTTACATACCAAAGCCCTAAATTAGGGATAACAAGAAGAGACACTCTATTTGGAGATCGCTGGATGAATGCCAGGATAGATTTACAATTAAGTCTACCTCAATTTATAACCAATGTAAATTCATGTGAGCCATCAATCAAATACCAAGATATGGTAAGAAGATAATGGAGGCAAATTACAATGGTAACAAATCACGCAAACATAGCAAGTAACTCACTCATTCCAAAGATGGAAGAAAATAATCCAAAAGCAATGTGATTACGAAGAAAGAAATAATATGCATATCATTTTGCATATATATTATTCCATAACGTGCGCATGCATATATTTCCTTGCCATCCCATTCAAATGCAATCCAATAATTTTATGCATTTCCATAATGAACACATGTGATTACTTTCCTTTTTGCATATTTGTTTCATTCTATTTGTGATTTTTTATCACCAAAATTTAACACTCTACCTTGATGCAAAATCACATATCTCCAACACTCCACCTCGAGTCAAATTTTATTTTTAACATAAAACTCTTAAAAATGAAATCCAACTTCAACCAAAATCTCTTAACGAGATACAGACCAAAAATGAATATTTACCCAATGGGTTCCGGCAAGGCCACCCCCCATCACACCTTGCTAACGAGCTCAGACTATGTCCCCGCCCGCCAACAAAATATTGCAAATATCCAAAATCAAAAGAAGGTAGATACCAAAATAATCTCAAAGCCACCAAGGCCAAAAAATTCTCTCAATCACCAATCCAAATACAGAGCCGAAAAACAAAAGCCAATGGACATAACAAGGCTAATCCAAAACTCTGTATGCAAGACAAATCTCTCTCCTCCCACATAGCTTATCTGCCAAACAACAAATTTCCCATGGAAATCACCATAAGACTCTCACATCAACATTGAGCCATGAAGCAAATACAGGTTCCCAAATCCAAATGTTCCTTCAACACAGTAAGCTCCTTATCACCAAATTTCCAAGACTGGAACGCTCTTCTCTCTCAACATAATCTCCTCCGTCTTTATCTTCAATATTTACACAAAATCTCTTTTTCTGTCCAAATGAGTAATAACATAATTACCACCGGATCTACTGCTCTTTCTAGAAGCCATTGATGCACAAATTTAAACAAATCGCCTTGCTCTGATACCAATCTATTGTGCAAAAATTGCACAAATGCGGGAAAACGATAAACAGGATCTAGATTTGCCAATTTGAACATCACTTAATCTAGCAGCAGTTATTCTATTACTCCAAATAAATAGCAAATAACTATAAAGAAGAAAAGAGACACACAATATTTATACTGGTTCCACTATCATCAAGGTAGTGTACGTCCAGTCCAAAGGAGAGAGATTTTATTCCACATGAGAGAGTTACAAGAGATTACAAGATAAGAGTTTACATACCAAAGCCCGAAATTAGGGATAACAAGAAGAGACACTCTATCTGGAGATCGCTGGCTGAATGCCAGGATAGATTTACAATTAAGTCTACCCTCAATTTATAACCAATGTAAATTCATGTGAGTCATCAATCAAATTACCAAGATATGGTAAGAAGGTAATGGAGGCAAATTACAGTGGTAACAAATCACACAAACATAGCAAGTAACTCACTCATTCCAAAGATGGAAGAAAATAATCCAAAAGCAATGCGATTACGAAGAAAGAAATAATATGCATATCATTTTGCATATATATTATTCCATAACGTGCTCATGCATATATTTCCTTGCCATCTCATTCAAATGCAATCTAATAATTTTATGCATTTTCATAATGAACACATGTGATTACTTTCCTTTTTGCATATTTGTTTCCTTCTATTTATGATTTTGTATCACCAAAATTTAACACTCCACCTTGATGCAAAATCACATATCTCCAACACTCCACCTCGAGTCAAATTCTCTTTTTAACATAAAACTCTTAAAAATGAAATCCACCTTCAACCAAAATCTCTTAACGAGATACAGACCAAAAATGAATATTTACCCAATGGGTTCCGGCAAGGCCACCCCCCATCACACCTTGCTAACGAGCTCAGACTATGTCCCCGCTCGCCAACAAAATGTTGCAAATATCCAAAATCAAAAGAAGGTAGATACCAAAATAATCTCAAAGCCACAAAGGCCAAAAAATTCTCTCAATCACCAATCCAAATACAGAGCCAAAAAACAAAAGCCAATGGACATAACAAGGCTAATCCAAAACTCTGTATGCAAGACAAATCTCTCTCATCCCACATACCTTATCTGCCAAACAACAAATTTCCCATGGAAATCAACATAAGACTCTCACATCAACATTGAGCCATGAAGAAGATACAGGTTTCCAAATCCAAATTTTCCTTCAACACAGTAAACTCCTTATCACCAAATTTCCAAGACTGGAACGCTCTTCTCTCTCAACATAATCTCCTCCGTCTTTATCTTCAATATTGCACAAAATCTCCTTTTCCGTCCAAATAAGTAATAACATAATTACCACCGGATCTACTGCTCTTTCTAGAAGCCATTGATGTACAAATTTAAACAAATCGCCTTGCTTTGATACCTATCTGTTGTGCAAAAATTGCACAAATGCGGAAAAACAATAAACATGATCTAGATTTGCCAATTTGAACATCACTTAATCTAGCAGCAGTTATTCTATTACTCCAAATAAATAGCAAATAACTATAAAGAAGAAAAGAGACACAATATTTATACTGGTTCCACTATCATCAAGGTAGTGTACGTCCAGTCCAAAGGAGAGAGATTTTATTCCACATGAGAGAGTTACAAGAGATTACAAGATAAGAGTTTACATACCAAAGCCCTAAATTAAGGATAACAAGAAGAGACACTCTATCTGGAGATCGCTGGCTGAATGCCAGTATAGATTTACAATTAAGTCTACCCTCAATTTATAACCAATGTAAATTCATGTGAGTCATCAATCAAATTACCAAGATATGGAGAGAAGATAATGGAGGCAAATTACAATGGTAACAAATCACGCAAACATAGCAACTAATTCACTCATTCCAAAGATGGAAGAAAATAATCCAAAAGCAATGCGATTATGAAGAAAGAAACAATATGCATATCATTTTTCATATATATTATTCCATAACGTGCGCATGCATATATTTCCTTGTCATCTCATTCAAATGCAATCCAATAATTTTATGCATTTCCATAATGAACACATGCGATTACTTTACTTTTTGCATATTTGTTTCCTTCTATTTGTGATTTTGTATCACCAAAATTTAACATGTCATTCTACCAGATCCAACGTACCATGGTCAAGCTCCACCTTAAGTCTGACTACTTAAGCCTACACCGCTAGCCACAACGATTTACAGATCTCTTGCGCATTGTCCATTGTCCCAGGCGTTACCATCGGCTCTGATACCATGTTGAAATCTTGTCCGCACATCCTTATGTGGGGGCAACATATGAGTTTGGTCAACACCCTTTAACAAAAGGAATCTCTTGTTGTTACATGCGACCAAACTCATATATATACCACTCCACTTCCATTATTTTTCACGATGTGGGACTATTCTTCCTTTTAATATGCGTCTATTACCCACACACAATGCGAGACACCCCAACATTTTATTCAGCTTTCTTCGTGAGCCGAGAGGGCATAGCCGAATATTGAAACTGTTGTTGCCACAACAATTTTTTTCCCCTTGGGTCGTTTGCTGCCCTAGACATATGTCTAGGTTGCTTGGGCCTTGGGCCGACTCTGAGTATAAAAGATGCCTCTTTTAAATCCTACGTCGAAAAATTATTGAAAACCAAGCTTTCAGTAATTGTAGCATTGGTACATCTTTACCAATAAGTAGTTAATCATCAACATATAAAACTAAGGATGTAATATCATCATTTTGTTCTTTCTTATACACACATATTATTCATGTTTTGAATGAAACACAACTCTCTGATTACCTTGTTAAAACATTTTTTCAACTCCTTGATGCTTGCTTAAGACTATAAATTGAGCTTAAGAGTCTACATGCCTTATCGCCACTCCCATTGTCTTCAAACACTTTGGTTGCGATATATAAACAATCTCTTCTAAATAACCATTTAGAAATCTTATTTTAACGTCCATCTACCCTATTTTATAGTCATTGAAAGCAGCAACTATAAGTGGAATCCTAATTGAGTTAAGTATAGAGACCCAAGAAAGCGTTTTGCTATAATCTACACCTTGAATTTGATGAAAATCTTTTGCCACTAACCATGCTTTATCTCCTTCGAACTTTCCATCTGCACTAAACTTTTTCTTAAAGAACTGTTTGCAACCAATGCATTTTACACCTTTGGGTACTTTTTTCAAAGTTTAGACTTTTATTTTGTACAAGGAATCTGTTTCGAATTTCATCGCATCAAACCATAAGGCAAAGTATTTACTATGCAAGACTTGTCGGTAGATAAGGGCTCATCATCATAGATAACGTAGGCAAAAATCTCGCTGTCAATGAGAAACAGTAGGATATAAATGGAACATGAGATTCCCTACTTAACCTTCTAATAGGTTTCCTATCCTCTATGGCTATTGAACTACTATCTAAATATTTAGTCTCTATGGAAGTTTCTTGGATCTCATCCAAGTCTATTTTACTGCCAATAATTTCTTGTGATAGAAGTCCTTTTCCAAAATGGTGGCATGTCTCAAAGCAAACAAATTTTGTTCCTCGGTATGATAGAATATGTATTCATGATAATTTCTAAGATACCCAATAAACTTGGTAAAACTTATCCAGCCTCAAGTTTACTGGGGTTTATGTTCTTAACAAAAGATGGACAACCCTACACCATAAGATATATAAAGTCGGATTCGTACCATTTCATAACTCGTATGAGGTCATAGGAACAAATTTAGATGGTGCATAATTCAACATATATGTCGTGGTTTCAAGCGCATATCCGCTAAAGAAAAGAGGCAACTTAATATCACTCATCATTAACTGAATATTGTCTATTAGAGTTTGATTCTCCTTTCCAAAATACAGTTGTGCTGAGGAGTATAAGAAGGAGTGACTTGAGAGAGAATCTCGTTCTCTTTTAGGTACTATTGAAGTTCATATCCAATGTACTCACCACTTTAATTAAATATAAGTATTTTAACTTTCTTACATGTCTGGCTTTCTACTTCATTCTTATATTCTATGAATTTATCGTAGACGTTTGACTTATGTTTATAAGATACACGTATCAAATATCTAGATAAATCATTAGTGAATGTGACGAAGTACAAGGATCCACCTTGGTAGCTATATAAATAGCACCACATACATCTGTATGTACCAGTCCTAAGAGTTCATCAACTATTTCGTTGCTCCCACTGAATGAGTGCTTGGTCATTTTCCTTTAAGACACTTTGTACAAGTATCAAATGATTCAGAATCAAATGATGATATCAACCATTGGTTCCTTAAGTTGATCAACCTTTTATCACTTATATGGTCTACTCTACAGTGCCAAGGGTAGCTGTTATTTATTTTAAATGCATTATATGATTGTAGTGAAGTATAAATCCCATCTTTTAAGTGTACCAAATCAAATCAAATAGTTAAATTATTATAACAAATATTGAACGGCAAAGTTAGAACGACAGGCTAAGGTTTCGGTGAGGGCTAGGGTTTCGGGGTTGAGGCAGGAAGACAAGGCAGCGAAACATGAACGAGACGAGGCAGCGACGAGACGAGAAGACGAGACAGCGGGCATAAACATGAACCTCGCTCCGATACCATGTAAACGTTTGTAAAACGTTTGTAAACTCAAATAAGAAGAAAAAGATAATTCATATTATTTAGCAAAACCAAGACGGCTGAGCAAAAAGATTGATTACATTAGGGTTACATAGATATGTTTATATAGATAGAAAGCATAAGTAAGAAAAGGCTAAAAAGCCCAAACAAGAAATTGATCAATATGCTAACACATAACATTTCATTACAGATAAAACAATATTTTTTTCCATCAAATGAGAAATAGAAATTATTCCACTAATAAAGTTTGGTACAAAATAACAATTATATAAAACTAAATCATGTCCACTAGCAAGCTTCACAAAGTAATCCCCTACCGCTACAACAGTTACGGTAGCTCCACTTGCAATGTTAAATTACATTTCCATGTTCCCTCCCTTTAGCGAACTACAAATATGAGTTACGGATCTAGTGTCTTAAATCCAAAATTAGCACTAATAGAAGAACAATTTTCTATAAGGAAAATGTCTTTAGAACCGAAATCATATCCCTGAGTATCTTTAGATATTCCAAACAGTTTCATTTCCGGTGTACTTTCTTAGAGAAATGACACTTTCATCATTCCCTTCTTTGGCCTAAGCTTTACCTTCACCCTTCAGCCTACACTTGCTCTTCTTCAAACTATTTGAAGAAGATGTACCTTGTTCTTTCGTGAACATACTATGGCGGCTAAAGGAGACGGTCCAGCAATTGGAATCGATCTTGGAACAACTTACTCTTGCATTGGAGTACGACAGCATGATATATAGAGTCGAGATCATTGCTAATGATCAAGGAAACCGAAGCACTCCTCCTTATGTTGCATTCACTAATCTCGAGAGGTTAATCGGAGATGCTTCAGGTTGCTATGAACCCTGCTAACAATGTTTTTTTGTGAATTCTTTCATCTCAATTTTGGGTTTCTAATTTCTATTTAATCACTGGATTATTGGAATTTGGATTTGTGATTTGTGGGTGTTATTGGTGATACATGTTTATTATTCTGGAAATAGTCAAAATGCATTTTAGATCTAATAAGTCTTTAATTCGTGTGTAATTTATATTATGATTCATTTTGGCATGTCAGCTAAATTTTTGTTTGTTGTTTTTGTGCCTCTATTTAAATTTGAACGTGTAGTTTTATTTGAAGTAAAACACAAAACACTAGCAAAATGTCAGTGCCACGTTTTGGGTATGTTGATCTTGTCTGTTTGATTCATCTATAAGCTGGTTGTGTTCCTTTATTAGATTTTGGATCTTGTCTTTAATTCGTGCCACGTTTTGGGTACTTTAAACACTATACTACACTAGTATAACCGCACAACGGTGGAAAAACCGACCGTTGTGTTATATGATATGAATGAAAAAAATATTTGTTAATTTTTTTTTCTTTATTAATAATTTGATGAAAAATTAACTGCATTTTTAAAAAAACTGAAAGTAATTGAAAATGTGTAAAATCAGTTATAATAAGGATTGTAAATGTAGGTCAACTTGATACTAAGGATCTGCCATCAATGTATTGATATGAACCACTCATAGACATATACATATATATGTATTAAAAAGGATCAATATACTCTTAATTATGAGCTTATTTGTAGCTCTAACATAAATTTCAGTACCATTTGACAAAAACAAACCATACTAGGATGAACAAGTCGGCGTAAAAAAAAACAACAATTATTTTCTAATACATTCGATATTGTTCAGAATAGTTAAAATGTAGCAGGCAAAACGAGAAAACATACACCAAAATGTAAGCATCCATGAACAAATTCAAAATAAGCATATTTGCTTCCAATCCAAATTATTACATGTAAGGAAATATGTAAGGAAGGCAGCCTAGATCAACAGCATATCTACTGCCTCAGGCTCTGCAGGATGTATTGAGCATACAGATCCCTGCAATAAATCCATCATCAACTTTAGTTTAAATAAATGAAAAATAGAATCACAAATTTAAACATGTTTTTTTTCCGGAAAAAGGAAAAAAATGAGAAAAAAAATGAAAGAAAAAGGGGGAAAACAGCAGAAATAAGACCTACTATATAACTACTTTTACAAATTCCAACGCCCTAAAAATAAGATCTAACAATTAAACATGCTTTACAAGTTCAAAACGCTTCTAAGAATAAGATCTAAAGTTAAACTTCCTTTACAAATTCAAAATACTTCTTTACAAATATACAAATCTATCACTTGAAAATAAAAAATCATTTTTTCGACTGATTTAAACACATACAATTTATTAAAAAAAACAATTCACGCGCGTAGCGCGTGCCGTAGCACTCGTTATATATAACTCAAACGTACAGGGTACTATCTAAAAGCTGTATATAAAAGCGAAGTCACACTTCATTGACAAGTGATAAGTGCAAGCTATGTCAAGCATGGATGCAATATCTACATATTTCAACAAACATGATAAAACTAAAAAGAATAATAAAAGTACACAGTAACCATACATATTATACATAAACTTACATCGAGTACTGGATTGCATCAATAGCATTAGTTGCAGGCAGAAAATCATCGACAGCAACCTCCTTGTTCTCATTTTTCTTATCTAGAAACAAGTAGATAATTATATTATATTAAGTCAATTAATCAACAGCACCAAGGAATTACATGAACCCATTATTGTAAAAAAGTTATCATTAACCAGCTGTGGTCTTGTTTATTGATCACAACATTGCAAAATAAAATAAATGAATGAATAAATAAATAAAAATAAAGCTGCTCACAATGATGCACAAAACATGATCAATTTCAGACTGCCGGTTTGTACATTATAAAAATCATTTCAATCAACTAAAATATGTTAATAAAGTAAAACTTACAGTCTTCAAAGAAGCGCTTGATCTCACTAAGACGATGTGGAGAGAGCTCTTTAATGTCCCTTAAGTGACGGTACTCAGGATCATCAGCACATACAGCAATTATTTTATCATCACCTTCTCCCTATTATTTTACAAAACTAGTTACCAAAGTCTCATAATATGATTTGATTCCTGTAAAATAATTAATTCCTCTCCTTTTTGTTTATTCAGCAAAGTATTGTTATATACATAGTAAGTAGCATTCTTCTAGGCTACAAATCAGAATCTACCATTTACTTGGTTTACAAGATATTATATACATAAATATATATGCTATCACACCCCCTCAGTCTTAGCAGGAGGTTGTCGGACGCTGAGACTGTCCCGAAAATCATCAAACAGTACGCGCGGAAGCCCTTTTGTAAATATATCTGCGATCTGATATCGAGATGGGACATGTAGGACACGCACTTCTCCTTTTTGCACCTTTTCACGAACAAAGTGGATGTCCATTTCAATATGTTTAGTGCGCTGATGTTGAACTGGATTCCTGGATAGATATATCGCACTAACATTATCACAATAAACCAGCGTTGCTTTTTGGATCGGACAATGGAGCTCTAAAAGAAGATTTCGGATCCAACAAGATTCGGAGACAACATTAGCAACTCCTCTATACTCAGCTTCGGCGCTGGAACGAGAAAGAGTAGGTTGGCGTTTAGAAGACCATGAAATCAAGTTATCCCCGAGAAATATGCAATAGCCGGAGGTGGATCGTCTAGTATCCGGACAACCACCCCAATCTGCATCTGTATAAGAGATGAGTTTACCAACAGATGACTTATAAAGATGCAAACCAAAATTAGAGGTACCCTGAACGTAGCGTAATATGCGCTTAAGAGCATTCATATGCTCATTCCTCGGATCATGCATGTGAAGACACACTTGCTGCACAGCATATGAAATATCAGGACGGGTGAATGTAAGGTATTGCAATGCTCCTGCAAGTCGTCGATACTTAGTCGGATCCTCATATGGGGCATCATTAGAGCCACTAAGCTTTGGCTTAGTATCAACAGGAGTTGGGCAAGTGTTGCAGTTGGACATGCTGGCTCGTTCAATAATTTCTTCAGCATATTGCTTCTGTGATAAGAATAAACCATTGGCATTTCGAGTAACAGCAATTCCCAAGAAGTAACTGAGTGGACCAAGATCCTTCATAGCAAACTCCGCACCCAAGAGTTTCATAATAGACTTACGTAGAGCATCAGATGACGCTGTAAGAATGATGTCATCGACATAAAGCAGAATATATGCAATATTCGTCCCTTTTTGATAAATAAACAATGAGTGATCAGATTTACTGTGAGAGAAACCAATTTTGGCAACATAGTCTGTAAATCGTTGGTACCAAGACCGCGGAGCTTGTTTAAGGCCATATAAAGATTTCTTTAGCAAGCAAACATAATCAGGATGATTTGGATCTTTAAAACCCAATGGTTGATGCATGTATACTGTTTCATTGAGATTACCATGCAAGAAGGCATTCTTAACATCCAACTGATGAATATGCCAAGAATGAGACAGTGCTATGCTCAAAACAGCCCGAATAGTAGCCGGTTTAACTACCGGACTAAATGTTTCTTCGCAGTCTACTCCTTTTCGTTGAGACCTGCCATCACCTACAAGACGGGCTTTATGCCGCTCAAAAGAACCATCAGATTTTCGTTTATGACGAAAAATCCACATAGACCGAATAACATTCACATTAGGTGGACGAGGTACTAACTCCCATGTCTTATTTTTAATAAGAGCAGCATATTCATCTAACATTGCACTTTTCCAATTTGAGTCATGGAGAGCACTAGCAGGATTTTTAGGTAGTGGTGAAATGGAGATAGTTGTCGATGTGTTCAAATTGGTAGTGTATTTATGGTTAGGCTTGAATATACCATTTTGGCTTCGTGTAGTCATACGATGAAGCATGGGATTAATGGGTCTGGACCTGCTTTGGGTTGTTTGGGTTGTGGAAGTGATGGTCGGTTGAGGTAATGAATGTGAAGATTGGGTTGAGGATGTCAATGGGGTCTGCAGGCTGCTTGTGGGAGAGTGTGGTGGGCTGCTGGTCACATGTGGAGTGGACTGAGAAGGTTGAGTAGGTGAAGGAATTGTGGTCTGTGTGCCACTATTACTAGCATGATTTTGGAGTGTTTGGCATGGGCTTTGGGATGGAGTATGTAGTTGCTGCTCGTGGGGAAGGATAGGTGATAAAGTTTGGACCGGAGAAGGTATGGGCTGCTGAGGGTGGACAGCACGAGATTGGGCTGAAACCATGTGGATTGGAGAGCCGGTTCTGGGAGGAGGTTGCGGAGATTGCAATGGAGAGTTGGTTTGCTGATTTTGTGTAATTTGTGAAGAAGATCGAGTCATGGAATTGATCAGATATGGAGAAACGCCATGGTCCAAAAAATCATATGTATGAGGAACGTGGTCGTGAATTTTTGAGAACGGAAATTGCGTTTCATCAAAAAGTACATGACGACAGATAATTATTTTTCTGTTTGACATGTCATAACACTTATAACCACGGTGATTGGAAGGATATCCAAGAAAAGCACATGGAGTAGACCTTGCTTGCAATTTATTTATGGTGGTGGAAGGAAATAACGGATAACAAAGACAACCAAAAACTCGAAGATGTGAATAATCAGGATCTTTATAATAAAGAATTTGAGTTGGAGATGAGTATCCTAAAATTTTGGTCGGAAGAATATTAAGGAGATAGGTGGCCGTTTGGAGTGCATGATGCCAAAAGGAAGGTGGCATAGATGCATGTGCAAGTAAAGTACGAACAATATTATTGATTGATTTAATATGCCGCTCTGCTTTTCCATTTTGAGGGGAAGTATGGGGACATGAAAGGCGGAATTGCATTCCATTTTGCTCACAAAATTTTTGGAATGAACCATTAACAAACTCCGTGCCATTATCACATTGAATAGTCTTGATGTTTCTATCAAATTGAGTTTTAATGAGAGTTTTGAAAGATTTAAATATAGAAAAGACTTGTGATTTTCTAATGATCGGAAAAGTCCACAAGAATTTAGTGAAATCATCAAGAAATAACACATAATAACGATGCCCGGATGAACTTGCTACGGGCGAAGTCCAAAGATCACTGTGAATAATATCGAATGGAAATACAGTAAAAGACAATGAACTTTTAAACGGCAATTTAATGTGTTTTCCAAGAGGACATGATGAACAAAAAGAACTACGAGCATTATTACATTCAATAAAGTTTTTACGACAAAGAGAACTAAGAATATTAGCTCCTGGATGTCCTAAGCGGTTATGCCACAAATCAGAAGACAAAGCAAGAGAAACTGAAGGAGAATCGGCTTGATTTTTGATGAAGATAGGATAAAGATCACCCGTGCTGTCACACCTCATTAGAATGGTCCCCGTCCGTAAATCCTTCACAGAAAATCCAAATGGATCAAACTCGATTGAAACTAAATTGTCAGTTGTAAATTTTCGAACAGAAATTAGGTTTTTAATAAGTTTTGGTGCATGCAAGACATTTGTTAGGTTTAGTGGAGGGTATGGTGGAGAAAGTTTAGTGTTTCCATAACCCTGAATTGGAATTAAGTGCCCATTACCAACAATAATGCTATGATTATTATTGCTCGAATTAAAATAAGGTGAGAGCATACCTTGATCCGCAGTCATGTGAGATGTTGCACCGGTATCCATGTACCAGTTTCCATCTGGTTGGGAGAGTGAGAGGGTGTGCATGGCTGCGTCGATGTCGGTCGGAGCATAACTTGGAGCATAATTCGAAGTACAACCAACCATCGAAGGTGCTGCCATATAGGCTTGAGATGGTCGAGGACCTAGAACTCCCGGTTGACGAGGCTGCACTGGTCGGGGCTGCTGCCATGAGACAGTGGGATACGGACAAGGAGGGGCTGCCCACTGTGGACTCCATTGTCCATGCATGGGCTGCCATTGCTGCTGTGGACCCCAGAAGGTAGGTCGCTGCTGCCAGTGCTGTGGTGTCTGCTGGCTTCCACTGCTGTTGCCGCCTTGTTGTCTGCCGCTTCTTCCAGTCTTTTGGTCGCTGCCCCTTCCGCGGTTGTTGCCGCCTTTTCCACGATTGTTTTTCTTCCCTTTATTATTATTAATGTTTCTGTTTTGTTGCTGAGTTGGGGATGAATAACCATTGTCAGAACCACCGTTGGAGGAGGTGATAAGAGCAGTCGAACTGGTTGAACCACCGGACTCACGAGCCGCTCGTTTTTTAATTGTTGTTTCTTCCATCTTAAGTCTGGAACGAGCAGTTTCAAATTCAGGAAGGGGATCTTGATTTTGAATGATTGTAACATACCCGGCATATTCATCAGTTAAGCCCCCTATCATCTTTAAAACTAAACGACTGTTAGAGACCGGTGCATCGACGTCGGCAAGTTGGTCGGCCAGCAGTTTTAGGCGAGTGCAGTAGGCATCCACATCCGCAAAATCTTCAAAATTGGTGGTGGAAAATTCATTCTCAAGGTGAACTGCTCTAGAATGCTTGTTATCTTGAAATATGTTTTCTAATCTCTTCCAAGCTTTCGCAGCAGAGTCATCTTTCGTGAGAATGGTGAGAAGAAGGTCTTGAGAGATCGTCCCATATATCCATTGAAGGACAGCCGCATCGAGACGATCCCAAAGGTCAGGATCCGCTGCCTTGAGTTCATCTTCCTTCTTCTTTGCTTTCTCGTCCGTAGGAGGAATTATGTGGTTCAATAAGTTATGAACCCTAGCTTGAACCTTGAACAAAGCTGCCCACGAATGGTATTGTCCAGACGCATTGTCTAACGTAATCGGAATAAGGGATTTAACGTTAGTAATCGACAAGGCCGGGTGAAATTTTTGTTCAGACATTGTGGATAGCTAGGAAGGAAATTGGAGGTAGGAGAATAAGAAGAATCAGAGAAGGAATAACAAGAGAGATGGCGGCTGTAGGAATATAGGCTCTGATACCATGTAAAATAATTAATTCCTCTCCTTTTTGTTTATTCAGCAAAGTATTGTTATATACACAGTAAGTAGCATTCTTCTAGGCTACAAATCAGAATCTACCGTTTACTTGGTTTACAAGATATTATATACATAAATATATATGCTATCAATTCCATTTTGAATTATCCAGCTAGAATTTACAGTACCTGATCAATCATAGGCATTAGCCCAATGGCTCTAGCACGAAGAAAGGTGCCAGGTAATACTGGTTCCTGTTAATAAAAATCGAATTAGGAATGAAATCAGAACATGAAATAGAAACCGATGGCTTATGTACGAAATAAAACACGTTGAATAGAACCATCAAATGTGTCATGAGTTTATCGATGGAACAAAAAACATAAAATACAAAAAAAGTAAGTTATCAGTTAGCGAGAAAGATTAATTTATGCATTCAATATGTTGGGCAATTTAGATTGTTACACGCTTCGAGGGATGCTCTACAGACATAACAATCGCTAACCTTTGTAAAAATCAATGACTTCAATTTCACAAATGCAAAAGTGCAAAACTTGTATAATACATAGTGATAAGCTACAAATGTTGGACACCATTTTAACTCACAAGAAGCATAATCCAAAATCCAACAGAAAATATAATTCAGAAAATATTTACGATACAGGTATTACCGTACACTATTTCTGAGTGATGAAACAAGACAAGAGAATCATAATGGACAAAATGGGAAAGTAGACATTACCTGCATAAGCACCAATACATCCAATGGATCATTATCCTCACAAAGTGTGCGAGGGACAAATCCATAGTTGTGAGGATAGACCACCGATGAATACAAGATATGATCAACCTGATATATTAAAAGAAAATTCTAGTTGTCAGAATGAATGAAGGAAAAGAAAGTAAATATGATTTTAGTTTTTTAATGCAATGTTTTGTTGTCATATGATGGTGGGAATCCTAATGCGACTAATTACTAATATAAAAATTGCAAACGATGTCTCATCTAACATATGATCAAAGCTTATAATCACCTTAATCATTCGTCAAGTTCGTACTTGACTTTGCTTCCTTTTGGAATTTCGATAACCTGCAGAGGTTCAAAAAAAAAAGATTAAAACCTTGATTTGTAATCATAAGTTGGATAAAAACAAACTAAATAATATACAGGTTTTCTCTTAAATGGCATAATATTAAATCCATATCACCAATTCAAGCAATGTTATATTCCAAATGTAACCGTGCCTATTCAAGAAACAACAAATTCTTGGTCAAAGAACTTACAACATTGAAAACAGCAGGTGCTCCAGGACATGTATGCACATAATTGATATTACAACATCAACATTAAATAAATGGTTAATACAATAGTATTTAATGCATTCATAGAAAGTTTATAACCTATGTCAAGGTCATGCCAAGGATGTGCAACAACTGATCTCCTAGACATGGATGAAAGAATCCTTTCGTTGAGCTTAGGGGTTGGACGATTTGAACCACTTGCGTTTTTCTTCTCATCTTGACGAGCGTTTGAGTTTTCTTCACTCATGTTTCTAAGAAGTATAAAAAATACAAGTAGATTAGATATGTTATCTGTTAGTAATTAACATTACTTGGAGGCTATCTGAGCAATAGTTTCCATCATGAAACTAAAACTCAAAAGGCACAAAATCTCATATAATCTATCCTTGACAGAAAATTATTAATGATAAACTAATTAGCAATCTAATGAAATAAGTAGATAAAGAGTGATAAAATTCACACCACGACTCATGTTCTAGTAATCTTATATTTTATAACTGCATGTAATAAGGAAAATAGAAATGCATGTATACATTTTATATATTTCAGCTGTCACCATCAACCAGATAAATTGGTGAAACGTCAGTCCCGTAACAGAAAATATATAGTATGCTGTCGTTTCTGCGTACTGATAATCTAGATGGCGTGTTTGATATAAGTTAGCTCTTTAGTTTCACATGCACATTTACTAACTTCAGTGGTTAGATATGACACTTCGAAAAAACTTTGCATATTTTTAAAGTCCAAATTTCAGATGAGTATATGATATACACACCTACATCATAAATTACATATTCAACAAAAACACAACTGCATTACGATTTTAAACATTTGTTAAAAATTATAATCCAATCAACAAAAACACAACTGACCTGTCTCCGAATAAAAAGTCATACATGACTAAAATTAACCAGTAATGTCTATAATAGTTCCCTCTGTTGCCATTAACCATTGCAGTGATATATTTTTTTTGGCAATATGATCAGAAGTCTCGTAGTTGATACCATGAACTATTTCTAATTTTCAAAAAAGAAAAGAAACCCTTTTATCTAATTTATTTTCCCTTAAACAATTCCCATGAATAAGTTACCATATAAGTAGAGAACGAATGGTAGCATGTAAGGAGGGGCGTTAGCTCAGAGCGTGGGATTTAAAACCCAAAACTTTGTATTGTTATTAATTTCAACTTTAGAGCATATAACCTACTCCCAAAATCCCCATAAATAATTTGATTGTTGTATTTTGCATATAGCCGTTATTCCGTTTTGCACGTTTCAGTTTGCATATAGCTGCTTATTTCATTAGACATCAATTACAACTGAACTTTACTAATATTTGTTCCTCTGCTATTTAGCATTCGCTTAAAACTACTTAAACTTATCACTTGACACTACCTTTACTTAATAGCAAATTTTGGTAAAAGTAGCTTAATAACAGTGTTGACAAAGAAAAGCAACCATTATTGTTACTGAAAAGGTACCTGAAATCATTATTCTGCCAGCTTCTTTATGACCTTCGGGATTAACAAGTTCAAACTTTGAATTGATCTCATGAAGAAGCAAAATGCAATCTTGGCAACCTCTCGAGTTCCCACGAACAAAATTAGCAGCACCCAAAAAGGAAAGAGGAAAAGAACAACTTTTCCATGAAGTGAGGAGATGAACAGCAAAAACGAGTAAAACTGAAATTGATTTTAGTCGATATTTTCCTGGTACCAAGGTAGCGTGGTCGAACAACCATGGGAGGGTCGAGACGAGAAGCGTGGTCAAACAACCAGGAAGGCTCGAGAGGAGGAGCGTTCGAGAGGAGGAGCGTGGTCGAACAATCTCTGGCACCGGATTAGGGTTTTATTTGGTTTAAGGAAAAATAACGAGGAGTGGTAATCGCAGAGACGAACAGAGAAAACAGGAGGGAAATTGTCAATCGCAGATACGACCAGAGAAAATGGAAGGGAAAATGTCAAAGGAGGATACTTATCACGATTACGGTCAAGAGGAGAAAATTTGAGGGAGAAGAACACGGAGGCCAAAAACGAAACAGGGTAGTTTTATTTTGGCTTCAGGAAAATTGATTTTGCCTAGTAGAAGTAGGCAAACCTCCCTACGGTCGGTTTGATTATACAAATGTTTTAAACCGTTTTCTCTGTTACCTCATTACCCATTGCTCGTGAATCCAAATATCCTTGCTTCACTAAATCTTATTAAAGAAATTTTGGCAGTCAGTCTCAACTTAAATTTCATTATAATCGTCAAACTCATGTTATTTGAATTTGTGATATTTTTATCGATTCAGATTAAAAGAACTCAGATTTTAATGTTGCAAATGTATGTTTAGAACATTTTAATTATAAAATGTCTACAATGTCAAAACTGTCTACTTTTACTTTCTTACGATTATAATTGATTTTTAATATATGGTTTGATTTGATAATAAAATTTATTTCTTTAAATTCCAGACTTTAAATGTAAAAACAAGGTGCGTAGGAAGAAAAATAATTTGGCATTGCTTGTGTTGCACCGATCATATCATATGCCAAAATTGAGACAATTCATGTGCTAGATCTAAGCTTCCTGAATATCATTCATGCTTACTTTCTTCTTCTTCTTCTAATAAAATGGAGAACTATATGGAAAAAAATATTTTTATTTCACACAATTAAACTGACACCAAACATACACTTCTATTTTGCTTCCCTACTTTTGAACAAAACAATTATGATATAAATTTAACAAATCAGCTATATAATAATTTGCACAATCAGATACAATATCTTACATGGGCAATGAATTTTAAGAGTAACTCTTTTAATTAGGCGTAGCTGCACATCCCGTATTTGCAAAAGCTGCCCTTGTTGCATCTATTCTTGCAACTCCCACAGTTCTTGGGATCATACTTTATATTTAAACACTCACCACCACAACAGGCTTGACCATACCTGCAACGTCTCCCACATTGTCCACAATTGAGATTATCGATCATCACATCCACACATTGCTTCTTACAACAGTCGGGTCCAGGACTTCCCTTAGCATGACAAACCCTTGGAAATTTATTGCATGTCATTGAAGATCTAGGGTCGTGCTGATCAAGGACATGGTTCATATCTTTACGTGATGAATACAGTTCATCTGTGTGTTCGGAGGTGGTGGAGCTTGTAAAGATTACGAGCATGCATAATGCTAAGATGAAGATCACCTTATGCGACAGCATTTTTTGTATTATCAAAGTATTGATTGATATAATATGTTGGATGAAGGAAGAATATATTATGTATAATTATTGTAGTAAAATAGAAACTTAGAGCTGAACTATTATGTGGTGATAAGGAACGGATAGATCGAGTATATATAAGGGAGAGGTGGTGGAATTACACCTAGAATTGGCGAGCTTTTAGTCAGTACAAGGAAATGCGTAAAAGTTAGGTTTCTAAGAGGTATCAATAGGGTTTGATTAGTTCTTATATACATTCTGTGAGCAAGATCAATTTTTCCACGTGTACATATATAATCTGACAAACATTGGTCAAAGTTGCAAAGTCTCTCAGAGTTGGCATCATTAGTGTAGATAAGTAAACGAGAGGGAAAATCAAACATGTTAAATACATCGTACATTCAACTGTAGCATACTAACAGTAGAAGTTAGGCAAAAATACATACAAGTTGCCCAATGTATGGATATGGTTAAGTAATAAGAGCAATTAATAGCTTTTCGAAACAACCTCTTGAGTCAAACATATATAAGATAACGCATTTATTAGTGTTTATACTTCAGGGAGCAGGGTCAAATAGATTCTCACTTCAAGCAGCATAATATATTTTATTCTTCCTCTTGAACTTTCTGATTGCAGCATTATGATCAGCCACTGTCATTTTCATACATTTTAAATGTTCCACTTTAAATGGTTATAGTTATTTACCTGTTGTTTTTGTTTGTTTGTTGAAAATATAGTTTTGTTAAATTTTCAGATGTGAAGCGATTGATTAGAAGAAGGTTCGGCGATGATTCAGTGCAAGCGGATATAAAACTATGGCCTTTCAAAGTCATCTCCGGACCTGGAAAAAAACCAATGATTTCAGTCCAATACAAAGGACAAGAAAACCACAAGCGGATGTGACTATGGTCTGAATGTGATGTGCATCATCAATGAACCCACAGTCGCTGCACTTGCTTATGGTCTGGACCCAAAAATAAGCCATAGGCATAGGTGAAAAGACCATCGCCATCTGCGGTCTAGGAGTGACGCAGCGGATTAAACAAAACAAGATAGATCGATGAACGTAGCAATTGGTGGATTGATGAATACTAAAATGCCCAAATTCGTTGATCCGAAGATACCGAATTTTAGCTATCTACGTCACGTTGATCGATCACGATACCGTGAAAGTAGATCTTCAATTCTTCGAGCGTTGATCAAGCGCACTTGATACCGCGAATTGGCTTCACGATCGTTGAATAGAGCGCACTCGATTGACCGAAGGTGGAGATAGGAGATCACACTCGACTACCAATTGG
Organism: Allium fistulosum; assembly: GCA_030737815.1. Classification (NCBI taxonomy): domain Eukaryota; kingdom Viridiplantae; phylum Streptophyta; class Magnoliopsida; order Asparagales; family Amaryllidaceae; genus Allium; species Allium fistulosum. Next base: position 1,297,890,392 of record CM060904.1, on the reverse strand, counting down.
ATGAAAGCACAAAGCTAACAAAGGAAATTTTATTTCAAAATCAACAACCTTTTACAAATGACACTACTCGCCTATTTATAGGCTTACAACACAACACTTACAACACAACTCATAGGTCGTGAACGACCTAACACTTAGAATATTTACAACACATAACAGATACAACTTCCTAACGACATAAGCAAATAACGACCTATACAATAGTACACGACTTAACAAACGAAACTACAGACGACTTAAAGATAGCTAGGCAGCGGCATGAGTTCTTCTCGCGACTTAAGGGAAATGAACGACTTAATTGTAGGTCGTTCGCGACTCATCTCGTTCGCGACTTATCTTCTCACGACTCAACTGGAAATAGGGCGGCGAGCTAAGAGGACTTCACGACATAAGAAATTCGACGACTTAAGGCAGCACGTTCGTTCGCGACCTACTATAATGCCGTGACTTAAACAAGGTTGCTCGCGATTTGTCTGGAAACGATTTAGGGTTAGGTCGGAAAGCACCAGCGACATAGGGCTTAGGTCGGAGAACGTCAACGACATAGGGCTTAGCTCGCGATGAAGAATTAGGTCGGAATTGTTTTAGATCGGGGACGATTGAAATTAAGTCGCGACTTAGTGTTGGAGCTGGCATAGGTCGTTTGCGACCTAAGGAAGGTCGGCCGCGACCTAATTTTTGCTTGCGACTTAAAGAAGATATTCGCGACTTAAAGAAGCGGAACGATCTACGACTTAGCGGAAGTGAAGATGCTCGCGACTTATGGTTAGAACGGTTTTTGATGGAGCTTCGGATTTAGGGATAGGTCGGTCGCGACTTACGATGGAGTGCTCGACATAGGAGGCTGGAATGACTTCTTCCCTGCGACATAGCAACGTCAATCGTGACTTTGAGGTATGCCCTGCATCATCCTCCCCTGGTTGGGAAAAATTCGTCCTCGAATTTAAAAGTTCTTCCTCATTGGGTTGTTCATCTTCATAATAAGGTATAAGATATTTAACATTAAACACGTCAGAAGTGTAAACATCCTCTGGTAGCTTCAACTTATAAGCATTTTCATTGATCCGTTTTATAATTTCTACTGGACCAATCTTTCGGGCTTTCAACTTGTTATAAGCACCCACTGGAAAACGATCCTTCGTTAACATAGCATACACCCAATCACCCTCGTTGAACTCCACACTTCTTCTCTTTTTATCTGCAGCTTATTTATACTTCTCATTCGTCTTCTCCAAACGTTCCTGAACGATTTTATGACAATCTTTCAACTCATCAACGAAATCTAACGCCCGTTTAATCACTCTTTTCGGTTGTGGTACTACCGTTAAATCCAACGGCCCCTTTGGCAAGCTTGAATATACAACTTGAAATGGACTGTAACCAGTGCTTCGGTTAACAGCATGATTATGAGCAAACTCTGCCTGACACAACTTTAAGTCCTAACTCTTCAAATTGTCTTGTACAAGACATCGCAACAAGTTTCCCAACGATCTATTCACCACTTCCGTTTGCCCATCTGTTTGAGGATGATATGCACTACTAAAATTCAGCTTCGTTCCGACCATCTTCCACAAACTTAGCCAAAAATGACTCAGAAAACGAGTATCCCTATCCGATACAATAGATTCTGGCAATCCATGAAGTCGATATATTTCTTTGAAAAATAACTGCGCGACATGAACAGCATCCGCCGTTTTCTTGCAAGCAATAAAATGTGACATTTTCGAAAATCGGTCAACCACCATATAAATAGAATCATTACCCCTTTGAGTTCGCGGTAACCCCAAAACAAAATCCATACTCACATCAACCCACGGTTTAGTGGGCACAGGTAACGGCATATATAATCCTGCGTTTGTAGCGGTTCCCTTTGACACTTGACAGATATGACATCGTTCCACAAATCTCTCAACCTCTTTTCTCATCGATGGCCAAAAATAAGATTGTGAAATCAACTGTAATGTACGGTCTCTCCCCACGTGGCCTTCTTCATGTAGCTCCTTCACGATCTTCATTCTCAAACTACAATCAGGTATGCACAATCGATTTCCTTTGAACAGAAAACCATCTACCATCAAAAAATCATCCGTCTCTCCCTCCTTGACTTTATCAACAAACTTTGCAAAGTAAGGATCATCGACAAATAATTCTGGCAACATATCAAACCCCGTTACTTCAACTATCATTGTTGTTAACAAATGATTCCTTCGGCTCAACGCATCTGCCACACGGTTTGTAACTCCAGATTTATGCTTCACCACAAATGTGAATTGTTGCAGGTACGCAATCCACGATGCATGCCTTGCTGAAATCTTCTCTTGTCCTTGTAGATGTTTCAACGCCTCATGATCAGTGTACAACACAAACTCCTTGTGAAATAAGTAATGTCTCCAATGTTTAATCGCTTGTACAACAGCATAAAATTCCACATCATACGTACTATATCTCATCTTCGCTCCTGATAACTTCTCACTGAAATATGCAATCGGACGTCCCCTCTGACTCAAGACTCCTCCAATCCCAACCTTTGATGCATCAGTGTGTAGCTCGAACAACAACTGAAAATCTGGTAATATTAGAATTGGTGCAGACGTCAGCAACTCCTTGATCTTCCCAAAAGCATCCCCTGCTTCCTCTGACCATGAAAACTGTTTATCCTTCATACAATCTGTAACAGGCGCCATCATACTACTAAAGTGTGGAATAAATCTTCTATAAAATGAAGCCAACCCATGAAAACTCCGAACCTCTGTTATCGTCTTGGGCTGTGGCCAATCTCTAATCGCCTCTACTTTATTCCGATCCACCTGTATCCCTTCCTCTGATACAACATATCCCAGAAATAAAACACTATGCGTCATGAACACGCATTTCTTCGTTGCAGCATAAAATTGTTCTTGTCGCAGTACCATCAGCACTTCTCTCAGATGATTCAAATGTTCCTCTGGACTTCCACTATATATCAGAATATCATCGAAATACACCACCACAAACTTCCTAATGAATGGTCTAAAAATCTGATTCATCACCCGCATAAATGTACTTGGCGCATTTGATAAGCCAAATGGCATACCAACCATTCGTATAGACCCTCCCTTGTTTTAAAAGCAGTCTTCCACTCATCACCTGGCCTGATACGAATTTGATGATATCCGCTCTTCAAATCAATCTTCGAAAAGATAGTAGCTGCGCTCAATTGATCTAGCAAGTCATCCAACCTCGGCATTGGAAATCTATATCTCACAGTAATCTTATTCAATGCTCGACTGTTAGTGCACATTCTCCACGTCCCGTCCTTCTTCGGTACTAACAAAGCTGGCACAGCACACGGACTCAAGCTTTCCTGCACACGCCCCTGTTCAAGCAATTCTTCCACTTGCCTCCTCAATTCTTCATGTTCCTTCGGACTCATTCGATAATGTGGTCTATGTGGCAACATTGCTCCCGGAACAAGATCAATTTGATGTTGAATGTCTCTCAGTGGCGGTAACTCCTTTGGTAACTCCTTTGGAAATACATCCTCAAATTCTTTCAATACTGGTTTCACTTCTTCTGGAATTTCAACCTCTTCACTGCTCTCATGCCCAATTAACAAGAACACTTCCGGCTCTTCCTCAACCTCCTTAACAAACTCCTTCAAAGATAATAAAGTTTTCAGCTCTTCAATCTCCTCCAGTTTGTTTTCTTCTTGTTGTCGCTTCTTTGGAACTAGAGTAATCTTCGTGTCTTCAAACATGAAACTGTAACTGTTGGTATGCCCATCATGTTGCACAGCCCTATCATACTGCCACGGTCTCCCCAGCAACAAATGACATACATCCATATCTACCACATCACACCAAATTTCATCTTTATATTTCTTCCCAATCGAAAAATTAACTCGAGCTCTTCGTCCAACTTTCACCTCCTCGCCTTTTCTCAACCAAGTCAACTTGTACGGTTTCGGATGTTTCTCAGTCTTCAATGCCAATTTCCTCACAGCCTCTGAAGAAATTATATTATCACAACTTCCAGCGTCAATAACAAATTTACAAACTTTCCCCAGAATAGTACATGTCGACTGAAAAATATTGCTCCTCAACCAACTACAATCCTCCTCTTGCTTGGGTGTCAAACAAGACCTCCTCATCATCAGATTACAACCTTCGTCTCCTGACACTTCTTCTTCCTCCTCATCAGGTGGTGAATTGGAACATTCAGCTTCTTCATCCTCATCCTCAACCTCCGCTATCATAGCTCGCTTCTTCGGCTTTGGACATTCATTACTTTTGTGGCCCACTTCTTGGCAATTATAGCACTTGAAACCGTTATTGACTTTCGCCTTAGAAACTTCATTCACAACTGGTTTTGCAGCAGCTTTTGACACATTGGAACTTCCACTAACACCCTTTGCTTGATTGTTGGAATTCGTAAACACACCACCACCTCGTCTTCCCTACTTCTCCCAAGCCAACGCCTTCTGGTGTGCTTCCGCTACAAATCTAGGATCAAACATATTAACCATATCTTGAATCTGCATTCGTAACCCTCCAACAAATCTAGTTGTTAATTGTTCTTCCGTCTCCATGATATCGTTCCTTGCAATTAGTTGATAGAATTCATCAGCATAGTCATTCACAGTCTTTGTTCCTTGCCTCAAGTTTTGCAGCCTCTGATACATAAGCGATTGATAATTATAAGGTAAGAATGTGGCTTTCATCATTTTTCTCATCTTTTCCCATGATTTAACCTTTGACTTCCCCATCCGTTCACGTGTAAGTTTAGTTTGCTGCCACTATGCCAAAGCTCTACCCCTCAACCTTGTAGCAACCAACTTCACTCTACGATGTTCTGGAACTTCCTTGAAGTCAAAAATCTCCTCCACATTAGACAACCAATCCAAAAACTCCTCAGCTTGCATACCACCTTTGAATTCTGGAATTTCAGTCTTCATCCCAGATTCCCACTTGTGATCATATTCCGAATGATTTCTTCCTTGACCTCGTCCTCGTCCATGAACACTACCACCATCATACTCTTCTTCACAATCCGATGTATATCGATGTCGATCCTGACCACCAACATCTCTACTACCATCATGTCTACCACCAATATCCCTTCTATCTACATTCCTCCGTTCTCGATCATTCACATTCCTCTCACGTCTTCGATCATCATCATCTCTATAACAATCTCGACTCACACTTCTATGATCGTTATCAACACTTCTCTCCCGATTGGAATGTGGTGAAACTCTACTTCTCCCATGGCTCGATTCAGGTGAAACCCTTCTCTGATTTTGATTCATCTCCAACATCATCCTCTCTAATCGACCAATCCCTTCATTAAGCTTCTCATTAAAGTTTTCGTTAATTCTTTGCTCCATCTCATCGGCCTCTTCTCTCCCATACAAAGCATCAATGTTGCGATAACGGTTAGCTCTTCTCGGAGGCATGATCACTCTTCGACAAATTCCAACAAAAACTTCACTTCGATCTAAAAATCTTCAAATCAAAACTACCCACTTGTTGAAATCTTCAAAAATCTCCAAACGAACAAATCTCTTCAAAATCTCGATAACCCACTTCTCCAAATGATGTAAATCTCGCACAACTCCAAAAATCTACGCAAACTCCTTACGTTCTAGCTCTGATACCAAATGACGCAGCGGATTAAACAAAACAAGATAGATCGATGAACGTAGCAATCGGTGGATTGATGAATACTGAAATGCCCAAATTCGTTGATCCGAAGATACCGAATTTTAGCTATCTACGTCACGTTGATCGATCACGATACCGTGAAAGTAGATCTTCAATTCTTCGAGCGTTGATCAAGCGCACTTGATACCGCGAATTGGCTTCACGATCGTTGAATCGAGCGCACTCGATTGACCGAAGGTGGAGATAGGAGATCACACTCGACTACCAATTGGATGAAAGCACAAAGCTAACAAAGGAAATTTTATTTCAAAATCAACAACCTTTTACAAATGACACTACTCGCCTATTTATAGGCTTACAACACAACACTTACAACACAACTCATAGGTCGTGAACGACCTAACACTTAGAATATTTACAACACATAACAGATACAACTTCCTAACGACATAAGCAAATAACGACCTATACAATAGTACACGACTTAACAAACGAAACTACAGACGACTTAAAGATAGCTAGGCAGCGGCATAAGTTCTTCTCGCGACTTAAGGGAAATGAACGACTTAATTGTAGGTCATTCGCGACTTATCTCGTTCGCGACTTATCTTCTCACGACTCAACTGGAAATAGGGCGGCGAGCTAAGAGGACTTCACGACATAAGAAATTCGACGACTTAAGGCAGCACGTTCGTTCGCGACCTACTGTAATGCCGTGACTTAAACAAGGTTGCTCGCGATTTATCTGGAAACGATTTAGGGTTAGGTCGGAAAGCACCAGCGACATAGGGCTTAGGTCGGAGAACGTCAACGACATAGGGCTTAGCTCGCGATGAAGAATTAGGTCGGAATAGTTTTAGGTTGGGGACGATTGAAATTAAGTCGCGACTTAGTGTTGGAGTTGGCATAGGTCGTTTGCGACCTAAGGAAGGTCGGTCGCGACCTAATTTTTGTTTGCGACTTAAAGAAGATATTCGCGACTTAAAGAAGCGGAACGATCTACGACTTAGCGGAAGTGAAGATGCTCGCGACTTATGGTTAGATCGGTTTTTGATGGAGCTTCGTGATTTAGGGATAGGTCGCTCGCGACTTACGATGGAGTGCGCGACATAAGAGGCTGGAATGACTTCTTCCCTGCGACATAGCAACGTCAATCGCGACTTTGAGGTATGCCCTGCATCAAGGTGGCGTTGAAGAAGTATCTTTGAAGCGAAGGCAACAGCCGGTACTCATTGAGGTGGTGAACACATATTTCAAATTATCATATGGCATTGTCATGTTGTAACTGATAACTTTTAGATACCTTAAACAGTAACACATTGACATTGACAAGCTGCAACGTCTTTCATTTCGAAATCCAAAAATGAACGACAAGGATGTTGAAGTCATCATTATTTTTAAACGATAAAATGATATCAGTAATTTTTCCCAACGTTTAATAAAACGAGCAGTTAATCTTTTTTTTCATTGCATAAATTGTCAATTACATTTTTCACAATCCAAAAGGAGCACACGCAAGGGTAAAATATAATAATAGTAAATAGTAGTGTCATGTCTGTTAAATTTTGTGACACTATACGATGGAGAATTGAAGAGGTCGGAAGTAGCTTCGTATCGGAGAAAACGATTCGCAAATCGGAGTTCGGAGGAAGGAGATAGAAGGGAAGTGCTGAAGTTTTGATGTAGGTCAGACGTCTGGTTGAGAGGGCCAGACGTTTGAGAGGTTCAGGCTGTTTCCAGAGAACCCCTTCAAACGTCTGGTCCCTCTGGCCAGACGTCTGGTTCTGCCTGTGTCTGCCAAACAGAACCTGGCCTCAGACGTCTGAGGTCTGAGGCCAGACGTCTGGTTCTGTCTCCAAAACCTGACCTCAGACGTCTGAGGTCTGAAACCAGACGTCTGAGGCGGCTTTTTTTCTGTTTTCTGGGCTGAGTTGTTTTGTGATTTGTTAAGGGGCAAAGTGGACTTTCGCCAGGGTTTTCTCCATTGGTATATATTCTCTATTCAGGTTTAGAAGCCATAAGGCTGATCATCTCTATTCAAGGGTTTAGTCCTCCATTAATTAGAGTTTTAGGTAAAACTCTATTTCTTCAATTCTAATCTCCTCAAACAGATATTCTTATTGAATAGATCATTGTAATCAATCTCTTGTACTCTTCTTATTTGGTGATAATAAAAGATCTCTCTCAAAGTGGATGTACATTAACGCGACGTTAGTGGAACCACTATAAATCGGTGTGTGATTTACTGTTTTCGTTATTGCTTATCATATATTGCTTGTGGTGTTATTTTGATCGTGCTTTGGTTTGGATATATTAAATTCTGGTAGTGTTTGGTTGTTTTGCACTATCTATCACGATCTAGCTTTTCCGCGTGCGTTTGGGGATTTTAGTTTGAGCGGTCTCGATTGAAATCCACCATAACATTTGGTATCAGAGCTTTGGAGTTGGTAGGTGGTTGTTGAAATGACGGAAACGGAAACCTCTGAAAATTCAATGGTTAGTCCAAGTAGTATAGCGCCATATGTGTGTGGGTCGTATGTGGCGTCGGGATCGCAATTGGTTATCGACAAGTGGAATGGCGATAATGATTTTGAAAAATGGCAATGGAAGATGAAAGCGGTTCTAAGGAGGAATCGGGTACATCGAGTGGTGTTTGATACTCATTTGTTGCCGGCGGACATCTCGGATGTCGAGAGAGAGGAAATGGAAGAGTGGGCATTTACTACACTTCAACTTGCAATGGGAGAGAATGTGATCTCCGAAATTAGTGGTGAGACCACCGCTAAGGGAATTTGGGACAAGTTGGAAGAATTGTATATGAAGAAGTCTCTAACTAATCATTTGATCTTGTTGCGAACGTTTTTCACCTATAAGATGAAAGAAGGAACTTTGCTAAAGGCACATTTGAATGTGTTTGATGATTTGCTTATGAAGATGAAGGCAGTAGATTTGAAGATTGAGGAAGAGAAAAAGGCAATGATATTGTTATGTTTGTTGCCGGACCGTTATACGGGTTTCTCAAATAGTTTGATCTATAGCCGGGATACATTGACGTTAGATGATGTCAAGACGGGTCTTCTTAGTGAGGAATTGAGAGATCAAATGAAGGAGTTGAGTGTTGGTGGTAATAGTGCCGGTAATGGTCAAGGTTTGTTTGTGGAGAAGGAAAGATATGTGAAGAAGGACAACCGGGGGCGTTCTAAATCAAGGAATCCCGATTGGAGAGGAAAATCGAAGGAAAGGAAAGGCAAGTGCTATATTTGTAAGAAACACGGTCATTGGAGAAATGAATGTCCGGACAAGGAGAAGGCAAAGAAGGAAGTAGCATCTTCATCTGTAGCGATGGAGAGTGGAGTTGGTGAGGAAGACGTAGATGTGTTGACGGCGGTAGCATCAGATGTTTCCGGTAGTGAGTGGGTGCTCGACTCGGGGGCGTCGTATCATATGACGCCTAATAGGAATTGTTTTTCTTCTCTTGTTGCTAAAGAGGGAAATTCAATTATTATGGGAAATGGTGCTATGTGTAGGTCTCAAGGCATTGGTTCCGTGCAAATTCGAATGTTTGACGGGGTGGTTCGTACTCACTAATATACGCTATGTTCCGGGACTTCGGAAGTCTCTTATCTCTTTGGGGCAATTGGATTCTCTTGGTTGTAAGATCACTATTGAGAGTGATTGTTTACGGGTTTCGAAAGGGGCACTTGTGGTCATGAAAGGTGCTAGGGCTCATGGTGTTTATTTGCTTCGTGGAGAGACCGTAGAAGGTGAAACTTGTGTAGGTGTTGATAGTTCTCGTAGCTTTGATGCGATAAGGTTGTGGCATTTGAGGTTGGGTCATATCTCGAAGAGGAGTTTGGAGATTCTTCGGAAGAGGGAAATGATCAATGATGAGAGTTTCAATAAATTAGAGTTTTGCGAAGAGTGTGTCTTGGGGAAGCAAACAAAAGTATCATTCGGTGAAGGAAAATATGATTCAAGAAATGTTCTTGAGTATGTGCACACGGATGTATGGGGACCGGCACTGGTAGCTTCTTTGGGAGGAGAAAAGTATTATATTTCCTTTATAGATGATTTTTCTCGGAAAGTTTGGGTGTATGTAATGAAGGCTAAGTCGGAGGCATTTGCAAAGTTCAAAGCATGGAAGGCTCTTGTTGAGAATGAGAGTGGTAAGTCTTTGAAGGTTCTTAGGTCCGACAATGGCGGGGAGTATGTTTTCGGAGAATTCTTAGAGTTTTGCAAGCATCATGGGATTCAGAGACATTTTACTACACCGGGAGATCCGCAATCAAATGGAGTGGCGGAGAGGATGAATCATACTCTACTAGAGAAAGCTCGATGTTTGAGATTGACATCGGGTTTGTCTAAGGGATTTTGGGCCGAAGCTTTGTCAACCGCAGTGCATATCATTAATCGAATTCCATGCTCGGCTATTGATAACAAAATTCCGGAGGAAGTATGGAAGGGAAAGAGTATTGACTTGAGCTAACTTCGTGTCTTTGGAAGTCCGGTTTATGTGCATGATCCGGGTAATGATAAGCTTGAACCAAGAGCTTTCAAGGGGGTTTTGCTTGGCTATACGGATGGAGTGAAAGGCTATCGGATTTGGAATCCGGAAATGAAGAAGGTGACAAACTCTCGTCATGTTACTTTTGATGAGTCGGCATTGTTCAAGGAGAATGAGAGCTCATCGGATATTCCGGTCTTGGTTCGTGATGAATCGAAGGAGAAGGAAATTATTCCACCATTTCGTCCAAGTGGTAGAGGTAGAGTAGTTGAAGATGCTTGTGAAGAAAATGCAGTTGATGTTACATCACAAAGTCCACGTGGTGCCTCTAGTAGTGTTGGTGATGTACATGAGCCTAGAGAAGTTTCGGTTCAAGGTGGAGCCGAAAGGAGTTTGGGTGAAAATATTGCTACTCGGGTAGGGCGTCGTCCCATAAGACCACCCGAAAGATATGGTGATTGGAACTATCTTTGCTTTTGTGATAAGTTGGACTATGCGCTTCATGTAGTCCAAGATGAGCCTTTGGACCTTGATGACGTCTTGAATTCGAGTGATAGCTCGAAGTGGATTTGTGCCATGGAGGAAGAGATGCAATCATTAATGAAGAATCAAACTTGGGATTTGATTCCGCTTCCTAAAGGAAACCGTGTTATTGGGTGCAAATGGATATACAAGGTGAAGGACGATGGAAGATACAAAGCTAGGCTAGTTGTTAAGGGGTTTGCACAAAGGAAGGGTATGGAGTATGATGAGATATTCGCACCGGTCGTGCGCCACACTTCCATATGGATATTACTTGCCGTAGTTGCTATTCACGACTTGGAGTTAGAGCAACTTGATGTGAAGACCGCCTTCTTGCATGGTGACTTGGATGAAGACATTTACATGGAGCAACTACAAGGTTTTGTTGTAAATGGTAAGTTAAATATGGTGTGCAAGTTGAAGAAATCACTATATGGGTTGAAGCAATCACCTAGACAATGGTACAAGAGATTTGATCATTTTATGCTTGAAAACGGTTTCAATAGAAGCATCAAGGATGCTTGTGTGTATTTCAAGAAATTGGGAAAAGATTGTTGGGTGTATTTACTCTTGTATGTGGACGACATGCTCATTGCTTCGAAGGACAAGAATGAAATCAACAAGTTGAAATTGCAATTAAAGTCGGAATTCGAAATGAAGGACCTTGGAGAAGCAAAGAGGATATTAGGCATGGTGATAGAACGGAATCGAAAGCATTTTGAGTTGAAATTGACTCAAAAGGAGTACATAAAGAAAGTGCTTTGCCGGTTTAGCATGGAGAATGCAAAGGTGTCAAATACACATTTACCTTTGCAAGTGAAGCTTTCGAGTAAAGGGTCACCTATCTTGGAGAAAGACAAGGCTTATATGGCAAAGGTGCCATATGCAAGTGCGGTTGGATGCTTGATGTACGCTATGGTGTGTACAAGGCCCGATATAGCAAATGCCGTCGGGGTGGTTAGTCGTTTTATGTCTAATCCAGGAAAATCGCATTGGGAAGCTGTGAAGCTTTTATTGAGATACCTTAGAGGCACATCATCTCATGGTCTTGTTTTTGGCGATAGTAAGATGATGGATTGCAAGTTGGTTGGTTATTATGATTCGGACTACGCTGGTGATAGGGATCGAAGAAAATCAACTCCGGATATGTCTTCACACTTGGGGGTACAGCCATAAGTTGGAGATCTAGATTGCAGACCATAGTTGCTTTATCCACTACGGAGGCGGAGTTGATAGCCGCGGTGGAGGCGACGAAGGAAGCACTCTATTTGAAGCGATTGTTGTTTGACTTAGGATTCGAGCATGATAGTATTGATGTTCGATGTGATAGCCAGAGTGCTATTCACTTGGCAGAGAATTTGGCGTTTAGCTCACGGACTAAGCATATTGAGGTGAGAGAGTCATTTCTAGTAGCCATGGATGAGGATAAGCAAGTATATCTTCGGAAAGTGCACACAAAGGATAACTCGGTGGACATATTCACTAAGGCTTTGCCGGTTGGGAAGTTCGAGCATTGCTCGAACTTGATTCGCTTGGAGAAGTGCTAGGTGCCACGGGGTGGCACGGTTGAGAGAGATACTTGTGTAGATGAGGAAGAGTATTGATATGAGATCGTCGTTCTATCTTCTTGGTGTAGTGCTAGTGTACACTCCTAGTGCTCTTGTCTTTGGTGAGACGGAGTTGGATGTTTTCAACATTTCGTTGGCGGGTGGGGGCTTCGTGCCTGAACTCGTTGACGGAGTTCAATGGGGGGCGGCTTTGCCAGAACCCGTTGGGGAAACATTCATGTTTGGTTGAAGATAGAAGTGTTGGTAGTTGGAGCTATCGGTTGCTGATGGTATGGTACCATTGGTGTTGGAGATGGATATAGTGTCAAGGTGGAGTGTTAAATTTTGTGACACTATATGATGGAGAATTGAAGAGGTCGGAAGTAGCTTCGTATCGGAGAAAACGATTCGCAAATCGGAGTTCGGAGGAAGGAGATAGAAGGGAAGTGCTGAAGTTCTGATGTAGGTCAGACGTCTGGTTGAGAGGGCCAGACGTCTGACGAGGTTCAGGCTGTTTCCAGAGAACCTATTCAGACGTCTGGTCCCTCTGGCCAGACGTTTGGTTCTGCCTGTGTCTGCGAAACAGAACCTGGCCTCAGACGTCTGAGGTATGAGGCCAGACGTCTGGTCCTGTCTAGTTCTGTATCCAGAACCTGACCTCAGACGTCTGAGGTCTGAAACCAGACGTCTGAGGTGGCTTTTTTTCTGTTTTCTGGGCTGAGTTGTTTTGTGATTTGTTAAGGGGCAAAGTGGACTTTCGCCAGGGTTTTCTCCATTGGTATATATTCTCTATTCAGGTTTAGAAGCCAGAAGGCTGATCATCTCTATTCAAGGGTTTAGTCCTCCATTAATTAGAGTTTTAGGTAAAACTCTATTTCTTCAATTCTAATCTCCTCAAACAGATATTCTTATTGAATAGATCATTGTAATCAATCTCTTGTACTCTTCTTATTTGGTGATAATAAAAGATCTCTCTCAAAGTGGATGTACATTAACGCGACGTTAGTGGAACCACTATTAATCGGTGTGTGATTTACTATTTTCGTTATTGCTTATCATATATTGCTTGTGGTGTTATTGTGATCGTGCTTTGGTTTGGATATATTGAATTCTGGTAGTGTTTGGTTGTTTTGCACTATCTATCACGATCTAGCTTTTCCGCGTGCGTTTGGGGATTTTAGTTTGAGCGGTCTCGATTGAAATCCACCATAACAATGCCGACATATGAAAAAACCGACACGAACACTTAACCAGTTATAACCTCTACCTTTACTACAACGACGAAATATAAAAACTACTTTTATTAGCTACAAGCCTCGTGTTTCATCTTCGGCTTCTTTATTCGTCTTTCCAAAAGTAACCTATCTGAGTTTATGAACTCTGCATACTGGAATAAGTATTCATGAGTTTATGTAATAAAAACGCTATTCAAACATAAAGCCTTATATGAGTAAATTTACCATAAACATAAGCATAGTGACACCATGACGCTAAAGCACGAAACACATTTTTTCCCTCATCAATTCATCATAACAATTACATCATATCATATAAGCAATCATCACAGCATGACCGGTCATATTGCATCATTTCAGTTATAATTATTCTTCATACTTAACATTTAATTATAAAACTATGTCATACGGATATTCAGCCATTACAATTTAAGTATACCCTATACTTGTTATCAATTTGTTATGAACCATGTCATATAATCTTCAATCGCATTCACAAACATCACCCAGCCTCTTATTTAGATGTCGATCTTAAAGTTATCATTAATTTATTATAGCGATAGTTTCTTTTGGTTTGTCTGTCACTATTTTTTTTCTTTTTTCGAACAACGTCAACATTAAATGGCCACTCATTTCACCACGGAGGCCATCCTGCCGAGAGCCACCCCACTAAAAAATATATTCAATTAGAGACTATAACTTACAAACTGAAATTTATTGGTTTCTAATTAAAATTTGATTAATAACTAAAACAACCGGCCTTTAATTTTTAGTATTGAAGACCGAAAATCACTCTTGAGTTTAATTTAATCTTCTTCAAGAAGTTTGTAATTAAGTGTATGCCCATTGTATTGTAGGCATTCAGTTTGCTTAAAAGGAATTTAGGAGCAAATTAGTCAAAATTTGAAAGTAATTTTTTCTATTGATATATTATGCATTATTCTTACAGTTGGAATTGATTATAAAGTTTAAGCTTTGGATGATACTGATATATAAAAATGAAAAGAGGATAAAGTTTATTTGTTAGAATTATTATTTGGTAAAAGTATATACAAAAGATATATTTTAGTTGAAATTTTCTCCATGTTTGAACCCACAATTTTTTTACCTAGCCATTGTTAAACTTTTATAGAGACATAAAACAAGGAGGAAGATGTATTTGTTAGTATAAACTAAATCGACACGGTTAGGATTGTTTGATTTTTAACAAAAAACCACTACATGATGAAGTGAAGTCTATGTACTTGAAGAATTGAGTTTTATATTTTGTATTTCAAGAGGTCATAGCTATGTAGTGGCACTATATTCTTCTAAGAACGAACGGTGCACATTTGAAAGATTGGCTAATTTGAGTAACATATAATGCAAAAGAAAACATACTCTTTTAACGTTTTTCCTTATGATTTTGCTAACATTGTGTAGCATAGGAGACTATTTCTATGGGTTAAAAGACAACCAATGAACCAATACCTCATATGCCGCCTAATACAAATCCCAACTTGAAATCTTGTCTACTTCATCAGCAAATGCAGGTTATTACTTGCTGTATTAGCGGAAAACATAGAATGATTTGTTTAACGAGATGTTAGAATGTGTGTTTTAAGAAGCTACATCACACAATAGAGATTCAAAGAAAATATCGCTATATAATGCATGCTTTATTGATTATTTCCTTTAGTAAGCTTGACTCCGGACGCTGTGAATCAAATATAGTTGTTTGTTTTCATATGGGAAGTAAGGAAATAAATATATTTCACCAATATACTCTCTTTTCCCATGATCTTTGTGGTCTACCAATTTATTTTTTCTTTTTTAAGTATAATATTGTGTGTGCATATAGCCATACACATACATATATATGTTTGTGTGGGTGTATGTGTATGTGTGTGTTAATCATTCTATATTTTATCTTCTTTGATAAATCTTTAAATAAATCAAACAATATTTATTTCAAGTTTTCAACTATCATATGGTTCGCTAGAATTAATAAAAAAACTATAATACTTTTTCCTTTGAAATTATACACCATAAAGGTCGATTTTCTACCGTTGTATGGTTGTACTAGTTTAATTAATTATATGTCCAATGACGGATTTACTTTGTTAGTTAAAAATCCAACGTGTGAGTTTGTTGATCCACGTCATAGTCCTTATCCAATATTAAAATAATTAATTTATTTAATAAATCATGAAAAACGGCACACTTTCCTTGCGGTTTTCATAATGCTCTTCCTCTTCGTTTGCTTTACCATTAAAATTGGCACCAACTAAATTAATTTGGTACCACCAAAATCAAATGCTTGGAGGAGTACTATTCATACGTTCCTTTTACGCTTTAATTTTGTGGTTTTGTTCATGGCTGATGTCTTTGTAATGTTAATAACATGTAATGTGAATTGTTATGTAGTTATATAGAAGTATTTTTTGTTTATTAGAATGGATGTCGGTTGCAAAAAATATATAGTATATGTAGCAATTTGTACTTTATTTCGTTAATGTTTATTTGTAAAAAGAAGACATATCATTAGTATAAAATAGCATGGATGTTTATTGAGTTACAGAGAGGAAATTGTGCTCAAATTTACGTTGATAATGTATAAGTTTTCAGAGAGAGAGAGTGTGTGTATTAGGGATACATAGTATATACATCTATAGATTTGTAATATAAATATTTAAATATGTTATGTAATTTAAGACTAATTAAAGACGATGGCTCTGTCTCAAAAACACAGTCTTTAAAAAAATATGAGACTAACTTACCATCTAAATTTTGAGTCTGTAATTTCAGTCTCAACTTTTATTTAGACTAAACAACTACCGACTGCAATTTTTGGTCTTTGATCGGTCTTTAAACATTTAATAAAGACCGAATTGTTAAACGAAAATCTGAAATTGTCAGTCTTTAATTCAAATTATTTTTGTAGTGTTGTGACTCTCTTAGGAGTTTGAATGTGAGTATCTTGAATACATTCTAGTAAGCATCCTTACTAAGCATCAATAGCCCCTTCTAATCTTGAAACACTCGTTTCACGTTACCGATTCATTCACTACTTGTGTACCCTATACATTCTTTAGACAACATTTTTATCTTTAGTAATACAACTGTCATTTCTTAGCTTTCCTAAGCTTATTTCATTATTCAATTATGAAATTCTCATTTAATATTTTGGAAACTGGCTTTCATAATACCACTAAATATCCCTTAATCCACTTAAGCAATTTTAGCATCCCTGGCTATCGCATATCTAACTCTTTGGCTATCGCACGTTGAAGTTATCACATGACAAAGCTTCTGCATGTCAAGTGTAAAAATTATTGTATGTCAACCTACTGTGCCTCAAAGCTACCACACCCCAAGGCTACAGCATGTCAAAGATATCGCATGACAAAGCTATTGCGTATCAAGCATAAGTGCTATCGCATTATAATAGATTGAGTCATTTCATGACACAATGATAACGGAATGTTGAACCATTTTGTGCAAGATTTTAGGAGAAAGAACAAGAAGGATATTACTAGTAATGTTAGAGCTCTTAGGTAGTTGATAGCTGCATCTTAATAGATATGCGAAATAGGTTATGTCAAATCATAAAAATTCTAAAAAAATTTGACCCGATTCATTTGTAATTCATTACATTTGAACCATTTAGTATAGGGTTAATCTTATCCAACTCACTTAACATATGGATTATCCATTTAATGATTTAAATTAGATTTGATTAATAAAAAGATTTAAAAATATATTTTAAAAAATTCAAAATTTGCTTTTGTACCATTTAAAGTTCTAAAATACTAAAAATTTGAAATTCAAAATTGAAATTTAGATCCTAATTTTTAGTTTAAAATTTAAATTTTCTAATTCAAAGTAAAAATGAAAAATTTCAAAACTTAAAATTTTATATTTAAATTCAAAATTTTACGCTTTAAATTTTTAAATTTCAAATTTTCAAAATTCAAATTATTATGGGATATTTTCGCATGAGTATTTAGTGATTTTGAGATAAATGAATAATTGAATTATCGCTCGAGCTATAATTTATATTTGGGGGTTGTAGTTTGTTATTTGCTAAGTACAACTGTTAATTACCATGAACAACTACAACATATGTTCATAATATGAAGTATCTGAGTGGTCCATTGTATTTGTGAATTTTGTTGAATCGGGTGCATTGTTGCTTGAATGATCTGGTCGTCATTCTGAATCGCGTCATAACTCGGCGACTAATAGGTGCGTCCCCATTATTAATATAATAAAATAGGGAAAATCCTTCACATTGAAGGACGAATGCACCAAAGCACTTTAAAAATTGAAGCATCACCTAGTGACATCCCCGTCCCCTTAAAACCTACGGACAAGGAAGATATCTACCTCTACATCCTTTACAATGACCATGCGCTCATCGCTGCCTTGGTACAAGATAAAAATGCATTCAAGAGCTGATCTATTATATCAATAAAAAGTTGACAGACTTAGAGATAAGATACGCTATGCTAGAAAATTTGGCATACTGGCTGCTCATTACCGCTCGCAAACTCCACCCATATTTCTTGGCCCACCTCATCAGAGTCCTCAAAAATCAATCCATGAAGCAAGTCCTTAATCAACTTGATAAAACATATTGCCTTCTGATGTATGTAGTGGAATTTGGCTAAGATCACATCACCTTCCTCCCCCATACTGTTGGAACTGTGTTAGTCAGATGTGGATGAAATAAGTAATTTCATTTTTTTTCCTATTTTTGGATCTACTGGGCATATGAACTGTAAAGGATTTATTAGATCTAATCTAATTAATAGATTTGAATAAAATCATATTTTATTTTATTTTTGGATTTAATCAATTAAAGAATTTATTTAATTATATTATATATAGTTTATAAGTACATCATTATGTACTTGGGAATGTATGATGTGCATGCGCAACATAACATACATACGTTAGTACATTTAGTGAGTATTCTTATACATTAAAAAGAAACTGTGAATTTCTTGTCAATGTCAAGAATAAATAATCCTCGATTTTTTAATTAAACCATTAAAAGTATTGATTTTATACTATGGTATGATGCGCAAATCCGAAATATATTCCAAGTATATTATCAAAATATGATTTTGATAGTTGTACCTGAAGGGATATGTTCCATTGACCAAAAATGTGTGTTTAAGAGAAAGACAAATGCAGTTGGAATATAATGAGGCATATTGATAAGAATAATACCGTAAATTTCAGTTGTTGAAATTAACGTAGTAGACTCACTGTTCGATATGCTCAACTTAGTTCGGATTTTACACGAAAAATTATCGCATGGTATGATTTTATGTTTTGGTACGTATGCGTTAAAACAGAGAATTCTAAATAATGATTTAGATCAAACTATTTACACATAATAACCAAAGTGTCTCAAAGTCAGTGGGAGCGATATTGTGTTTGTGAGTTTTGGATATGATCCACGAATAAATACGAAAGTATCACTCAGAAAAACAATAATATTGAATAAGTGTTTTGATAGAGATATCAAATAGTTTGATTATCAATCAAATTACAATGGAATCATGTGTTTATAAGAAAGAACGTTAAAAAGTACATAGATATTTCTAAACCATAATAAACAACACACTGTTGAATGTTAATGATGTACTTATGTTAGAATCAGCTTTAATTGTTTTTAATACTTGACGTTGGATTTGTGAATTGTGTTTTTTTAGTAAGTATAAAAGATATTGGAAATGTCCCAAACGATTTGCAAAGACACGCTATTAAAATGTTTAATACGGAACATGTAAGATGGACTCCTTATGCATTGGCAATAGGAATTATCATTCATGTTATGTTGTTTACGATATCATGATTTATTTATATATTTGATACATAAAGTGTAACGACCCGTAAATTTTAACTGTTTTAATAACGTAATTTATTGAAATTTTGCGAAATTTTAAACGGTAAAATTTTGAAATATAAATTTGATATTTGGAATGCGTCTAGTTAAACATAGCAACTGGTAAATTTTTGTCCAAAAATATGAAAGTTTATTTCGCGCGTAAATTTACTTCAATCAGTTAAAAAGCGATGAAAATAAAATGTTTTTGGAACCTAAATATTTTTACATAGAAAAATTCTAAACCATCTTCTGAGCAAACGTCATTTTTCGTTTTTTCAAATTCGGACATCTTTGGCTCCGTCGATCTTATTTTTCAGTGTTTTTCTTGCATTTTCCACCAGTAGAAAATTCGAATTTTTATAATTCGACCGTACAACTGATATCTATATACCGTTTTGACCGTCTCGGTGTGCTGATCTCAACAGTGTATTCATTTGCGTACTTTGAAATTCCGTGCACGATGAAATCTGTGGAACCGTTAATCGTATCGGTACACGTTTTAAACTTTTGGGTTTCTATTTATCTATGTATCGTTAAATCAAACAGTCGGTGGATTTTTACAATTCCAAGATTTAACAGCTAGCTGTCATTATTCTTGGTTACAAACTTTCACGTAGCTGTTCATTTTCAACCTGTTCGTTTTCACATAGCCCGTTCATGCTCTTCCTTTCAGAAGATATCCCATCTCCTTCTTCCACTTCTTGTATCTTTCCTCCCTCCTTAATTTTTATTTTTCTTTCTTTAAATTGCTGTTGCATTCCCTTTTATTTTCAAACCCAGCTCGCAAAATTTCTTTCCTGTAACGACCCGTAAATTTTTGTGGGTTTATTTATTAATTAATTGAAATTTGTGGAATTTTTAAACAATAAAATTTTGAAATATAAATTTAATATTTGGAATACGTCTGTTTAAACATAGCAATGGGTAAATTTTCATCTGACAATTTGAAAGTTTATTTTCTAGTGTAATTTTATTCCAATTTATATCAGTTAAAAATTGATGGTAATAAAATGTTTTTCAAACATAAATATTTTTACATAGAAAATTTGTAAATCATCTTCTGAATGAGACGTCACCTTTCGTTTCATCGAATTTTGACTGCTATTGCTCCGTTCATCTTATTTCTGACATTTTGCAACATTTCGGTACCAATACCAACTTTCGATCGGATGATCGTACCACTGATATCTGTATACCGTTTTGATCGTCTCGTCGATCTGATCTCTGCGGTATGTTCATCCGTATGTTTCAAAATTCGGGACACGATGGAATCGGTGAATCGATCAGTCGTATCTGTTCTTTTTTTTTGACCTTTGATTTTTCGTTGCTCCCTGAGATAACGAATAGCCACCAGCAATTAGCGTTTCCACTTTGCATGTTCATTCACTCTCATATGTTCAGTTCGAAGTATACGTATAAAAGAAAACGTGCTTGGTTGTCCATTTCCTCTACTGTCTATTTCTTTTGTAAGCCTTTACATCTCCTCACTTGTTCTTCTCTTCAACCAGATCTGCCTATTTGCAAAGTCACCCATCAGGTTTTCCTCCTCTCCAAATTTATACATCCTCATCCGAGCACATGCTCTGCCCCATCGAGTAACCGTGAGCACCCACCCTCCTCCTCAGTTCGACCGGCCAGAGAACCAAGAACCCATCAAATCTTCAACCCGATGCAGTCCTGCCCCTTATTGGCTCGGCCTCGCTCACCCTCAAACCCAATCACCTCCAGCAAAACAGCTTCGCCGCCTCTACACCTCCCCAGTCGAGTCATGACATCCACCATTCAGCCCGCCATCGGCCAACAACCGAAACCGATATGCATCATCTCTCTCTACCTTGTTCGTCCTCTCCTCACTGCCTTCTGCTCCGCATCTGCAACCACCCAGTCAGCCGCTAACCACCACCACCTGGCTACCGAAGCTTCCTTGACTGGCCGAGACCATCTCCCTCTGCCGAACCTTTTCTTTCCCTCCTCCTTTAGTGGTTTGCATATATATGTAAGTATTATATATATATATATATATTAGTTTAAGTCTTGGTTGCTATATGATAATGTGTTAACTATATATATATGTGCAGTATTATTTATATATAGTGTAAGTTTGTTTATATTAACATATATATTTCGCATAGTAAATTTTTTTAATGTGACTATATATATAAATTTGTATGTACGCTACAGTTTATGAGTTTAAAGTATAAAAAGTGTATATAGTTTACACCTATCAGGCTATTATATATTACGAAGTATGAGAAGTTGTCTATGTTTATATATATACCAGCCCCTATATTTGTTGATATGATTCCAAGGTATATAGTTACAATTTAAAGTATATATATCTGTTAGTATGTATAAGTGTATGTGTATATAAATCTTTATTTACTGTTAGTCGTATCCATGTTAGTCTATAAAGCCTATACTAGTTTATATATATACTATTTGGGTTTAAGGTACAAGTTTTGTGTAACAACCCAAGTTTTTCTAACACGAAAAACCGGACCATTTTAGTTAAGAAGAAGAGGTAGAAGAAGAAAAATAGAAAACAACAGCAGAATCTCACATACGCAGCGGAATAAACTATAATAGGTAATAACAGATCTTTACACAAAAAGAAATCTATATCTATTTATATATACATCATCCCAATACATCATCAGAGTACATCACATCAATATCATACAACTGGACAGTAATCATAACTTGTCCTCACAATCTGAATACACAGCGGAATATATAACTCAAATACGAAAGTACGTATCGCCATCCAGCTCCACAGCATCATTTCCTGTAATTTATAATACTCGGTCTGACCCGAGCATCATATAAAACAATACCCGAGTCAGTCTGGAAAACCAGCGTGAGAAAATCACACTCAATTGATTATTAAAGTTTCAAAAATCCTTTGAAAACAAAAGCATCTCGTAAGACCACGCCACAAATAAACATGTCGGGTTTTTACCTTACGATAGCTAAAACACTTTTTATCAAATTCCTTTGATATTATAATAGTGTCTATATACAAATACTTATTAAAATAGCTGAAATTGTTACATTATTAAATTCCAGCATACTAGCCACAAAAGTGGGTAATACAAACAAATACCGTACAAGGCACGTAGGAAGAATGGATTTCCAACGAATGACTAGGCACTGGGGTACCACCTATCACGGTACGTGGCCTAGATCACAGTACCGAGGAGTACGCCCGCTCCTCTGCAACACAAGGCCGGAACCATCCCTTACTGGATGATCCCGAATAAAATCACCCCACGGTTGGGATCAGCAACCGCACCACTAAGCCGAAATAAAAAGGGACATCTAGACAGGGATGACCTTACCCTCCAGTGGGAGCTACCCACGAAGCCTTGCTGCATAACCCCTGATTTTCAGTCATTCCCGGTTGATGAGGTTCGAGGCTAAACGATACCTTATAGCACATATCCCTTAGAATGCCCATCGTCCGCTGACGATGTTTCGCAAGCATTCGTCCATACCAGTCCGTCCTGGGTTTGAACGGAACCGAAGGCACTATTCCTACTACATCCATTTTGGAAATATCCTCAGGATTAGTAGCGACTAGCCCTTGCACTTCACAGCTCCATCTTCGACTCCGAACACGTTACACGAAACGTACAAACCGGATCGAAGTGGTATTCGAGTCTCCAGACCTAGAATCCCGGTATACGGAAACTCGATCCCGGTCTCTTCGAAACGATCAGCGCATTGGCCAATATTGATAGTCGGTTATTTAACTATCAATTCACATCCATAGCAACCATCACACAATTAAATAATTTCCCACATTATTTATTTGCCCAAATATCTTTCCAAGATATATTTCCAAATTTTCAAACTCTTTTTGAAAACAATTTCAAACAATTTCCGCTTACGGAATACATTTCCAAATATTTATTTCTCTGAAACACCAAGTACAAAACACTTTTAGATTTTAGAATAATTTAAAAACACTTTATTTTAAATATATCTTATAACATTGAAATTAAACTACTTTAATACTTTATTAAAAATATATACTTTAAAATAAACCACTTTATAAATATAAACTAAATTTCTCCTTTTAAAACATAATAGCAAATCACTTTTATATAATTACTGCAATAATAGATCTTTGAAAATACTACTTTAGGCTTTAACATTTAAAAATAATAGATTCTCTAAAATATGCTTTTTAAACCATATTAAAACTTTTAACTTATATTTAAAATTTCTTTGGAAAAACATACTTGGCTATCCAGATAAATACACTTCTCTTCACATCTTTTAATAATAAATCAACATTTATTTTTAAACCAATTCATATTCCTTTTATAAATTCCCACCTTGAATTTATATTCAAATATCCACTATATTTTTATTTTACTTTATAAACCCAGTTCATATCTCCAAAATCTCACTTCTCTTTTAAAATTCCAATTTTAAACAACTAAATCAATTTCCAATTGATTTTCCAATTTACTTTACTTTACTTTGAAATAAATTTCCTTTACTACTTCATTTATTTCAAAATACATTAACTTTTAGATTTATTCCTTTATTTGAGTTAAAACCCTTTTTAACTGAAAATACCAATTTTAAACTTCCAAAATTCCTTCTTTAGCCTTTAATTAAATTTAATCCTTACATTCAAAATAAATCCTTTATTCTTTAATTTTAATATCACTTTAGTTTAAAGTTAATATTTCCCTTGTTATTTCGAAATTCCCTTATTCCAATTCACTTGAATTATTTACTTAAATTTTACTCTTTTATTTCTTTCAAAATCCAATTCAATATATTTTGATAACTCCTTTTATTGAAATATTCAATCCAACCATATCATCCAATATTTCAATCATCAATAAAATCATCATAGGATATCAATATTCATAACACAGAATATCAAATAATCTAAATAATTTTGAGGAATCCAGTTGGATCCCTCCAACCTGTTTCCCTGCATCCACAGACGTTAGCACAATACCAATTCCACTTCAAAGTGGAATATCGCGGTATATGGGATTTATAAAATCATCCGCTATTATGCGGCGCATAGGGTCTCATCCGCTATATATAAATGCGGGAATATCAACAACTCAAATATATACATATGCCAATATGTATATATTGATATATACTACTATATATATATATCATATCAACCAAATCAACCATTCAATCAAATATTTAAATTTAACCATTTAAATTTAAATCTAACTGAGTGAGATTAACTCACCTTCGGTTTTGTTGCACAACCCACTTCTTCCTCAACTTGATTCCTTGTGATTATTGACCTTGTATAAATAATTGTATGAACTTTATTAATATTTGAAATATTCGAATAAATCGAATAATTAAATTCTCGTTAAATAGATTAAATTAACTAATTATTTTATCAACCCTAGTAAATTAAATCTTATTATTATTATTTTTTTCTCTTCATTTCAACTGCACATGAAAAATAATTCATATAGGTTTTAAAAAATCAAATCTCCATATATAACTTCCAACATCTTAAATTTCTTTTTATTTATTAATTTTGAACTAACAATTTATATATTTTACTGTAAAACTTCTGTTAATTGAAATAATAATCATCATCTAGTTTTACAGCTTAGACTTAAGTAATTATTGAATTTAAACATGCCAAAATCAAATTACCTTAATTTGCCTGGTTTAATACACTGTCTAAGGTTGTATAGCAGCCTCTGCCCTAGGACCGCCTCCACCATATCGACGCATGAGAGAACTCGCGAAACCCTAGCCTACTTCGAGCCTAGATCCATCGACCGTCGAAGTCACGACCTCAAGCGAAAACTCATCACCAGGAATCTCCCATAGTGCTCGACCTCTGACAGAACCCGCTACCCATCCCTTGCTCATCACGACGTCGCCGAACCCCTAGAAATCGAGAACCTAACTACGCTCCCTGCCCATCAGTCGAACTCACGGTAACTAGGCGAGCCGCTCCTACCAAACAATCGCGACACCACCCCTGCCCTCCTCCCAGCATCGCGAATGACTCGAACGAACTCGATTTCATCTTCTGAAACGAATTCGACTCCATTTTAGTTTTTGAGGAGGACGAGTTTAATTAATCTTCGAGTTCGAAGAATTGTCGAAGTAGCTTCGATGGCTCGATTGGGAACGAGGATGAAGACTGCGGTATTTAGGAGGGTGAAGGAGGCGTGGAGGAAGATGTGATGAAGTGGAGGAATTGATTTCTTAAGAGACAAGATCGATTTTCATTTTATTTTAAGGGGACTGCTCGGCTGAAAAGTTTAAAGGAGAAGGAGACGCGTGTTTACCCATTTGAACACGTGTGGACAGACAGCGTGATCCAGAAAGCTCGTAGCTGATGAAAAGAAACGATAGATATGAAATAAATTTTGGCTGTGATTAGATTTTCCTTCAGATTATGATATTTAAATTAAATCGATAATTATCGTTTAAGCGTTTATACCTCGTACGATCACACGTTAATTCCGAAAGCTACAAAATTTGAAATCCGGTAATAATTCAATATTACGGACCCAATGGAACTAGTTTCGTCGGATTCCGAGACTGTGCCTCGGACGACTATTTTTAAATTCAATTTCAACGATATATTTTTAAGACTGAACAAAACTCTTTTAAAATTCCATTTTAAAAGTTCTATCATCTTCAGTATTAACAATATAAATTTTCTGAACCTTTGAACTATTTTTAACAGGCTTAAAATCGAGATTCCATATTTTACCCAATCCCGATAATTAAATTTAATAATTAATTATCCAAATAAATACTGTATATTTGAAATTAAAGTTAATAATTATCTTTTGAATATTTAAAATTAATTAAATATTCCTATTTCAAATGCTCAAAAATTCCGGGTCGTCACATTCCTCCCCCCTTAAAAGAATTTCGTCCCCGAAATTACCAGTTAAGAAGAACGTCTCATTTCCCGTTAGCTATTCCCCAAATTCAAACAGTTTTAATAATACCCAAACAATCTTTTATTAATGATACACTAATCATCTTTTAACTTCCCAAACTTATTCATACGTTCAACTCATACCACCTACTTATCCATTCAAATTTAAATTTGAATTCAAATTTTGAATTATCAAAATTTCTCAAAATTTTTCTAACTCCCTAAATTTCCGAAAAATTTCGCCAGCGTCTCCTTTGCGCGGCTAGCTCGGTACTACTACAAAATGGCTCTACGGCCTCCCAATCTCAAAAAGAAAACAAAAAGCCAAGTGGCTGGATCCAAAACCCAATCAAATTTCATATAGAAATTCAAATACATACCTTTTTGTCGGGCCATTAAATTTTATCTTCTAAAATCAAAAATCCCAATATATCCATTGCTTTTATACACCTGTATATCCTACTAAGCAATAATATTCAATCACAATTCCAAAGTCATTTTATACCTTCCTTTACAAATTTTCAATATTTGTTTTACTTAAGCCCGTACGATGCACATATATCATCCGTACGCAATATCACATTTGATCGCTCAATCGATCACACAATTCCACTTCCGAACTAGTATTGTCCACCCGACTTTCTAGTGCGGACTCAGATCTGGTTTCTTGATCAGAAACCGTCATTCTCCTTGCATAGCCACAAACTATGATAGAGAATATCCAGAATCAATCAACAATCCATATCCAGGTTCGCCGTTGAAAATCGAGTGAAAAATCCTGATTCGGATCGATAAAACTATCTCGAAATTCTGTGTTCGACATCTGGACCAAATAACTATGCGAATAAAATAATATACGTACATCTTACGTATAAATTCCAATTGATTATCAATTATATCAATTTCTTTTTTATTCACATTCATTTAATTGTTATTCACTTATCACACTTATCCCATTCACATCTTCAAATTTTAATCGTTATTCAATTATTCACCTAGAATAATTTTCCTCCATACCAAATTTACTTAAGAATTCACCATTCATTTCTTAAGTCCAATATAAACATTTTATATACTTCTTGGATTTGTTTTACTTCATTTTTGAAGTTTATATTTATATTTCACTTCCCTATTGAAGTTTATTTTCATTACTATTTACTTAGCCCTTACAATTTCATTTAAACTCAAATTGGCTTCCATTTTGAATATGGATTAGTTTCACTTACTATTTAATTTAAACCTCAAATAACAGTTTATTTACGAACTTTACTTTCTTTAGTTCCTTTGATTTCACTTCACCTTACATTTACATTTGAATTAGATTTCAATATCCAGTTTTAATTTCATTTGCTTAACACATTTAAATCATTTATCGTTAATGAAAATTTTCAAAAATTTTCTAACTCTCAAAATTTATGGAAAATTTTGGCAGAGTCTCCTTTGTACGGAGGGACTTCTGCGATATCGCAGGATGCACAAATATATATATACATCGGCCTCAGGCCGGAAATCACAATATATATCAATATATGCAGTTCATATTTCCTATTTTGAATTTTTGCGTAAGCGTACCTTATTATAGCAAATTTTTAAGCAAAGCAGCGATTTATTTAGCAATTAGTGCAATCCAAAATCAGCTATACGGCTTCCCTGAACCTGTACTTACTTACTTCAAAAATGTAAGTACCAAGATCATGCAACTTAACAACATTTTACATATTTAACTAACAAACAAGAGAATTTCCATGAGGAAAGTAGATTAAACAACACTTATAAGCAATGTTTTGGTTCCAACATTAATTTAAATTGTTACAACCCATTTATGTACGACTACATCCAATATAATCTCTAATCCACATTCAATACTTATTCCTGAATTGTATTATATTAATAACAATGCCACTTCAATCATTTCTGCTTACTTGAATTTATTTACAATTCAAATTATCACTATTACACTCCAATTCCATTATTCATTTATACTTCTACTTTTATTACCAAATCCAAATTCCATTAACATATCCACTTTTCTAATTTATTCCAAATTAGCACACTTCTTTTTACAATTCAATATTTGATTTTTTACTTCGAAAATCACTTAACTATTTTACTGAAGTTCAATCTATTTTATAATTCAAGTTTTGGATTTACATCCATTTTTCACAATTCAAAACAACTTTTATTTTGGCTTATTTATTCCACTTCTAAATTTTATAAGCCACAATTTATTTATATCCATACTTCCATCTATTTAAATTCAATTCCATTTATACTTTTACTTTTAATTAGGGATTATACAATTTATTTAACTAATATACATTTTATTTTTCTCATCATTCCATAAACATTTTAAATAAGATTCCAGAGTTTAAACAATTTCCCAGAATTTCAAAATCACTTTTGAAATCAACTATGCCCAAAACCCTTTTCAATTCCAAAACCAAACTCAGTTTTGCAAACAAACACCAGCCCATACATCTAGGTAGCAATTTCTCTTTGGAAACTCGAAAATGAACATCGATGATGCTGCAGTCATTACCGAAATTATTTCCCAGCGACCGGAAGAGAATTAAATGCTTTTATTTCTTTAAACCATTTCAAATATTTTTAAATTTCAAATCTTTCTAGATTCCAAACTCAACTCAAAATATTCCTGAAATAATACCACTTATTATTTCTTTAAACTCTTTGAAAACTATTTTCAAATCTCAAGGAATTTCAAACCTTTCCCAAAATTCCAAACTTAAAATCCATTCCGATTTATTTTCCACATTTCTCTGGAATTCTATTTTTAAAGTACAAATCTCATTTGTATATGAAGTTTATTTCAATTTTATAAATTACATTTGTAATTTATATCTCAAATTTTATTTTATTATAAAATTTTATTCTTTGCTTTGGTTATAAATTTCACTTTCTAGTTAAGTTTCCATATATTAATGATAATAGTTCCATATTATCACTTCTAACATCCAAACAACCATATATATTAACTAGAATAGTTTACAAAACATTTTCTTTTTATACAAAAATAATTTGGGTAAAATTATTTCATTTACCCTACTTTAAAACAATACTGTGTCGAATTGTTCTATACAAGTGTTTAGAGATCCCTATCAATGTTGTGGCATCCCACACATCGACCAGAATCCATAAACTACTCAATAAACCAATCAACACAATATAAAACAATTTTATATTCACTAACAAATACGCGCTCATATATATTAATACTCTCAAAATTCCCACCAGAGCCAAGGTTATCGCCAACCTCGCTCTGATACCACTGTGACAACCCAAGTTTTTCTAACACGAAAAACCGGACCATTTTAGTTAAGAAGAAGAGGTAGAAGAAGAAAAATAGAAAACAACAGCAGAATCTCACATACGCAGCGGAATAAACTATAATAGGTAATAACAGATCTTTACACAAAAAGAAATCTATATCTGTTTATATATACATCATCCCAATACATCATCAGAGTACATCACATCAATATCATACAACTGGACAGTAATCATAACTTGTCCTCACAATCTGAATACACAGCGGAATATATAACTCAAATACGAAAGTACGTATCGCCATCCAGCTCCACAGCATCATTTCCTGTAATTTATAATACTCGGTCTGACCCGAGCATCATATAAAACAATACCCGAGTCAGTCTGGAAAACCAGCGTGAGAAAATCACACTCAATTGATTATTAAAGTTTCAAAAATCCTTTGAAAACAAAAGCATCTCGTAAGACCACGCCACAAATAAACATGTCGGGTTTTTACCTTACGATAGCTAAAACACTTTTTATCAAATTCCTTTGATATTATAATAGTGTCTATATACAAATACTTATTAAAATAGCTGAAATTGTTACATTATTAAATTCCAGCATACTAGCCACAAAAGTGGGTAATACAAACAAATACCGTACAAGGCACGTAGGAAGAATGGATTTCCAACGAATGACTAGGCACTGGGGTACCACCTATCACGGTACGTGGCCTAGATCACAGTACCGAGGAGTACGCCCGCTCCTCTGCAACACAAGGCCGGAACCATCCCTTACTGGATGATCCCGAATAAAATCACCCCACGGTTGGGATCAGCAACCGCACCACTAAGCCGAAATAAAAAGGGACATCTAGACAGGGATGACCTTACCCTCCAGTGGGAGCTACCCACGAAGCCTTGCTGCATAACCCCTGATTTTCAGTCATTCCCGGTTGATGAGGTTCGAGGCTAAACGATACCTTATAGCACATATCCCTTAGAATGCCCATCGTCCGCTGACGATGTTTCGCAAGCATTCGTCCATACCAGTCCGTCCTGGGTTTGAACGGAACCGAAGGCACTATTCCTACTACATCCATTTTGGAAATATCCTCAGGATTAGTAGCGACTAGCCCTTGCACTTCACAGCTCCATCTTCGACTCCGAACACGTTACACGAAACGTACAAACCGGATCGAAGTGGTATTCGAGTCTCCAGACCTAGAATCCCGGTATACGGAAACTCGATCCCGGTCTCTTCGAAACGATCAGCGCATTGGCCAATATTGATAGTCGGTTATTTAACTATCAATTCACATCCATAGCAACCATCACACAATTAAATAATTTCCCACATTATTTATTTGCCCAAATATCTTTCCAAGATATATTTCCAAATTTTCAAACTCTTTTTGAAAACAATTTCAAACAATTTCCGCTTACGGAATACATTTCCAAATATTTATTTCTCTGAAACACCAAGTACAAAACACTTTTAGATTTTAGAATAATTTAAAAACACTTTATTTTAAATATATCTTATAACATTGAAATTAAACTACTTTAATACTTTATTAAAAATATATACTTTAAAATAAACCACTTTATAAATATAAACTAAATTTCTCCTTTTAAAACATAATAGCAAATCACTTTTATATAATTACTGCAATAATAGATCTTTGAAAATACTACTTTAGGCTTTAACATTTAAAAATAATAGATTCTCTAAAATATGCTTTTTAAACCATATTAAAACTTTTAACTTATATTTAAAATTTCTTTGGAAAAACATACTTGGCTATCCAGATAAATACACTTCTCTTCACATCTTTTAATAATAAATCAACATTTATTTTTAAACCAATTCATATTCCTTTTATAAATTCCCACCTTGAATTTATATTCAAATATCCACTATATTTTTATTTTACTTTATAAACCCAGTTCATATCTCCAAAATCTCACTTCTCTTTTAAAATTCCAATTTTAAACAACTAAATCAATTTCCAATTGATTTTCCAATTTACTTTACTTTACTTTGAAATAAATTTCCTTTACTACTTCATTTATTTCAAAATACATTAACTTTTAGATTTATTCCTTTATTTGAGTTAAAACCCTTTTTAACTGAAAATACCAATTTTAAACTTCCAAAATTCCTTCTTTAGCCTTTAATTAAATTTAATCCTTACATTCAAAATAAATCCTTTATTCTTTAATTTTAATATCACTTTAGTTTAAAGTTAATATTTCCCTTGTTATTTCGAAATTCCCTTATTCCAATTCACTTGAATTATTTACTTAAATTTTACTCTTTTATTTCTTTCAAAATCCAATTCAATATATTTTGATAACTCCTTTTATTGAAATATTCAATCCAACCATATCATCCAATATTTCAATCATCAATAAAATCATCACAGGATATCAATATTCATAACACAGAATATCAAATAATCTAAATAATTTTGAGGAATCCAATTGGATCCCTCCAACCTGTTTCCCTGCATCCACAGACGTTAGCACAATACCAATTCCACTTCAAAGTGGAATATCGCGGTATATGGGATTTATAAAATCATCCGCTATTATGCGGCGCATAGGGTCTCATCCGCTATATATAAATGCGGGAATATCAACAACTCAAATATATACATATGCCAATATGTATATATTGATATATACTACTATATATATATATATCATATCAACCAAATCAACCATTCAATCAAATATTTAAATTTAACCATTTAAATTTAAATCTAACTGAGTGAGATTAACTCACCTTCGGTTTTGTTGCACAACCCACTTCTTCCTCAACTTGATTCCTTGTGATTATTGACCTTGTATAAATAATTGTATGAACTTTATTAATATTTGAAATATTCGAATAAATCGAATAATTAAATTCTCGTTAAATAGATTAAATTAACTAATTATTTTATCAACCCTAGTAAATTAAATCTTATTATTATTATTTTTTTCTCTTCATTTCAACTGCACATGAAAAATAATTCATATAGGTTTTAAAAAATCAAATCTCCATATATAACTTCCAACATCTTAAATTTCTTTTTATTTATTAATTTTGAACTAACAATTTATATATTTTACTGTAAAACTTCTGTTAATTGAAATAATAATCATCATCTAGTTTTACAGCTTAGACTTAAGTAATTATTGAATTTAAACATGCCAAAATCAAATTACCTTAATTTGCCTGGTTTAATACACTGTCTAAGGTTGTATAGCAGCCTCTGCCCTAGGACCGCCTCCACCATATCGACGCATGAGAGAACTCGCGAAACCCTAGCCTACTTCGAGCCTAGATCCATCGACCGTCGAAGTCACGACCTCAAGCGAAAACTCATCACCAGGAATCTCCCATAGTGCTCAACCTCTGACAGAACCCGCTACCCATCCCTTGCTCATCACGACGTCGCCGAACCCCTAGAAATCGAGAACCTAACTACGCTCCCTGCCCATCAGTCGAACTCACGGTAACTAGGCGAGCCGCTCCTACCAAACAATCGCGACACCACCCCTGCCCTCCTCCCAGCATCGCGAATGACTCGAACGAACTCGATTTCATCTTCTGAAACGAATTCGACTCCATTTTAGTTTTTGAGGAGGACGAGTTTAATTAATCTTCGAGTTCGAAGAATTGTCGAAGTAGCTTCGATGGCTCGATTGGGAACGAGGATGAAGACTGCGGTATTTAGGAGGGTGAAGGAGGCGTGGAGGAAGATGTGATGAAGTGGAGGAATTGATTTCTTAAGAGACAAGATCGATTTTCATTTTATTTTAAGGGGAATGCTCGGCTGAAAAGTTTAAAGGAGAAGGAGACGCGTGTTTACCCATTTGAACACGTGTGGACAGACAGCGTGATCCAGAAAGCTCGTAGCTGATGAAAAGAAACGATAGATATGAAATAAATTTTGGCTGTGATTAGATTTTCCTTCAGATTATGATATTTAAATTAAATCGATAATTATCGTTTAAGCGTTTATACCTCGTACGATCACACGTTAATTCCGAAAGCTAAAAAATTTGAAATCCGGTAATAATTCAATATTACGGACCCAATGGAACTAGTTTCGTCGGATTCCGAGACTGTGCCTCGGACGGCTATTTTTAAATTCAATTTCAACGATATATTTTTAAGACTGAACAAAACTCTTTTAAAATTCCATTTTAAAAGTTCTATCATCTTCAGTATTAACAATATAAATTTTCTGAACCTTTGAACTATTTTTAACAGGCTTAAAATCGAGATTCCATATTTTACCCAATCCCGATAATTAAATTTAATAATTAATTATCCAAATAAATACTGTATATTTGAAATTAAAGTTAATAATTATCTTTTGAATATTTAAAATTAATTAAATATTCCTATTTCAAATGCTCAAAAATTCCGGGTCGTCACATTTTGTTTACATATATATTAGTACAACAGTTATATATATATATATGTAGTCAGTTAGCCCACATATATGAGTTGTCGAATCAATTATATAAGTGAATCAGTTATATATATGTTTTCTGGGAGTATATATGTTTTCTGGAAGTGCATATGTTTAGTTTGCAGTAAATTTTATTTCAACAGTATATTGGTTTCAGAGTATATATATGTATATGTGGTTACTTATGTTAGCGTTAACATTTAAAATGTATTTGGAGGAATTTTGAAATAAATGTATGAAGAAATCAAACTGAATTTTTATATACAGATTTCGTTTGGACAATTGGTTTTAAATTACATAAGATGCAAGTTATAAATATATGGTGATATATCGGAACAGAAGCTATATAAATATTAACGTGTATGTTGTTATTCGAGGAATAAACCATAGTATATATATGAGTTAGGTTATATATGGCTTGGGTAAGTTTATAAGATGCTGGTTATATATATTAGTATACATATATTTAGATCTCACAGTATTATACGTATGAAAATCATGTATATTATTTTTTTATATATTCCGAAACTTATTGGCATAGTGTTTATATATGCCTTGATAAAACATTTATTTCAAAGTGTATAGTAGTTTATACGTGGACATTTAGTTTATATATATATATTACTTTATAATAAAGTTGGATTTATGTACATTTTATTTTAAGAAACGTAAGTATTTTGCAAGTAGATGTCTTTATCTCAAAACATAATGTATATACATGTTTGATTTTTATGTGTGTTTTAATTTTAACATTGGATTTTGAAATACATACATATATATTTAATTTAATATCTGTTTGATTTTAGCATATGATTTTTATATATATAAGTTCATTCTTACCATCTATCATCATCGATCCGGTCCTGATTGATTTCGTCAATTTCTATCTATCAGCTATGTCCGTCAAAATCCGCTTTCAGAGTACTTCACTTTGAGACTGTTGTTTGGTTTGTTCGATTTTCTAGATCGTGATCCAATTTGTTGCTGGTTGTGTTTCAAACTTATCTCTAACCTCGAAAGGTGAGCAATCACTCTGATTAACATTCTTATATTTATTAAATTTGATTTCAATTGAAACGTCAATTGAAATATGTTGCTGTTAGTTATTCACATTGTTATATTTATGTCATTATCTGTATCTGTTCACCTGTGACATTTGACACCATTATCTGTTATTTATATTGATGATATATTGCCTGTTACTATTGTTATTTTATTATCATATCTGTTATCACTCTGCAAGTTCCCTGTTAGTGTAGAATCACTATGGGTTGAAATGATACATACCCGAACGATCTTGTAGAATATGAGAAAATCGTTATGGGTTGAAATGATAAACCCAAGCGGTTTTCAATTAATTGAATTTGGGATCGTGGGTTGAAAAGATATATACCCGTATATATATTTTAAATTGCGGATTGAAATGATAAATATCCATATCACTTGACCATAGGATAGAAAATTATATACAGACACCGTTGGTCTATATATAAATGTTTTGGAAATGATTTCTTTGGTTTTGAAAAGAAATATATATGGTTTTGATAAATATTGATTTTAAAGATTTATTAAAGTCGATTTAATAAAGTTGATAAATAATATGTTAAGTATTTATTTAATATCTATATTTTTAAATATAGAATTTATAATGATTTGAAATTGCTTGAAATTATATTTATTTAAGAATTATACTTAAATAAGTTTGATTTGAAATGTATTGAATTTGAAATTTAAAGAAGTGTTTTACAACTTGAAATTTGAAAAGGTGACTTAAATGGATATTTCAAACTTATAAATATTTAAATGGGATATTTTGTTTATTTAAATTGTAAATTGAAATTGTATTCAAATGTTATGGAAATGTTAAGTTAATATTTCAAAACTAAATAATTGTAAAGTAAATTTGATACGTATATAAATTTATCGAATTTAGTTTTGAAATGTTGAATATTTACAGCTTTGAAATATATTAAAATTGAAATGGCTTATTTTATGGTTCAGATATGTATTTGAAATCGATAATTTGAAATGGTTTATATAGAAGCTGAATCGAGTTGAAATTGATGATTTGAGATTTGATTAAATTAAATTTTTGAAATTCGAGTTAATTTGAATCGATTTGCGAAATTTGAGGAAACTATTTTATTATATATACTAATTTTAATATCTAAACTGTTTAAAAGGAAAGTGTTATGATTTCCAAAATGCTATGATTTCAAAGCTGTAATTTCCAATGTGTTGATTTTTTTTAAAAAAGACTATGATTGCGAAAGCGTTATAACTTTGGAAAGTGATATGATTTTGAAAATGGATATATTTGAAGTGAAAATGATATCGTATTTAATTGGGTTTTGAAATGATAATGATATTTTGGTTTTGAAGTATAAACTATTTTGAAATGACCACGGTGTTATAATAACGATTGGTTGTTAAAGAGACCAGGATCAGATATGGACATACTCTCTGTCGATACCGAAAACCACTTTGACAACTGTGTACGCGGTGGAGTTCCAGAATGAAGTAGGATGGTGGCGACGTTCTTAAGGTATGTTACGTGGACCCAACTCCCGTGAGTTGGCATAAGGTGGCTAAAACAGGAGCGATCTCGGACCAGTGAGGTAGCACCTCTTCTCGGACACATTTCTTCGATATTATACTCTTATTGTGATTGATTAGATGGCCATCCTCCGATTTAGGAGTGTTGTTTGAGGTGGAACGGTAGTGGCTGCTATGCGTATCCATCAGTCCGTGTGCGTAATTGGTATATCTACCCTGGCATTGCCTAGTTGTGCCGTGTCACCTACCATATCGAGCTTTACTACGATTATGATTTTAAGATCCGACCGCGTTAAGGTTCTCCATCCCTTTAACGCTATTTTCTATATGATTATACTTTACTGATTAGACACTACTGTATATAGCGTATATTACTATATAGTAAATAGTTTAACGGATCCTTAGGGGATGGTTATCCCAAACATCCTTTAAGTTACTGTATTTCAGTTGATATTTCACTTGAGTTGGATTTATTAATATAAGAATGTTAATCCTGACTCGAGTGTTTTATGTTTTGCTTCACGCTCGGGTCAGACTGAGTGATACAGCATTTGAGACTCACCTTTGGAGTTGGAGCTTCGCTTGGAGATCCAACTATCTATCGATCCTGCTTTCAGTTATTCAGTTGATTCCAGTGATGTATTCAGATCTTGTATTTGATTATTGTATTGAGACATCTATTGTATTCGAGACTTCTGTTGTATCTTGTCTAACTCTGTTATATTTATATAGTAGCTTCATGAACTACTATCCTTTGGTTTCTGCTGCATTATTATATTACTCTGTGTCTGTGATCTGTAATTATTTTATTTACTATATATGCTGAGTTTTGCCAAATTTTATTTACAATCCATTGTTTTGAATTATTCAAGTCCGGCATGTGTGGATTTATTGTCGATTTGAATGGTCCAAAATACTGGGTCGTTACATGTGGTATCAGAGCTCTAGTTTTAGGCAAAACTCAGCATATGTAGTAAATTCAATTACAGAATCACTTTCGTTCGAGCTTGAATCTCTTCCTCATTAACTCGGTTTCTTTTGGATTTTGGAACTTTCCCTTCGGTTCCAGAATCTATCCTTGTCTACCCTATTAGTTTCTTCTTAATTCTGGAGTATCCCATAACTCCACTTCGAATGATCTTTTTAAATAAATCGGCGGTCTCGCCAATCTTTGAATAATTTGTACAGGGGTGAAACTCCTTTACAATTGGTATTGATTCACCAGAGATATCTGTATCCTCGGTTTATGATGCTGCTATATTTTACTTTACCCGAATTCTATCTCTGGCGATCGAATGTCGATTTGCCTCATAATTCTGCATCGATCTTATTCACGAAGTCACGGTTGACCCGGTTAAGGTTGCCCGCGATTTGTATAAGTTTATCCATCTTCCAGTTTTATATTCAATTATCTTATCTACGTTCCGAGCCTGTTTTCGAATTTGAATCTCTTGGATTAGGATCCCTCAAAATTTGAATCTCTATCCTTGTTTAGAAATCTATTCTGGAATCGTCAAGTGAGGGAGTGTATTTGTATTTGTATTAATATTAAAATGTTTAATATATTGTGTCGGTTGAGTTGTTGAAGTTGATTTGGGTTTTCGATCGATTCGTCTGATCAACGCTATCGATAGGATTTCCAAAACACTTGAACAGAGCAAACTGACACAATATTATTTTAAAATTTGGTAAATGAAATGAATTTTGTATGATTTTATTATAAAATATAAGAAAAATTTATGGGATTTAATAAGTTAATTAAATTGGCTGTTTGAAATGATAATATTTGATTATCATTTATTGTTATATAAATGAATTTATAAATAGTGGTTTATAAATTTATTTTGAATTGAAAAGAATTTAAATCAAGAATTTGAGAATTCAATTTCCGATGATTTCAAACTTTGGTTTTAAAGTTTTAAAGTGTATATTATTTAAAGTATTTTCGAATAGAAATGGTTTTCAAAGAATTTTAGATGTTCAAATTAGTGCTCTTTTCTTTTGTCGCTGGAAAATAATTTCGGTGATGACGGCTGCATCATCGACATTCATTTTCGAGTTTCGAAGTGGAGAGACTATTCTCTAGCTTTGCTACGGTTTTGTTTTTTGAAAAAAATGCTTTTGATTTGAATTTCTTCAGTATAATTTGATTTATATATATATATATATAGGTACCTTATTTTAAAATTAAATTTTATATAAATATATTATATATATCTCTAAATTGTTTGAAGTAAATCGGAGATTTAAATTCTTAAATTTTAGATTAAAGATGATTTCAATTATAAACTAAAGTCAAAATTCTTGGATAAATAGTTAACTGGGAATAACTGAATTGTAAAATCTTATTTGTATAATACTCAATTACATCTCAACATAACTTACCTAAAATTTTCAGAAGTTAAAAATGTAATCGGATAATATACAATATAAAATGACCTTTATAAATAGAATTTGAGTGGTTATAATAAACGTTATACACTTAAAAATTTAGTTATAAACATTAATTGAAATAAATAAGAATTATAAGTTAAGTGGATAATAGATGAGACAAATAAATTTGTTTTGAAGGAATTAATAAATTGAAATTTGATTAAAGTATGGAAATACCTTGAATTTAAAATCAATTATTGAATATAAATTGATTTAAACTGAAATTATATGGTTTAAATTAATTTATATGGTTTAAATATATGTAATAATATATATTAAGTGGAATAAAGTTAATAATAATTTGGAATAAAAGAATTAAATTTGTTGAATAAAATAGGAGTATAATAAATGATTATACAAATTGATGGTTTAAAAATTGTTAATTGAGTATGACTAGACAATAAGATAATGAATTTAGAAATAGATGAATTGATTTAACTTAAGTGAACTCAAATGGATTAAACCAAACTGTTGAATATTGATTAATTTAAAATTTAAATTTATATGGTTTGAATTAATTGTTTTATTTTGTTTTCCAAATCTATTTTTGCTTTCTGGTTGTTTCTATTCTCCTACCTCCTTCCTTTTTGGGGACGAAAAGTTTTGGGTGGGGGAGAGTGTAACGACCCGTAAATTTTTGTGGGTT
Organism: Allium fistulosum; assembly: GCA_030737815.1. Taxonomy (NCBI): domain Eukaryota; kingdom Viridiplantae; phylum Streptophyta; class Magnoliopsida; order Asparagales; family Amaryllidaceae; genus Allium; species Allium fistulosum. The sequence goes on along the minus strand of CM060904.1, from coordinate 1,297,850,775 downwards.
TATTTATTTAATTAATTGAAATTTGTGGAATTTTTAAACAATAAAATTTTGAAATATAAATTTAATATTTGGAATACGTCTGTTTAAACATAGCAATGGGTAAATTTTCATCTGACAATTTGGAAGTTTATTTTCTAGTGTAATTTTATTCCAATTTATATCAGTTAAAAATTGATGGTAATAAAATGTTTTTCAAACATAAATATTTTTACATAGAAAATTTGTAAATCATCTTCTGAATGAGACGTCACCTTTCGTTTCGTCGAATTTTGACTGCTATTGCTCCGTTCATCTTATTTCTGACATTTTGCACCATTTCGGTACCGATACCAACTTTCGATCGGATGATCGTACCACTGATATCTGTATACCATTTTGATCGTCTTGTCGATCTGATCTCTGCGGTATGTTCATCCGTATGTTTCGAAATTCGGGACACGATGGAATCAGTGAATCGATCAGTCGTATCTGTTCTTTTTTCTTTTGACCTTTGATTTTTCGTTGCTCCCTGAGATAACGAATAGCCACCAGCAATTAGCGTTTCCACTTTGCATGTTCATTCACTCCCATATGTTCAGTTCGAAGTATACGTATAAAAGAAAACGTGCTTGGCTGTCCATTTCCTCTACTGTCTATTTCTTTTGTAAGCCTTTACATCTCCTCACTTGTTCTTCTCTTCAACCAGATCTGCCTATTTGCAAAGTCACCCATCAGGTTTTCCTCCTCTCCAAATTTATACATCCTCATCCGAGCACATGCTCTGCCCCACCGAGTAACCGTGAGCACCCACCCTCCTCCTCAGTTCGACCGGCCAGAGAACCAAGAACCCATCAAATCTTCAACCCGATGCAGTCCTGCCCCTCATTGGCTCGGCCTCGCTCACCCTCAAACCCAATCACCTCCAGCAAAACAGCTTCGCCGCCTCTACACCTCCCCAGTCGAGTCATGACATCCACCATTCAGCCCGCCATCGGCCAACAACCGAAACCGATATGCATCATCTCTCTCCACCTTGTTCGTCCTCTCCTCACTGCCTCGTGCTCCGCATCTGCAACCACCCAGTCAGCCGCTAACCTCCACCACCTGGCTACCGAAGCTTCCTTGACTGGCCGAGACCATCTCCCTCTGCCGAACCTTTTCTTTCCCTCCTCCTTTAGTGGTTTGCATATATATGTAAGTATTATACATATATATATATATTAGTTTAAGTCTTGCTTGCTATATGATAATGTGTTAACTATATATATGTGCAGTATTATTTATATATAGTGTAAGTTTGTTTATATTAACATATATATTTCGCATAGTAAATTTTTTTAATGTGACTATATATATAAATTTGTATGTATGCTACAGTTTACGAGTTTAAAGTATAAAAAGTGTATATAGTTTACACCTATCAGGCTATTATATATTACGAAGTATGAGAAGTTGTCTATGTTTATATATATACTAGCCCCTATATTTGTTGATATGATTCCAAGGTATATAATAGTTTGTTACAATTTAAAGTATATATATTTGTTAGTATGTATAAGTGTATGTGTATATAAATCTTTATTTACTGTTAGTCGTATCCATGTTAGTCTATACAGCCTATACTAGTTTATATATATACTATTTGGGTTTAAGGTACAAGTTTTATTTACATATATATTAGTATAGCAGTTATATATATATATATATGTAGTCAGTTAGCCCACATATATGAGTTGTCGAATCAATTATATAAGTGAATCAGTTATATATATGTTTTCTGGGAGTATATATGTTTTCTGGAAGTGCATATGTTTAGTTTGCAGTAAATTTTATTTGAACAGTATATTGGTTTCAGAGTATATATATGTATATGTGGTTACTTATGTTAGCGTTAACATTTAAAATGTATTTGGAGGAATTTTGAAAGAAATGTATGAAGAAATCAAACTGAATTTTTATATACAGATTTCGTTTGGACAATTGGTTTTAAATTACATAAGATGCAAGTTATAAATATATGGTGATATATCGGAACAGAAGCTATATAAATATTAACGTGTATGTTGTTATTCGAGGAATAAACCATAGTATATATATGAGTTAGGTTATATATGGCTTGGGTAAGTTTATAAGATGCTGGTTATATATATTAGTATACATATATTTAGATCTCACAGTATTTTACGTATGAAAATCATGTATATTTTTTTTATATATTCCGAAACTTATTGGCATAGTGTTTATATATGCCTTGATAAAACATTTATTTCAAAGTGTATAGTAGTTTATACGTGGACATTTAGTTTATATATATATTACTTTATAATAAAGTTGGATTTATGTACATTTTATTTTAAGAAACGTAAGTATTTTGCAAGTAGATGTCTTTATCTCAAAACATAATGTATATACATGTTTGATTTTTATGTGTGTTTTAATTTTAACATTGGATTTTGAAATACATACATATATATTTAATTTAATATCTGTTTGATTTTAGCATATGATTTATATATATATAAGTTCATTCTTTCCATCTATCATCATCGATCCGGTCCTGATTGATTTCGTCAATTTCTATATATCAGCTATGTCCGTCAAAATCCGCTTTCAGAGTACTTCACTTTGAGACTGTTGTTTGGTTTGTTCGATTTTCTAGATCGTGATCCAATTTGTTGCTGGTTGTGTTTCAAACTTCTCTCTAACCTCGAAAGGTGAGCAATCACTCTGATTAACATTCTTATATTTATTAAATTTGATTTCAATTGAAACGTCAATTGAAATATGCTGCTGTTAGTTATTCACATTGTTATATATATGTCATTATCTGTATCTGTTCACCTGTGACATCTGACACCATTATCTGTTATTTATATTGATGATATATTGCCTGTTACTATTGTTATTTTATTATCATATCTGTTATCACTCTGCAAGTTCCCTGTTAGTGTAGAATCACTATGGGTTGAAATGATACATACCCGAACGATCTTGTAGAATATGAGAAAATCGTTATGGGTTGAAATGATATACCCAAGCGGTTTTAAATTAATTGAATTTGGGATCGCGGGTTGAAAAGATATATACCCGTATATATATTTTAAATTGCGGATTGAAATGATAAATATCCGTATCACTTGACCATAGGATAGAAAATTATATACAGACACCGTTGGTCTATATATAAATGTTTTGGAAATGATTTCTTTGGTTTTGAAAAGAAATATATATGGTTTTGATAAATATTGATTTTAAAGATTTATTAAAGTCGATTTAATAAAGTTGATAAATAATATGTTAAGTATTTATTTAATATCTATATTTTTAAATATAGAATTTATAATGATTTGAAATTGCTTGAAATTATATTTATTTAAGAATTATACTTAAATAAAGTTTGATTTGAAATGTATTGAATTTGAAATTTAAAGAAGTGTTTTACAACTTGAAATTTGAAAAGGTGACTTAAATGGATATTTCAAACTTATAAATATTTAAATGGGATATTTTGTTTATTTAAATTGTAAATTGAAATTGTATTCAAATGTTATGGAAATGTTAAGTTAATATTTCAAAACTAAATAATTGTAAAGTAAATTTGATACGTATATAAATTTATCGAATTTAGTTTTGAAATGTTGAATATTTACAGCTTTGAAATATATTAAAATTGAAATGGCTTATTTTATGGTTCAGATATGTATTTGAAATCGATAATTTGAAATGGTTTATATAGAAGCTGAATCGAGTTGAAATTGATGATTTGAGATTTGATTAAATTAAATTTTTGGAATTCTAGTTAATTTGAATCGATTTGTGAAATTTGAGGAAACTATTTTATTATATATACTAATTTTAATATCTAAACTGTTTAAAAGGAAAGTGTTATGATTTCCAAAATGCTATGATTTCAAAGCTGTGATTTCCAATGTGTTTTGATTTTTTTTTAAAAAGACTATGATTGCGAAAGCGTTATAACTTTGGAAAGTGATATGATTTTGAAAATGGATATATTTGAAGTGAAAATGATATCGTATTTAATTGGTTTTTGAAATGATAATGATATTTTGGTTTTGAAGTATAAACTATTTTGAAATGACCACGGTGTTATAAAAACGATTGGTTGTTAAAGTGTCACGACCGGGATTTTCGACTTTCGAAAATTCGACATCGATACTCACTTTATCGACTGCCGAGCAATCGAGTGCCGGAAACTCCAATAGTGAGGGTTTTAAGAAAAAGAAAAAGGCAGAAGAAGAAGAAGAAAACAGAAGAAGAAGGAAGAAAAAGAGAACAGCATCAGAATCTTACACATCGCAGCGGAACAATATATAATAGATAACACTAGTCTTTTAAAACAAAGAACTATATCAGTTTTATACATACATCAACAGAGTCAATATACAACTCAATACAACAATGGACAGTTATATAACTTGTCCTCATACAGAATACACAGCGGAATAAATACTATCAAATACAAATACTACGTCTCGTCATCCAGCTTATCTCCAAAGCTCCAGAATATCCAGAATATCCTGATAATCTAACTCTAGACTGCCCGTGTGGAAATTGGTGGGCACCCAGAGTTTAGAAGGGAACAATAAACTCCGAGTCAGTCATGGTGACTGGTGTGAGATCGTAAAACAGTTATTCTTTTAAAATAAACAACAGGAAAACTTTAATGTCAATTCGCAATGCTTTTGGAAAATGAAACTACCATAAGACCTCCCACCACACACACAATGCAAACGCAGACTTGGAGGAGATTTCTTCTTATGATAGTCAAAGATGCTTACTACGCAAAAATCAAATTCGTTTTGATATTATTATTAGTGCATAGTGGAAAACATTTCGAAAGTAGAATATAAATCTTAGCCAGCATAGGTACCATTATATTATGCCTGCTATAGCTGCCTCCTGAGGAGACAGGTTATACAATTGAAATCGTAAAGGCTCGTATTGTTTCTTTAGATTTCCAACAAATGGTCAGGCTAAGGAACTTCCTATCCACGATGGGTACGTCCCTGGAATAGACGACCCGAGAACCTAACCGGATCTCTGCCAACACAAGGCCGGGTTACCTCTGCAAAAATAGGTAACTACTGACACGCGTATGCCATCCCCCGATCGTCACCGATCTTCCCGAGGATCCCCGATTTCCAACAAACCACATAGATAATAATAATGCAGTAACCACAGAGGTTAAGTATCTGGGCTCCATACCATGATACCACCTTTATCCAGAAGGAATGACATACATTAAGGGGCGCTACTCCCTAGAACCTTGCCGCATTCGTCCTGTTTCGACCATTTCCGGGGTGTGAGGCTCGACGAAGTCTCGTCCACAAAGCTACGCTTTCTCAAAAAGCCCTGCTTCGGGTCAAACAAAAATGATCAACCTATGATCACAAAGATATAAGATCAAACAAATGATCATATCACAAATGATCAAACACTGATCATTTCACAGCAACACTCAGTATGCCACGTTACCAAATTGGGATATATCACTGATAAATTTCAACTACATAACCTTTGAGCTCGTACGTCTCAGAGAAGGGTGTTAAGCTAAGAGAATAAATTCTCCGCCACCAACAGAAATGTATTTGAAAGAAATCAGCTTTATATCTCAAATTGTAACGTCAGACACACAATCCATACAAGTCTGTTCCGGGATCGAACAGAACCGAAGGCACTTCTCACGAAGCCCTTGCATTTCCGGATAATTTTCTAATCACGTCCGGACTTCCCGTCACTAAGGGTGATAAAACCTCTAAACCGAAGATCAGTCGGTGTAGAGTAACTCGACGGTAATCCTTCCGTTTTCAAAAATATCCGGTCTTCAACACCGGTCTTCAAATGCGATTCATAACGACGTATCACATATTCGGAATGGGTTATACGACCCCATGGTCCTTTCCCGGCTAACCCGAATAGTGAGCGTTTATTTAAAAACAAGTGTGGCATTCAAATTCATCCAATTCACAACAAATACCTACTCAAGGTAATTATTGATAGTCGGTTATTTAACTATCAATAAAGATGCGCAACATCATCAGATTCCAAATAATTTTCCCAAATTATTTTACCTTCCAAAAATATCTTTACTAGATATATTATTTCCACACTTCAATCATTTGAAAACAATTTCAAATCAACTTCCACATTTCAATTTATCTTTAAAAGATAAAATCTCAAAACAGTTCCTTTCATATTAGAAAAGCATTTCCATACTTATTAAATAATAAGTATTTCACAGTCATTTATTTTCAACACTTGGAAAATATTCGATATACTTAAATCAAATTAAGTATACATTCATTCTTTAAGGAAATCATTTATTCTAACATCTATTTGAGTCAAAACGGATGTTACGTAAAACATCGTTACGACGACTCGAAATCACTAGTATAGGGATTCGAAATTTTAAGGTAGATATATAAAAATCCCAATACTACATAAAACATTTTCTTTTCGAAAATCGTTTACTATAACCCAGTGTTATAGTCCATCATTTCCTTATATTTCTCGAAAACGTCTATTTCAACAATAAATGTTGAAATCTATGATTTCGATATTTAACACGTTTTAAAACATCTTTTAAAACAATTAACTTCATTTATAATATCGCTTTCCCAAACATAACCATTTTTACTTAAAAAATATATTCACTGTCCAAAATCGTGAATATACTTCATTTAACCCAATTCCAATCATTTCTACACATTTTCATTTCAATAGGAATTCGCTATCCAAAATCGCGAATATATCTACTCTAATAATCTTCTATATTTAATTCATCAAATTCCATCGCTTTCGAATTTATAAACACAGTTATAAATTCTACTTCTATTTTAATAACACTTCGACTTATAAATCTTCTTTTTATCAACTTCTATATTCTACTTATCAAAATAAGTGATTTCGGATTTATAACCAACTTTTATAAATTCCAATTCCATTTATTAAAACTTCAATACCAAATCAATTTCAATATTGATTTCTAAATTTATTTTCAACTTTAAATAAAAGATTCCATACTGATTTCTCAAAGTTCTTCTCCAAATACTAAATCAATTACAGATTGATTTCTAATTTTATTTATCACTACTAAATAAATTCCTTATTTTTCTCAAATTACTCAACATCCTGTTTTTAAATGGATTCTTTAAATTGAAATCATTTTACATTGATTTCCCAAATCGTTTCAACTTACCAATTAAATTTCTAATTGGATTTCCAACTTATCTCCTTTTAAATAAATTCCTTTCAAAGAAAATATATTTCAATTGTTTCTTTCAGTCTATTTAAAAATCCAAATTCTTAAATTAAATTCTTCAATTTATAATCACTATTTTACGAAATCCATTTATTTAACATTTTCACTTGATTCTGGAATTAATTCAATAAGATTATAAAAATTAACTTTTTATACTTTAAAATTTTCTTTCTTCAAAATTTATTCAATTTCTAAAATTGATTCACTTAGAAATTTCTACTTTGATTTCAAAAATTCAATTTCGTTTATTTTTGGAATCAAATGATGTCAAAACATCCATTCAGCTAAATTTTAGCTTTTCAAACAATTTCCAAATATCAATTCAATAACAACAATAATCATTCACAGATTATCACATCACAGTAGAAATAAATTCAATCAATGTGAGGGGTCCAGTTGGATCCCTCCAACCTGTTTCCCTGCATCCAAAGACGTCAGCACAATACCAATTCCGCTCCAGTACGGAATTATCGCGGTATATAGGTTTTTATAAATCCGCTTACTAACGGCGCAATAGGGTCTCATCCGCTATACGAGGCGGGAAATCATCAATCCAATATATACATATGCCAATATGTATATATTGCTATATATATAGATATATCCTATCATATCTAATATCACATCCAATAGCAATCAATAACTGCAATCCAAATTATAAATCTGAGTGAGAAGATCTCACCTTAGCTTTATATTTGCAATCCCATTCCCATTTCGGTTTTGTTTTCTCGATTTTTAACCTGGTATAAACAATTTTATACAATTGATTAATATTCAAACTTATCGGAAATAAATTTCCATTTCTTAACATTTTCCAGGATTTTAAATTACCAGGTTAATAAAATTATAACTTTATTGTTAAAATTGTTGATAAACAGATAAAATTAAATGTTTAACTTACTTAACCCACATAAAAATGTTTGAAAGATAAATTTTCAATTTCATCCCTTGAAAACAGTTCATGAAAATCTTTATATGCATTCAACATAACTGTTTTACTTGATTATAATATATTTCAATTTTTGTTCATTAAAACCTATATACATATATATATTTACTTTTATATCAAAATCAAGATATGCATATGTATTTAGGAATTCAAATTCTGTAATCAACGGAACAGCAGCATATATATCTTTTTCCCGACTTTACTTAAGAATTTGAACTGCCTATATATAAAATTTTCGAATCCATACATATATATTTAAAATAAAACATGACTTTACTGTAATATATTTTTTTACTATGTATATAAATATATGCATACGAACTTTATAAAGAAAATTCTCACCGCACTTCGTCGCGCCGCCTCCTGAGATTCGCGAAACCCTAGCCCTCGATTCGCCGAGCTTCCATCGCCAGTCGTCCACACTGCCTCGCGAACAAAAGTCGCGTTCTAACATCGAGCTCCTGCCTCGCACCTTTCTGTTTGACAGCGCGATGAAGTCGCCCCTAAGTTCTCCACCTCGCTCGCCGCCGACGCCCTAAGTTGATGCCGCGCGTGATGCTTTGCCGCAAACCATCGTGAATTGCCTCGCAGTCACGAATCTCCCCAGGCACCCCCACCACCGCGAGACTTCCCTTCGCGTGCTCGAGTCTGAGCTCGAGAATCCCCAGCCACGATTTGCTCGACTGACCCCAATTCGCGAACGAACTTGCCCTCGTTCATATTCGTGATCGAATCTGATGCCGCCCATCTCGAAATGAAAGGTGTCGCTCCCTCTTCGATTTGAACGAGAATTGGGGGAGAACGGCACTTCCCCGTTAACGAACGAATTCGATTGCTTTTAAAGTGAAGGGCTACGGCCATTAATATTTCTTTCGTTCGTTTCTTTGTTTACTGAAGAGAAAGGGGGAAAGCATTTAAAATTTAAACGAGTATGGGTTACACGATGTTTGTATCGTGAATTTCGGCGTAGATTTAGGGAGATGACGTGCTGAGGTTTGACTAAATTTTAATTTAAATTTAAATTCAATTTGATTTCGACGCGTTTATACGCCGTACGCTCGCATAACAACTTCGATCGATACGAAATTTGAAACCCGACAATAATACAATATTCCGGACCCAATGGAACTGGTTTCGTCGAATTCCGAGACTGCGCCTCGGACGGCTATTTTTAAATATCGATACGAACGATATAAATTCCAGAACTGAACAAAACAGTCTGAAATTAAATTCTGAAGCTTCCGTTATCTTCAGTATCATCAATACGATTTTTTTAAAAGCTTTCGAAATATTTTTCTTCAGCTTAGAGTTGAAGATCTAAATTTTATTCAACTTACAATAGATTAAATTTTATAATTTAATCGTCAAATTCAAAGTTATTTCGGGGATTCAAATTAAATCATCGTTCAAATATTTAAAATTAATTAAATATCCTCAATTTAATTCGTTCAAAATTCTGGGTCGTTACATAAAGAGACCGGGATCAGATATGAACATACTCTCTGTCGATACCGAAAACCACTTTGACAACTGTGTACGCGGTGGAGTTCCAGAATGAAGTAGGATGGTGGCGACGTTCTTAAGGTATGTTACGTGGACCCAACTCCCGTGAGTTGGCATAAGGTGGCTAAAACAGGAGCGATCTCGGACCAGTGAGGTAGCACCTCTTCTCGGACACATTTCTTCGATATTATACTCTTATTGTGATTGATTAGATGGCCATCCTCCGATTTAGGAGTGTTGTTTGAGGTGGAACGGTAGTGGCTGCTATGCGTATCCATCAGTCCGTGTGCGTAATTGGTATATCTACCCTGGCATTGCCTAGTTGTGCCGTGTCACCTACCATATCGAGCTTTACTACGATTATGATTTTAAGTTCCGACCGCGTTAAGGTTCTCCATCCCCTTAACGCTATTTTCTATATGATTATACTTTACTAATTAGACACTACTGTATATAGCGTATATTACTACATAGTAAATAGTTTAACGGATCCTTAGGGGATGGTTATCCCAAACATCCTTTAAGTTACTTGTATTTTAGTTGATATTTCACTTGAGTTGGATTTATTAATATAAGAATGTTAATCGTGACTCGAGTGTTTTGTGTTTTGCTTCACGCTCGGGTCAGACTGAGTGATACAACATTGGAGACTCACCTTTGGAGTTGGAGCTTCGCTTGGAGATCCAACTATCTATCGATCCTGCTTTCAGTTATTCAGTTGATTCCAGTGATGTATTCAGATCTTGTATTTGATTATTGTATTGAGACATCTATTGTATTCGAGACTTCTGTTGTATCTTGTCTAACTCTGTTATATTTATATAGTAGCTTCATGAACTACTATCCTTTGGTTTCCGCTGCATTATTATATTACTCTATGTCTGTGATCTGTAATTATTTTATTTACTGTATATGCTGAGTTTTGCCAAAATTTATTTACAATCCATTGTTTTGAATTATTCAAGTCCGGCATGTGTGGATTTATTGTCGATTTGAATGGTCCAAAACACTGTGTCGTTACATGTGGTATCAGAGTTCTGGTTTTAGGCAAAACTCAGCATATGTAGTAAATTCAATTACAGAATCACTTTCGTTCGAGCTTGAATCTCTTCCTCATTGACTCGGTTTCTTTTGGATTTTGGAACGTTCCCTTCGATTCCAGAATCTATCCTTGTCTACCCTATTAGTTTCTTCTTAATTCTGGAGTATCCCATAACTCCACTTCGAATGATCTTTTTAAATAAATCGGCGGTCTCGCCAATCTTTGAATAATTTGTACAGGGGTGAAACTCCTTTACAATTGGTATTGATTCACCAGAGATATCTGTATCCTCGGTTTATGATGCTGCTATATTTTACTTTACCCGAATTCTATCTCTGGCGATCGAATGTCGATTTGCCTCAGAATTCTGCATCGATCTTATTCACGAAGTCACGGTTGACCCGGTTAAGGTTGCCCGCGATTTGTATAAGTTTATCCATCTTCCAGTTTTATATTCAATTATATTTTCTTCGTTCCGAGCCTGTTTTCGAATTTGAATCTCTTGGATTAGGATCCCTCAAAATTTGAATCTCTATCCTTGTTTATAAATCTATTCTGGAATCGTCAAGTGAGGGAGTGTATTTGTATTTGTATTAATATTAAAATGTTTAATATATTGTGTTGGTTGAGTTGTTGAAGTTGATTTGGGTTTTCGATCGATTCGTCTGATCAACGCTATCGATAGGATTTCCAAAACACTTGAATAGAGCAAACTGACACAATATTATTTTAAAATTTGGTAAATGAAATGAATTTTGTATGATTTTATTATAAAATATAAGAAAAATTTATGGGATTTAATAAGTTAATTAAATTGGCTTTTTGAAATGATAATATTTGATTATCATTTATTGTTATATAAATGAATTTATAAATAGTGGTTTATAAATTTATTTTGAATTGAAAAGAATTTAAATCAAGAATTTGAGAATTCAATTTCCGATGTTTTCAAACTTTGGTTTTAAAGTTTTAAAGTGTATATTATTTAAAGTATTTTCGAATAGAAATGGTTTTCAAAGAATTTTAGATGTTCAAATTAGTGCTCTTTTCTTTTGTCGCTGGAAAATAATTTCGGTGATGACGGCCGCATCATCGACATTCATTTTCGAGTTTCAAAGTGGAGAGACTATTCTCTAGCTTTGCTATGGTTTTGTTTTTTGAAAAAAATGCTTTTGATTTGAATTTCTTCAGTATAATTTGATTTATATATATATATATATAGGTACCTTATTTTAAAATTAAATTTTATATAAATATATTATATATATCTCTAAATTGTTTGAAGTAAATTGGAGATTTAAATTCTTAAATTTTAGATTAAAGATGATTTCAATTATAAACTAAAGTCAAAATTCTTGGATAAATAGTTAACTGGGAATAACTGAATTGTAAAATCTTATTTGTATAATACTCAATTAGATCTCAACATAACTTACCTAAAATTTTTAGAAGTTAAAAATGTAATCGGATAATATACAATATAAAATAACCTTTATAAATAGAATTTGAGTGGTTATAATAAATGTTATACACTTAAAAATTTAGTTATAAACATTAATTGAAATAAATAAGAATTATAAGTTAAGTGGATAATAGACGAGACAAATAAATTTGTTTTGAAGGAATTAATAAATTGAAATTTGATTAAAGTATGGAAATACCTTGAATTTAACCGATCCGAGCTTTGCCTCCATGTCACGCCATTCGCCTTCAACCCACGGTAGCCACCACAAATCGCCAAACGCCCACCTGAACCGATCAACCTCGACCACCAATCCTTCCCCATCTTTGCCGTACCAGCTGTCACCTCCTCCTCATCTTGCCGAGTCTCAACTTCTCTTCCTCCTTTCTTCAATTGGTTGTAGAGGTATATCATATTATTCTTATTACATTATAATGGGATTGTTTATATTACAGAGCTTTATATGAAGGCTAGTTATATAATATATAGTTTATGTAAGTATTTACGTAAATTACCATGATATATATGTTTACAGTTTTTACATATTTACAGAAAATGTTAGATTTACAGTAGTTATATTTTACAAAGTATATATATATATATATACGTTTAAAGTTATATATATATGTTGTTCAACATTTAAAAACAGGTCTAGTGATATATATAAGTTTATTTAAGCTTGTATATAATATGTTACATACATATATTTATACCGGGGCATATATAATCTTTGTATCGGTTATGAAAGATATAATACGTTTGTTTGTGTATTAGTTAAAGTGATGTTTTGTGTTCCTATTATAAAGGTGTATATATATACTGTTATATTAGTTTTCGAAATATAATATACATAAGTGTTGAGCACTTTAAATAAGAATATGTATGTAAATATTAGTCTGGAATGTATAGATTTTGGGTTCCATCATATGTTTAAGTATTACAAACAATATGTTATATAGATATATATATATATATCTTTGTGGTTAAGTCAGTTCATATATAGGTTGCAGTTTCTGAGATATATTTTGCTCGTACAGATGTCACGGTATTTATAAATATATTTTAAATTTTTACTTATTGTTTAATATTGCTTTAAAAGTATAATATATATGGATGTTGAAAAAAAAAATGAATATAGCATAGTAGCTTAGTTGTGCTTTACCTGTGAGTATACATACTTATAGCTATGAATGGGTTTTCGCTTTTAAAACTTATGCGTAAAGGTTATAACAGTACTAGTATATATATACGCATATTTCTTTATATATTTGTTAAGTTTTTTTTATTACAGGCATATAGTGTATGTCATATAATAATATGACAGTTTTATGTATGTTGAAATAATAATATAAGTTGACTTATACATTAGTGCAATAGTATATGAATCTTGTTTTTATAAAAGTTTATATTAGTTTATTTGTGATTGTTGAAATGTAAATATATGATACGTCTGTTTTGTATATATATAAGCATTAATTTTAAATAATATATATATGTCGGTATTAATATAGGCGTTTTCAATTTGAATAGTAATGCATATATATTCAATATGAAATGTGTTCGAATTTAAAACATGATTTTTCATATATTTAGATATATAGTTATATATAAGTCCGCTTATACCATATATCCGCACCGACCCAGTTCTGATTTGATTCCGTCTATTTCTATTATCAGCTTGACCGTCAAACTCGTGCCAATCTTGTTTTGCTCTGGAATTCGTGATTGGATTCGTAACTCATTCCACTGTCAAATCTATCTAGCCTCGAAAGGTGAGCAATCACTCACGATTAATGTTCTTTTATTTATTAAATTTGATTTCATTTGAAACGACAATTGAAATATGCTGCTGCTAGTTATTTACACTGTTAAATATATATGCTATTACATGTATCAGTTCACCTGTGACATCTGACACCATTATCTGTTAATTATTTATGCGATGATAATACAGTTTGGCTAAAAATTGATTGATTGTTGATGTTTATATTAGACGTTAAATTGCTAATGTTAAAGTGATAAATAGTATGCAATTGAATTTGATATAGGATAGTTAAATTTGTGTAATATGACCCCTTTAAATGTTTAAATAAATTGACACGTAGAAATAGTGTTAACTACACCTTGAACCATTTAATGTATGTTGTATAAATTGATATAGTATGAAATTGAATAGTGGATGACAAGTGAAAAACCGTAATGTAATAATCTTTAATCTACATGAAATGATAGTGTAGATTCTAGAAATAATTATATTAATTTGCACAAACAACAATGTGAATTAATACGATTATTTCGGGATTATTTGAATTAATTATTGGATTGTTATTGATTGTGTTATTGCTTGTTTATTTACTTTGACACCATCCCAGTTATCACACTGCAAGTTCCATTTGTTATGCTTTGATTTTGAATTGAATTGGAATCGGGTTGAAATGATAAATACCCAAATTGAACTTTGACCTAGGATAGAGAATTAAATAAAACCCGATTGGTCAATAATTTGATTTAAAAATAAAATGAAGATTTTATTTGAATAAATAATATGGTTTTGAAACGAAGTTGGAAATTGAATTTTTATGAAATTTAAATGTGAATATTTAATAATCCGAAATGAAATATTAATAAAGAAATTGATGAAAGAATGTTGTTTAATTTAAGAAATGATTGAATTAAGTTTTGAAATTATTTAATAATTTAATGAGATTGAATTATTTAATAATTAAATTAAATTGAATCCTTTGATAATTAAAATTGAACTTTTAATTAGTGAAATTTAGTTCTTATTTAATTGAGCTTTGAAATTGTAACTAAGTAAATGAATATGTGAAATTGAATTTCTTTATCAAGAAATACAAATGTGATTTTTGAAATTAATGTAAGACTTGTGATTTAAAGGGTTGATTTGTCGAAGCTAATTTAATTAAATTTGAAGTTTTGATATAATGAAGTTGAACTTAAGTAATTGATTTAATGAATTGGTAATTAAATAGAAATTGTTTTGAATGACAAATTTACTTAACGAATATTTAATGAAATTGATCGATGAAGTTAAATTGATTTGAATGTTAAATTAAATTAATTTAAATGATTTCGAAATGAAACTTATATACGAACTTGAATCAATATTGGAATTGTTTTAAATAGAAATTGAAATCGAATTTTAAGATTTGAAATTATGAATGTGGAAGTTTTGGAACGTAAATTATGGAAATTGTTTTAGAAAGACAAAATGAAATGTTGATTTACAAATTCTAATTGAAATTGAATTTGATTTGGTATTGAAATTTATTAAACGACCAATCGGTGTAATAATCACGAAAGTTATTAAAGAGACCGGAATTGGTTAGGGACATACTCACTGTCTAAACCGAAACCACTTTAATAACTATACGCGGAGTGTGATCCAGAATGAAGTGGTTGGAATGATGTACGTGATGACTGAAGAAAGAGAACGATAATGGATAGCCTTGACACTTGTGTCAAATTGGAAATGGCTAAAATCAGGAGCCGTGCCGGGCCAAATGGAGGTCAGCTACCTCAAGCGAACACACTTCTTCGAAAACTACTCATTACTTGTTGTCAATTGGTGCACCCTTGATTTTGGGAGTGTTGTTTCGCGGTATTGCGGTCGCTGCGGCGATGTGTTCTCACCAGTCCGGATCAGGCAAACAGTAGTTTCACTACCTTGGGTATTGCCTCATGTGCCTTGTCATACTTGTAACCCTATTCGCGACCACTACGAATTTGTTTTGTGTTATACCTATGGAGTACTCCCTGATAGCCCACTAGTTTACGGTGGAGTTTACAGTGTTGTATAGACTATAACGCTTATATAAAATGTGTTAAGGGGAATAATGGTAACGCCTTAACACTATTTTGATATCTTATATTACTGATAGACATTATCTACTTATCATACACTACTACATAGTAGATAGTTTAACGGATCCTTAAAGGATGATTATTCCAAACATCCTTTGAGTTATTTGTATTTCAATTGCTATTTCACTTGAGTTGGATTTATTGATATAAGAATGTTAATCCTGACTCGAGTGTTTTGTGTTTTCTTTACGCTCGGGTCAGACTGAGTGTACCAGTATTCGAGACTCACCTTTGAAGTTGGAGCTTTGCTTGAAGATCCAGCCATCTATTCTGCTTTCAGTATTCGATGATTCCAATGATGTATTCTGATTTGTATCTGATGTATCGTATTACTCTTCCGTTGTATCTGGTTTAACTCTGATGTAACTTATACATTTATATAGTAGCTTCATGAACTACTATCTCTTTTATTTCCGCTGCATATATTACTCTGTGTCTGTGATCTGTGGTTATTTATTTACTGTATATGTTCAGTTTTGCCAATTTAAATTAACAATTCGGTATTTTGAATTATTCAAGTCCGACATGTGCGGATGCGAATGGTCCAAAATATCGGGTCGTTACATAAAGCAAATATCAAATCAAAATAGATATCACTAAATGGTTGTTTGAGGTGTTCTTGTGTATTTATGAAATACTAGAGGATTGTATATATAAACAACGAGCTCCTTATGAAGGAGTATTCAGACTCAAACTTCATAAGTGATATTGAGTATAATATGTCAATAATAAATTCAAGTTAAGAATCTTTCGGTTGAAAATTGTTCAAATAGATGAGGTTGTAGCCGGTTTAATGAAAAGGCTAAGTACATTGACTTGAATAGCGCCACAATAAAAGCAATATATATATATATATAATGCATAAATTTATAAATGAGATGAGGATTCCAAATGTTGGGAATCCCATAACATTGTTATATGATAACAATGTCACGATATAGTCGTAATTGAACTTAGAGCTCATTAGAAGTCAAGAGATATACTCCAAATCGTTCCACATTATAAAGCAGTTTATCCACGTCGGGGAGAGCTGATTGACAATGTAGATAATTAAAGCATAATAACATACCCATTCGTTGAGGGACTAGCTCGATTGGTTTTGAGGAAATCGGTTGGAGAAGTTGGAATAAGATTCCATAATTGACCCCAAGTGCAAGTGAGAGAATGATAGAGGTAAGGGATGCCCTAGGGGCGATTATGTAATTTGTTACATATATCTAACACGATAACCAACCTTATTCAAAATAAAAAGTGTTTTCTTTCTATTATATACTTAATATAATGTGTTGTATTAATTAATTAATTTAATTTAAAGTATATTTAGTAGAAAAATCCATAAATGGTATATATTATGACAGTAGTTACAAAGTGCTGTAACCATGAGTAATTTATCACAATGAAAATAAATATACCATGTTAAATATTCCTACTTAAGATGTATCGAGATTGGATATCGATAAATCCTTTGAGATTAGTACATAACACCCTTCAAATTTTGGATAGTGTATTACTCATAGCTGCTAGAGGCTCCAAGGGCTTACATATTGATAATTATTGGATAACCATGGAATGACTCACATGGGAGTTTTACGGTGATTAATATAACTATGGTCAAACAAAATATATCAATGTGACAAAATTACACAGTTCTCTTAATTTGAGACTGTTGATCTTCCATAAGGAAGCTTCGCTTTGATTATAGTTAAATCTTGGCATGGCGTCCATCGAACGACTATAGTTGGTTCAAGTGGAAGCATTGGAAGTGAAATACTATTCAAGAGAGGATTTGCCTCCTCAGTTATATAAGGTCAGTATCACGGTCAACCGAAGTCAACTTAAAGTCAAAGCCTTTGGCCAAAGCATTTTGGTTAATAATAATTGTTATTGTTGAACCAAAGACTTTGTATTTAGACTATAGAGTTGATATGGATGATATTGAAATTTTGACCATAACCAAATTCCAGAAGTCCAAAGTGATACAGTTTTGATAGAGAGAATTAGTGCAAAAAGTAATCACAATCCGGTTATGCTTAACAAAGTAAAATTGAATTTTACCGAAACCAATTGAGGGATAAATTTGACCAAAATGTCACATCGCCTGCTAGGTGACGTGCGAATGTTAATATTCGAATAGTTTGATATTACTTGCTGACCGATTTACACCTAAAAAATCGCACAACCGAATCATTGAATACTCCTTGACCACATGATTTAATTAATTTATAATTGTTATAAATTAATTAAATTAATTAATATTTATGAAATATTAGTTATAAAAATTTATTTTGATTTGATGAACAAATAATATTAAATGTACTTATAATAGTTATAATTATATTAATCAGTATATGATATCGATACACGTTTACATTGGATTTAAATGCAAATTATTTTGTTTGGGCTTTAAATAGGATTGAAAACCATATAAAGTCAGGTTAGTTTGGCTATGGTAAGGCTATGAAGGCTGCGGCCATATGATGGAAATAAAGGGGTTTGATTTGGTAGGAGAAGATAAAGAGAATTGGTAAGAGATAAAGGAGGATCTAGATCCAATCTTGTCTATAATCACTCCTCTATATAAGCATCTCAATCAATACCTATTGGAGGACTTTTTGAAAGCCTCTAAACCCCTAATTTCTAGTCGAACACATCATACCCTCTCCTCCATCCTTACAAGTTCAAATCAAATAAAATTAAACACTATTTGATAGTCGGTGGTCAGCAATTCCAGAGATAACACCTTTAGAATTAGTATTCAATTCAGGAGTTCATTTCAACGCTTTAAGGTGTAAGTTTTTGCCATTGGTATAAGGTAATGATCTGATTTACAATATACTTTATTGAATTATTATTTTTATATCATTTCTTTTATATTAGTAAGGTGACGATCCTATTAGATCAATATATTATCACAATCAGATTGGTTATATGTTTGTATTCTTATATATTTATTATATAAAAACATTTGTCATACATCTACCTATAATATGCATGGCTCAAAGTGAAATTTTTTATTAGTATTTAATAAATTTAATATACATTATTTATATATATAAGCTTTATAATTTAAATTCTATATTCTATTATATACATAATACGGTTTTATAATTTTATATGAACAGTTACATATATAAAACATTTTTGGAAAAAATAAAATTATTTCTTTATTTATATATTATTATTAAATATTATTTAAACCGGTTAATTATGTAAATTATATATATATATATTATAAAATATATTTTATATTTTATAAAATTAAATTAACACCCACTTGTTTTTTTATGGGGAAAAACCAATCTTTTAGATATAAGTTAAATATCTAAAAATCAGTCAAAAATTAAAATTAATTTTAAAATTGTTTTTAAATAATAAAATTATATATTAAACATTCAAACCACAACATATCACCTAGATTTTTTAATAAAAATTGAAAATTCAAAATTAAGTTTCAAAATATATATTTTTATTTTTTTACTTATTATCCGTATGGATATTTATTTTAAATATACATATTTTAAATTAAAAAAATTCTTCTTTGCCATGCTCATTATTAGGTGCATATATATTTAATATATATCTTATATATTTTAAAGGTATTAACATTTATGTATTTATTATTACATTATTTACATATACATATATGAATTTATATATGTTTAAATTTTTTTGGTATTACTTTAGGTTTTATTAAGAAAATTAATATAATATTATAAGTATTTTAAACATACTGATATAATTATATATATATAATGTTAAAATTCCAATATATATTCATAAAATTATTTAAAATTAACTGTAGTTTATATATATATATATGTATGTATGTATGTAATATTTTGTATATATTAATTAAAGTTTATAAACATACATTTGGACAATATATTTGTATACTAGATGAGCTAACATGTCTGTTGTAGTGTAAATCCCAATACATATACACGGGTATATTATACCTTGCACGGACTGCTATGTTACACATGCATATACACATATATGTGTATATGATACACACATGTTTATATATATATATACGAGTACTTTGGTACGTGCGATACACGTGCACAGGAGTAACTGGTATTAAAAAAACATCGTTTGTAAGCTTTTTGGATCTTACAATCTTACAACGTGAATTTGAAGTGTATGTAATCCTGTATCTTTATATATACACACATTCACAATTCAACCGTTTGCCGAAACATCAATGAGACTACATTATTTAAAAATAATAATAAAATAGGCAAAGAAAAAAAAGAAAGCAATTAACTATTATATCAATATCTTGGAAAATGCAACAAACATTAAAATTAGCACTTCCTATGGTTTGGAACCTAAAAAACTTACATACCTCTCTTTCAAAAAGTAATCAACAGCCATATTAATATATAGAGAATTTTCCTTGTCCATCACAGTGATCACACTTCCCTTGATACTCTCTTCCTCGCAAATCCTCAATACTTGCTGAAATAAAAACTACTTGATGTAAATTTGTAAATTTTGAACTTTCCTTTTGATTAACATCATTGTAACAATTTGTAAGAACTAACTTGATGTAACAGCTGTACTCTCTGCTTTTTTCAAGGTTGATTTAACGGTGCCAGCTTATAAAAGGTCTATAAGAACTAAAATACAATTGTAGCAATCGTTTTTTCTTCCTAATTAACTCAACATTTTTCCTAATAGATCCAAAGTATCTTGTAAGTATCTTGCATCCTCCACATAAAATAAAGTATAACATTTCAAATATTACAATAAGTGCTTGCATTGAAAAACATCAATATATTGAAATCATACTCCTTACCTTATTGAACAAAGTTCATTAAATTGCATACAATTAAATCATTCAACTTAAATTTGCATCCTCAATAATCCCGTAGCGTTATAATTCAGTAGAAATACTAAATTAATTTATAATGCTATTTTGAATTAAATACAATTAAATTATAAAACCAAAACTACAACGAAACAAACCCACATCAAATTTCTAAACGGTATTTATCCTTTTCTGAGCATTAACTGCAGCATTTTTTTCTTCTAGCTTCTAAAAATAGTAAAAGAGAGTATAAGAATCCACCAAAAGTTTGCTTGAATGTAGTAAAGCCAGTAATAGCATGCATTTGTTGCAAAGTTATCTCCAAAGTACATAAGCTGTTATGAGTAAACCAAGCAAAATTAGATTTGCTTAAAGATGCCAGTTGAAGTGTGTAATTATAAACCTTCTATGTCGCGCTGGCATACCTATTCAAAACAATCAAATTAGATATTGTAGAAACAATGTGACACAAAATGAAAAAAGAATAATAGAATATATATACAATCAAATCACACTGGCATTAGCTAAGTGGCAGCCTTGAAGATAACTTACTAATATATTCAGACTAAATTCTAAACATATGATACTAACTATACCTGCATTAGAAAATAGTAAAGCTCTAAAGTCCATTTGAAGTTGGCAAGTTGTCAACAAATTCCTACAAAGCAAAATCTCTAGATCATGATAAATTTAATCAAACCACACCCATTGATTAGATTGTAATGCTAGTAGCTAGTTAACATGTTAATCAAACTTCTACAATGTAATCTAGATGCAATTTAATGAAATTTGGGTGCATTTGCTTGAAACTTATATGAATCATGTCATTATACATAAAAATGTTTGAGAATTGGACATATTAAAGATCATGCATATTTGTAAAAGAAAAGAAAAAGGAGAAAGATAAATCTAAAATACACCATTTCTGCACTGAAGGAGCATATCTGTAGCTTAAGAGCATCACTTGGATATTTATTGATAAATGCATATGCAGGAGACATATCAATAAGAATAAGAACGTATAAGAAATTGGTTATAGTTAGACAACTAAATGAAAGAAGAAAATTACATAAGATTGAAATGGAATAAACTATAATTGCTTAAAGTCACATTCATGTACGTTTCTCCCCAAATGGTTCTTTCTTTTTTCATTTAACCTTTTTCTGTTAGGTTTATTGTTTCTCTTTTGGTGATGCAGCAACTACATCTTTTCCATATGCAAGTGTATATGTATCTATAGGTGACTTTCTCATTAGCTCTGACAAATGATGTTGTGAAGATGTTATCTTAGCTTTGTCATTTTCGTATGTTGAGGTTGGCGAATTTGATGAAGTTTGTTGTGAGCTATGATCATTCTTATGAATTTTTTGGGTAGCAATCAATCACTTAAAAGTTAAATTATGACCGCACCAACGTGTGCCTTTCACCAAAGCATTATCAACAGATTGATGATTAACAAAGGTTATGCAAGCTGAAAGGTTCTTACAGCTTGTTGGATTTGTACTATCAATATGACCTGGATCTTCGACTACAGCAGAAGCGATGACACCATAACATGAGAAATGATCCTTTACAGCATTAGCCTGGGAATAAAAGAACAGACAAAAAGAATTTGTTAAATTATTATTATATTTTAACATACAGAAAGACTTTGTTAATATTTTCTATTTATGGAAGTGGTAACTATGCGGCTTTATGTACAAAAATTTACGCTATAAGACGGCCTTGAATGGGGTCGCTAGGTAATTAGCCATACGTTGGATCTGAATAGTTAAGCAACAGAGAAAAAATGATTTGTCTTACCGTACCACCAAAATAAAAAATTCAAGTTACCCTAGCTATTCCAACTTTTAAAATTGACAATATATTGACTACAAAATAAACTCTACAATAGTAAACTGGTTCAACTCTAAAGGATTTGAAAGCAGGAGAAGCATATCTGAATTAAATTACAAAATAATTTATCAAAACAACCAAACTATAAAATATTTCTCGTGGAAAAGTAGGAAAATAGAACAAAAACCATTGAAATTCAAATGGAATATAGTTTTCTCCTAAATAAATTTATCACAGTTACAATTTAAATAAAAGAGAATTCAAGTTAAATGAAAATTGAGATAGGAAACCTTACCCAAATACTCTGTCACCATACTTCAACCCAACCGCCATTAGCATACACAGATCTAAGCGTTCTCCATCAATATCCCATAGGAACATAAGAAAGATCCAAGCTTTCTTCATCAATATCTCATAAAGACATAAGAAACTATAGGAAATAAAATAGCAAACTCAAGTCAATAATTTGTAATGTAATATGGAACCATACAAAATAAAATATGCAAATAGTTTATATTCAATAATTTCATAATGAGAACTTCTGTATACATACAAAGTTAAATTATTATGCCAATTATATACTAATGAAACCATTTTGAATATAGAAGCAAAAAGTACAGTAATGTATACAGGAAAATTATTAATAAATGGTAGAATGACTTAACATTACCTCATAGTTAACTTGCAAAACTCACATTCCAACTTTGCCTTCGTCAACTTTACACATTAACCACTTGCCCAAATCTTATCCACTTATCCCTAACAACTCTGCATGTTAAAGATAGAAAATAATGAAGAATACAATAAACAACAATCTACATCAATGTAACATAACGAATGAGACAACTTACATGTCATAACTAAGAAATTAAATCCTGATATTTATAAATTTCAAGAATATAGTTAAATCAATATTTGGTTTTATTCATTAAATTAGAAGAGAATACCATAATTGATGATACTAAAATCTTCAAGTGTCAGTAGTCTTACAGACACATATGCAATTCCCATGTTATAGCCAAATCATAGAGAAATTATAGCAAATATTAATGCGAAGGTATGCAAATTCTAGATAGAAAACTTTTATGATAGAAAAAGTTTGGCACATGCAATGCACGTGCATATGAGAAACGGGTATTGAAAAACACCGTCGGTAAAAAAATTAGGATCTTACAACACGACGTTGAAGTATACGTAATGCTGTAGGTTTTTACGTATGGGCAGTCGCAAATTAGTTTTTTGTTGAAATGCGAATGATACTAAGTTAATTTTAGAAAATAATAAAATAGAGCAAAGAACGTAAAAAAATTAATTTATCATTATCATGAGAAATGCAACAGACTTAAAAATAAATGCTTCTTGCAGTTTGAAATCTGGAAACCTTGCATCATCTCTCTTTTAAAAAGTAGTTAACGACTATCTCAATATCTAGAGAATTATTGTTGTCCTCCATAGTGATTACACGTTCCATGATAATCTCTTCCTCACAAACCCATAATACTTACGAAGTGCAATTCTGCTTGATGCTAGTGCGTAGCTTTCGAATTTCCCAGTAGATTAATATCATTACAACTATATATATATATATATAATACATAAACAACAATAATAGTTGTTCTTTCTGCTTGTTTCATGGTTGAGATCAAAATCAATAGCTCATAAATAATTTGTAAGAACTAAAGTACGATTGTAGCAATTGTTTTCTCTTCTTTTCAAGGGCTTGAGACCAGCATAAAAAAATGAATCAGTGCATTTCCAATATTTGAGAGTGCATGCAAACTTCGTATTCTCTGTTTATTGCATAGTTCTGAATGTTGTGCAAAAATGGTAGCGCTTTGCGGAAGCTTATATCAACGGATCTTTGTCACCCAAATCACAAAGAGATAACTTGGATTGAAAACAAGACGGAATTGAAATTAAAAGCAATAAGACAAGATATTCCACCCAACCACCCACTTTATTGATTCACCAAAAAAAATTTTTGTTTACAATTAATAGAACAAAGCTAAAATAAACAAAATACCATTGAATCAATAACCAAATTGAGAAAGGGAGCAAATATCTATATGGCTAAACTGTTGGAGAAGAAGAACAAAAATGAAGAAGAGAAAATTATCAAATAGATTTTCCACCATGTGTTTATCCTCTCCTCTAGTCTCTATTTATATAATCAATTTACTTAATGCCCAAGTTAACATTAGAGGCAAAAAATAATTTGATTAGCAAATTAGAGAAAGAAATAAACATACTTAAATATGCCTATTTAATCAGAGGAAACAAAATCTTCTCTTTCTTTCTTTTGCATATTTCTTTCCCTCTATGTGTGATTTTGTATCACCAAAATTTAACACTCCACCTTGATGCAAAATCACATATCTCCAACATATCAAACATGCCATATCTAGATCTATCACAACTCCCTATATCTCAATCATACCAAATTACAAACCTCTACCACCATCCGCAAGTGATGCATCTCCCACATGAGGTGCACCACACAAATCCGGTCTCAAAAATGTTTGTAATACCACAAAGATCTCCGTCTTGTCTTTGTGGATTTTGCAACTCGACACCCGTCTATCACTCGATCTGAGCTCATTACCTGATCACTATCGATCCCCCGAGCATCATCAACATGAAGACCCCTGTCTAAAATATGATCCTCAATGCTAGAATCATAAGCAGTGACCACATTAACCTCTCCACCTTGCTGTGGACTAGGTTCTTCAACCGTCACTCGCTTTCCATAGTCGACTACAGAACCAACCAAGCTATAAAGGTTTCCTTCTTCCAATACTCCTCTCATCCTTACACGACCACCTTTCTTCACTCTCAAAACTCCACCTTGAGTCTCATAAGTGCAACCACGGCGATCCAACTGACCGAGAGAAATAAGATTATGCGAAGAAGTGGGTACATGTCTGACTCCAGAGACTTCTCTAACCACACCATCATGCATACGAAACCGGATGGATCCAATACCACAAATCGGTAGCTCTTCTCCATTGGCTGTCCTAATCATGCCGACACTCTTCTCATAAGAAGAAAAATAATTCACATCTCTACATATGTGAAAACTAGCTCCCGAATCCATCTTCCAAGGCTTATTTTCACTAAAGAGGACATCATAAGAAGCATCACTATCGGTACCTTCAGCAAAACCTGCATGTGCATCACTACTAGTATCACCATGCGCAGCCTTTTTCTGATCTCTTTTATAAGCATAACACTTGCTACGTATGTGACCTTTCTTATTACAATAATGACAAGTGATAACACCTTTACCATTAGCATCCTTCTTCTTCCAAATTGTATCTTTCTTCGAGTCCCTTGCCACCATAGCCTCACTTTGAATTGATTTCATACCTGACCCTTTTCTTCTAAGCTCCTCATTCAAAAGACT
Organism: Allium fistulosum; assembly: GCA_030737815.1. Lineage (NCBI taxonomy): Eukaryota > Viridiplantae > Streptophyta > Magnoliopsida > Asparagales > Amaryllidaceae > Allium > Allium fistulosum. Next base: position 1,297,824,621 of record CM060904.1, on the reverse strand, counting down.
ACTTCGAACAGTTTCCAAAGAGATAGTTCCATTAGCATTGGAATTACTCAATGAAACAACCAAAGTTTTCCAACTTTCTGAAAGCGAACTCATCAATAAAAGAGCTTGTAACTCATCATCAAAATTGACCTTCATATTTGCCAATTGATTTATTACATCCTGAAATTCATTCAAATTTTCTGCAACAGACTTCTCTTCATCTAATCTCAGTTGTACCAACTTTCGAACCAGAAAAGCCTTACTAGTCGCACTCTTTGACTCATACAAAGATACCAACTTGTCCCACAAAGCCTTCGCGGATTCACAACTAGCCACATGATGGAAAACTGAATCATCAAGATACTGGCGAATCAAAGCAATCGCCTTCTTATCCATCTTCTTCCATTTTCCCTCATCTACATCAGAGGGCTTCTTTCCATCTCCATCAATCGGATCATGAAGATCATTGAGGTACAGAACATCCTCCATCTTAGGCTTCCAAATACCCCAATTTTTTCCATCCAAAATAGCCATCTTCGAAAATGAAATCATATCCGACATCAATAATTTTTCAATCCAAAATTACTCTAAGCTTTGCGATGATCTGGCTCTGATACCAAACTGTTGTGCAAAAATGGTAGAGCTTTGCGGAAGCTTATATCAACGGATCTTTGTCACCCAAATCACAAAGAGATAACTTGGATTGAAAACAAGACGGAATTGAAATTAAAAGCAATAAGACAAGATATTCCACCCAACCACCCACTTTATTGATTCACCAAAAAAAAATTTTGTTTACAATTAATAGAACAAAGCTAAAATAAACAAAATACCATTGAATCAATAACCAAATTGAGAAAGGGAGCAAATATCTATATGGCTAAAATTATTGGAGAAGAAGAACAAAAATGAAGAAGAGAAAATTATCAAATAGATTTTCCACCATATGTTTATCCTCTCCTCTAGTCTCTATTTATATAATCAATTTACTTAATGCCCAAGTTAACATTAGAGGAAAAAAATAATTTGATTAGCAAATTAGAGAAAGAAATAAACATACTTAAATATGCCTATTTAATCAGAGGAAACAAAATCTTCTCTTTCTTTCTTTTGCATATTTCTTTCCCTCTATGTGTGATTTTGTATCACCAAAATTTAACACCGAAGAGTCCTTTCCTATATTTTGCAAATTTATTTTTTATTTTTCATATATTCAGTAGCTCCTTTGTTGAATTTTTACGCACATTTCTTACAGTGGCTGATAAGATCATTGCATTGAGGAGTATAGGTTCTTGTAAAAGTGGGCTAAAAATTAATTCAAATGTTTCTAAGGAGGTTGTAGAAGGATTGCATTAAAATTTGTGTAGTGAGTGGAATTAAATGGTTTATAATTGGATGAAACTCGCCATATGATTGTTAAATTTCCCATTTACATATTTCTGTATTGGTCCAATGCACGCCCTTATTCTATTCTCTGTTGTTTTATTATAGTAGCTTGTGATTAAACTATGCATGTATGACTACTGAGTGTGCTGATATTTATTTTATCCTTCTTATTGGACTAATCTACGTGATTACAGTGCTGTATAAAATTTTACCTTCTCGATTATACTTTTGCATGAGACATCATGCTTTTTTAGAAGTTTATGATTAAACTATGATTGTGTAAGAATATTATCAATGCTATTTTTATTTTATCCCTCTTAATGGAATATTATATGTTATTATTGTATATAATTATACTTTACCTACAATTAGTGATTATATTCTTACATGAGACTACATTATTTGTTGTATGTTCCAACCATGTGCCCAACTTTCAACCACAGCTCAAAATTCTTACAACACAGTATACTTTAATCATATTTTACATACCAAGCTTAACCTTATTCATAGCTTAACCTTATTCACTTTATATAGTCGTGAATCAAACTGCCATATATACATCAGTTGTGCACGTTAACAGACGATAAAAAATAACTTCACTATTATTTACTATTTGTGCAACGCAAATCCCTAATCCTTTACTATAATCAAAGAACATAATACTATTGCTTAACAATATATCCTAATAATTTTCCAACTGTAAAGCATAGATTTCATCCTAGTTATTAGTAATATATTAATGCAGAGGTAACAAAGCAATAGATATACCTTTACTACTATAGTAGTAGTAGATTAAATATGTTAGCATCTTTTATTTTTACACCATTCATGATACGCATGTTTATGATTAATCAAAGCAAATTAACTTGAAGTACGCACACATCTTTATACCTATGTATTTAACCAACTAATCATCTACATATAAAAGTTAAGGCCATTTAAATCTTTACTATTATGTCTATTATATACCAATGAAACAATTTTGAATATAGTAGATTCAAATTACAATAATATTATATAGAAAATAATTCAAAAATGATAGATTGACAAAACATTACCTCATGGTTAACTTGAAAAGCTCCCATATCTTCTTTCCCTTTATAAAAGTTATACCTAGACCTCTTGTCCAACTATTATCCACTTTGTCCCAACAACTCTGTGCGTTAAAGATAGAAAATAAAAAAGAGTACATTAGACAACACTCTTTGCTTGTCTGATATAAAAAACAAATAAGTAAATGATAAGTGAAGAAAGAAAATGCAAGCTTGAGATAATGAATAAGGGAATATTCAAAAAAATAACAACCACTTTGATTTAGGACATAAATGAGAAACATACTTATTCTTGGCAAGAAAATTAAAAAAATTTCGACATAACAAAAATTAAAATAAATGTAGTTATTTATTAATCTAAACACTACAGCTAGGGATAAAAATAGTAACCTTGTCCTATTAAAGTAATGGGATAATATTAGATTAGCAATAGATGTAACAAATATGGGAATTGCTTTGAGCATGTTAACTTAATAAGTGTTAAACAATCTAATTCTTATATACATTCTATAATAAAATAACCATCAATCTCAAATTATTGTTATTAGGATAAAAATATATCAACACTATAAACCGGGTAAACGATGGATACAAAGATCACAGAATCAGTTTCTACAGACGATATTTCCATAAAATTAATAAAAACCAACAATCTTCATTATAAAGATAGTAATAATAACCTGCAGTTCTTTTGCCAAGGCTCTATAAGCAACGCATAAAATCTTTAAATCCAAATCTATAGCAAAGAATGAAGTTTCAAGCATGCTATGATTGGTTGGGTAGTGGATAATTTATAAAAAAATATTCATATATAACATGCAGAATAGTGCTTCCATATAATGCAAATGCTTATACATGCTCCTGCTTGGCAAATAAATGAGTCCTACATTCAAAATCCCTAAATAATGCATAAGGAACCAAATAAGAAACGATCTTGAGCAAATAAATAATTTAGAAGGTACAATAGGACCAATCGACATAATATATACTTTTTGAATACCCAAAAAATTGAAACATTGATCATAATCTAAAAAATTATATTATTTTATTAAACAAAAAAAATCAAAAAGTACTTACTTTTAGTGAAAACTATACCTCTAAAAATGAAGAAGACCATATCTTTAAAACTAAAACTTCATTATCTAATAATCATCTTATATCATTGCCCCATGTACCCAAGAAATTCACATCTTCTCATAAACTGAAAGAAAAAATAATAATACAGCAATGTCAAAATATTAGTCTCAATGAGCATTGCTTCACTTATTTGTAGCTATCAACATTAAAAAAAATCATGTAACTATCTAGTTTTCATCAAGAAATTTGTCATGTAAAGTGCAAAATACACAAAAACTAAACTCATAAAGTAGTACAGTAACACACCAAGCTAGCTAATTGGAAATCTTTCAAATAAAGTAGATTTCAACAAATTAATCAAACCATTTTAGAATGGTAACATAATCATCTTTGCGCATATGCTCCCTCAAAATATTTGTTAGCCCTACTCTCTATAGTAACACATGTATCTATAAAAATATAGTAATAAAAATATAGTTCTTATTGTAAATAAAGTGCATCTGCTAGTAGAGTAAATATATTTTTAGAATCTAATCAAATAAACCAAAATCGTCGAAAGTTTTATATTACATTCCAAGCATTAGTCAAGCAAGTATAAATCTCAAGAATAGTTTTACTACATCAAACTTCAACTTCAAAAACCAAGAACAAAGAGGATGAAAAGGCTTACATATGATTAATCATCGAATCATTCAAGATAAAGAAACCATATAAAAACTAAAACTTGATGCATATAATTTTTTCTTCAAACAGCCTTCGAAAAGCATAATGAACATGGTGAAACTGAAAGTTCCCTATAAGGAAATTAATATAAAAAAATTCTTTCAAAATTATGAATGAACTTACTAAGTTTATTATTGGGTTAGAACTTAGAACAAAATATAAGATAGAACATTTTTCTAGTCTGGGAGATGCAAACATGGTGCACTCACAATTTGTAACCATTATCGTAGTACCAAATATAAATTTTGGTTGCATCACACCCTATACATTTAAGTTTCTATTGCAATATACTTTTTAAAAAGATGTCATATTTTATCATGGAAGTTGAATAGCTGTTCATCTTAATCTTTTCTTTGTTAACATCATCAAACACGGTACCTATAATAGAAAAAAGGTAACAACTCACTGACTAATACATTCTAATGGTTTACAGAAATAAAAAGGCATGTGACGTACTTAACTTAGAAAAAATATTTGAACATACTACTCATTATTGAATTAATATGACAATTATATAAGCCGGTAAATAAAATCGTACCTGATGAATCACAACTGCATCTAATATCACCAATATCTTGCTTACCGTCGATACAAACCGCACACGAATTACTTTTTTTGTTAGTCTTGATTTCGAAAACCGTAATTGATGTTGATCATCTTCGATTAGGACAAAAAGGTTAATAAAAAGAGAAAGTCAAAGGAAGTTAGAGTGTAGGTATTAAAATTAAGACGACTAAAAAATCAAGCATAAATAGAATATTTTATAGGTAGTAAATAAAGGTAAGAGATCAATTACCTATGTTTCAATTTTTCAGTTTTTGAATCAAAAATATTTGATCGCCATTATTGTTTGATCACAGTCTAAAGGAATGGAAATGGGGACAGTGACATGAGGAGGAAGTGGGCAAGTGTTGGAACGTGGTGTGATAAATGACATCTTTTGGGTTAAAGGACGATTATACCCATATATTACGTTGGAAAATCAGCTCTAGGAACATAAAGAATGGATAATTTTAGCAATCCAAAAAAGGCTTCACCTCCTAAAGTATTTGCTTTATATATAAGATATAATATAATATTAATAACATAATATACAACTATATTATAAATTTAAATAAAATAATGATTTTATTTAAAAGAAATTTAGAAATGTTCTAAGTAAATTAGATAACGTAGGTCCAATAAAGATCCAAAATGGTAAAAATAATAATTGAAATTCACTAATTATTTCCATTGCGGGCAAAGCCCTAGGGCATTCGACCACCTAAACTTCCATAAACAAGCAACCTGAATTCAATAGAAGAAGGATCCAAGCATTAAGGAAGGAAATAAAATTCAGCTATAGGCATGGAAGGGGAGATGCACAGTCAAATGATACAACATGCATGCATGGTTCACACACTACAATGGGCCAAAGCAAAGGAGACAGAAGAAATGAATATGGATAATGAGGTAGAAACACCATATATTAATGGTAGCAAAATTAGAGAGCTTGGGAAGGAAGAAGATGAAGAAAACCTAAAGGAATTAAGTCGAGCAATTGACAGCTTGGGGCAGTAGGAATATGATCCACATGATAAGTTGTTATGCTTTTTTTTTCTACTTTCGTTATTTTGTTAGCGAAAGCCAGGTGTCATTTAGAAATTGGGTAGCAAATATTAGGAGGATATAAGAAGTGCAAATTTGTAATCATTTTACATATGATGAATGAAATGATGTTTCCTTAACAAATCTCGATTCTCTCTTCTTTTCCTACTTTCCCTTCCTTCATATTACTACTTAATTTTACTCCTTCAAATCTCTATAAAATCTAACTCCTCCGCCTTCTCTTCTTCTACAACTACACCATGCCTAAATCCCACTACAATTCCACCATCAGTGCTTAACAATTGGTATAAAATATATATGCACTACTAGAAATAGAGGAACATGAAATTAAAGAAGATGCAGACACTCAGCAAGACAAATGTGATGAAGCTAATGGAATTCAGCACAACAATAAATAAAGAAATGAAAGGTATAAAATCTAAAATAACACATATGTACTTTGCTCCATAATTGTTTTTTGCTGAGTTTAATACATTTGTTCAACAGAATTCGAATTCACCTGGTTCTAGCCCACTAATCAATGCTACACAACCAAATCCTATTTCCTTATTCGCACAACCACCGCTTTCTGAACTAACTACAACAACGCAAAACACAAACCCTACCACTCTTCGTCAACCACAAAACACACAAGCTGCAGTCATAACAACTTCTTATCAACAACCCAGTTTCATTTCCCTTCCACAACAAACACAAACACTTCATTTCAACCCAAATTCCCTAGGGATCCTACCGAAACCTACCTTACAACCATCACCACTACTCTTAACAATAGATAACCCAACCTCGGCACTATTTCATACAACATACCTCACATCACCTACAACTCGTCTTCCTGTTCCACTACATTCTTCCACCCTCGATGTTATCCCTCCTTTTGGCAAGGCCGTGACACCAAAAAGTTGACTGGAAAGCTAAAGACAGTTCGTTGTAAAAGTTCGCTATACACTGTTTCACCATGGATATCGATGAATTTTACTCGAGTCCGGATCGGGCTACAATTGATAAGACACATCAAGCAAGGTCAGGAAAAGCAACGTTCCAAGTTTCAAGTCAATCCGAGTTCGTACGCTCAAGATATCATCGATGCAAGTTGGAGGAGGTGACCTTAAGTTCGAATCCATAGGCAGAGCTTCTATTCGAATCCATCAGTACAACCTCTGTTCGTATCCATCGGTTCAACTCCATATAGTTCGCAACCATCAACAAGCATTCGTTCGAATTGGACCGGATAAGCCACTTCGAATCCATGAAGCTACTCCATTTCGTATCCATCAAATTGAAGTCCTTCCAATCCATGAAGTCACTCCACTTCGTATCCATCCAGTGACCCTGCTTCGAATCCATCCTGTTGCAACGACTTCGTATCGATCGACTATTATATATCGCGATCGATACGAACGAACTTCTATTCGAATCCATTCCCTCGAACCCACTAAGTCAAAGCGGCGAGAAACACGGAGTCGACCCAGTCGACTCGGAGTGAAAAGTGGATTGACCCAGGAAATGCGCACCACGTCATCGCAGAGGCGCGTGAGGCCATCGAGTCGAGCCTATCGATTCGAACGAATCGAGTCGAAGCAAGCAAACTGCCGAAGGATGGTGATTCGAATCGACCATATCTCGCAATCTACAAGTCCAAATGCCATTAAATTTTCACAGGAGCTTGCATACATGTTGAAGAATGTCCACACCAAATTTCAGCTCGATTGGATGTTTTCTTGATCGATTCGAATGGATTTCGAATCGAACCCAATGTGGGCCCAGATTTCCTAAAAGCGGTCATGTGGGCCCCCTCACGTGCCAGAACTGGTCACCCGAAATTTAGGCGAAATATCATCCTCCTACACCTATAAATAGAGCCCCTGGTCATTCAGAAAAGGGGTCGGATAATTTTAAGAGCGAAAGAGCGCCCAAACTCTGCCAGATTTACTCAAAATCACCACTGCTACCTTAGATTCAGACTTAGATCATAGAATCAGTTGTATTACGTTATAAGAAATTATAATCTTCAAGGACCGGGCAATAAAATCATAAAATTTCAGAGTGGATGTAGGCTAGATCGCCGAACCACTATAAATCCTATGTCATTTACTGCTTTTATTAAGTTTCCTGAGTGATTTGCATACTTATTTCTCTACATATTTGATATTTGTGATCTGTGATTGCAAACTGGTGCTTTCAACGGCTATTGGGTGTTTGTGACCAATTTTGGCGTAAACACTCGAGATCCTCACATTTCAATGAATCATCAACCAAAAACACTATCGGTACAAATGCCTTCTAGTATAAGTCCTTAAAGCTAAAATTTCATAGTTTCAATGGTTAAGTAAATGTCATAGAATGGTTGAAATATGATGAACAAGTACTTCTATATTATGAAGTGCATCAAAATGAATGGGTTCAGGTCGGTGGTTTCCACTAAGAGATAAAGCTTCACAATGGTATAACTAGTACTCTGTCAATGTTGATCACACACTAATTTGGATTTTGTTTAATGAAGAAACCAAGTATGGTTTTGGCCCATCTAAATTACATAAGCCTTTTGATGCATTAGCAAATCTTAGGAAGACCACAACAGTAAGATATTATTTAGCAAAGTTTGAGCAACTGTCAGGCCTCTTAGATGGATTACAACCTATATATTGACAAACTCATTGGCGGATTTAAAGAGTAAATTAAATTTTAAGTAAGTATAGCTCAACCAAAATTTCCTAGAGAAGCCATCACTTTAGCTAAATTATTTGAAGACATATACTAAGCAAGGTAGAAATAGCTTAAACCATATCCTTATCACCCCACTTCAACTTACCATGCCATACATTTACAGATCTCCAACCAAAATCCATGACCACACAATAATTTCATCATAGCAACAAACTAGAATCAATACCAAAAACTAACCCTAAGGGACATTAGAATAAGGAGAAGCAAAGGCCTCTGTTACACATGCGATGAAAAGTGGTCTCGACATAAATGTCCAAATAAAAAGTCTATGTAAAGGAGCAATTCATTGATAATGAAGAGGAAACTTACCATGATTCAACACTCCAACAAATCCTTATAGAGCCACAAACCATAACTTCTAATATTGACACTTCATTGGCATCTCCTTAAAGGCTATTTTAGGCATCAAAACTATCTAGACATTAAGAATTAATGGTACAATTTTGATGCATCAAGTACACATCCTAGTAGATTCTAGATCTACTCAAATTTCATAAATGATAAGTTAGTCATTATACAAGTATTACAATCTACAAATTCAGATCAATTCCATGTTTTGATAGCAAGTGGTGAAAAGATGACAGACATAGGAGTATGCAAAGGGGTGATATTGAAATGCCAAGGCTTAACAATGCCAATTTATTTATTCCTTCTACATTTGGAAGGATATCAAGTTGTTTTAGGTGTACAATTGGTCGCAAATTCTAAGATGTCACTTTAAACTTCAAAAACCTTCAAATAAAATTCTCCTATAAAGGAGCTAATTTCGTATGGCAAGACCCAAAGCAAATAAAATAATGTCAGAGAGGTAGATAGGCAAAGAGATCATTCAAAGCAATTTATGCTTTCTAATAGAACCCTACTCAATCCACTCTCCAAATAAACCAACCCAATCAGACCTTCCACAAGAAATTCATACACAAAATATTCCTTGAGTCATTCTCCAATTCATCCATAAATTCCCTTCTATCTTCCAAAAACACACTACACTGCCTCCACAATAGCAAATTGATTACAATGTACCCTTAATCCCATAAGTCAAACCCATCTTCTAGAAACCATACAGATATTCATACCACTTAAAGAATGAAATAGAAAGAGTGATAGAGGAAATGCTTTAGTCTGGTATCATCAGACACAATCATAGTCCATACTCTTCCCCAATGGTTATGGTGAAGAAAAGTGATGACATTTAGAGGATGTGCATTGATTACAGACGATAAATAGAGCAACTGAATTTTTTTTGCAATCGCACTCATAGACGATCTGTTTGATTAATTAAATGGAGCACAACATTTTTCAAATCCTGATCTTATGTCCAACTACGACCAACTCAGAATGCACACAAATATAAAATAGCTTTCAGAACACATGAAAGTTACTTTGAGTTCTTGGTTATGTCATTTGGCCTAAAAAATGCTCCATCAACATTCCAGGGCCTCATGAATGTAGTTTTCAAAGAATATCTCTGGATGTTCATACTTTTTTCTTTGACGACATACTTATCTATAGTATTAACTAGCAAGAACACTTAAAACACCTAATATTAGCTTTGCAAGTCTTGGAAAGGAATCAACTAGTGGCAAAGCTTTCAAAGTGCACTTTTTTTCAACAACAAGTGGATTATTTTGGGCACAACATCTTAAAATAAGGTATTGCTGTCAACTACTCAAAGAGACAAGTAGTCGAAGATTGGCCTACACCCAAAATCATCAAATCATTAAGAGGGTTTCTAGACTTATCAGGATATTACAGGAAATTTGTTCAGGGTTATGGTATTATCGCCAAACCTTCAACAGGTTTATTAAAGAAAACTCTTTTTCTTGGAATGAGAAAGCACAAGTAGCATTAGTGGAACTTAAAACCTGCCTTTCAACCCCACTAGTCCTTGCAATGCCTAATTTTTTTAAAATATTTTGTGCTTGAATGTGATGCTTCAAGCACTTAAATAGAAGCAGTGCTAGTTCAGGAAGGAAAACCATTAGCATATCTAAGACAAGCTCATCCCGGGAAAAATTTACATCTATCAACATATGAGGAGGAGCTACTAGCCATAATAATGGCAGAAAATGGTCACAGTACCTTTTAGGTAGGAAATTCATTATAATGACTGACCATCAAAGTCTTAAGTACCTTTTGGAGCAAAGGTTGACATCAAAAAATCAATGCAAATGGCTATATAAACTTCTTCCTTTGGCTTATACAGTTCTTTATAAACCAGGGAAGGAATGCATAACTATACATTCATTATCAAGATATCATGATAACTAGCTAGCTTCAGCTCATTTTCAACAGCAAGCAATTTCAAATGTGCAATATAACTGGTTATAGGAGATTAAAGACATCACAAAAGAGGACCCATTCTATAGAACAATTGATAATAAAATTATTGAAGCAACTTCACAGCCTTGTAAATACCAAAAGAAAGAAGAACTTATATTTACAAAGGGAGGTACTTGTGAGTCCTACTGCGAAACACATCAAAAACAAATTCTTAAAGGAATTCCATGCTTCACCTCTTGTAGGGCATTCAGGAGTTATAAGAACTTTACAACGGATAGAACAAGTTTTTCACTGGCAAGGCATCAAAAAAGATGTTCAAACTTTCATCTCCTCACATGACTAATGACAAACAATGAAATTAGAAAAAAAACATTCCACGACTGCTACAACCACTGCCTATTCTAAATTGAGTTTGGAAAGATGCACCTATTAACTTCACTGTGTAATTACCCAAGTTCCATTCATAATCTGTAATTATAGTAATAATTGAAAAACACTCAAAGTATGTAGATTTTATGCCCTAAGTCGATTATTAGTGATAGAGACCCCATATTCAAAAGTAATTTTTGGCAAGAGTTATCCAAACTGCAAGGAAGCAAACTAGACCTAAGCAGTGCATATCATCCACAAGCATACGGCCTTTTAGAAGTAACCAGCAGAACACTAGAGTACTATTTGAGATGCTTTTGTAATCATAACCAAAAGAATGGGTAAAGTGTCTAACATTGGACGAACTATGATATAACAGAACTTGGAAGGGTGCAACAAACATGAAACCATATGAAGTAGTTTATTGAAGAAAACCACCATATTTACCGAGTTATGTTCCAAAAATAGAAAAAGTGCATAATGTTGAAGAATAATTATTTTCGAAGAAATAGTGATGCATCTCTTAAAGGACAACATTAATAAGGCAAGGGACAAAATGCAGATAAACATAGAAGTTTAAGAGAATTTGAAGTGAATGAGTGGGTTTACCTGAATTCGCAACCCTACAAGCGGATAAAAGTAAGCTCTATGGACACAAATAAGATCTCACCAAAATACTTTGACCTAGATAACGTAATAAAAACAATAGGACCAGTTGCATACAAGCTTTTCCTTCCCCCTTAAGTAAGAATCCACTAAATATTCCACGTCTCCTAACTGATGAAATGAATTGGAAATAATACAATGGTAAACCAAGCATTACCTTCCTATGAAACTAAAATTATACATATAGCAAAAAAATACATGTAAAAAGAATGGCAAAAATAATAAAATCAAAATACAACTCAAGTTCTAATCAAATGGAAGAAAATGCCTAAAGAAGATTTAACATGGGAGAACTATTAAGATTTAGTTGCAAAATTCCCAACTTTTGACATTGAGATAAGGTCAACTCTTGATGGGGGAAGTGTTACATCTCTAACATAACACCATCTGAACTTCCACACACTATCTACCTGAATTCAATAGAAGAAAGATCCAAGCATCAAGGAAGGAAAGAAAATTCAGCTATAGGCATGGAAGGAGAGATGCACAATAAAATGATATAAAACGCACATGTGCATGGTGCATATACACTACAAGGGACTAAAGCAAAGGAGATAGTAAAAATGAGCGCGAATGATGTAGGGGCAATGCCATACATTATTGGAAACAAAATCAGAGACCTTAGGAAGGAAGAAGATGAAGAAAACCCATAGGAATTAAGTCAAACAATTGATGAGCAGCTTAGAGTAGTAGGAATATGATTCACAGGAGAGGAGAGAGAAGCACGTGATAAGTTGTTATGCTTTTTATACTTTATTCGAATTTTAATTATTTAGTCAGGAACGGTTAGGTGTCATTTAGAAATTTGCTAGTGTAACGACCCGCTATTTTGGACTATTCGCATCCGCACATGTCGGACTTGAATAATTCAAAATACCGAATTGTTAATTTAAATTGGCAAAACTCAACATATACAGTAAATAAAATAATCACAGATCACAGACACAGACATAGACACAGACACAGACACAGACACAGAGTAATATAACAATAATGCAGCGGAAACAAAGGAATAGTAGTTCGTGAAGCTACTATATATATATATAACAGAGTTAAACAAGATACAACAGAGGTCTCGAATACATAGATATCTCAATACAATAGTCAAATACAAGATCTGAATACATCACTGGAATTAACTGAATAACTGAAAGCTGGATAGATAGCTGGATCTCCAAGCGAAGCTCCAACTCCAAAGGTGAGTCTCGAATACTATATCATTCAGTCTGACCCGAGCATAAAGAAAAACAAAACACTCGAGTCAGGATTAACATTCTTATATCAATAAATCCAACTCAAGTGAAATAACAACTGAAATACAAGTAACTCAAAGGATGTTTGGGATAACCATCCTCTAAGGATCCGTTAAACTATCTATATATACAGTAGAATACGCTAAGTAGATAATGTCTAATCAGTAAAGTACGATATCAAAATAGCGTTAAGTCATGGCCCATTCCACCCTTAACACATTTTTATTCCCAAGAGCATATACAAGACCGTAGTTTCCCCAAAACCGGAAGTCACCAGAGGGCAATCCATATACTAAAGGTACAAAACAAAACGTAGTGGTCGCGAATAGGATAATCAGTATGACAAGGTACATAAGGCAATACCAACTAGGATACTAGTAGTTGCGTGATCCGGACTGATGTTGGGCATAGCAGCTACTACCCCAACACCGCGAAACAACACTCCCATAATCGAGGGGTGCACCCAAATCGAATCACAAAAGTAATAGATATGGTATCGAAGAAGTGTGTCCGCTAGAGATGGCGATCCTCAATGGCCCAGCGCGGCTCCTGTTTTAGTCATGTCAGGGGTCAACCAAAATCGTTCTCTTTCTTCAGTCAACGCGTTCACCAAACCATCCACTTCATTCTGGATCAACACTCCGCGTATATTAGTTATTAAAGTGGTTTCGGTATCGACAGAGAGTATGTCCATATCCGATCCCGGTCTCTTTAATAACTACGTATTATTACACCGATGATCATTTAATAAAATTTCAAAATAGTTATATTTCAAAACCGACAGATCATTGCCATTTCAAAACCATACCAATATGATATCACTTTCACTTCAAATAAATCCATTTCCAAAATCATAGTACTTTTCCAAAGTTATAATGCTTTCAAAATCATAGTCTTTTTAAAAATCAAAACACTTTGGAAATCACAGCTTTGAAATCATAGCATTTTGGAAATCATAACGCTTTGAAATTATAGCATTTTGGAAATCATAACACTTTTCTTTTAAACAGTTTAGATATTAAAATTAGTATATATAATAAAATAATTTATATTAAAAATGATTTATATTAAAATAGTTTATATTAAAATAATTTATAAAGTAACACTACGCCATAGATGGCCTATTGCAACGAAATTACAAGGTGTTGCTAGCTACAATGTAACGATAGCTATGCTGATTTTTGTCTATTGCAACATTCACTTCAATGTGTTAGCATTGATATCAACAAAATGTTGCAGTAGCTATAAATATATTCAAATTAAAAAAATTAACAAAATTTTACACCTCAGCGATCCACACCATCATTTAAAACAAAATCTCGACCATTAATCCACACCATCAATCCACACCTTAACAATTTCTATTTCCCGCTTTACTTTTCTTTCTCGTTCCTCTCTGTGTGAAAATTAGGGCACGCGATTTTTCTTTCTCGTTCCTCTTTGTGAAAATTAGGGCACGCGAAAATTAGGGCCTTCTGGCTTGACGTCTTCGTTTAGTCTGGAATTGAAGCTACGGCTTCTTCTTTTCGTTGCTTATGAAATTAGGTCTTCGACCTTGCTTTTGCTTCTGTGAGAAATTGCTTCCGATCTCGACAGTTGGGTTCGGTACGTATTTCTCTGTTGTTCTCTCGATTTGAACTTGAATACTTTTGCTTTATTGTTGTCGGTGATGATTGGGTTTTCTCTGATTTTCACCACACCTCGTCAATGATGATTTTGGATCCTTTATATAAGCGTCTGATTTGATTTACGTGTTCTTCACGTTGTTGAAACTTTCCTGTTTTAATCTTTGATATTTTTGGAAATTCTTTATGCACACGGCTTCAATTTTGAACGTGCGTTCCTCTGTTTGAAAAGTCGAATCTTTCCTAATTTTTAAATCTGACATTTTCAAAAAAAACATACGGCTTTGATATTTTTCTTCTCGTTGACTTCACTGTGACTTCTCTGATCACCTGACTTCTGACTACTCTGCATACTTGTTTTGTGACATCCTGGCCGCGTCTTGATCACTGTTAATCTAAGTATTTCCAACTTGAATTTTGATATTGCTACATTATCACTTCACTGTTGTGCTTCACTTTAGCATGTGTATCTGATCATTGCATTTGTTATCTTTTCACTATGACCTTGTTTGGTTGATTTACCTGTTGTGATAATGTTTGTATTGTTGTTTTGAGTTCGGTCTTGTAGTTGTTGTACTTTATTATTGCTGTGTTGGCGTAACTGTATGTAGATGTATGCTCTGACCATTTTCACTGACCTGTACTACATTGTTTTATCACATTCCATTCAGTTGTACTGTGAAGCAGTTTGTTGATATTGTTGCACTGCTGTGTTCATGTGTTCACTTGTAGTCTGTGATATTTGTTGAGTCTTCACTATCATATCTTGTAGCCTTGCTTCCATATAGATGATGACACTGGTTATTTCCAAAATGCTTGTTGCCACTGCATGCTGTAGTTATTCATATCCCAGTTAGCTTGCATCTACTTGTAGTTCTGTATATTGTAGCTTGATCATTTTTCTTTGTCTACTGCCTTGATCATTGGTTCTTGTAGTCACCTGGTTCTTGTATCACTTTGTCACTGCATTCATGCTTTGTGGTTGTTTCTGTATTTTTGCCTTCCATACTGTTGTGACCTGGTCTGGTGGCATCATGTATATTCTGTGGTCATTTAGCATTGTGAACTGCCTGCTTGATTTCCTTGTTGTTCATTTGGTATTCTTATCCATGCTTGCTTACTTGGTGGCTTTTGTTGCAGTTACACTTTGAATTTTGATCGATTCTATTGGCACTTGTGTTGAATCTAATTTTGATTTGACCTTGTGCACTCGAGTTGGCGAGGCAGTGCACACGTGCATACGTGTGTACTGCAGCCACTCGTAATTCCCTGTCCCTGATATGAATACTGATATGCACAGATACTACACAATCAAAGATGATGACGTTTAACCCATATATCTGAGACAGCTTAAAAACAAATTTTATATTTTTGCAAATTAAATTTGTTTCTGTTCAGATTACTGCTGTAGATTGTCAATTATACAGGTACACAAGAGACAAGACGAATACTGAAGCTGGACAATGCAGATGAGTGATTGAGTGATGTAGTGAGGTTGTTACTGTAAAATCGAATTGTGATGTATTCAGAAATTGTACAGTTATAGTGAGAGTCAGAATTTGTACCATTCAAAATTTGTAATAAAAGATGTAGTGAGGAATATCTGTATATGTGAATATCAGTGTTATTTATCATTGAATTGTAAAATAGTGGAGTCAGGAATTTGTACTATTTTAAATGTTGAAATAAAATATTTATTTAAATAAATTACTGTTTGAATATCAAATTCTGTGCAATAGCATTTTATTAAATAAATATTTATTTCTATTAAAAAATCAAATATGCTCTACATTGTGGGCCCCACAAATTCAGAAAGTTAATATCTATAGCAACATTTTGGAATGTTGGTACAGACACCTATGGATGTTGCTATAGACCCAAATAGGGTTCTATTGCAACAATATTTCTTATGTTGTCTTAGATAGTCAAAATGTTTCCTTTGAGGTCTGCGGCAACGCGGCAAAATGCATCACCGAGAAAGTGTTGCCTTTGCCCTTTTTTAGCCTACAGCAACATTTTTTGGCACTTACTGCATCACTTCTTGGGTGTTGCAGTATGCAATCTATGACGTAGTGTAAAATATCAATAGTTTAAATATAATTTTAAAATTACTTTATAAATAAATAGTTTCCTTAAATTTCACAAATCGATCCAAATTAACTCGAATTTCAAAATTTTAATATAATCAAATCTCAAATCATCAATTTTCAATTCGATTCAGTTTCTAAATAACCATTTCAAGCTATCGATTTCAAATACATATTTAAACCATAAAATAAGCCATTTCAATTTCAATATATTTCAAAGCTTTAAATATTCAACATTTCAATTACATCTTATACAACTTCAATTCACAAATTTTAAATAAACAAAATACCCCATTTAAATTTATATAAATTTGAAATATTCATTACAGTCACTTTTAATCAAATTCAAGTTAAAAACATATCTTTAGAATTTCAAATTTAATAAATTTCAAATCAACTTATTTAAGTATAATTATTAAATAATTAAGAATTCCAAATCAATTTCAAATTTACCTTTCAACTTGAAACATTTTAAACTTTATATTTGAAAATATAAATTTTCATAAATACTCGAACATATTTCATATTGATTCGAATCAACTTTATTAAATCAACTTTAATAAATCTTTAAAATCATTATTTGTTTAAAACCATATATTTCTTTCAAAACCGTAGAAATGTTTTTCAAAAACATTTATATATAGACCAACGGTGTCTGTATATAATTTTCTATCCTATGGTCAAGTGATACGGATATTTATCATTTCAATCCGCAATTTAAAATATATTCGGGTATATATCTTTTCAACCCGAAATCCAAATTCAATTTAATTTGAAAATCGCTTGGGTTTATCATTTCAACCCATAACGATTTTCTTCTATTCTAAAGTCCGTTCGGGTATGTATCATTTCAACCCATAGTGATTCTATACTAACAGGGAACTTGCAGAGTGATAACAGATATGATAATAATATAACAACGGTAACAGGCATATATCATCAGTATAAATAACAGATAAGGGTGTCAGATGTCACAGGTGAACAGATACAGATGATGGCATATATATATCAATATAAATATCAGATAATGATGTCAGGTGTCACAGGTGAACAGATACAGATGATGTCATAGATATAGCAATATAAATAACTAACAGCAGCATATTTCAATTGTCGTTTCAATTGAAATCAAATTTAATAAATATAAGAACGTTAATCGTGAGTGATTGCTCACCTTTCGAGGCTAGAGATGCACGAGAAGATGACACGGATACGCACACTGATACGGACATAGAGATTGAGTTACGAATCCAAGCAAAACAAATCGGCACGAATTCAACGATCAAAGCTGATAACAGAAATCGATGAAATCAAATCAAAACATTCAACATAGCAACAAATAAAACATGCCTTACGTCAAAGTTTAACAATATAATTCTATGTGCTACCGAGATCGAAATGGTATGAAATTTGGTATGAATAAAGATCAAAACTTGTATTTTAAACTGCAAAAGATTCACTTGTTTTGGACAAGAGACGAGAAAAGTTACGAAGTCACGAACATAGACTCAGGTCATGTTTGCAGCAGTGTAAAATAATTCAAAGTACAAAAGAATAGCTGCCTGGGTCTAACTTCCAGATCCTCGACCACTAATCAAACTATGTCGGATTTGGCTGAAATTTGATAGGCATATACTAGGTAACTTTGACTCCCTTTTAAAAATAAAATCAACCCATTCCAACCTAAGACAGAAGAGATACGATGCGTCAAACATGAACTCAGACCGTGTTTGCAGCAGTGTAAAATAATTCCAAGTACAAAAGAATAGCTGCCTGGGTCTAACTTCCAGATCCTCGACCACTAATCAAACGATGTCGGATTTGGCTGAAATTTGATAGGCATAAACTAGGTAACTTTGACTCCTTTTTAAAAATATAATCAACTCATTCCGACGTAAGACAGAAGAGATACGATGCGTCAAACATGAACTCAGGTCGTGTTTGCAGCAGTGTAATATAATTCCAAGTACAAAAGAATAGCTGCCTGGGTCTAAATTCCAGATCCTCGACCACTAATCAAACGATGTCGGATTTGGCTGAAATTTGATAGACATAAACTAGGTAACTTTGACTCCTTTTTAGAAATAAAATCAACCAATTCCGACGTAAGACAGAAGAGATACGATGCGTCAAACATGAACTCAGGTCGTGTTTGCAGTAGTGTAAAATAAATCCCAGTACAAAAAAACAGCTGTCTGGGTCTAACTTCCAGATCCTCGACCACTAATCAAATAATGTCGGATTTGGCTGAAATTTGACAGGCATAAACTAGGTAACTTTATCTCCTTTTTAAAAATAAAATCAACCCATTCTGAAGTAAGACAGAAGAGATACGATGTGTCAAACATGAAATCAGGTCGTGTTTGCAGCAGTGTAAAATAATTCCAAGTACAAAAGAACAGCTGTCTGGGTCTAACTTCCAGATCCTCGATCACTAATCAAACGATGTCGGATTTGGCTGAAATTTGACAGGCATAAACTAGGTAACTTTGACTTCTTTTTTTTTAAAATAAAATCAACCCACTTAAATATGTGCAGTCCATATATACCGAAATATAAAGATGCAGACATAATATTCTAACTAAATAATATAAGCGAACTGTGGTATATACTTTTATAGCTTTGTATACACCTAAAGTTCACACATCTTAGTTTATTGAATCCTAACAATTCCAATATATCCACGGTTCACAAAACTATCATTAGATAAACATTTTCTACTTATATAACTTAATAGATACATATATATAGCTAAACGAAAGCTGATGTGTAATAACTAATATATAAACTTTATACTTACAAAACAGAATATATATATATGCCATTGTAAATATCTCCGACACTTTCTTATGTATCCATCTCACACAATATATACTCTCGTATATACTATAACATATATACTCCTGTGTAAAAGTATGTAGGCTGACAACTTAAATTATCTTATATATAGCAAATATACATACTACAGGAAAGAAGAGGTCTATAACAACAATATAATATATATACAGGTATATATATATTACTAACAGCAGAATAAAAATACCTATATACATTTTCAAAGCCAGAAGAAGAAGGCCGAGCACGCTGAAGGGGTGACGTGGAGGCGGGAAAGGCCGGGTTGCTGCTGCTGTGAGGACGCAGCTATCGGGTCAGGGGAGGAGGAAGCAAGGTCGAGTGGTCATTGTGCTTGCGTTCAGCTGGAGTGGAAGATAGGAGGAGCATGGAGGGCCTGGGGCGAAGGTTGTCTTGATGGCTGTCATGGCAGGTGCGTGGGTGCTTGCGCGGGTAGCGATGAGGTGGTGCATGAGGACAACGGTGATTAGACGGTGGAGTTGCCGTGCTCGGGAAGGCGATCGTCAAAAGGAGAAGATGGCGGCTGAAGGCGGCAGGCGGGAGAAAGGCAGGGCGGTGGTTCACGCGAGGGAAGTGGTGAGCAGAAGATGGAAGTAGAGGCTAGAAGGTGAACGGGTTCGGTGGAAAGGCGGACGTGAGGAGGGTGGTCGGCCATTGAAGGCAAGTAGGTTGAAAGAAAAGTTCAAGAAGAGGGATAAGCTGAGATGAAGGTCTGTAGATGCAATAATAATATACGAATAGATATATAAGTTAAAATTTAATAAAAATCTCAAAAGCAAGATTTGAACGTGGAAAAAAATAAGTGAATAGTGTATGAAATGAAAGGCGATGGGAACCTTGAAAGGCCATATGTATTTAGCATTAATTACAAAGTAGACGGTTGTTGTATAGCTGGCAATTGAAAAGACAAATGAAAACAAAAGGCACGGGTACCGATACGGTTACCATTTACACGTATTATGTTTCGTACTGAAATTCAAAATACAGAATTGAATATACTGCAGAGATCAGCACGACGAGACGATCAAAACGGTATACGGATATCAGTGGTATGATTTGAATTATAAAAATTCGAATTTTCTAATAACGGAGAATGCAAGAAAAACACTGAAAAATAAGATCGACGCAGCCAAAGATGTCCGAATTTGGAAAAACGACAAACTGACATCTTGCTCAGAAGATGGTTTAGAATTTTTCTATGTAAAATATTTAGGTTTCGGAAACATTTTATTTTCATCACTTTTTAACTGATTAAATTGAAGTAAATTTACGCACGAAATAAACTTTCATATTTTCGGACGAAAATTTACCGGTTGCTATGTTTAACTAGACGCATTCCAAATATTAAATTTTTATTTCAAAATTTTATCGTTTTAAAATTTCACAAAATTTCAACTAATTACGTTATTAAAACAGTTGAAATTTACGGGTGGTTACACTGTCCCCCACTCAAAACTTTTCGTCCCCGAAAAGGAACGAGGTAGGAGAATAGAAACAACCGGAAAGAAACAGATTTGAAATACAGAATAACAATTAATTTAAACCGTATAAATTCAAATTCAAATTAATTGATATTCAATAATTGATTTAATCCATTTGATTTCACTAAAATCAATCTCAACTATTCCTAAATTCATTATCTTATTATCCCATTTTCTTAAATTTACAATTTCTAAAACCATAATTTGAATAGTCTTTTATTATAATCATATTTTCTTCAACAATTTTAAATTCTTCTTTATTCCAAATTACTGTTAAATTTATTCTACTTAATATATCTACTCACATATATTTAACCCATATAAATTAATTTAAAACATAAAAGTTTCGATTTAAATTAATTTACATCTATTAATTTCTTTTAAATTCAAGGTATTTTCATATGTTTATCAAATTTCAATTTATTAATTCTTTCAAAACAAATTTATTAATTCTTTCAAAACAATTTATTTCATTTTTAACTGAGTTTTATTTATTATCCTATCTAACTCAATTGACATCTTTATAATCAAAATTTAGTGTATAACATTTATTATAAACACTCAAATTTTATTTATAAATTCAATTTATCTTATATATTATCCAATTACATATTCAACTTCTGAATGATTTAGGTAAGTTTTATTAGAATGCAGTTGAAAAATATACAAATAAAATTTTCCCAATTCAATTATTCAAGTTTAAATATTTATTCCAATTTGGTTTTATTTATAATTAAAATCATCCTTTAACAAAATTTAAGAATTAGATTTCCGATTAACTTTAAACAATTTAGAGATATATATAATATATTTATATCAAATCAAATTAAATTTTAAAATAAGATACCTATATATATGTGAATCAAAATATACTGAAGAAATTCAAATCAAAATATTTTTTTTTTCCTCAAAACAAAACCGTAGCAAAGCTACAGAATGGTTTCTCCACTTCGAAACTCGAAAATGAATGTCGATGGTGCGGCCGCCATCACCGAAATTATTTTCCAGCGACAAAGAGAAGAGCACTGATTTCGACGTTTTAGAATTCTTTGAAAACGATTTCTATTCGAAAATACTTTCAATAATATATACTTTAAAATTTTAAAACCAAAGTTTGAAATCACTGGAAATTAAATTCTCAGATTCTAAATTTTAAATTCATTTAAATTTCAAATCAGTTTATAATCCTCGTTTAAAAATTCATTTATAGAACAATAAGTGATAATCAATTATTATCATTTCAATAACCAATTTAATTAACTTATTAAATTTCAGAAAATTTTACTTATATTTATATAATATATTCATACAAATTTATTTACCAAATTTGAAATAATATTGTGTCAGTTTGCTCTGTTCAAGTGTTTTGGAAATCCTATCGATAGCGTTGATCAGACGAATCGATCGAAAACCCAAATCAACAATAACAACTCAAACAACACAATATCTAAAACATTTTTAACATAAATTTTACAAATACACTTCCTCGCTCGACGATACAATAATGGATTTCAAAGCAAGGATAGAGATTCAGATTTTTATGGACCCAATCAAAGAGAATTTTGATTCGAAAATAGGTTCGAAACAAAGATAAGATGATTAAATGACAAAATAGGAAGTTAGATAGGTTTATATAAATCGCGGGCAACCTTTACCGGGTCAACCGAGACTTCAAGAATAAGATCGATGTGGAATTAGGTAAATCGACATTCGATCTCAAGAAATAGAATTCAGTTATAGCAGGAGATAGATAGCATCGGTAACCGAGGATACAGAAATCTCCGGTAAATCAATGCCAATTGTAAAGGAGTTTCACCCCTTTACAAATCATTCGAAGTTTGGCGAGACCGCCTATTCATTATAAGGGTCCTTCGAAGTGGAGTTATGGGATGCTCCAGAATTGAAAGAAGACGAATAGTGAGGGACACGAATGAAATTTGGAACCGCAGGGAACGTTCCAAAAATTTAAAGGAATTGAGTCAAAGGAAGAGATTGAAACTCGAATGAGAGTGATTCTGTAAATACATTTACCCTATATGTTGAGTTTTGCCTAGAGCTACCAAAGCTCTGATACCAACTGTAACGACCCGCTATTTTGGACTATTCGCATCCACACATGTCGGACTTGAATAATTCAAAATACCGAATTGTTAATTTAAATTGGCAAAACTCAACATATACAGTAAATAAAATAATCACAGATCACAGACACAAACACAGACACAGAGTAATATAACAATAATGCAGCGGAAACAAAGGAATAGTAGTTCATGAAGCTACTATATATATATATAACAGAGTTAAACAAGATACAACAAAGGTCTCGAATACATAGATATCTCAATACAATAGTCAAATACAAGATCTGAATACATCACTGGAATCAACTGAATAACTGAAAGCTGGATAGATAGCTGGATCTCCAAGCGAAGCTCCAACTCCAAAGGTGAGTTTCGAATACTATATCATTCAGTTTGACCCGAGCGTAAAGAAAAACAAAACACTCGAGTCAGGATTAACATTCTTATATCAATAAATCCAACTCAAGTGAAATAACAACTGAAATACAAGTAACTCAAAGGATGTTTGGGATAACCATCCTCTAAGGATCCGTTAAACTATCTATATATACAGTAGAATACGCTAAGTAGATAATGTCTAATCAGTAAAGTACGATATCAAAATAGCGTTAAGTCATGGCCCATTCCACCCTTAACACATTTTTATTCCCAAGAGCATATACAAGACCGTAGTTTCCCCAAAACCGGAAGTCACCAGAGGGCAATCCATATACTAAAGGTACAAAACAAAACGTAGTGGTCGCGAATAGGATAATCAGTATGACAAGGTACATGAGGCAATACCAACTAGGATACTAGTAGTTGCGTGATCCGGACTGATGTTGGGCATAGCAGCTACTACCCCAACACCGCGAAACAACACTCCCATAATCGAGGGGTGCACCCAAATCGAATCACAAAAGTAATAGATATGGTATTGAAGAAGTGTGTCCGCTAGAGATGGCGATCCTCAATGGCCCGGCGCGGCTCCTGTTTTAGTCATGTCAGGGGTCATCCAAAATCGTTCTCTTTCTTCAGTCAACGCATTCACCAAACCATCCACTTCATTCTGGATCAACACTCCGCGTATATTAGTTATTAAAGTGGTTTTAGTATCGACAGAGAGTATGTCCATATCCGATCCCGGTCTCTTTAATAACTACGTATTATTACACCGATGATCATTTAATAAAATTTCAAAATAGTTATATTTCAAAACCGACAGATCATTGCCATTTCAAAACCATACCAATATGATATCACTTTCACTTCAAATAAATCCATTTCCAAAATCATAGTACTTTTCCAAAGTTATAATGCTTTCAAAATCATAGTCTTTTTAAAAATCAAAACACTTTGGAAATCACAGCTTTGAAATCATAGCATTTTGGAAATCATAACGCTTTGAAATTATAGCATTTTGGAAATCATAACACTTTTCTTTTAAACAGTTTAGATATTAAAATTAGTATATATAATAAAATAATTTATATTAAAAATGATTTATATTAAAATAGTTTATATTAAAATAATTTATAAAGTAAAATATCAATAGTTTAAATATAATTTTAAAATTACTTTATAAATAAATAGTTTCCTTAAATTTCACAAATCGATCCAAATTAACTCGAATTTCAAAATTTTAATATAATCAAATCTCAAATCATCAATTTTCAATTCGATTCAGTTTCTAAATAACCATTTCAAGCTATCGATTTCAAATACATATTTAAACCATAAAATAAGCCATTTCAATTTCAATATATTTCAAAGCTTTAAATATTCAACATTTCAATTACATCTTATACAACTTCAATTCACAAATTTTAAATAAACAAAATACCCCATTTAAATTTATATAAATTTGAAATATTCATTACAGTCACTTTTAATCAAATTCAAGTTAAAAACATATCTTTAGAATTTCAAATTTAATAAATTTCAAATCAACTTATTTAAGTATAATTATTAAATAATTAAGAATTCCAAATCAATTTCAAATTTACCTTTCAACCTGAAACATTTTAAACTTTATATTTGAAAATATAAATTTTCATAAATACTCGAACATATTTCATATTGATTCGAATCAACTTTATTAAATCAACTTTAATAAATCTTTAAAATCATTATTTATTTAAAACCATATATTTCTTTCAAAACCGTAGAAATGTTTTTCAAAAACATTTATATATAGACCAACGGTGTCAGTATATAATTTTCTATCCTATGGTCAAGTGATACAGATATTTATCATTTCAATCCGCAATTTAAAATATATTCGGGTATATATCTTTTCAACCCGAAATCCCAAATTCAATTTAATTTGAAAATCGCTTGGGTTTATCATTTCAACCCATAATGATTTTCTCCTATTCTAAAGTCCATTCGGGTATGTATCATTTCAACCCATAGTGATTCTATACTAACAGGGAACTTGCAGAGTGATAACAGATATGATAATAATATAACAACGGTAACAGGCATATATCATCAATATAAATAACAGATAAGGGTGTCAGATGTCACAGGTGAACAGATACAGATGATGGCATATATATATCAATATAAATAACAGATAATGATGTCAGGTGTCATAAGTGAACAGATACAGATGATGTCATAGATATAGCAATATAAATAACTAACAGCAGCATATTTCAATTGTCGTTTCAATTGAAATCAAATTTAATAAATATAAGAACGTTAATCGTGAGTGATTGCTCACCTTTCGAGGCTAGAGATGCATGAGAAGATGACACGGATACGCACACTTATACGGACATAGAGATTGAGTTACGAATCCAAGAAAAACAAATCGGCACGAATTCAACGATCAAAGCTGATAACAGAAATCGATGAAATCAAATCAAAACATTCAACATAGCAACAAATAAAACATGCCTTGCGTCAAAGTTTAACAATATAATTCTATGTGCTACCGAGATCGAAATGGTCTGAAATTTGGTATGAATAAAGATCAAAACTAGTATTTTAAACTGCAAAAGATTCACTTGTTTTGGACAAGAGACGAGAAAAGTTACGACGTCCCGAACATAGACTCAGGTCATGTTTGCAGCAGTGTAAAATAATTTCTAAGTACAAAAGAATAGCTGTCTGGGTCTAACTTCCAGATCCTCGACCACTAATCAAACGATGTCGGATTTGGCTGAAATTTTATAGGCATAAACTAGGTAACTTTGACTCCTTTTTAAAAATAAAATCAACCCATTCCGACGTAAGATAGAAAAGATTCGATGCGTCAAACATGAACTCAGGCCGTGTTTGCAGCAGTGTAAAATAATTCAAGTACAAAAGAACAGCTGTCTGGGTCTAACTTCCAGATCCTCGACCACTAATCGAACGATGTCGGATTTGGCTGAAATTTGAGAGTCATAAACTAGGTAACTTTGACTCCTTTTTAAAAATAAAATCAACCCATTCTGACGTAAGACAGAAGAGATACGATGCGTCAAACATGAACTCAGGTCGTGTTTGCAGCAGTGTAAAATAATTCCAAGTACAAAAGTACAGCTGTCTGGGTCTAACTTCCAGATCCTCGATCACTAATCAAACGATGTCGGATTTGACTGAAATTTGACAGGCATAAACTAGGTAACTTTGACTTCTTTTTTTAAAAAATAAAATCAACCCACTTAAATATGTGCAGACCATATATACCGAAATATAAAGATGCAGACATAATATTCTAACTAAATAATATAAGCGAACTGTGATATATACTTTTATAGCTTTGTATACACCTAAAGTTCACACATCTTAGTTTATTGAATCCTAACAATTCCAATATATCCACGGTTCACAAAACTATCATTAGATAAACATTTTCTACTTATATAACTTAACAGATACATATATATAGCTAAACGAAAGCTGATGTGTAATAACTAATATATAAACTTTATACTTACAAAACAGAATATATATATGCCATTGTAAATATCTCCGACACTTTCTTATGTATCCATCTCACACAATATATACTCTCGTATATACTATAACATATATACTCCTGTGTAAAAGTATGTAGGCTGACAACTTAAATTATCTTATATATAGCAAATATACATACTACAGGAAAGAAGAGGTCTATAACAACATTATAATATATATACAGGTATATATATATATTACTAACAGCAGAATAAAAATACCTATATACATTTTCAAAGCCAGAAGAAGAAGGCCGAGCACGCTGAAGGGGTGGCGTGGAGGCGGGAAAGGCCGGGTTGCTGCTGCTGTGAGGACGCAGCTATCGGGTCAGGGGAGGAGGAAGCAAGGTCGAGTGGTCATTGTGCTTGCGTTCAGCTGGAGTGGAAGATAGGAGGAGCATGGAGGGCCTGAGGCGAAGGCTGTCTTGATGGCTGTCATGGCAGGTGCGTGGGTGCTTGCGCGGGTAGCGATGAGGTGGTGCATGAGGACAACGGTGATTAGACGGTGGAGTTGCCGTGCTCGGGAAGGCGATCGTCAAAAGGAGAAGATGGCGGCTGAAGGCGGCAGGCGGGAGAAAGGCAGGGCGGTGGTTCACGCGAGGGAAGTGGTGAGCAGAAGATGGAAGTAGAGGCTAGAAGGTGAACGGGTTCGGTGGAAAGGCGGACGTGAGGAGGGTGGTCGGCCATTGAAGGCAAGTAGGTTGAAAGAAAAGTTCAAGAAGAGGGATAAGCTGAGATGAAGGTCTGTAGATGCAATTATGAAGCTACAGCCTAATAATATACGAATAGATATATACGTTAAAATTTAATAAAAATCTCAAAAGCAAGATTTGAATGTGAAAAAAAAAAGTGAATAGTGTATGAAATGAAAGGCGATGGGAACCTTGAAAGGCCATATGTATTTAGCATTAATTACAAAGTAGACGGTTGCTGTATAGCTGGCAATTGAAAAGACAAATGAAAACAAAAGGCACGGTTACCGATACGGTTACCATTTACACGTATTATGTTTGGTACTGAAATTCAAAATACAGAATTGAATATACTGCAGAGATCAGCACGACGAGACGATCAAAACGGTATACGGATATCAGTGGTATGATTTGAATTATAAAAATTTGAATTTTCTAATAACGGAGAATGCAAGAAAAACACTGAAAAATAAGATCGACGGAGCCAAAGATTTCCGAATTTGGAAAAACGACAAACTGACATCATGCTCAGAAGATGGTTTAGAATTTTTCTATGTAAAATATTTAGGTTTCGAAAACATTTTATTTTCATCACTTTTTAACTGATTAAATTGAAGTAAATTTACGCACGAAATAAACTTTCATATTTGTGGACGAAAATTTACCGGTTGCTATGTTTAACTAGACGCATTCCAAATATTAAATTTTAATTTCAAAATTTTATCGTTTCAAAATTTCACAAAATTTCAACTAATTACGTTATTAAAACAGTTGAAATTTACGGGTCGTTACACTCTCCCCCACTCAAAACTTTTCGTCCCTGAAAAGGAATGAGGTAGGAGAATAGAAACAACCGGAAAGAAACAGATTTGAAATACAGAATAACAATTAATTTAAACCGTATAAATTCAAATTTAAATTAATTGATATTCAATAATTGATTTAATCCATTTGATTTCACTAAAATCAATCTCAACTATTCCTAAATTCATTATCTTATTATCCCATTTTCTTAAATTTACAATTTCTAAAACCATAATTTGAATAGTCTTTTATTATAATCATATTTTCTTCAACAATTTTAAATTCTTCTTTATTCCAAATTACTGTTAAATTTATTCTACTTAATATATCTACTCACATATATTTAACCCATATAAATCAATTTAAAACATAAAAGTTTCGATTTAAATTAATTTACATCTATTAATTTCTTTTAAATTCAAGGTATTTTCATATGTTGATCAAATTTCAATTTATTAATTCTTTCAAAACAAATTTATTAATTCTTTCAAAACAATTTATTTCATTTTTAACTGAGTTTTATTTATTATCCTATCTAACTCAATTGACATCTTTATAATCAAAATTTTGTGTATAACATTTATTATAAACACTCAAATTTTATTTATAAATTCAATTTATCTTATATATTATCCAATTACATATTCAACTTCTGAATGATTTAGGTAAGTTGTATTAGAATGCAGTTGAACAATATACAAATAAAATTTTCCCAATTCAATTATTCAAGTTTAAATATTTATTCCAAATTTTGGTTTTATTTATAATTAAAATCATCCTTTAACAAAATTTAAGAATTATATTTCCGATTAACTTTAAACAATTTAGATATATATAATATATTTATATCAAATCAAATTAAATTTTAAAATAAGATACCTATATATATGTGAATCAAAATATACTGAAGAAATTCAAATCAAAATATATATATTTTTTTTTTCCTCAAAACAAAACCGTAGCAAAGCTACAGAATGGTTTCTCCACTTCGAAACTCGAAAATGAATGTCGATGGTGCGACCGCCATCACCGAAATTATTTTCCAGCGACAAAGAGAAGAGCACTGATTTCGACGTTTTAGAATTCTTTGAAAACGATTTCTATTCGAAAATACTTTCAATAATATATACTTTAAAATTTTAAAACCAAAGTTTGAAATCACTGGAAATTAAATTCTCAGATTCTAAATTTTAAATTCATTTAAATTTCAAATCAGTTTATAATCCTTGTTTAAAAATTCATTTATAGAACAATAAGTGATAATCAATTATTATCATTTCAATAACCAATTTAATTAACTTATTAAATTTCAGAAAATTTTACTTATATTTATATAATATATTCATACAAATTTATTTACCAAATTTGAAATAATATTGTGTCAGTTTGCTCTGTTCAAGTGTTTTGGAAATCCTATCGATAGCGTTGATCAGACGAATCGATCGAAAACCCAAATCAACAATAACAACTCAAACAACACAATATCTAAAACATTTTTAACATAAATTTTACAAATACACTTCCTCGCTCGACGATACAATAATGGATTTCAAAGCAAGGATAGAGATTCAGATTTTTATGGACCCAATCAAAGAGAATTTTGATTCGAAAATAGGTTCGAAACAAAGATAAGATGATTAAATGACAAAATAGGAAGTTAGATAGGTTTATATAAATCGCGGGCAACCTTTACCGGGTCAACCGAGACTTCAAGAATAAGATCGATGTGGAATTCCGAGGTAAATCGACATTCGATCTCAAGAAATAGAATTCAGTTATAGCAGGAGATAGATAGCATCGTAAACCGAGGATACAGAAATCTCCGGTAAATCAATGCCAATTGTAAAGGAGTTTCACCCCTTTACAAATCATTCGAAGTTTGGCGAGACCGCCTATTCATTATAAGGGTCCTTCGAAGTGGAGTTATGGGATGCTCCAGAATTGAAAGAAGACGAATAGTGAGGGACACGAATGAAATTTGGAACCGCAGGGAACGTTCCAAAAATTTAAAGGAATTGAGTCAAAGGAAGAGATTGAAACTCGAATGAGAGTGATTCTGTAAATACATTTACCCTATATGTTGAGTTTTGCCTAGAGCTACCAAAGCTCTGATACCAACTTTAACGACCCGCTATTTTGGACTATTCGCATCCGCACATGTCGGACTTGAATAATTCAAAATATCGAATTGTTAATTTAAATTGGCAAAACTCAACATATACAGTAAATAAAATAATCACAGATCACAGACACAGACACAGACACAGAGTAATATAACAATAATGCAGTGGAAACAAAGGAATAGTAGTTCATGAAGCTACTATATATATATATAACAGAGTTAAACAAGATACAACAGAGGTCTCGAATACATAGATATCTCAATACAATAGTCAAATACAAGATCTGAATACATCACTGGAATAAACTGAATAACTGAAAGCTGGATAGATAGCTGGATCTCCAAGCGAAGCTCCAACTCCAAAGGTGAGTCTCGAATACTATATCATTCAGTCTGACCCGAGCATAAAGAAAAACAAAACACTCGAGTCAGGATTAACATTCTTATATCAATAAATCCAACTCAAGTGAAATAACAACTGAAATACAAGTAACTCAAAGGATGTTTGGGATAACCATCCTCTAAGGATCCGTTAAACTATCTATATATACAGTAGAATACGCTAAGTAGATAATGTCTAATCAGTAAAGTACGATATCAAAATAGCATTAAGTCATGGCCCATTCCACCCTTAACACATTTTTATTCCCAAGAGCATATACAAGACCGTAGTTTCCCCAAAACCGGAAGTCACCAGAGGGCAATCCATATACTAAAGGTACAAAACAAAACGTAGTGGTCGCGAATAGGATAATCAGTATGACAAGGTACATGAGGCAATACCAACTAGGATACTAGTAGTTGCGTGATCCGGACTGATGTTGGGCATAGCAGCTACTACCCCAACACCGCGAAACAACACTCCCATAATCGAGGGGTGCACCCAAATCGAATCACAAAAGTAATAGATATGGTATCGAAGAAGTGTGTCCGCTAGAGATGGCGATCCTCAATGGCCCAGTGCGGCTCCTGTTTTAGTCATGTCAGGGGTCATCCAAAATCGTTCTCTTTCTTCAGTCAACGCGTTCACCAAACCATCCACTTCATTCTGGATCAACACTCCGCGTATATTAGTTATTAAAGTGGTTTCGGTATCGACAGAGAGTATGTCCATATCCGATCCCGGTCTCTTTAATAACTACGTATTATTACACCGATGATCATTTAATAAAATTTCAAAATAGTTATATTTCAAAACCGACAGATCATTGCCATTTCAAAACCATACCAATATGATATCACTTTCACTTCAAATAAATCCATTTCCAAAATCATAGTACTTTTCCAAAGTTATAATGCTTTCAAAATCATAGTCTTTTTAAAAATCAAAACACTTTGGAAATCACATCTTTGAAATCATAGCATTTTGGAAATCATAACGCTTTGAAATTATAGCATTTTGGAAATCATAACACTTTTCTTTTAAACAGTTTAGATATTAAAATTAGTATATATAATAAAATAATTTATATTAAAAATGATTTATATTAAAATAGTTTGTATTAAAATAATTTATAAAGTAAAATATCAATAGTTTAAATATAATTTTAAAATTACTTTATAAATAAATAGTTTCCTTAAATTTCACAAATCGATCCAAATTAACTTGAATTTCAAAATTTTAATATAATCAAATCTCAAATCATCAATTTTCAATTCGATTCAGTTTCTAAATAACCATTTCAAGCTATCGATTTCAAATACATATTTAAACCATAAAATAAGCCATTTCAATTTCAATATATTTCAAAGCTTTAAATATTCAACATTTTAATTACATCTTATACAACTTCAATTCACAAATTTTAAATAAACAAAATACCCCATTTAAATTTATATAAATTTGAAATATTCATTACAGTCACTTTCAATCAAATTCAAGTTAAAAACATATCTTTAGAATTTCAAATTTAATAAATTTCAAATCAACTTATTTAAGTATAATTATTAAATAATTAAGAATTCCAAATCAATTTCAAATTTACCTTTTAACCTGAAACATTTTAAACTTTATATTTGAAAATATAAATTTTCATAAATACTCGAACATATTTCATATTGATTCGAATCAACTTTATTAAATCAACTTTAATAAATCTTTAAAATCATTATTTATTTAAAACCATATATTTCTTTCAAAACCGTAGAAATGTTTTTCGAAAACATTTATATATAGACCAACGGTGTCTGTATATAATTTTCTATCCTATGGTCAAGTGATACGGATATTTATCATTTCAATCCGCAATTTAAAATATATTCGGGTATATATCTTTTCAACCCGAAATCCCAAATTTAATTTAATTTGAAAATCGCTTGGGTTTATCATTTCAACCCATAACGATTTTCTCCTATTCTAAAGTCCGTTCGGGTATGTATCATTTCAACCCATAGTGATTCTATACTAACAGGGAACTTGCAGAGTGATAACAAATATGATAATAATATAACAACGGTAACAGGCATATATCATCAGTATAAATAACAGATAAGGGTGTCAGATGTCACAGGTGAACAGGTACAGATGAGGGAATATATATATATCAATATAAATAACAGATAATGATGTCAGGTGTCACAGGTGAACAGATACAGATGATGTCATAGATATAGAAATATAAATAACTATCAGCAGCATATTTCAATTGTCGTTTCAATTGAAATCAAATTTAATAAATATAAGAACGTTAATCGTGAGTGATTGCTCACCTTTCGAGGCTAGAGATGCACGAGAAGATGACACGGATACGCACACTGATACGGACATAAAGATTGAGTAACGAATCCAAGCAAAACAAATCGGCACGAATTCAACGATCAAAGCTGATAACAGAATCGATGAAATCAAATCAAAACATTCAACATAGCAACAAATAAAACATGCCTTGCGTCAAAGTTTAACAATATAATTCTATGTGCTACCGAGATCGAAATGGTCTGAAATTTGGTATGAATAAAAATCAAAACTTGTATTTTAAACTGCAAAAGATTCACATTTTTTGGACAAGAGACGAGAAAAGTTACGACGTCACGAACATAGACTCAGGTCATGTTTGCAGCAGTGTAAAATAATTTCTAAGTACAAAAGAATAGCTGCCTGGGTCTAACTTCCAGATCCTCGACCACTAATCAAACGATGTCGGATTTGGCTAAAATTTGATAGGCATAAACTAGGTAACTTTGACTCCTTTTTAAAAATAAAATCAACCCATTCTGACGTAAGACAGAAGAGATACGATGCGTCAAACATGAACTCAGGTCGTGTTTGCAGCAGTGTAAAATAATTCCAAGTACAAAAGAACAGCTGTCTGGGTCTAACTTCCAGATCCTCGACCACTAATCAAACGATGTCGGATTTGGCTGAAATTTGACAGGCATAAACTAGGTAACTTTGACTCCTTTTTAAAAATAAAATCAACCCATTCTGACGTAAGACAGAAGAGATACCATGCGTCAAACATGAACTCAGGTCGTGTTTGCAGCAGTGTAAAATAATTCCAAGTACAAAAGAACAGCTGTCTGGGTCTAACTTCCAGATCCTCGATCACTAATCAAACGATGTCGGATTTGGCTGAAATTTGACAGGCATAAACTAGGTAACTTTGACTTTTTTTTTTAAAAAATAAAATCAACCCACTTAAATATGTGCAGACCATATATACCGAAATATAAAGATGCAGACATAATATTCTAACTAAATAATATAAGCGAACTGTGATATATACTTTTATAGCTTTGTATACACCTAAAGTTCACACATCTTAGTTTATTGAATCCTAACAATTCCAATATATCCACGGTTCACAAAACTATCATTAGATAAACATTTTCTACTTATATAACTTAACAGATACATATATATAGCTAAACGAAAGCTGATGTGTAATAACTAATATATAAACTTTATACTTACAAAACAGAATATATATATGCCATTGTAAATATCTCCGACACTTTCTTATGTATCCATCTCACACAATATATACTCTCGTATATACTATAACATATATACTCCTGTGTAAAAGTATGTAGGCTGACAACTTAAATTATCTTATATATAGCAAATATACATACTACAGGAAAGAAGAGGTCTATAACAACATTATAATATATATACAGGTATATATATATATTACTAACAGCAGAATAAAAATACCTATATACATTTTCAAAGCCAGAAGAAGAAGGCCGAGCACGCTGAAGGGGTGGCGTGGAGGCGGGAAAGGCCGGGTTGCTGCTGCTGTGAGGACGCAGCTATCGGGTCAGGGGAGGAGGAAGCAAGGTCGAGTGGTCATTGTGCTTGCGTTAAGCTGGAGTGGAAGATAGGAGGAGCATGGAGGGCCTGAGGCGAAGGTTGTCTTGATGGCTGTCATGGCAGGTGCGTGGGTGCTTGCGCGGGTAGCGATGAGGTGGTGCATGAGAACAACGGTGATTAGACGGTGGAGTTGCCGTGCTCGGGAAGGCGATCGTCAAAAGGAGAAGATGGCGGCTGAAGGCGGCAGGCGGGAGAAAGGCAGGGCGGTGGTTCACGCGAGGGAAGTGGTGAGCAGAAGATGGAAGTAGAGGCTAGAAGGTGAACGGGTTCGGTGGAAAGGCGGACGTGAGGAGGGTGGTCGGCCATTGAAGGCAAGTAGGTTGAAAGAAAAGTTCAAGAAGAGGGATAAGCTGAGATGAAGGTCTGTAGATGCAATTATGAAGCTACAGCCTAATAATATACGAATAGATATATAATTTAAAATTTAATAAAAATCTCAAAAGCAAGATTTGAATGTGAAAAAAAAAAGTGAATAGTGTATGAAATGAAAGGCGATGGGAACCTTGAAAGGCCATATGTATTTAGCATTAATTACAAAGTAGATGGTTGCTGTATAGCTGGCAATTGAAAAGACAAATGAAAACAAAAGGCACGGGTACCGATACGGTTACCATTTACACGTATTATGTTTCGTACTGAAATTCAAAATACAGAATTGAATATACTGCAGAGATCAGCACGACGAGACGATCAAAACGGTATACGGATATCAGTGGTATGATTTGAATTATAAAAATTTGAATTTTCTAATAACGGAGAATGCAAGAAAAACACTGAAAAATAAGATCGACGGAGCCAAAGATTTCCGAATTTGGAAAAACGACAAACTGACATCTTGCTCAGAAGATGGTTTAGAATTTTTCTATGTAAAATATTTAGGTTTCGAAAACATTTTATTTTCATCACTTTTTAACTGATTAAATTGAAGTAAATTTACGCACGAAATAAACTTTCATATTTGCGGACGAAAATTTACCGGTTGCTATGTTTAACTAGACGCATTCCAAATATTAAATTTTAATTTCAAAATTTTATCGTTTCAAAATTTCACAAAATTTCAACTAATTACGTTATTAAAACAGTTGAAATTTACGGGTCGTTACACTCTCCCCCACTCAAAACTTTTCGTCCCTGAAAAGGAATGAGGTAGGAGAATAGAAACAACCGGAAAGAAACAGATTTGAAATACAGAATAACAATTAATTTAAACCGTATAAATTCAAATTTAAATTAATTGATATTCAATAATTGATTTAATCCATTTGATTTCACTAAAATCAATCTCAACTATTCCTAAATTCATTATCTTATTATCCCATTTTCTTAAATTTACAATTTCTAAAACCATAATTTGAATAGTCTTTTATTATAATCATATTTTCTTCAACAATTTTAAATTCTTCTTTATTCCAAATTACTGTTAAATTTATTCTACTTAATATATCTACTCACATATATTTAACCCATATAAATCAATTTAAAACATAAAAGTTTCGATTTAAATTAATTTACATCTATTAATTTCTTTTAAATTCAAGGTATTTTCATATGTTGATCAAATTTCAATTTATTAATTCTTTCAAAACAAATTTATTAATTCTTTCAAAACAATTTATTTCATTTTTAACTGAGTTTTATTTATTATACTATCTAACTCAATTGACATCTTTATAATCAAAATTTAGTGTATAACATTTATTATAAACACTCAAATTTTATTTATAAATTCAATTTATCTTATATATTATCCAATTACATATTCAACTTCTGAATGATTTAGGTAAGTTGTATTAGAATGCAGTTGAACAATATACAAATAAAATTTTCCCAATTCAATTATTCAAGTTTAAATATTTATTCCAAATTTTGGTTTTATTTATAATTAAAATCATCCTTTAACAAAATTTAAGAATTATATTTCCGATTAACTTTAAACAATTTAGATATATATAATATATTTATATCAAATCAAATTAAATTTTAAAATAAGATACCTATATATATGTGAATCAAAATATACTGAAGAAATTCAAATCAAAATATATATATATTTTTTTTCCTCAAAACAAAACCGTAGCAAAGCTACAGAATGGTTTCTCCACTTCGAAACTCGAAAATGAATGTCGATGGTGCGACCGCCATCAGCGAAATTATTTTCCAGCGACAAAGAGAAGAGCACTGATTTCGACGTTTTAGAATTCTTTGAAAACGATTTCTATTCGAAAATACTTTCAATAATATATACTTTAAAATTTTAAAACCAAAGTTTGAAATCACTGGAAATTAAATTCTCAGATTCTAAATTTTAAATTCATTTAAATTTCAAATCAGTTTATAATCCTTGTTTAAAAATTCATTTATAGAACAATAAGTGATAATCAATTATTATCATTTCAATAACCAATTTAATTAACTTATTAAATTTCAGAAAATTTTACTTATATTTATATAATATATTCATACAAATTTATTTACCAAATTTGAAATAATATTGTGTCAGTTTGCTCTGTTCAAGTGTTTTGGAAATCCTATCGATAGCGTTGATCAGACGAATCGATCGAAAACCCAAATCAACAATAACAACTCAAACAACACAATATCTAAAACATTTTTAACATAAATTTTACAAATACACTTCCTCGCTCGACGATACAATAATGGATTTCAAAGCAAGGATAGAGATTCAGATTTTTATGGACCCAATCAAAGAGAATTTTGATTCGAAAATAGGTTCGAAACAAAGATAAGATGATTAAATGACAAAATAGGAAGTTAGATAGGTTTATATAAATCGCGGGCAACCTTTACCGGGTCAACCGAGACTTCAAGAATAAGATCGATGTGGAATTCCGAGGTAAATCGACATACGATCTCAAGAAATAGAATTCAGTTATAGCAGGAGATAGATAGCATCGTAAACCGAGGATACAGAAATCTCCGGTAAATCAATGCCAATTGTAAAGGAGTTTCACCCCTTTACAAATCATTCGAAGTTTGGCGAGACCGCCTATTCATTATAAGGGTCCTTCGAAGTGGAGTTATGGGATGCTCCAGAATTGAAAGAAGACGAATAGTGAGGGACACGAATGAAATTTGGAACCGCAGGGAACGTTCCAAAAATTTAAAGGAATTGAGTCAAAGGAAGAGATTGAAACTCGAATGAGAGTGATTCTGTAAATACATTTACCCTATATGTTGAGTTTTGCCTAGAGCTACCAAAGCTCTGATACCAACTGTAACGACCCGCTA
Organism: Allium fistulosum; assembly: GCA_030737815.1. Lineage (NCBI taxonomy): Eukaryota > Viridiplantae > Streptophyta > Magnoliopsida > Asparagales > Amaryllidaceae > Allium > Allium fistulosum. The sequence continues at coordinate 1,297,786,257 of CM060904.1, read as the reverse complement.
TTTTGGACTATTCGCATCCGCACATGTCGGACTTGAATAATTCAAAATATCGAATTGTTAATTTAAATTGGCAAAACTCAACATATACAGTAAATAAAATAATCACAGATCACAGACACAGACACAGACACAGAGTAATATAACAATAATGCAGCGGAAACAAAGGAATAGTAGTTCATGAAGCTACTATATATATATAACAGAGTTAAACAAGATACAACAGAGGTCTCGAATACATAGATATCTCAATACAATAGTCAAATACAAGATCTGAATACATCACTGGAATAAACTGAATAACTGAAAGCTGGATAGATAGCTGGATCTCCAAGCGAAGCTCCAACTCCAAAGGTGAGTCTCGAATACTATATCATTCAGTCTGACCCGAGCGTAAAGAAAAACAAAACACTCGAGTCAGGATTAACATTCTTATATCAATAAATCCAACTCAAGTGAAATAACAACTGAAATACAAGTAACTCAAAGGATGTTTGGGATAACCATCCTCTAAGGATCCGTTAAACTATCTATATATACAGTAGAATACGCTAAGTAGATAATGTCTAATCAGTAAAGTACGATATCAAAATAGCGTTAAGTCATGGCCCATTCCACCCTTAACACATTTTTATTCCCAAGAGCATATACAAGACCGTAGTTTCCCCAAAACCGGAAGTCACCAGAGGGCAATCCATATACTAAAGGTACAAAACAAAACGTAGTGGTCGCGAATAGGATAATCAGTATGACAAGGTACATGAGGCAATACCAACTAGGATACTAGTAGTTGCGTGATCCGGACTGATGTTGGGCATAGCAGCTACTACCCCAACACCGCGAAACAACACTCCCATAATCGAGGGGTGCACCCAAATCGAATCACAAAAGTAATAGATATGGTATCGAAGAAGTGTGTCCGCTAGAGATGGCGATCCTCAATGGCCCAGTGCGGCTCCTGTTTTAGTCATGTCAGGGGTCATCCAAAATCGTTCTCTTTCTTCAGTCAACGCGTTCACCAAACCATCCACTTCATTCTGGATCAACACTCCGCGTATATTAGTTATTAAAGTGGTTTCGGTATCGACAGAGAGTATGTCCATATCCGATCCCGGTCTCTTTAATAACTACGTATTATTACACCGATGATCATTTAATAAAATTTCAAAATAGTTATATTTCAAAACCGACAGATCATTGCCATTTCAAAACCATACCAATATGATATCACTTTCACTTCAAATAAATCCATTTCCAAAATCATAGTACTTTTCCAAAGTTATAATGCTTTCAAAATCATAGTCTTTTTAAAAATCAAAACACTTTGGAAATCACATCTTTGAAATCATAGCATTTTGGAAATCATAACGCTTTGAAATTATAGCATTTTGGAAATCATAACACTTTTCTTTTAAACAGTTTAGATATTAAAATTAGTATATATAATAAAATAATTTATATTAAAAATGATTTATATTAAAATAGTTTGTATTAAAATAATTTATAAAGTAAAATATCAATAGTTTAAATATAATTTTAAAATTACTTTATAAATAAATAGTTTCCTTAAATTTCACAAATCGATCCAAATTAACTTGAATTTCAAAATTTTAATATAATCAAATCTCAAATCATCAATTTTCAATTCGATTCAGTTTCTAAATAACCATTTCAAGCTATCGATTTCAAATACATATTTAAACCATAAAATAAGCCATTTCAATTTCAATATATTTCAAAGCTTTAAATATTCAACATTTTAATTACATCTTATACAACTTCAATTCACAAATTTTAAATAAACAAAATACCCCATTTAAATTTATATAAATTTGAAATATTCATTACAGTCACTTTCAATCAAATTCAAGTTAAAAACATATCTTTAGAATTTCAAATTTAATAAATTTCAAATCAACTTATTTAAGTATAATTATTAAATAATTAAGAATTCCAAATCAATTTCAAATTTACCTTTTAACCTGAAACATTTTAAACTTTATATTTGAAAATATAAATTTTCATAAATACTCGAACATATTTCATATTGATTCGAATCAACTTTATTAAATCAACTTTAATAAATCTTTAAAATCATTATTTATTTAAAACCATATATTTCTTTCAAAACCGTAGAAATGTTTTTCAAAAACATTTATATATAGACCAACGGTGTCTGTATATAATTTTCTATCCTATGGTCAAGTGATACGGATATTTATCATTTCAATCCGCAATTTAAAATATATTCGGGTATATATCTTTTCAACCCGAAATCCCAAATTTAATTTAATTTGAAAATCGCTTGGGTTTATCATTTCAACCCATAACGATTTTCTCCTATTCTAAAGTCCGTTCGGGTATGTATCATTTCAACCCATAGTGATTCTATACTAACAGGGAACTTGCAGAGTGATAACAAATATGATAATAATATAACAACGGTAACAGGCATATATCATCAGTATAAATAACAGATAAGGGTGTCAGATGTCACAGGTGAACAGGTACAGATGATGGAATATATATATCAATATAAATAACAGATAATGATGTCAGGTGTCACAGGTGAACAGATACAGATGATGTCATAGATATAGCAATATAAATAACTATCAGCAGCATATTTCAATTGTCGTTTCAATTGAAATCAAATTTAATAAATATAAGAACGTTAATCGTGAGTGATTGCTCACCTTTCGAGGCTAGAGATGCACGAGAAGATGACACGGATACGCACACTGATACAGACATAAAGATTGAGTAACGAATCCAAGCAAAACAAATCGGCACGAATTCAACGATCAAAGCTGATAACAGAATCGATGAAATCAAATCAAAACATTCAACATAGCAACAAATAAAACATGCCTTGCGTCAAAGTTTAACAATATAATTCTATGTGCTACCGAGATCGAAATGGTCTGAAATTTGGTATGAATAAAAATCAAAACTTGTATTTTAAACTGCAAAAGATTCACATTTTTTGGACAAGAGACGAGAAAAGTTACGACGTCACGAACATAGACTCAGGTCATGTTTGCAGCAGTGTAAAATAATTTCTAAGTACAAAAGAATAGCTGCCTGGGTCTAACTTCCAGATCCTCGACCACTAATCAAACGATGTCGGATTTGGCTAAAATTTGATAGGCATAAACTAGGTAACTTTGACTCCTTTTTAAAAATAAAATCAACCCATTCTGACGTAAGACAGAAGAGATACGATGCGTCAAACATGAACTCAGGTCGTGTTTGCAACAGTGTAAAATAATTCCAAGTACAAAAGAACAGCTGTCTGGGTCTAACTTCCAGATCCTCGACCACTAATCAAACGATGTCGGATTTGGCTGAAATTTGACAGGCATAAACTAGGTAACTTTGACTCCTTTTTAAAAATAAAATCAACCCATTCTGACGTAAGACAGAAGAGATACCATGCGTCAAACATGAACTCAGGTCGTGTTTGCAGCAGTGTAAAATAATTCCAAATACAAAAGAACAGCTGTCTGGGTCTAACTTCCAGATCCTCGATCACTAATCAAACGATGTCGGATTTGGTTGAAATTTGACAGGCATAAACTAGGTAACTTTGACTTCTTTTTTTTAAAAATAAAATCAACCCACTTAAATATGTGCAGACCATATATACCGAAATATAAAGATGCAGACATAATATTCTAACTAAATAATATAAGCGAACTGTGATATATACTTTTATAGCTTTGTATACACTTAAAGTTCACACATCTTAGTTTATTGAATCCTAACAATTCCAATATATCCACGGTTCACAAAACTATCATTAGATAAACATTTTCTACTTATATAACTTAACAGATACATATATATAGCTAAACGAAAGCTGATGTGTAATAACTAATATATAAACTTTATACTTACAAAACAGAATATATATATATGCCATTGTAAATATCTCCGACACTTTCATATGTATCCATCTCACACAATATATACTCTCGTATATACTATAACATATATACTCCTTTGTAAAAGTATGTAGGCTGACAACTTAAATTATCTTATATATAGCAAATATACATACTACAGGAAAGAAGAGGTCTATAACAACATTATAATATATATACAGGTATATATATATATATTACTAACAGCAGAATAAAAATACCTATATACATTTTCAAAGCCAGAAGAAGAAGGCCGAGCATGCTGAAGGGGTGACGTGGAGGCGGGAAAGGCCGGGTTGCTGCTGCTGTGAGGACGCAGCTATCGGGTCAGGGGAGGAGGAAGCAAGGTCGAGTGGTCATTGTGCTTGCGTTCAGCTGGAGTGGAAGATAGGAGGAGCATGGAGGGCCTGGGGCGAAGGTTGTCTTGATGGCTGTCATGGCAGGTGCGTGGGTGCTTGCGCGGGTAGCGATGAGGTGGTGCATGAGGACAACGGTGATTAGACGGTGGAGTTGCCATGCTCGGGAAGGCGATCGTCAAAAGGAGAAGATGGCGGCTGAAGGCGGCAGGCGGGAGAAAGGCAGGGCGGTGGTTCACGCGAGGGAAGTGGTGAGCAGAAGATGGAAGTAGAGGCTAGAAGGTGAACGAGTTCGGTGGAAAGGCGGACGTGAGGAGGGTGGTCGGCCATTGAAGGCAAGTAGGTTGAAAGAAAAGTTCAAGAAGAGGGATAAGCTGAGATGAAGGTCTGTAGATGCAATTATGAAGCTACGGCCTAATAATATACGAATAGATATATAAGTTAAAATTTAATAAAAATCTCAAAAGCAAGATTTGAACGTGGAAAAAAAAAAGTGAATAGTGTATGAAATGAAAGGCGATGGGAACCTTGAAAGGCCATATGTATTTAGCATTAATTACAAAGTAGACGGTTGCTGTATAGCTGGCAATTGAAAAGACAAATGAAAACAAAAGGCACGGGTACCGATACGGTTACCATTTACACGTATTATGTTTCGTATTGAAATTCAAAATACAGAATTGAATATACTGCAGAGATCAGCACGACGAAACGATCAAAACGGTATACGGATATCAGTGGTATGATTTGAATTATAAAAATTCGAATTTTTTAATAACGGAGAATGCAAGAAAAACACTGAAAAATAAGATCGACGGAGCCAAAGATGTCCAAATTTGGAAAAACGACAAACTGACATCTTGCTCAGAAGATGATTTAGAATTTTTCTATGTAAAATATTTAGGTTTCGGAAACATTTTATTTTCATCACTTTTTAACTGATTAAATTGAAGTAAATTTACGCACGAAATAAACTTTCATATTTTCGGACGAAAATTTACCGGTTGCTATGTCTAACTAGACGCATTCCAAATATTAAATTTTTATTTCAAAATTTTATCGTTTTAAAATTTCACAAAATTTCAACTAATTACGTTATTAAAACAGTTGAAATTTACGGGTCGTTACAGCTAGCATTGATTAGAAGGATATAAAAAGTGTAACACTGTAATTATTTTACATATGATAAATGAAATGGTGTTCCTTTAATAAATTATGATCCTCTCTTCTTCTCCTACTTTTCTCCTCCTTGTTATATTGTTATTCAAATTTACTCCACCAAATCTCTACAAACTCTAACTCCTTCATCTTCTTCTCTTCCATCGTTGCACCATGCCTATGAGCACAACTAGCAATGGCTTATTCTGTGGAAAACATGAACTGAACTAGCCACTACGAAATTAGCCGTGGTTCTATGATTTCATGCTTAGTGAACTTAACAGGAGACTGGTGGTTAAAACAGTGAAGAGATTGCCATTTTAGATATAAAATGCGGAGGACTTTGTTATTTTATTTAAAATGGCCGAGACTTTGTCGTTTTATGTTTAAAACAACAATCTCTTCCCCATTATAATTCCACAACATTCAAATCCAAACAGCTAATTTTCAATGGCCATCTTCCCCTAACCCTATATGTACCCTACCATCTCTTTTTCCATCCCCCACACCAAACTTCTTCGCTTTCTTCCTTGCTAATACACAATCATGTCTACGGTAGCACTAGTATGGTTATACGTCATATCAAATCGTCCACTACACTCAACCTTACCCTCCCCACATTCCACCTAACATCCCTCACCATCCACAACCTTACTATAATTCTATCGCACCTCAATCCTATTACCACAACCCCTATGCCACTCATCAAGTTGGCTCATATGAAGATCATTCATCATATATCTCATTGATGATGCAAGGTGACCAACAACAACAAATCTTAGTGTATAAAACCTGGATACCTATGACCAAGATGCTATGCAGAATCTAGCAAAGCAGATTTCTCATGCTCTTAACACCCCCGCCAATGTTGATGTTGAAGTTGGAAGCAGTTCCTAAGAACAAAAAGGTAAATAGGTCAAGGCAGAAAATGTTGAAGAAGGCAATGATGAAGGTGTTTAAGAAACGTGGTTTCCTCAAAGCTCAGAATACAAAAAAGAAGAAAAGGAAGTGGAAATCGTTGAGCGGTATGTTTGAAGTACTTCGTAAGGGATCAACTTCTGCTCGAATTGTGGACATTGAAGTTGAAACCAGTAAAGATGATACATAAGAAAATGAGGTAAGAAATAAGCAAGTAAAACTTACTTCGCAACTGTACGTATCGCTTGTTAAATCTTGGGTAAGAATTTCAAATGATAGTATTACGGAAAAAACAACATGAAAGGTGAAAAGTTTTGGAAAAACGTTGCCGACTTCTACAATACGCTAAAGCCAATAAAGAGAACTTGGGTTTCACTGAGAGGAGGTTATCAGGTAATAAACCCTACATACCAAAACTACTTGGCAATACTAACCATACTTGAAATTATGAAACAAAACGGTGTTGCCTCTTATGATGTTGTAAGTTTGGTTTCAACTTTCACATATAGTTTTCATATTGTATAGTTTATTCATACATTTTTGGTTTTGTTAAACAGTTAAAAGAAGCATGCAAGTGTTTGAAAACGGATTTTCTATCAATTAGAAAACCGCCCGAAAAATATAATCGTTATGTTAACATAGACTATCAAATTCACTAAAAAAAGAAACATAAACTATCAACATTCATAATTTTCATTAAGCACAAAAGAGAGATCATAAATGAAATCATTATGTTAATTTAATATGTTTCACGAAAGCTTTATTACCCCTAAATTAAAGGGGTTTAACTTCTCATATTTGAATACATGTTAACATAAAGTTATTTCAACATAAAAAAACAAGGAAAATGAGATTTAATTAAAAGAAAAGAGAGCTAACTACTTGCATGAAATAAAACTAAACTAATTGTAAGAATTAAACCAATTGTAACATCCCCTACTTGGAGGCTCAAAACAAATGGCTATGGATGCTGCAGTCATCCATAGTTATTAATTCTAGGTGAACAAACGCGGTAATGTTAAATGCATTAATATAAAAGAAACACATGGATATGAAAAAAATTAAAACCATTAAACAAATTTCTCATTCCATTTGAATCAAATTTCAAATTCATTACATAATTTCAAATTCGAGAACCATGTTCAGAAAAATATAATTATTACAAACCACGCTAAGAGCTACATATGAAGATGCCCCTTGGATGATCATAGTTTAAACATAGCAATTAAACAACTTTGCCTTTGCATCAAAACACAGCGGAATCAGATAGAAAAGAACTCCTATTAGCTAGCTTGCCTCCTGCATGTCTTTGGAAGCTTATTCGTTTAAATGAGAACCTGAAAACCTTAACTCTCAATCTACTCAAAATCAATTGAGCACCCAAGAGTTTAAGGAGAAAAAATAAAATTCGAGTCAGACATAAAGCCTGATATGAATAATATCCTACCAGATCGAACCATTTAGATATCTAGTGAGACCACACCGCTTAACGGGTTTTCCCCTCGCTAGTATCTTGCCCAAAAATTTATAATAACCATATACTGTTCCCCTACATCCACAATGGTTAAAAAACATAGCAATTTAAAATATCATAATGATATGCAAACAAGCAAAATATAATGGATTTCCCATCCCCATTCATTTGACTATCTGTCTTAGTTATAGTTTCTAAAGTCACTATTAACTAATTAGTTTTCAGGGGCTGACTAATAACATGTTCAAAGCTTATGGACTATCTGTCTGGTTCCATAGTATTCATGGGATCACTAAGAACCGATTGGCCCCTACTAATAACTTCATCCAATTATTTCACTGGTTCTCCCTGAACCTATTGGTATCTCGAATAAATTCTTTCATATCATAGTTTCATGGGTTGACTATGAACCTATTGATCTCTGTTAGTAACTTTATCCGAATATAGTTTTCATGAGATCACTACGAACCTGTCTAAACTGACAACTTCTTGATCTGTCTTTGGGCATCCTATGTTCTGGCCTACCTGATCTCCTGGATGCAACTCTACTCATTCAAAAGTTAACTCAATTTATATTCACTATTGCGTCAACCTAGCTGTTTATTCTGCCCTTACACCCCAAAATATGATAATGGGTCCATTATATAGTGAATATGTTTATAGAAGAAGCACATACAATAACATAACAGTACCAACATTTATAGTTCAATATCCTTGAAATCATTTCCACGTGAATCATGGTTAATGCCTTTAACTCATTACTCTTATCAAGGAAAGCTTCTTCAAAAACTCCAAAATTAAAAACCATTTCAAAGCACTTTTAAATTGTCACAGGTTTTCCTTTAAAATGGGGTTGGGTTCTTTGTTTTGAAAACTAAGGCTTTCTAAACCTTAGACCTTTACTTTCAAAACCATTAGAATATATCTTTCAAAAGCATTCAAATCTTCTTTTCAAAACACTTAAACATATGCCTTTTGAAAAACTTTAGAATATCTCTTTTGAAAGCATCTAAACCTTCCTTTCGAAACCATCAAAACATTCCTTTCGAAAGTATTAAAGCATATCTTTCCAACTTATAGAAGCATAGCTTCGAAACCTTTTGAAAGTACCTCTTTCGAAACCATTGAGTTCAATCTTTTGGCTCAACGTGAACATAAGCGAAAGTAACCCTTTCAAAACCGTTATCCTTCAAATAAAAGAGTTTGGGGAAAACAGATGACTTTGGAACCATCCTTTTATAAGCTTTAATCTTTTAAGTAAAACAACTGGAAGGATAACGTTGAAACACCTTTCGAAGCCATGAAACCTTTAGTTTAAATGGCTACTGGAGCCCTTTCAAAAACATTGGGAAGAGGCTTGTTATATTTATAAAACAAAAGCTTATCTTCAAACTCGTTGAAAACTTTCAACCTATTCGAAAGGTAGGAAGACGACAATAAGGCTTCGTCTTGGTTCAAAACTACCATTTCGAAAGCTTCTGTTTAAAACATAATATACGGCAACCCATTCGAAAGCTATCCTTTAAACAAAAAAGGCGGCGACCCCCTTTGGTAGCTATATAAAAGTGACTCAACCCTTATGAAAGCATCCATTAAAAGAAAGGCAAGCGGCATCTTTTTTGAAAGCAAAACAAAGACCTTCAAAAGCTATTTAAAATGGCCTCGACCCCTTCAAAAGCATGGTTTCGACTCTATACCTTCCACCTTTCTCCAATCCACTAAGTACCAAAGCATTGATACTATGTGTATTGGTTTCGACTTGGTTGGGAGCGGAAGTATGAGGTCGAAAGGTGGCAAACGAAAGTGGCGAAGTAGTAAATCTTGTACAAAACTGTTTTTTTGCCTTTTTAAGTAAATGCTTTCTAACTTTCCTATTTGTAGAAATATAATTGGTTGCCATAAACTTTACCAAAATTTCAAGAAGACTACCGAATTCATCCAGAATTAATTAAAAATAATTAACAAAGAGGCCCTTCCCTTTAGCAAAACAATTAAGACATTTAAGTCTTCCAACTTAATTAATTTAATTTCCATAGTAAACCACTTAGGAAAAATCCCTAAAAATCATCCTAATTCACTTTTAATATGTTATCTAACATATATAAATTTCATACCCAAAATCCTTAATATATGGTCGAAATAAATTTAAACCTAATTATTTATTCCTTCCTTCAAAAATTCATAATAAATTATCCATAGCTTGGATAATTATGAAAATTCAAACCCATCTCCAAAATAATGTTTTACATAACATACTAAACCTCATGGCATTCGAAAACCAATATATATACGATTTTAGAATAAAACATTTATCAAACATATCATGTAATCCAAGCATATCATTATTAAAATTATCGTAAATGTTTTTAATTTAAAACCCAAAATCAAATGCTCTTCAAAACAAAAATGAGATGGTTTTGATTATTATTCACCTTGCTTTGGATAAGGAACTTGAGATTTGATCTTGCTTAACCCTCCTTTGCTTGAATCCTAAGCTTCAGTAAATTTTTAATCTCCTTTCCCCTAGGTTGTGGCCGGCTTTGAGCTCTCCTTTTCTTATGTTTTTGAATTTTGAATGTATAGAATGAAAATGGGAATAAGGGTGTAAGGGTTTTGGGTTATGGTGGAACGCTATTTCCCATAATGCCCTTGCCTTATTCTCTTATTAGTTAACTTATAAAACCATTTCCATAAACTCATACTTTTGATTTTGTTTAATTAAGCGCGACCTCTATTTAGTTTTCAAATCTCAGTCCCCTTATCACTCTGATCTTTACATTATTCTATTTAATTTATCTGACTAAATCTCCTGAATAATCTTATTTAAAATTAGGGGTGTTATAGGCTCTCCTCCTTAAAGAAGTTCATCCTCAAAATTCAATAAGGACTAAATACTAAGCATAGCAATCCTCTGTAACAACTCCTAATTACCATACTAGCCTACCTGACTAGCAACAATCTATATAAAGCAAATATAGAACATACCCTTACAGCAGATCAGGATAAGTATCTCTAATCCTGTCTTCTGTCTCCCAAGTACAGTCCTTCTCGTTGTCGCTCCACTTTGAAAGTCTATATTATGGTGGATCGATTATACAAATGGCAAGTATATGACTAATTTAAACTATAGTGTAACAATAGTAAAGTATGTAAATAAGAATAATCACACCAGGGATTTTATACTGGTTCGGACCTCCCGTCCTACGTCCAGTCCCGAAGCTCCTCTTCGGAATTTCCTTTCACCAAATAACCCTCACTTCACCCGGAGGAACAGGTATACAATAGCAGAGTTTTCTTTATCAAGAATGTGTACTCTATTACACGGATTTTGACTATATAGTACAATTGAACTTCCTATATCTCTTGAATGATTGAATACAATATTGTTCGAGAGAGTATGGAAGTGTATGATCTTAGATTTGCAGATTTGATAGCAAGTAGATGGTTAGAACAAGAGATAATCAAGATAGAGAGTCGAGTAAATTAGTTGAGTGCTTTGATTCTTCTTGATTCTCGTTTATATAGTTGTAGAAGGCTGCTTCTAGTAGTTACACCTCTTCCCTTTTAGTCTAGAGTCGTCACTGTTCACTGGTGAAGAGTTGTGGCGGAGAGATGGAGTTGTGTCTCTTCGAAGATGACAATTGTAATTTGAATTATCTGCCCCGAGCCCAGTTTCAGACGTCTAAATGGTGTTTTCAGATGTCTAAGAACCTATTTTTATTTTTGTTCATCTTCTACGTTCAGACGTCTGAAGTTCTGCATTCAAACGTATGAACCTGTTAAGTGATGTTCTCCTGGGTTTATTCTTGAGTGTATCTCTCTTTGATCTTCGTGCAACTTTGTAGATGAATGCCTTCAGTGCTTTAGTCATCGTCTTGTCACAGTAGTGGTTTTTCTTGCTTTGTATTCGTATATGTATAGTTGTATGATATATATATGATTTCCATTGTATAGTTGTCATCGTCGAAACTGTTAACTAAGGGTTCTAACATTCTCCCCCTTTTTGATGATGACAACAATATAATGTACTTAGATAACAATTACAGAAAGGTTCTCCCCCTAAATATGATCTCCCCCTATAGGTGTGCATATTTATTTTCTCCCCCTTTGTCATTATCAAAAATAATCGAAGAATCATAAAAATAATGCAGAACCAAGTATGATGTACATACATACTTATATCACTAACAAAAAGGTTACGATTACATTATTAAGCACATAAAAAAAGAGGAATATTGATAGTGTCTTACCAGAACTTTGATAAGGGAGTTAATTACAACAAAATATTTACCTTATGAAGTCAAGGTAGTTCATCACGAGAGGAGTCTAATCTCCCTTTCTCCTTATCGCCGGTTTTTAGCGATGTGTGAGGAGATTGAGAAGGTGTAGACCAGTCAGAAGAAGGTTGACAGGCTGTTGAAGTGCATGATTAAGTTTGGAAACCACTGAAACGAGAGAGTCTTCAACTTTGGAAAGCCTTGTGGACAACGTGAGATCAAGCTTCGCTATTTGTTTACCAAGGATAATTTGATTTCTTGATAGGAGCACTTGGTTTTGTAAGGTTATGTAACGACCCCGAATTTTAATCTATTTTAAATTGATAATTAAATGAATTTTTGAATAAAAATTTGTGAAATAAATCGATTTAAGTGATGCGAGTTTCATTCACATTTTTAAAGTAACATTAGCTAGATTCCAATAACATATTTAGAATAGAAATTATTTATACTATGAAATAATAAGACTAAAGAAGAAAAATAAAATATAACATAACTAAAGATAAGTATGAAAACAAAGTATAAGGCTAAAGAAAGAAATACAAAACTAGTAACACATTTATTCATAATTCATGCATAGGTAAGTAGAAAACAAACACAATAACAAGGCAACCATTTAACTACAAACAAAATATATATATACAAGTTCAGTACAAACAAATAATCTTCAAATTATAAACTAACATGAGAAGCTGCAGCACATATATATATATATAAGTTTGAAGCATCTAGACATATATGTGATTGTACAAACGAAATGTATATATATAAGTTTAGTATAAACAGAAATGAGTAGGTGCAGGCTGAAAATCAGAATAAAATACTAATTGTGTACAAAAGAAATATAACATATACTAGAATGTATGGGATAGGCATGCAGACTTAAAGGCAACAAAATCAAAAGATGTATAGGCTGTAAGGTAAACAAACTATATTAAATAAATAAGTAAGGTGAAATTCTAAGCAGGCAAGTATAAGGAAAATATAGGATAAGTATAAAATAAAAACATCAAGGACAATGCCATTTAATGCTTGCTAAGACAATATCTCCTCTAGTACATTAGTATAAAATCTCGGCCACCAAAATATAGAACTATCTCTGATAAATTGTACAAACTTGTACACTGTTTGCATAAGAAAATTATACCCTGTAACTTGTATAAACATCACCCTGTAAACTACTTCCCCTATCATCTTTTCATTTCTTTCGAGCTAAGTAAAAACTGAGATGAAACTTCATTTAAAATCCTAAAACAAACACTCTACAACAATCGGCAACTCAATAAAACAGAGATCTAGAGGAGCTTCTGATAGAAAATCCAAGCCTGTTTCATCTGGAAGTCTCTGTTCTTCTTTTTCATAAAAACTGTGAGCAACTCTTCCTTTAAAAGCCTAATTCTATTGATATATTTTGATAGTATGATGATTGTTTGATTTGTGTGATGGTTGAATATCTTAATGAATGCAATATGACAGTATGAATATCATTGCATGTCTGCATATATAAAAATGTTGGGTGTATATGACTGTGAATACATGAAGCTCTGTTTATTTTTCTCTGAAAATAGGTGAGTAAACATACCATCTTTGAAATATAAATCTTGAAATTGGTTCATGGAAATCTTATGGTTGTTCTATGTTGAAAATAAGTTGTTCTGTGATGTGTGCTGATTACTGGAAGTTTTGTTTTGTGAGGTTCTTCAATATTTTCAGGGTCCTGAACAAAGACAAGTAGAAAACATTTTTATACTTCTCCATACAAAAGCATTTTAAACTTAGCATTTTAAACAAATTACGTTTGTTTAAATTTAAACCATGATCCAGGATTTTCTTGCTTGAAAGTGAAACCACTTGACCCTGTAAACTCAAATTTACAGTAAAAATAAATCATATGAATATTTTCAAGTATTTTAATTTATTGGTTTGATTTCATAACTTGGATAAACAATTAAAGATAGGATTTTTGAAATTAATATGTTGATTTTTAATGAAGTGTTCCAAGTACAGTTCATAATCGAACAAAAATTGCATTTTGATCAATTTCTGATAATCCAACCCATTTCGAACTCTGAGATCTTGCTTGAAGCAAGTTTGGTAGTTGGTAGTAAAGGGAAAATTGCTGAATATTTTTTTCATTGTATAAATTGAGGGGACAAGGCGTAATTAGGGTTTAACTCGAGTTTTGCAGTGGTCTGGGAACAAGGGGATTTCGTCACCCCTGATGAATCGAGCGTGGCTAGGTTTGGAGGGAGTGTACGTGAGACGTAGGAGGAGGCGTGGGTGAAGGCGCGGTGGTTCCGGTGATCTGGATGGTCGTGTCAAGGCAGTTTTGGATGAAGGTATAAGTTCGAGTTTCGAACTGGAACTCGATTTTCGACTTGGGGTTTGTTGGGTCAAACTGTCAATGGTGATCGAGAGCCGCATCGGTTTGTGACTTGTTGGTGGTGGCGTAGTTCGCCAGAGCGGCATCGGCCGGCCGTGCACGTGCACGTGCACGGCGTGGGGACGATGATGTCAGTAACGTGGTGGTCATCGAGTTGTTACTCGAGTATAAGAATTGTTTGCTTCGGGTTGAAACTCGCGAGCCTGGGAGTAGTTATTGGGTTTAAAAACTTAAGCTAAAAAAAAAAGAATATAGAAGAAGAAGCGTATGAGGAGAAAGACAAGGGGGGACTCGGGAAAGTTGGAGAGAAGCTCGAAGTGATACTCGAGTAAAACTTGAAAAGAACCGAGTGGTTTCCTTTAAACTGCAGTATTATAGAAAGAAAAAAAAAATTAAGTTAAGTATTAAATTAATTTAACATTAAAGTTTTGTAGTTAATTAATCAAGTAGTTTAATTAAGAATGAAAAATTGATTAATCAAGTAATTAGTAATTAATAAATGGATAATTTAATCATTTAATAAATTAATGACTTGGACTAATTAAATAAGTAAAAGGTTTAAATTATTAATTTAAGTAATTAATTTGAAAAGAATTTATTTATTATAGGTTAATTAATTAATGAAAGTGATTAAGAAATGATCTTAAGGATTAATTACTTATTGAAATTAAGGTTGGATATTTTGATTAATTGAAGTTAATTAATTATGTAATTGGTTTAAAAGGTTGATTTAATTAATATGATTAATTAAGAATAATTTAATTAATTAAGTGATTGATTATTTATTTTATATCAAACGATTTGTGATAAATAAATCAGGATTTGATAATTAATTCATAAATAATTGATTTAATTAGAAACTAAATTGAATTAATTAAGATTTGAACTATTAATAAATCCTATTTTTAATTGATTGGATTGCTTATAAATGTTGGTATGAGATGCCTTGAATTGAATTGTTTGATATTTCTGATCTGTGATGCTTTGTGATATATCCTGATTTGTGTTGTGATCTGTAATTTATTATCTGTGACCTTTATATATCTGTGATCTGTGGACGAACGATAAGCGTTATAGTTCATATCGCTTATCAACTATATCATGTATTTTGATCTGTGATGATTGAATGATGTTGCACTACTGTGTGAAACCCCTGGACTACACCTACACACACAAATATGGATTTCACGTGGAAATCGGTTAAGTCACAGATAATTTAAATTTGATGTTTTTGACATTGAAATTTTAATTTCAATTGATTTTGAAATTGGAAATTTGGGTTTAAAGTGAAAAGCTTTTGAAATGGAATTTTCAAAGATAAAAGTTATTTTGAATAACTTAATCGAGTTTTGAAATTTAAATACTTTGATTTAAATTTAAATTCAAGATTTGAAATTGAATCCTATGATTTGAAACTAGGGATTAAAGATGATATAAATGTGTTTATATGAAGTTAAACCATTTAAAAGTAAAATTTTGAGAATTTGGACTTAACCCAAGAATTTCCACTCGTATGAATAAATCAGATTTTCAAAAATGAAACTGTTTGTTTTTAATGATAAAAGCTTTCATATAAGAAATGAAATTCCAATTTAGTTAAAGGAATTTCAAGTTTGAATTGAAAATGTTTTTCCAAGCTATGAATGAATGAAATTGTTTTGAAAGCTATAAGTTGAATCTTTGTTTTAAAGATTTGACGAGTTAATCCAATTGAAACGGAAATTGTTTTGAAAGGCTATGAATGAATTCTTTTTGAAAGCTATGAATAAAATCTGTTTACTTTTAACAGATTTAAAAAGAGGATTTGTTTAAACTGTTCGAAATGAAAATTGTTTTGAAAGCTATAAGTTAAATCTTAATTTAAAGATTTAACGAGTTAAATTGAAATGGAAATTGATTTGGAAAATCTGTGAATGAATCTTTTGTTTAAAAGATAAAAATGTGGAAATTGTTTAAACCGTTGTAGGTTGTTAAAATGAATCTTTTTGTTTAAAGATTTGAAAATGGTAATTTGTTAAACCATTTGAAAAGAGAAGTTTGGGTAATAAGTTGTGACTTAATTGAAATCCCAATATCCATATGTTTTTAAATATTTCGCTCACTATTCGGGTTAGCCGGGAAAGGACCTTTGGGTCGTATAACTCATTCCGAATATGTGATACGTCGTATATGGATCGCATTTGAAGACCGGTGGTGAAGACCAGATATTTGCGAAAACGAAAGGACAACTTGTCGAATGTCTCTGCATCGAATGGCCCCGATATAGAGATTTTATCACCCTTTGTGATGGGAAGTCCGGACGGGATCGTGAATACCCGGAAATGCAAGGGCTTCGTAAGAAGTGCCTTCGGTTCTGTTCGAACCCGGAACAGACTTGTATGGATACATGTCTGACATTACACTTTGAGATATAAAGCCGATTTCTTTCAAATACATATCTGTTTGGTGGCGGAGAATTTATTCTCTTAGCTTAACACCCTTCTCTGAGACGTACGAGCTCAGAGGTTATGTAGTTGAAATTTATCAGCGATATATCCCAATTTGGTAATGTGGCATGCTGAGTGTTGCTGTGTGATGATCAATGTTTGATCATTTGTGATATGATCTTTTGTTTGATCATTTATCTTTGTGATCATAGGTTGATCATCTGTTGACCCAAAGCGTGGCTTTTTGAAAAAGCGTAGCTTTGTGGACGAGACTTCGTCGAGCCTCATAACCCGTTAATGGTCGAAACAGGAATTGTGCGGCAAGGTTTTCAGGGGTAGCTCCCCTAGGGTATGACCATTCCTTCTGGAAAAGGGTAGTATCATGGTATGGAGCCCAGATACTTACTCATGTGGATACACTTTCTTTATGATGTGTGATGTTGGTTATCGAGCGCTCGGATAAAGGTCCCAAAGGACCGGGGGTGGCATATCTGAGGTTTCTTTTATCCCTTGGGAAAAGGGGTTGCCGGCCTTGTTTGGCAGAGAACAGTTGGTTCTCGGAACGTCCCTCCAGAGGCGTTTCTTTCGTGGAATAGGAAGTTCCTTAGCCTGACCATTTGTTGGAAATCCAAACAAAACAATACGAGCCCTGTACGGTTTTTGTTGTATTACCTGCCATGGAATGTGGTGGTAACCTACTATTGAACATGGTAGCTATAGTAGGCATAAGTGCGAAATGTCTATGCTGGCTAAGATTTATATTCTACTTTCGAAATTGTTTTCTACACTATGCACTAGTAATAATATCAAATGATTTGATTTTGCGTAGTAAGCATCTTTGACTATCATAAGAAGAAATCTCCTCCAATTCTGCGTTTGCATTGTGTGTGTGGTGGGAGGTCTTATGGTAGTTTCATTTTCTAAAAGCATTGCGAATTGACTTTAAAATTCCCTGCTATTTGTTTTTAAAGATAAACTGTTTTTCTTGCTCACACCAGTCCCATGACTGATCCGGAGTTTATTGTTCCCTTCCTAAACTCTGGGTGCCCACTATTCTCCACACGGGCAGTCTAGAGTTGGGTTTCTTTTCAGATATTCAGGTTTAGTAGATTATCTGGAGCTAGTTCAGTCTTTGGATCGGACTGCACTTGCTTATCTTTGTGCCTCGTTATTGGGAGTTCGAGCTATTTATGGATTGGCGCTTTGAAGATGGAGATTATCCGCTGCTGATGTTATCGTTTTCTTTTCCGCTGCTATTTGTTGTATCATATCTCTGATGTATATTGATATTCATTGTATCATTCTGTTCTATCAGATATTGTATATCAATGTATTATTCATTTCTTCCACTGTGTTATTTACTTAACTGTGTTATAAGCTCCGGCGACTCGGATTTGAACGCTCGAATCTACGACATTCGAGTACGATGTAAAGTATGGATGTCGATTTTCGAGCGGGCAAAACCCGATACGTTACATTTGGTATCAGAGCTAAGGTTGAACTTTAGCTCAGGAGTATAACACGTTAAGTAACTCATTAGAGATAGAGTGAAGTAAACTCTAGAATGAGTGTATTCCTAAGATATCCGTTTAAACGCCTCAGTAAATTCTCTTACTATCCACTGATAGTAGATATGAGTGCAAGAAGAGGACGAGATTGGGGACAGGGAAATACGATTATAAATGGTCAATACCCTGTAACAATAAGGAAGTAATCTTTTCTCTATCAATCTCTTTTGTTCAGCATCTCTTCTATATTCTTCGATGATTTCTGGTAGGTCCAGGAATAAATTTGATATATTAATATGGGACATAAACTCCGGATGGACCAAAATTGTTTGTTTGGATGAATTGGTTGCTTTGTTTGTTATGGTTGATAGGTATACCTTAGTTCTAAACTAAAAGATTTGGAATGATATCCATATATCTATCTATTCTTTGGATCCCAATATATTCTACGAATGGTTAGTTATTCCTTCGAACTGACCGATGCCCCTGCATATTTCGTAGATCTGGATAACCCGAGTATTTTGTTAAACAGATTCGTTCTCGTATCTGTTATTGATATTCTGATTTGGTAAGCCAAATGCAGAATAGATATTCAGTTTGATTTGATGAAACATTCTTCATATATCTTTTTGTCTCCTTGGCAATTTCGAGGACGAAATTCTTTTAAGGGGGGAAGTCTGTAACGACCCCGAATTTTAATCTATTTTAAATTGATAATTAAATGAATTTTTGAATAAAAATTTGTGAAATAAATCGATTTAAGTGATGCGAGTTTCATTCACATTTTTAAAGTAACATTAGCTAGATTCCAATAACATATTTAGAATAGAAATTATTTATACTATGAAATAATAAGACTAAAGAAGAAAAATAAAATATAACATAACTAAAGATAAGTATGAAAACAAAGTATAAGGCTAAAGAAATAAATACAAAACTAGTAACACATTTATTCATAATTCATGCATAGGTA
Source organism: Allium fistulosum (assembly GCA_030737815.1). Lineage (NCBI taxonomy): Eukaryota > Viridiplantae > Streptophyta > Magnoliopsida > Asparagales > Amaryllidaceae > Allium > Allium fistulosum. The sequence continues at coordinate 1,297,766,861 of CM060904.1, read as the reverse complement.
AGTAGAAAACAAACACAATAACAAGGCAACCATTTAACTACAAACAAAATATATATATATACAAGTTCAGTACAAACAAATAATCTTCAAATTGTAAACTAACATGAGAAGCTGCAGCACATATATATATAAGTTTGAAGCATCTAGACATATATGTGATTGTACAAACAAAATGTATATATATAAGTTTAGTATAAACAGAAATGAGTAGGTGCAGGCTGAAAATCAGAATAAAATACTAATTGTGTACAAAAGAAATATAACATATACTAGAATGTATGGGATAGGCATGCAGACTTAAAGGCAACAAAATCAAAAGATGTATAGGCTGTAAGGTAAACAAACTATATTAAATAAATAAGTGAGGTGAAATTCTAAGCAGGCAAGTATAAGGAAAATATAGGATAAGTATAAAATAAAAACATCAAGGACAATGCCATTTAATGCTTGCTAAGACAATATCTCCTCTAGTACATTAGTATACAATCTCGGCCACCAAAATATAGAACTATCTCTGATAAATTGTACAAACTTGTACACTGTTTGCATAAGAAAATTATACCCTGTAACTTGTATAAACATCACCCTGTAAACTACTTCCCCTATCATCTTTTCATTTCTTTCGAGCTAAGTAAAAACTGAGATGAAACTTCATTTAAAATCCTAAAACAAACACTCTACAACAATCGGCAACTCAATAAAACAGAGATCTAGAGGAGCTTCTGATAGAAAATCCAAGCCTGTTTCATCTGGAAGTCTCTGTTCTTCTTTTTCATAAAAACTGTGAGCAACTCTTCCTTTAAAAGCCTAATTCTATTGATATATTTTGATAGTATGATGATTGTTTGATTTGTGTGATGGTTGAATATCTTAATGAATGCAATATGACAGTATGAATATCATTGCATGTCTGCATATATAAAAATGTTGGGTGTATATGACTGTGAATACATGAAGCTCTGTTTATTTTTCTCTGAAAATAGGTGAGTAAACATACCATCTTTGAAATATAAATCTTGAAATTGGTTCATGGAAATCTTATGGTTGTTCTATGTTGAAAATAAGTTGTTCTGTGATGTGTGCTGATTACTGGAAGTTTTGTTTTGTGAGGTTCTTCAATATTTTCAGGGTCCTGAACAAAGACAAGTAGAAAACATTTTTATACTTCTCCATACAAAAGCATTTTAAACTTAGCATTTTAAACAAATTACGTTTGTTTAAATTTAAACCATGATCCAGGATTTTCTTGCTTGAAAGTGAAACCACTTGACCCTGTAAACTCAAATTTACAGTAAAAATAAATCATATGAATATTTTCAAGTATTTTAATTTATTGGTTTGATTTCATAACTTGGATAAACAATTAAAGATAGGATTTTTGAAATTAATATGTTGATTTTTAATGAAGTGTTCCAAGTACAGTTCATAATCGAACAAAAATTGCATTTTGATCAATTTCTGATAATCCAACCCATTTCGAACTCTGAGATCTTGCTTGAAGCAAGTTTGGTAGTTGGTAGTAAAGGGAAAATTGCTGAATATTTTTTTCATTGTATAAATTGAGGGGACAAGGCGTAATTAGGGTTTAACTCGAGTTTCGCAGTGGTCTGGGAACAAGGGGATTTCGTCACCCCTGATGAATCGAGCGTGGCTAGGTTTGGAGGGAGTGTACGTGAGACGTAGGAGGAGGCGTGGGTGAAGGCGCGGTGGTTCCGGTGATCTGGATGGTCGTGTCAAGGCAATTTTGGATGAAGGTATAAGTTCGAGTTTCGAACTGGAACTCGATTTTCGACTTGGGGTTTGTTGGGTCAAACTGTCAATGGTGATCGAGAGCCGCATCGGTTTGTGACTTGTTGGTGGTGGCGTAGTTCGCCAGAGCGGCATCGGCCGGCCGTGCACGTGCACGTGCACGGCGTGGGGACGATGATGTTAGTAACGTGGTGGTCATCGAGTTATTACTCGAGTATAAGAATTGTTTGCTTCGGGTTGAAACTCGCGAGCCTGGGAGTAGTTATTGGGTTTAAAAACTTAAGCTAAAAAAAAGAATATAGAAGAAGAAGCGTACGAGGAGAAAGACAAGGGGGGACTCGGGAAAGTTGGAGAGAAGCTCGAAGTGATACTCGAGTAAAACTTGAAAAGAACCGAGTGGTTTCCTTTAAACTGCAGTATTATAGAAAGAAAAAAAAATTAAGTTAAGTATTAAATTAATTTAACATTAAAGTTTTGTAGTTAATTAATCAAGTAGTTTAATTAAGAATGAAAAATTGATTAATCAAGTAATTAGTAATTAATAAATGGATAATTTAATCATTTAATAAATTAATGACTTGGACTAATTAAATAAGTAAAAGGTTTAAATTATTAATTTAAGTAATTAATTTGAAAAGAATTTATTTATTATAGGTTAATTAATTAATGAAAGTGATTAAGAAATGATCTTAAGGATTAATTACTTATTGAAATTAAGGTTGGATATTTTGATTAATTGAAGTTAATTAATTATGTAATTGGTTTAAAAGGTTGATTTAATTAATATGATTAATTAAGAATAATTTAATTAATTAAGTGATTGATTATTTATTTTATATCAAACGATTTGTGATAAATAAATCAGGATTTGATAATTAATTCATAAATAATTGATTTAATTAGAAACTAAATTGAATTAATTAAGATTTGAACTATTAATAAATCCTATTTTTAATTGATTGGATTGCTTATAAATGTTGGTATGAGATGCCTTGAATTGAATTGTTTGATATTTCTGATCTGTGATGCTTTGTGATATATCCTGATTTGTGTTGTGATCTGTAATTTATTATCTGTGACCTTTATATATCTGTGATCTGTGGACGAACGATAAGCGTTATAGTTCATATCGCTTATCAACTATATCCTGTATTTTGATCTGTGATGATTGAATGATGTTGCACTACTGTGTGAAACCCCTGGACTACACCTACACACACAAATATGGATTTCACGTGGAAATCGGTTAAGTCACAGATAATTTAAATTTGATGTTTTTGACATTGAAATTTTAATTTCAATTGATTTTGAAATTGGAAATTTGGGTTTAAAGTGAAAAGCTTTTGAAATGGAATTTTCAAAGATAAAAGTTATTTTGAATAACTTAATCGAGTTTTGAAATTTAAATACTTTGATTTAAATTTAAATTCAAGATTTGAAATTGAATCCTATGATTTGAAACTAGGGATTAAAGATGATATAAATGTGTTTATATGAAGTTAAACCATTTAAAAGTAAAATTTTGAGAATTTGGACTTAACCCAAGAATTTCCACTCGTATGAATGAATCAGATTTTCAAAAATGAAACTGTTTGTTTTTAATGATAAAAGCTTTCATATAAGAAATGAAATTCCAATTTAGTTAAAGGAATTTCAAGTTTGAATTGAAAATGTTTTTCCAAGCTATGAATGAATGAAATTGTTTTGAAAGCTATAAGTTGAATCTTTGTTTTAAAGATTTGACGAGTTAATCCAATTGAAACGGAAATTGTTTTGAAAGGCTATGAATGAATTCTTTTTGAAAGCTATGAATAAAATCTGTTTACTTTTAACAGATTTAAAAAGAGGATTTGTTTAAACTGTTCGAAATGAAAATTGTTTTGAAAGCTATAAGTTAAATCTTAATTTAAAGATTTAACGAGTTAAATTGAAATGGAAATTGATTTGGAAAATCTGTGAATGAATCTTTTGTTTAAAAGATAAAAATGTGGAAATTGTTTAAACCGTTGTAGGTTGTTAAAATGAATCTTTTTGTTTAAAGATTTGAAAATGGTAATTTGTTAAACCATTTGAAAAGAGAAGTTTGGGTAATAAGTTGTGACTTAATTGAAATCCCAATATCCATATGTTTTTAAATATTTCGCTCACTATTCGGGTTAGCCGGGAAAGGACCTTTGGGTCGTATAACTCATTCCGAATATGTGATACGTCGTATATGGATCGCATTTGAAGACCGGTGGTGAAGACCAGATATTTGCGAAAACGAAAGGACAACTTGTCGAATGTCTCTGCATCGAATGGCCCCGATATAGAGATTTTATCACCCTTTGTGATGGGAAGTCCGGACGGGATCGTGAATACCCGGAAATGCAAGGGCTTCGTAAGAAGTGCCTTCGGTTCTGTTCGAACCCGGAACAGACTTGTATGGATACATGTCTGACATTACACTTTGAGATATAAAGCCGATTTCTTTCAAATACATATCTGTTTGGTGGCGGAGAATTTATTCTCTTAGCTTAACACCCTTCTCTGAGACGTACGAGCTCAGAGGTTATGTAGTTGAAATTTATCAGCGATATATCCCAATTTGGTAATGTGGCATGCTGAGTGTTGCTGTGTGATGATCAATGTTTGATCATTTGTGATATGATCTTTTGTTTGATCATTTATCTTTGTGATCATAGGTTGATCATCTGTTGACCCAAAGCGTGGCTTTTTGAAAAAGCGTAGCTTTGTGGACGAGACTTCGTCGAGCCTCACAACCCGGTAATGGTCGAAACAGGAATTGTGCGGCAAGGTTTTCAGGGGTAGCTCCCCTAGGGTATGACCATTCCTTCTGGAAAAGGGTAGTATCATGGTATGGAGCCCAGATACTTACTCATGTGGATACACTTTCTTTATGATGTGTGATGTTGGTTATCGAGCGCTCGGATAAAGGTCCCAAAGGACCGGGGGTGGCATATCTGAGGTTTCTTTTATCCCTTGGGAAAAGGGGTTGCCGGCCTTGTTTGGCAGAGAACAGTTGGTTCTCGGAACGTCCCGCCAGAGGCGTTTCTTTCGTGGAATAGGAAGTTCCTTAGCCTGACCATTTGTTGGAAATCCAAACAAAACAATACGAGCCCTGTACGGTTTTTGTTGTATTACCTACCATGGAATGTGGTGGTAACCTGCTATTGAACATCGTAGCTATAGTAGGCATAAGTGCGAAATGTCTATGCTGGCTAAGATTTATATTCTACTTTCGAAATTGTTTTCTACACTATGCACTAGTAATAATATCAAATGATTTGATTTTGCGTAGTAAGCATCTTTGACTATCATAAGAAGAAATCTCCTCCAATTCTGCGTTTGCATTGTGTGTGTGGTGGGAGGTCTTATGGTAGTTTCATTTTCTAAAAGCATTGCGAATTGACTTTAAAATTCCCTGCTATTTGTTTTTAAAGATAAACTGTTTTTCTTGCTCACACCAGTCCCATGACTGATCCGGAGTTTATTGTTCCCTTCCTAAACTCTGGGTGCCCACTATTCTCCACACGGGCAGTCTAGAGTTGGGTTTCTTTTCAGATATTCAGGTTTAGTAGATTATCTGGAGCTAGTTCAGTCTTTGGATCGGACTGCACTTGCTTATCTTTGTGCCTCGTTATTGGGAGTTCGAGCTATTTATGGATTGGCGCTTTGAAGATGGAGATTATCCGCTGCTGATGTTATCGTTTTCTTTTCCGCTGCTATTTGTTGTATCATATCTCTGATGTATATTGATATTCATTGTATCATTCTGTTCTATCAGATATTGTATATCAATGTATTATTCATTTCTTCCGCTGTGTTATTTACTTAACTGTGTTATAAGCTCCGGCGACTCGGATTTGAACGCTCGAATCTACGACATTCGAGTACGATGTAAAGTATGGATGTCGATTTTCGAGCGGGCAAAACCCGATACGTTACAGGTTAAGTGAGCAATATTCTCATTAGCATGAGGCTGAGTTCGTGCTTCCAATATCTCCATATCTGATTGATATTCAAACGAGGAAGGACGAGGTGGAGATGGTTGCCTTGGTAGTTCAACATCACCTTCTTGTTGTTGTTGTTGTTGAGGAGGAGGAGGAGGTTGATATTGTGCATTTTTCCATTCTAGAAAAGTTATATAAGATGGTGGTTCCTCCAGCGAATGCATAAGATTGAAAATTTTTGTTCCACTATATTTGATAGGTAACTCCTCAAAAGCGGAAATGTACGATAGGATGTTTAGTGCTCTGAGAATTCTTATAATATAAGCCGGGTAAATGATTGTATGGCCAGATCTATTCCAAAAACCTTTTAGTTCATCGAAAATGAACTGAGCCCAATTGATCTTAGTTCGACCAAATAGTGCATATAGTGCTTTGTGTTCAAGATCAGTAATTTGTTCATGACTACCTAATCGAGGGATAATGGTATTTATAAGCATTCGGGTAAGGAGCCTAGCATGTGGCCTAAGGAATTTGGATGAAAATTGAGGCATTCGATTTTCCCATAATTGATGAGTGATAGTATCACGAGGTTTGAATCGCATGTCCTCCATTTCAGATAAATTTTGACCCGTATAAGAGCACTCTAAGAATCGTCCAATTATACCGGGGGTTAACTTGATTGTTGTCCCATAGACACTCGTCCATAACTAATCTTCATCATTCTCAGTAGTCCATACCGATGGACTATCCACATTAGAGTAAAAAAGATATATAGCTAGTTGATCGATAGAAACATCGTTGGCATTAAAAGAGATAAGGGTTTTTAATTCACCTTGCTCACATATGTCGTCCATATCATATGAAGGAAACTTGATTAGGCTATATAAAGGTCCTAGATGCATCTTCTTAATCTTCAAGTCGTTAAACCATCATATATTTGTTGGATTCGATGTTTATGACTTCTCCAATTCCGATGACATATCCTTTTGAGTTGTCTCTAATGGTTACGGTGCCTCCATCGATATATTTTATATTTGAGAGCATCTTGGCATTCCCGGTCATATGTTTTGAGCAGCCACTATCGAGTATCCATTTCTCCTTGCTTTTATTTTTGGGTACCTACAAAACAAAAATTATTCAATTAGTACCCACTTCTTTTATTAGGGTAAATGTTAGGAGGGGAGGGTAGCCATACCCAAGTGGGTTTGGGTCCTTTAAAAACATAATTATTATTAAATACTACACTTGATAAAAAACTATCAATATGTTTTTGTCTAATTAACTTATTATTAGACTTTGGTATCCAAATTTTTATATTTTTAGATTTTACATCTTTACTTAACTTTGGTGTCTTTTTGAAACTTTGATACAAGATACTTTGCTTTATAGTATTACCTTTTTTCTTTTGTGAATTCTTTTCAAATCCCAATCCATTTCGATTACTAGAAGGTTTCGAAATTTTAATTAAATTATTAAGATCTTGTTTTCCTTTGTTAAACTTTGAAACATTGTTAGTAATTTTTTCTAGTTTATCCTTTAATTCACAAATTTCAGTTTTTGTAATTTCTATACTACTTTTTAGTTCAATATTTTCCTTAATCAAATTATTATTCTCAAGTTTTAACCTATCTATTTCACTAAGTTGTGTATCATATTCGATAGACTTTTTACACTTTTCTTGTGAAATCTCTAATTCTTCTTCTAAAATAACTTTTTCATCCTTTAATAATCCAATTTCTAGTTCTAATCGATTTATTTTGGCTAGGTGTTCTTTATAAAAAATTTTGATTTGCCTAAACTTATCATCAAGTTCCATACTTAATTATATTAGTTCATTATAGCTAAGTTCAGGACATACCTCATCAGTGTTAGCCATAAAACATACATTAGCTTGTTCTCCATCGCTATCACTATCACTATCAGAAGATGATGATGAATCAGAATCGTCCTAAGTGACTTTAAAAGCTCTTTTCTTCTTAAATTTCTCAAATTTGTTCTTTTTCTCATTGTTGCGTTTAGGACAATCCTTCTTCATGTGTCCGTATTGATCACATTCATAGCACTTGATTTGAGATAGATTTGTTGTATTGGACTTACCTTCTTTTTGGAATTTGGTCATCTTTCTAAATTTCTTGAATTTGTTGTAATTCTTGGCAATGAAAACTATCTCTTCTTCATCCAAATCTGAGTCATCATTCTTTGCTTGAAATGCTATGTTCTTCTTTTCAACATTTTGTTCTTTTCTTGCCTGTAAGTTAGCTTCATAGGACATTAAATTCCCTATCAACTCTTCAACCTAGAGAGTAGAAAGATCATTAGCTTCTTCAATAGTTAATACCTTCCTTTCCCAATCCGATGTTAAAGAGTTGAGTATTCGAGAAACTAAATCAAAATCAATAAAATTAACTCCTAATGCCATAAGATCATGTTGAATAGTTTGAAATCTAGAATACATGTCAACAATAGTTTCATTTTGCTTCATTTTGAATGAGGAGAATTGGTTTTGCAAAATTGAAATCTTAGTTTGTTTGACCTTTGTTGTTCCTTCATGTGTAATTTGTAAGGTACGCCAAATGTCAAACGCAGTGGTACATAACATGACACGTGAAAATTCTTTTTTATCTAGAGAGCAAAATAAAACATTCATAGCTTTAGCATTGTTTGAGGCTAAGGTCTTTTGTGCATCAGTCCATGTGCTCATAGTAGTGTCAGGTGCTTCATATTTAGTTTGTGTAGCAGACCATATTTCTAGACCATTGGCTTCCATAAAATACGCATACGGGTTGACCAATATGCATAGTTGGAGCCATTAAATAGTGGGGGACATGCGGTAGATTGACCTTCTTGAAAGATACTTGCCATATTAGTGATTCAAAAACTTGTTACAGTACTTTTGATCAAACCAGGCTCTGATACCAATTTAAAGTCTATATTATGGTGGATCGATTATACAAATGACAAGTATATAACTAATTTAAACTATAATGTAACAATAGTAAAGTTTGTAAATAAGAATAATCACACCAGGGATTTTATACTGGTTCGGACCTCCCGTCCTACGTCCAGTCCCGAAGCTCCTCTTTGGAATTTCCTTTCACTAAATAACCCTCACTTCACCTGGAGGAACATGTATACAATAGCAGAGTTTTCTTTATGAAGAATGTTTACTCTATTACACGAATTTTGACTATATAGTACAATTGAACTTCCTATATCTCTTGAATGATTGAATACAATATTGTTCGAGAGAGTATGGAAGTGTATGATCTCAGATTTGCAGATTTGATAGCAAGTAGATGGTTAGAACAAGAGATGATCAAGATAGAGAGTCGAGTAAATTAGTTGAGTGCTTTGATCCGTCTTGATTCTCGTTTATATAGTTGTAGAAGGCTGCTTCTAGTAGTTACACCTCTTCCCTTTCAGTCTAGAGTCGTCACTGTTCACTGGTGAAGTGTTGTAGAGGAGAGATGGAGTTGTGTCTCTCCGGAGATGACAGTTGTAATTTGAATTATCTGCCTCGAGCCCAGTTTTAGACGTCTGAATGGTGTTTTCAGACGTATGAGAACCTATTTTTATTTTTGTTCATCTTCTACGTTCAGACGTCCGAAGTTCCGCATTCAGACGTCTGAACCTGTTAAGTGATGTTCTCCTGGGTTTATTCTTGAGTGTATCTCTCTTCGATCTTCGTGTAGCTTTGTAGATGAATCTCTTCAGTGCTTTAGTCATCGTCTTGTCACAGTAGTGGTTTGTCTTGCTTTGTATTCGTATCTGTATAGTTGTATGATATATATATGATTTCCATTGTATAGTTCTCATTGTCGAAACCGTAAACTAAGGGTTCTAACACACCGAACTTTCACCAACTTAACTGTCTTGTTTCTTAACCTCTTCTCATCTCTCACTACAACTCAAATTAGTTGTCTAACAAAAGTCAAATTCAGTTCTATTATCAAATCTTCAAGCTTTGTCGGAGGAATAGTAGTCTCTGGATCATGCACATATTTATGAAGATGAGATACATGAAACACATTATGGACACCTTTCATTCTGCTCGGCAACTCTACTCTATACACGAGCTTTCTGATCCTCTCTATAACTAGGAATGGACCAACATATCTCGATGCCAATTTCCTTGACTATCCGAATCGTACCACACCCTTCATCGGTGATATCTTAATAAAGACTCTATCTCCAACTGAGAATCCTAGATCTTTACGCCTCTTATCTGCATAGCTCTTCTGTCTAGACTGAGCTTCCTTCATCCTTTTTCGAATCAACTCAATCTTCTCTGTCACCTCTCTAACTAGATCTGGACCCAAGACTAATCTGTCTCCAATCTCCAACCAACATGCTGGTGATTTGCATGGCCTTCCGTACAAAGCTTTAAAATGTGCCATTCCTATACCAGTCTTATAACTGTTATTATAGGAAAAATCAACCAAGTGTAGGTGATCTTCCCAAGATCCACCAAAGTCCAACACACAAGCTCTTAACAAATCCTCGAGTAAATTATTGACTTTCTCTGTTTGCCCGTCTGTCTGAGGGTGATATGTAGTACTCATCGTGAGCTTGGTACCTAACACATCCTGTAGACTCTTCCAGAATTCACTAGTAAACAAAGAATCTCTATCACTGACTATACTACTAGGAATTCCATGCAGTCTAACTATGTTCTTCATGAACAACTTAGCTAAAACAGGTGCCGTCCTGGTTGACTTAACTGGAATGAAATGGACACTCTTAGTCAACCTGTCAACTATGACCCATACACTTTCATTTCCTCTATTCGACCTTGGCAACCCGTCTATAAAATCCATGGATATTGAATCCCATTTCCAAACTAGTATCTCCAAAGATTGAAGCAATCCACTCGGTTATGATGTTCGGCCTTCACTTTTTGACAGTTCATACACTACCTAACCCACAAGCCAACATCCTTCTTCATACCTTCCTAGTAGAAGCTCCTTTTCACATCTTGATACATCTTGGTTCCTCCAGGATGAATCGTAAATTTAGATTGATGAGATTCTCTTAGAAATTCTTTCCTTAAGTCCTCAACATTCGAAAAACACAACCGTCCCTTCTTTCTCAACCATCCCCTCTGGTCAAGACTAAAGTCCTTTAGATCATCGATCTCTGATCCAATCTCAAGCCTTCTAATCTTCTCGGCTAATAATGGATCCTCTTTCTGCTTAGAATCAATCCTTTCGATCAACACTGGTCGAACTTCCAAACAGAACAATATTGTGGTGCTCTGACTAGAACTAGAAGTCGATCTTAACTACACATTAAAAGTAGTCAAAGCTTCTAAATTTTTCCATTCTACCAATAGCTAACACCACATTCTGATGTTTTTTGCTAAGAGCATCCGCAGCTTTATTTCCATTCCCAGAGGTATATTCTATATCAGAATCATAAGCTGCTATAAACTCCAACTACCTCTGCTGTTTTATATTCAACTTTTTTCTGAGAGAATAAATATCTTAAGGGCTTATGATCCGTGTATAACTCAAATCTCTCCCCTAAGAGATAATGTCTCCATATCTTCAATGCAAAGATCACCGCTGCCAACTCTAAATCATGAATAGGATATCTCACTTCATGAAGTCTAAGCTGTCCTAAAGCGTAGGCAAAGAATTTACCTTTCTGCATCAACACAACCCTTAGTCCAGTTCCGCATTCATCAGCATACACCACTAACCCTTGGTTTCCATCTGGAACCACTAACACATGCGCAATGGTCAACAAATGCTTTAACTTAAGGAATGCTTCCTCACATTTGTCAGACCAAGTAAACTTCACGTCCTTCTTGGTTAACTTAGTCAAAGGCACTGTTATCCACGAGAAATTCTTAATGAATCTCCAATAATAGCCAGCAAGTCCAAGAAAACGTCTAATCTCAGTCACCGTCTCTGGTCTCTTCCAGTTATTAACAGCTTCGATCGTATCTGGATTGACTAACAAAGCCTTCTCTGAAACCACGTGACCAAGAAACTTAACCTCTTTCTTCCAGAAATGACACTTGGAAAACTTAGCTTTTAGTTGATGCTGCCTTAGCATCTCAAGCAATACTCTAAGATGATCTTCATGCTCTCTTTCATCCTTAGAGTACACAAAAATGTCGTCTGTAAATACCAATATGAATATATCCAAGTACTCTCGGAAAACTCGGTTCATCAAATCCATGAAGAAAGCTGGTGCATTTGTTAACCTGAATGGCATTACTAACCACTCGTACGAACCATACCTAGTCTGAAATGCTATTAACGGAATACTGTCCTCTGCCACTCTTAAATGATGGAAACCCGTCGCCAAATCCAATTGGGAAAATATTCTGGCTCCACACAACTAATCAAATAGATCATTGATTCTCAGCAAAGGATACTTATTCCTGATCGTCTTCTCATTCAACTTACGATAGTCAATGCACAACCTCAATGACCCAACCAGTTTCTTCACGAACATCGCGACCGCACCCCAAGGTGGACTGCTTGGTCTAATAAAATTTCTCCCTTCTAGATCCACTAGCTGCACCTTCAATTCCTTCGTCTCGGTCGGTGTCATCCAGCTAGGTGGTCTACTTACAAGTTCCGCTCGTGGCGTAATATATATCCAAAATTCAATGGCTTGTTTCGGTGGTAATCTTGTAACCGGCTCAAAAACATCTGCAAATTCTCTTACTACCCGAACCTGACTTAACTCTTCCTACCCGAACCTGACTTAACTCTTCTTCTACTTCCATAGCACTCAATAGAGTACAAGAATTCCAGTCAGAATCCTCCACTGAGAATATAATTCGGTCGTGACTATCAGGGTGTCTTAGCGATATTTCCCTATTCTGGCAAAATTTCCTAGCCTCTTATTTACCTAACCAATCCATACCCAAAATGATTCCCAAGTCTTCGAAATTGAAAACATACAAACTACATGCAAACTTATGACCTAACAAATCAAGTTCTAACTTGTCACATCTCATTCCCAGAGTTGCATACCCTCCTACCGGATTCACAACCCTTAAGGAACTAACAAGGTATGTGGGTTCTAAACATAACCTATCAACCAAACACTTAGATGTAAATGAATGCGATGCACCGGTATCAAATAGTACCCTAATTGGTGTACTTCAAATCAAAAGTGTAACTTCCATCACAGTCTTTCCTTTCTCAGCAGTAGTAGACGTAACGGACGATGGTCCAATAGCAAAGAGTTTTTCCTTGTCCGCACTCACTGGTTCTAGACACTGATTCTTATAATGCCCAACCTGGTCGTAGTTAAAGCACTTCACACCCTTCTTGTCTGCGGCCTTCTTCCCCTTGCCAGTTCAGCATTCATGAGCATAATGACCCTTCTTATCGCATTTAAAGCAAACTACATTAGCCTTTGCCTTCTTGGCAGCTTCTCCCTTCTGGGTTCCCTTCTTCTTGAAGAACTTCCTCTTCTTGCCAAGAGAACTCTGGGTTTCAACCTGTTTCTCCTTCCCATAAGTAGCAAGCATCTCCTCATGTCGGATTGTCATTTCCACAACAACATTACAAGGATCACGAAGATGTTGCAGGGTTGCCCTAGCAATCTCAGGTCTTAATCCCCGCAAAAACTTCTCATTCCTCTTGATGACGGTGTCAATGGTAGCATGTCCATATCTGGATAACTCATCAAACTTCTTGGCATACTCAATCACCGACATCTTACCTTGCACCAAGTCCATGAACTACCTCAATAATGCTGGCTTGGAAACTTCAGACAAAAACCTCTCCTTGAATCTACTCCAAAATTCCACCCAAGTCAACTCTTCCTCAAGAACTCTGGTAGTGACACTATTCCACCAATGAAGCACTGCTCCCTGCAACTGTCTAGAAGTAAGCCTCCTTTTATGCTCATCATGTAATCCTAAGTCAGGAAAGATCCTTTCACAATGTAAAAGCCAATTCTCAACTTCTATAGCATCCTCCAATCCCAAAAATGGCTTCCCACCAAGACTAGAATAATCCATGCTTAGCTTGGCATAGTTGTTGCCAACTGGGGCCATGGGATTAGCTCCTCCAACATTCCCAACATTACCCCTGGCTACTCCTACTGCAGCTCCTGCTTGCACCAGATTAACGAAGTTCTGATACATCATCCCCATATCTACAGGTGGGTTTCTAGCACCTACGTTGGCATTTGCATTTGGATTAGCATTTGCCTATCGACCCTAATTTCTCCTATTGGGTCGAGCATTCCATTTGTTGGGGTGCTTCCTCCACCGAGATTTCCTCTTCCATTTCCTACCTCCATATCTTCCTTTCTCGTAAATATGTATACGAGCCTTAGTATGATATAGAAGAATGGTCTAAGAGAGAGGGGAATACGTACTTATATATATATATATATATAAATATCAGATACAAGTACGTTACTAAAGCGTTAACCCAAACCCCGATCTTATCTTCTGATTCATTGGATTATGTATTGAAAAATCTTTTTAAGTTTGAAATTTCTTTAAATTTTCATAAACCTATGCTCTGATACCAACTTGTAACATCCTCCACTTTGAGGCCCAAAACTAATGGCTACAGATGCGGCAGTTATCCATTGTTATTAATTCTCGGTGACCAAATGTTGTAATGTTAGATACATTAATATAACATAAACACATGGATATAAAAAAAATTAAAACCATTAAACAAATTTCTCATTCCATTTCAATCATATTTCAGATTCATTACATAATTCCAAATCCAGAACCATGTTCAGAAAAATATAATCATTACAAACCATGCCAAGAGTGACTTGAAAACCTCATATTAGCTAGCTTGCCTCCTGCACATCTCCGAAAGCTTGTTCGTCTAAAGGAGAACTTGAAAACCTCAACTCTCAATCTACTCAAAATCAATTGTGCACCCGAGAGTTTAAGGGGAAAACATAAACTTCGAGTCAGACATAAAGCCTGGTATGAATAATATACTACCAGCTCAAACCATTTAGATATCTAGTGAGACCACGCCACTTAGCCGAACAGGTTTTCCCCTCACTAGTATCTTGCCAAAAAAATTATAATAACCATATAATGTGCCTTCTGCATCCACAATGGTTAAAAACATAGCAATTTAAAATATTAATATGATATGCAAACAAGCAAAATATCCTGGATTTCCCATCCCCATTCGTTTGACTATCCGTCTCAGTAATAGTTTCTAGGGTCACTATTAACTTATTAGTTTTTATGAGCTGACTAATAACTTGTTCAAAGTTTATGGGCTATCTGTCTGGTTTCATAGTTTTCATGGGATCACCAAGAACCAATTGGCCCCTGCTAATAACTTCATCCAATTATTTCATGGGTTCTCCATGAACCTATTGGTATCTCCAATAAATTCTTTCATATCATAGTTTTCAATGGTTGACTATGAACCTACTGATCTCTGTCAATAACTTTATCAGGATATAGCTTTCATGGGATCACTACGAACTTGTCTAAACTGACAACTTTTGATCAGTCTTTGGGTATCCTATATTCTGGTCTACCGAACCTCTTGGATGCAACTCTACTCATTCAGGAGTTAACTCAATTTATATTCACTAATTGGTCAACCTAGCTAATTATTCTGCCCTTACTCTCCAAAATACAGTTATAGGTCCATTATATAGTGAATATGTTTATAAAAGAAGCACATACAATAACATAACAATACCAACATTTATAGTTTAATATCCTTGAAATCATTTCCACATGAATCATGGTTAATGCCTTTAACCCATTACTTTTATCAAGGATAGCCTCTTCAAAAACTACAAAATTAAAAACCATTTCAAAACTCTTTTATACTGCCATGGGTTTTCCTTTAAAAATGAGATTGGATTCTTTGTTTTGAAAACTAAGGCTTTTGAAACCTTAGACATTTACTTTCGAAACCATTAGAATATATCTTTTGAAAACATTCAAATTTTCTTTTCAAAACACTTAAACATATTCCTTTTGAAACACTTTAAAATATCTCTTTCAAAAGCATCTAAACCTTTCTTTCGAAACCATCAAAACATTCCTTTCAAAAGTATTAAAGCATATCTTTCCAACTTATAGAAGCATAGCTTCGAAACCATTTGAAAGTACTTCTTTCGAAACCATTGAGTTCAATCTTTTGGGTCGACGTGAACATAAATGAAAGTAACCCTTTCAAAACCGTTATCCTTCAAAAAAAAGAGTTTGGGGAAAATAGATTACTTAGGAACCATCCTTTCATAAGCATTAATCTTTTAAGTAAAACAATTTAAACGATAACTTTGAAACACCTTTCGAAGCCACAAACCTTTAGTTTAAATGGCTACTGGAGCCCTTTTGAGAACATTGGGAAGCTGCTTGTTATATTTATAATACAAAAGCTTGTCTTCGAACTCATTGAAAACTTTCAACCTATTTGAAAGGTAGGAAGACGGCAACAAGGTTTCGTCTTGGTTCAAAACTACCCTTTCGAAAGCTTCTCTTCAAAACATTATACGGCAACCCATTCAGAAGCTACCCTTTAAACAAAAAGGCAGAAACCCCCTTTGAAAGCTATATAAAAGTGATTCAACCTTTTCGAAAGCATCCATTAAAAGCAAGGCAAGTGGCATCTCTTTGAAAGCAAAACAAAGACATTCGAAAGCTGTTTAAAATGCCCTCGACCCCTTCGATAGCATGGTTTCGACTCTATACATTCCGCCCTTTCTCCAATCCACTACGTACCAAAGCATTGATACCATGCGTATTGGTTTCGACTGGGTTGGGGGCGGAAGTATGGCGTCGAAAGGTGGCAAACGAAAGTGGCAAAGCAGTAAATCTTGTACAAAACTGTTTTGTTGCCTTTCTAAGTAAACGCTTTTCAACTAACTTGCCAATTTTTAGAAATATAATTAGTTGCCATCAAATTTACCAAAGTCTTTTCTGGAAGACTGCCGAATTCATCCAGAATTAATTAAAAATAATTAACAAAGAAGCCCTTCCCTTTAGCAAAACAATTAAGACATGTAGGTCCTCCAACTTAATTAATTTAATTTCCATAGTAAACCACTTAGGAAAAATCCCTAAAAATCATCATAATTCACTTTTAATATGTTATCTAACATATATAAATTTCATACCCAAAATCCTTAATATAATGGTCGAAATAAATTTAAACCCAATTATTTATTCCTTCCTTCAAAAATTCATAATAAATTATCCATAGCTTGGATAATTATGAAAATTTAAACCCATTTCCAAAACAATGTTTTACATAACATATTAATCCTCTTGGTATTCGAAACCCAATATATATACGATTTTAGCCTTAAAATCAAACAAAACATTTAACAAACATATCATGTAATCCAAGTATATCATAATTAAAATCATCGTAAAGGTTTTAAATTTAAAACCTGAAATCAAATGCTCTTTAAAACAAAAATGAGATGGTTTTGATTATTATTCACCTTGCTTTGGATAAGGAACTTGAGACTTGATCTTGCTTAATCCTCCTTTGCTTGAATCCTTAGCTTTAGTAAATTTGTAATCTCCTTTCCCTTAGGTCGTGGCTAGCTTTGAGCTCCCATTTTCTTATGTTTTTGAATTATGAACATATGTGATGAAAATGGAAATATGGGTTTAGGAGTTAAGGGTTATGGTGGATGGTTTTTTCCCATAATGCCCTTGCCTTATTCTCTTATTAGTTAAGTTATAAAACCATTTCCATATACTCATTTTATTTAATTAAGCATAGCCTCTATCTAGTTTTCAAATCTCAGTCCCCTTATCACTCTAATCTTTAGGTTATTCTATTTAATTTATCTTATTAAATCTCCTGAATAATTTTATTTAAAATTAGGGGTGTTATATCTATGCTACTAACATGAAATAAGAGAAGCATAAACCAAATAAGAGAGCATAAAATAAAATAGCAATAAAAGAAAGCATGAAATAGAAATGCATAAAAGTAAAGAACAAGGATAAGAAGCCATTAAAGTGATATTTTGTTTATCATTAATTTTGTGCTACAACTTTTCATAAAAAAAAGATCTAATTACATGAAACACAAGGGGTATTTATACATGTTTAAAACCCTAATTCCATTTGTAGGGGACAACCTAAAATGTCCTTGAGATTGTGTAGCTTATAAGTAACCATTAGGGAATTAATTACTCCCTACCAACATCCTTTAAATCTTAATTAACATGTGCATGTACTTTTAATCATGAACCATTAGTTAATGGGCATGTGAGCTCCTCCATGTTGCATAAATTCTTTTATTTCATTTTTTCATTTGCTTTCAACATATGTGCATGCATACATCCATGAAGCTCCATCCAATTTGCACTCAATTTCCTACAAATAAAAATTTGCAAATAATTTTTCTCAAAATTAATTCCTATATAAAATTACCATTTTCCCCCTAATTGAAGATGAATGAATGATACTTTGAAAACATTTTAGATTTTGGTTAAAACATGTAAAATACCCTAATATTCTCACTTATTTTAATAAAAAAAGATTAAATATGAGAGTATAAATATACACTTTTACATGCACACCTGCAAGGCTTACCAAGATCTGTATAACAATCCATTCAAATTTCAAGAGTGCTTCGAACTTCTTTCCTCTCTACCGAAATGGAAGAACCAAAATAACTTCATGTATGCATAGTAGAACAACGCAAGAAGAATGAACTACTTTGATTCTAGTCCAGGGAGTAACCTAAGTTCTTTAGAATGATCGCCATTGTTTGGAAGCGTTGACAACCATCCACTTGGAAGAAACAAAACAATTCAATTGGAACAACAAAATGTAGAGTTTGCAGGATTCTTAGAGGTTCAAGAACAATTTATTGGTGAAACAAGAGAGAGCAGACAAACCTTAATAGAACAAAAGAGTACCGAGTTCCAACAAATGCTTACGCAAGATCGTGAGTTGAAGCAATAGGCCCAAGCATGAACGGAAGTTATGATTAGGGGGAAGAACATGATCAAACTCATCACTTGTGATTTTAGCAAGCTTTCTTTTCTAAAACAAGAACTAGTCGTCAAAGAACTTGAATCTTATCGAAGAGAGAGAGGAAGTGGAAGTGGAAGTGGCACTTGTAGGGATGGATATTGAGTATAAATTGTTATTTAGTGTTTATTTTACTAGCATGTATTTGTATGGTCAATGTGTTTGGACCGGTTCTATAGTTTTATTTTTTAATTTTTATTTCAAACTCTATATCATTATTTGATAAAATTGTTTTATTAGTAAGAACTAAATATACAATTCATATGCCATTTCTTATAAAGCATTATACAACTAAAATCATATTTTAAGAAAAGCATTATTCAATAAGAAATTTCCGTAAGCAACTTAGAAACAAGTTCACAAAGGACTCAACAAACAGCATAGCAAACATACTCACAAATAACTTCAAAAAGACCTCAACAAACACTTCTAAACAACTTAGTAAGAAAACTACTTAGACACGTTTACAAACATACAAACAACTTCACATAGAATTTAATAAACATTTAGCAAACAAACTTCTTAGACATGGGTTCCTAAGTAGTCCTAACATTCCTTCCCTTATGTGCCCATAAGTGGTCAACTAGTTGGTTATATAATTAAAAATGTGCTACTTGATCGTTTGATATGCTTTACTGTTGAAATATATTCTTCCATCCAGTTAATGTTACTTTGAGGTCTAGTATTTGAACCCTTTAACATATTTGGATAATTTTTTTTTAATTCTTATGCCCGCCTCTTTAAAACTCCATAATCATGTTACGAATTATGATATATTATGTTGGGCTGGCTTATGGAGATATGTGTGTGTGAGATATTTAGCTTCTGTACCTTGATGTCAGGTGTATAATTTGTATGAGTGGCTAATTTTTATGTCATGTATATATTGATTCATGTTGTAGTCGATATTTATAACTATATTATGTAAGTCAAGTATTTTGTTTTGTAGGCTCACTTATATATGTATCTTTATGTCAATATTAATATATTCTGCTGTGTTATGTGATTATGTGTTCTTTGTGATATATTATATATTATTCTACTCTTATTACCTAGGACTGTACATGTCAGTTATTCAATTCCAATCCTCAAAATTTTAGTAGTAATGACGTGTCGATGTTAGCCCAAGGGAAAATTCACATATGGTCGCTCCTAACCATCCTTATTCTCCGTATCAACAGATAATATTACTATGTAATATTCTTTGTTAGTATGGGTCTAGAGGAGGGGCGTTACACATGTATATAGAAACTCATAAAGAACTCATGCATCATGAAATTGGGAAAGATTTTATAAAATTTGAAAACCTGCTTGCAAAAAACCTAATGTACGTTAGATGTCCTTTCTGTAGCTTGCCAGTTTCTTTGTGAAATACTTTTCCTTATCATTGCTTGGGACCTTATATCCTTGCATTAATGTCCTCCACTTTGGGTATATTGCATTTATAATTCGATGTATAATATTACCAACATTGTACTCAACATCGATGACAGTTCATTAGCCACTTAAGTCATTGGATGCTACAGCTTTAAAAACCATTATTGGCATCTTTTTATATCCAGTGAACATTCCTTTCTAATCGGTCAGATAGTTTTTCCATTTCCAGTGCATGCAATTCAAACTACCTAACATACGAAGAAATCCCCTTGTTTCCCCTCTAGCTAGCAACCTAGTGACATCATTTGGATCCGGCATACATAAGTATTAATTACCAAACTCCACGATTACTTTTTATAAAATTCCTTCATGCACTCTATCATCGTCAATGATGCAAGCTTGAAATATTAATTTACTTTATCACCGATCGTTCCATAGCTCAACATTCACAAAGCAGCTGAGGTTTTTGTATGTGGTGAAATTCCTATTTCCAATGCCCATTTCAACATGTACGTAAAATATGGGTTCTTTTCATGGAGTTTTAAATAAATTCTTCTTAAAATATCGAGAGTTATGAGAAATTAATGATGGAACAATGTAATATCGTATGTTGGATTTTTGATAAAGTAGTCCATCGGCCTTTCGTATCCATCTTTATAGTCTCTGTTATATCGTCGATCAATTCTTTTAGCAATGCTACCAAGGTGGTTGCTGGAAGAGCCTTCACCAAAAAAATAAGAATATCCCTATTTAAATTGTTGTGTACCAAACTCAATGGTTTGTTTGTCCAGCTCTTTCTCCACATCGATCATTCGTTCCCTATTTTACTTGTAGTACTAAGTGTAAAGATCCATTTTTTAGATTACTTTGTAATTTGGTTCCTCCTTTGCTTATTATTATGTAGTTGTGTTCTGAGTGGTCTCAAATTAAAGTATATATAAGTACGGGGGATAACAAGCTATTAAACAGAATCAAATTGCACTTCATGGCCATATTTTGTGATGGGACAAGCCATTTAATGGAATCAGAATGCACACATGGTTATAGTGTAAGATGGGAAAAGCCATTGAGTGGCTACAGAGTGTGTAGCAAGGCTATAATAATAGTATAGGACATGCCATTGAATGTCTACGAAGTGCACATCATGATTACAATAACGGTATAAGATAAGCCATTAAATGTCTATGGAGTACTAGCTACGGTAATAGTATAGGATAAGCCATTGAATGGCTACAGAGTGCACAACATGGCTATGGTAATGTTATAGGATAGGCCATTGAATGGTTAATTTAAGAAACGGGGATGAGAGACATGTGTACATTCAGAATTGGTTGGTGCAAATCACACGGATCATAGACTTGTAACAAACACAACGTTGTTTCTTTTTGGAACACAGATGATTGACATGTATACATTTTGAACTAGTTATTGTAAGTTATGTGGATCATGAAATCGCTATATATAATGCAAATTTTGGTATACAAAGTTCACAGGGTTCCAAATAGAAAAGCAAACTTGGACTCCCCCTGATTATTTGTCGTTGATTAAAGCTTAGATATAATTCGTGGAAGAGGAGGTTGATGAAGATTTCTAGGTCACTGTTCATAAAGCTTATAATAACCATCCAGATTGTAGATTATGAAGATGAAACTTGGATACTATGAGTACTTATTTTACGTTAGCTCATGTCGAAGGTATCGGAAAATTATAGCCGAAGTGGAACATGAAGACGTGTTTGAGATGTCAAGATTAAAATTTTACTATCTGTATTTTATGGATCATTAGACAAACTTTGTTGATCATGCTGCATATGATTTATGGCTTAGTTATATTAGACATTTTCAGTGATTTCATTGTTCTATGTATTTCTTTGCATTATATTTATTCTATGTATTTTTATGCATTATGTTTGTTCTATGTATTTTATGGATTGTATTTGTTCTATGGGTTAGTAATATTAGATAGTTATATCAAATAAATTTGTAAATAAAAAACATACATAAACCCAACTTGACCACACCTTGGTCAAGTTCATATGTAAACATAGATAAACATACATTAGCATACACATAAACTTATAAAACATAAGTATACGTGAACAAACACAAATGTAAACTAAGATACATCAACGAAGCTAGATTTTGTAGATCAGTTATGTCTATGACCAGATTGAAATTCTAATGAACTTAATCTATTGTGAAGCATTGTTATTTCATGTTCAGGTTTGGTGGCATATTTAATAGCTCGTCGAGGGAACGGATCATTAACCATCGCCATAACCCACAACCGTTTGGAAAGTTAGATCATCTATAGTGGTGTCGTCTAATATCATTTTCACTCCTTACGATGGAATGTGTAACAAGAAATCCATATATACAAAGAACTAATGTAATAAGCAGCCTTTTCAACCCCCAAATGTCGATGCTAATACATCTATGGTATTCAAGTGTCGAGCATCCAAATGCCGGAAATATGGAATGTTAGGGTAAAGAAAAAGGAAGAAAATAAAAAGAACGAGAAAGAGGTGAAAAAACATCTGAATCTCACGGGCGGAATGATAACATATAATATCAAAAGATAGTACGCGGTGTTACTATAATATGTTGGAACTGGGCTAGCCGCAGCAGAATAAATGAGTGAATTTCAATTTTTTTTACCATTTTTGGATCATTAATGGGTCTATGAAGTCTAATTGTATTTAGATCTTATCTAAAATTTCTTTTGAATAAAGTTAGTATTTTATTTAATAACATATTTTGTTTTGTTAATTTAATTCTAAAATAATCGAGAACGGGATATAAAAATAAGGCTTGAATATATCAAATATATTCATTCTTAATTGTGTGACAGAATAGTTAAACATAAAGCAAGTGTGATCAATTGATAACATGATGTATATGAATAAAAATTAATAAGTTTAAAGGCTATCACATAAGGGACAAAAGGGAAAGAAATAAAAGATGACAAAGATGATTGATTCGTCTTCCCCTTTTTGACAAACTTGATTTATGCAGTATTCAATTAGCAAACAATGAATCATTATGACATAAGAATAGGAATAGCAAACAATAATTCATATGCATAGAATACTGCCTCATTTAAAATCATTTGATATTAATATCATTTAAATTGTACAATTTGAAATATAAACATTAAGTTTTATATGTAATATACATAAAGATATATTTTTTTGTATATAAAGATTAACCCAAAATTTCTTAATTAATTCAGAATAAACATATTACACTTAAATTTTTTGATGTATTTATGAACTTATGTAAACTTAAAAAAAATATGTATACAATTAAATCAAGAGAAATTGTTTTTTTCTAAACAAAAGTTAAACACACTAAACTAAGCAATATATTAACAAACCTTTGAATACTTAAAGAAAGTTATTAGTCATGTCAAAAAGGGTAACAAATTTATAAATTTATTGTAATTCATTTATTATCAAAACATCCTTCAATAATGTATGCACTACGCCATAGATGACCTTCTGCAACATTTTTGCAAGTTGTTGCCAGCTAAAATGTTGCGATAGATATAAAATTTTGGTCCTACTACAATGTTGTATTTATGGTG
Organism: Allium fistulosum; assembly: GCA_030737815.1. Lineage (NCBI taxonomy): Eukaryota > Viridiplantae > Streptophyta > Magnoliopsida > Asparagales > Amaryllidaceae > Allium > Allium fistulosum. The sequence goes on along the minus strand of CM060904.1, from coordinate 1,297,743,218 downwards.
TTACCTTAGCCATAAAAATGTGTTGCTCTAGCTAAACAAGTGTAACACGATGCAACATTTTTATATAGTGTTGCTATAGATGTATTCAAATTAAAAAAGTAATAAAATTAGCAATCTGCGTGAATACGATCAAACGGTCTACATTTAATATGATTGTTAAAATGGATCACCGCTACAATTTGCCCCAAATTTTCGTTTTTCCCGCTTTACTTTTCATATCATTTCGTTCTCACCCCCAATTTCCAAATCCCTAATTTCCAAATCATATTTTCGTTCCTTTTTTTTTCTTCCGAAAACAAAATCTTGTCCTTTTTTCAAAGTTTGGTAGTGATCTCAGACAAGCTTCGTTCCCATTTCGTTCTCACCCCCAATTTCGCTGCTGTTTTCCTACATGTCGAGCGCCATTTGCTTTGTTGCCGAGATCTGGAAATGTCTGTCGTCTACTGAGGTGAGCGAGACTACTGTTGCTAGAGGTTGCGTTTATGTATAGAGGAGATTCGGGTTTGCTGAGATAGGAATTTGAGTGAGGATTTCAGTTGTGCTTTAGAGGTGGTTCGGGGTTCGGATTTGGGTTTGTTGATTTTGTTGCGAATTTGTAGTGTGAAAGTTTGGGTTGTCGGAATGGGTAACCAGCGATTGTGATTAGGTGATTAGGCGATTAGGTGATTTGGCAACCTGAAGTCGAATTTGGCAACTGAAATAGTTTGTTGGTGAGGCAATTAGAGGATGGAGGCTGGTGGTTTAGAAGTATGTGTGGGTTTGGGTGAAGATTTGGAACTGTGAGATTTTAGTTGGCAGTGGCAGCGGGTTGGTAATGAGGTTTGGTGAGTGTTTTGGCATAGGTTAAAGGCTGTAGGGGATGTAAGTTGCAGCAGTTTGGGGAGTGGATGGTGGCAGTGTAGAGGTTGAAGTTTGGTAGTGTTCAAGTAGAAGGAGTTGCTGTCTAGTAGGAAGTTTGGATGAGTGAACTGTGGTTTGGATGAGGCGGTGATTGTCGGTGATGGAGGATGGTATGCCGATGCTGCTTCCAAGCGTTGTTATTGATGATGTAATTTGATGAGGCAGTGAGTGGATGTTTTGTGAAAGAGGTTGGGAGTGTGGTTAGTGTTTGGTAGATGGTCAGTGTTTCAGGCAATCGTGTTTCAGGTAAGTGGTAGATGGGCAGTAGTTCTGATGGGTGATGAAGTTGCTAAGGATGGGGTTTGCAGGTTTGCTAAGTTCAGTCTTCATTTGTGCATCATTTTACGTCGTTTCCCCGCCGGGACTGCGGACCCCCGCCCCCCGCCGGCGCTGCGCCCGGACCCGCTACTCGGCTCGCCTTCGGCTTGGCACTCGGCTCGTCATATATTTGTAAGTGTCGGTGTCTGTATAAATTGAAACTGCATATGTAATGAGTGAACTGAGTGATGTAGTGAGGAATATCTGTATATGTGAATATCAGTGTTATATATCATTGAATTGTAAAATAGTGGAGTCAGGAATTTGTACTATTTCAAATGTTGAAATAAAATATTTATTTAAATAAATTACTATTTAAATATCAAATTCTGTGCAATAGCATTTTATTAAATAAATATTTATTTTTATTAAAAAATCAAATATGCTCTACATTGTGGGCCCTACAAATTCAGAAAGTTAATATCTATAGCAACATTTTGGAATGTTGCTACAGATACCTATGGTTGTTGCTATAGACACAAATAGGGTTCTATTGCAACAATATTACTTATGTTGCCTTAGATAGTCAAAATGTTGCCTTTGAGGTCTAAGGCAACGACAAAAATTGCATCACCCGAAAAGTGTTGCCATAGACCTATGGCAACATTTTTTGGGCCCGACCCAACAATTTTTTTGTGTTGTAGAAGGCCATTTATGGCGTAGTGGTGGTATCAATTACAATAAGATGCAGATAATAAGAACAGATAAACTTTCAAATCTAAGGAGATTAAACCTATATGAATAAATAATTCTTTTTCATTATTATTATAAACCAAAAGGTGATACATACTGAACTAAGAAATATGTTAAAATCCTTTGAATATTTAAAGAAGGATAATTGTGATGTTAAATAGGGTAACAAATTTAGAAATTTATTGTAATCAATTTATCATCAAAACATCATTTAATCATATGTAAGTTTCTGTTACAGCACAAACACAACCAATAAAAACATATAAACATTCAAATCAAAAGAATTATACTTTTATTTGAATGCTTAAACATAGATCTAAAATTAAAATATTGTCTAATCATATACAAGTTTCAGTTTTGATTTATCTAAATAAAAAAACCCAATGAATTCATATAATAGACAATTCGAACTACATAACCCATTTTCAAATCAAATGAGACAATATTATACACAATAAATTATGATATTCAATTTTATACATTAAAAAATTATATCAAAATTATTAGAATAAAAAAACCATACCTTAATTCCAAAGCCTTGATGTACACCTCGAATCATTGAATTTTTTCTTTAGATATAGCCAATGAATCATACCTTGAACGATGAATCAAATCTCCTATATTCAGCCTCCAGATGTTGCATGGATCAAGAGACAAGAACCATCTTGAATTTAATTGTTTTGTTTGAATTTGTTTCTGAAATTTTTATTTTCACGAAGGCCATTAAGGGAGAGGAGGAGAGCTTAAGAAAAAAAGAAGGAAAAATTGTATGTCTAAAACAAAAACGTGAATGAGGATAAGAGAGAATATGTTTTAAAAGAAAACATTAAAACCTTTTCAATTTCCTCCTTTAAAACCTTCCTTATTTAATTCCAAAATTAAGTCACCAAATCCTCTTCCATCCTCTTTATATATTCGGCAGAATAAAATAAAGAGAAAATGACAAAGTTAGTTTCATAATTGATATTTAAGCGATTCATAAAAATGAGATTTATTTCCTTTTTTTTAATTCATCCTTTAGATTTTCAAATCACATTTGAAATCTATCCTTTTTTTCATCATGCATGTGGGCCTTAATGAAAAATTCCAAAAAACACCGAGCAATTAATCTATAAAAATCCAATTTAAATATTTTATTAATATCGAATATCAATACGCACGTTTATAACTTTTATCGACGCACTTTATTAATTACTAATTCAAAAGAATCAAATGAAGTTTAATAATTAATATTTCATAAATATTAATTGATTTAATTAATTTACAACAATTTATAAATTAATTAAATCGTATGGTTCATTCAGAGTATTCATCATTAAGGTTGTGCGACTCAAATGTGTAAATTCAGTCGGCGATTAATATCAAACTATTCAAATATTAATGTTCACACGTCACTTAGCAGGTGGAGTGACATTTTGGCTTAATTAATCGCTTACACCTTTTTTGGTAAAATCCAATTTTACTTATTATAAGCGTTACCTAATAGTGACAATTATTTACACCAATTCTCTTCGTCAAAACTATATCACATTGGGACTTATAGAATTTGGTAATGGTTAAAATTCCAATATTGTCCACATTCAATTTTATAATCCAAACATAAAGTCCTTGGTTCAATAATAACAATTATTATTAACCGAACTGCTTTGCCTAGAGACTTTGACTATGAGTTGACATCAGTTGACTGTGATATTAACCTTATGTAACTGAGGAGATGAATCCTCTCTTGAATAATGTTTCACTTTCAATGCTTTCACTCTACCCAGCTATAGTTGTTCGATGGACGTCGTGCTACAATTTAACAATAATAAATGTGGAGCTTCCACATTAAAGATCAATAGTATTCTCAAGTTGAGAGACCTATGTAAATTAGTCACATCGATATTCTCCGTTTGATCTTAGTTATATTAACCAACAGAAAACTATATGGTGAGTCATCCATAGTTATCCAATAACTATCAGTACGTATCCCCTTGGTGCCCCTAGCAGTCATGAGTAATACTCTATCCAACATTTGAAGAGCATTATATACTCTAGTCTCAACAGATGTATCGATATTCGGTCTCGATACATCTTGACTAGGAATATTTAAAATGGAATATTTATTTTCGTTGTGATAAATTACTCATGATTACAACACTTTGTAACTACTATCACAAAACATACCATTTATGGATTTTCTATTAAATATACTTTTACTTAAATTGGTTAATTAATATAACACATTATATCAAGTATTTAGTAGAAAGAAAATACCTATTAGTTTGAACAAGATTGGTCATCAAGTTATATATATGTAACAAATTACATAATTGCCCCTAGAGCATACCCCTAATTCTATCAGTCTCCCACTTGCACTTGGGGTCAATTATGGAATCTTATTTCAACTTCTACCCCTAATTTTTTCCTCAAAACCAATTGGGTCAGTCCCTTAGTGAACGGGTAAGCTATTATGTTTCAATTATCTACTTTGACAACCAGCTCTCTCAGATTGTAATAAACTGTTTTATCATGTGGAACAATTCAGAGTATGTCTTTCGACTTCTAGTGAGCTCTAAGTTCTGTTACGAACAATATCATGACACTGTTATCAGATAACAATTTTATGGGATTTTCAACATTTGGAATCTCTTTTAGCTCAGTTATAAATTTACGCATTTATATTTATATACATTGATTTTATTATGGCGCTATTCAAGGCGATGTACGTAGCCTTTTTTAATTGAATAAGCCACATTTTTTTATTTGGAACATTTCCAACTTAAAATTCTTACTTGAATTTATTATTGACATACTATACTCAATATCACTTATGAAGTTTGAGGCCGAACACCCCTTCATAAGGGAATTTGTTGTTTCTGTAAACTATTCTCTATTATTTCATAAATACACGAAAAAACCTCAAGCAACCATTTAGTGATATCAATTTGTATTTGACATTTGCTTCATGTATCAAATACATAAATAAATCATGATATTGTAAATAACATAACATGGATGATAATTCCTATTGCCAATTCATAAGGAAACCTTCCTATATGTTCCTTATTAAACATTTACTAAGGTATCCTCACATATCATTTGGGACATTCCCAATATCTTTTATACTTTCTATAAAAGACATCATTTACAAATCCAATGTTGAGTATTGAAACAACTAAAGCCGATTTTAACACAAGTACATCGTTAAAGATCAGCAACATGTTGTCTACTTATGGTTTAGACAAATCAATGTACCTTTGAACGCTCTTTCTTATGAACACATGCTTCGTCTGCATTTTGATTGATAATCAAATTATTTAATATTTCTATCAAAATATTTGTTCAATTTTGATGCTTATAAAATGATACTTTTACATATGTTCTTAGATCATATCCAAAAACTCACAAACACAATATCGCTCCCACTAACTTCGAGACACCTTGATTATTATGTGTAAACAATTTACTCTAAATTATTATTTAGAATTTTCTGTTTCATCACATAAATACCAAAACATAAAGTCATGCTATGCGATAATATTTTGATTTAAATCCGAACCTACTTGAGCACATCGAATGGTGAATCCATTACGTTAATTTCAAAAATTGAAAAGTCACGGTATTATTCATGTTAATATGGCTCACTATATTTTAACTACATTTGTCTTTCTCTTAAAGACACATTTGCGGCTAAAGAATCATATCCTTTTGGATACAATTATCAAATCATATTTTGACAATGTACTTGGAATAAATTTTGGATTTGCGCATCATACCACATCATAGAGTCAATACTCTTAGTGGTTTAATTGACTAGCAAAGATTATATATTCTCGACATTGATAAGAAACTCATAGTTTCTCTTCATTATGAGAGAATACTTGTAAGACATCCTAATGCGATGTGTTCATTTGGGTTAGTTTAATTTCATTTCATCCCACATAATCAGTTTTATCTTTGGATTGTATCCAATTCCTTTTTACTATCAATAATTTCTCAAAGAAATTGCTTCATAATGAAGTTGGTATTGCTTGAAACAACAATTGTTTCTCAATGCAACAGAATAAGTATTCATAAACACTTTATGAATTGTCTTTTATATAAAACTGATTTAGTATACAAAACTTATGTTCAAAACATAAATATGTCATCTAATGACAGACTATTCCAAACTCATTTTGGGGAGATTCATACAAGATCCCTCACAAACAGTTATTATGTGCAGACTTTTGACTCGCACATCCTACTAACTCCTTGACCTAGGATATGTTGGAGTTCCTTATAAACCCTTATCTTATATATTTTGGAAACTATTATTTAGATGAAATAATATTAACATTGTGTACTACTCTTAAGTACATAACCTTATAAAAAGAAATTAACTCAACTTCACTCACAATTAGTCATACGTTGTCCAACAAAGTTCGATTACTCCTAATCGATGCATCATTATATATCACATGGAGGAGTGATTTTTGAGATTGAGCCTTTATTCATTTTTAGGTACGTTCGAAATTTTTTCCAGTATTCTCACTCACTTGATCAAATCGAATCATTTCTATCGCATGTTATTTTTTTGTTTTATACTCTATGGGTTTATCATAGACATACTACATGTGTATCAAATGCACATGTCCATGTTGGTGATAACTCATCGGTAAATGTAACAAAGTACATGGAATTGTTTTGGTATTAATAGACTTACGATTGCATACATCTATATGTATAGATCCGAAGAGTTCATCAATTCTTATGATGCTCCCACTGAATGGCTGCATAACCCATTAGTTGTTTGAGATATAATTAAGCAATGTCATATGATTCATAATCATCATATAATAAAGTTATTTCTCAAAACTATGGCTTAGTTTATAACTCTAAAATAACTATAAATAATATTAGATACTTCTATATTTTCTAATGCATCATTTTGTTATGAAAAAACTACCACATTATAGTTTTATTTCATAACGAATATTCATAATATTCACACTGAAATATAACTATGTCTATTTTTCAATCGGTACCAAAAAAATAGTCATTATTTCATAAATAATGTTGGCATGTGTTACGAAAACTATTTTTGTAATTTAATGCAATCAATAAGTGTTATATGGGATGCTCCTACTATTTTTGCCATTCTTATAATAACATACTGAATTCGGAGGTCTATTATTCACTTAACATAGATTATTTATTTTATATACTGTAACTAGTTTACATTGGAGAGTTTTTGATCAAATATCTTGAAATCAAAGAAATAAATTTCATAGAAACAATTTTCTATATGAAATACATTTTGGAAATGAAATCACATTTCTCATTCCAATGTTATGTATCAATTATTATTTTTACAATTCTTGTTTCTGATGTTTCCTTATGAAGCAGAATTGGCCATTCACTCTCTTTATCCCAACTGTACCTTAAATCACATTTACTCTTATACATTCGTTTTCCTTTCTAAATGGTCAAACCATTTAAAAGAAAACCCTTACTACAATATTATAAAAATCCTTTTACAAAAGCTCATTTGATTATCCTTAACATTTTAGGACATTATAATGACCTGCCTTTTTGGACGGTTTAAATCGACGATAAACCACACACGTCAGACTCAAACCATTCAAAAGGGCAGATTGTTATGGGGTAAATAAGAAAAAGCAGAGAAAGAAAGAAAGAAAACAAATACAGAATCTCGCAGTGGAATGACAAAATATAATAATCAAATAAACAGTTCATGATGCTGTTTACAATAACATTGATTAAACTTTTATAATACAGATCAGAGTTACATCCAACAAGAATAAATAATAAATAAATGCAGCGGAACAACATAATGCAGTGGAATAAATATAATACATAATAATAGTATAAGATCTTCGTCTTCATCCTCCAGAAAGTAGTCTTCGATAAAATGAAAAGCTCGGACTGACCCGAGCGAATTCAAAAGACAAAACACTCGAGTTAGAACTAAAAGATCTTATGTAAGTTAAATCAACAAAAAATAAATATGAGTGTAACAGCGTCAGAGATGTTTACGGGGTTTGACATCTCCCATCCAGTGTCTAACGTAAGTGCAATAACTTAAGAGATGTTCGGGGTTTCCATCTCCTAAGGATCCGTTAAACTATCTACTATGTAGTACAATACGCTATTATAATAGTGTATAAAGTAAAGTAAAGTATTAACATAGCGTTAAGGCGTTACCATATCCCCCTTAACACATTTTATATATTCCCACAGTCTATATAGTACTGTAAGCTCCTCCGTGAGGTTTACCCAGAGGGCACCCCATAGGTATGGTACAAAACAAACTCGTAGAAGGCGCGATAGGGCATGTGAACACGGCACTCGAGGCAATGCCAAGGTAGATAAACAGACTGGTGGTAACGCATAGCAGCTATTACCGCCCACTTCGGACACACGCCCATAATCAAAATCGAGGGGAGGCCACCAAATCAATCACAAAGTCAAAATATAGTATCGAAGAAATGCGCCCGATAGGAGGAATGACCTCACTTGGCTCGGTATAGCTCCTGTTTTATCAAGCTGACTTACGGGAGTCAGGGTCACGTAAATACCTTATACAGAATCGTTCGCCAAACCATCCTACTTCATTTCTGAAATCTCCACCACGTACACAGTTGTTAAAGTGGTTTTCGGTATTGGCAGAGAGTATGACAATATCCGATCTCGGTCTCTTTAACAACCAAACGCTTATTACACACCAGATGGTTCTTTTACATTTCATAAAATCAATGCATAATTGATATTCAAAGTATCATATTCTATTTAAACCATATCAATTTCGAAATCATATTCACTTTCAAAACCATATTGAAATATAAGTTAAATCCTCTTTCAAGATCATCATAGTTACTCAAATATATTGATTCACTAGAAAATATCATTTCCATTCCCACTTAGGTTATAACTTCATTTAACCAGATTCGCCTTTAAATCAAGGATTTAAATATAAATACTTCAACTTTACACAGTTTGGAATTTTAGAAAATAGTTTAGATAGTCATAAATAGTTTTAATAGTTTTTAAAAATAGTTTAAAATAGATTAAAATAGTTTAAATAGTAAAATAGTTTAAATAGTAAAAATAGTTTAAATAGTAAAATAGTTTAAATAGATTTAAATAGTTTAAATAGATTTAAATTTGATTTAATTAGATTTAAATGATTTAAATAGATTAAATATAGATTAAATAGACTTAAATTTTATTAAGTAGATTTTAAATAGATTAAATAAATTTAAAATATATTAAATAGATTTAAAATATATTAAATAGATTTAAAATAGATTAAATAAATTCAATTAATTTAAAATAGGTAAAATGGATTAAATTGGATTAAATAGGTTATACTAGATTCAAATAAATTAAAATAGTTTAAATTGATTAAAATAGTTTAAATTAATTAAATTGTTTAAATTAGTTTAAAGTAGATTTCAAAGTTATATCTGTTATCCCGCCTTTTGGCAAGGCCGTGACACCAAAAAGCTGACTAGAACTCAATGACAGTTCATCCTGTAGGACAGTTACATCACAAGTTCACCATGGATATCGATGAATTTTGTCCGGGCCCGGATCGGCCTACAATTGATAAGACATGTCAAGCAAAGTCATGGGAGCCAACGTTCCAAGTTTCAAGTTAATCCGAGTTTGTACGCTCAAGATATCATCAATGCTAATGGGAGGAAATTACCCTAAGTTCGAATCCATGAAGTTCGTATCCATCAATAATATTTCCTTCGTATCCATCAGCAGAGATATGTTCGAATCCATCAGATGACCAAACTTCGTATCCATCACCCGAAGCCACATGTTCGAATCCACCAAGTCACTGTCCTTCGAATCCATCCGCGCATGCCCTAAGCTTCGAATCCATGAGAAGTGCTTCAGCCTTCGACTCCATCAAAACATCCTCAACGTTCGAATCCATCGAGAAACATTCATTCGAATCCATTTAGACGAGCCACTTCGAATCCATGATGCCACCTCACTTCGTTTCCTTCAGGTTGAAGTCTTTCGAATCCATCCTCTGACTTTGCTCCGATTCCATCTTGCAAGAGTAGCTTCGAATCGAGTGGGGAAGATATAGCTTGATTGATTCGAACGAGCATACGTTCGAATCCATGTACTTCGAATCCACTACTTCAAATCGACCAAGTCACAAGCAGCTAAGGACGTGGATTCGACCCAGTCAACTCGGCGAGAAAAGTGGATCGATTCGAGAGACGCGCGCCATGTCGACATCCTCACATACAAGCATATCGATTCGACCCTATCGAGTCGAAAGGGATCGATTCGAACGAAGCACATCAACCAGAAACGCAAACTTGAATCGATCATAAATTGAGATCTACAAGTCCAAATGCTACGAAATTTGGACAGGAGCTAACTGGCAACCTAAGGAATGTCCATGCCAAATTTCAGCTCAATCGGAGCAAACCTTGATCGATTCGAAGCAAGGGTCGAATCGATCCCAAAGTGGGCCCGGATTTCCAAAGAGCGGGCATGTGGGCCCCCTCACGTGCCAGAACTGGTCTCCCCTCATTTTAGGCGAAATATCAGCCTCCTACACCTATAAATAGAGCCCCTGGTCATTCAGAAAAGGGGTCGGAGAATTCTAAGTACTGAAGAGCGCCCAGATTCTGCCAGATTTACTCCAGAACACCACTGCTTCTTTAGATTTAGATTGTAATCATATAATCAGTTGTACTATCTCAGAAGAAGTTGTAATCATCAAGTAAACATCAATAAAATCATCAACTTCAGAGTGGACGTAGGCAAGATCGCCGAACCACTATAAATCTCGTGTTTCTGTTCATTATTTTTGAATTGTGATACCCTATTGGCTTAGATTTGAGATTTGTGTGTGAATATTGTTGATTTATATTCATATACTGGTGCTTTCACAACATTCGGGGTTTGTGACCAATTTTGGCGCAAACACTTTGGTGCTTTCACTGAGAAATGAACTCAGGAGTTCTATCATTTGAAAGTTGAATCGAAAGGCTAAGAGATTTAGATCCGAAGAATCATGACGAGACAAACAAGTAGAAGGCAAAGAGCTGAGAGAAGTCAGCACGAAGGAAGTCAAGAGGCCTCCTCGGGAGCAAACCAAGCATCGATCTTCATCACCAGGGATGAGATGGAGACAATGATGAAGAGGCAGGAGGAGATGATCCAGAATTTGCTTCAACAAATTGGACAACTTGGAGCGCAAAATCAAGGAACAACCAGGGCCCAGAATGAAGCAGGACCATCCAATGCAGTGCCGGAGCTGGGAGGCACACACTTAGGACATGTTGATCCGAACACGGGAAGAGAGACAAGGACATCCGAGCAACCTGACAGCAATAGAGGGATGAACGCTCAGTCAGGGGGGCAAACCCCCGAAAGCTCACACGGACTCGGGGGGCAGATCGAAGGTAGTGAACGAGGACTACAGCTTGGAGACAATGATAGATTGGCAGAGATGGTCAGGCGAGCCATGAGAGGAGGATTAGTAAACAGAGATCTTGAAGATGTGAACAAGAGTCCCTTTTCTCCTGCAATTAGGTTGGCTAGGAACCCACCAGAATTCAAACTACCAACAGTAGAAGGGTATGATGGGAGGACGGACCCTGCGGTCCATCTAACGAGGTATATAAGGCACATGGAAGTGCTGGGGGCATCACAGGAAGTCATGGCCCGGTGCTTCCCATTGTATTTGACAGACATAGCAGCTTTATGGTTCAGACAGCTAGAGAGCGGTTCCATTGGGACATGGGCCGATTTGATTGAGAAATTTATGAGGCAATTCAGAGTTCATATTTCGAGACCCAAGAATGTGATGAGTTTGGCAACACTAAAGCAGAAAGCTGGGGAGTCTTTGAGGAATTTCTTGACGCGGTTCAATGCGGCAGCAGCATCGGTGTATCGGCCAGATCCATCCATGGTTATGATGGCAGCTGTGTCTGGAGTAGCTGATGGCACGGAATTCAAAAATTCATTAACTAAGGATCCGCCAATGGATCTAGGAGAATTCTATCACGAGGCAGAAAAGTTTTTACGATTGGAAGACGCTAATGCTGAAAGAGAAGAAGGAGAGGGAATAGAAGTTTATGCACTTAAAGACAAAAAGCCTCTCGAAAGTGATTCAGGCAAGGATAAAGGAAAACGAAAGGCTGAGGACAATGGTGACAGGTCAAAGCGACTGCGGAGAGAGCCACGATTCACCACTTATTCAGAGCTGAATGAGAGTTTAGAGCGAATCTACCAAGATACACGAGAGCAAGTTCCCTACCGTAGGCCAATACGAAGGGATCCCACTGTTGACGAGAGGAAATCAGACAGATACTGCTTATTCCACGAACTGAATGGTCATAACACTAACGACTGTAGACATCTGAAGGATGAGGTGGAAGGGCACATCAGGAACGGTATGCTACTTCAATATGTGAGGAGGCGAGCTCCAGCGGTGGAGCCAGAGCGACCACCGTCTACATCAGCCAGGGGTGCCCCCGAGCCGGGACATCGTATGATTATCAATTAGTTGAAATAACGATGAACAAGTTGTAAACCTCTCACCAACACGGGTAAGTCATTTACACATGTGCGAGATCACGAACGGTCCATAGGCATGTTGTGAATGACTACCGACCCTATCGTTGTGGGAGTTTACACTTTGACATCCTTGCTTTGCTTTTGTTTCATTTTGATTTGAACATTTGAACTTGGCTTTGTTTAACATTTCTGCTAAAGATTTATTTTCAATGAAAAAATGCTGCTTGTGATTTCATAACGGCTAAGCCACTTACACATGTACGGGATCACGAACGGTCCCTAGGCATGCTCTGAGATGGCGATAAACCGTTGCAACAAACAATCCGGGAATTCACCCGAACGTGAAACCTGGTATCAATAACACAAGTCCCTCCCCGGGCACACTCAATTCGCCTCGAACGGCATCCGACCACGAACGGTCACAATTCGATCGCGAACGATCACACTTCGCCACGAACGGCACCCGACCTCGAACGGTCACCATTAGCCTCGAACGGCACCCGACCTCGAACGGTCACAACTCGCCTCGAACGGCATTCGACCTCGAACGGTCACCATTAGCCTCGAACGGCATTCGACCTCAAACGGTCACCATTAGCCACGAACGGTACCCGACCTCGAACGGTCACCATTAGCCTCGAACGGCACTCGACCACGAACGGTCACAACTCGCCTCGAACGGCACCCTTCACCTCAAATGGCTTGATCACGAACGGTCGTCATTTGGGGCCATATAGAAATGCTAGATCGCGAACGGTCGCATTCCACCTCAAATGGCTAGATCGCGAACGGTCGTCAATTAAGGTCGTACAAAAAATAATAGATCGCGAACGGTCGCATTCCACCTCAAAATGGCTAGATCGCGAACGGTCGTCGTTTAAGGTCAAATAAAACTATCAATGTCCTTGCAGGTCATCAACAGGATATGAACATCCAACTTATGAAACTACAAAACACACCTTCCTATCGCAAGGCATGTTTTGGGGGGCAAATGTTATCCCGCCTTTTGGCAAGGCCGTGACACCAAAAAGCTGACTAGAACTCAATGACAGTTCATCCTGTAGGACAGTTACATCACAAGTTCACCATGGATATCGATGAATTTTGTCCGGGCCCGGATCGGCCTACAATTGATAAGACATGTCAAGCAAAGTCATGGGAGCCAACGTTCCAAGTTTCAAGTTAATCCGAGTTTGTACGCTCAAGATATCATCAATGCTAATGGGAGGAAATTACCCTAAGTTCGAATCCATGAAGTTCGTATCCATCAATAATATTTCCTTCGTATCCATCAGCAGAGATATGTTCGAATCCATCAGATGACCAAACTTCGTATCCATCACCCGAAGCCACATGTTCGAATCCACCAAGTCACTGTCCTTCGAATCCATCCGCGCATGCCCTAAGCTTCGAATCCATGAGAAGTGCTTCAGCCTTCGACTCCATCAAAACATCCTCAACGTTCGAATCCATCGAGAAACATTCATTCGAATCCATTTAGACGAGCCACTTCGAATCCATGATGCCACCTCACTTCGTTTCCTTCAGGTTGAAGTCTTTCGAATCCATCCTCTGACTTTGCTCCGATTCCATCTTGCAAGAGTAGCTTCGAATCGAGTGGGGAAGATATAGCTTGATTGATTCGAACGAGCATACGTTCGAATCCATGTACTTCGAATCCACTACTTCAAATCGACCAAGTCACAAGCAGCTAAGGACGTGGATTCGACCCAGTCAACTCGGCGAGAAAAGTGGATCGATTCGAGAGACGCGCGCCATGTCGACATCCTCACATACAAGCATATCGATTCGACCCTATCGAGTCGAAAGGGATCGATTCGAACGAAGCACATCAACCAGAAACGCAAACTTGAATCGATCATAAATTGAGATCTACAAGTCCAAATGCTACGAAATTTGGACAGGAGCTAACTGGCAACCTAAGGAATGTCCATGCCAAATTTCAGCTCAATCGGAGCAAACCTTGATCGATTCGAAGCAAGGGTCGAATCGATCCCAAAGTGGGCCCGGATTTCCAAAGAGCGGGCATGTGGGCCCCCTCACGTGCCAGAACTGGTCTCCCCTCATTTTAGGCGAAATATCAGCCTCCTACACCTATAAATAGAGCCCCTGGTCATTCAGAAAAGGGGTCGGAGAATTCTAAGTACTGAAGAGCGCCCAGATTCTGCCAGATTTACTCCAGAACACCACTGCTTCTTTAGATTTAGATTGTAATCATATAATCAGTTGTACTATCTCAGAAGAAGTTGTAATCATCAAGTAAACATCAATAAAATCATCAACTTCAGAGTGGACGTAGGCAAGATCGCCGAACCACTATAAATCTCGTGTTTCTGTTCATTATTTTTGAATTGTGATACCCTATTGGCTTAGATTTGAGATTTGTGTGTGAATATTGTTGATTTATATTCATATACTGGTGCTTTCACAACATTCGGGGTTTGTGACCAATTTTGGCGCAAACAATATCCAAACATTTTCAATAACTCAATTCCGATAAATTCATTTATATTTGACACTTCAACTTTGAAATTCCAATTTAAGTCCTTTGAACAATTCATTAAATCAATTCCAATTTCAGCATGAATGCTTGGATTATCGAAAATAATTTAGTTTATATAAATCAATTTCTATTTCAAAATACTAGTTAACTGAAATTCAAAATTTAAAGGATTAAAAATCATTTAATTTAACAATCCGATGTTCGTATATAATTAAAAATCAAACCGCAATCACGAATTAAATAAAATCCATAAAATCACCCGAGTCTATCATTTCAACCCATAACGAATTTTTCTAATCTATAGATCGCTCGAGTATGTATCATTCCAACCCATAGGGAACTTACAGTGTTATAACAATATAAAAATACAACATCCAGTCATTCAATATCAACAATCAAACATCCATCACAATCATCATCCAAATCAACCAATAAACGTCAATAGACAACTGATCATCATTAACAGGTATTAAATTGACAATTTAAATTCAATATTAAATTAAATGATGACTTAATGCAATAAAAGTCAAATTTAATTAGAATGACAATTTAAACATACCAAACATCAATCAATTAATTTCTAATCACATCATAACTTTAATTTAACTAACATAAGATAGTTTAGTAATTGTGAGAGGGTTAAACCACTCACATTTGGTTTCAAATCGATTTAAAATCCAAAATAGGGCCCAATTTGAGCAGTCTTAGAATTCGTCCAAACCAACGTCAAAATGTCCGGAATTTTAATACAATCCCAACGGAACAGAGCGCGCGTGAATCTGAGTCCGTAAGAAAAAGATTTTAAGTTTTGAAGTTAAACGATTGAAAATAAAATAAACTATAAAAAAAGTGAACCCTCACACCGCAACATGTCATCACCCTCTCAAGACCGAACTCAGCAGCCTATCTTCGTTCGAACCCCCCCCGTACAACACCTCGATCACGCACCAAGCCGTCGATCATCCAAGCCAATTCGCTGCCTCAACCACCACGTCGCGACCCACGATCTCCACCAGCGACGTCCTGACGCCTGCGACCACACGACACCAAACCGCGTTCGAAACAAAATTGCAGTCGCTACCATGGGTTGTAAATCCTAGTGAATTTCTGGCAACGATCCGACCGTTAACATCTCAAACAACCAACGCCGATGAACTCAGCTCGCCAATCTCCATCCATCCATACCCTCCATTCAACGGTCCGACGAAGTCGATCGCAACCCAATGAATGGCCGAGGATGATTTACCAATACCAGACAAACCAGAACCCGATTGCAAAAACGAACTGCAGATTTGAGTTGCACTCGTTAAGAGCTTCGAATCGATATATAATTTGATAGGTTTGGAGGAGTTGAATTTTTCGATTTGGTTTTGATTTGCAATTGAATCTAGAATTTTGGGTTTCTGCCATTTGAGAAGAAGGAACAGACCAATGGAATTATACGTACAAGAATGAGAAAATGACTGCTAGGGTTAGAACAGAACGATATATACTACGAAGCCCGATAAGAAATGAATAAATATCCGAATAGATTTGAAACGACAAATACGACCCGAAAAGCCCACTCTGTTTTCGAAACGAAAACATGTCATCCTATATATCAAAATAGATGTTTTCAATAATCGTAAACTCAATGGAACAAGTTTCAAGTCCTAATTCCATCGTATAAAGAAGTTAGCTTAAAATCAGCTTATTTCAAGTTGATTTCAATTAAATCGATTTCTAGGTGTTTCGAGTCTGTATTATCGAACGACAAGTCCGATCGCTACGAAACTTGAAATCCTACAATAATTCACCGTTACGGATCCAATGAAACTGGTTTCGTCGAAATCCAAGAGAGTGGCCAAAATGGCTATTTTCACACTAATTAAATAAATCAATATTAAATTAATTAAATCACTTTTTAATTTCAAATTTGATAACCAACAATTTTCATAAATTTTGATTACTTGGCCATTCACAATAATTTAATACAAATATACATATCAATTTAGTGTTGAATATTACACTAATTACAGTGTTCCCTTTCAACTGTAATTAAATCCAATTAATTATATTTTAATTTCCAATAAATTTGATTAAATTTTGATTTCAGTCTTATTATTCACCCCATCATTATCTTATAGACATATTTAACATTGATTTACATCTTATTACATTAATATCTTGCAATTATCATCCTTCCCTTATTATTTGCAATATTTCAATTTATTGTATACTTGTCATTTTCGTATTAATTAAAATTTTAAAGTCCCAATAAATTCATTTAACTTGGTTTCACTCCTTTTTATTCAATCAATTACTACCTTATGAATGTAATTGACATTCCTATACATTACTGCATTCACCTTTTACCGTTATCGTCTTAACTCATTTTATGTAACATTTAGTTTCATTTAATTGCAATTGATTAAATAAATTGGTAACAAATAACAATTGTCACCATTTCTATATTTAATCACATTTGTATGTTTGTTATCTACACACAAATGTTATAACAGCTTACAGAATACTAATTCTATACAGTTACAATTAATTACACATTATCTCATTAATTAATGCAACTTTTAAATTATCAATTACTCCTTTAATCCAATTTATCAATTAATACACACATTATAACAATTGATTTACAATCTATAACCAATTATAACTTTTTAATCATTTCAATTAATTGGAATTACATTTAAAGCGGTTATCAATTTACCTTAAATTAATACTATACATTTCATTCCATTTATATTCTTATTATTAAATCACAATTTTTTTATTATTTCCAACATTAAATCACATAACTTTATTAATTTAACTATTTTTAATTATCAAAAATTACGGGTCGTTACAGACATCAAATGTATTGCATTTTACGTAAATCGATCAAATAGACATTTCTGCGATCAAGTTCTTAGATTTATAATGTAGTTTTGGCCTTATATTACAATTAACACAATATGATCTTTTAGGTAGTCAAGCAAATTGAATACTCGATCTCATAGTACTGTTTATTAGCTTATATCGAATGAAGTATATTCATTGAAGTATCGTACATTACGATCTGTGACCGTTCACCATATAACATTTATATGTAATAGTATATGGATCAAATATCCATAGTCTTCTATTGCTTTTAGAGTTTGAAACTCATAAAATGCAATACACGGTCTCAACAAAATAAACACGTAAGTTGCGATATTACAAACGTATTAAGTAGCTGTAAAAATCAGGCACTTGCTTGAGTATAGAAAACATTAACATGCAATAGGCATTTAATAGTGAGTATTATATTATATTTCCATTTGTCAACTTTCAATTTCGTTCATTTGTATATATTAATTAATAAACGTTTTATCAATCATATTAAATGCACAAATTTATCATTGTAGATAATTAAAACATTATTTAGCATATGTTCTTAAAATATTAGAAAGGTTAAATGTTATCATTTTATTTTCTAATAAGGCACCCAATAGACTTTTATGTTTCTCCAAACCCAATGATGAAACATAGAAGTCTTTCGACTTCACTAGTGGCTGTTAGGACTCGTCTGTCTTTGTATTCTGATCTTGAGTTTGCTCAACAAATCATAGCCCCATAAATGATAGATAATTCCTTATCAGTTGTATCACATACAACTACTAACCCATGTTTTCTTGTCCTAATCTCATTTCAACCTTGAGTTTTCTTAACAAATCGAAAAAGATTATTTACTCATACCTACCATATCGTGACGGCCTAAGTATAATATATGTACCTTGAGTTTTCGTAACAAATGCATATAGTTATCTTATCTCATCTATTTAATATATTTATAGTACTACACATAACATCCCCAGCTTGAGTTTACTCAACAACTAATGAGTATGCAAGTAATTTATTAATATATATATATATATATATATATATGGTAGAGGACAATATTATGTTGAAGATTCATAATCTTCAATATATTATATTGAGTGATATCGACTTAAGGAATGATGTATTTTTATGAAATACCCTTGTGATTCAAGTGTCTGACACATCATAAATCAGCATATACGTACATTTATATATGTATTTATTCCTTAGGTATATTTGATTTTCTTTAATGTTCCACCTTTAGTTTTTACATTCATATCATATAAGTTTTATCATTATATATATATATATTTCATATTACTTATGTGATAGTCTTATGTATAATATTTTATTTAATTAAATCCCATTTAATTAATGTAAATTAATTAACTCTTTAATTAATTTTATATTAGTATTCCAATACAACTTTTATATTGGACATATCTACTATAACTTTTGTAGCGTACATTATGACCTTTACAATATAACACATATATCTTATATATGCATATTTTTATTTAATTAATTAACCTTTAGTTAATTTATTTAATTAAAAAATTTTAAATAAATTAAATTAATTTCAAAATTTATCTTATATATATATGTGTACTTATGTTATCTTGAACACTTTAAAATAACATAACATATATCAACATATATATTACATGCATATAAGTATTAATTAATTAATTCAATTTAATTAATTTATTTTATTAATCATATTAATAAACTTTAAATTTCAAAATGAATATTCAAATAGTTTCAAACATTTTGAAATTTTATGTTACATTATAATGTTTTATAATAAACATGTTTTTATTTTAAATATAAATTTAAAATTTAAAATCTAGTCTTAATTTTCAAACTATTTTGAAAATTAGCCCAAGGCTCAATTCAAATTGGGCCTTTTCTATCAAGGGCAATCTTGGGATCACTTCACCTTTCAGGCCAGGTAGTTAACCAGGTAGGACATAATATTTGATTACCCAATTCCAACCCTAGACGTCACCTTTCTAGACACCGTACTAAGTGTGCAACTTAATTAGTTAGCCCTAACATGACTAATTTAGATCGCATAGGCGATTGGGCTTTTTTACCATTGTTGGAACTGGGTCAGCCCGCAGCGGGAAAAATGGGTGAATTTCAAAAAATTTACCATTTTTGGATCATTAATAGCCATATGAAGTCTAAATATATTTAGATATTATCTAAATTTTTTTTAAATAAAATCAGTACTTTATTTAATACCATATTTTGTTTTATTAATTTAATTATAAAAAATTCAAGAATGGGATATAAAAATAAGGTTTGAATATATCAAATGTATTCATCCTTAATTATGTGATAGAATAGTGAAACATAAGGCAAGTATGATCAATTGATAACATGATGTATATGAATAAATAATAATAAGTTTAAAGCTAATCACACAAGGGTCAAAAGGGAAAGAAATAAAAGATGGCAAAGATGATTGATTCATCTTTCCCTTTTTGACAAACTTGATTTATGCAACATTCAATTAGCAATCAGTGAATCATTATGACATAAGAATAGGAATAGTAAAACAATAATTAATATGCATATAATACCGCCTCATTTAAAATTGTTTGTTATTGAAAAAGCATTTAAATTATACAATTTGAAATATAAATATTAAGTTTTTTATGCAATATACATATAAATGTAATTATTTGTATATAAAGATTAACCCAAAACTTCTTAATTAATTCAAAATAAACCATATTACATTTAAATTGTCCGATGTATATATGAACTTATGTAAAGTTAAATTAGTTAGCAAAATATATATGTATACAATTAAATCAAGAGATTCAACCTATATGAAAAATGCTTTTTTAAACAAAGTGAAACACACTAAACTGAGTAATATGTTAACAATCTTTTAATACTTAAAAGAAAGATATTAGTCATCTCAAATAGGGTAACAAATTTATAAATTTATTGTAATCAATTTATTATCAAAACATCCTTCAATCATGTATGGGTTTCAATTACAGTAAGATGCACATAATAAAAATAAATAAACTTTCAAATCTAGGGAGATACAACTATATGAATAAATAATAATAAAATTTTCATTATTATTATATAAACCAAAAGATGATACATACTGAACTAAGCAATATGTTAAAATCCTTTGGATAGTTAAAGAAGGATAATTGTGATGCAAAATAGGGTAACAAATTTTGAAATTTATTGTAATCAATTTATTATCAAAACATCATTTAATCATATGTAAGTTTCTGTTACAGTACAGATGCAAACAATACAAACATATAAACATTCAAATCAAAAGAATTACACTTTGATTTGAATGTTTAAACATAGATCTAAAATTAAAATGTTGTCTAATCATATAAAAATTTCAGTTTTGATTTATCTAAATAAATAAACCAATCAATTCATATAATAAACAATTCGAACTACATAAATCATTTTCATGTCAAATGAGACAATATTATACACATATAAATTATGATATTCGATTTTATACATTAAAATATTATATCAAAATTATTAGAATAAAAGGATCATACCTTAATTCCAAATCCTTGAAGTACACCTTGAAACATTGAATTTTTCCTTTAGATGTAGCCAATGAATCGTACCTTGAATGATGAATCAAATAACCTAAATTCAGCCTCCAGATGTTGCAAGGATCAAGAGACAAGAACCACATTGAATTTATTTGTTGTGTTTGAATTTGTTTTATGAAATTTTTATTTTCACGGAGGCCATTAAGGGAGAGGAGGAGAGCTTAAAGAAAGAAAGATGAAAAAAATGTCTACCTAAAACAAAACGTGAATAAGGATAAGAGAGAATATATTTTAAAAGAAAACGTTAAAACCTTTTCAATTTCCTCCTTTAAAACCTTCCTTATTTAATTCCAAAATTAAGTTACCAAATCCTCTTCCATCCTCTTCATATATTTGGTAGAATAAAATAAAGAGAAAATGACAAAGTTCATTTCATAGATGATATTTAAGTGATTCACAAAAAGGAGATTTATTTCCTTTTTTATTTCATCCTTTAGATTTTCAAATCACATTTGAAACCTATCCTATTTTTCATCATGCATGTGGGCCTCAATGAAAAATTCTAAAAAACACTTAACAATTAATATATTGAAATCTAATTTAAATATTTTATTGATATCGAACAACAATACGCACGTTTATAACTTTTATAGACGTACTTTATTAAGTACTAATTCAAACAAATCAAATGAAGTTTAATAATTAATATTTCATAAATATTAATTAATTTAATTAATTTACAACAATTTATAAATTAATTAAATTATGTGGTTCATTTAGAGTATTAATCGTTACAGTTGTGCGACTCAAAGGTGTAAATACAGTCAACGATTAATATCGAACTATTCAAATATCAATATTCACACGTCACTTAGCAGGTGGTGTGCCATTTTGGCTGAATTTATCACTTACACGTCTTTGGTAAAATCCAGTTTTACTTATTATAAGCGGTACCTGATAGTGAAAATTATTTACACCAATTCTCTTCGTCAAAACTATATCACATTAGGACTTATGAAATTTGGTAACGGTCAAAATTCCAATATCGTCCACATTCAACTTTATAACCCAAACACAAAATCCTTGGTTCAATAATAACAATTATTATTAACCGAACTACTATGGCCAGAGACTTTGACTTGGAGTTGACAGCAATTGACTGTGATACTAACCTCATATAACTAAGAAGACGAATCCTCTCTTGAATAGTGTTTCACTTCCAATTCTTTCGCTCGACCCAACTATAGTCGTTCGATGGACGTCATGCCACGATTTAACAATAATAAAAGCAAGACTTCCACATTAATGATCGACTGTATTCTCAAGTCGAAAGAACTGCGTAAACTAGTCACGTCGATATTCTCTGCTTAACTTTAGTTATATTAACCAACAGAAAACTATCGACTGAGTCATTCCATAGTTATCCAATAACTATCAGTACGTAACCCCTTCGTGCCCTTAGCAGTCATGAGTAATACTCTGCCCAACATTTGGAGAGCGTTATATACTCTAGTCTCAACAGATGTATCGATATCCAGTCTCGATACATCTTGACTAGGAATATTTAAAATGGAATATTTATTTTCATTGTAATAAATTACTCACGGTTACAATATTTTGTAACTACTATCACAAAACATACCATTTATGATTTACTATTAAATATACTTTTAATTGAATTAATTAATTAATATAACATATTATATCAAGTATACAATAGAAAGAAAACACCTTTTAGTTTGAACAAGATTGGTCATCAAGTTATATGTATGTAGCAAATTACATAATTATCCCTAGAGTATACCCAGTTAATAATCTAAGTACTAACATCAGCCTGTATAGTTATAAAAGGCCGTCATTACAATTGTTGATACGTATAAATAACGTAATGCAATGAAAATAAATATTATGGTAGGCAACACCCAGCTCCTCTCCAAGAGCTCAATGAATGTTAACTAAAACTCACCTTTCTCAAAACTACTCGAAAGAGCACTCGAGAGATTAAGGGAAAATAAAACCACGAGTCAGACGAAAGTCTGGTTTGAGAAACTCAAGAAATATGTGGCCAACATATAATAATACTTTTGAGACCGCTTGGAATGTCATAATTGTTATACCCTTAAAGAATCACAATCTAATAAGTACATAAGGTGATATAATAGATAATGTCTAGGGTGAAGAATATAAATCGAAAAAAAGCTACGTCGCTTGCATCTCACGACACAACAATATTGGATCAGTATACAATCAAAACCATTAAGTTACGTTCGCATATGGATTTTCCACGAAGACGCCTCCAGCTTAAAAGCTAAACCGAATCTTCGTGACAAGGATTAGAAATAACCTTTCGATCATTGTATATCTCTAGATAAAATATACCATAAGGTAAACACAACTGGCCCACACCCAAAAGAGCGAATTTGAACCATGTGGAACCAAGTATCATCAAATCCCGCTGTGCAACATATCGATAAGCATACTCTAGGTATGAAGTTGATACACCCCCAAGGGTTGGCTAAACCTATCATGCATCCTACTCTGTCTTTAGTTGTGTACCGATGGTGAAGTCAAATTCAGCATCTCAACACATGAGCCATCATTACTCGAATAGATCACGAATCCCTAATTGGATTCCAGCATCTTGAACAGATCCACTTTCAAGAGATAGATCATGTTTCTCAGTCTTAAAGTGGTTTTCGATAAGTAAAACACTTACTGATCTCGGTCTCTTTAAGACTAAATCAATGAATTTTCGGTTAACTTAATTCTAATTCTTTAAAAAATAAGTAAAAGTTACAGACAATTCATATGAATGCTCCTCCTTGGGGGTTCCCAAAGCGTATGAATCCATAAAGCTTTTTGATATTTCTTAAGTTAATTTAGTCATATGAAACAATAATGAAACGATTGCATATGGAAACTAAGTCTTGTATACTTATCACATTTCCAGTCTTTTCAACTTCTATTATTCCTCGATTAAGAATGAAGCCCTGTAGATTAGAGTACCAGTGCTTCTACACCCTACTCGAATCATCATTCTTAATTCTCACAGATAGAATAAAGTCTACTTCATCGGCATTTAGTGCTAAGCACAGAACTAAATACTTTCCATACACTATTAACACACACAAAGCACGATCAAGTCACATGAATGACTTTTAATCCCCTTTGTATTTAATTAATCTTTTTGTTAATTAAAACTTGTTTTTATTAGTAAAACTCCTTTATGAATTAAACTTCTCTTATTTAATTAAACTTCTTATAAATTAAAACTTAACTTATTTAATTAAACTTCTATTAAATTAAAATTTAACTTGTTTAATTAAACTCCATTATTAATTAAACTTCACTTTTTAATTAAACTTCATATAATTTAAAACTTAACTTATTTAATTAAACTTCTATTAAATTAAAATTTAACTTGTTTAATTAAACTCCATTATTAGTTAAACTCCTCAATTAAACTTCATATAAATTAAAACTTAGCTTATTTAATTAAACTTCTATTAACTTAAAACTTAATTTATTAAATTTCTTATAAATTAAAACTTAACTTATTTAAACTTGTATATGAATTTAATTTCTCTTTATAAAAGATATATACTTGTATTCTACTATTCATGTATTTTACTATTTGCGTTTTTTTGGCAAAGCCAGCGGGGTTAAAAGGGCCCCTACCTATAACAAGTAAAAAGTATTACATGCATAAATAGGAGATACAATGATAAACATGGGAGAAGAAGGACCAAAAACAAATGGATAAAGGAAACAAAGGCGAGCCCGAAGGAAAGTACAGAGAAGCTCGAAGTAGCTAATAGGAAAACACCAAGCATCAAATTACTCAACTTGAGATATAAGGCAAAGCATAATCCCGAGGATAGACCCGAAGTATTGTACATGCGGACTCGAAGCACATCAATCATATTGCCTTCCATTTCTCCTCCTCAGAAGGACTGAAGTGGAATATCAAATATTTCATTGCATCATAGATGCCCCTTGCCATATCTCTGTATATCATCATCCGCGTAGCTCTTTTATGTTTAAATATGATTTCATTTCTGGCTTTCCATAATTTTGAAACAAATACCTTCAACATTATCAAGAGTTGAATAGAATGCCAAGTCTTCCATTTTGTTGCCTTGTATATATTTGCCCATTCAATTGCACTATCCCACACTGGGTTACCATATCCCCTTTTACCTTAATTTTCTTCCAGAGAAAAAATGAGAAGGAGAATTTGAAAAACAAGTGTAAGTTCTCTTCCTCATTGCTTCTACATAATACACACCAGGTCTCTATAGCTATCCCCTTAGTTGCCATATTAGATAGTATTCAAGGCATTTCTAATGACCTTCCAAAGCATGAAATTCATTTTTTCATTAGTGTATCTATTCCAAATTCTGCCATACCACATAAATTTAGGGAGCTGATCTTCATGAGATAATGACTTGTACACTTTAGCTATATTGTGCTCCTTACTCTCACTCAACCAACTATATTCCTCGTCTTCATAAAATGTATACCTTGTATTGTTAAATTTGCGCCAAATATCATCAATTTGTCTATTTCCAGACAAGGGAATTAAAATAACTCCATTTCTTATATATGATAATGCTCTAGTATTTTCAGGTATTCCAGATGTCTGAATCTGATCATGGTTTAATACTCTCCTTAAAATAATACCTCTATAAATCCAAGGCGTAGACCAAAATTTAGCTTTACTTTGGCAGTTCATTTCAACTTGCAGCTGTGTTATGCACTTGTCCCTAGTCTTTAGAAGGAATTTCCAAACCCAGCTTTGGCTTGCCTAGCCTCTGTCATCCATATATTTTCATTTTTCAAATTGTGAGTTAAGGACTAGGCGACCCAATTATTGTCATTTTAGTTGAGCATGGTATCAAAATGTTTGGAGAAGGCAGCATAATTCCAAATCATCATATTTGTAATGCCTAAACCCCCATTTTTTTAGGAACTTCAATTTTACTAAAAGAAATGGGAGATAGTTTTCACTGTTAACAGTACCCGACCAAAAAATTGTATTGGAGCCAATCTAATCATGGTCATGAGTTTGTTAGGGAGAATAAATATCCTGCACCAATAAACTTTCATTGACATGATCAAAGATTTGATGATAACCAGCCTTCCTGGTTGCGATAAAAATATGTTATTCCATCTATTAATTAGATCAATTATTTTCTCATACAGGGTTATGCATTGAAGGAGAGATATTATTTTGGTAACAAGAGGAACACCTAGATAATTCATATTATTGCTTAGGAGGGGTATCATTTTTATAAGTTGCTGGTAATGCAGTTTCATGGAGTCTGTTGTTCCAGCTATCAAAATGTGAGATTTTTGATTGTTTGTTCTAAGGCCAGAAAACTTGTAGAATTCCTCTAAAGTGCGAATGATAATTTGAAGGGATTTATCACTTGGTTTAGAAAATATCACCAGATCATCAGCAAATGCCAATGAAGTGATCATAGGCATTTTGCATTTGGGATGCAATGCAAATTTCTTCTTGAGAACTTGGCACTGCAGGGCTTGAGTGAGAGTTTCCATCACCAATATAAATAGATAAGGAGAGATAGGGTCTCCTTGACGTAATCCATTTTTCCCATGAAAATATACAATGGATTGCGAATTGATAACCAAAGAGTATCTAACAGTTGAAATACATTGGTATATCCAATTGCAGAATTGTCTAGGGAAGTTCATTAATTTCATGATGTGTAGGACCGCCTCCCATTTTATAGAGTCAAAAGCCTTTCTTATGTCTATCTTCATCATAGCTCTAAGGGAAATGTGAGAGGAAGTATAACCATTAAGTAATTCATGAGTTAACAGTATGTTATGAAGAATATTTCTTCCAGGGATGAATGCAGCTTGATTTGTAGATACCAAATGATTTATTACTGACTTTATTCTAGCTGCTAAAATTCTAGCTATGCATTTGTACATGATATTGCAGCATGCCACTGGTCTAAATTGAGTAACATCATTAGGGCAATCAACCTTGGGTATTAAGGCTAAGTTAGTAGAGTTTATGGATGACAATAATTTTCCGGTGTTGAAAAAATTGTGCACAGCCTTTATCACATCAGGGGAAACAATGTCCCAGTATTGTATGAAAAACACAGCATTGTCAAGCCCACCACATGCATATTTTTTCATGTTGAAAATTGGGTCTTTTATTTCAGAATCAGTCACTGGGGAGATTAGGAGCCTTTTCTGTTGATCATTAAAGACTTAATAGGGAGTAAAGATGTGAAGGAATCATCAAAAGTAGAATTATCATCATACCCAAGCAATGAAGTATAATATTCAAGAAAGGATGAATTTACTTCACCAGGAGAGGAATGAATATTGCCATTCATATCTTTGATGTAGTGGATGTTCGCTTTGGAGTTCTTTAGCTTGAGAGAGGCATGATAAAATTTTGAGTTTTTGTCACTATATAATTCAAAATTCTCTCTGTTATTTTGCCTTATCATGTGTGATTCATCTGAAATAGCCTTTTCAAGTCTCTGTATTAAGTTGTTTTCTCTACTCGAAAGGGATAGGTCCATAGAGGAGTTCATTATTTGCAGTTGAACCTTTTCAAGTTCCTTTTGTACGATGTTATACATTTTATCACCTGTTCCATACTTGATTTTAGCCCACTGCCGAAGACGAGTCTTATTATTTTTAAGCTTTTGCTGAAGCTTCAACATGGGATTACCAAATGCCTTCAAGTCCCAAGCTTTTCTCACTACTTGCATAAAAGAGTTTACATTTATCCATATATCAAAAAATTTAAAATTTACCTTTTTGTCCATGGCAGCCTCTCCAAAATGAAGAATTGAAGGACAATGGTCAGATAAGATAGGCATAGGGATGTGGATGCTAATGGAAGGCCAAGATGATAATGTTTTGAAGTTAGCAAACCCATGATAAATTTTGGTCATAATTCTAAAGCCACTTCTGCTATTATTATTCCACGTGTATGGGGAGCCATTAGAAGGAATTTCAATGATTGATGCATTGTGCATTGCATTGTTAAGGGGAGTAAGATCAGAAAGTGAAAGGGGGATACCTGCATTTTTGTGAGAAGAGAGAAATGAGCATTTGAAATCTCCAATGACTATCCAAGGATGTGAATCCTGACTAAGAAAAGGAAGATAATCATGAAGTTTTTGTCTCCGGAAAAGGGAGTTTTCATCATATACAAAAGTGAAGTACATTGAAGAAGAGGATGAAACCATGTTTGCATGACGATGGATGAACCGACTATCAGCCAATATGATGTCCAATGTGATAATAAGTGGATTGAACATGACAAGAAGCCTTCCATAAGGAGCATGAGATAAGTTTGTAATGTAAGACCATGAAGGGTTGATAAAAGCTGCTGCTTTAGCAGATAATTCACTGTTGAGTTTAGTTTCAGAGATAGAAATAATAGAAAGTTGGTTATCATGAATAAGCTTTTTAATTTGAACGAGTTTGCATTCTTTATGAGCCCATCTAATGTTCCACGCCGCAATATTGTGCATCATTTATTATACTATTGGGAGGTTTTTTAGAGAGAGTCCAGTTCTTCTAATATAAGATGTTGTAGAATTTTCAGGGCCATTATCTCATCATCAGAGAAAGAGTCAGGGAATATATGAGAGGCTGTGTGGTCATTTGTTGCTTTAGAGTTGAGAAATTTGGCTTTAGCTAAAAGTTTGAGAGATGTTAAGGATTTTGATTTTGGTTTGTTTTTCTTGTTTGATTTTTTGGAGTTTCTTGGTTTCTTTTTGGATGAAAGGGAAGGCAATAAAGGGGGATTAATGGAGTTATGCTGAGATGATGATAAGGGAGATTCAAATATTGAATGCTTAGCAATATACATATTTGGAGATATTAGAATTGGAGGAGCTTTTATAAATCTATCATGCACAGGGGTTTCATTGTGCATGCCCATGCACATGCTTTGTTCCACGTTATTATTGAGGAGAGAGGAATTTGCTACCATGCACTTTTGGGGTGATTTCTCAATACCAGTTCGAAGCACCAAGCCTAACTGAGTATTCTGATCATGTACATCTTTATCTTCTTATATTTTATTCTACCGTGTTACTTCAAATGCTTTGGCTTTGTCATTATTCACTTTACTTATGTTATCAGAGAGCTCAACATTGTTGTGTCCATTTTCACCTACAGTTACTTCAATCATTTGAACAGTTGTATCTTTTGCCCCATCATCATTCATTATTATTTCACCTTCCTCTATATCCAATAGGACATCAAATGAATTACCCAGACATAAATTAGACTGATTTTCATTACCATTATTTATATCATTTTCTTTCACCTTTCCATATTGATCATCATTTTGAGTTTTTCCTGTATTTTGCAATTTCCCTTCATCTATTACATTGTCATTTTCATTTTAAGGCATAATTGATATTTGATGGTCTGGTTTCTCCTTCAAATTATTTTTCCTACAACTTACTTTCTTCCATATTTGTTTACTCTTGTTTCTGGACTGATCATAATTTCTTTTGTTTCTCTTTTCCTCTTTTATCTCTTTATCATTTCCTTTATTTTCCCTTCTTCTTCTCCCACCTCACTAAATTGACATAATTCTGTTTGATGGCCAAAAACTTTGCAGGCAGTACAAATTTCTGGTTTCCACAAGTAATTAACATAAATTAGTTGGCTATTTCCATCAGGGGATTGAACTAAGAAGGAGTCTATCAATTCTTCATTTGGCATAACTTCAATTAAGCACTTGGCATATTGAAGCCTCGTCATCTTTTCTGTAGATTCATCTAAACACACAAGCGTACCCAATCTGTTTGCTAGCCAATTTATGCCTAAAGGTGACCAAGCAAACATGGGGATATTTGACATTTGCACCCACACCGGTACTTTTCTCACCGAACCACAAACATTGCTCATCGATGGTTCCCATTTCATTATAATGAACAATTTATTTCTGATTATTATTGGATCACTTTGAATAATTTTTTGCCTGTCCATTCCATCAAATAACAGAAACAGAAATATCAAACCATCAGATTTCACTTGAATATTACCTTGCATTCCCTAACTTTTTTAAGATGGCCCACCATTACCGTATAAGAAAGAGGTTTATCTAAGAAAACCCCCCAGGAACTCACCCCACACTTGAGACCCATCACTTATTACTTCAGGAGGAGGAATCAAAGTTTCACCATCGAAGGAAAGAGGGACATGAACAGGAGTGTACTTCCCTGTGTTCCTTGGCAAACGCTTAAAGAGGGAAGTCCATTCATGTTCAGGATTGGCAATGAATTTTAAAGAGGAAGAGGGCTGATGTTGAGGAGGAGGACAGTTTATAGGAGGTTCAAGAGGAAGGTTGATGTAATGAGCATGTATGAATGGAGAAGATGAGGGTGGAGGATTTGGAGGAACATCGGGAGGAGGTTGAAAGGGAGACGTGAGAGGAACAAAAGGTACTACGAAGAGTATAAGGAGGCTTACTGCACGTAAAGAGGACGGAGAGGGATTGATTTAAGAAGAGGTTGATGTGATAGGCACGAACGAGGGAAAGGGGGAGGCTACCATTTTCCATTCACTTATACTATATTTTACTATTCACCTATACTGTATTTAACTATTCACTTATATGTAGTTTACATTTATTTATACTCTTTTCTATATTTCAAAAGTATTCATATACTTATCTCAAATGATATAAGTATATTCATAAATCATTAACAGGATTTACTTATTTTGAAATAAAATCAAAGAGGTTAAAAACAAATGTTACTTAAACATTATTACTATAAACCTACTATTTATTTATACTCTTTTCTATACATCAAAAGTATTCATATACTTATCTCAAATGGTACAAGTATATTCATAAATCATTAACATGATTCGCTTATTTTGAAATATAATCAAAGAGGTTAAAAACTAATGTTACTTAAACATTGTTACTATGAACCCCTTCTCTTTTATAAATTAATTTTACATTTTCTATCTTTTTATAAAACATCCCATATTTTTTATTATCTTTCAAATTCCATTATTAATGATCTAATTATATACTTAAGGGTTAAAGGCAAGTGTTACTTAAACATTTGGCACTACAAACCAAATACCATGACTTATAGTTATATTTAAAATATTCATCACTAAATATTTAATTATATTCCTAAGTATAATATTAAAATGGCTTAAAAACAAATGTTACTTAAACAATGTTTACTACAAACCCAAAACCATTTGTTTACTTATTATTAACTTTAAGACATTCATTTTAAAGGTCAAAGAATATCTACACTTATTAATTAAGGCAATACACTTTTAATTGAACTTCTCAAAACGATTTATTTAATTTAAGTGTTAAAAATTCAAACTTTCTTTACTACATTTATAAAATACTTAACTTACTTCTTAAAACTTATATATATAAATACTTCTAAAATACTTATAATTATGTTAAGACACATTTAAACTACTTAAATGTATATTATATATATATAATATTATGTAAAAATAATAAATTTTGAAATAAATGAAAAAACAAAAATAAACATGTTTTAAATTAAAAGCCCCTTAATTTAAAATTCATAAATAATTATTGGAAATATATTTAAACTTGAAACCAATTTTAAAACACTCTAAATTAAGTTAGAAACCAACCTGGAAAGATTATAGAAAATAAATTAATTTAAATATCATTTTTTACACAATTTATAAACCAACCAAAACAATTCGCAACATTTAAAAGGTGTTTTAGAAGCAAAAGACGACATTCCAGAAATGCTATCTAAAGTTTCTGGGCTGTTTTAAAAGATTTTGCTACAACTTTGCAACTAGTTTTCGACATTTAAATAGTTGATATTTGATCCAAAATTTTTACAGTAGCTAGTATACTTAGGGTACTTAAAAACCATGAAGTGAATCCCCTAAGAATATCTTTATTTATTTTATAAAAATTCCTAAAAACAATATATTTTTCCAAAGTGCTTATATAGTGACTATTAAACTATGACATTTGCATTTCATTCAACTAGTTACTAAATAATTCAAACTCAAAAATTTTCACAATAAGAATAATATATATTTTACTTGTTAAAATAGTAAAGCAACTCCTAAGGAAGTCTTTACAGAATTAAAAGTTATTTCTCAAAATAAGGTATTTAAATGTCGATATAACGATCTTTTTTACTTTAAAATTTTTACCTTTGTTTGACTCGCATTGTAAATGGAGTGGGTGCGTGGATTTAACGAAAAAGTCCCACATCGTAGGATATTTGTAATAATCGTGGTATATATATGGGATTGGCGGCACGTAACATTGGGGATTCCTTTTGTTACAATGTGTTGCCAAGACCAGATTATATGCTCGATGGAGGCGATAAAGGGATGTTCAATCGAGACGCCGGCATGGGAGACTTCGACCGTTGATGACGCTAGACATGGTGAAGCGAACGCGTAAGGAACGTGGGAATGCCGAAACTCAACATGGTATCAGAGCTCCATGGTTCGATGGGACCGGTACGATGCAGCGCAACCGAAGCATGGATCCAAAGGGGCTTGAGCATGGGATGCTCGTCAAGGTGGAGATATGGTTAAGCAGTCGCTCCTTCCTGCTTACGCGAACTCAGAGTAGCAGCCTGACCAACTACGAAAAGGACTCAGTATAACTCCAAGGTGACTTGAGCAATGCTCGCCAAGGTGGAGATTGTTAGGTATGGCTCACATTGTAAATGGAATGGGTGCGTGGATCGAACGGAAAAGTCCCACATCGTAGGATATTTGGAATAATCGTGGTAAATATATGGGATTGGTGGCACGTAACATTGGGTATTCCTTTTGTTACAATGTGTTGCCAAGACCAGATTATATGCTCGATGGAGGGATGTTCAATCGGGACGCCGGCATGTGAGACTACGACAGTTGATGATGCTAGACACGGTGAAGTGAACGCGTAAGGAATGCGGGAATGTCGAAACTCAACATACCATTCATACTATAGGCACTATTTTTGATGTTGTATTCGTTATTATGCATGCTTATCACTCTGATTCATGTTATGTTTATCATTTATGCATTTTGATTCATGTTATATTTAATGTTATTTATGGTTTATGCAATCTGCTTCATTGTTTATAGTCGGTATTACTTGATGATTATATTCAAAGTTATTCATGGGCTATTACATTCTGATTCATTCTTTAATATTCATTAAGTTGTCTTATCTCGTACTATAGCAACTTTGGCAGATATCATTTAGTGACTTGTCTTATCTCCCACTACAGCCATGTTGTGCATATATCATTCATTAAGTTATCTTATTTAACATTGTAGCAATTTCGGTAGATATCATTCAGTGACTTGTCTCATTACCCGCTGTAGCCATCTTCCTAACATTGAGTTATACATAAATTTTCTTTCAATTTTGATATAGTATATCAACATGGTGGACTACAGCCACACTTCTTAGTCTTCTTCATACTCATACAAAGGTCCTTTAAGTCACGGACTCCCTCCAAATCCTTCACTACCTCAACCATCGATGGAGTGGTATGTCTAAACGCAAGAAAGGAACTACGAAGACCCAAGGGAGGGTGAGAGAGATGAACAAGAGCATCAGTTAAGAGAAGAGGGAAGAAGACTTGGAGAACCATGTAGAAATAAGCATAAAAGTAGGCAAAGAGGGCAAGAACTCCTAATTAATGAACTGAAATAGAACATGAGGTTGATTGTAATGACTTGGAATCTTGAACATTTCATATTTAAATATTTGAAAGTATTTAAATATTTTAATCTTGAATTTAATATGATTAAATTTATTTAATAACTTTGTTAACCTTCTTTTAAATAATAACTAATGATAAGAAAATCATTTTTGAAATTTGTTTAGAAAATAATTATTTAAAGAAATATCGATAATGAGACTGAAAATCGTTTTATCGATAAACGACTTTTTACTTAATAATTTTTTTTCGAACTCTTTTGGAATTGTATAATAACATATGAACACTTTAACGACCAATTAAATCACCTCTCTTTATTAACAAAAGATTAATTAAAGTAAGAATAGATTAAGGGAGCATAGGAAACACAGACTCTTGATTTAAAAAGCAAAACATGGCACAAAACATGGCTTGAAAAAAGCGTCATTAAAGGAAAAAATTCTCCCTTGTTTGGTCGGCCATGTAGAGGGCATTTGGAAGTTATTTACACTATATATCATTCTCTCTTGTGTTCATTTGAATTCATTTCTTCATTTGAGAAAAAGTTGCAAAAAAGTAAAAGAAATAAAACTCTTCATCCTCTTTTCTCTCTTCAAAATCAATGCAAGCCTTGTCTAAACTTCACCAAACTCAAGTATGATCCTTGTATTATCACTACAACACTTCTTAGAAAGTCAAAGTAGAAGAAAAAAGAGGATTTTTGGTGCGCCTCTTCCAAGCCATGAGCTTTATGGAGGAATTTGAGCATAACCGTGAGCTTTAGGTTGTATGGTAGGAAGCATTATGTGCTTGCAAGGTAGAGGTAGGAAGTGGTGGCTTGATTCTTGTGTTTGGGTTTGAAAATAGGTGAGTTATCTCACCATCTTGCAAGTATATGAAGTGTATGTAATTGTTTGATTGTTGAAATATAAACGTTTAAGTGAAAAACAATGCAAGTTATCACTTTTGAACCCCTCTTTCTTTGGAAAGCAAACGACAATATATATGTATTATAATCTCTATTATAAACCCTCAAAAACTTGTAACTTAGCCATGACCTTGTGTAAACATGTTTGAAAATGTTGTATGTGATATAAAAGTGTGTATGTGATGTTGAAGCGAGAAAGTCACTATGAAAGCACATTGAATCCCTTGTATTTTACTTGCTTTAAAAGGATGTTTTATGTGTATATTATTAGATAATATAATTTGGTTGTTCTATAAATATCTTGTAGTGTTTTCGACAGTGAAGAATTGGCTTGAAAAGTTGTGGAAACAATTTAATAAAATTGTAAATTATTGAAGCGAAAAAGTCGTTATGGATGCACTTTGAAATCGCTTTGTGTTTGGCGATTTCAAAGTTAACATTGGAAAAGTTGTTTTAATATGTAAAATATAAGTACTTACTAATGTAAAAATATCAATTAAAAGGGTCTAAAATGTTGAAGTTGATACCAAGATCCCCAAATTGAGAAGCCTTAACCATCAGAGATGAAGAAGAAGGTGTTGCGGTGGAGGAAGAAGAAGTGTTCGGTGATGATTTTGGAAGCTAGGGATTCATTCGTTCGGTGAAGTAGTTTAGAGCAGCTGCCGCTCTAAATTGCCGAGCAATGGAGGAAGACCGAACGAGATTTCTCGTTCAGTAGTGAGTTCATTCGGAGGAAGTACTTCAATTTGGAGCGGTGAAGAAGACCGAACGAAAGCATAGCGTTGGAGCGGTGAAGAAGACTGTTTAATGACAAATTTTCTATCGGTTTAGAAAATTGCCGATAAATTTTGAATTAATTTTAACTGCAAGCGCACGACGTACAATTTTAGTACGTGGCGAGTACGGGTCGATCCGTAGGGAATTGTCTTAGATTTTAAAAATAAATTCAATCAAATTAGACCAAAGTGAGAGGAAATTGTTAACTACAAAAATTAAGCTAAAACTAGAATTAAAATGTGATTTAAAAACTATTAGACTAGAGAATAATTTAGAGGCAAATCCACTCTCATATTTTTGTAAATCAACAAACAAATAATTTATGATCTCTAGTTATGATATTAAGTGAAATAATTTTTGCATTTATCATAGGTATGGTTTATTTATGTTATTAATTAACATAACTCAAACCATCAAACTATAATACAACAATTATACCACTTATAGATTCTCATGAAAATGAAGCCAAAGCAAAAGCTATTTTAAGTATGATCTATTTACAATTGTAATTAGTAAGATAGATCATCAAATTTAGTTTTTACTTTCTTTTCAAAATCAACAATCAATTAGCAAATGATGATGTAAATTGTGTTTATGTTGAATAAGAATAGCTCATTTGCAAAAGCAACATAAGCTATCAAACCCACTTGTATAAACCTACATCAAAATTCACTTTCATGAAGCACAAATAAAGAGATCATAAATCATAGAGATGTTGAAATTACATAAAGTTAGAGAGCTTCATTACCCCTAAATTGAAGGGGTTTAGCTACTCATTTGTGTTATCAAATCAACACTTGTAAATTTCAACATTAAAAGCAAGGAAATGGAAACTAAGAAAAGGAAGAAAGAGAGATTAACTACTAACTACTTGCATAAAAAAGAAAAGCTACACTGCTTGCATGAATGTAAATTTATTCTACTAACAAAGAAAAGAGAATAGAAAACATCAACATAAAAGTAAATAAAAGCAAGTAGAAAAGAGAAGAGAAAGAGGCTTGGAAGCCATTTTTATTTCACTTTAATTTGTATTTACAACTTGCTAATTTCCTAAGTAAAAATAAGAGAGAGTAGAAGATCTTTACATGTACATAAGAGAGCTATTTATACATGCATAAAAGCCTAATTCAATTTTTTGGGTGCTTCCCAAAATGCTCTTTAGGAAGTGTGGTCACCAAGTAACCATTAGCCACTAACTAATCCATCATTAAATGTGCATGAAGCTTTAACCTCCACTTAGTTGTCCATTAGCTTCTAATTGTAGATTTAGATAAGTGGGTGGGGTCCCCCATGATCATGGGCTTGATTTATTTCCCTCTTCTTTCCCTTGTATTCATTTGTGCATGCATGTATCTTCATAAAAGCCTCTTCCATATGCATCCAAATTCCTATAAAAATCATCAAAAAATGTCCAAGTAAAAATTCTCAAATTGACACATGCACAAAATGACTATTTTGCCCATGAATGAAGATGAATATATGATGATTTGAAAATAATTGAATTTTGGTTTTAAACATGTCAAAATTCCCAAATATGATATTTATTTAAATAAAAATAGATAAAATATGGATGTAAATATATGCACATTTACGTGCACATCAAATACCCCCACACTTATCTTTTTATTCGTCCTCGAATAAAGGAAAACTAAGATAAATCCATTTTCGTAGGGAGCACGATTGCATTGAGCGTATGCAACAAGCCGTTAAACCTCTGGGTGTTCCTAATAGGACGAGTGTTGTCTCGTGAGGGTTTTCAGTGGATACTACCCACAAAATCCAAATGCAAAGTGAAATTATTTACAAAATGCAAGATTTATTTACAATGGGATGAATGCAAGTTTTTGAAAGTATTTACAAATGAAGGATTTAATTTCAAATTGACACTAATAAGTTAAATATAAGTTTTGGTTATTATCAAGAAATTTAAGTCCTTTTACTTGTCAAAATTTCCAACAAAAGTTAAGTTATCATAACAAATAGACTATAGTTTGGCTAGTTATTTCGGTTGATAACACAATGTAATTATGAAATGGATCCTTAGTTGATTATCAAAGTTTGTCAAAATGGTATTCTCATTTCTTTTCAATAACAAGTTAAATCAAACAAGTAAAAGTAGTGCATAGATTTCAATTTCTTACTCTCTCTTATTTGAAATTTTATTGATATTAACAATATTTACATATGCCTAACTCAGGTAAACTGAGGCCAGATATATTACCCGTGCACTGCCTTGCGGACTGATGTAAGGGGAATACAGAGCATGGCGAGTGAACACACAAGTGTGAACACTTATCGACTGTAGGCGTTATTAAAAAGAAATTTTATATACATACACCTAACTCAGATAAACTGAGGCCAGATAAACCAATCGTGCATTGCCTTTCGAGCTTACGTGAGAAGGGTACAGAGTATGGCGAGTGAACACACGAGTGTGAACACATGACTCTAGGTGTTAAAAATTATATACATATATACAAATGTTTTTTTTACTTATATATTTTTTTGTGTTTTTTTTAAGTTAAGAGAAAGAGAGAGTTTTGCAAAATCATCTTAGCACCATTTAACTTAGAAGATAAAATGTTATATCCTTTACTTTAAATTTACCACTTTCATAAACAAAGATTTTCAATTAGAACATACTTCGTAATTAACACATATAAACCTTCCTATATACTAGTTAAACCATTGTTATTTGTAATCAAACTTAATTTTTATTTTTGTTAAGACAAATAAATTTTCAAAAATTTCAATTTACTAACCAAAACTTATACTTATCCTATAGTGTTTCTTCAAAAATAAATCAAAATGCTAAAAAGAAAATGTTTTTGGAATTTAGAAATTTTGATATTTTTTTTCTTTTTTTTAAGTTAAAAGAAAATGAAAATTCAAAAAAATGCCATGAAAAATTTAAACAAAATGAAAATGAGACCCCCCCCCCCACACACATAATTTTTAACTGTGTGTCCCCACAGTCAATGCACGATATAATGAGTGTAACGGGGAAAAATATGTACATATTTAAAAAAGAGGGTTGACATTCTTACTAGATGTAGCTTGGCTCATGAAGAATCATGAGCTCCTCCTCTTGGTTATTTGGCAATTCCAAGAAAGGTTTCAAACGATGACCGTTGACTTTGAAAATCGATCCATCCCTAGGGTTTTGTAATTCTATGGCACTGTCTGGAAAAACAGTTCGTACCATAAATGGTCCGGTCCATCTCGATTTAAGTTTCCCAGGGAATAAATGAAGTCTTGAGTCATATAAAAGAACTTTTTGGTTAGGCGAAAACATTTTTCTTAGGATTGACTTGTCATGAAAAACTTTTGTACTTTCTTTGTAAATTTTCTCGTTTTCATACACGTCGTTCCTAAGTTCTTCAAGTTCGTTGAGTTGTAGTTTTCGGTTTTCGCCAGCTTTCTCAAGATCAAAGTTTAAGTTCTTTATTGCCCACAACGCTTTGTGTTCGATTTCAACGGGTAAATGGCAAGCTTTACCGTAACTAAACGAAATGGGGACATCCCAAGGTTAGTTTTAAAAGCAGTACGGTAAGCCCAAAGCGCGTCGGTCAACTTCTGAGACCAATCTTTTCGATTTTTGTTAATAATTTTCTCCAAGATTTGTTTTATTTGTCGATTTGAAACTTCAACTCTGCCACAAGTTTGAGGATGATATAGAGTGGATAACTTGTAGGTTATCGAGTATTTCTTCATTAATGTTTCAAAAGATTGATTGCAAAAATGGGTTCCGTTATCATTGATTATTGTGCGAGGTGTGCCGAACCTCGAAAAGATGTTTTCTTTAAGAAATTTCACAACAATTCTATGGTCATTGGTTTTGCAAGGAATGGCTTCGACCCATTTTGAGACGTAATCGACAGTGAGAAGGATATACAAGTTTCCAAAAGAATTGGGAAAAGGTCCCATAAAGTCGATACCCCAAACATCAAAGATTTCGATCGTAAGAATGGGGTTTAGAGGCATCATATCTCGTCAAGAAATTCGTCCAAGCATTTGTCATCGATCGCAAGTTCTGCAAAATTCGAATGAGTCTTTAAAAAGAGAAGGCCAATAGAAACCACACTGAAGCACTTTTTCCGCAGTTTTTCGAGGATCGAAATGTCCACCGCGCGCTTGATCGTGGCAAAACGAAAGAACACTCCTGATCTCATTATCTGGAATGCAAGGTCGGATGATTTGGTCGGACAATATTTGAACAAGTATGGATCGTCCCAATAGAAATATTTCACTTGGGACATGAATTTGCATTTGTCCTATTTGGACCAAGATGAGGGAGTTTCTTTAGTGACTAAGTAGTTCACTATATCAGCGTACCACGGATCGATAGAAATTGAAAGAAGTTGTTCATCGGGGAAGTTTTCATTGATTGGCACAGAAGATGGTGCGTTAGGAAGACGAGACAAGTGATTGGCTATGACATTATCAGATCCTTTTTTGTCTTTGATTGTAAGGTCGAATTCTTGAAGTAAAAGGATCCAACGAACCAAACGGGATTTAGCATCCTTTTTGGCAAAAAGGTACCGAAGAGCAGTATGGTCAGTGTAGACCGTGATGTGTGAACCTATCAAGTAAGGTCGAAACTTTTCGAGCGGAAAAACGACAGCTAGAAGCTCTTTTTCGGTTGTTGTGTAGTTGAGTTGAGCGTCGTTCAAAGTCATACTCGTGTAGTAAATACATGAAGGATTTTGTTGATGCGTTGTCCTAAGACAACACCAACAGAAAAGGTAGAAGCGTCACACATTATTTTGAAAGGAAGATCCCAATGGCGGCTAAGAAGACTTTTTTAGGCAATTGAGTGTGTCGCTTTTGGGTGCACAAGTCCTTAAGAAATTTCGCGTAAGTGGGGACTTGCTGAAGGATATCAAGAAGCGGGATGTTCACTTTCACTTGTTTAAAAATTTCCAACATCTTTTCCATTTGGTCCGAGTGTTTCTTTGGTCGAAGACGATGTGGAAATGGAACACGATACTTGGTAGGTGGGTCTACTCGAGTAGAAGAAGAATTTTGATTGGCATTCGATTCAACGTTTGGCTCCATGTTCTGTTCAGATTCGTTCGTTGTTTTAGAAGTGTCGAGAGAGGTTTCCGGTAAATCGTTTGGATTAACGAATTGATTATCGATTTCTTTACCGGAACGTAGAGTTGTGATAGCATTCAATTGGGTGACGTTGCTATCTTGAACAACATGGGCTTGATTTGAATTTGCCTTTTGATTTCTGGGATTTGGAAGGGGCTGGCTTGGGAATGTTTCTGGTTCGCGTTCACTTACAGACGTGGCTAATTGACTCATTTGCATTTCAAGTTTTGCAATCGATTGGTTTGTGTTTTGCATATATAAGGTCAATAAATTTTGCAAATTGTTGTTTGATTGAAGACTTTGAGTGGTTGCTTTAGCCAACGTTTCAAGAGTTTTCTCAAGCGAACTTAAACGTTTATCGTCTTGGGGAGGATGAGCAGAATTTGGTTGAAAATTTGATTGTTGCGGTTGATTATGAGATGGACCCTCAAAGTTTGGTTGAAAATGGTTGGGTTGAAAGGGAGGATTCGAAGCATCATTCGGAAATGCTTGAAAATTGGGACGAACCGTATTCGTGTTGGGATTGTTTTGGTTCCAAGCAAAATTTGAATGATTTCTCCAACCAGGATTGTATGTTGGAGAAAATGGGTCATTTTTGGCTTTATTGAAAGCATTGATTTGTTCGACATAATTGGGACACTGATCAGCTATATGATTAGGATCGTTGCATTTATAACACATCGGTTGGGAAGCTTGGTTCATTTGATTCGATGAGAAAACGTTATCGAATTTTTTAATTATTGTGTCGATCTTAGCTTCCAAAGCAAAAGAAGATCCTATCGAGTGTGCACTCGATCGTGAGTAAATTGATTTTTCGTTCGAACGTTCCCATTGGGATGATTTTTTGGCGAGGTTTTCAAGAAATTGCCTAGCATCGTCGTGATGTTGGGCAAAAATATTGCCTTGGCACATTGATTTGAGCATGGTTCGTGAGCTGTTTTCAATTCTATCGTATAAGATTTGGCAAATCGTCCATTTTTCAAAGTTATGGTGTGGACATTTTATCAAAAGCTCTTTGAATCTTTCAAAATATTTTCCGAATGGTTCTCCCTTGAATTGATGAAAATTTACAATTTTTTTCGGATTCTACTCGTTTTTTCCAAAGGGTAGAACATTTTTAAGAAAGCTTTTACGAATTCTTCCCAAGTTTTAATCAAGTTCGATGGTAAGTTGTACAATCATTTTTCAGCATAATCCATAAGAGCGAATGGGATTAGTCAAAGTTTAATTCCATAATCGGAAAGTTGTTGGAGTTTAATGGTTGGGCAAACTTGTTCGAATTTAGTCAAGAAAATGTATGGGTCATCGTTCTCGAAATTGCCAAATTTCGAAAGCGTGGCAATATGGTTCGAGTGGATTTCAAAATGGTTACCCGTAGGGGCGGGTAACGTGATGCAAGATGGAATAGAAACTCTATCGGGAAAGATTCTATCCATAAGAGTTCGAGGGGCGTTCTTGTTCGCCATTTGGGGAGGATCGTCTGTTCGAGTTAAACGATTAGTGGTTGAGTCGTGAGTCCAACGATTTGTTGTTGTGTCATGAGTCCAAGTACTCATGCACAAGTGAAATTCGAGAAGAGAAAGAAGTTAGAAACGAGTTTAGAGAATGAAAGAAGATTTGAAAAACGAAGTGAAAAATTTGTTTGTTTTTTTTACAAGAAAGAAAACTATTTACCAAGTGAAATTTATTTTCAAAAGAGAAGTTTGATTTTTGGCTTTTCAAAATTTTTTATATGTTTTTGTTTCTGTATTTTTTTTTTGAATTTTCGAATTTTCAAATATTTACCAAAAGGATTTTTGTTTTTAGAAAATGGAAATTTGATTTTTGTTCTTTTAAAGATTTTATATTTTTTTGTTTTTGATTGAAAATTTTCAAAGGAAAAGATTTTAAAAGGATTTTTTTTGGATTAAAAACTAAGTTAAGTAAAATTTACAATTTTCTTTTTGGATTTTTTTTTAAATATGCATGAACTAATGCAACGAAATGAATGCAAAGAACTTAATTACAATTTTCTGTCCTTACGAGCTCCTAACCCAAAATTGTATAATCACACTTTGTCTTAAATCAACAAAAATATTTCCCAGCCAGGTAACGGGCATGGATTATCGATGCACCACGAATCACCGTAGCAATGCAACCGAAGGTTTAAGTACCTTCAGTGGAACAACCACTATAATATTTACGAATCACCGTAATATTTATAAATGGTTATTACTCTGCCGTAGCCTAGACACCAAGAAATAAAATTGTTCAAAGAAAACAATTATGAAGATACAATTAAGCCCTAGATGAGCTAGCGACACCGTTAAGTCGGATGTCTAACCTTTATTATTAGTCAAATTCTACGATGAAATACGATTTGTGGGCTAAGGAAAGGGTGTTGAAATTCCTCACTTTATGTGAATTGGGGTATTGCCCTTAAAAAAGAAAATAAGATGAGATGAATGCAAAGCAAAAATTAAACGTGAATTTACAATGCAACTAAAATGAAGTTTGTGTTTGTTTTTGGATTTTGGATTTTGAAATTTTTTTTATATATAAATGCAAATGCAAGCAATGAACAATGCAATTCAAATAAAAACAAGAGAAATGGGGCACGA
Source organism: Allium fistulosum (assembly GCA_030737815.1). NCBI lineage: Eukaryota > Viridiplantae > Streptophyta > Magnoliopsida > Asparagales > Amaryllidaceae > Allium > Allium fistulosum. The sequence continues at coordinate 1,297,699,746 of CM060904.1, read as the reverse complement.
TACCAGAGCGTGCAGATTATTAGCAATTTATTTATTTTTATTTTTTTTAAGCGGCGATTTTTTTAGCAAAGCAATTATTAGAAAGCAATTCTACTTCTTGATTTTCTGCTATGGCAAACTGAAATGAAAAACAAGATATATACAATATTTTTTTTCTTTTTAAGAGGTTTTTTTAAAGGAAAAAACAAAATAAAACTAAAACAATTTTAAACAAAAGAAAACTAATTTTAAATTTTTTTAAGAGAGAAAAGGAAGGCAATAGATTTTTGTTTTTTTAAGAGAATTTAACAAAAGAAAGATTTAAAACAAATTAAACTAAACTAGAAAAGAAAAAATAATAAATTAGAAAACAATTACATAAAGCCCACAAAGCTCGGCCCGTTAACAAATCTTTGTTTTGTTTTTTTTCCTTCGTTCTAAACAAAAAGAAAGAACGCGCGAATAAAAATCAGAACTTTGCAAAATCCCTAACTCTTTAAAATCCCAAACTCAAAAAGAAAATTGACAATCACAAATTGAAATATCACAATTGAAAATTGATTGCGATTTAGTTGAGGCGGTGGATTCGAGTTAATGTGTTGGGGGATTCGATGAAGTCGTGATCGAAGTTGTGGTCGAATGGGCAAAGTGGCGATCTGCGGCGGTTTGAGGGGATGGAATTTTGGGTCGTGGTGGTGAAGTGGCGGAGTTGAAGCGTGGCAGTTTCGGTTGAAGGTGGAGCTTCAGTTTGATTTGTAGCGGTTTGTAATTTGATGGTCCTGAATTTCGATTGGCAAGTGCTAGCTTTCGCGAATTGCTGAAGGGTTGTGGGTTGTAGAGGTTAGTCGAGAGGACTGAGGCGCAGTTTTGACTGGAAGGCAGTTGTGTTGGTGACGAATGGATTTTAGAGGTGTTGTCGAGGCTGGAATTGGTTGACGATTGTGGTGGGTGAAGTAGTTTCGACAGCAGGCGGTCGTGGGTGAATGGAAGAGACAATAAGTAGGTGGTTGAAAAAGGTGGAATATTTGTTGGTCTGTAGCAGGGAGGTAGGCACTGTGGTATCGTAGTGGTGTTATGGTGAATGTGGCTTGGAGCAGCAATTAGGTTGACGGTAAGATGATGGAGGAAACTGTAATGTACAAAGGAAAGTTCAAGGGGATGTTGACAGACGAAGTGAATGAGGGGGAATGGTGATAGAGTGGTGGAGCAGTTTGTGGTCTCTATTCTTCGAATGGTGGTGGATTGTCTGGTTTTGGTTACAGATAGTGGTTTTTCTATTGCAGTAGGAGATGGATAGGTTGGCCAGAGGAAGTTCTTGGAATGTAGAGGAAAATGTTATTTGGAGGCTTAGTTTTGTGGTTGTGTTGTGGTTGAATTGCAGGAGGTTGCACTTGTATTGCAATGTGAGGAAAGAGAAAGTTGTAGTGGTTGTTATCAGTGGTAGGAGGATTTGGGATGAAGGCAGAAGCTAGGTGGTGAAATGTAGAGCAGTAAGCAGGGTGGTCTGATGGTGAATGAGGAGAGAATGTTTGTGAAGGGGATGTTAAAATGTGGTAGGTGGTTGGTTAAGTTGAAATGCTTGTTTGTACTGCTGTCAGGTGGAGATGGAGGCAGTTAGCAGTTTGAAGTGGTAGAAGAAGACAGGCAGTAGTGGGTGAAGTGATATGTAATCAGATGATGATGGGTTGTAATGGTTGAGTATGGCCAGTGATGGCAAGACAGTTTGATGTTGATAATTCCCAGAGGAATGTGAAATTGGATTGTCGGGGCAGGTTGTTGAGGCAGTGGCAAGGTATGACTGTGGGGGAAAAGTTTGGTTTGTATGGTGGATATTTGGCTGTAGAAATTTGATAGAGAGGAGTTTGTAATGCATTTGATTGATGATTGATGAAGCACATCAGTGGGTGTGAAGCAGGGAACAGTAAACATAGAGGCAGATTTTTTTTAATGAAAATTGTAAATGTATAAATGTGAATGCAAATGGAAATGTAAATGAAAATGGAAAATAATAAAGAAAATTTGTTTTGGAATTGCAATTATTTTTATTTTTATGAAGAAATGCAAATAAAAAGAGAACAAGAAAACAACACACACCCAAAATGCAATCAAAAATCACACGAGCACAAATATTTCTTTTATGCAATACACACAAAACAAATACACAATAAAAATCAAACAACAATAATTCGAAGAATATAAAATAAAAAAAATCAAATTCCTCGGCAACGGCCCTAAAAACTTGTTTAACGACAAATTTTCTATCGGTTTAGAAAATTGCCGATAAATTTTGAATTAATTTTAACCGCAAGCGCACATCATACAATTTTAGTACGTGGCGAGTACGGGTCAATCCATAGGGAATTGTCTTATATTTTAAAAATCAATTCAATCAAATTAGACCAAAGTGAGAGGAAATTGTTAACTACAAAAATTAAGCTAAAACTAGAATTAAAATGTGATTTAAAAACTATTAGACTAGAGAACAATTTAGAGGCAAATCCACTCTCGTATTTTTGTAAATCAACAAACAAATAATTTATGATCTCTAGTTATGATATTAAGTGAAATAATTGTTGCATTTATCATAAGTATGGTTTATTTATGTTATTAATTAACATAACTCAAACCATCAAACTATAATACAACAATTATACCACTTATAAATTCTCATGAAAATGAAGCCAAAGCAAAAGCTATTTTAAGTATGATCTATTTCCTATTGTAATTAGTAAGATAAATCATCAAAAAAAATTACTTTCTTTTCAAAATAAACAATCAATTAGCAAATGATGATGTAAATTGTGTTTATGTTGAATAAGAATAGCTCATTTGCAATAGTAACATAAGCTATCAAACCCACTTGTATAAACTTACATCAAAATTCACTTTCATAAAGCACAAATAAAGAGATCATAAATCATAGAGATGTTGAAATTACATAAAGTTAGAGAGCTTCATTACATCTAAATTGAAGGGGTTTAGCAACTCATTTATGTTATCAAATCAACACTTATAAATTTCAACATTAAAAAGCAAGGAAATGGAAACTAAGAAAAGAAAGAAAGAGAGATTAACTATTAACTACTTGCATAAAAAAGAAAAGCTACACTACTTGCATGAATGTAAATTTAATCTACTAACAAAGAAAAGAGCATAGAAAATATCAACATAAAAGTAAATAAAAGCAAGTAGAAAAGAGAAGAGAAAGAGGCTTGGAAGCCATTTTTATTTCACTTTGATTTTTGTTTACAACTTGCTAGTTTCCTTAGTAAAAATAAGAGAGAGTAGAAGAACTTTACATGTACATAAGAGAGCTATTTATACATGCATAAAACCCTAATTCAAGTTTTAGGGTGCTTCCCAAAATGCCCTTTAGGAAGTGTGGCCACCAAGTAACCATTAGCCACTAATTAATCCATCATTAAATGTGCATGAAGCTTTAACCTCCACTTAGTTTTCCATTAACTTCTAATTGTAGATTTAGGTAAGTGGGTGAGGTCCTCCATGATCATGGGCTTGAATTATTTCCCTCTTCTTTCCTTTGTATTCATTTGTGCATGCATGTATCTTCATAAAAGCCTCTTTCATATGCATGCATCCAAATTTCTATAAAATCATCAAAAAATGTCCAAGTAAAAATTCTCAAATTGACACATGCACAAAATGACCATTTTGCCCCTGAATGAAGATGAATATATGATGATTTGAAAATAATTGAATTTTGGTTTTAAACATGTCAAAATGCCAAATATGACATTTATTTAAATAAAAATAGATAAAATATGGATGTAAATATATGCACATTTACGTGCACATCAAAGACCCAACGAAATATTTCATTCGGTAATTTGTTAATGCCGAACGAAATATTTCATTCGATATTTGCCGATCAAATTAGGAAGATGCAAATGCCGGTCTAAATTTTTTGCTCGGCGTTTTGCCGAACCAAATGGCGCCGAACCAAATGAATGCCGAACCAAACCCCAGGGCTGCTATATAGCAGCTAGCCCTCCTTATATCTTCACTCGATAAATAGGGGAGCTTTCGGACAACAATGGCAGCCGAAATTGAGAGCTAATTTCAGCCAATTTCAGAGTCATCCTAAAGAGCTGTAACTCTGCAGAATTTTGTCTGTATTGTAAATTCTTCTTATGTACAGCCTCCAAAAGTGAATCAATCTTGTAACTCTAATCTTTCAGTGATTAATAAAATCTCCTCTCCCCAAGTGTATGTACACTGCCTAGCGGTAGTGGAACCACTATAAATACTGGTGTTATTTATTTTTCTGCATTGCATTGATCTATGACTGTCTGTTTTGGTGTTCATCTTTTGTTTGTTCCGTCTCACTACAATCACGATCCAGTTGTTTTTCGCTGCGTTGGGTTTTTTATTCCCTTAGACCGATCGTCTAAAGGGATTTTCCCCCAAAAGTCTAGTATCAAGCTACAAGGTTGATTGAGGAGTGCTAGACGCTATGGCAAGAGATGAAGCAACTCTATTTGTTACTAGACCCTATACTAGAGGTATGTATATCGCGTCAGAATCACAGTTGGCAATTAAGAAATGGAATGGGGATAGAGACTTAGAGAAGTGGCAATGGAGGATGAAGGCTGTTCTAATAAGGAATGAAGTCCATCCAGTAGTGTTTTCCCCTGAGGATTTGACGGTTGACATCTCAGTCGCGGAAAGGAAGGAGATGGAGAAATAGGCGTTTACTACTTTACAGCTAGCTATGGGAGAGAATGTTATCTCAGAGATTAGTAGTGAGACCACTGCTAGGGGCATTTGGACCAAGCTAGAAAACTCTACTTGAAAAAATCTCTGACTAACCGTCTGATATTGCTGAAGACATTTTTTACCATGTGGATGAGAAAGGGTACTTCAGTGAAGGAACATCTTAATTTCTCTGATGATCTCGTGATGAAGATGAAGACTGTTGACTTGAAGATGGATGAGTAGCAAATGGCGATGATTCTTTTGTGTTCTCTTCCGGAGCATTACACAGGTTTCGCTAACAGCCTTATCTTTGCTAGAGACACATTGACAGTGGAAGATGTGAAGTCGGACCTTCTATCTGAGGGCTTGAGAGATCAGATGAAGGAGATTAGTGAAGGAAGTATAGGTGGAAGTAGTAGTCACAGCCTGTTTGTTGAATGAGGTAGAGAAGATAAGAAGAATTGGCACTCTAGAGGGAGTTCCAAGTCCAGGATGCCCGGTACTGGCAGGAGAGGAAAGTCTAAGGATGGGAAGTGCTTTATCTGCAAGAAACCTGGTCATTGGAAAAGGATTGTCTAGATTTTAAGAAGAAGGAAGAAGATGGATCTTCATCATTCACGGTGGAGAAGTATGTATCTGATGATGTGTTGTCTGCAGTAGTATCAGATGTCTTAGAACATTGGGTGTTGGACTCGGGGGTGTCTTTCCATCAGACGCCAAACAAGGATTACTTCAGTTCTTTCGTTGGACGAGAGGGAAGCTCTATTCTTATGGGTAATGACGCTAGCTGTAGAGCAATGGGTGAAGGTAGAGTATGGATCAAGATGTTTGACGGAGTGATACGCACTTTGACAGGTGTCCGGTATGTTCCAGGTCTTCGGAAGTCCTTAATTTCTTTAGGACAATTGGCATCTTTGGGATGCAAGGTAACTATCAAGAAGGATAGTCTGAAGGTTTCGGGAGGTGCACTAGTTTTTATGAAAGGAGATGTGTTCCGAAATCTGTATTTGCTGAAAGGAACCACAGTTCTTGGAGAGTCGTGTGTTGGAGTAGATAGTTCTCGTGCATTGGATGCCACAAAGCTTTGGCATCTCAGGTTGTGTCATATTTCAGAGAAGAGCTTAGTCTTCGAAGACGGAAGATGATCTGACGCAGCGGCGGAATACAAAAATTGATGATACGATGAACGTAGCAATCGGTGGATTGATGAATACTGAAATGCCCAAATTCATTGATCCGAAGATACCGAATTTTAGCTATCTACGTCACGTTGATCGATCTCGATACCGTGAAAGTAGATCTTCACTTGATGCCGCGAATTGGCTTCACGATCGTTGAATCGAGCGCACTCGATTGACCGAAGGTGGAGATAGGAGATCACACTCGACTACCAATTGGATGAAAGCACAAAGCTAACAAAGGAAATTTTATTCAAAATCAACAACCTTTTATAATGACATTACATCCCTATTTATAGGGTTTACAACACAACACAAATGACTTAAGAAAATTACAACACACAACAACACAAATCACATAAGGAACGAATTACAAACGACCTAACAGTGTTTTACCGATCTAAGCAATTAACGACTTAAACAAACTTGTTCACGCGACTTAACATCTTCACACGAGCTAAGGAAGTTACGGCAGCGACCTAGTAAAGGGATTTCACGACTTAACTATGTCGTTCATGACCTACTCAGTTTTCCTCAGCAGCTCAAGAATTAGCATGGGTTTAAATCGAAAAGCATCAACGATGAAGTATCAATGATATAGGGTCTAGGTCGGAAACCCCCTTAAGTCGCGATATGTATTTTAGGTCGCGCATGTTAGGTCGCGGTGATGGAAATTAGGTCGCGTGATGAAATTCGAGGTGGAGTTAGGTCGCTGGAGTGACTCGGGGTAGTGGAGTTAGGTCGCTTGGTGGATTTAGGTCGTTCAGTGGAGATAGGTCGCGAGGTAGTGGTGGATTTAGGTCGTTCAGTGGAGATAGGTCGCGAGGTAGTGGTGGATTTAGGTCGTTCAGTGGAGATAGGTCGCGAGGTAGTGGTGGATTTAGGTCGTTCAGTGGAGATAGGTCGTGCGCGCTGGTAGATAGGTCGCTCGCGACTTAAAAGGCGAAGTTATGTCGTTCGCGAGCTAGAATAGGTCGTCTACGACCTAAAGAATTCTGCCCTGATTCTTCCTCTCGTTCTTGGTCTTCGCCATCAATGTAAAGCACTCGCGATGTCGAGGTACGTGCTGCATCATCCTCCCCAGGTTGAGAGAAATTCGTCATCGAATTTAAAAGTTCTTCCCCATTAGGTTGTTCATCTCCATAATAAGGTATAAGATGTTTAACATTAAACACGTCAGAAGTGTAAACATCCTCTGGTAGCTTCAACTTAAAAGCATTTTCATTGATCCGTTTTACAATTTCTACTGGACCAATCTTTCAGGCTTTCAATTTGTTATAAGCACCCACTGGAAAACGATCTTTCGTTAACACAGCATACACCCAATCACCCTCGTTGAACTCCACACTTCTTCTCTTCTTATCTGCCGCTTATTTATACTTCTCATTCGTCTTCTCCAAACGTTCCTGAACGATTCGATGATAATCTTTCAACTCATCAACGAAATCTGACGCTCGTTTAATCACTCCTTTCGGTTGCGGTACTACCGTTAAATCCAACGGCCCCTTTGGCAAGCTTGAATATACAACTTGAAATGGACTATAACCAGTACTTCGGTTAATAGCATGATTATGAGCAAATTCTGCCTGACACAACTTTAAGTCCCAACTCTTCAAATTGTCTTGTACAAGACATCGCAATAAGTTTCCCAACGATCTATTCACCACTTCCGTTTTCCCATCTGTTTGTGGATGATAAGCACTACTGAATTTCAGCTTCGTTCCCACCATCTTCCACAAACTCAGACAAAAATGACTCAGAAATCGAGTATCTCTGTCCGAAACAATAGATTCAGGTAACCCATGTAAACGATAGATTTCTTTAAAGAATAACTGAGCAACACGGACTGCATCAGCGGTCTTTTTACAAGCTATAAAATGTGCCATTTTCGAAAACCTGTCCACTACAACGTATATTGAATCATTTCCCCGTTGAGTTCTAGGCAATCCCAAAACAAAATCCATGCTGATATCAACCCATGGTCTAGTAGGCACGGGTAATGGCATATACAATCCCGCATTCGTCGATGTCCCTTTAGAAACTTGACAAATATGACATCTCTCCAAAAAAATTTCTACCTCTTTCCTCATGGACGGCCAAAAATAAGATTGAGAAATCAACTACAATGTACAATCTCTACCCACATGTCCTTCCTCATGCAGCTCCTTCACTATCTTCATTTGCAAGCTACAATCTGGTATGCACAATTGATTCCCCTTGAACAAGAATCCATCTACCATCACAAACTCGTCAGTACTCCCGTTTTTGACTTTCTCAACAAGCTTCGCAAAATAAGGATCTTCTTCAAACAATTCTGGCAATAGTTCAAATCCTGTCACTTCAACCTTTATCGTTGTCAACAAATGATTCCTCCTACTCAAAGCATCAACCACACGATTCGTCACTCCTGACTTGTGTTTGACAACAAAAGTAAACTGCTGCAAATATGCAATCCATGATGCATGTCTTGCTGAAATCTTGTCTTGCCCTTGCAAATGCTTCAACGCCTCATGATCAGTGTAAAGGACAAACTCTTTCTAAAATAAGTAATGTCTCCAGTGTTTAATGGCTTGCACAATAGCATAGAATTCCACATCATACATACTATATCTCATCTTTGCTCATGATAATTTCTCACTGAAATATGCAATCGGACGTCCCCTCTGGCTCAACACTCCCCCGATTCCAACCTTGGATGCATCAGTATGTAACTCAAACAACACCTGAAAATCTGGTAAAACTAGAATTGGTGCAGACGTCAGCAACTCCTTGATCTTCCCAAAAGCATCCCCTGCTTCCTCTGACCATGAAAACTGTTTACCCTTCATACAATCTGTAACAGGCGCCATCACACTACTAAAGTGTGGAATAAATCTTTTAAAAAATGAAGCCAACCCATGAAAACTCCGACCTCTGTTATCGTCTTGGGCTGTGGCCAATCTCTAATTGCCTCTACTTTACTCCGATCCACCTGTATCCCTTCCTCCGATACAACATACCCCAGAAATAAAACACTATGTATCATGAACACGCATTTTTTCGTTGTAGCAAAAAATTGTTCTTGTCGTAGTACCATCAGCACTTCTCTTAGATGATTCAAATGTTCCTCTGGATTTCCACTATATATCAGAATATCATCGAAATACACCACCACAAACTTCCCAATGAATGGTCTAAAAATTTGATTCATCACCCGCATAAATGTACTCGGCGCATTTGATAAGCCAAATGGCATTACCAACCATTCGTATAGACCCTCCCTGGTTTTAAAAGCAGTCTTCCACTCATCACCTGGCCTGATAAGAATTTGATGATATCCGCTCTTCAAATCAATCTTTGAAAAGATAGTAGCTCCGCTCAATTGATCTAGCAAGTCATCCAACCTCGGCATTGGAAATCTATATCTCATAGTAATCTTATTCAATGCTCGACTGTCAGTGCACATTCTCCACGTCTCGTCCTTCTTCGGTACTAACAAAGCTGGCACAGCACACGGACTCAAGCTTTCCTGCACACGCCCCTGTTCAAGCAATTCTTCCACTTGCCTCCTCAATTCTTCATGTTCCTTCGGACTCATTCGATAATGTGGTCTATGTGGCAACATTGCTCCCGGAACAAGATCAATATGATGTTGAATGTCTCTCAGTGGCGGTAACTCTTTGGTAACTCCTCTGGAAAGACATCCTCAAATTCTTTCAATACTGGTTTCACTTTCTCTGGAATTTCAACCACTTCTTGACTCTCTCGCCCAATCAACAAGTACACTTCAGGCTCTTCCTCAACCTCCTTAACAAACTCCTTCAAAGATAATAAAGTTTTCAGCTCTTCAATCTCTTCCGACTTACTTTCTCCTTGTTGTCTCTTCTTCGGAACTAAGATAATCTTCGTACCTTCAAACATAAAACTGTAGCTATTGGTCCGACCGTCATGATGTACTGCTCGATCATACTGTCATGGTCTTCCCAAAAGTAAGTGACAAACATCCATCTCTACTACATCACACCAGATTTCGTCTTTGTATTTCTTCCCAATAGAGAATGGAACACGAACTCGTCTATCCACTTTCACCTCTCCTCCTTTTCTCAACCATGCTAACTTGTACGGATTCGGATGCTTCTCTGTCTTCAACTTCAACTTTGTTACAGCTTCGGTTGAAATTATTTTGTCACAGCTTCCTGCGTCAATCACAAATTTACACACCTTTCCCAGTATAGTGCATGTCGACTGAAAGATATTACTTCTCAACCAACTAGCTTCTTCCTGCTTCGGTGTTAAACACGATCTCCTCAGCATTAGATTACAACCTTCATCCCCTGACGCAATATCCTGTTCATCCTCCTCAACTGGACTAGAATAATCTCCATCAGCATCCTCATCTTCAACTTCTGCAATCATGGTTCTCTTCTTTGGCTTTGGACACTCATTGCTTTTATGACCCAATTCCTGACAATTGTAACATTTGAAACCGTTGTTAACCTTTGCCTTCTCAGCCTCCTTCACCACTGGTTTACTGATAGGTTTAGAAACATTAGAACCTCCACTAACGCCCTTCACTTGATTGTTGGAATTAGTAAACACACCACCTCCTCGTCTTCCCTGTTTCTCCCAAGCCAACGCTTTCTGGTGTGCTTCCCCTACAGATCTGGGATCGAACATGTTAACCATATCCTGTATCTGCATTCGCAACCCCCCAACAAATCTAGCTGTCAATTGTTTCTCCGTCTCCATAATATCATTTCTAGCAATGAGTTGATAAAATTCATCAGCATAGTCGTTAACAGACTTCGTTCCTTGCCTCAAGTTTTGCAGCCTCTGATACATAAGCGATTGATAATTATAAGGTAAGAATGTGGCTTTCATCATTTTCTTCATCTTTTCCCATGATTCAACCTTTGACTTCCCCATCCGTTCACGTGTAAGTTTGGTTTGCCACCATGCCAAAGCTCTACCCCTCAACCTTGTAGCAACCAACTTCACTCTACGATGTTCTGGAACTTCCTTGAAGTCCAAAATCTCCTCCACATTAGACAACCAATCCAAAAACTCTTCAGCTTGCATACCACCTTTGAATTCTGGAATTTCAGTCTTCATCCCAGATTCCCACTTGTGATCATACTCCGACTGATTTCTTCCTTGTCCACGTCCTCGTCGATGAACACTACCACCATCATACTCTTCTTCACAATCCGATGTATATCGATGTCGATCCTGACCACCAACATCTCTACCACCACCATTTCTTCCACCAACATTCCTACGATCTACATTCCTCTGATCTCGATCAGTCACATTTCTATCACGACTTCGATCATCAACATTTCTATCACAATCTCGATCCACACTTCTATGATCACTATCAACACTTCTCTCTCGATTTGAATGTGGTGAAACTCTACTTCTCCCATGGCTCAATTCAGGTGATATCCTTCTCTGATTTTGACTCATCTCCAACATCATCCTCTCTAATCGACCAATCCCTTCATTAAGCTTCTCATTGAAATTCTCGTTGATTCGTTGCTCCATTTCATCGGCCTCCTCTCTTCCGTACAAAGCATTAATATTGCGATGACGTTGAACTCGTCTCGGTGGCATGATTACTCTTCAACAAATTCCAACAAAAAAACTTCACTTTGATCTAAAAATCTTCAAATCAAAACTACCCACTTGTTGAAATCTTCAAAAATCTCCAAATGAACAAATCTCTTCAAAATCTCGATAACCCACTTCTCCAAATGATGTAAATCTCGCACAACTCCAAAAAATCTACGCAAACTCCTTGCGCTCTAGCTCTGATACCAAATGACGCAGCGGCGGAATACAAAAATTGATGATACGATGAACGTAGCAATCGGTGGATTAATGAATACTGAAATGCCCAAATTCGATGATCCGAAGATACCGAATTTTAGCTATCTACGTAACGTTGATCGATCTCGATACCGTGAAAGTAGATCTTCAATTCTTTGAGCGTTGATCAAGCGCACTTGATGCCACGAATTGGCTTCACGATCGTTGAATCGAGCGCACTCGATTGACCGAAGGTGGAGATAGGAGATCACACTCGACTACCAATTGGATGAAAGCACAAAGCTAACAAAGGAAATTTTATTCAAAATCAACAACCATTTACAATGACATTACATCCCTATTTATAGGGTTTACAACACAACACAAATGACTTAAGAAAATTACAACACACAACAACACAAATCACATAAGGAACGAATTACAAACGACCTAACAGTGTTTCACCGATCTAAGCAATCAACGACTTAAACAAACTTGTTCACGCGACTTAACATCTTCACGCGAGCTAAGGAAGTTGCGATAGCGACCTAGTAAAGGGATTTCACGACTTAACTATGTCGTTCACGACCTACTCAGTTTTCCTCAGCAGCTCAAGAATTAGCATGGGTTTAAATCGGAAAGCATCAACGATGAAGTATCAATGATATAGGGTCTAGGTCGGAAACCCCCTTAAGTCGCGATATGTATTTTAGGTCGCGGTGATGGAAATTAGGTCGCGTGATGAAATTCGAGGTGGAGTTAGGTCGCTGGAGTGAGTCGGGGTAGTGGAGTTAGGTCGCTTGGTGGATTTAGGTCATTCAGTGGAGATAGGTCGCGAGGTAGTGGTGGATTTAGGTCGTTCAGTGGAGATAGGTCGCGAGGTAGTGGTGGATTTAGGTCGTTCAGTGGAGATAGGTCGCGAGGTAGTGGTGGATTTAGGTCGTTCAGTGGAGATAGGTCGCGCGCGCTAGTAGATAGGTCGCTCGCGACTTAAAAGGCGAAGTTATGTCGTTCGCGAACTAGAATAGGTCGTCTACAACCTAAAGAATTCTACCCTGATTCTTCCTCTCGTTCTTGGGCTTCGCCATCAATGTAAAGCACTCGCGATGTCGAGGTACGTGCTGCATCATGATCAAAGGAGGAAGCTTCGACAAGATGCATTTTTGCCAGGAGTGTGTGTTAGGCAAGCAAACTAAAGTATCTTTTGGAGTTGGACTCCATAGATCGAGGCGAGTACTTGAGTACATGCATATAGATGTTTGGGGACTGGTTGCTACTCCTTCTCTTGGAGGAGCAAAGTATTTTATCTCTTTTATTGATGACTTTTCTCGGAAAGTATGGGTGTATGTAATGAAGGCCAAATCAGAAAGTTTTGAGAAGTTCAAAGACTGGAAAGCGCTTGTTGAGAACCAATCTAGTTCTAGTTTGAAGGTGCTGAGATCTGATAATGGGGGTGAATTTGTCTCTAGGGATGTCCTCGACTTTGGTAGACAGCATGGCATTCAGAGACATTTCACTACACCCGGAGATCCGCAATCCAATGAGGTTGCAGAAATGATGAACATGACTCTATTGGAGAAGGCTCATTGCTTGAGATTGACGGTGGGCTTGTCTAGAGGCTTTTGGGCTGAGGCATTTTCAACTGCGGCGCATATCATAAATCGAATTCCGTGCTCAGCCATAGATGGGAAGATTCCGAAGGAGAAGTGGAGAGGTAAAGCAGTGTATCTTGGTTACTTCCGAATTTTTGGTTGTCCTGTGTACGTTCACCATACAGGTGATGACAAGTTGGAGGCTAGAGCATACAAGGGCATACTAATGGGATACACCGATGGTATCAAAGGGTATCGAATTTGGAACCCTGTTAATCGGAAGATTGTTTATTCCAGACATGTTACTTTTGATGAGTCTGCTATGTTCAATCCGAAGGAGAAGTTACCTACCACATCAGAAGATTCTGATAGGCCTAAGGAGATGGAAGAAGTTCCCATGTTTTAGCCAAGGAGTAGAGTTGTTGTTGATGTTGTCGAGGAAAACGCAGTTGATGAAACATCACAGGATAGTCCATAGGTACCTTCTAGTAGTGCTGGTGATGTACATGAATCTAGAGGAAGTTCAGTTCAAGGTGGAGCTGAAAGAAGTTTAGGTGAAGCTGTACCTACCCGGGTCAGTCGTAGGACTATTAGGTCGCCCGAAAGGTATGGTGATTGGCAGTTTTCGAACCTTAGCCTTGGTGATCAGTTTGACTATGCCTTACATGTGGTTCATGAGGAGCCGCTTGACCTTGATGAAGCTTTGAAGTCATATGACAGTTCGAAGTGGATGTGCACTATGGAAGAGGAGTTAGAGTCATTGAAGAAGAACAAGACTTGGGATTTGGTACCACCTCCTCAAGGAAGCCGAGTCATAGGTTGCAAATGGGTATTCAAGGTGAAGGATGATGGAAGATACAAGGCTAAACTAGTTTCTAAAGGGTTTTCACAAAGAAAGGGATTGGAGGATGATGAGATATTCTCTCCAGTAGTGAGGCATACGTCCATCTACATTTTGCTCGCTATCGTCGCAGCTCATGATTTGGAGCTGGAGCAACTGGATGTGAAAACCGTTTTTTTGCATGGAGACTTGGATGAGACCATCTACATGAAACAGCCGGAAGGATTCGTTGTAGATGGGAAAGAAAATTGGGTTTGCAAATTGAAGAAGTCATTGTATGGACTTAAGCAGTCGCCTATACAATGGTACAAGAGGTTTGACTCTTTTATGCTTTCACTTGGTTTTGATCGTAGCATCAAAGACGCTTGTGTGTAATTCAAGCATTTAAAGAATGGTAGATGGGTGTACCTACTCTTGTACGTGGATGATATGTTGATTGCTTCCAAGGATAAGGCTGAAATCGATAGTTTGAAGCTAAAGCTAAATGCAGAATTTGAAATGGAAGACCTTAGAGAAGCAAAGAAAATTTTGGGTATGGAAATCAAAGGAATAGAAAGCTAGGACTTTTGAGCCTCACTCAAAAGGAGTACATTCGAAAGGTGCTTGCTCAGTTTAGCATGGAAAGGGCAAAGACAATCAGCATACCCATGTCTTTGCACATACAACTTTCTAGTAAAGGCTCTCCGATCTCAGAAAAGGACAAGGCTTATATGATGAAGGTCCCATATGCAAGTACGGTTGGCAACTTAATGTATGCCATGGTCTGCACTAGGCCTGAAATTGCACAGGCGGTTGGATTGGTGAGTAGATTCATGGAAAATCCAGGAAAGACGCATTGGGAAGCAGTAAAGTGTATCTTCAGATACCTTAGAGGAACTCCAAACCATGGACTTGTCTTTGGCGGCAGAGAAAGAGATTTTAGCTTGGTTGGATTTTGTGATTCCGACTATGCCGGTGATAGAGATCGAAGAAGTCAACCTCCGGATATGTGTTCACATTTGGTGGGACAGCGATCAGTTGGAGAGCGAGGTTGCAGATGATTGTGACTTTGTCCACTACAGAGGCAGAGCTCATAGCTGCGGTTGAAGCAGCTAAAGAGGCGCTTTATTTTAGGCGATTGTTGTGTGATTTGGGCTTCGTTTACAAAGGAGTGAATGTGTACTGTGATAGTCAGAGTGCAATTCACTTAGCTGAAATATGGCATTCAGCTCGAGGACGAAGCATATTGAGGTGAGAGAATCGTTCCTTGTCTCGATGAGTGAAGAGAAGCTAGTTCGTCTTCAGAAAGTTCACACAAAGGAGAATGCAAAAGACATGTTTACCAAGACGTTGCCTATTGCTAAGTTCGAGCATTGCTCGGACTTGATTCGCTTAATGAAGTGCTAGGTGCCACGGGGTGGCATGAGGGGAGAGTTGAGATGGTTCATGAAGACATTTGTTTTCATGGTGGAGATTGATAGGTTCTACAAGGACTGGGTACTTCGAACACTTTGTTGATGGGTGGTGGCCTTGCCGGAGTTCGTTAACAGGGTGTAATGGGTGATGGCATTGCCGAAGCTCATTGGGAAAGTATCCATTGCCTGGAGCATAAAGGTGTAGATGGAGTTGGAAGGCTTGTATGGAATTCAGTATCAAGGTGGAGATTGTTGAAATTGATACCGAGATCCCCAAATTGAGAAGCCCTAACCATCGGAGATGAAGAAGAAGGTGTTGTAGTAGAGGAAGAAGAAGTGTTCGGTGATGATTTTGGAAGCTAGGGCTTCGTTCGTTCGGTGAAGTAGTTTGGAGCAGCTGCCGCTCTAAATTGCCGAGCAATGGAGGAAGACCAAATGAGATTTCTTGTTCGGTGGGGAGTTCGTTTGGAGGAAGTACTTCAATTTGGAGGGTGAAGAAGACCGAACGAAAGCATGGTGTTGGAGCGGTGAAGAAGACTGAACGAAATATTTCGTTCGGTAATTTGGTAATGTCGAACGAAATATTTCGTTCGATATTTGTCGATCAAATTAGGAAGATGCAAATGCCGGTCGAAATTCCTCGCTCGGCGTTTTGCCGAACCAAATGGCGCCGAACCAGATGCATGCCGAACCAAACCCCACGGCTACTATATAGCAGCTACCCCTTCTCATATCTTCACTCTATAAACAGGGGAGATTCCGGACAACAATGGCAGCCGAAATTGAAGCTAATTTCAGCCAATTTCAGAGCCATCCTAGAGAGCTGAAACTCTGCAGAATTTTGTCTGTATTGTAAATTCTTCTTATGTATAGCCTCCAAAAGTGAATCGATCTTGTAACTCTAATCTTTCAGTGATTAATAAAATCCCCTCTCCCCAAGTGGACGTACACTACCTAGAGGTAGTGGAACCACTATAAATACTGGTGTTATTTATTTTTCTGCATTGCATTGATCTGTGACAGTCTGTTATGATGTTCATCTTTTGTTTGTTCCATCTCACTACAATCACGATTCAGTTGTTTTCCGCTACGTTGGGTTTTTTATTCCCTTAGACTGATCATCTGAAGGGATTTTCCCCAACATGGTACTGAATTTAAATCAATCACAATGAATAAACCATGAATAACACTAAATATAACATGAATCAGAACCAATACATAAACTATGAACATAAACACTGAAATATACATCATAGGTACATAAATCAAGATACATAAAGCATGCCGCTAGTCATCTATACATGGATAGGCTGTACGGTGGCAACGTAACTCGGCATCGTTGTCTTTGGTAGATAAGTGTTCAAAGTACAGTCCATAATCAGAGAATCTCTTCCACTCCACCTTTACCTCAGCCTATAGTCGTGCTTGTGCCTATGCAGATGTCTACGCCTGAGACTGATAAAATTGGTCTGATGCTTGGGCCTGTGCCATCTGCTTTGTCTTTCGGTCCAATACATCCTCATATTAATCAATACCACACATGTGCTCTATATTTCCAGCTTGGCGAAGTCCCATCTATAAGCCAAATAGATCATCGTACAATATATGGGCGGGATCCAAATACTGGTCGTGTGCAGGAGGGTGAAACACGTCAACGTAACAATCAACTCCAGAAGATGTAGGCACTTCCATAGTCTAACCAAGATGACTAGAAGTTGACACATGATCTGGTATGCGGTACCCTTGACTATGCTGGGTAAGACCCTCGACAACCGAAGATGCTATGTCATGACGCATAACAGCTAGTCCTACCAAATCTATCGAAGTTGCATGAGTAATAGTATTACTAGATGTAGTGTAAAATCCACGTCAAAAATCCATGTATGATGGATCGGTAACAACACAAAAAACATGGAATTCAGCCGGCTGAATTAACCAGGTATGGCGACTGAATTCTATGTACGTGCACAATTTTTTGAATATCATGAATATTCAGCTGGCTGAATGAGTATATTCAACTTGCTGAATGAGTATATTTAGCCAGCTGAAAACTGGTCAAAATACGCTGTAGCCTTGCTGATTTCAAAATCATTGATTCAGCTGTCTGCCACACTCTATTTAACCGGCTGAATCTATATACCGGTTAGTTTTCTGAAAAGGTGCGTGTCCTTCATGAAGAGTGACAACTCTTATCAAGAGTTGCAGCCACAAGTCTTATCAAGAGTTGCATGGCACAACTTTTCACCGTTACTCTTCACGAACGATTGCAACCTTTAAACAATATATAAAGCAAAAAATTCTAATGTTTTAATAAGCCATTCTATTCCTAATTCTCTCTATCTTTGCTATTGAACTTACAAGCCTTCAATTCTAAATACCTTTATATTTTGATCACTTGTTTATTCAAGAATATTTTCTTATGATCAAATTTACTTTCTTTCTTCACAAACTACACTTTATACCATAAAGAAGAAGATCATAGGAAGTGTTTACATTATCGATTTAGTAGTGCTATTCAAGAGCATACTCAGTCAAATATTTTTCTACTATTTGTGGTTAAAAGTCCTGTTGTAGAATCCTCAAGTGGTTGAAGTCCTATTCGGTTGTCTAGACAGTTGAAGTCCTGTTATGTTGCTCAGTCGGTTGTAATACTATTCCTTCGAGTAAAGAGAGGGTATCGGTTTAAATCCAGAAGGAGTCCGAAACTGTACGTAGAACAGGAAGTTCGAACCAGTATAAAAATCTATGGTGTTATTTATTTATCATTATTTACTTTTTATTTTTATTCCGCATAAGTTAACTTAGATATTTATTCATATTACTCGATACTTAGTCACTTTCATGTTTATTTTATTATTATAATTAATTTTTACTCAATGATTTGAACTGGAAATAAAATATATTTCTAGAAAATCCAAAATATAAAAATAAAACAAGGTGAAAAGGGAGAAACACTACAAGGAGTACTGTTTATTCCAACGGGGGGGGGGGGCAACGGCCGCCAACGGCATTGACCAACGGTTTCCAACGGCAAGTATTTTCCGGATTATAACCAAGAGAATAAAAAGTTGACCGTTGGACGCCGTTGGAAAATGCCGTTTGCGGCCGTTGGTAGCCGTTGGAAACCCGAGCCAAAATAACCTGCAGCACCTTCTTCCTCCCCACTTCGTTTTTCCCCAAATTATTTCCAAAAACCCTCCATCCCCCTCCCCAATTCGCCAACCACTTCCATTCAAGCCTCCAACGTCACTCGGTAGCATCTTGAACCCCTCTCCAACCCCTAATCTTCTCCAATCAAGGTATAAACCCTAATTCCCTTTTTTATTAAATTAGGTAATTTAGTGTTAATTAGGTAATTTAGTGTTAGATTTGCAATTTATATGTTTGTATTGACTATTGTATGTGTAGTTTAGTTTATTGATGTTTAATTTTTATTATTAACCTATGTATTGTAAGTTAATTGTATATTATAGGTTGGTGTATAGTGTATTGTGTGTGTAGCGTAGTGTAGAATGCTCCTTGTATGAAAATATAGTGCGATAAGTTGAATGATGACATTAGATTATAAAATATCGAAAATGATATTTAATTTTATAATATACGGTTACTTTGATTATTTTTAATAAGTAATATAGTGTAGTAATTTTATAATGTACGGTTAAAAAATATCGAAAATGACAGTAAGTATAGTATCGAACGTCAATTTTTTTTATAAATATAATATGTTACAGAATATGTAATATATTCGAAAACCCTTAGAATGTTTTTCGGCCCCGTCTGATAAGTACTGTATATGATCGTTATGTGGATATTCGTTTTTTTAACAGAACGGACATCTGTATTCATCTTATACAGAATTTGTTGGATTTGTCCCTGTATTGGACAAGTTACGAATACAATAACGTAATTAAATCGCGTAAATTATTTTATTTTAAATGGTTCACAAAATTTCGACAGCGCTTCGTTTATGTTCCCTGTGTACACGCAAATGTGTACTGTTCAGGGAACTAAAGCGAAGCGCTGCCGAAATTTTGTTGAATCATTTAAATTGAAATAATTTCCGCGGTTTAATTACGTTATTGTATTTGTAATGGGAGGTAGGACGACCCATCACCATAGAGTCAAATATAGTTCTTTCATTATCTAAGCGTGCATACCAGAGTCGGATGAATGAATGTTGGCCCAAATGGTCCTTGATTCCAGAGAACGTGAAGGAAGCTATTTGGCAGGACTTTTTGGTATGAATGATATTACTTGTTAGGTTTAAATATCTAATCATGTTTACAGTACGCATAAAAAATCTTATTACTTGTTAGGTTTAAATATCTAATCATGTTTACTTGTTAGGTTTAAATATCTAATCATGTTTACTTGTTAGGTTTAAATATCTAATCATGTTTACTTGTTAGGTTTAAATATCTAATCATGTTTACACTACGCATAAAAACTATATAACTCTTATGTAATCAAACGTGCAGGGCCATGTGGACATCCAGGATGCAGATCTTTCCGTTGTACAGCGTCATTGGCAGAGTAAAATTGCAAAGAACTACATGGAGACTTTAAATGCTGTGAAATCAAGTGGAAGCAAGCCAAATTGGATGAGCGCTGGTGTGTGGGAACAGTTTATGCGCTGGTGGGCCAATGAGGAATTTCAGGTAAATTTAGCATATATTTAAGTTAAATTGTTCTACGCAAATAATATTTAAATTAAAACTATAAAACAATTTTTTTTTCAACTTAAATTTGCAGAAAGAGTCAACTAGGAATTCTGCTAACAGGAGCAAGAATCCCGTCACACATCGCGGTGGTTCTAAGTCATTCCAGCATCACCGCGAGGACTTGGTATATTTATTAATTAACATAAACATTTATATAAAAATATTTAATATATATATATATTTATATGTGCATATTTCAGGAAAGACAGCGTGGTGGTCCTGTCAGTCGTTGGGATGTATTTGCGCATACGCATGCGGTGACTCAGATTGACGATTCAGGCTCATATTCGTACACCTGGGAAAGTAATGACAAAGCAAGGACCGCATATGTAAGTATAAGATAATGAACTAAAAGTTTTAAGTCTATTAACATAGCATTATCTAAATTCAATTGTATTTTGCATACTAGGAAAAGTTTCAGGACGCACGGACATTGATGCTCCAGGACACCGGAAGAACAGAGTTGACCATTGATGAGGAGAACGCAATATTTGAGTCTGTCATGGATCCAGCGACCCACGGAAGGCGCTTTGGATTTGGAAGCCAATCGGTATTTTAATTTAAATTTAAAATAATTTTTATGAAGCATGTTCATTTCGATATCATATATATAAACACTTTAGATGTGAGCTTAGCTAGAGTAAATATTTAAACGTATTTACACATATATTTACACATATTTACTAATATTTACAGGTTGACGTAGTGCAGAAGAACTACCAGCGGGCTCAAGATAAGGAGGAGATCGCACAGCTACGAGCCCAGATCGCCATGCTTCAAGACCGCGATCGCCGCTGTGAAGAACAAATGGAGCAGCTAAACAATAAAGTGGCGAGTTCATGGAGCAATACGGGCGGTTTCCTTCCTCCGGTGGTTCTGCTGGCGAGTGAGTTGAGGTATGTTTGAGATGTTTTCTTATGTGTGGAGTGGTGATGGTTTGTATTTATTGTTGTATGGTGTTAGACATTTGGTAATGGTTTAGATGTGTTAGGCATTTGGTGATGTGTTTGGATGTCTTAAACATTTGGTGATGGTTTGGATGACGATTGGTGACGGCTTTTTATGTGTTGTTTGTATATATGATGACGGTTGGTTTGGATGACGTTTAATTTTGACGTAGAAAGTAATTTGATGGATGTAGAATTTAGTTTGTTTTGATGGTTTGGTTGTTTATGTGTATGATTTGATTATTATATTGTGTTTGGTTATATATATGTGATTGTTATTGGATATACGCTCAAAATGGAGCAGTTTTAATATTTATGATATTGTGTGCGGCCGGAGGTGAGTAGGAGCAGCCGAGTAAAAAAAAAAGTTTCAGATTTCCAACGGCTTCCAACGGAAACCAACGACCAATTGGTCATTTATAACCAACGGCTACCAACGGCTAAAACCAACGTTTTCCAACGACGAACCAACGGCTAGTTGGTCAACGAAGTTTGCCACGTGGCCAGATGAGCCGTTGGTAAGCGTTGGTATAACGCCGTTGGGGGCGTTGGGAACCATTGGAAGGCGTCGAAATGTATTTCAACGCCCTTTCCAACGGCTCCCAACGGCTTACCAACGGCCGCCAACGGCTTGGAGCCGTTGGAAAGAGCTGTTTGCCTTGTAGTGAAAAATAATTTGGTAGTGCATGTGTTGCACACCGATCATATCATATGCAAAAATTTGGACAATTAATGCGCCTGATTTAAGCTACCTGAATACCATTCATACTGAAGACCGGGGGCTAAAAATGGAGAACTATAAATATTTTTATTCCACACAATTAAACTGACAACAAACGTATATTTCTTTTTTGCTTCACTGCTTTTGAACGAAATAGTTATGATATAAATTTAACAAATTAATTATATAACAATTTGCACAATCAGATAGAAACTCATACATGCATGGACAATGAAATTTTAAGAGTAACTCTTTTAGGCGTAGCTGCACATCCCGTATTTGCAAAAGCTGCCCTTGTTGCATCTATTCTTGCAACTCCCACAGTTCTTGGGATCATACCTTATATTTAAACACTCACCACCACAACAGGCTTGACCATACCTGCAACGTCTCCCACATTGTCCGCAATTGAGATTATCGATCATCACATCCACACATTGCTTCTTACAACAATCGGGTCCAGGACTTCCCTTAGCACGACAAACCCTTGGAAACTTATTGCATGTCACTGGAGACCTAGGGTTGTATTGATTATCAACATTGTTCATACCTTTACGTGATGAATACAATTCATGATCTGCGTATTCAGAAGTGGTCGAGCTTGTGAAGGTTACAAGCATGCATAATGCTATGATGAAGATCACCCTACTTGACAGCATTTTTATTTATATATAACTATCGATGTTATAGATGGAGGAAGAGTATATATGTATGGTATAATAAAAGCGCTTAAGATATATATTTGCTGGATAGAGCTTAAGTAATGTATGATGATAAGGGACAGATACATGAGCAAGTATATATATTGCAGAGATGGTGGTATTAGACCTACAATTGGCGAGTTTTTAGTCAGTACAAGGAAATGCGTAGAAGTTAGGCTTCTGAGAGGTATTAATAGGGTTTAACTAGTTCTTGTATATATTTTCTGTGTAAGATCTATTTTTCCACGTGTACATATATATTCTGACTAACGTTGTTCAAAGTTGCAAAGTCTTTGAGATTTGGCATAATAAGTGTAGATAAGTTAACGATAGGGGAAAATTCAACTTTGCTAAATACATAATATATGCAACTGGATTAGCGTACTAACAGTAGAAGTTAGGTAAATACATGCAAGTTGGCCAATGTATGGATATGATCAATAAGAGTTAATTAATTAATAGCTTTCTGAAACAACCTTTGAGTCAAACATATACATGATAATGATATTATGCAATTATTCATGTTCATACTTTAAGGAGCAGAACCAAATAGATTTTTACTTTAACTAGCATAATATTTTATTCTTTTTCCTGAACTTTCTGTATGCGATAGGTTTGCATGTAGCATCCTGATCACGAACTGGTAAATTGTTAGAGCTATTTTGCCTGTTTTGCTGTGTATGTGTCTACAGTCTGCACACACAAAAAAAAAAAAAAACACACACCCACACAGACATATTTTGCTGTGATTGATTGTTTCATGTATTTTGGTATTTAATGTGCCAGTAATTTCTGTTTTATTATCTATGGTTTGAAATTGTTATTGCAAGAAATTGCTGCTGTTGATTATCTGTTTGAAACAATTTTTTTTTATGTAATCTGCCTGTTGTTTTCTGGCGCTTTATCTGTGGATTTTATTGGCTGCTGCTTTGGTTGTATAATTTATTGTAATTTATGTTGCTTCTACTGTTTTTGTTATGATATAATGGTTAAACGTATTTGCTTCTTGGCCTACCAAGACTCTGTTCTTCGTTTTGGAAAAACATTTTAAAACGTGTGAGTTGGACAGTATTTGATTCTTTCAAGCTTAATTAATGGATAACGCATTCTTCAGCTGTTGGGTGAAAACCTATATTGGTCTACAAGACCGTGCACTACTTGAATAGAATTTCAGGAAGTACATCTCACTTAAAGTCTATACTTTGTAATTTTAGTCACCAAAGGTGACTCAGTATAATCATATTAAGTTACTTTAACTTGTATGTATTAATATTACCATATAATGGCCGGATTATCAAATGAAGAGTAAAGCTGCAGCGTACACAAATAGGGTTCTCAAATACAATCAGGTCGGGCAGCAGTTTAATGGGCCAACCCAAAGCCCAACAGAGTTTTTCTTTATAAATACCAAAGTGTACCCAGTGTATTTTATATACAAAAATAAATACATTCTGTTATTGTTTTTACTTTCTCGGTCTTTAAAATACAGAAGATAATAAAATCAAATTCTGTTTCTCTCAAAATTCTTTCTTGGTATCAGAGCTATCAAATTGCTTAACAGCAAAAAGAGGAGATCATCAGAAAATTGACAGAAAGGAAGAAAACAAAAAACGCGCTGTGCCATTAATCTCTCAGAGAAGTTTTCGTCACAGAGATCAGGCTGCGCTTAAGATCATCAGAGAATTAACATTCTCTTCATCTGATCGTGGTTAAATCGATCTTACCTATTCTTGTCAAAGTTTCTTCCTCACCGGTCAGTATTTCTGATCACATATTCCAGTGCCTTGCCAAGAAACCAGTTGTCAGAGACAATTTCATCATTCAATTGATCTCCGGCTGCACATTTCATTAAGTGTGTTGATTCTTGCAGTTTTTCTGCATAATTTCTTTAATCTCACAAGTTCTTGAATCTAGCTGAAGGAGATATTAACAAACCAGCCACTTCTGAAGCAAGAACAACCAATTCAGCATCTCAAACTGTCAACACCCAAGATCTCATCAAAGTCATTATAAAGCCGCAAAGCCAACTAGTCAGTGTTCAACTAGATGAAAGTAATTATCTGCTCTGGAAATTCCAGATAGAGATAGTAGTAAGAGGCTATGGTCTTGAGGATCATGTTCTTGGAACATTAATTACACCATCAAAATACACTGTAGATAAAGATGGCAAATTAGTGAGTAATCAAGATTATGTTACTCATCAAAGGCAAGACTGTTTAATCAGTGCATGGTTACTGTCATCCATAAGTGCAAATATTCTACCACAGCTAATTGGGTGCAAAAGTGCACACGAGATATGGTCAACAGTGGAGCAGATCTTTAACACACAGTCTGCAGCAAAAATCATGTATTACAAAAGACAACTGCAAAGCATAAGAAAAGAAAAAATGCCAATGAGAGAGTATCTGACCAAGATCAAGACACTGTGTGATCAACTTGCATCAGTAGGTCATAAAATTTCTGACACAGAGCAAGTTTTATGTATCTTAGGTGGACTAAATGAAGAATATGAGGCAGTGGTAGCAGTTATATCCTCAAAGGAAACAACACCAAATATACAATATGTTCACTCCACTCTACTTGCCCATGAAGGGAGAATGGAGCAAAGAAGATCAACAGTTTCAGATCTCACTGTAAACTTCACCAGCAACAATTAATTCAAGAATCAAAAAAGAAACAGTAACAACAGAAACCAGTTTAACTCTTAAAGGGGTGGTCAATCCTCCAGATCCAGAGGAAGAAATGGAAGATATAACAACAACAATAACGGACTAAGATGTCAAATTTGTGAAAAATTTGGTCATGCAGCCAACAAATGCTATTTCAGATTTGATGCCAACTACATACCATTTCAACAAAACAACAACAGTTTAAGAAATCACAATCTCAGTGCAAACATGGTAAATGCTCGTCCAGACTCTAAAGAACAAGCAGATACCAAAAGCACAGAGACTGCAAAGATTGATGACATTCAGGATGAAAGCTAGTACCCAGACTCTGGAGCTACCAATCATGTAACAAATAATCTCAGTAATCTAAACTTGGGAAGCAGGGAGTATAGAGGTAAGCAATTAATTCATATGGGTAATGGTGAATCAATTAAAATTACACATACTGGAAATGCAAGTTTTATTGGCAGAAAAGAACTCTTTCTAAAAAAATTGTTAAGAGGTCCATCTATTAGAAAAAATTTATTGAGTGTATCACAGTTTTCCCAAGATAATGATGTGTATTTTGAATTTTATCCAAAATACGTTTTAATTAAAGATATTCTAACTAAAGAAATAATTTTGCAGGGTAAGGAATTTAAAGGGTTGTACAAATTCGATGTTGCAAAATCAAGAAATTTTGAATTTTGAGGAAAATGGTGTAATGCTACTGAAATTGAACAAGAAGATAAATGTAAAGATTTTGACATTTGGCATTCCAAGCTTGGACATCCAAGTGTAAGCATTGTAAAAAAAAGTGTTAAGTAATGATAATATTTCTGTTAAAGATATTACAATGCCTTATGTATGTACATACTGTCAAATGGGTAAAAGTCACAAACTTGCATTTCCAGTCTCAAAAACAAGTTATACAAAACCCTTAGAATTAGTTGCTAGTGACCTATGGGGTCCATCTCCTGTTAACACAAATTATGGTTACAAATATTACATATCATTTGTTGATGCATACTCTAGATATGTATGGATTTATTTTTTGAAATCAAAATCTGAAACTTATGATGCAGTCTTACAATTTATAACTCAGGCTGAGAGGCAAACAAATTGCCAATTAAAAGTCTTGTAGACTGATGGTGGAACTGAGTTCCAACCACTTAAAGAATACCTTCAAAAGAAAGGTATAATTCACAGAACAACCTGTCCATATACATCAGAACAAAATGGACTGGTTGAAAGAAAGCATAGACATATTGTTGACACTGGACTTACTTTACTAGCTCAAGCACCTCTTCCTCTAAAGTTTTGGCCTGATGCCTTTGCCACTACTGTGTTTTTAGTAAATAGATTACCCACAAAAGTTTTACAGTTTAAAAGTCCAATAGAAATTCTATATAAGATTAAACCAGAATACCACAATTTAAAAGTATTTGGATGTCTATGCTTTTCTTGCTTAAGGCCATATAACACACACAAATTAAGCTTTAGGTCATCACCATGTACCTTCTTAGGCTATGCAGCCAACAAGAAGGGATACAAATATTTGGATAGCAATGGGAAGTTTTTTATTTCTAGACATGTGGTGTTTAATGGAAGGATATTTCTCTTTAGTCAATCAAATATAAAAACTTCCCAGAAAGTACATAATTCAAAACTTTCTATACCACCAATACCTGAGCAACTTAATGTCATAACTCAAGTTGAAGGTGAAAGAATGCAGGATAATATAAATTTAGAGTCTTCTGCCAGATCTACTTCACAACACACTGTGCTCAGACCTGAGCCAGGTCATGCAGAAGCTGAGCAAACTGGAAGTACAAGTCAGGCATCTCATATGTGCCCCATCAATCAGTCAGACTGCAGTCAATCATTAGATGATTCACAATCATCTAATGATCTACAGGAAGTCACAGCAGAAGAGCCAAATCAACCACCTGCACAAACTAGACACCACATGATAACAAGGGCCAAGAGTGGTATATTCAAACCAAAAATATACAGTGCTGCCATGGACACAGAGGAGCCAAATACCTATCATCAAGCTGTGCATAATGAAAATTGGAAGTCTGCTATGGAAGAAGAATACAATGCATTGATAAAAAAACAAAACCGGGAATCTAACCTCATTGCCAAGCAATAAAAATGTTATAGGCTGCAGATGGACATATAGAATAAAGAGAAATGCTGATGGTTTAGTTTCTAAATATAAGGCAAGGCAAGTAGCTAAAGGGTATTCACAACAAAGTGGCTTTGACTTTACTGAAACTTTCTCACCAGTTGTGAAACCCTCAACCATTAGAATTATTCTTACTATTGCCTTACATAGAAACTGGAACATTAAGCAACTAGATGTAAATAATGCCTTCTTGAATGGTATTTTACAGGAGGAAGTTTATACGGAACAACCTCCAGGTTTTGAACAAAAAGGGAGCGACGGGCTTGTATGGAGATTGAACAAGGCAATCTATGGGCTCAAACAAGCACCAAGGGTCTGGTTTGAAAAGCTGAAGTCAACACTAGTCAGACTTGGCTACAGCTCAACAAAATCAGACAATTCCTTATTTATAAAATTTAATAACAATGTAACTATATATGTACTAATATATGTTGATGATTTTATTATTACAGGTAGCAGTGAATCAGAGATCAACAACCTTACAGAACTTTTAAATAAGGAATTTTCAATCAAAGACTTGGGAAACTTGAATTACTTTCTTGGTATTAAGGTTAAAAGGATTTCTAACACAGAAATACATTTAAATCAAAGGAAATACATCTCAGAAATTCTACAGAGAGCAAAAATGGATCAAGCAAATGCAATATCTACACCTATGGCAAGCAATTCACATCTGTCAAAGTATAAAGGAGAATCCATATCAAATGACAAGTAGTACAGAAGTATTGTAAGAGCATTACAATATGTAACAATCACCAGGCTTGAAATTTCATTCAGTGTTAATAAAGTGAGTCAATACATGCAAAATCCACTTGATGAACATTAGAAAGCATTCAAGAGAATTTTAAGATATCTCAAGGGAACCATAAATCATGGACTAAAACTGCAATCATGCGAATCTATCAATATAAAAGGGTATGCAGATGCAGATTGGGCCATAGACATGGATGACAGAAGATCTACCACTGGCTATTGTATATTTCTAGGCAACAATCCAGTTTCATGGTGCTAAAAAAACAGCCTACTGTATCTAGATCTAGTACTGAAGCCGAGTACAGAAGTGTTGCTAATGCAACTGCTGAAGTAATATGGATAATGTCTTTACTCAGTGAACTTCATGTCAAGATCGCAGAAAAACCAACAATTTGGTGCGATAATCTGAGCACTGTACTGCTCTCAGCAAATCCAGTTCTACATGCTAGAACCAAGCACATAGAACTGGATCTCTACTTCATTAGAGAAAAGGTAAAAGAGGGAAAAATTAACATAAATCACTTACCATCACCTTACCAAGTTGCTGATATTATGACAAAGCCTCTATCAAAAAAGAACTTCGTTCACTTCAAGCTAGAATTGAAGGTATCTGAGTCTAATAGCAATGAGAAAGGCAAGATCTATAGCAACTCGAACAAAATCGAAGCATGACAGCATCAATTACTTCAATCAAAGAGAAATTCCACTTGGCAATCAAGTGAAATTCCCCTGATGAAGAAAGCAAGGCAAGATCTACAACAACTCAAGCAAAATCGAAGCATGACAGCTTCAATCTCTCCAATCATAGTAAAAAAAGGGGCTTCCGCATTACTGCAAGTTTCTGAGTGGTCAAGATCTATACACTCGACAACTGAAGCCATCATCTTTTTTTTATGGTGCGGCTGAAGGTATCGCAAACCCTAAGTTAGGTTTGAGGGGAGGTATCAAATGAAGAGTAAAGCTGCAGCGTACACAAATAGGGTTCTCAAATACAATCAGGTCGGGCAGCAGTAAAATGGGCCAACCCAAAGCCCAACAGAGTTTTTCTTTATAAATACCAAAGTGTACACAGTGTATTTTATATACAAAAATAAATACATTTTGTTATTGTTTTTAATTTCTCGATCTTTAAAATACAGAAGATAATAAAATCAAATTATGTTTCTCTCAAAATTCTTTCTCGGATAATTACAAAAAAAATCAAAGTCTTTTTACTGCTTAACTTTTTGCATTCTTTATTAATAAGAAAATATTTTTATGACATGCTTAATTATTTTGACTGATAGACTTAAGAAAGAAACAATTTTACGTTTATTTGATTCTTCCTCATTTCTCTCTTCTATGGTAAACACAAAATTGGTAGAAATCAGAAGTATCTTCTTAGCCTTTTTCTCTCCATAATTTTCTCTAAAATAAAACCAATTTTTTTCAAATATACTCAAAAGTTCTGGACAGTGACTTATACAAATCTCCAAATTCTTCAACCTTGAGCGCACAAGTATGAAGTGTCGTTGTGTTAACCTTGGAGAGCGGACGACAATTATCAATTGTACCATATTTGTGTCAAATTTTGTTTTCAAGACAAGGGCCTCATCCATGACACAACTTCCATCATTTTCTCTTTGTTGTTCTTACCCATCAATTTTCCAACAATTTGAAAGCGAATTTCAGTCCATCTTTCCTGAGGACAAAGCTATTTGTGTTTTGGAGCAAATGTTAGAATGTTATGATGATTACTGAATAAGAAGAAAATTGAGTTTTTTATGCAAATTTAAATCAAATACGAGATATTCAAACAACCAAAACCGTCATAATTATACTAAAGTAATACTAAAGTACGTCCTACTTTTACCTTCTGCCTTCTTGTTTGAATTAATTTTGTGTTTTGACAATAACTTCATATCATTGATATTGTTGAGAACGTATCATGTAGAGGTGTTATGGTTGTGGTAACCGTCATTATTACCACCAACCGTAATCGTAACCGTTGTTGACGGTTATAAATTCTTATAACCGTTACCGCAACCGTCCATGATGGTTGACCGTCATATTTTCAATTTTGAAGCATGTCGTACATATATTTTCAATTATATGCATTATTGATGATAAATTGATATAGCTCTAACTATTTTTTGCAAATTTATTTATTTGTTTATAATACGGGAAATATGCATGTCCATGTTATTAGTTCATTAAGACACATATTATAAATGCACAAGTTATTCCTTTAACTTAAATTACTAATTTTTATACTTTACTGTTAAATATTGCACAAAACAATCATGTACGGTTGGTATGGTTAACCACGGTTTTCAAATTCTTCAACCGTTACCGTTATTGTTATAGATGGTAACCGCATGAATGGTTGGTACGGTTGAGTGGTTGAGCGATTCAACCGTAACAGCCCTAGTATCATGTTTTATAAAATTGCTTTGGTTAATGATATATATTAATCATACCAACCTATACTTTGATATGCAATGGTGTAAAAATACATTTAATAACGTATATAAGTTTATGATAGAAGAAATTATTAAGATTATGGTGAAGTTTTCTAATAGATGTATGAGAATAAAGAATTATATAATCAAATATTTTTATTTATATGCAAATTTAGGCACTATAATTATTATCTTTGATTTAGATTACTGCATTCTGTATATGGAATGCATTAATGAATTAGATATGATATAGAATAAAATTCATATTGGTATATTTTATTTTTAAACACGATACAAGTTATAGTTAATGGCCACGATCTAGATTAGTATGAATTTATTATATAATTTGATTAGTATGAACTTATCTTGTACTGTAACTGTTTCTTTTTTTTTATTACCATGGTAATAAAAAGTGGACGATCCACTATGAAACCGGCCGGCTTCGCCAAAAAAATAAAAATAATGTATTTTGTGAATTCAAATTTATCTAAATTAAAGACTTTCATTTGTAAAATGTTCCAACATAGACCATTAATTTTAAATATAAGCAATTATGAAAAATTAATACTGATGAACTAATAAAACTCTCGGTCGAAATTATAAATTGTGTCCTTACATTTGTAGAAGGAGTTAAAATAGCATTTGCAAATCATAAATGCTTGTAAATGTAACATTGTTAATTTAAAAATTCACTTCATTTGCTTGAGCAGTCATTGTTGTTTTTCTGATAATAAAATTTAAGTATCTAAGTGGATAAACTTGCAAATGATATTATATGAATTATGTTTAATATATTTAAGAATTGAAAATAAAATGATCACCATCTATTTATTAAATGGTGTTAACCTATATATCGGGCCTTTAATTATTGCAAATGCGAAAATGAGTAAATAACCTATAAGCAAATGATAAAAATATTAATTTGCTTTAATTGTTTTTTTACTAAGAATTTTATGAACATTAAAGGCATGAGATTTGAATTGTTAAATGTAATTGATTATAACTTATTTATGGAAGTAAATTAAGAGCGTTTAATGATTTATTTAATATTTGAATGAAAATTGAATTTGGTTGACAAATTATTATAAAAGCGAAAAATAAAACCAACTAGCGAGAGTGTAACGACCCCGAATTTTATATAAATTTAAATTTGATAATTAATTGAATTTTTGAATTAAAATTGTGAAATTAATTTATAAAGTGATGCGAGTTTCCCCGAATTAAAATAAATTCTGTATAAATCATTTAGAATTAAAATATTGTATATATACGTATATATATGAATATATATGTATTTGAGCATATATGAGTAAATTTGAAATTATATATATATATATATTTTAATCGAATTTAAATCGTAAATAAATAAATGAAAATATATAAGATATAAAAGTATAAAATAAATACATAAATAAATTATAACAACATATTAAATATGGAAATACATTTAAATATGAAAAAGAAAATAAAATATACAATTATTTATGAAGTTCACTTATATTACAAAATAATAAAAGAAAAATAAAATAAAGTAAAAATAGAAGTTTACTCATATTGTAAAATAATGAGACAAGGCAAAATAAAATCTAATAACATATTAAAGATTTATATTATAAAGTAATAAAATAAACAAAAAGAAAGGAAGCAGAAAAATTTATATTCATGAACACTTGAAAAATAAAGAAATACAAATATATAAAGTATAGAAGCTTGTAAAGGAAGCCATCATGTTTTCTCAAACATGTAACAGCCGAAAGAAGAAAATTTTATAAGTAAAAAATATGGTACAATGCTAATTAATGCTAGCACACCAAAGTTAACATATCAGCCTCCAAATAAAAATATCCATGTTCAATCTTTGTACAAAATATAAACCCTTGTACAACATTTCTTTTCACCTGAGAAAAACAATACTTATCTCAACAATATCACTTATCATCTCAGTCTTCGTCCACCATTATAAACTGAGTAAAAGAAAAATCTGGAGCAATATCATTATCATTCAAAAACAAACATCCACTTAAAAACATTAATCAACCAATGAAAAATCTGAGATCAAGAAGGAGAAGACTTCCAGTAACAAACTCAAGCAAGATCTCTCAACTTTTCAAATTCGAATTCAAAAAGGCATCAACTTTCAAGTTGAAAACTTCTGGAAAACAGAATGTCTAAGGTGAGTAACAATTCATCATTTAAACTTAAGTTATATGTTGAAATGGCTCTGTGTACATACATGTATCAGGGAATGCTCTTTCTCTGTTTATTTTACAGAGTACAATCCAACAAGAAAATTCAATTTCTTGTTTTATAATCCATATTAGACTTTGGTTTAAAAAAAACAGTTGTGTTTAAGTATGAGCTACAATCTAAAAATAGTCTCACGAAGTAAAAATGCATATATATTGAAAGATCAAATTTTTACAGTAAAAACTTTCAATTCTGATGATCGGAGTTGCGTGAATTCTGGTGGTCGGTGTGTGGCGAACGAAGCGTTGACAGGTGGGGGCCGTGATGGTCTGGGTAGTTCCAGGTTGCAAGTTTGAACTCAATTTCGAATTCGAGATGATGGGGAAGTTTGGGTGGTCTAGAATTTGACTAGGGATGATCGTCGACTTGCTCGACGTAGTGGCGATGCCGGAATCCGGCCAATGGCGATGAGCACGTGCACGAACCTTGGGGTGTCAGCCTTGGTATTTGCCTGGGAAGAATTGGGAAAGTTCTCGCGTCGTACTCGAGTAATTCGAGTAGTTTACTCGAAGCAAGAACGTGGAGACTCGGGTCAAGTTGGTTACAGGGTTTTAAACCTGTTTCTGTCTTCAAAATTTAAAACCAAATTAAAATTTTTAAAACTGAATTTTAAGTCAAAACTAAAATGTAAATTCAAGTTTGAATTGAAATCTAGTTTGAAAATAAATAAAGTTTCAAATCCAATTTGTTTCAATAATTTAAAAATAATTAAATGTATGGGAGAAATTGAATTTAACATGGATTTGAAATTATAAATGAAAATTTAATCAAGTTGAATTTTAAAAGTTAAACCTGGAATTAATTCTAAAATCTGATTTTAAGATTTTGAAATTAATTAAGTTTTATAACTTTAGTGTTTAAAATAAGTGAAATAAATTGAAATTTAAGAAAGAAAAAGAAAATTAAATTTAAACTCTTAAAGGTTTCCTTTATGACCAATTTTTATTTTAACATGTAAATTTAAAGTGTTAAGAAAGTTTGCTTTAAACTTTATTAAAAGTAAATAAAGATTTATTTCAAATTTTAAATCTAAATTGGAATTAAAAAGGAAAATTTGAAACAATGTTTCAATATATGGTAAATAATCATTAAATCATAAAAATGAATGAGTGACTTTAAGTAATGAAGATTAATGATTTCTAATTCATTAACGAATGATTTTTAATGGTGAATCGATTTATAATCAATAATGATTAATATAAGTAAATTTTCTTTAAAAAGGTGATTAAAGAAATTTAATAGTTTAATGAAATCATTAACTAAGATTATTTGAACAATTAATTAATGTGACTAATTTTAACAATGAATTTAGATAAATTAATTTAATAATGATCATGTGTGGAATCATTAAGTATAATTACTTAATATAAGTAATCAAGGAATTAATTTATTTAGTGTAATCAATTGAGTTAATTTGATTGGTTCAAGATTAAATTTCTTAAGTATAATTCAGAATAATCACTTGATAATTTAGGAAATTATAATTACTGAATGTAATTAATTGAATGATGATTTGAAATTTGAGTAAATTATTTGTTAATAAATTAAAGGATTAATTAATAATGGTGATTAATTAAGATTTATTAAATAATTAAAGATTAGTTGATTCATTAATTAAGAATGATTAGTTAATAATTAAGGGTTAACTAATAAATTTGAAAGGAGGATTTATTTCAAATAATTTGTAATTAACTTATGATAATTAACCCGGATTAATAATTGATACATCTGATTTAAATGAATCAGTTGATTAATAAATTTACTTGTGAATGTTTGGACTTGACTGAATGATTGAATTGTTTGATATTTTGATCTGTGATGCTGTGTGATGTATAATCTGATTTGTGTGTGATCTGTACTGTAGTTATTTATCTGGGTTGAATGTAATTTATTATTTGTAATATATCTATCTGTGATTTGTGATCTGTGAATGAAAGATAAGCGTTATAGTTTATACCGCTTATCAACTATATTTCTGTATTCTGATCTGTGATAATTGAATGATGTTGCGCTACTGTGTGAAACCCCTGGACTACACCATACACACACAAATATGGATTTCACGTGGAAATTAGTTAAGTCGCAGATTTTTGACAATTTTAAAGATTGAATTCTTGAATCCAAATAGTTTTGGAAATTGGAATTGAGAGCTTTGTAAATGTGTTTCAAATGTAGAAGTTATTTTAAACAACTTGATAAAACTTTGAAATCAAAATAATTTGATTAAAAAAATTTGAATTCAATAATTGGAATTGAATTCAATGATTTGGGGAAACTAATTGTTTTCAACTGATAAAAGCTCTCATATAAGAAATGGATTTCAAATTTGAATTAAAGGAATTTCAAGTTCGAATTGAAGATGGTTTTCCAAATTACGAATAAATCGTTGGAAACGTGTTTTGAAAGCTATCAATTAAATCTTTGTTTAAAGATTGGACGAGTTAATCCAATTGAAATGGAAATTGATTTGGAAAATCTGTGAATGAATCTTTGTGAAACTGGGTGAACTTTGTGAATTGAATCTTTTTGTTTAAAAAGATTAGAATGGTAAAGTGTTTAAACCATTTAAAGAAGAAATTTGAATAATAAGTTGTGAATTAACTGAAATTCCAATATCCATATGTTTTTAAATATCGCGCTCATTATTTGGTTTAGCCGGGAGAGGACCTTTGTGTCATATAACCCATTCCGAATAATGATACGTCGTATATGGATTGCATTTGAAGACCGGTGGTGAAGGCCGGGTATTTGTGAGAACGATAGGATGACCTATCGATTGTCTCTGCACTGAGTCGCGCCGGTATAGAGATTCCCTAAGTGATGGGAAATCCGATCGGGATTGTGAATACCCGGATTGCAAGGGCTTCTTCGGAAGTGCCTTCGGTTCTGTTCGAACCCGGAACAGACTTGTATGGTTGTATGTCTGACATTAAACTTTGAGATATAAAGCTAATTTTTTCAAATACATTTCTGTTTGGTGGTGGAGAATTTATTCTCTTAGCTTAACACCCTTCTCTGAGACGTACGAGCTCAGAGGTTATGTAGTTGAAGGTTATCAGTGATATACTCCCAATTTGGTAGTGTGGCATGCTGAGTGCTGCTGTGTGTTGTTTGATCATTTGTTGATCAAAGCATGGCTTTCGTGTAAAGCGTAGCTTTGTGGACGAGACCTCATCGAGCCTCACAGACCAGAAATGGTCGAAACAGGAATGATGCGGCAAGGTTATGAGGGTCGTGCCCTTTAGGGTATGTCATTTCCTTCTGGAAAAGGGTGGTATCATGGTATGGAGCCTAGATACTTACTCATGTGGACACACTATATTTATTATTGTGTGATGTTGTTGGTTATCGAGTGCTCGGATAAAGGTCCCAAAGGACCGGGGGGTGGCATATTCGTGTATTAGTTACCTAGTGTAAGAGGTAACCCGACCTTGTGTTGGCAGAGAGCTAGTTAGTTCTCGGGACGTCCCGCCAGAGGCGTACCCATTGGCAGTAGGAAGTTCCTTAGCCTGACCATTTGTTGGAAAATCCAAAGAAACAATACGAGCCTTGTACAGTTTTAGTTGTAGAACCTGCCATTTAAAATGGTAGCTATAGCAGGCATAATATAATGGTACCTATGCTGGCTAAGATTAATATTGTATTTTCGAAATGATTTTGTACACTATGCACTAGTAATAATATCAAAAGAGTTTATTGCGTAGTAAGCATATTTGACTATCATAAGAAGAGATCTCCTCCATGTCTGCGATTGCATTGTGTGTGTGGTGGGAGGTCTTATGGTAGTTTCATTTTCTAAAAGCATTGCGGATTTCAATGTTGAAGAATTCTTTTGTTGTTTGTTTTAAAGATAAACTGTTTTTGTTACTCACACCAGTCCCATGACTGACCTGGAGTTTATTGTTCCCTTCCTAAACTCTGGGTGCCCACAATTTTCTCCACGGGCAGTCTAGAGTTGGGTTTTTTTCTTCAGATAGTCAGGTTTAGTAGATTATCTAGAGATAATTCAGTCTTGGAGTTCACGCATGACTGGCGTTGCTTATCTTGGTGCAACGTGATGGTGGTTCGAGATGATGTTGGAGTTATTGGTCTCATTCTCTTTGTCAGATCATTTCGGAGTTATCACTTCTGTTTTCCGCTATATCATTATTTATCTCTGATATTCTTGTATCATATTGATATCATTGTTGTATATCATTCTGGATATTGTATTCATTGGAGTTGTATATGATATCATCTATTTCTTTATTCCGCTGTGTTGTTATACTTAATGTTGTTATAAGCTCCGGGGAGCCAGATTCGGCGTTTGAATCTACGACATTCGAGTACAAGTGAGGTACGGATGCCGATTTTCGAAGGCCGAGTTCAGGAACCTTACAGAGAGACTTTATGTTTATTGATATATGGATTTGGATTTATTATGAGAAGAACATAAATCTCACGATTGCAAACATAAAGACTATAATTTTTTTTATAATATCAAAGTCATCACAACCGTATTTTGGAAAATGACTGTTACAGTTTTAATGTTAAAGTTAAGAGGTTGTTTGTGTATAAGTATTGTAGTTGAACAAATATGTTAAATATATCAAGATTTTATACTATGTCAATTATAAGAATGGAGAAAATTTTAATTTAATTCATACGTTGGTCTTGAAAATTTTCATCCAAAAGAAAAAAGAAAGTTATCATTTCAATGACATTATTATATTCCAAAATTTGATTGCTATTTTAATATCAAACTCATTCATGTTTGTTATGCATAAATTTACTTGGCAATACAATTGAAATATATTCTGAAAGGATTTAAAATATTCACTTTGTGGACATGAATGAATTTGTTGAAAGTGAAAAAATAATAATATGAGTTTGTCCTTGTGCCTATTTTCTCGTGTTTATAAATCAAAAGGATAAGTTTTTTTCAAGTGTACCATTAAGTATTTTAAAATGAGATACTTATACTTTAACTACATATATGAGATTAGAGTTTTAATTATAAGTGCTAGAAATATACGTGTTGATGATAACTCAATTATGAGACCCAATGTTTGACATGTCACATTGAATAATTGCATATTTTATGAGTTTTGCATGAAAATAGACGAATGTCATGAGTTGAATCGAGTATTGTATTAATTCATGATTAGTTGTATTTGATGATTATTTTTACATGTATTGTGTTAATTTATGTTTGTATGTATGGAAATACAGAACAATTTAAAATAATATTGAATGTAATTGAAGATATAAAATTGAATATATTGATCTTTGCTAGTTAGATTGTATGTGAGGAAACTAATTTGTTAGGTTATTTCATACTAACATGGTTTCTTAAGAAACTAAAACAAGGTACTCTTGGACTATAAAAATGTATTTCAAAACTGGAAATTTAAAAGTGTAGGGGTATTTAGCTAAAGTGGGTCCGCCACAGTTTAGAAAAATCAACAATAGAAATTACGAATTTGATTTTGAATTCGTTCACGTCCTTCTATTATGAGAGAAAAAATTTACAAAAGGCTAATGTGAGGAAAACTATTTTTTTTTTAAAGTTGATTTCAGAATGTTGAGAAAAACATGGAAAGATTTGAATGTTTTATGTGGCAGCTATGTTATTTCTCCATGGTTCTTGCATACATAAGAATAAATAACACAATTAGCCAAAGGAGGAATGCGGCAAAATTAGAGGAAGCTTCATGTTTCTCATGAATTATTAAAGATGTTATTACCTACGACATAAGGAGATACATTTATACCCATATTGGTGAACATTAGAATTTCTACAAGAGTGTATAGTGGAAAAAGAGACACGTCTATTTCAGAGCTAAAACAATTGAGAAATTGATGAAAGAAGTGATCTTATAAAAATGATATGATCAATAGACCTTCATGCATCCGCATTCTAAATTATCTTTAAATGAAATTAGTTCTTGAATTTTCAAGAGGAATAGGCCTCGAGCCTAGTGTAGAGAAAAATGAGATGAATACCCATTACTGGTTAATCAACGCAACATGATTACTCTTTCCTTTTCTATTTTTTGTATTTATGAGTTTGATTCCTCTTATATAATCCAACCAGTTTTTGGTGGTGCTTTTTAAAACACACTTGATGAATTTTTCTAATTAATATAATTTTAAGCTTCTTTACTTTTATATAATCCATAAGCAATTGTTGTTGATGCTTCTGAGGCGCACTTGATGGATTGTTCTATTTGATATGAGTTTGAGTTTCGTTACTTTTATATATTTCATAACTAGATTTTGGCTGTGCTTTTGAGACCCGCATGATGGATTTTGCTATTTGATACGATTTTATGTCTCTTTGCTTTTATGAAATCCATAACTTGGTGGTGCTTTGAGACGTACTTGATGGATTTTGCTATTTGATATGATTTTATGTCTCTTTCCTTTTGTATAATCAGTAACCAATTTTGATGGTGCTTTTGAGACGCACTTGATGGATTTTTCTATTTGATATGATTTTAATTATTTTCTTGTATCTGATCCATAACCAATTTTTGATGTTGCATTTGAGACACACTTGATGAATTTTGCAATTTGACATGATTTTAAGTTTCTTTTT
Organism: Allium fistulosum; assembly: GCA_030737815.1. Classification (NCBI taxonomy): domain Eukaryota; kingdom Viridiplantae; phylum Streptophyta; class Magnoliopsida; order Asparagales; family Amaryllidaceae; genus Allium; species Allium fistulosum. The sequence continues at coordinate 1,297,660,309 of CM060904.1, read as the reverse complement.
TTATATGATCTGTAACCTATTATAGATAGTTGAGATGCCCTTGATGGATTCTTCTGTCTCATACGAGTTTGAGCTTATTTTCTTTTATATAATCCATAACCAGTTTTGATGGTGCTTTGAAACGCAGTTGATGGATTATATTATTTGTTATTAGTTTGAGCTTCTTTGCTTTTGTATACCCCATAGCCAGTTTTGGTGGTGCTTTGAAGACGCACTTGATCAATTCTCCTATTTGTTATAAATTTAAGTTTCTTTGCTTTTGTATATTCCATATTCAGTTTTGGTGGTGCTTTTGAGACGTACTTGATAGATATACCGATTTATCTTAGTTTGAGCCAATTTGCTCTTTTTAAATCACAATCAGCATTGGTGGTGCTTTTGAGACACACTTGATGGATTTAATTAATTTATTTTAGGCAATACCTTATTACTCAAATATAATTTATAGCCAATATTGATGGTGCTTTTGAGACGCACTTGATGAATTATGCTTACATATTTTGCGAGGTTGAGCATTTTGCTCTTAATGAGTCCATAGCCATAAGTGGTAGTGCTGGAGTAGAGCACTTGATGGACTTACCTACTTGAGTGTGAAGGTGGGCTGCCTTCTATGAGAGGCTTGAGCTCTCTAGAGTACTCATGAGTTCCCAAGGTAGGCGCATGGCCATTAAAAACGTATATTTATCGTGGAGTTTGTAAAAAATTGGAAGTGTAGTACTATTGTGAGATCTCAACCAAAATCTTTCTAGTTCAAGAAGAAATTCTATACTTAGATTAAGTTTTGAACTCACTTCTTTATGTATCAATTCAATCGAAAGACACTAGAGCCTACATATGAAATTTTCTTCTTGTCCTAGTTATTTTCATTCATCTTCTTTGATTCTTGCTTTAATTAGTGGGGGTTGTTAACTACAACAAAAACCAAAATCTTTTCATTGCTTGACCTTTTGCATTCTTTATTAATGAGAAAATATTTTTATGGAATGCTTATTTATTATGACTAATAGACTTAAGAGATAAAACAATTTATTTATATTTGATTCTCTCTCCTTTCTCTCTTCTCTAATAAAAAAATATAAAATTGGAAGAAAACATAAGTATCTTCTTAATCTTTTTCACTCTACAATTTTCTCTCAAATAAAATCAATTTTTCAAATACACTCAAAACTCGGGAAGTGACTTTTACAAATCTCAAATTTCTTCACCCTTGAGTGCACATGTATGAATGATCGTCGTGTTAACCTTGGGAAACGAACATCAATTATCGATTGCACCATAGTCATGCCGAATTTCGTTTTCAAGACTGTGGCCTCATCCATGACAAAACTTGCACCACTTTCTCTTTATTGTTTCCACCCATTAATTTTCCAACAATAATTAGTATCTAATTAATAGATATAAAGTATCATGTTACATGTGCCACTTATCATATAAGAGATAGTTGGATGTTAATTATTGTGACAACTACCGCTAAAAAAATACATACACTTACAATATGACAAGTGTGTATATAATATCTGTCATTTTAATAAACACCATATTACATGAATGTTGATATGTGTCAATGGTAGTTGTAATAACTCTATGATATGACCAGCTTATAATCAATGTTTTTTATAGTGATTTTTCTAAATATCATGACATAATGCTAACATTAGGTTAATATAAACATATTAGTAGAAGACTTTTCTTGTTTTTTCAAAGACATTACTTTAAACGAAAGTATTAATTTCATTTCCATAATGGCTATAAGAAATGTAAAGAGGTAAAATCTTTATCAGGGCCGGTCCAAGAGACAGTCGAGAGAGCCCGTCGATTAGGGTAACCGACTCAATAGAGGTAACAACCAGAAATTATCTACATGTAAATAGTTTTTGATAACTATATTCTGTATTAATATAATGGTTGATGGTAAGCAACTTGAAAATTTAGGGCATCAACCCATGTTCAATCTCTAGAATTTGTGTGTTTTTCGATAAAACTTTTTCTATCTCAAAACTTAAGCTATGGAAATAAAAACAATAGGGCCAGCTCTGATCTTTATACATACCTACATACATGATGTTTTCCGATGAAATACCGATGTTTTTTAGAGTAAGGAAAAACTATTTTTCTTATGGTGTGTGTTTACTTAAAAATGGTTTTATTTTACTTATATTTCATGCATGTATGTTATAATGATAATGAAATAACAATTATTTTACTTATAAAGCATGTAAGCTTACTGGGGGGTTATTAATGAATCTAAATGCATGGATGCTTGAATCTTGTTATTAGGTTTTGTATTATTTTGTGAAGGCTATAATAACATCGTAAGGATTTCATAGACCATGGACATGAATTCTATTTATGGCCTCCTCTTTACATCTCTTAATAGTCATATGTGTGCATTATATAGTTGCATGAAAATAAAAATATCATAAAAGTACATCAGATTTTCCGACCAATTTGCTGATGTAGAGAAAGAGTAGGAAAAAAAGTCCGTATATTCGTTGGTAAAGTAGATGGTGAATTCATTGGTAATTTTTCACTAAATACTATTGAATACAACGACGCTTTTCTGACTCCAACTAAAAATAAAAATTGTCCCAAAATCATCGGTAAAGCTTGACGTTTTCTTAGCTGAAACGTTAGAAAATAAAGCCGGCAAACTTAATGATGCTTTATTTGCCGATGTTTTATTTTCTTCGATGATTTCGTTGACGGCTCATTGTTTCACCAAATGTATACTTTAGACTATTACTAGTGTGAACCCGTGCTTCACATACGGTCTATTAAAATTATTCTAATCCTAACATATCATGACCATTTGCAATAGAGAAGATGGTTTGTATTTACGTTATATACCTATACCAATGTGACAGAAATAATTGTATAAATTGTGCGAATAAAATTTAATAAGATACAAAGATCATGGATCCATGCATTTGTATCATATAAGGAAAATGAAAAATAAAGAAAATCGTTCATTTATCTTTAGTGCACTGTTGATAGAAGGAACTTTGACAGAAGAAAAAAGTGAAGCGCATCAGATAATACTTGGACAATATTAAAAGTTGTCAAATATGCAGTATTGGAAATATCAATTTAGCAAAATATTATTAATACAGATTTCCTACATGGCAATAACACATGATATAGGGTAGTAATAGGTACATAATACTGCCTCACATATGTTCAGGAAGACAATATTATCTATGCTGATATGTAGCAAACATCCTCTTTTTCTCCGACATAAAATTACTTGTATTTCTCAAGTATACTTGTAAGCTTATATGCATACAAATTCACGTTGCAAAACATTTCTACATAACATAATCAATACACTGAATAACATACATGCCCCAACAATGTACTTTCTCTTGTTAAACGCATAGGGTGGTCAATTAAATTTATCAATAATCATGCCTAGTTGAGCTTTAGTCCAAGCAGGGTGGTAGTACAAAGCATTTTATTATTTTCTGCAACCAAAGTATAATATTTGAACAACATTGCGTTGATTTAAACTAAAGTTGGAACATGAGAATGCAAAGAGGCAATGAAAAAAATCAGTGGTACCATGGAAAATTACTCCAAATAAATTTTTATGATTGGATCAACATCTGGTACAACTTAAACTATAGTTACATACTTGTTAATATATGGACATTTATATGTAGAATACCAATTTTTTCCATTTTAAACTAAGACCATTTAATTAACTTCTATTCATATACACAAATATCAGTAAGAAACTTGATCAAACCATTTACAGGCCATATCTCCTGAGCTTGGTTGAAATCAGTTAATGCTTAGCCATAGTCTGTAAACTGTGGTATGAATAACATCCTGCAATCCGAAAATTAAATAATATCAGATCTTATAAGTTGATAAATTACATAGAAAGGGAAATCAACAAAAAATGATTCTGAACATATATATTATATCGTATGGATTTTTCAATCCTGTGGAAAAAGATGTTAGTTTCATTATGTGTAAACTTGAACATCTTTTTAATACGTGCATAGGTACAGTAAGTAGTCATAAAACTATAATTATTGATATTTGTGAGGGAGTATCATTATAACAAAAGCCCTAAACTGAAGAAAACAGCCAATCTCTAAACCTAGATCATTGTAATATAGGAGTATCGCAACCATTGATTTACCGATTCATTTTGAAAATACAGTATATAACATTAGATATGTAGGTAGTTCAAGATTTTCATGAGGTGGATAATGGCAGACACCGGTGTAACTGTAATTCAGAAAACTAATACTATTAGTGTCATATTTAGTTTAATTACTTCAGTGGATTCGTTGTGTTCAGGAAAAAATACCTAATCAGATTTGGTTAGTGTGAATGATATGTAGAAAAAACTAGACTTTAGAGATTAAGGTATTTAGATATGTAACATGTTAAATAATCGTTTCTGGTAATATGACTTTTGCAGATGGTAACTATACATCCGGTTTACTGTAGATACTGTAATGGTACTAACCTATTTTGGAAGGCATGTGTATAAAGTTGTAGTTGGTTCAAATTATGTACTATGCATATTTAAAAATGACAAAATAGTTCAGAGTGTTATAAAAAGTTGATGAAGTACTTAAATTTTAGGGACAGTTTGGCATAGGTCCCTAATAAGTTTCAAAATACACAAAAACCCCAGTAAAAAAATGTTTGTAAATTAGGTCCCTAGAATTAAGTTACCGAATAATGGCATACACTTATGCAATTATTCAGTGAATAATTGCAGACATTCATGCAATTTTTTCAAAAAACCATAGACATTTCCACAATTATTCACCGAAAAATTGCGGAAATTTCCGCAATTTTTTCAAAAAACTGCGGAAAATTCCGCAATTATTCACCAAAAAATTGCGGAAATTTCCGCAATTTTTTCAAAATTTGCGGAAAATTCCGCAATTATTCATCAAAAAAATTGCGAAAATTTCCGCAATTATTCACCGAAAAAATTGCATAAATTTATGCAACTTTTGGATATAATTGCATAAATGTCTGCAATTATTCAGTGAATAATTACATAACTATATGCAATTACTTAGTAACTCAATTCTAGGGACCTAATTTACATACTTATTTTTACCGGAGTTTTTGTGTATTTTAAAACTTATTAGGGACCTGAGCCTAATATTCACTAAATTTTAAGCATTACCTATGAGTCTATCGGTTGCAAGTTAAGCCAAAGACTTTGGCAGTCTTCGAAGTTCATTGAACCCCATACTTGAGCTACCTAGACGGTGATGGGAGCATAGTCATAGTGCAAGGACACGTTGGAGAGGTCGGAGGTAATTGTGTTCATATTTGTATAATCTGCGTGATAGGAGACAATATGAGCGTAAACTTTATTTTTTTTGAATGACTGGGTGAGTATAAATGACAAAAGTGTAAAGATATTCTCTTAGTTATACTTTCAGAAAGAATGGAGGTTAAGGTAAGTGTTTTTATAATTTTGATGTGTCTTTGAGTATGTAATATAATGAAAAACTACGTTAATGCAGTTTCTTCAGCCCTTATATTTTTAAGGTAGCTTTATACCAATTCAGTCTGTTAATATGTTTAGTGTTTTTATATTACATTCGGTCTTATTTTTGTTTTGCATAATTGATATATATGTGTAGAGCAACCAAAAGGGATGAAATTCTCTTTTATTCCAACAGTACGAAAAACTGCAGGTGGTGATGTCGGGAGCCCCATATTTAATTGGTTGGTACTTTATAGTTTACGCAACAGTCATAAAACACCATAACTACAACTGGTGACGTAAATTTCTTTCCTATAACTGACCATGCAAAATAAACAACAGTTGGTAATGTAAGAAGTCACAAACTAAATTTCTTTAATTGAAGAAGAAAAACAATCAAACTATAAAGAAAACCGACTGGCTATGAAGTGAAGATGCAAAGCTCATCATAGCTAATTTATTTATGTTGAAAATTCAAAGCTTCCTGCCATCCAAAAAAATGAATGTATACGATAAATGTTTAAATATTTAAACATAACCAATATAATTTGCAGAATGCTTTAGGAGGTAAACCGATTGATATAAAATACAATATTTAGACCAAGGAATAAAAGGGTGAATGGCAGAAAGAAATTGTGACTGAGGACGAATAATGTAAATTATAGCTGAAGTAAAAAATGGATTATCCATGGAAATACACATGTGTCATTTCATTAATTAATTTTTACACAGTTTGAGCTTGCATGACCAAACGATACGTCCAATCGCCACGAAATTCGTTAGCATACAATAATTCATTATTACGGACCCAATGAAACTACTTTCGTCAATATCCGAGATAGTGCCCCGGAAGGCTATCTTCACACGTTAATTAAGACGAATTATTATTAAAACAGTTCAAATCACTTTTAATTCAAATTCAAAAGTTTTACTAATTTCATTCTTATTCAAATAGAAATTAAATCAGCTTTCAGAATCATTTTTATTCACATAAAACTCAAGATTTAACTATTTAAACAATTTCAAATATTCAAATAACCATTATATTTTAAATTTTAAGTTATTTAACTTATAAAATTAACTTTTCAATATTTAAAAGTAATTAAATACTCCAAATTCAAATGACTAAAATTCTGGGCCGTTACAACACAGAACTGTATTTTTATCAAAATATTGTAGCAATGTGTAGTATAGATCACTGCCTAAGCGTGCAATGTGTGTGTAGCAGGGGATCAGTTCGATTCGAGCTACATATATACGGTCTTGCTGAAAAAGGGCAAAAGGTTTAAATGGTTCATTTCTCTGATATGGAAATAAGGCATCCAGAAGCGTAAGGGTATATTGATCAGTTAGTAATTTTAAAACAACATAATCAACATTATCTTTTTCCCAATCTAAACCTTATATTTTTCAAGCAAAATAAACTTCATAAACGACAACTGCTGAAATAAAGAATATGGTATTTACGATTAACTATAAATCTAGAGAAAAATAATTTCAACCGTTTCTAATAGATAAAGGTCCCCTTGTCTAAAAAGAAAAGAAGAAAAAAAAATTCAGATAATTGAATGGTTTTAAGACTTCGTCTTCAAATGACAAAATAAGAAAATCATTGTCATTGATATCACAATGAAGAATGGATTTCATAATGAATAATGGAGCTCATATTGAAGAAAAAACACCGAGCTTTATATTTCAAAGATGAATCATGTCCACCATACGTCATTAAATATTTCAAAACTCATTTACGAAAGCTGATCTTGCCCTCATGTTTTCTTACAATAATTGTCACTATTCACTTGATCTTATACGCCAATATCATAAAAAACCCATTACATTATAAGCCGTACCGAATATATACTATCTCGTCTTATAAGTTGTAACCAATATCATAAAAAAAAACTTATACCTTATATATTATAAATGCTATTTTTTGGCAGGTTTGTGGTGAAAAATGTATTAAGGATAAACACAAAAAATTATTCGAAGAGAACCCATATCCCAAGCAAAGTACTAAGTAGTAAAAAGTATTGAAGTTTAAATAAATACATAATCTTAAAGAAAACAACATGGCAAGTTTTTTAAAGTATTGCCATTGATAAAGTTTTTAGTTATAGAAGGTCTAAAACCTATTTCATGCACAAAATAAAATGTAGTATACAAAATTATAATCAATAAACAATTAACAACCAAACCTACCCAAAATCTCAATAAGAACTTCTTATGACATTATTATCAAGAACCAAATTGGCAGTATGAAAATTTAAACCTTATAATGAGATCTATTGCCACTCCATCCAAATATCAAAGTAACCAAATGCAAATAACCTATAACATTATAATACCAATACTATACCACAGTATGCCATTTAGAAAATTTTCTACGTCCAGATCTAATGATCTGCCATGATCTAAAGTCTGAAGCTAATATTTTGATTTCTAAACGTAACACATCCGTTAACCTATATTTTGATAATTTTCTTTTTGCAAACATGCCTCCTTTTCCCTCCCTAACAAACCGCATTCAGTATTTTATATAGAATTACTGATCATTTGATTATACGTATTGAAATGAAAACTTCATAGTACCAAGGTACCATACCTTACAACATCTGATATGTCTATTCCAGTTGCTGCTGCTGCTACTAAGCCATTGCCTCAGCAGCTATTGCTATGTGAACTTCAGCAAGCAATTAGCTAGTAGTCTAACATAACTGAAAAATACATTAAAAAAGATCCACTGTTAAAGTAATGTCTCTACAGAAAAAGAATGTAATGAATTAATATTTTGTGCCAAAAAGAACAACAAATGCATATTCTACCAATGAATATAGCAAGTGAGATTCAGTTTAAGAAATGTGAGAAACATTTATGTAAGTCCAAAAGTATGACTTTGATCAAATCATGATTTCATACATGGCTAGAAAAACAAATGAATGCAGGCAAACAAATAGATAACATAGAAGACCAGTACATACTTTCTATTAATAAATCATTAAACAAAATTTGATGTCCATTATACTACTATATAAAACACCAATCTAAGAACATGATAAAAATTATCATATATACAAAAACTTTGCAAAAGGAAAATTATAACTATCAGATGGAAATAAAATGAAAATTCAAGTAGAATACAAATAATTCAAATTTAAAACATCTTCAATACGACTAAGTACATCGGTTATGAGAAAATTATATCTAGATAAGTACCTGCAAATCAAAGATGTTGAAATTACCTGAACATGAAGTCATAAAAATAAATAAGCGAAACAACAGTCAACTCTGGCTTAGAGGACGCATCATAGTTATGAAACGAAAGTAATTAGCGAATTTCGTGAAACATTTCGATGATTGAAATAAAATGAAGGGAGAACATACCTGAAATAATTGAATCAAATTCCTCGATCTGAATTGAAGCTGAAGAAATGGTCTAATCTGCGACTATTACATCAGAAAGATCGCCATGGCCTATCGCAGTGGAACAACTTGTTAGCTGATTCGTCATATGGGGATACTTCGTCTGATGGCAGAGCAGTGGAATTGATTTAGGGTTTTTTCCATGAGTGGGAAATGAAAACAAATTGAATCGTTAATTTTTTTGTGGTGGAAAAGTGATGCTTCGATTTTTTAATACAGGAATATTTAGGGGGTTTGGATGAAAAGGGAGGAAGGGAATATATGTGTAGTAAAAGAAAAACAAAATAGGTGACTGTTCAGTTGCCAAATTTCAAGGGGGCCTGTGTGAGCTTGAAAGTTAACTCACTAATAATAATATAGTATAGATATTATAAACTATTACTATACACATTTGAAGTAATAAAAACATCAGATTACACTTAACATGATCACAATTTCAACAATATATATTCTAAATTAATTGACTTAACATGCATACCGCAGAATAATCTCAATTATGACAATAACATTCAAAAAATGAAAAGAATGTATACAAAATCAATTACCAGCTCAATGCATTGGACGGAGATCAATGTATAACAAAAAATGTCTCTATCATACGAGATGCCTTAACATTGCACATGAGGTTGAAGTTGAATTTGTGCTTGCATCTGCTCATGTAGTTGATTCGTCTTCACCTACTCCCTATGCAATCAATCCTCATACCTAAGCCATTTAATTTCCTCTTATCCAGATCTGAGTTGTTCTACATCTTCACCTTGCTCATGTTTCCTCTCTTCTAATAGCTCTTTGATCAGCTTTTCATTTTGCATTAACATTTGTTTCATGCGAGTTGCCTCTTCATTGTCAACCACAATGGAAGATGAGGTCAACTGTGCATAAAAATGGTTAGTTAGGTCAAGATCCAAAAACAGTATTAGGTTTGCAGTTAATAGCTAATAGTTGCAACCCTTATTGATGATGATTTCAAGACCTATGGAGTTAATGTGAACAAAGGTCAATTTTAATATAGCTACTTACAGAGTTCAAGTGATGATATGCTTCGTGCATGGTCAAAGAAATATTGATTCGTCTAATGTAAATCCCTTAAAGCATAAACAAAAACTCTATTAGGGCTTAGAAGCATATGTACCGTAACAGACTCATTAACTTATAAATGGGTACAATAAGAAAAGCAACGCTAATACTTGTGGATAGTTATCAAAATAAGAGTAGGCAAAATTTACAATAAAAGTTGGTAAACCTCCACAACAAAGATGTACATGGTATAAGAAAGAATATTTTATATTACTCCTTTCTCACAAAAATACATTAGCTTTGTATCATTTTTGAAATGTATTAATTGTTGTAAGCATGTGAAAGAAATCAAGTAACGCGGCAATACCATACTATGACTCAAATTCAATACATGCTCGTATTCTCCGCATATATTATAATTAAGATCAAAATATTTCTCATACTTTATCAACAAATTTCAAGTTAGAAGGATGTTATATGATCAGTTTGATATATATTAGCTGTTGTAAAACGTTAGAGTAAATCTATAATCTGTTTGATATTCCCTCTATTTTTTTTGAGAGAAGAGAAAATATATAAACAAAAGGAGAAAAAATGCCTTTCTCCGGTGGCTCACAAAAAAAAGGCGAAGCATATGAAGGACATATGCCTCCCAGGCTCGAAGAGCACAGAACAAAAGCGGAAAAGACAAAAAGACAAGGCCACAACAAACAGAGACAAGACAACCAGCTCAGAAATACAGAAAAAGAAAAAACCACCAACAACCACCAACCCGCCTAAACCTGAAGGTAAAGGCCAGACCACCAAGCCAAACCACATAGAAAGCACACCGAGCTACAGCAAAGGCAGCTAAACCAGAGGAAGCAGACTCCTAGGGAAGGAGCTAGCACCGACTTATATGAAGAAGCAGCTCAGAAGAACCAAGAAGGGCCCCACAGATGAATCAGAGCAGCACGGAATATCTGGATGAGCTCCGGAAAATCCACCGCCCATCGAACAACCTCATCGAGCTCCGGCAAAGCCACCGCCCAATGAAGATGTCCACAGAACCTCGTGCAGAGCTAGACGAGGGAGAAGAAAGCCTAAGGCCCTCCAAAGAAATCCACTAAATCCAAGCCAAGACATAAAAAGAAGGAGGACACAAGAACCTCCTCATAAGCCACGCAGGAATCACCCGTACGCCCGAAAGGAGAAAAGCAAGGCACACAGCTAAAGCCATCGAAGCAGTCACAACTGGCAGACGAGCAACCTTGAAGATACCTAGACCAGAAAACTAGCAAACACATCAGAACCAAAAATCGGGGGGGGGGGGGGGGGGTGGGGGATTGAGAGCGCTGGATGGAGGCCAACGCCCCACCAAGAGGATTCAACCAACTCCGATTCTAGCGGAACTCAAAACACACGAAGTAGAAAAAAGACCCACTAGACGCTGAATACGGGAGCCCGAGTTTCCCTTGAAAGGTCTACCTCGGAAAGCTAGGAATACGTCATTCCGTACTTGCCGAATAATCGTCGGGGGGTCCATAGGAGAGCTCTCGAAAATTGCCTTATTCCGCGCGCACCAAATGTGCCAGCAGATAAGACATGGAATCAAGCGGTAAATGATCGAACGAAGAGATTTCCTATAGTTCCCAGCCCACCAGGTTGAAAGAATATCATTAGCAGATCTGGCAATCCCTCGAACACCAACTAGGTATCCGAAGTAATTCCAACAAGATCTGGCTGAGAAACTGTTGAAGAATAAATGGTTCAAGGACTCCGTTTCCCCATTGCCACGGCATCTGCAATGGGAAACTAAGGGAATGCCTAACCTTTTGAGATTCTCGTCTAGTGGCAGCCCATCATGAAGAATACGCCACATCAACAGAGAGACCTTAGGCGGAATGCGAGACTCCCAAATGAAGGAAAACAAAGGACGAATGGGGCTTGGAATTCTAACCGATGTCCAAGCTCTTAGAATGGAAAAGGAGGCACCATCCCAGCCCGTAAGTCCGCCATGAGAGTCAGAGAAGGACTTCACTGACTGCATGTGCTTCCAGGTCTCACTTGCATATGATGGGGAACCCGAATAATTAGAACCCGCCAGCCTTTGGTACTTTGAGTGAAGGAAAGACGCCCATAAAGAGTCGTTTGCACCAAACCTGTACCACAACTTACAGGAAAAAGCAGCACAAATATCCTTAGGATTACGAAGGCCTAAGCCACCCTCGCTCTTGGGACGACAAATCGTATCCCATGAAACCCAGTGGTGGCGACGGTCGTCGGTCCTGTTGCCCCAGAAAAAAGACGAGACCAAAGATCGATACGACCGGAAAAAAGAGGAGGTAGGGGTCATAGCCGCATAGACATGAGTTCCCATTGAATCTAAAACAGACTTAATGAGAACCAATCTGCTGGCCTGGGAAAGGAGAGCCGCATTCCACCGAATGATCTTACCCCTCACCTTGTCAGTCAATGGATTGAAGAAAGCGTTAAGCTTCCTACCTCGGTAAAGAACAATTCCCAGGTAAGGTAACGGAAGGGAAGCTTCCTTGAACCCCGAAAAGGTCTCAATCCAGGACGAACGAGAGGAGGAACAGTCCTTCGCACGGACGAAGCAACTTTTGGAAGCTGTCCCGAGGACCTCTCGTATAGATGGATGAAGCTAAGGAGTCGCCGGATAGAGGAACGACTGCCATTAGAGAAAATGACAATGTCATCTGCAAAGGATAAGGAAGATATAAGAGGACAACCCCTAGGGATCCCAAAACGCTGGATCTGACCGAAAATGGTTAAGGTCTGAAGACCGCGAATGAAAGCTTCCGCCGCGATCACAAAAAGAGAGGGCGAAAGTGGGTCTCCTTGACGCAAACCCCTCCCCGCCCTGAAATACCCATTAGCGGAACCATTAATGAGCACAGAGAACCAACAATTGGAGATAAGCCTCCAAACCAGGTCAATGAAGGTTTCCGGAAAACCGAAACTTCTGAACACCTTGATGACGAAAAACCAGGACATACGATCGTAGGCCTTAGCCATATCCAGTTTGAAGACAACATTAGAGCCCCTAACTTTCTTATCAAGCTGGGAGATCAGCTCCTGGGCCAATAGGACGTTATCAGAAATTAAGCGCCCTTTAACAAAACCCGCTTGAGAAGGAAAGATAAAACGCTCAAGGAAAGGGGCCAAGCGGCTAGCCAGAATCTTGGAAATGACTTTATTCGAAAAGTTGCAAAGGATAATGGGCCGAAAATCCCCATAGGACCGCGGGTTTTCGCACTTAGGGATGAGAAACAGGTTGGTGGAGGTCCAGCTAGTGGGGAGAGAGCTCCCGGAGAAAAAAGACTGAATAGCATGATAAAAATCCGCCTGAATAATAGGCCACGAGCATCGGAAAAAGGTACCGTTGAAGCCGTCTGGGCCACTGGCACTATCCTTACTCAGGGTGAAGACACATGCACGGATTTCCTCAGGAGATGGGGGATCCGCAAGGAGATCACTTTCCGGCGATATAACCAACCTGGGAATGAAGGCTAACAGAGCAGGATCAGTTACCGCAACCGACGGGGATCCAAGAAATGATTGGAAATGAGCCAATATGGTATCTTTGACTTCCTCATGCGAGGAGGCCGTAGATTGATCAGGTCGCACAATCTCACGAATAGTGAGAAGGTTATTCTTCTTGCGAATATAAGAGTGGAAGAATTTGGAGTTCGCATCACCGTCGACCACCCACTTGACCTTAGCCTTCTGACGAAGGCAGTCGTTCTCGATACGAAGTTCCAAAGAGAAGTTGGATTGAGCAAAATCCCACGCCTCCTTGTTCGACGCGGATGGAGCCTCGTCTAACAAAGATTCGGCTACGATAAGAGATTCTTCGGCCAAACGGACACGATCGAAGATGTTCTTGAAAACATCAGCGTTCCACACCTTAAGACAGCGCTTGAGACGCTTAAGCTTACGACTGAAAATAGAATAGGGAGAAGCAACAATGGGAACGCTCCAAGAGTCAGCTACTACTTGATGAAAAGTATGGTGAGATCTCCACATGCTCTGGAAGCGAAATGAAGAGGGCCCCGAGAGGGAGAAAGGAGAGCATCGAACAACTAGAGGAGAATGGTCTGAGAAGGTCCGATGAAGATGGGCGATCGAAAAGGAAAATGGTAAGCGAAACCACTCCTCCGAACCGAAAACCCGGTCAAGCCTAGAAAGGATACGGTTAGGTCCCTCTTGGTTGTTTGACCAGGTGAAAGCAGAGCCTACAAAAGGAAGCTCAGAGAGACCAGAGCTGACAATGAACGAGTTGAAATCCGCCATCGCAAGACGGTTTATGGCAGCTCCTCCCCGTTTCTCTGCTTGGCAAGCGACGACATTAAAATCGCCGCCAACCACAGAGTGAGAAAAACCAAAAGACCCGAGACCTAAAATGTCGGTCCAAAGCGATAATCTCTCCGTACGATCGCATTTGGCGTAAACAGCCAAAAAAAAAAGGAAAAGCAATAGTATGTGAAAAGCAAGCAACCGAGAAGAGCTGAGAAGAATCGAAAACGGAGCGGACCGTAAGAGATTTGGACCATAAAATCCAAATCTTACCGCAGATATTGGAAGAGCCCCCTCCAAATCCTAAGGATAAAACGGTATTGGTTATGCCCTCCGGTGCTAGGAAAGGTTCCAGAAGAGCAATCATACCAACCGAGTGTTTCCTGACAATGCGTTTTAGCCTAGCCAAAGATGCTTCGTTGCCAATACCGCGAACATTCCAGAAAAGAAAGTTAGACATTTAGAAAATAACAGAAAAGAGAAGAGAAAAAAGACAGGTGAGAAAGAAAACAAGAGCGGGAGCCTGACAACTGAAAACGGGAAAAACAGAGCGTGCACAGACAAGATACAGCGAGTATCGAGCAGATCTATCAATCTGCTCGGACGCCGCTATAGAGCGTGTACGGATGGTGCGAGGAGTAGAAAGGACACTACGCGATCTGCGATGCGACGCTCTGGAAGGAAGAGCGGGGGACTGTGATGTCACAAAAGACTCCTCACTAACGGTCCCCCTCATGGCCGACTGAGATGCCTCAGAAGACGCCGGAGAAGAGTTCCTAGATAAGCAATCAAGGCGCTCATTAAGAAGTGCAATTTCTGCCTTACTCATCAACGGGATGGTAATGGACAGCGAGCAAGAAGAAGAGGGGAGGGAGCACGCCGATGAGCAGGTAGAAGAAGACGTTCCCAAGCGGTCCGAAAGATCAGAAGCAAAGCGAAAACAGGAGGGAAAACGAGCCACGCGGAAACCAAGCTGCCATGAGAACCAATCCAGAGCGGGATAAGGAAGATCAGCAAAAGAGGATAAGAAGAAGGAGGAGGAGCAATCAGAGGCAGAGATCACTGATGCAACCGACTACGGAGCAAAAAAGTGAGAAGAGTGGGAAGGAGAATCGAAGCGGGGCAGACACAAAGAGGTTCTGCCAAGTGTAAGGGAGCAATCAAGTCGCATCCCAAATTGCTGTGGGAATCTTACCAAAGCCAGACTGTCACTGATAAGACAGCCCCGCAAAATCGGTAAGATTCGCGAGTCGAACCAATCAGAGGGAACAATAGAGCGGAACAATGAAAGCTGGCAATAACCCAAGTTGTCCGTATAGTGATCAGAGGCGGTCACTATACGAACAGAGATAGGGAATCGCCCAAACCAATCGCTCCAGGCCCACTGTGCCTTCCGAAGGCACCAACTGTAACCTCCCAAGACCGGAATACGATAAAGAAACCAAGTCACTGACGACACAGAACAGGCCTCGTAGTGACTCAACACCAAAACCCAACAAAAAGAACCCATCAAATCGCTCCATACTAACATCCTAGTATGGACACTACCGATGCAGCAGCTGAGAACCTGCAAAACAAACAGAGGCCATAGACTCTGATGCATGCATCCATACAAAATGACGGACGAAAAGGGAAAAACTATCAATTACAATGGAAATATGCACTACTGCTGTTAATATATTATCAAAATTGTGTGGATAGATAGGAAACCAAACTGTGAGATGTTATAAGTATAACTAGTTTTAGGACTGAGTAAAACAAACACACATATAGTAATGAAAGATCTGAGTAAAATGAATTAAACTCGCCACTTACTAGTTGATTTCGAAAGCCAAATAACGGATTTTGTTAAGTTGATGAAATATAAAGTCGTCTTGCTCCAATGTCATTTCTACATCTCCAAATTCCTCTTTCATCTTCGCATAATCATCATGTTGGTAGTTTTACTCATAACATAGAAATAGATCACATATGCGTCGAACAAATGAACAAACATGGCACAAACCCCAAAGTCCGCGCCTCGACTTCTTCCAATCATCATATGGTCGTCACTGACCATAATTAGGTCGTCACCGACTTGTTTACTTTGCCAATACTTAGATAAGTAAAATCAATTCAAAATCTCTTATCTTGTCTAAGTAATCCAGTGCAATACTTCCACTATCCCGAAGCAACCTTGCCCCAAGCCTGGAGCACATCAATTTGGGTTTAAGAGACTCCGCCTTCAAAAATATTTTAAGTCCACAACATTCCATTATAATCCTTCCCCAAGTAGCACTTGTGTTTCATCGTCCCAAGCCCGGAGTCAAGAACTAAAAATCCCAAAGTAGCCCGATGGCTCGGATCTAAAGCTCTCGGTACAAAGAGGTTTTCTACCCCAAAATTTTCTAATCCAGTGCCGTGCATTTATCTGGCTTGCCAAAAGCTTCCTCTGTGTGACGACAAGGCCCCGCCCAACAAGAATTTGGACCCTAAGCAATATAATTATAAAGGAAAGTAATTTTCAAATTTGGGCCCTCTAGCAACAATATAAATAATACAACAGAAAAAATTTTAGTAAGGATAGGACCTGAATCTTGCATACCAAATTCACAAGGCAAACACTTAACCATGCAGACCACTTACACTTTTATTTATATTTGCTATGCTTTAGTGATTCTAATAGAAATTCGAAAAGTTGGGTCATTTTATAAAGTTGGACCTTGGGCCGTTCCCCAGTTGGCCTAGGCCCAGGGTAGGTCAAGGGCCGGCCCAGGTGATGACCACTCTAGCTCGAAGCCTTCCATCGAAAACCCCAAAGTCAACTCACCCCCGACTGGTTTTCGACCAAAATTTTAAACTCTTCAATGTAACAACCTGCATATTTTACGATTTTATATTTAAATGTTTTATTTAAATATAGCATCGTTTGTTGAATTTAAAGTCTGAAATGTGACTTTTTGTAAACAGTCGAATCCGGACTCGAGACCACTTCCATTGAGTTCAAAACAACGTTTACAACTTTTTTGAGTATAAACATTGGAATGTTTGGAGTTAATTAGGATTTTGGTATTTTATTTGGGTTTTGGGTTGTGTTCTAGCCCACTAACCCAACAAGAGAACCCAAAATTTCTACCAAATACCTCCTACTCCACTCCTCTTCATTCATTCCTTTCATAATTTCCTAACACTCAAGCAAAAAGAAA
Organism: Allium fistulosum; assembly: GCA_030737815.1. NCBI lineage: Eukaryota > Viridiplantae > Streptophyta > Magnoliopsida > Asparagales > Amaryllidaceae > Allium > Allium fistulosum. Next base: position 1,297,642,921 of record CM060904.1, on the reverse strand, counting down.
AATGGGGGAAAAGAGGGGAAATCAAAATTCCTAAGCCTTAGATTCTTAGGAAATTCAAATTCAAGTTCCAAAATCAAGGAGAAGCTTAGGTAAGCATGATCTTCATCTTCTGCATCTCAATTCCTCTTCAATTCTTGATTTTTCCTATAACCTAACTTAGGAAAATCTTTGCATGTAGTAATAGGTTGAAGATCTTTGAGGTGTGGTTGAAGAGAAATTAATCCAAGCTTGTTTTAGAGCTTCTCATTCCTTGTTTTTGAATTTAAAGGTGAGTTCTTGAACTCACATCTATGTCTATAGTATTCATTGTTGTTAGGTATGAATTCCTAACATCTATTTCTTGTTCAATTGCTTTTGAATTGAATTGGTTTGGTGAATTTTCCAATTTTGGTATTTTGAAGTCAAAATCTATGAAAATCCTACTATGGATGTTTGGACATCTTATTTAGAGTGTATTGAAGAGCCTATAGGACTGGGTTGTCGCTTGGCATAAATCCCTAGCAACCATCGCTCGTACGATCGCTTCCGAGTTGATTTGGCCATCATTGGTCTAGGCAAATTTTGCCTTGAGCTTCAGCTCAGATGTCTGAGAAAACACTCAGACGTCTGAGGCAAAGGAATAAAAAATTTAGACCTACGATTCAGACATCTGAGGTTATTCCCAAACATCTAAGCGATTTGGAAGAAATTTCCAAACCTTCAGCTCAGACGTCTGGGAGAACCACCAGACGTCTGCCGCTGTTAAATTTAGCCAATTTGCCTGTTTTTATGCAAATTTCCAATTTTTATCGATTTTTGTTGATCCGGTTAGTTGTTGTCATTTATTATCGACTTTGATGACTTCTTTTCTGGATTTTTGGTAATATCCATTTGGTGGATTTGATATCGATTTTCATGATTTTGATTCACGTCGTCGAATGTGAATTTTTGGTGATATATTGTTTTTACAATCGTTTCTATGATTTGTCACTTTAAAATACAAAGGTTTCTATACTAGTAGTAAATACTCAAACTCTTTCACAAAAATGATTTCAACATTAATTTTAATACAAAGCTCATTTTTTAAAACTTTTTTCCAATCTATTTGTATATACAAACCTTTACCTCATACGTACGAGAAATCCAATTAAACGACTGAGCAAAACAAGTAGTATGAAATGCTTGCATTTACTTCGTCTGTTAATTCTTAGACTTGTTTGATTGAAATCATGTGACAATTTTCGAGTGGAAATCTACAATTTGTTCATAAATATTTAAGTTAAGCCAGTGGTTATGGGACATGAAGCTAAACTCGTCTATTTACTAGCTTAATGTAATTTACACTTATTGATCTATGACGATCATTTTGAGGTTTAGACTAGCGATATGCGATGTCTCATTGTCCGCGTGGGGGACTGTACCCCGTTCTGTTGAGCTTCGTCTCATTTTTGTAGGCTGGCGACCTATGGGTTTTATGGAGTTCGGTTCATCGGGCGTATCGTTGTATTACGTCGTTGTTCCGGCTTATTTGAGTTTCAGGTTCCTCGGGCGTACCGTTGTACTACGTCGTTGCACCGGCTCTATGGGTTAGCGACCCATAGGATAGCGTCCCGTTTGTGATACACGTGTTAGTGAGTTTTCATTCTCTAGTTTATGATAGGCTTCCCCCTTTTTATGTTTTTTCTAGATTTCTAATTATTGATTTCTAGAATTTGTGTTTCACCAATTTTTGTGATTTACATTGATAGGCTCTATCAATATTTTTTGATTTGGTGAATAAGCTAAAGAATATAACATTCTTTTTGTGTTTGAGAAAACTTGAGATATTGTTGTTATCGTAGATATATTTGTCATATCTCTTATCCTATCTCATCTTACATGATAATTATAGCTAGACTGATCCATTTATTATTTTTCTTCTTAAATAATACTCGGGTCAAACCGAGGTGTTTCAGGTGCTTCCACTTGACTTCTTAGCAGGGACTAGCTTTTGACTTTTGGCTAACTACTTTAGCTCAGTAGTTTTTGTTTTTATACATTCGAGATATGGACTCTTTGATGTATACATATTCTTTTGTCTAGCACTTGTTCCTATTCTTTTGTGATGTAGTGGATCTTGTATGACCACTACTTTGATGTACACTTCTATGTGATTATATCATATCTGTTTCCGCCTTAGTGATATGAATATCTTTGACTGATTTATGTTATGCCTATTTTATATTTATTTCCAAAAGCCACATAGCCACTGTGTAGTAGCTTTGAGTTTGTATTTGATATTTCAGTTTCCTCTTGAAATGAAATGCATGACATACTATCTGACATATTGGTACTCGCACAAAGCAATTACACAGATGGTCGCTCCTTATCAGCCTTATTCTTCATACTAATTGATGGCATTATCTAATAGTGTCCTTGGTTAGTGTGAGTATAGAGGTGGGGCGCCACAGCTTGGTATCAGAGCCAAACTTCGGAACAATGTAGAATAATCTAGCAAGGATCATTGTCCTAAGTCTCTCTTAGGAATCGTGCCTTAGGATTTAATTCGAGTCATAGGACCCGTTCTATCCTATTTTCTTTCATTATGCCTTGTTTTATCAATCAAGTTTGTTTGATATTCATTCTGAGAATAACCTTTTTCCTCTTCTTTCTTTCTTTCTTAAAGAAGAGAAATGGTTAGACCTGGTCGTCTCAGCCCCGGTCAATCTAGTACTTCTCCTCAGGATGGCGTGTTCATGTCTGCCTAACAGCTTTTGGATCTTGTAAAGAATGCCCAAGCCGTCGGACCCATTCCTGAGCCTACTCATCCTAAATCCGGGTTTAAACGCTTGTGCAGTGATTATACCAATTTGGATGGAAGGCCATTCAAGGGTTTCGAAAGCGTCATAGAAGTCCAAGCTTGGCTTAGAACATGCGATCGCATCTTTCTCGCATGAATCTTGTGGATGTACATCAAGTCCAAGTGGCTTCTAGCATGCTCCAGGAGAGAGCATTAGATCGGTATGAGCTTTTGATAATGGAAATTTTTGAAGCGGATCTTACTTGGGAGCAATTCTGGGAAAGGTTCGAGTTAAAGTTTGTGCCGGAAGCTGAAAAGGTAACTTTAGTCCGACGCTTTATTAACCTTGTTCAAGGTGAATATTCTGTGACAGAGTATGTCGCATCTTTTGAATCCCTCTTTAAATATGGGGTCGAGTATATTAATACCCCATTGAAGAAAAATCAGAGGTTTATCTATGGGTTGAATAAGAATCTCAAAAAGGCTTTACTTCTGAAACTAGAAGTTTCTTTCGATCAGCTTGTAGATATCGCTCTTCGACTTGAAGAGGCCGATAAAGAAAGTGATGTTGAAGTTGTCGGTGCCAAGAAGAACTTCAACAACAACAAAAAGAGGCAACTCGATTGTAAGTTCAAAGGCCCTAATCCCAACAAGAAAGGGAAGCAAGCAACTTCGGTAGCAAAGACTCCTACTTCTAGTCGTGGAGAATGCTACAATTATTGTTCTAAGGACCATTATGAAAATAAGTGTCTGAAACCCCTCTATTGTCGCTATTGCAAAAGTTCGGGTCATCTTATATATTCATGTCCCAAACTTCAAAGCAAGAAAGAGGGAAAGCTGAATGTTGTGCAAGCCCCTAGTAACACTTCTCTTGGTCAAGGTATTTCCCATTCTGTCCTTGATGGAATTATTATGTTTCGTGATCGTCCTATTCGAGTTCTTTTTGATACGGGTGCATCTCACTCTTTTATATCAAAAGAACTGGTTGATACTTTTTCTTTAGATGTTATGGGATTGATGACTTCATTAAGAATTGCGAATCCGGTTGGTGGATCCGCAACACTCAGTCTATTTTGTAAGGATGTTGAAATTATTCTATGTGATTATGCTTTCCGTGTGGATTTGCATGTTATGCGTTACTTAGGTTTCAGAATGATTTTGGGAATGGATTGTCTTAATCATTATGAAGCCCACATCCTATGTCCCGAGAGGACTACCCATCTTCGACATCCCCAATCTGTTAAGTAGATTTCTATTGTTCTTAAAGATTCAGATTCCAATTCGGTGTCATCCCTATATTCTCTAAATCCACATGATAACGATAATGATGATGAGGAAGACGTCATTTCCCTCATTCACGTTGTTTGTGAATTTCCCGACATCTTTGAGCCCGTTTTAGGATTACCACCTAAGCGAGCAATTGAGTTCAGAATTAATCTAATCCCTGGAGCTCTACCTATCACTCGTCCTCCTTATTGTATATCCAATAAGGAAAATGAGGAGATGCGTAAACAATTATCTGAATTGGAAGAAAAACAGTTTATTCATTCTAGTTCCTCTCCTTAGGGAGCTTCAGCTATCTTTGTGAAGAAATCCGATGGTACACTTAGGCTTTGCATTGACTACCGCAAGCTTAATGATCTCACCATCAAGAATAAATACCTCTTACCTCGGATTGATGATCTATTCGATCAACTTAGCGGTGCTAGATTCTTTTCACAGTTAGACGTAGCAACCGGATTTCATTAGCTTCGAATTACAGAGGATAGTATTCCTTTGACGTCGTTCCGTGCTTGTTATGGATCTTATGAATGGCTTGTTATGCCATTTGGTTTAACGAATGCTCCAGCTTATTTCATTGACCTTATGAACCGAATTTTCAAAGACTTCCTCGACCGATTTGTTCTCATCTTTATTGATGATAATCTTGTTTACTCTAAAACCGAGAAAGAGCATGAAAAACATCTTCGAATTGTGTTGGAAACTCTTAGGATCAATCAATTGAAAGCAAAATTTTCTAAGTGCCACTTTGGCAATCCCATGTGAAATTTTTAGGACACATTATTTTTGAATCTGGAATTTCCGTGGAACCTTCAAAGATTGAAGCGATTCAAAATTGGAAGAGACCGGAGAGTGTGACAAAAATTTGTAGCTTTCTTGGATTAGCGGGCTATTACCGTCGGTTCATAAAAGACTTTTCTAAAATTTCCGTACCTCTTACTAGTTTTACAAAGAAGGGAGTTAAGTACATTTGGTCAGACAAATGTGAAGTTGCTTTTCAGAAATTAAAAGACCTCCTTTCCGATGCTCTTATTCTTGTGATTCCCGAAGGGAACCAAGACTTGATTGTTTATACCGATGCTAGTCGTGTTGGTTTGGGAGCCGTTCTCATGCAAATGGAATGTGTTATCACTTATGCTTCTAGGCAATTAAAGCCTGCCGAGACTAGATATGCCACTCATGATTTAGAGCTCGCGACCATTGTTTTCGCCCTTAGAATTTGGCGTCATTATCTTTTGGGAGAGATATTTGTTCTCTACACCGATCATAAATCTTTGAAGTATTTGTTCTCTCAAAAGGAACTTAATTTGCGGCAACAACGTTGGCTTGAATTCCTTGCATCTTATGATCTTGATATTCTTTATACTCCTGGAAAGGGAAATTGTGTTGCCGATGCCCTTAGTCGTAAGAAACAAGCGTTTGTTTCCATGATGATATCTGAATGGAATGATCTCGAAACTTTGTCCACTTGTGAGATTCAAGATCATGAATCTGATTCAAGATCATCTCTTGTTTTATGTAGCCTTGAGGCTCATCCATCTCTTTTAGACTGCATCCTTGAACCTCAAAAGCAAGATCCCGAATTGGTTCTTCTTAGCCAAAGTTGTAGGGATAAAAATAACATTGATGGTCTGAAAGACATTGAAATCGATGCTTGTGGTGGCATTCGAAAATTTGATAGACTTAGCGTGGCAAATATTAGTGATCTTCGTAAAGACATTTTAGAAGATTATCATCGTTCTAAATTTACCATTCATCCTGGTAGTAATAAAATGTACGCGGACATGAAGCGACTTTATTATTGGGATGGAATGAAATCTGATATTGCTAACTTTATTAAGCGTTGCATGACTTGTGAACTCATAAAGGCCGAGCATCAAAGGCCCAGTGGGTTATTGCAACCTTTGGACATTCCAGTTTGGAAGTGGGATCAAGTTTCCATGGACTTTATTGACGGTCTTCCTCGTTCTCATTCGAGTCATGACAGTCTATGGGTGATAGTATATAGACTTACAAAATCCGCCCATTTTCTTCCCGTTCGGTCCAACCGGACCGTACCTCTTTTGGCCAAACTCTATGTTAAAGAAATTGTTAAATTGCATGGAGTTCATACTTCTATTGTTAGCGATCGTGATCCATTATTTACTAGTGGATTTTGGAAGAGTCTTCAAAAAGCTTTGGGAACAAAGCTTAATTTTAGCATCGCTTATCATCCTCAGTCCGATGGACAAACAGAGCGTGTGAATCAAACTCTTGAAGACCTTCTTCATGCATGTGTTCTTGATTTTGGTGGAAGTTGGGAAGATCATATTTGTCTTATTGAGGTTTCTTATAATAATAGCTTCCAGTCTAGTATTGGTATGACACCTTTCGAGGCACTCTACGGAAGGCCATGTCAATCTCCTTCGTGTTGGATTGAAGCCGGTGAGAAGTTGGTTTTAGATCCAGATTTTATTCGTGATGCCACAGAAAAGATTAACCTTATTCGTCATAGGATGAAAGAAGCTCAAAGTAGACAAAAATCCTATGCCGATAACCGAAGAAGGAATTTGGAATTTTCTGTGGGAGATTTGGTATTCATCCGTGTTTCACCTATGAAGGGTGTTGTGCATTTCAGTCGATCGAGAAAGTTAGCACCTCGATATATTGGCCCATTTCCCATCACCGAATGCATTGGCTTCGTGGCTTATCTCCTTTCATTACCGGCTCAATTTTCTACTATTCATGATGTATTCCACGTTTCTCAACCATGAAAATGCCTTAGAGATTCCGATTCTATTCCTGAGTCCGGTGTCATTGAAGAAATTGAAGTTTCACCTAATTTGACTTATGAGCAACATCTTATTCGTATCATTGCTATGGAGGTTAAACGCCTTCGTAATAAAGATGTTCCGCTTGTGAAAGTTCAAAGGTCCTCAAATCCTAAGGATTGTTCTTGGGAATCCAGAGAATTCATCGAGCGAACACATCCGGACTTACTCTCTCGCGCTCCTTAAGGTGAACTTCTCACTTCAAAATTTTCTTTTGTGTTGTTATGCCATAGAGTGGTTGTTACTCGTTATTTTCTTCTTAAGTATTGCGATGACGCAATTTCTTTAAGGAGGGGAGTCTATAACAACCCACATATTTTACGATTATATATTTAAATGTTTTATTTTAATATAGCATCGTTTGTTGAATTTAAAGTCCGAAATGTGACTTTTTGTAAACAGTCGAATCCAGACTCGAGACCACTTCCATTGAGTTCAAAACGACATTTACAACTTTTTTGAGCATAAACATTGGTTTGTTTGGAGTTGATTAGGATTTTGGTATTTTGTTTGGGTTTTGGGTTATGTTCTAGCCCACTAACCCAATAAGAGAATCCAAACCTTTTACAAAATACCTCCCACTCCACTCCTCTTCATTCATTCCTTTCATAATTTCCTAACACTCAACCAAAAGGAAAAATGGGGGAAAAGATGGGAAATAAAAATTCCTAAGCCCTAGATTCTTAGGAAATTCAAATTCAAGTTCCAAAATCAAGGGGAAACTTAGGTAAGCATGCTCTTTATCTTCTCCATCTCAATTCCTCTTCAATTCTTGATTTTCCTATAACCTAACTTAGGAAAATCTTTGCATGTAGTAATAGGTTGAAGATCTTTGAGGTGTAGTTGAAGAGAAATCAATCCTAGCTTGTTTTAGAGCTTCTCAGTCCTTGTTTTTGAATTTAAATGTGAGTTCTTAAACTCACATCTATGTCTATAGTTTTCATTGTTGTTAGATATGAATTCCTAACATCTATTTCTTGTTCAATTGCTTTTGAATTGAATTGGTTTGATGAATTTTCCAGTTTTGGTATTTTGAAGTCAAATCTATGAAAATCCTACTATGGATGTTTGGACATGTTGTTTGGAGTGTATTGAAGAGCCTATAGTGCTGGGTTGTCGCTTGGCATAAATCCCTAGCCACCATCGCTCATTCGATCGCTTCCGAGTTGATTTGGCCATCATTGGTCTAGGCAAATTTTGCCCTAAGCTTTAGCTCAGACGTTTGGGAAAACACTCGGACGTCTGAGGCAAAGGAATAAAAATTTCATAAAAATCATTTATGTGATTTCTGGATCATCACTACCTTTAACAAATACACCTATAGTATTAGTTAATTTTTCAGCACCATATTCTTTAGTGTTAAATTTATATCCATTGACGAAATATATTGGATATGTCTTAACATTTTTTTTGGTCCCAACGAAAGATGTTTTAATCCTTCGTCAACCGCACAATTTCGCGGTTCATAAACGTACATTGAAAACCAATCAGAAAATTCTTTACTGAGATCTCCGCGTGAATGTTCTCTTTCATAAATACTGCATATATAAATAAAATATTGCATTAAATTCTACACGCATATGCATTATTGAAATGAATAAATCAAGAATTATTATTTCATATTACCTAACAAATAGTGCAACCTCGGCATAATTAAGAAGAACATAAGTGTGTGCTACATGAAGATCTCTATCGTCTAACCATACATCTACACATTTTCCAGAAGGTCGACCACACAATACCACTCAATCTACTATTTTTAAAACCAACACATCTACGAAGATTTGATGAAATCCCATCAGGAAATCTTAATTCGTCCAACACAACTTTAACTTGATTATTATCTAACTTATAATACACTTTGGTTTTTTTATTGTCGTTTGGTTTCATATGAAGCTCGGGACGTTTGCATAGTTACTGTATATCGCATCTTGATTTCAAATCATCCTTAATCTTCCCCTTGACATTCAAAATTGTGTTAAAAACATTATCAAATACATTTTTCTCGTTATGCATCACATCAATATTATGACGAAGTAAAAGATCTTTCCAATAAGGCAACTCCCAAAATATACTTTGTTTGCACCAATTATGAATAGTTGATTTACCTGCAATTTCAGTTTGTACTCCAATTTCATGTATCTTTGGATAGTCCCTTACATTTCATAAATTATTTCATTTTAACCGATTCAACAAAATTTCGGTAGCACTTTCCCTTTGTTTCTTATATTGTGCACAAATGCGTGTACACATGAAACAAAAAAGAAAAGTGACGGTGAAATTTTGTGAACCGTTTAAAACGAAATAATGTACGAAATGTAATTGTTTACTGTGTTTATAACTTGTCCAATACAGGGATAAATCCAGCAAGTATTGTACCAAATGAATATAAATGTCCGTTTTATGACAAAAACAAATATCTATATAACTATCATGTACAACACTTGTCGGACGGGGCCAAAAACTCTCTAAGTGATGTAATAACAAAGTACTTTATACAAAAATTTGAAGTTTTGTAGTTTGACTTCTTATTTATTATATAATATATTATTGTTTGTAAACGGTTGAAAATTTACTAATTTTATATATTTCGAAAATCTATTAATTTACCACAGTCCGTGTATTTTATCGAGCAAGGTTAATTCAGCGTATTATAATAGATATGTAAATTATTATTTTACGACGTTTCCCAAAAAACACAATTTATTTAATTATTAATATGCGTGTGTGTGTACAATGATTAACACACACACATATATGAACACATGAACACCCCAATTAACTCAAGACAATGCTAAAAATAACATATATATATATATAACGGTTTATACATATACACAAATTCACGAATTATACCTACTTTTCACAATTTAAAGCTAACAAATGAAATTGGTATTCCATGGGATACTATAAACCATCATTAGGCTATTAGAAACAATTAGAATCACTAATTTGCCATAATTTATCAAATTAGGCAAATCTAGATTTAGGTCAAAATTAGGTTTTTCGCAAAAATTAATTATACCTGAGATTGGAAGCAATAGAGAGTGATTAAGGAGCCGTGCAAGATCCGAAAGCTTGAATTTGGGGTTTGGAAGCTTGAAAATGGGTTTTGGGGATTTTAAAATTTTCTTTTCCATTCAACTAGAATGAGGAAAAAAGGTCTCGGCCGAGACCTGTATAACGCAAATTTTCAATGGCTTCCGACTACCGTCGACGGCCCGTCGAAAGCCGTCGGAAGCCGTCGCCAAGGGTCGTCAGTATTTCAAGCTATTCTTGTAGTGTTCATGCGACCAATTTTATAGTTCTATTAGACCTATATGAACTTCATATTTTGGTCACAAGTGATTGGAGCATCTTTGCTTGCCGATACCACTCAACGACGACCACTTTTGCATTACACTCAAACAAATAAAAACACAATCAAACAATCACATACAAGAAAGTCACTACACTCATACATCATTAGAAAGCAATCCAAATACAATTCAAATGTTTATTTAATCCTAGATCTATCAAAATAGCATATGACGAGTGGCATGATGATAAAATGGCCCAAAACGAATCAAAATACACATTTGTCTTTTTAAAACCATTTTAAAAGTGTTATTAAGGTTATATGTAGTTTAAAAATGTTTTAACATTCAAAAAATCATATTGAAAATGTTAGTTTTACTACATTAACTAACATAAAATAGCGAGATATGCAAAATCACTCGCAAAATACCCAAATGCACGCAAACCAAAGCAAGATCTGAAGTGAATAGTGATTTCTAGAATCTCAATGCATCCAAATCCAAAATTAAGTTAATTCCTTCGCTAATCTTCCTCCAATGAAAAGATTTGACTAATTAAATTAATGTTTATTGTTGCTTTTTTGGCTATGAAGATGATTAATAAGTTAGAGAATGTTTTGGAAAGTGGAGTAATGATTGGGAGGAAGTCCCAACAGCCTCACTAGGCTCTAATCCCAAAATGGGCTTCACAATATGAATAAAAACATATGACGTACAAACGAACATGAATAAACTAATCAAAGTGATATATGAGATAAATAATACATGATATATGTTATCATTGGGATTTATGACCAATATCATATAAAATAAGCATCCAATGTGTATATTTTATACAATATCTTGTTAATATATGTATGCATATTTATATACACATACTAATACACACACACACATACATACATACACACACACACATATATATATATATTGTCAGCTTTATAAAAAATTTATTATTATATATTGCTTTCAACCTATATATATATATATTTATTTACAGATAATGCATCTTCATAAATAATATAATAAATTTATTTAATTCAGTTTAGTTTTGGCCAAAAATAATAATTTTAAACATATATGCATATATATATATTGACAAAACAAAGTATTATTATTTTGCATAGGCAAGCCGGATTATATTAATCATACCACTTTATAAAGGATATATCAGGTGTGAGGCACATGCACCTCAGCAACTATGAAAAGAAAAAGCAAAAAAGAAGAAAAAAAAAACACCAAAAGCACGGGAGTTGGGTAAACAAACCCAAACTACTATTAATAACCTAAACAAGGCTAACCCCCCTCATCATAGGAAGAGTCACCACCTGACTTAGGGGCAGTCACATGAATGAAGTTTGAAAATAACCTGACCAAGTCAGGGACGTATACAGGGGACTCCAATGTGTAGATAAAGCTCATGCACTAAGAGGCATCCACCAGAATCTCCGGCTTATTTTCACCAAGTTTGCCAGTAGAGGAGAGAATAAACTCACCTTTAGAAATTTCATAGCGAAGATATCTTTCCTCCCCTACATTATATGTCACATATTTGTATTAGGATTGCTCTTTAGGTAATATCATATCTGCGAATGGCGATGAACCCAAGTCTTCTCCTTAGAGAACCAGATGATAGGAAGGCGATGGGGCCTAACAAGAATATGATTTATGGTAGTATCAAGCTCAGGAATGGTCTCTTTTAACTTGATGATGGGAGCTCCAACAAAATCATCAGTCAAGTTCTGCTTAGGTACCCATATGCACTTCGGTGGTCTCAGAAGAGGGTCCTTTTCTAGGATTGGAATTTTGATAGCAGACACCATTAGAAGAATGGGAGGAGGAGCTTTAGAAGTGTGTTGATAATGCGAGGCTAGGTGACCAAAACAGTGACATGTAGTGCATATATGATGCTTCTAACTGTAGTTAGCTTTAACAATCGCAACTTGGCTCAAAGTAGGCTGAACTGCAAGGATCTTCGACAATAACTTATAGGGCTTTATCTCAATTAGAGTTGTCTCATATCCTAACCTTTCGCTCTTTACAGTAGCCAAATCAAAACAAACCAGGTCCCAATAAGATTTGCTAGCCAATCAATACCAATCATTGACTGTAATACTGAAGGGATTTTCGCAAAATTAACCCAAACAGGGATAAAAAGAATCTGTTTCCTAACTGTATCAATAAATGGAGTCCACTTAGTGAAAATAAATAGTTTGCCTTGAATAATGGTGGGTTCGACCTTTAAGATAATTTTTCTATTATCTGACCCAAAGAATTCAAAGTAGAATAAATTATTGTCGTATCTCAGTGTGATACACCCCCTTAATTTCCATATTCGTTTCAAGTGATTTCGAATGACCCAATAAAATAAATTTTCAGCTTAAAAAACCGACAAGTTGGTCCTTCTGAAATAAGGAACCGTCCTCTAAAACTTTAATAAGGGGAATCATTACTCCATCAGCACATTTAATCTCAAACGATCAAGGGGCGTAAACTCCCGCATTACGTGGTTTGTTGGCGAAAAGAGATGAGCATATCTCTGAACTATTCTCCTTAGTATTGTTGTCATTATTTGTTAATGCCAATATAGAATCCTTCATAAATTCAAAAATAGATTTACTATCCATACTCGTTCTAACACTTTCATATGTACAATCTAAAGGAGGCTCAACACTCCCTAATGTAAAATAATGTATTCCAACCAAAGATACTATTGCGGTCATTATACCCAAATCATTTTCAGCCAGAGGATTATCTACATCTGAACCAAGGATAAGCGCTTCCAAAGCAAGAGCAAGTTGGTCATCATAAATAGCAATATCAACAGCAACGAGGATGCATGAAATACTCTCTGAGGCCAAACCCAATCATAGCGCCTGAAAGATCATCAGTAGAACTTGCAGCAAGAAATTCACCTGTAGTGACTAACATCGATAAGACCTTAGGCGACACAGAATTATACAAGCGACCACTACGAGTACAGGACGAGCTCCCTCCATCGATAACAACCGTTTGATTGAAACCCGATTTATTCTTACGATTTTTGGTCATCCGTTAAAAACCAGGTCAACAAAGAAGGGTGAAGGTGGGAGAAGGCAAGGGGAAGAGGATGGAAGGGCATGGGAGCGGAGCAAGATGAAAGGCATAAATATGAAAACCCTAAATCATCAAAAAGGAATTAGGCAAAACTGCGAAGTACCAATTTTTGATATACGAGTCTGATAAAATATGAAAACATATTTTTAAACATATATTGTGTAGGTTATAAATATACGTTTTAAGTTTTAAAATTCAAATTTAAAATTATCTTTAATAATATGTTTTTATATAAAAAAATGTATTTTCTTAGATCCAAAGAGGAAAAATAATTTTTTTTATATTATAAACTCGAGAATAAAACACAATATATATATATATATATATATGTTTGTATGTGTGTATATATTTATATACGTATATATTATTTAAAAATATATACACATGTATATTGATCAATATATGATATAATTATGTTATGGTCAAATGAAAAGATATGTTTATATATATATAATGTTTGTATATATATAATTAAAAATAATTTGATTTTGAATTAAAAAATTTATATGATAGAATTAAGGGAAATAATATAAAAAAAATAAATTTGAATTAGATTTGCACTTTTAGGTCTTGCTAATTGTTGACATGTTGTATTGCTAGCTTTTCCTCATTAGAGTATATTTCCTTCTTCCTACTAGCTTGGTGTGTAAAGCCCAACTACACGCCCCAACTAGTTATCAATATGGTTTAGGGTTTGAATTTGATCGTGTGTACAAGAATTAAAAAAGGGTATTTTGGACCACCAGATATCACAAATATATCATTTATTTGCTTCTCTCTTTATCTCATCTTAGTCAAAAAGAAATATTCAAACACTCATCCCTTCATTGTTTTGGCTGACCCCCCTTTATGGAGTACTTCATATTGTTGGGACTAATTGATTTTACATATTAATTAAATAAAAATTTTACTTCTACTCATATATATATATATATATAACAATTATGTATTAGTTTAAATAATTCTAAGGCCCTAAATAAATAATTAAAAGCCATAAAAAATTAATGCAACATTTTTACTAATTTTCATTATTAATGTATAACATTTATAAATTACTTTAAACATATGTCATTTGAGGTAAAGCAGAGCAGTGGGTGCTAAAAATGTCCTTAAATCCAAGCAGAGTCGAAGCGGAGCATGGACGAAAATAAGTGTCTTCATATAATCTGATACAAATAAATTTTGCACTAGCTACAAATATAGTAACTATATGTAGTGAGAAACTCAGTTTTGGTTGATCAGATTATCACTATTTCAGTGATACACACACATACACAATGGGTGTTTATCATTAATAAATTAAAAAATCAAAATGCTATTATAGTTTATAACTGTAACAAAATTTATACATAATAAAATTTATACATAATGGAATTTATGCCATAACTATGACTAAATATTTGTGTGCTTAATAATCATGACTTCATTAAAGCATAATAATTTTTAACAATTTAGTTTTTTTAATTTGTAGTAGACTGCTTTAGGTTATATTAAAAAACTTTTAAAAATAAAGTGTAAATAGAATATATTTTTTGTAGAATAAAAATTTAAAAATAAGAGAATAAGAAAGTAAAAGGAAGAACCATTAAAATTAAATTTCGACGAAGTGACAATTTAATGAGTAATTATTATTGTATCTTTAAATTTTGTGAATTGGGAAACTAATTAAGCTTTGGGAAACATGAAAATTGTATGTTTATTTTGAATTTTTAAAATAATATTTATTGAATGATTTTCTATATATTTTGAAATGAAATATATAAATGTAAGCAAATTCTAAAATTATACTAAAAGATGAAAAATTTAAATAAATAAACAAAATAATTAAGCCTTTTTAGTGTAATTAAATTAAATTTAGTAGAACTGCAAAAAAATTAGACTAAAAACGCTTATTTTCTTAGTGCCTCAAGGCAAAGTTAGTGCTCATACAATGTCTCAGACAAGAGGTGGAATAACATGCCAAAGAAAAAATGATGAGCGGCAAAAATGCAAAATAGTGCCAAAATGGTGCTCTACGGTGCCCTGGAGGTGCCAATGACAACATAGATTTAAACAAACTAAATTCGAAAAATTGTTAACAATGCTATTGCGTTGAGACCCTAGTGTGAGCTTGGCCCTCAGTGGTATTTAAACAATTTAAATAGTAAATTATGTATGGACTTTGCTGAAGTAAGTATAAGGCACAAGTTCAATTACTTAAAGATCATTCACACGAAAACCAATTTCTAATCTTTATTAAGCTACACCCTAAATAAAAATATTCATTGCATGATTTCCTTTCACCGTCACTATATAACTTAGATATCTAGAGTTCATTCATGGTCATGAGCTACAATAATATCCGAAGTTAATTGCATAGTGCCACTTTGATTCCTTGGTTGAATCCGATAATATTTATCGATTAACCAATATACTCTGACTGGAGATGTTGACTTTATGTTGTCTACCAATTATGGTGATACTAACCTTCTACAACAAAGGAGAAAAATCCTCTCTTAAATATTGTTTCACTTCAACTCATTCAATGTGTACCTTGCTATGGTCGTAACATGATCGTGATGTCATATGACGTACCATAATCAAAGTATAGTATAGATACTTAAGATCAACAATACTCTCAAGTCCAAAGACAATTTGCACATCGTTACATGAGATATTCTATTTTTTACTTAGTTGTTTTAGCCTATAGAAGACTCTCATCGAGTCGTTCTACGATTGGTCAAAATAACCAACAGTACATAATCCCTTGGTGTCCCCGACAATCATGAGTAATTCACTACCCATCGTATGGAGAGCATTACATACACTAGTCTCAATGGATGTGTTTATATTTTTTTTGATATGTATTAACTAATAATAATTTAAGGATAAGTTTTTAAATATTCAATTCAGAAATGATGGTTAAGAACACATTCGTAACTACAATTGATAAATACTATTCCTTAGGACTTTCTAATTGTATATATTTAATGCAATCAAATCATTACTTATATCATAATATAACAATGCATACAATAAAGAAAAAAAAATCCCAAAACGCAATTTATTCAGACAAGATCCGTTAAGAAATTTTTTTGGCATAACTATTAAGTATTAGAGAAGAAGTTTAATGATACTTGTGCAAGAGGTAGTCTTACGATCAAGTAGCATAAATTTTATAAGTTGTAACAATCTGTATTCTATGTATCGGAGGATTGTAAAATATTATTTTAAAATCCAAGTTGAGTCGTATGATGCTATAACTTTGGGGAATGTTGAATAGTAATTTTTGACCCTTAGTAATTTTAGTAGATATATGTTATACTTTTGATAGCAGCTGAATTAAGGTTCGAGACCACTTACATGGGAAAGATTTGATGGTTTCTCTTTTTGTAGAGTGGTCATTATAGCATTTTGGACTTACCTTTAGGAGATATGACTATTTGAAGTTAGACAGTTTAGAAAATCTTAATAAGTAATTAGTGAGGCTCGGGTTATGTCGAAAAGCTTATTTTAGGATTAGTGCCTAGTAGGACTGATGGGACTACCTCCAATCATTATTCCACTTTTCCAAAAGCATTCTAAACTTGATTAAACGCCTCTATAGCCAAAAAACCATCATTTACCTGACTCTAATTAGCCAAATCACGTCATAAGAAGGTGAATAGAATGGGGATTTTCTTAGTTGCTGATTTGGAGTGCATTAGGATGTAGGGATTCACTGTACAATTTAGGTTTTGCTTCGATTTGTATGCATTTGGGTATTTGGTAACTGGTTTATCCTTCTCACTTTACTATACTAGTTTATATGGTTAAAATGATGTTTTAAATGGTTTTTGAATGTTAAAACAATTTCTAACAGAGACCTAAACTTAATAATAGTTTTAAAATGTATTTAAAAACATAAATGTTGAATTTGATTTGTTTTCTAGTGTTAGGCTATATCGTTCATCATCTTCCGTTTTGGTAGACTTAGGATGATATAAATGTTTGAACCGTGTTTGAATTTCTTGTGTATTATGCTTAGATGTCGTATAATACCTATATGTTGTTGTTTGATTATTCTTTGATTCGTGTTAGTGTAAATTATGAGTGGTTGTCATTTTATAGAATTGGTATGCAAACTTGTACGAAATTGTGTGGGAATATTTTTCAGTGTAAATGATGACCTAAGAAGCCTATATTTTTGATCGCATGAGGATTTAAAGAAAATGAAGGAGTTTAAGTGGTTTTCAAGAGTGGTCGGGATGGTTTGAATTGCAGTCAGTGCTATTGCAAATGTGGTTTGGGTTGAATGTTGCTTTGCGGACTTGATGGCACTCCTTTGGGTTGTAAGGCTTCACACATGAGGGCGGCTTAAGGGAAGGTTAGGTGATGAAATGTCTTACCATTGAAAAGTTTGGACAAGAGGTATTGGAAGTGCTTGCATTTAGTCGTTGGGTCTACGACATGTGTACTTTAGGTCTTGGGAGTTGGAGCTTCAAGAAAGGGTAGAGGCCAAAAGGTTTTAGATGCATGAACACTTAGCCGAAGTGTTGGTTAGAAATGCTCATGAGCAACCACTCTAGAATGGCCAGTATCGACTACTAGTGACATTGGCCAATCACGACCAATTTCTATGTGGATGATGGAGGCACTTCAAGAAGTGTGCCATGGGGGTTCGTGTGTTCATTCGAGTTTGATTTCGACGTTATGGCTCAACGACGAGTGGTCTTGGTTAAGAAATGAAGCGAAGCTTTGACTTGAAGACTTTGGAACTTTGAAAGGATGGCTCTATGATTTATGATGGATGTTTAGAGTTATTCCAATAATGACAACTCTAGGATGGGAGTTGTAATGATTATCTATAAGCACAAGTTCAAGGATGTGAACTCGAAGTGCAACCATGACTGTCTATGGAGATAAACGCAGTAGGACGTTGGCATGTTCTACTATGGAGAAGCATGTAAAGGGATCGTTGGCATTGGGGGTTTCCAGTATGCTCATAAAGAGGGGGTGTGTGGGTGCATGCACTTGGATTTAACTATGTCTTAGATCTTTGACTATGGACCAGTCTTACCCTGAACTTTGGATTATAAGTCTAGTTTCTAGCCTTATAGAGTGCCATGGATTTGAGCATCGTGAAAGCAAGATTTTGATTAGTTTTTGGCTATGACTATGCCATACGAGCTATCATATATCCAATGCATCCGAGTGATGTGAGGGTTTTTTTTATGGAAGTTATATTTGCTATGTTTGCTTTATCACTCCAGGGATGCCACATGACGTAGGTATTATGGACTTAGATACTTAGACACCCAACACTGTATTAACTTACAGTACACCAATATGATGGTGATGATAGTAGATTAGCATATATTGTTATGTCCTAAATCTTTGGATGCAGGGACAGACCGGGTATGATTCTCCATACCCTATGTTCTATACTTTAATACATTGACTTTTATAGTATTTTGAGATTGTTAATCGCTCACACTAGATTGTTGTCTTACTTGAGGTTTTATGCTTTGCTTCTTATTATTTCGGGTACTCTTAAATGATTAGACTAGATAACAGGTGTGAGATAGACCATGGAGTTATGCAAATGGACTAGTAGGAGGCTACGCTTTCATATATCTATACTTTGCGTATTGCGTATAGTCCGTTGTGTAGCACCGTAGGGCTTATCAGTGCTTGCTTACTATTAGAGACAACTTATCATTTGATTTATTATCTAATGTATAAACTCAACAATCTGTTTTGTATAACTGTATTGAACTTGTTCTCTGATCTAAGATGGTTCATATAGTTATATTTTTGTCTCGCTTGTTTTATATGTGTTAATTATTATATTTTATCCTTACACTGTGAGATATGAAACAAGTTATCCATTGGAGTTTGATTACTTTAACCCATGAAAATCATTCTACATTGGCTAGGTACTATTATAATGCATTATACAAGTATATTGGGTACCAGGGGTGTATGGCTGCCATCACATTGGTATTAGATCTTAGTTTGCATGGTTAACCAAAGGAATACCATGATCCATTAGAGATAGCATATGAGTTCACTCTAAGACAGATTGCGAGATATGACAGAGCTTACTTGTTATACATTTTGGTTTTCAAAACTATTTATACTATGTATAAATAGTATATTGCATACATGAGTACCATTAATCCATCTTTTCTTTGTGAGAGACTGATCTTTCTTTTTACAGCTTGTAGGAATGGAAAAGCATACCAGAAACTCTACAGCTAATGCTAAGGCTAGAAGGGGTACGTGGATAGTAAATTACCCAAAAATGTAAGGAATGTTCATTCAAATGATGATTAGCGTAATGCAAGCTTCACATAAAGGAATTACAAGGTTAGTGGATGGTGGTACTTAAACGCAGGCGCAACAAGCTATTGTTCCTTAAGAGGAAGCTAAACCTCAAGTTGGCGGGAATAATTGAAGAAGAAGGACAATAAAGATGGAAAACAGTCCAAAAAAAAGGTGATAAAAAGAAAGTCAAGTGTGAGCCGAAGTGCTTTAATTGCAATGAGAGGGGTCATCTTTGCAGGGAAGGCAAGGGCCCAAGGATTGGGGGGAGGAAGTGCTTCAACTATTATGGCATTGGGCACGTGAAGCTAGATTGTCCAGAACGAGTTAAAGAGAATCAATCCGAAGGCAAGGGTAGCAAGAAGAAAAGTAAATGGGAGCTTACTTGCTACAACTGTGGTAATAAATGCCAACTGTGGTAATAAAGGCCATCTGATAAAGAGTTGCAAAGCTGAAGGGAGAAAATGCTACTACTTCCATAGTTTTGGGCACACCCATGTGAATTTCCTAGAGCCCCTGAAGGATAAGCAGGCTTTGGGATTTTTTGCACAGGATGTTGTTCCAACTTCGCCGAATGCCCCATTAGGGGAGGAGAAGGGAAACAACATAATAATTAGTGGTATGTTTTATTTATGATATACTTGTTCGTATTTTCCTTGATACCAATACATTAGACCTTTATCCAGTTCCCTAATAGATAGTCTAGAATTGAGATCTGAATTAGTAGATAGACCCTTGATATGTCAAATCCTATGGATGGTTCGACCAACTTGATTATAGTCTATCATGACATGGTATAGTCAAGTCATGGTTGCATGTTTTCTGGCAATTGCTTTGCTCTTGGTTTCGTGGGTTTTGATATCATTTTGGGAATAAACTAGCTTAGGAAGTTCGAAGTAGTAATGGAGCAAGTGGTTGTTGGTGACGATAGGGACATGAGATGAGCATATGCTTGAGTTGAGCTGCATGCCCAACGATGGTAGGGATAGTTATGTTAGTCCATGAGATGATGGTTTTGATGACAACAACCTTAGAATAGATTATAAAATATAAATACTAACATTACAAGTTTAGATATATATGTATATGCAGGATCTAAACATGCAGGTATCAAGAATGAAGACTGTACAGTATAGGGATTCAAGATATAGAGATAGAAGACTCATGAGTATCAAGATTATCAAGATTTCAAGAGTTCAAGGTTAATTTTGTTTTATTAGGAATATTTGTTAAAACTCATAGAAAAGCACTGGTATCTTAATATCCAATTTATTCGTGGAATGGAATCCACTTCGAGCCCGTTAAAGGGATGGAACCCTAAGTAGGATGGAACCTATAAAAATCTAGTGGGACATTGTTTTGTATTCACTAACTTTAATTCAAATGATTTTACCAAATTATCTTGTTTTCAAAATGATTTCAAAACTTTCCTTTTAAAAGATTCAAAACTCTCTATCCTGATTTTAAATAATTTTAGCCTCAAAACATCTTTAATTTCAAAGTCAAATTACTCCTGATTTTAAATGTCTTTTCAAATAATATATTTTTAATATTTATACTTAGATTTAAATATAAAATTATAGTTAAATTATGTATATATTGTTCTTTATATTTACTTATGAATTTCAACTATATTCAAGTATATTTATAAAGTTTTAAATAGTTTTTATATAAGATAAATATTAATTTTATAGAAATTCAAAATATCAATTTTGGCTTAGGGATGTCGACATGCCCCTAGGCACTATGTCGACATAGTGACAATTGAAGTTCAAAATTCAAATTTCAAAAGAAGTGTCTATTCGCCATAACTCTTCATGAATGGTCATGGCTGTTGATCTTCTATAAATAGGGGTCAGTTTCAACGAATTTTTAATCACCTTTTTCTATTTTTCACTCCTCTTCTTCTTCTTCCACATTTCTTAATACAAAATCATACCATTACTCTGCCGAAATCAACATCGAATCATACTCGATTACTTCTAGTTTGATTCTCCATCACTATCTCTACAAGGTTCTTAGTGCTATTCAGAGTTATAGACTTCTTTGTAATATATTAGCGAGAAAAGGTGTGATTGTATCCTTGGAAATTAATTAAGCGAGAAAAGGTGTGATTGTAGCCCTGGAAATCAATTGGGTGAACTTGTTGCCCCGGAAATCAAGTATCTCTACCCAGAGGATTGTCATTCTGGAGGGTGTACCTCGTAGCCTTGAAACCGAGGGTTGTAATTGTTGAATTGTTGTTGAAAGGAAATCCGTACTTGTGTTGCGGGACTAGATGTAGGGTAACTCTGAACCAGTATAAAATCCGGTGTGTTCTTTCCTTTACTGCTTTTACTTTATATTTGCATCTGTGTTTGATTCTGTGTTCATATCTATGTCTGATTAGTGTATACATTGTTAACGAATTAAGATAAAACTCAAAAAGATTAACAAATTTCTTAAAACACTATTCACCCCCCTTCTAGTGTTAATTCTAGCCTTAAGATCCTTAATCCGCATTTCTCACATTTGGTATCGGAGCTTTGTTTTCAAAAGTTTCATAATCTGAATTTTGAAAAGTTTTAAAATGGCTATTTTTGAAAAATCGGTTAAAACTAGTTTAGAATTGTTTAAATTATCATTGTTCCATGAGTCTGCATATGAATGTTATTCAAATTCTAGTTGTCTACCCAAATTTTATAATGTGCAGGAAAGATGCTTTATGGGTATTGAGGAATCAATCCACAATGGACAATCTGTGCAGATCAAAAGGAATAAGTGGATACTTGATAGTGGTTGCTCTAGACACATGACTGGTAATTCGGATATGCTGAATAATATTATATACAAAGACGGAGGACTGGTTAACTTTGGAGACAACTCGAAAGGATACGTGATTGGCATCGGCAATGTCGGTAACTCTGAAACTCCTATTAGTACTAATGTTTTGCTAGTTAAGAATCTGAAACACAATCTGCTAAGTATAAGTCAACTATGTGATAAAGGATATAAAATTAAATTTGAAAAAGATAAATGTCATATTGAAGATAATAACTCAACCATAATATTTGAGGGAACTAGGAAAAATAATATTTATATTCTTAGTATGAAAGTTTCAAATGATAACCTATGTCTTTTGGCAAATACAAGTGACCCTTGGATTTGGTATAAGAGATTTGGACATTTGAATTTCAAACTCTTATCTAGACTGTCAAAACATGATCTAGTAAGAGGTCTCCCTAAAATGAATTTTAAAGTAGATAGTTTATGTGATGCATGTCAATTAGGAAAGCTTAGAAAAAGTTCCTTTAAATTAAAAGATATGATTTCAACTTCAAAACCGCTTGAGTTACTTCATCTTGATTTATTTGGTCCATCTCAAATTCTGTCAATAAATCATAGTAAATATGTTTTTGTAATTGTAGATGATTATTCTAGATTTACATGGACAATATTTTTGAAACATAAAAGTGATACTTTTGAATGTTTTAAATTTTTTACAAAAAGGATTCAAAATCAATTATCTTTAAAAATTATAACTATACGTAGTGATCATGGTGGTGAATTTGAAAATGAAAAGTTTGAGGAATTCTGCAATAAGAAGGGAATAACTCACAATTTCTCATTTCCAAGAACTCCACAACAAAACGGAGTAGTTGAACGTAAAAATAGAATGATACAAGAGTGTGCGAGAACTATGCTTTCAGATAGTAATTTACCAAAACACTTTTGGGCAGAAGCTGTTGCTACCGCCTGTTATATTTTGAATAGAATTTTAATTAGACCTTTAACTGATAAGACACCTTATGAACTTCTTCATGGAAAGAAACCTAAGGTATCATACTTCAGAATTTTTGGAAGTAAATGTTTTATTTTAAATACAAAAGATAATTTGGATAAATTTGATCCTAAATCCGACAAAGGAATCTTTATTGGATATTCTAATAGAAGTAAAGGTTATAGAGTTTTTAATTTAAGATCTAACACCATCGAAGAAACAATGCATGTTTCGTTTGATGAAAATTTAAAAGATTTTGAAATTACAAATGATGAAGTGGATTTAATTACTCAAAACCAAGAGTCAACTGAAACTAATAATGAATTAAATCATCCTAATAAAAGGATTAGACTTTTAAAAGATCACCCTATAGAAAATATACTTGGAGATATGCAATCTGTTGTTAAAACTAGAAATCAACTAAGTCAAAGTAATGTAGCTTTTATATCATCTATTGAACCCAAAAATCCTAAAGAAGCATCAACTGATGATTCATGGATTTTGGCTATGCAAGAAGAATTAAATCAATTCAGTAGAAATGAAGTTTGGGAACTTGTTCCTAGACTTGAAGATAAAACTATAATTGGAACTAAATGGGTCTATAAAAATAAAATGAACGAATAAGGTGAGGTCGTTAGAAGTAAAGCACGATTAGTCGCCCAAGGTTATTGTCAAGAAGAAGGTATAGATTTTGACGAAACCTTTGCTCCTGTAGCAAGATTAGAAGCCATTAGGATTCTACTTGCTTTCGCAAATCATAATAATTTCAAATTATATCAAATGGATGTTAAAAGTGCATTTTTAAATGGATTTGTGAAAGAAGAAGTATATGTTGAACAACCACCACTTTTTGAAGATGAAAATTTACCAAACCATGTGTACAAACTTAAGAAAGCTTTATATGGTCTAAAACACGCTCCTAGAGCCTGGTATGATAGACTAAAATCCTATTTACTACAATCAAATTTTGAAATTGGTAAAATAGATAATACTCTTTTTACTAAAAGAAATAAAAACGATATTCAACTAGTTCAAGTATACGTAGATGATATCATTTTTGGTTCAACTAACTTCGAAATGAATAAAGAATTTTCTGAAATAATGACAAAAGAGTTTGAGATTAGTCATATGGGTGAATTAAACTTCTTTCTAGGATTGCAAATAAAACAGTTAGATAATGGTATTTTTATTAGTCAGGAAAAATATGCTAAAGACCTAGTTAGTAAATTTGGTTTGACTACTGCGAGTGGAAAACCCACTCCCATGGCAACCAATGAGTACCTTAGTAAAGAAGATCTCTCGAAAGATGTAGATCAAAAGTTATATAGAGGAATGATTGGATCACTACTCTATATCACTGCTAGTAGACCTGATATCATGCATAGTGTTTGTCTCTGTGCAAGATATCAATCTCATCCTAAAGAAACTCACTTAAAAGCTATAAAACGTATCATAAGATATATTAAACACACCTCTGATTATGGCTTATTTTATCCTAAAAATGATTCATTTGATTTAATATCATACTGTGATGCTGACTATGCTGGATGTAAATCAGACCGAAAAAGTACAAGTGGAACTTGTCACTTTTTGAGACATTCTCTGGTTTCCTGGTTTAGTAAAAAGCAAAATACAGTTTCTTTATCAACAACTGAAGCAGAGTATATTTCTGCTGCTTTGGCTTGTTCTCAAGTAATATATATGCAACAAACTTTAAGAGATTTTGGATTAAATATCTCAAAATCGCCAATTTATTGTGATAATACTAGTGCAATAAATTTATCTAAAAATCCTACTCATCATGCTTGAACTAAACATATTGATATCAGACACCATTTTCTCAGAGATAATATAAGTAGAGAAGTAATTACTCTCGACTATATCAATTCTGAAAATCAAATTGCTGATATTTTAACAAAACCCTTAAATGAATCTACATTTACTAAATTAAGAAGAGAATTAGGTATTTGCTCATTAACTGAAATATAAAATATAAATAACGAGTATAATTAAAATTAATTCAAAATAAATTAAAAAAGGCAAAAATTCAAGGACCATGTCGACATCCCCACTAGATCCATGTCGAAATATAACGTTTTTATTTTAAAAAAAATTTCCCACCAAAATTCAAAAATTTAGTTATATATTCTTCTCTATTTCGAATTCTTATTCATTCTCTCTGGTTTCTCTTCATTTTCTATTCTGAAATATATAATATAATGGCATCTTCCTCTAAATCAAACATAAAATCAACTTTCTTATTCCCCTCTCCTACTTCTGGTCCATTCCAATGCTCTACTCTCGCACGTGTAACTAAATTGGAGGAGTCTATGAAGGATACTCTTCAGATGTTAACTGAAATTCAAGTGACTCAACTTCGTATGGCGAAAGAGCAAGAAAGGCAAGGCAAGATTCTTAGGAATTTACAAAAATTCCTAATGGATAACCAGGCCAACCCTATCTTGATCGATGAAAACTCTTCACTCAATCAAGAACATGAGGTCAGCAATGAAGAAGAAGAAGAAGAACCAATGGAAGAAGCACACGAGGAGAATAATGACCAAGTAGTATGCGTTGGAGAAGTGTGTTTTGACAAAAATGGGAATCTTGTCGAACAACGTGGAAATTTCTGTTTCCACTATCCAAACTGTTCAGTTCATAAATCTCCTATGTTCAGAAACACACATTAGTTTCTTTTCTTTCTTTCCGTTGTTATTTATGTTTTTATGTTTTTCAAACGCAAATGTAAATAAAACCATACTCGTAATAAATAAACTCGTGTTCTTATATGTGTTAGTATAATTGTGAATTCTTAGTTAGGATAGTTAATAGTTTAGGATTATATTTCTGTATTAGATTTAAGTGTTAATTATTTATGATAACACTATCATTATAATCACACGTAATAGAGTGATAAGTTTTAGGGGGAGTTATATAGTTTGGAGTTATCTAGTTTAGAGTTAGTTTTTGTTTTTTGTTGATGACCAAGGGGGAGAAGTATAAAATAGGATAGTTAGGCATAGATTAAGGGGGAGTTATTAGAGTTATTAGGATAGAAGGAATATTTTATAAACAAAGGTTGTCATCATCAAAAAGGGGGAGATTGTTAGCCCACGAGATGATGGTTTTGATGACAACAACCTTAGAATAGATTATAAAATATAAATACTAACATTACAAGTTTAGATATATATGTATATGCAGGATCTAACCATGCAGGTATCAAGAATGAAGACTGTACAATATAGAGATTCAAGATATAGAGATAGAAGACTCATGAGTATCAAGATTATCAAGAGTTCAAGAGTTCAAGGTTAAGTTTGTTTTATTAGGAATATTTGTTAAAACTTGTAGAAAAGCACTGGTATCTTAATATCCAATTTATTCGTGGAATGGAATACACTTCGAGACCGTTAAAGGGATGGACCCCTAAGTAGGATGGAACCTACGAAAATCTAGTAGGACATTGTTTTGTATTCACCAACTTTAATTCAAATGATTTTACCAAATTATCTTGTTTTCAAAATGATTTCAAAACTTTCCTTTTAAAAGATTCAAAACTCTCTATCCTGATTTTAAATAATTTTAGCCTCAAAACATCTTTAATTTCAAAGTCAAATTACTCCTGATTTTAAATATCTTTTCAAATAATATATTTTTAATATTTATACTTAGATTTAAATATAAAATTATAGTTAAATTATGTATATATTGTTCTTTATATTTACTTATGAATTTCAACTATATTCAAGTATATTTATAAAGTTTTAAATAGTTTTTATATAAGATAAATATTATTTTTATAGAAATTCAAAATATCAATTTTGGCTGAGGGATGTCGACATGCCCCTAGGCACTATGTCGACATAGTGACAGTTGAAGTTCAAAATTCAAATTTCAAAAGAAGTGTCTATTCACCATAACTCTTCATGAATGGTCTTGGCTGTTGATCTTCTATAAATAGGGGTTAGTTTCAACGAATTTTTAATCATTTTTTTCTGGTTTTCACTCCTCTTCTCCTTCCACATTTCTTAGTACAAAATCATACCATTACTCTGCCGAAATCATCATCGAATCATACTCGATTACTTCTAGTTTGGTTCTCCATCACTATCTCTACAAGGTTCTCAGTGCTATTCAGAGTTATAGACTTCTTTGTAATATATTAGCGAGAAAAGGTGTGATTGTAGCCTTGGAAATCAATTAAGCGAGAAAAGGTGTGATTGTAGCCCTGGAAATCAATTGGGTGAACTTGTTGCCCCGGAAATCAAGTATCTCTACCCAGAGGATTGTCATTCTGGAGGGTGTACCTCGTAGCCTTGAAACCGAGGGTTGTAATTGTTGAATTGTTATTGAAAGGAAATCCGTACTTGTGTTGCGGGACTGGATGTAGGGTAACTCCGAACCAGTATAAAATCTGGTGTGTTCTTTCCTTTACTGCTTTTACTTTATATTTGCATCTGTGTTTGATTCTGTGTTCATATCTGTGTCTGATTAGTGTATACATTGTTAACAAATTAAGATAAAACTCAAAAAGATTAACTAATTTCTTAAAACACTATCCACCCCCCTCTAGTATTAATTCTAGCCTTAAGATCCTTAATCCGCATTTCTCACAAGTTAGCTGTAACACCCCTAATTTTTCATAACATTTTCAGGAGATTTAATTAGATAAATTAAATAGAATAATGGTGATAAGGGGATTGAGATTTGAATAAATGATAAGAAGGCCGTGCTTAATTAATTATTAGATGGGCTTAAGAATGGCTTATAGGCTAAATAATTTGCACAAGGGCATATTGGGAATTAGCCACACCTAGATTCCATAACCCTTATATATCCCACGCTTGCCATCCATTCACATTCATTTTTCTCATTATCACAAACTTAAAAACGAAAACAAAAGAAAAGGAGCCGACCATTGCTAGGGGATGAGAAATTCAAATACAGTTAAGGAATTAAAGAATGGGAAATTAATCACAATCCAATTTCCTTATCCTAATCAAGGTGAACAATAATTTATACCATCACTATTTTGTTTTATGATCATATGTTTTTGGATTTAAGATTAAATTGGTTTTTATGATGATTTGGATGATGATATGCTTGAATTATAATTTGTTTGATTTAAACAAAATATTTTAAATGGGGATTTATGCGGATTTAGGGCAAAATCGATTGAAATTGATACTTAAATGCCATGGAAAAAATTATCTGTTATGTAAAACATGATTTTGGAGTTGGGTTTTAATTTTGATAATTTTCCAAACTATGGAAAGATTATTATGAATTTTTAAACGAAAATATGATAAATTGCGTTTAAATTTAATTTCGATTATTTCAGGAAGAAATTGGAACTAGAATTTTTATATGTTAGAAAACACGATGAAAGTGAATTTTTGTGATTTTTAGGGATTTTTCCTAAGTGAATTACTATGAGAATTAAATTATTTTTAAAGGAGAACCTAAATGATTTAATTGTTTTACTTAATGGAAGGGCTTATTTGCTAAATTAATCTTGATTTAGATCTGGAATTATGCTACCGTTAATTTGAGAAAGAATTTGAAAAGTTAAGGCAACCAATTAAAATTTTACAACTAGGTCGGTTATTTATAAAATAATTGCTTTTATTGGCTTTAATTCAGCCTTTACCCAAAAAAGTATGTTCCGCCTCTTTTAGAAGCTGCCTTTTGACCCTATGGTTCAGCCTCGACCAAGCCGAAACCATCCCAATCGAGACCAACCCATGCCAAAACTAATACACAAGGCATCAACGAGAATGGTGCGTAGTGGATCGGGAAAGGGGCGGAAGGCATGGTGTTGAAGCCAATGCTTTCGATAGGGGTCGAAATCTTTATTTGTTTTCCAAAGAAAAAGTGTCAGCCTTGTTTTATTAAAGCTTTCGAAGGAGTCGAAACAAATGCTTTCGAAAGGGAGTTTTCTAATAGCTTTCGAAGGGGTTACCATTTCATGTTTTAAAAGTATAGGCTTTCGAATGGGTTCCTTTATTTATAAAACGATAATTTTGAAACTAGTGGTTCCGACTTAGTCGAAACACAACCACGGTTCTTTTGCTTTTTGAGTGTATTGAAGTCATCAATTCTGTCGAAGGGTATCTTTTGTTTTTAAAGATGAACTAAGCCACTTCCTAAATGCTTTCGAATGGGTTCATGGGTTTCGAAGGCAATGGCTTCGAAAGGGGGTTTCGATGCTAAACTTTAATGTTTTACTTTAAGGTTTTGAAGCTTTCGAAAGGATGGTGCCGACGCCATCAAGTTTTCCCCAAACAAGTTTATATGATGATTAAAGGTTTCGAAAGAGTTATTTTCGTATATATTCACTTTGACCCAAAATATGTTTTTAAAGAAAAACCCAATGGTTTCGAAAGGGGTACTTTTATTGGTTTCGAAGCTATGTTTCTAAGGACTATTAAGTAATGTTTGATACTTTTGAAAGGTATATCTTGGTTTCGAAAGAAATGATTAAAGAGCTTCAAAAGGTATATATTTAATGTTTTGAAAAGAAATTTTCTATGCTTTCGAAGGAGATTATCCAGGGTAAGGTTTCGAAAGCCTTAGTTTTTAAAAACAAATAACCCTATCTCATTTTAAAAGAAAACCATGGCATAAATAAAGTGCTTTCAAATGGAGTTTTTAAAGAAGTTTTCCTTGATTAATTTGTAAAAGGGATTAACCAAGTTTTATATAAAATGATTTCAAGGATGTTAAACCACAGGGGTTGGTATTATTATAGTTACTTCTTCATATATGTATTTGAATATATTCACATTATAACGAACCCATAACGGTAACTTGAGGAAGGGAAGAATAACCAGTTAGGTTGACCCAGTAGTGAATATAAATTAAATTAACTCCTGAATGAGTAGAATTGCATCCAGGAGGCCAGGAAGACCAGAATATAGGATGCTAAAATATTAATTAAGGATATTGGCAGGGGCCAATAGGTTCATAGTAAGCCCATGAAAACTATGTATAAATGAAGAAGTCAAGAAGATAGGTACATACTTAGCCCATGAAAACTATTATTTGATATTGGCAGGGGCCAATAGGTTTGTAGTTAGCCCATGAAAACTATATCCGGATTTAGATATTGACAAATGTCAATAGGTTCCTAGTCAACCCATGAAAACTAGGGTAAGAGAAAAGATATTAGAGTTACCTATAGCTTCAAGAAGAACCCTTGAAACAGTAAAGATATCGGCAGGGGCCAATAGGTTCTTAGTGATCCCATGAAAACTATGAAACTGGATAGGGAGTCCACAAACATTAAACATGTTATTAGTAAGCCATGAAAACTATTAGGTTAATTGTAACCCAAGAAACTATAACTGAGACAGATAGTGAAAATGAATGGGGATGGGTAATTCTGAATTGATTTACTTGTTTTGCATATCATCATATTATTTTGAGATGTTTTAACCATTATGGATGCAGGAGCACAATATATGGTTTTATAAAGGTTTTAGGATACTAGTGAGGGGATAACCCGTTCCACTAAGCTGCGTGGTCTCACCAGATATCTAAATGGTTTGAGATGGTGGATTATTATTCATATCAGGCTTTATGTGTGACTCGAAGTTTATGTTTTCCCCTTAAACTCTCGGGCACTCAATTGATTTTGAGTAGTTTGAGAGTTGAGGTTTTCATGTACCTGTTTAGACGAATAAGCTTCCAGAGACGTGTAGGAGGCATGATAGCTATCTAGAGTTCTCTTTTATTTTGATTCCACTGTGTTGTTATTGTAATGACAAAGTTGTTAAAACTGCATATATATACTCTGATCATCCAATGGGGCATCTTCATATGTCATTCTTGGCGTATGTTGTAATAAATACATTTTCTCTAAACGTTGTTCCCATATTGGGATTATGTAATAAATTTGAAATGTTTTGAAATGGAATGTGGAACTTGTTTGATGTTTTAATTTTTTTCCATATTCATGTATTTCTGTGTATCAATGAATCTAACATTATCGTATTTGGTCGCCGAGGATTAATAACTATGGATGACTGCAGTATCCGTAGCCGTTAGTTTTTGGCCACCAAGTAGGGGATGTTATAAGTTGGTATCAGAGCATAAGTTTATGAAACTTAAAAGAAATTAAACCTGAAAGATTTTCAAACATAGTCCAATGAATCTGAAAATAAGATCGGGGTTTGGGATAACGCTAGAGTAACATACTTGTGTTTGATATATTGGTATATATAAGTACGTATTCCCTTCTCTCTTAGACCGTTCTTATATATCTTACTAAAGTTCATAGGCAGATTTATGAGAAAGAAGATATGGAAGCAGGAAACGGAAAGGGAAATCTCGATGGAGGAAGAACCACAACCAATGGAAATGTTCAACCTAATACTAGGAGAAACCAAGGTCGATAGGCTAATGCTAACCAAAATGCTGATGCCAATGTGGGTGCTAGAAATCCACCAGTAGATATGGGGCTATGTATCAGTTCTTCGTCAATATGATGCAAGTAGGAGTAGCTGTTGGAGTTTCAAGAAATGTTGGAGGAGCTAATCTTGTGGCTCCAATTGGGAATAATTATGCTAAGCTGAGCAGAGACTACACCAGTCTTGGTAGAAAGCCATTCATGGGGACGGAGGATGCCATAGAAGTTGAGGATTAGCTGTTACATTGCGAGAGAATCTTTGCTGATTTGGGTTTGGATGATGTGCAGAAGAGGAGGCTGGCCTCCAGGCAGTTGTAGGGGGCAGCAGTTCATTGGTGGAATAGTGTTACTGCCAGGGTTCCAGAGGAGGAGTTGACTTGGGAAGATTTTAGAGGGAGATTTGAATAGAGGTTTTTATGTGAAGTTGCTAAGTCGGAATTGCTGAGAAAGTTTATGGATTTGGTTCAGGGAGAGATGTCGGTAATCGAATATGCTACTAAGTTTGATGAGCTGTCCCGATATGGACATGCTACTATAGACACTAACATCAGGAGAAATGAGAGGTTCATTCGGGGATTGAGACCTGAGCTTGCTAGGGCGACCTTGACACATATCCATGATCCTTGTAATGTGGTTGTGGAGATGGAAATCCGCCATGAGGAGATGCTTGCTAATTGTGCTAGAGAGAAGCCAGTTGAAACCCAGGGTTCTCAGGGAAAGAAGAGAAAGTTCTTTAAGAAGAAGGGAGCACATAAAGGAGATGCTGCCAAGAAGGCAAAGGCTGATTTAGTTTGATTTAAGTGTGACAAGAAGGGTCATTATGAAAATGAGTGCCGGTCGGGCAAGGGGAAGAAGACTGCAGATAAGAAGAATGTGAAGTGCTTCAACTATGATCAAGTTGGGCATTATAAGAATCAGTGTCCAAAACTGGTTAGGGCGGACAAGGGAAAGGTTTTTGCTATTGGACCATCATCTACTAAACCAACTGCAGCTGAAAAAGGGAAGACTGTGATGGAAGGTATGTGTTTAATTCAGAGTATACCAGTTAGGATACTATTTGATACCGGTGCATCACATTCATTTATATCCCAGTGTTTGATTTATAGGTTATGCTTAGAACCTATATATCTTATTACGTCCTTGGACTTGCTGGCTATTACCGAGGATTCATGAAGGATTTCTCGCGAATAGCAGCGCCTTTGACTAAACTAACCAGAAAGGAGGTGAAGTTTGTATGGTCCGACAAATGTGAGGAAGCATTCCTTAAGTTAAAGCATTTGTTGACCAATGCACCTGTATTAGTAGTTCCAGACCAGAACCAAGGGTTGGTGGTGTATATCGATGCATATGGAACTGGAATGGGAGTTGTGTTGATGTAGAAGGGTAAAGTGATTGCCTACGCTTCATGACAGCTTAGACCACATGAAGTGAGATATCCTACCCATGATTTGGAGTTGGAAGCGGTGATCTTCGTATTGAAGATATGGAGACATTATCTCTTAGGGGAGAGGTTTGAGCTATACACAGATCATAAGTCTTTAAGATACTTATTCGCTCAAAAGGAGTTGAATATGAGACAGTAGAGGTGGCTGGAGTTTTTAGCTGCTTATGGTTTTGGTATAGAGTATACACCAGGGAAATGTGATAAAGTGGCTGATGCTCTTAGCAGAAGACATCAGAATGTGATGTTAGCTATGTTGGCAGAATGGAAGGATTTAGAAGCTTTGACTACCTGTAGTGTGCAGTTAAGATCGACTGCTAGTTCTAGTCAGAATACCGCCATGTTGTCCTGTTTAGAAGTTCGACCAGTATTGATCGAAAGGATTGCTTCTAAACAAAAGGAGGATCAATTATTAGCCGAGAAGATTAGAAGGCTTGAGGTTGGATCAGAGATCGATGATCTAAAAGATTATAATCTTGACCAGAGAGGATGGTTGAGAAAGAAGGAACGATTATATGTTTCGAATGTTGAGAACTTGAGGAATGAAGTCTTGGAGAATGTCATCATTCCAAGTTTACGATTCATACTGGAGGGACCAAGATGTATCAAGACATGAAGAGGAGCTTCTATTGGGAAGGTATGAAGAGAGATGTCGGCTTGTGGGTTAGGCGGTGTGCAAACTGTCAACAAGTGAAAGCCGAACATCAAAAGCCGAGTGGATTGCTTCAACCTTTAGAGATTCCAGTTTGGAAATGGGATTTGATATCCATGTACTTTATTGATGGGTTGCCAAGGTCAAATAGAGGAAATGAATGTATATAGGTTATAGTGGACAGGTTGACCAAGAGTGCCCATTTCATTCCTGTTAAGTCAACCAGGACGGCACCTATTTTAGCTAAGTTGTTCATGAAGAACATAGTTAGACATCATGGAGTTCCTAGTAGCATAGTCAGTGAAAGAGATGCATTGTTCACTAGTGAATTCTAGAAGAGTCTACTAGATGTGTTAGGCACTATGCTCAAGATGAGTACATCATATTACCCTCAGACGGATGGGCAAACAGAGAGAGTCAATAAGGTACTCGAGGATTTACTAAGAGCTTGTGTATTGGACTTTGCGGGATCTTGGGAAGATCACCTACATTTGGTTGAGTTTTCCTATAATAATAGTTACCAGACTAGTATAGGAATGGCGCCTTTTGAAGCTTTGTACGAAAGGCCATGCAAATCACTAGCATTTTGGTTGAAGACTAGAGACAGATTAGTCTTAGGTCCAAATTTGGTTAGAAAGACATCAGAGAAGATTGAGTTGATCTGAGGAAGGATGAAGGAAGCTCAGTCCAGATAGAAAATTACGCGGATAAGAGGCGAAAGGACCTACAATTCTCAGTTGGAGATAAGGTTTTCATTAAAGTATCACCGATGAAGGGTATGATACGTTTCCGGAAGTCATGAAAACTAGCACCGAGATATGTTGGTACGTTCCAGATTATAGAGAGGATTGGAAAGCTCGCATACAGAGTAGAGTTGCCGAGCAGTATGGCAGGTTTCCATAATGTATTTAATGTGTCTCATCTTTGCAAGTATGTGCATGATCCAAAGACTACTATTTCTCCAACAAGGTTGGAAAATTTGGTAGTAGAGCCTAATTTGACTTTTGTTAGACAACCAGTTCGGGTTGTAGCGAGAGATGAGAAAAGATTGAGGAACAAGACAATCAAGTTGGTGAAAGCTCAGTGAAGCGACAACAAGAAGGACTATACTTGGGAGAGAGAAGACAAGATTCGAGATACTTATCCTGATCTACTTTGAGGATATGTCTATATTAAATTATATAGGTAATTGCTAGTCAGGTAAGCTAGTATGGTTGTTAAGAGTGGTTAAAGATGATTGCTATGTTTAGTATTTAGTCCTTACTGAATTTCAAGGACAAAATTCTTTAAGGAGGGGAGCCTGTAACACCCCTAATTTTTGATAACATTATTCAGGAAATCTAATTAGATAAATTAAATAGAATAATGGTGATAACGATATTGAGATTTGAATAAATGATAAGAAGGCCATGCTTAATTAATTAATTAGATGGGCTTAAGAATGGCTTATAGGCTAAATAATTTGCACAACGGCAAATTGGGAATTAGCCGCAACTAAATTCCACAACTCTTATATATCAACAGCTTGCCATCCATTCACGTTCCTTTTTCACATTTTCATAAAACTTAAAAACACAAACAAAAGAAGAGGAGCCGACCATTGCTTGGGGAAGAGGAATTCAAATCAAGCTAAGGAATCGAAGAAAGGGAAATTAATCTCAATCCAACCTCCTTATCCTAATCAAGTTGAATGATAATTTATACCATCTCTATTTTGTTTTATGATCATATTTTTTCAAATTTAAGATTAAATTCGTTTTATGATGATTTGGATGATGATATGCTTGAAATATAATTTGTTTGATTTAAACAAAATTCTTTAAATGGGGATTTATGCGGTTTTAGGGCAAAATCAATTGAAATTGATGTCTGAATGCCATGGAAAAAATTATATGTTATGTAAAACATGATTTTGGAGTTGGGTTTTAATTTCGATAATTTTCCAGACTATGGAAAGATTATTATGAATTTTCAAAGGAAGATATGATAAATTTGGGTTTAAATTTAATTTCGATTATTTTAGGAAGAAATTGGGTCTGGAATTTTTGTATGTAAGATAACATGATGAAAGTGAATTTCTGTGATTTTCGAGGATTTTTCCTAAGTGAATGCTATGAGAATTTAATTATTTTTAAAGGAGGACGTAAATGATTTAATTGTTTTACTTAATGGAAGGAATTATTTGCTAAATTAATCTTGATTTAGATCTAGAATTATGCAGCATTTAATTTGAGATAGAATTTGAAAAGTTAAGGCAACCAATTAAAAGTTTACAACTAGGCGGGTTAGTTATAAAATAATTGCTTTTATTGGCTTTAATTCAGCTTTTATCCAGAAAAGTATGTTCCATCATTTTTAAAAGCTGCCTTTCGACCCTATGCTTTCGCCTCGAACAAGTCAAAACCATCCCAGTCGAGACCAACCCATGCCGAAACTAATATACAAGGCATCAATGAGAACGGTGCGTAGTGGATTGGAAAAGGAGCGGAAGGCATGGTGTCGAAGCCAATGCTTTCGATAGTGGTCAAAACCTTTATTTGTTTTCCAAAGAAAAAGCATCTGCTTTGTTTTATTAAAGCTTTCGAAGGAGTCAAAACATATGCTTTCGAAATGGGGTTTTCTAATAGCTTTTGAAGGGGTTGCCATTTCATGTTTTAAAAGTATAGGCTTTCGAATGGTTTACTTTATTTATAAAATGATACGTTCGAAAGTAGTGGTTCTGACTTAATCGAAACCGAGCCGCGGTTCTTTTGCCTTTTGAGTGTATTGAAGTCATCAATGCTTTCGAAGGGTATCTTTTGTTATTAAAGATGAATCAAGCCACTTCCTAAATGCTTTCGAAAGGGTTCATGGGTTTCGAAGGCAATGGCTTCGAAAGGGGGTTTTGATGCTAACCTTCACTTTTTTACTTAAAGGTTTTGAAGCTTTCGAAAGGATGGTGCCGACGCCATCAAGTTTTCCCCAAACTAGTTTATATGATGATTAAAGATTTTGAAAGAGGTACTTTCATATATATTCACTTTGACCCAAAAAATGTTTTTAAAGAAAAACCCAATGGTTTCGAAAGGGGTACTTTCATTGGTTTCGAAGCTATGTTTCTAAGGACTATTAAGTAATGTTTGATACTTTCGAAAGGTATATCTTGGTTTCGAAAGAGATGATTAAAAAGCTTTGAAAGGTATATATTTAATGTTTTGAAAAGATATTTTCTAGGCTTTCGAGGGAGGTTATCCTAGGGTTTTGAAAGTGATGTTTTAAGGTTTTAAAATCCTTAGATTTTCAAAACAAATAACCCTATCTCATTTTAAAAGAAAACCATGGCATAAATAAAGTATTTTGAAATGGAGTTTTTTGTAGTAATTTTTCTTGATTAATGGGTTAAAGGAATTAACCAAGTTTTATATAAAATGATTTCAAGGATATTAAACCACAGGGGTTGGTATTATTATGTTTGCTTCTTCATATATGTATTTGAATATATTCACATTGTAACGAACCCATAACGGTAACTTGGGGAAGGGCAGAATAACTAGTTAGGTTGACCCAGTAGTGAATATAAATTAAATTAACTCCTGAATGAGTAGAATTGCATCCAAGTGGTCAGGAAGACAAGAATATTGGATGCTAAAATATTAATTAAGGATATTGTTGGAGGCCAATAGGTTCATAGTAAGCCCATGAAAACTATGTATAAATGAAGATGTCAGGAAGATAGGTACATAGCTAGCCCTTGAAAACTATGATTTGATATTGGCAGGGGCCAATAGGTTTGTAGTTAGCCCATGAAAATTATATCCAGATTCAGATATTAACAGATATCAATAGGTTCCTAGTCAACCCATGAAAACTAGGGTAAGAGGAAAGATATTGGAGTTACCAATAGGTTAAGGGAGAACCCATGAAACAATAAAGATAATGGCACGGGCCAATAGGTTCTTAGTGATCCTATGAAAACTATAAATCTGGATAGGGAGTTCATAAACATTAAACCGGTTATTAGTAAGCCATGAAAACTATTAGGTTAATAGTAATCCTAGAAACTATAACCGAGACAGCGAGTCAAAATGAACAACGATGGGTAATCTTGAATTGGTTTACTTATTTTGCATATCATCATAGTATTTTGAGATGTTTTAACCATTGTGGATGTAGAAGCACAGTATATGGTTTTATAAAGGTTTTAGGATACTAGTGAGGGGAAAACCCATTCCGCTAAGCGGCGTGGTCTCACTAGATATCTAAGTGGTTTGAGATGGTAGATTATTATTCATACCAAGCTTTATGTCTGACTCAAAGTTTATGTTTTCCCCTTAAACTCTCGGGTACTCAATTGATTTTGAGTAGTTTGAGAGTTGAAGTTTTCTGGTACCTCTTTAGACGAATAAGCTTCCGGAGATGTGCAGGAGGCATGATAGCTATCTACAGTTCTCTTTTATTTTGATTACACCGTGTTTGTTGTTGTAAAGGCAAAGTTGTTAAAACTGCCTATATATACTCTTATCATCCAAGGGGGCATCTTCATATTTCACTCTTGACGTATGTTGTAATAAATATATTTTCTCTGAATATGGTTCACGTATTGGGATTATGTAATGAATTTGAAATGTTTTGAAATGGAATGTAGAACTTGTTTGATGTTTTAAATTTTTTTCATATTCATGTGTTTTTGTGTATCAATGTATCCAACATTTCCGTATTTGGTCGCCGAGAATTAATTACTATGGATGACCGCAACATCCGTAGCCATTAGTTTTTGGCCTCTAAGTAGGGGATGTTACATTAGCTTTATGTATTTGCTTGGGATCCCACATGATGAGTTATCACCAGTACCCATAGTAATGAGTATCTGGACGTACTTGATAAGGTGACCAGATTACCACTACAATAGAGAGATAGAGTGCCATATAGATTTGGTGAAAGATGTTGGACCGTAGTTTTGTCTTTGAGGTGCATGGTACCCAAAGAGTAGAGGGAACTATGGGTGCAGGTGATTGGCCTCTTGAGGAAGGGGGTTCTTTTGCAGGAGTATATTTGAATGGGAAGCACATGTAGTAGTCACCACTAAGGCGGAAAACTCTTTGTGGTTGCGTATAATTTGCCATGAGCCGAACAATATGACGGGAAAGAACAAGTATCCACTCCAACGTATTGATGACATGTTCAATCAGCTCCATGGTTCGAAGGTGTTCTCTTAGTTGGACCCTGCGACCGGGTTTCATCAATTGATAGTAAGTAGAGAGAATGTTCCAATTACTACATTTCGTATATCATCTGGATTCTTAGAGTGGTTAGTTATGATGTTTGGGATAACCAATGCGTTGGCATACTTTGTCGATCTCTTGAACCATGTCTTCAGGGATCGGTTAAATAAGTTCGTGCTTGTGTTTGTTGATGA
Organism: Allium fistulosum; assembly: GCA_030737815.1. Lineage (NCBI taxonomy): Eukaryota > Viridiplantae > Streptophyta > Magnoliopsida > Asparagales > Amaryllidaceae > Allium > Allium fistulosum. Next base: position 1,297,603,734 of record CM060904.1, on the reverse strand, counting down.
TATCCTAGTCTTCTCCCAGACCGAAGAACACAAGATGCATTTGAAGGTTGTGCTTGAGGTCTTGAGAAAACACTAGCTGAAGACGAAGTATTCCAAATGTCACTTCTGGAGAAGGGAAGTGCGATATTTGAGTCATGTTGTTTTTTAGCAGGGCATTGCTCTAAATCTTGCAAAACTTGCAGCAACCCAGGATTTGGATTGACCCATGAATGCTACATATGCAAGGAGTTTCCTTGATTTGGAGGGAGTACTATAGACGGTTTATCAGAGACTTCTCGAAGGTAGCAGCACCATTAACCAATTTAATGAAGGAGAATCAGACTTTTGCTTGGGACACAAGGTGCGATAACATGTTTATGAGTCTGAAAGAGAGGTTGACGAGTGCACTAGTATTGACCATTCCGAGCAGGAATGAGGAGTAGATAGTATACACAGATGCTTATGGTGGAAGATTGGGCATGGTATTGATGCAAGGTGGTAAATTTACCGCGTATGCTAATCGACGACTGAAACCACTTGAAAGGAAAATACTCAACCAATGATTTTGGGTTAGTGGCAATTGTATTTGCATTGATGCATTAGAGGCACTACTTGTTGGGAGAGAGGTTCGAGCTATCCACTGACCATAAATTACTGAACTGTCTCTTCTCCTAGAAGGATCTTAACCTTCATCGGTAGCAATGGTTGGAGTTTCTTGCCTCCTAAGACTTTGATATTTCCTATATGCCTGATAAGGAAAATGCAGCCATTGATGCTCTAGCTAGAAGACATGCTAGTTTGGGAATGATCTTCCTACAGTGGATGTAGCTTGATTTTATCACTGGTTTTAAAATTAGAACTCAACATGAGCTAGAGATAAAGATGTTAGCTAGTTTGACTATCAAACCTACTTTGATTGAGCAGATCGACACTAGTCAGAACGTGTTGTTAGACTGGCATAAATCATGGCTAAGATAAAGGATGGAGCGGAGCCTGAATATATGTAGTAGTATAGACTTGGTCGCCATTGTTGGCTCCATAAGGGTGGAAGATTGCATGTACCTGATGTCGATGGGTTAAAGGATAAGGTACTACAAGAGTGCCATCATTCAAGATAGACTATACATCCCATAGGCCGTAAAATGTAACATGATATGAGATAGGCATTTTATCAAGAAGGGACGAAGAAGGACGTTGGGACATTCATCTTGAAATGCATGAACTGCCAGTTAGTAAAGCCGAGTAGAAGAAGCCAAGTAGTTTGCTACAACCGCTTGGAAATCCCAAATGAAAGTGGGAACAAATGCCGATGTACCTCATTGATGGATTGTCTAGGACCAAAGGAGGGTACGATAACATATGGTTTATAGTTAATAGATTGACGAAGTGTGCTTGATTCATACACATAAATTCTAATAGAATGGAATACAAATTGGCCTAGTTTTATATGAAGTGGATAGTGTAATTCCATGGTGTGCCGAGGAGCATTATGAGTGACCGAGACCCGTAGTTTACAAGTTGGTTTTGGAAAAGCTTACATGAGGTGTTGGGTATGGAGCTGCATCTAAGTACAACTTACCATCCTTAGACTAATGGGCAGACTAAGAGGTTGAATCATATTTTGGAGAATCACTTACATGCTTGCATACTTGACTTTATGGCTCGTAGGACGATCACTTACATTTGGTAGAGTTTACATACAATAGTTGTTATCAGTCTAGCATTAGTATAATACCATTTGAGGCATTATATGGCCGACCATGCAACGCTCCTTCATGTTTGTGGGGAAGGATCTAGTTGAGCGCGTAGGGATAAAATGGGTGAATTTCAATTATTATTATTTTACCATTTTGGATCTTGCTAATCCTTTAAAGCCTAAATTCATTTAGATTTTATCTAAATTAATATTAAATAATATCGCAATTTTATTTAATTTGGTGATAAAGTTTTGTTTTGATGTTATTTTTGTATTATCCAATATAGACATGCGTATCATATACACACGTGTGTGTATATGCACATGCAACATATATAGTATACATTATTTAACATGCCCATATCCTGATGCTGGGGTTTACATCACAACAGACATGTTAGCCCCACCATATATGTATGTGTTGTCCAATATGCGTGTGTGTGCGCATGTCAATGTAACATCAAATTATATTTATAATATATATGTAGTTATAAAATATTATTATTAATATTCATACATATGTAAAGCTTATAAATACACACACACACACATATATATATATAACTTTAAATCTACATTTCAAATCTGGATATAAATGTTAAATATCTTACAGTTTCAAATTTTAAACTTTTAATTATATATACACACACACACTTAAAATATATTAAATATATGTAATTATGAAATTGTACACACACACACACATGTATGTATGTATATGTATAGTTAAAAAATTCTTTCGAAAATAGATAAATTATATATATGTCTATTTATAAACACAAATTATTATTTTAAAATGTACATAATAATAACAATAATACATTATAATTAAATATATAATAGACTAATATATATATATATATATGTGTGTGTGTGTGTGTGTATATTTAGTATTCGGCGATACTAATACTTTTTCAAAATTAGTTTTTTTAGTAAATTTATGCACAAAAATTAATGAATAATTTTAAAAAATATACATATTATATAATACACATATGATTTTATGTATATCAAAGCATACGTTATATATAGCATATTTACATGTTAAGATTAATTACTTAAATCAAAATAAAAAAAATAAAAAAATATATAATTCGAATGTGTGTGTGTATTCCTTTTACTACAAGGTTATTGTTATTCGACATTTTGACCCGCCTAGATTGAACTGATTGCACAAGTTAGATTCGACTACTATCAAGATCGATGAGTCCAAGGTAATGATTATGGGGCTCCGAAGTCAAGTACAGATTGTAACATGAAGTCAAGGTTGAATGAAGTTGATAGATATGCAAGGCATAATGTTTGAAGTATGAAATATGGTTCAACCCATATAAAGGATCAGCATCAATTAACTTCCATCATAGGGATCGATATGTTTCAAGGAGCAAGTACATTTCAATAGAAAACAATTAATATCTCAAGATCCACAAGTCTAATGCATAAGAAATTTTGTGAGCAGGATATGGGGGCCCTAGGGAGCCTACCCTAGGGATTGCACCTCAACAAGATGAAGTTAGAGGGATCGACATTCTTCCCTTGGAAGGGATCGGCATGAATCAGCAAGCAATCCATGTTGAAGTAAATATCAAGCAATAACTCAAGTTCTACTGATCCAATTGGCATGAAATTTGGAAGCTAAGCATATTTTAGCATGAGGAAGCAACCATAGGGATCGCAGCCCAAAATTCGACCAAAGTAGAGATCGGTACCGATCCGTCTTCTTTGAGAATTGGGCCATGCGATCCCTCTTTTAGGTCCATATGGTTCTGAAGGTCCTTTTGCCAAATTTTCAGGGAAGTATTTGGCCATCTTCATCTATAAATACAGGCTTTGTTGTTCATTTTCAGGACTTTTATGCTGCCAGCTACTTTATATTCTTTTGTAACTAAGGATTTTCATCCGATCTCTATTGTACTTAGTTTATACAGTGATTAATAAAGCAATCTGTTCAAAGTGGACGTAGGCAAACAACGTCGAATCACAATAAATCGTTATGTGCATGTTATTCTTTCAATTTACTACTATTTCTTTATTATTGTTCTCTACTTTCATTTTATATTTTTCATTTATTTCTCTTCAAAACTTCTATTGGGTGTTTGTACCAATTTTTGGTGCAAACATTTTGGTGCTTTCATTGAGAAACTTGATTTTCGGCTTATTAGTATCCCATTGTTACTACTAGATTGCATAAATCCCCCGAAGGAGATCTACAGTTATCTTCAGAAAGTTTGCTCCTTATATTCAGATTTGAAAAAATCTAAGCAAAGCTACTAATAATGGTGAGGAACACTAGATCAACTTCTCAGAACGCAGAAGGAAATGAGAATGCTTGCATCTAGCAAGGAGGCCCGATCAATCAACAAGTGGATGTGAATGCTGATCCATTTAAAGTTCGAAATCTAGCCGATTCCATTACAAGAGATGAATTCCAGAATCTGATGAGAGAGCTAGTGGATAGCCGTCGACAATTAAATCAGCAAATTCAAGCCAATATCAACCTAATGAACCAACTCAGCCAGCAACATTGAGGGAAATCTAGGAGGGACCCTACCCCTTACTCAACATCAGAGAGTTCTAGTTCATCGGACGAGTATCACAAACACAGGCTTCGCAGAATAAACGGATATCGCACAAAAACTTCAGGGCATCAATAGGCAGACCTTCCTCGTCTGCCAGCAACGATCGGTGTCGATCGCTCCATAGAGATCGGTAATGATCCCTCCTCTAGAGGAGGGAAATTATCTATACAAGATCGGATTCAAGCTGGAGCTGCTGTGGCTGATTTGGATGATGGAGTTCAGTTGAATGTTGACCAATTGCATCCCCAGAATGATGATAAAGTCAATTTACGTGATATACATCGGGAATATGTTGAACCAGGAAGGCATGGAACTTCTTGGTGACATCGACGAACCATTCATGTAAGGTGGAACACGATCACCGCTTGACACCAACTATCAAAACACTGGACTTGTTGGCTATGTTTAGACAGTTAGTGAGAGAGAGCCAAGGCTTGACCAATGATGACTAGGGAATCACGAGGAGACATACCCCGTTCACTGATAATGTCCTACATGCAGAGTATCTAAAGAAGTTCAACATGCCGTCGATGCTTGCCTACAAGGGAAACACTGACCCCGGACAGCATATCATGAGATAATGAATGGATAATGGATTCCACATGAGCAGATGATGCAACCAAGTGTAGATGTTTTCCTATAACTCTCTCTAAAATAGCAACAATGTGGTTTACAAGGTTACCCCCATGGTCGATCTCTAAATTTGATGATTTGGAAACAAGGTTCGTTGAGCAGTTCTGTATGCATACAACTCGCCCTAAAGATGTATTGTCCGTATCCAGCATGATCCAGGTCCGAGAGAATTGCTAAAAGATTACTTGAAGAGATTCTATATGGCTATCATAGAAATTAGTATTCTAAATGACCATGATATATTTACGGCCGTAACAAGAGGAATTGATCTAGAGTCTAATTTTGGAAATTATTTAGCTGGCAAGCCACCCGCAACGTTGGAGCACTTTTACGCAAAGGCAGCTTAGTATTTGAGGAAGGCGGAAGCCAGATGCTCTAGGAAGAAGAATGTTGCGGGACCAAGTAGAGAGGGAGTACAGAGTAATATTATAGTGAAGCGGTCTGATGGTAGCTCTAGAAAAGTAAAAGTGAATGTCCAAAACAAACCAAATCAACAAAAGAAAGGTGGAGATAAGAGTTGAGAACGAAAGAGAGATTCTGGAAGAGGAAGCCAAGGATTCCGATGTACGATACTTACACGCCACTTAATACACCACTGGAGAATATCTACTTGTCTACCTGCAATACCATGCAGTACAGAAATCTACCTCCGAAAGAATCAATGAAGAAGCAGAAACAGACCAGAAAATATTATCGGTTTCACGAATGTTATGGTCATAATATAAATGAATGCAGGCATCTCCAGGGTATTGTTGAAAAGCTTATTGGAGAAAGAAAGTTACAGTAGTTTTTCAAAACTCTATAGGATGGCGGGCAGGGGACATTCGACCCCAACTGAAGACAAGCACCACACAGGGCCGAGGAGCCTGCACGGAATGGCGAAAGATTGGTAATCAATACAATAGTCGGAGGACCACATCCAACTGATAAGAGTTAGCATGAGATAGAGAGTTATGTTAGTGCAAGTAAGCATGTGAATTTTGAATGTTGTTAGAGTATAGAAGATGAAGCTCCGACAAAACATCAACGTATAATAGCAGATGATATTTTGTTTAAATAGAGATGCAGATAAGGTGGAGGCTCTGACGATCGATCCAATGGTCATTTCGGCCATGATCGGCCCCGTTTTAGTGAGAACGATATTGGTTGATTATGGAAGTTCTGTAAATATAATTTTCAAAAAGTTTATGATCAGATAAGGATGGAAGCCAAGGACATTAAACCGTCCAAAGCCCGTATTCATGGCTTTAACGGTCCTACAACCGAAGCTATCAGTTATGTTGAATTGCCCATGGAGTTAGGAGAAGATGACCGTAGGAGAGTGCAGATTCTGCCTTTTGTTATTTTGGATGTTGATTCTCCATACAATGCTTTTTTAGGTCGGCCAACCATAGCTGATTTCCAGGAAGCTCTTGCCCCATGGTGTTTGACTTTGAAGTTTCCGACAGATAATGGTGTTGGAGTTGTTCATGGTGATCAGGTGACCGGACATGCTTGTTATGTAGCTTAATTGAGGGGTGCTCAATGAAAGGAAAAAGGTAAGGCTGTGGACAACTCTATCCACATTCAAGCCATTGAAGATTGACAACAAGCGCCTGAGCCTTGGCTCGAGGGCCACGGTCAGTTCTATAGAGACATAGATTCGAGAGATGAAGAGGAGGAGCCCAAAGAGACCAAGGCTGCACCGGCTGAGCTGACGATTGACATCACAGTCAAACACGATGACCCATCATGGGTCTTAAAGATTGGATCACAGCTCAGCCCCACGATGATGAAAGAACTTGCTGGATTTCTTTAAGCAAATCTTGACGTGTTCGCTTGGACTCACTCTGACATGTGTAGGCCTGCTATCGCGAGACATGCATTGAATATCGACCCGAGGCATGTCCCAGTGAAACAAAAAGAGCGTGGCATGGACCTAGAGAGATCTACCGCTTTTAAAGAGAAGGTGGATAGGCTTAAAGATAATGGGTTTATTCACGATGCCCACTACCCCAAGTGGGTATCTAATCTTGTACTTGTAAGAAAGGAAAATGGTAAATCGCGGACATGCGTTGATTACTCGGACTTGAACAAGGCATGCCCAAAAGACATTTTTTTCTTCCAAAGATTGACCAGCTAGTAGACTCAACTGTGGGACATGAATTACTATCCTTTATGGATGGTGCTCATTATATAATCAAATCCCAATGCATATTCCCGATCAAGAGCACACCAGTTTCATTATCGATGTTGGATTATATTGCTAAGTGGTAATGTCGTTTGGACTAAAGAGTGCAGGAGCGACCTTCCAACACTAATCAATGGAATGTTTAAAGATCAAATCGGAAAAACGATGGAGGTATATATGGATGATATGCTCGTGAAGTCACGATGGTCTAGCGACTAGATTAGAGACCTGGTAGAAATGTTCGATATTCTCCGATACTACAAAATGACGATTAACCCATTAAAGTGTTCTTTTGGTGTAGCATCAGGAAAGTTCTTGGGTTTCATCATTGATGCCCACGGAATCGAAGCTAATCTCAAAAAGATCCAAGCTATTCGCAACATCCAAGTGCTAAAGACTATCAAACAAGTACAGAGCCTGAATGGCAAAGTTGCCGCCCTAAGCCGATTTATTTCTAGAGCTACCAACAAATGTATTCCTTTATTTGAATTGATTAGGAGAGGAAAAAGGAATTTTGAATAGATATGGGATTGTAAAGATGCATTGCAAGCTTTAGTGAACCACTAAGAGAGACCTCTCATCTTGTCAAAGCCGATGGATCATGAAGATTTATATATCAACTTGGCTGTGTTGGTACTTGCTATAAGTGTCATGTTGCTTCGCGAAGAGAATAGAATCCAAAGACCGGTCTATTATGTTAGCAAATGATTGATGGAGCTTAAAGGAACTATTTGAAGATAGAAAAACTAGCATACTGTTTATTGATTGCTTCACGAAAGCTCCACCCTTACTTTTAGGCACATCCTATCAATGTTTACACCGACCAGCCATTTCGACAAGTCCAGCAGCGACCTGAGATGTCTGAAAGGTTGCTCAAGTGTAATATCAAACTTAGCCAATTTGACATCACTTATATTCCTTAGAGGGATGTCCAGGGCCAGGAAATGGCGTACTTTATAGTGAATTTACTACGTAGGATGATTTCCTAGAGAGCAGTGAAACCCCTACCATACGGTGTAAGTAATATATAGAAGAAGCATCCAATGATCGCTTTTCTGGAGCTAGAATTATGCTTGTAACTCCCAAAGGTCGGTCAATTTTTTATGCTTTAAAGCTCGATTTCCATACAACAACCAACAAAGCTGAGTATGAGGCTCTGATTGCAGGACTTTAACTCGCTAGAGAACTGGGATAAAGTCTCTTAAAATCTTTTACCACTCACAATTTGTAGTATACCAGGTCATGTGAGATTACCAAGCTAAAGGACAACAACTTGCTCCATGCCTTACCCAAGTCCAAGAGTTGTTAACAGACTTTGAGTATTATGATATTACACACATTCCTCGGAATTGAAATAAAGAGGCTGATTCATTGGCAAAGTTTCTAGCACCAGGAATGCACTACAGATTGGTTTGGTTCCAGTCAAAGTATTAAATGCTTCGAGCATAAGCCCGATGGAGATCGACCGGGTAATAGAGACGGAGCCTGAGTCATGGATGACTTCGATTAAAGACTATTAGCTACATGGAATTCTTCCTGAACGAAGGAATGAAAAATGAAAAGTCCTTCGTAAAGCTTCACGATATATCATATAGGAAGGAGTTATGTAAAGAAAGGGTTTTTCCATTCCCCTAATCCGGTGTATCGATCATGATGAAATAAAATGAGTCCTAAAGGAAGTTCTTAAAGGGGGATGTGGCGACCACATTGAGGAGCAAACTCTGGCAAAGAAAATACTCTGTTACGGGAAAGATTGACCGACTGTCGATCAAGATGCTGCTCATTAAGTAAGGCGATAAGGCAAGTGCCAGATATATGAAAAAGTACCAAGAGCTCCATCTATGGAAATTACTCAAATGGTCAGCCGATATCCATTTGCCATGTGAGGTATAGATATTATCGGTTCCTTACCGATCTCTAAGGGTGGTGCGAAGTACACCATCGTCGCAGTTGATTACTTCACTAAATGTGCCAAAGCGGAACCTTTAACCATGATCACAACCAAGAAATTAATCAACTTCATCATTCGGAAGATCATCTGTCGTTTTGGTCTTCCACGGACTATTGTAATAGATAATAGGACTCAATTCGACAGTGCTGAATTTAAAGACTTTTGCCGTCGGCATCATCTTGAAAAGAGATTGGCGGCAGTTGCTCACCCTCAAGCCAATGGACAAGTTGAAGCTGTGAACAAAATCATAAAATCCATTCTGAAGAAGCGTTTGGAAAGGGCTAGAGGCAAGTGGTTGGATGAACTCCCAACATCACGGCTTATAGGACTACCCACAAGTCCATGGCTGGCCATACTCCATTCGTCCTTGCTTACGGTTCCAAAGCCGTTATTCCTGTTAAGCTCGAAGTTCCTTCTCATCAAGCGACCAACTACGATCCCAGAATGAATAAAGATCTCCTTTGGAATCTCTAGACTTTATAAATGAGAAGTGCGAAGAAGCTGATTTAAGGGCCGCTACGCACCTTCACCGAGTCGCCCGGTATTACAACATAAAGTCCAACCTAAAACCTTTGAAATCAGTGATCCTGTCGAGAAACGGGTTTTTCCTGCCCCGTCACATATGAATACTACTTGGGAAGGACCATGTGTCATTGAATAGAGGCTTGGGGAGGGAACTTTCAAGCTAGCGACTTTTGATGGCATCACACTTCCAAGGGCATGGAGTAGCGAGCATTTACAATGTTATTTCACTTAGTTTACTTCTTTTTCATTCAGTTGTATTTAATTTTAGGACTTGCTTTAGTATTTGATTTTCAAAGATATGTAATAAGACAAATTATGTCATTTCTTTCCGTTTGGAAAATAAAGTTTTGAATTTCCTTCATGCCTGGGTTTGCAGTAGTAGTAGATATTAGTTACGATGCTGGACTAACTAGTATTAACATGTATGAGCAGGTTCCTAGAGTTTGGAGCTAGCCGATTACATAAGTTAACGACTTAACTAAACAAAATGAAAATGGTCTGACCGTTCATTTTACGATTCACGCTCACAACCCGATGAACGGAATGCTTAACGAGGGGATGTGATTCAACCATCCAATCACCAACATAATCCCATCAAACAATGGGACAAATATGAATTAAAGCGATCGTGACAAGACCAATCGCTCGCTAAGCTAACCTCCGGGCTTGGGGGCAAACCAATCAATTAAGGAAAGTATTATCCGATTATATTTCAAAATAACTCTAAGTCCCCATAGTGTGGACTGGAGTATATACAGAAGCCAATGCGATTCAACCACCTAATACTAACTCTTATACCTAGAGTGCAGACATAAGTATAAACAAATAGACGAGTGCGGTTCGACCACTCATTATTCTGTGAACTCCGGTCTAAAACCAACAAGAGGAATATAAAATCGCAAAGGATGGAGTTCGACCATCCACCATTTAACTCTGCTAACCTAAGACTGGGGGCAGAGTATAATCATTCAAACCGCTGAATTCGACAGCGTAACACTAGGGCTTGAGCCCCGTGTTTGGTATGACTCAAGACCAAGACCACATGGAGGCCTTGGGATAGAATTAAAGGATTATCATTCAAAGAAACGAGCAACGAATTACAAGTACATTGAATGGAAAGTAATAGCTCGACCACTTAAATAAAAATTCACATAAGAGTTCGATAGAAGAAAAAAAAGAACTTTTATTTACATAATAAACTTCAAAAATTGTGATACGAGTTTATTCGAAAACGGGGGCCACGCCCACATAATCACAGCCAACCAATGAGAAAAGAGGTTATGCAAATTGTATACAGACTAAGTCGGAGTGATGACTATTTCTTCGACCCTTTATCCTTTCTAGATCTCCTAGGAGTGCCACCACGTGAACATCCTCCTGTCCTTTTCCTTGATCCTTTGCATCCTTTGGTAGGAGAGCTTTCGAAGGATGAAGGGAGTTCTTGGGGCACCGACCTACCATGTCGAATGACTTGTAATAGGACAAGATTTGGATCGTCAATGTCCACATCAGTAGGTTCAGCTTTAAATTTTTTCTTCAACAATTCCTCCCTCACGATGCGCTCTTTTAAGCTAAGCTCATCGGTATGTTCACTAGTGCCAGCAATTACAACGTCATCTGACTAATCAGCCAATGGCGGGTCTTCAGCTTTATCATCATCAAGCACTCCGATAAGTTGAGCGTCGGGTCATGGAGCATCGGTGGCCGTCGAAATCTCAATAGATCGATTGTTGCTCCATGGCAGCACCAATTTTTGGAGTTTTGCTAGGACCCAGAAGACCTATAGATTTGTGGAAACAAGAAGGTAAACCCATGACTATTGGACATAAAGAACGAAATCTCTCAGAATGTGGAGAATAAAGCGGAATACCTGCGTCCGGCTGTCTCTCAGTTACCGCCGGAGTGCCCCTTTCCAGACTACGTGTTAGCACCTTAGATTGATAACCGGGTTGTCTGGATCATAGCTTAGATCTTGTCCTAGGCCAAGAGAAACTTACACTTCGGCTACTTGAAAAGAAGATGGGCCTTTGGGATCGGACTCCGAAGAATCAGCAATGTTTTTCCCTTTGCCGGAGGTTACTAGAATGTCAAAATATCGAAGTCTCTTAGCAACAAGGTCTAGAGGTTCATCCCCGTGAAGAACCTCCTGTACTAGTTTTTCTTCATCTAAATCGGCTCCGCCGAGGGTTCTCTGTTTCATTTCAATAATGTAGCCCTAGGCCTCAACAAGCGGCTCAAGACAACCCTCACCAAAAAAGCTCAAATCGCAGTAGGTAAGGACTTTAGCATTGCATTCAATGATCAGAGGATCGAACATGCCCTTAATTTCATTTCGACCGGCTTCTTTGGCATCCTGTACCTAGGCCTCGATCTATTCTCTCATCTCATTGTGGCCTGCTTCTTTCGCCTCTACTTTTAGGACTTCAATTTGAGCAAGTTGCTCATCAAGCTTAATCTTCAAAGTCCAGGCTTCAACATCCTCTTTGCAATTTTTTGTAATTCCTCTTGAGCTTCAATTTTTTCTTCCCTCTCCTTCTTAAGAAATTCTTAAAGCTCCTCAATGCACTGGGCTAAAATATTTTTCTCCTTTTCCAAGGTATCTTTGTAACATCCCCCACTTGGAGGCCCAAAATTAACGATTATGGATGCTGCAGTCATCTACAGTTATTAATCTTCGACAAATACGGTAATGTTAGATACATTGATATAATAGAAACACATGGAAATGAAAAATTTTAAAATTTATAAAAACAACTTTCACATTCCATTCCAAAACCTTTTCAACATTCATTACATAATCCCACAATTGTTAACCATGTTTAGAGAAAATATTATTATTACACATATGCCCAGAGTGATATATGAAGATGCCCCCTTAGATGATTAGAGTATATAACTAGGCAATTAAACATCTTTGCCTTTACAACCAAACACGGCGGAATCAAAATAGAAAAAAACTCTAAATAGCTATCATGCCTCCTGCACGTCTTCGAAAGCTTATTCGTCTAAAGAGGTACCTGAAAACCTCAACTCTCAAACTACTCAAAATCAATTGAGCACCCGAGAGTTTAAGGGGAAAACATAAATTTTGAGTCAGACATAAAACGTGGTATGAATAATAATCTATCATCTCAAACAATTTAGATATCTAGTGAGACCACGCCGCTTAGCGGAATGGGTTTTCCCCTCACTAGTATCTTACTCAAAATTATATAAAACCTTATGCTGTGCTCCTGCATCCACAATGGTTAAAACATAACAATTTAAAATATTATGATGATATGTAAACAAGTAAATCAATTTTAGACTACCCATTCCCATAATTTTTGACTATTTGTCTCAGTTATAGTTTCTAAGGTCACTATTAGCCTAATAGTTTTCATGGGCTAACTTTAACCCGTTTATTACATATGGACTCCCTGTCTGATTTCATAGTTTTCATGGGATCACTAGGAACCTATTGGCCCCTGCCAAAAACTTCATTGTTTCATGGGTTCTCACTGAACCTATTGGTATCTCCAATAACTTACCTCTTATCCTAGTTTTCATGGGTTGACTAGGAATTTATTGACATCTGTCAATAACTTAATCCAGATATAGTTTTCATGGGTTCACTACAAACCTAAATGCCCCTGCTAATAACTCAACCTAATCATAGTTTTTATGGGTTTACTATGAACCTATTGGCACCTGCCAATAACATTTCCTAAACATAGTTTTCATGGATTTACTATGAACCTGTCTATTTGACAACTTCACTATATAGGCATCCTACATTCTGGTCTATCTAACCTTCTGGATGCAATTCTCAATTTATATTCACTACTGTGTCATACTAGCTGGTTATGCTGCCCTTTCTCCCTAAAATGCAGTTATGGGTCCATTATAATATGAATATATATGTTAGAAGAAGCAACATAATAACATAATAATACCAGCACCAGTGGCTTAATATCCTTGAAATCATTTCATATAAAACATGGTTAATCCCTTTAACCTATTATTTTATCAAGAAAAGCTTCTTCAAAACTTTATTCTTTAAATCATTTCAAAACTCCTTTATTTTAGCCATGGGTTTTCCTTTTAAATGAGATTGGGTTATTTGTTTTTAAAACTAAGGCATTCAAAACCTTTACTTTCGAAACCATTGAAAACTTCCTTTCGAAAGCATTAAAATCTTCTTTTCAAAACACTAGGCCCATGCCTTTCAAAGCACTTTAGATCCTTTCTTTCGAAACCTTTTGAATGTATTAAAGTAATAATTATTAACTTTTAGAAGCATAGCTTCAAAACCATTGAAAGTACCCCTTTCAAAAACAAGGGTTTATCCTTAAAATATCTTTTGGGTCAAAATGAGCCTAAACGAAAGTATCCTTTCGAAACCATTATTTATCATATAAAAGTGTTTGGGGAAAAATTTGATGGCGTTGGAACCATCCTTTCGAAAGCTTAGACCATATAAGTATACCGTTTGAAGGTTAGCTTCGAAACCCCTTTCGAAACCGTTGCCTTCGAAAACCATTAACCCCTTTTGAAAGCTTTAGGAAGTGGCTCATATTTACAAAATTAAGGCTACCTTTCGGAAGCATTGATATTTTCAATTCCCGAAAGGCATAAGGTCGGCAGAAGGGTTTCGGCTAGGGCGAAACTACTCCTTTTGAAATCATAAGTTTGGAAACTAAGTAACTCATTCGAAAGCTATACTTTAAACAATGAGGTGGCAACCCCCTTTCGAAAGATATTTAAAAGACTCCTTCGAAAGCATATATTTCGACACCTTCGAAAGCATTTAGTAAAATAGGCAATTGCATTTCTTTAGAAAAAAACAAAGGTTTTGTTCCCATTGGAAGCTATGTTTCGACACCATGCCTTCCGCCTTTCTCCAATCCACTACATACCAATGTTAATACCTTGTGTATTAGTTTCGACTTCGTGGGTTTTTCGACTTGGTAGGTTTCTAAAGAGGCGAAATCTACTTTTCTTGGTAAAAGCTGATTAATGCCAATAAAAGCAATAATCTTATAACTAACTTAACTATTTGTAAACATTTAATTGGTTGCCATAAGCTTTTCAAATTATTTTCCAAATAAAACTGCCGTATAATTTCAGATCTAAACCAAGATTAATTTAACGAATAAGCCCTTCCATTAAGAAAAATAATTAAATCATTAAGGTCCTCCTTTCAAAATAATTTAATTCTCATGGTAAATCACTTAGGAAAAATCCCCTAAAATCACTGAAATTAATTTTAAATATGTTATCTAACATATCTAAATTTCAGACCCAAATTCTCAATATAATTTCCAAAATAAATTGATAAACCCAATTAACCATATTTTCCTTTGAAAATTCATAATAAATTCTCCATAACTTGGAAAATTATGAAAATTAAAACCCAAACTCCAAAATCATGTTTTACATAACATATAAGTTCCTCATTGCATTCTAAATTCAATTTAAATGATTTTACCCTTAAAACTGTGTATAAACCATTTTCAAACAAACTTGTTTGAACATATCATGCCATAAAATCCAAGCATATCATTAAAAATATCATAATGGATTTAATCTTAAACCCGAAAATCAAATGATCATAAAAACAAAAGTAGAGATGGTTTCAATTATTATTCACCTTGATTAGGATAAGGAATTTGAGATTTGATTGGGATTAATCCTTCTAGCTTGAACCCTTAGCTTTACTTGAACTTTTCTTCTCCTTTTTCTTCTAGCAATGGCCGGCTATACTCTTTCTTTTCTTACGTTTGTCTGCGTTTTATAAAATGAAAGTAAATGGTATAAGGAACAAGAATATAAGGGTAATGAAAGCAATTACCCTAATACCCTTGCGTTCATTAATTAACATGTATAACCATTTGTAGCCCGTTTATTTAATTAAGCTCGGCCTCTAGGTTTATTTTCAAATCTCAATCCCCTGGTCACTCTTACATTCACATCATTCTATTCAATTTACCTAATTAAATCTCCTGAATAAAGTTATTAAAAATTAGGGATGTTACAGGCTCCCCTCCTTAATGAATTTCGTCCTCGAAATTCAGTAAGGACTAAATACTAAACATAGCAATCATCTGTAACATCTCCTAACAACCATACTAGCCTACCTGACTAGCAACTATCTATATAAAACTAATATAGACATACCCTCAAAGCAGATCAGGATAAATATCTCGAATCCTATCTTCTGTCTCCCAAGTACAGTCTCTCTCATTGTCGCTCTACTGAACTTTCACCAACTTAACTGTCATGTTCCTCAATCTTTTTTCACCTCTTGCTACAACCCGAACTGGTTTTCTAACAAAAGCCAAATTAGCTCTACTACCTAATCTTCCAACTCCATCGGAGGAATAGTAGTCTTCGGATCATTCACATACTTGCGAACATGGGACACATGAAACACATTATGGACACCTGCCATACTACTCGGCAACTCTAGTATGTATGCGAGCTTTCCAATCCTCTCTATAATCTGGAACAGACTAACATATCTTCGTGACAGCTTTCTTGACTTTCCAAAACATATCGCAACTTCATTAGTGATACTTTAATGAAAACCTTATCTCCAATTGAGAATTCTTGGTCTTTACGCCTCTTATCTGTGTAACTCTTCTGTCTGGACTGAGCTTCCTTCATCCTTTCTTGGATCAACTCAATCTTCTCTGTCGCCTCTCTAACTAGATCTGGACCTAAGATTAATCTATCTCCAGTCTCCAACCAACATGATAGTGATTTTCATGGCCTTCCATACAAAGCTTCAAAAGGTTTCATTCCTGTACCAGTCTAATAACTATTATTATAGGAAAACTCAACCAAATGTAGGTGATCTTCCTAAGATCCACCAAAATCCAATACACAAGATCTCAATAAATCCTCAAGTACCTTATTGACTCTCTTTGTCTGCCCATCCGTCTGAGGGTGATATGCAGTAATCATCTTAAGCTTGGTACTCAACACATCATGTAGACTATTCCAGAATTCGCTAGTGAACAAAGCATCTCTGTCACTGAAAATACTACTAGGAATCCCATGTAGTCTAACTATGTTCTTCATTAATAACTTAGCTAAAACAAGTGTTATCCTGGTTGACTTAACTGGAATGAAATGGGCACTCTTGGTCAAATTGTTCACCATGACCCATATACTTTCATTTCCCCTATTTGACATTGGAAACCCGGCTATAAAATCCATGGATATTGAATCCCATTTCCAAACTGGAATTTCTAAAGGTTGAAGCAACCCACTCGGCTTTTGATGTTCGGCCTTCACTTGTTGACAGTTTGCACACTGCCTAACCCACAAGCCAACATTGTTCATCATACCTTCCTAATAGAAGCTCCTTTTCATATCTTGATACATCTTGATCCCTCCAGGATGAACCATAAACTTTGATCGATGACATTCTCCAAGAACTTCTTTTCTCAAGTCCTCAACATTCGAAACACAATCGTCCCTTCTTTCTCAACCATCCTTTCTGGTTAAGTCTAAAATCCTTCAGATCATCGATCTCGGTTCCAACCTCAAGCCGTCTAATCTTCTCGACCAATAATGGAACCTCTTTCTTCTTAGAAGCAATCCTTTCGATCTATACTGGTCGAAACTTCTAAACAGGATAACATGGCTGTGCTCTGACTAGAACTAGCAGTCGATCTTAACTACACACTCTAAGTAGTCAAAGCTTCTAAATCCTTCCATTCTTCCAACATAGCTAACACTACATTCTGATGTCTTCTGCTAAGAGCATCTGCTACCTTATTTTCTTTCCCAGAAGTATACTCTATACCAAAATCATAAGCAGCCAAAAACACCAGCCACCTCTACTATCTCATATTCAGCTCCTTCTGAGAGAATAAGTACCTTAAAGACTTATGATCTGTGTATAGCTCAAATCTCTCCCTTAAGAGATAATGTCTCCATATCTTCAATGCGAAGATCACCGCTGCCAACTCCAAATCATGAGTAGGATATCTCACTTCATGCGGTCTAAGCTGCGGTGAAGCATAGGCAATCACTTTACCCTTCTGCATCAACACAGCTCCCAACCCAGTTCATGCATCGGTATACACCACCCAACCCTTGGTTTCCGTCTGGAACTACTAACATAGATGCATTGGTCAACAAATTCTTTAACTTAAGGAATGCTTCCTCACATTTGTCGGACCAGACATACTTCACATCCTTTTTGGTTAACTTAGTCAAAGGCACTGCTATCCGTGAGAAATCTTTGATGACTCTCTGGTAATAGCCAGCAAGTCCAAGAAAACTTCTAATCTCAGTCACCGTCTCTGGTCTCTTCTAATTATTAACAGCTTCGATCTTATCTGGATCGACTGAAAAGCCCTTTTCTGAAACCACATTACCAAGAAACTTAACCTCTTTCATCAAAAAATGACTCTTGGAGAACTTCGATTTTAGCTGATGCTGCCTTAACGTCTCAAGCACAACTCTAAGATGATCCTCATGTTCTCTTTCATCCTTATAGTATACCAAAATGTCATCTATAAACACCAACACAAGCCTATCCATGTGCTCTCAGAAAACTCGGTTCATCAAATCCACGAAGAAAGCAGGTATATTCGTCAACCCGAATGGCATTACTAACCGCTCGTACGAACCATACCTAGTTCGAAATGCTGTCAAAGGAATACTGTCCTCTGCCACTCTTAATCGATGGAAACCTATTGCCAAATCCAATTGGGAAAACGCTCTGGCTCCACACAATTGATCAACTGGATCTTTAATTCTCGGTTTCTTCACTCTGGTTCAACTTACGATAGTCGATAGACATCCTCAACGACCCATCTGGTATCTTCATGTACACCGCGGCCGCTTCCCAAGGCAAACTGCTTGACCTAATAAAATTCCTTCCTTTTAGATCCACTAGCTGCACCTTCACTTCTTTCATCTCAGTCAGTGTCATCCTGCTAGGTGGTCTACTTACAGGTTCAGCTCCTGGCACAAGATCTATCCGAAGCCCGACAACTCATTTTGGTGGTAGTTCCATAACCGGCTCAAAGGCATCTGCAAACTCTCTTGCTACTCAAACCGGACTTAACTCTTCTCCCACTTCCATAGCACTTAACAAAGCACAACTACTATGGTAAGAATTCTCCACTGAGAATATGATTTGGTTATGGCTATCAGAGTGTCTTAGTGATATCTCCCCATCCTAGAAAAATATCCTAGCCTTATACTTACTCAACCAATCAATACCCAAAATGATTCTGAAATCTACGAAATCGAAAACATACACACTACATGCAAACTTATGACCTAACAAGTCTAGTTCTAACTGGTCACATCTCATCCCCAGAGTTGCATACCCTCCTATTAGATTCGCAACCCTTAAGGAGGTAACAAGGTATGTGGGTTCTAAGCATAACATATCAACCAAATTCTGAGATATAAATGAATGTGATGCACTGGTATCAAATTATTTGAAAAGTGGTTCACATTTCCATTTTGACTTGAAATTCATTTTGGAGTTCGAAGTTGTATTGGCATGATTTTTAATCGAAGTCATTTGAATTTTGAATTGAATTCAAATTTTGAAATCCTTGACTTGAGTTATTGCACAAATATGAATTACACAATTCATTTATCATTTGGTTTTGTTGTGTAGAGAGTTCAAGTAACGATGAAATCATTTCAATATTATTTTTGAGATTTGAGGGTTGGTCATCGTTTTGAAAATTTTGTTGTTTGAAATTCGAATTGTTTGTACAATAGTTGTTGTTAAAATATCCATAAGAATTTGGAGTGAAATATATGGATTATATTGATTTTCACAACTATTATAAAATTCTTGTGAATATGAAAATTCACGCATTTTCAAAAGTTTTTTATTGGATTTTTTTATAAAGGAAAACTATTTATCAAAAGGAATTTATTTTTCAAAAGGGAAATTTGTTTTATTTTTTTGATTTTCACTTTTTTTTTGTTTTTTTGAAAAGATTTTATATTTTTTGGATTTTTGTTTTTCTAAAAAAATTTATTTTTTGGGTTTTTGATTTTGATTTAAAATTTCAAAAGAAATGATTTAAAAACTAAGTTAAGGAATATTTGCAATTTTTTTAGTTTTGGTTTTGGATTTCTATTTTTTTCCTTTTTTTTAAATATGCATGAACTAATCCAACTAAATGAATGCAAAGAACTTAATTACAGATTTTCTATCCTTAGTAGCTCCTAACCCAAATTGTATAATCATACTTTGTCTTAAATTAACAAAAATATTTCTTAGCTAGGCAACGGGTAGGAGTTATCGGTGCACCACGAATCGCCGTAGCAATGTAACCGAAGGATTAAGTACCTTCAGTGAAACAACCAGTATAATATTTATGAGTCACTGTAATTTTTATAACTGGTTATTGCTCTGCCGTAGCCTAGACACCAAGAAATAAATTTGTTCAAAGAAGACAACTGTCAAGATACAATTAAGCCCTAATTGAGCTCGTGACACCCTTAAAATGTCTAACCGTTATTATTAGTTAAAATTCTAAGTTGAAATGAGATTTGTGGGCCAAGGAAGGGGTGATGAAATCCCCCACCTTATGTGGATTTGGGTATTGCCCTTAGAAAAGAAAATAAGATGAGATGAATGCAAAGCAAAAATTAAATGTGAATTAACAATGCAACTAAAATGAAGTTTGTTTTTGTTTTTGAAATTATATATATATATATATAAATGCAAGCAGCCAACAATGCAAATCAAAATAAATCTGGAGATGAAAGCACGATACCAGAGCATGCAGATTATTAGCAATTTATTTATTTTTTAGCAGCAATTTTTTTAGCAAGCAAAGCAGAGCAACCAATTCCACTCGATTTTCTGCTTTGGCAACCTGAAACTAAAAACAATATATATACAAGTTTTTTTATATATTTACGAATGGAACTTAAAATAATTCAAAACAAAACAAATTAAAATTTTATTTTTTAAAGGATGAAACAAAACTAAAAACAAAGTAAACACAATAAATTAAGCAAAAACTTTTTTTTAGGATTGGACTAAAAATAATTTAATAAAACAAAATTAAAACAAAAGAAAAGGAAATAAAAAAGTAAAGTTCACTCAGCCCACACCCACATATCCTATAACCCGACCCGCTACCCTATCAAATTGCCCACTTTAGAGAAAAAAATTTATATGAATAAGGCTTCTCCCCTGAATTTAATTCCCAAAAAATATATTCTTAACTTCGAATTCACAAAAGAAAATTTCAAGCTGCAATCAAAATCAGTTCTTGTAAGTGATCACGACACTAAACAAAGCATGATTCAATTGCGGATTCGAGGAAAAACTTTTGTTTTGTTAGCTTTGTGCTTTCACCAAATTGGTAGTTGAGTGTAATCTCCTATCTCCACTTTCGGTTAATCGAGTGCGCTCGATTCAACGATTGCTGAAGCCGATTCACGGTATCTAGTGCGCTAGATCAACGTACGAAGAATCGCAGATCTTTAAACACAGTATAGTGCGCTATCAACGTGTTTGGGATAGCTAGAATTCGGCATCTTCGGATCAACGAATTTGGGCCATTCGGTATTCTTCATTCCATTGATCGCTACTTTCACAGAATCATCATTTTGTAATTCCGCTGCTGCATCATTTGGTATCAGAGCTTGTTTTAGCCAATCATAGCTAAATCGAGACTTGGAGCCGAGAATTTGAAGTTTGAAGTGTTGTTTTGTATGATCTTGAGCTAGGCCGAGATCAAGTTGAAGTTGTTCACAATTTGTGTTGAAGTATAGAGATCGGATTTGTGTTTTGAGGAGTTTGGTGTTCATCATGTTCATTGCAAAATGGCATCGAGTTGGAAGATTTTGATCCACTTTTTTTTGGATTGAATTTGGAAAAGTGTTTGGATTTGCGCGGGATTGTTTTGCGCGCCAAAATTTGAAATGAGCCGAGGCCGATTGAGTCATGGACGAGTTAGAGCAAGTCGGAGCCGAGTTAAGAGAAGTGCCGAGATGAATTAAGTCGTGCGAGGCCAAACCGAGCTAAGTGTTGTTGTGAATTTTTGAAGTTTTGAAATTTGAAGTGTGAATTTGTTGAAGTGTTTGTGAAATTTGACCATGCCACCGAGAAGAGCTAATCGCCATCAAAATATTGACGCTTTGTATAGAAGAGAAGAAGCTGATGAAATGGAGCAAAGAATTAATGAAAATTTTAGTGAGAAGCTTAATGAAGGGATTAGTCGATTAGAGAAGATGATGTTAGAGATGAATCAAAATCGGAGAAGGGTTTCACCTGAATCCAACCATAGGGGAAGTAGAGTCTCACCACATTCCAATCGAGAAAGAAGTGTTGATAATGATCATAGTAGTGTGAGTCGAGATTGTTATAGAAGTGATGATGATCGAAGACGTGATAGGAATGTGAATGATCGAGAACGGAGGAATGTAGACAGAAGGGATGTTGGTGGAAGAAATGAAGGTAGTAGTGATGTTGGTGGTCAGGATCGACATCGCTATACATCAGATTTCGAGGAGGAATTTGATGGTGATAGTGTTCATGGACAAAGACGAGGCCAAGTACGAAATGCATACCGGGATGTTGAAGATGATCGACGTTGGGAGTCGGGGATGAAGATGGAAATTCCGGAGTTCAAAGGTGGAATGGTAGCGGAAGAATTTCTTGATTGGTTATCTAATGTCGAGGAGATTTTTGACTTCAAGGAAGTTCCATAACATCGTAGAGTGAATTTGGTTGCTACAAGGCTGAGGGGTAGAGCTTTAGCGTGGTGGCAGCAAACTAAACTTACTCGTGAACGTATGGGGAAGTCGAAGATTGAATCATGGGAGAAGATGAAGAAACTGATGAGAGCTACATTCTTACCTTATAACTATCAGTCGCTTATGTATCAGAGGTTGCAAAACTTGAGACAGGGGACGAAATCTGTGAATGACTATGCTGACGAATTTTATCAACTGATTGCAAGGAATGATATTATGGAGACAGAGGAACAATTGACAGCTAGATTTGTTGGAGGGTTGCGGATACAGATTCAATATATGGTAAACATGTTTGATCCTAGATCTGTGGCGGAAGCACACCTAAAGGCGTTGGCTTGGGAGAAGCAGGGAAGACGAGGAGGTGGTGTGTTTACAAATTCCAACAATCCAGTGAAGAGTGTTAGTGGAAGTTCTAATGTTTCAAAAGCTGTTGAAAAACCAGTTGTGAATGAGGTTGGAAAGACGAAAGTCAATAATGGTTTCAAGTGTTATAATTGCCAAGAAATGGGCCACAAAAGTAATGAATGTCCAAAGCCGAAGAAGAGAGCTATGATAGCGGAGGTTGAGGATGAGGATGAAGAAGCTGAATGTTCCAATTCACCACCTGATGAGAAGGAAGAAGAAGCGCCGGGAGAAGAAGGTTGTAATCTGATGACGATGAGGTCTTGTTTGACACCAAAGCAAGAGGAGGATTGTAGTTGGTTGAGGAGCAATATTTTTCAGTCGACATGTACTATTCTGGGGAAAGTTTGCAAATTTGTTATTGATGCTGGAAGCTGTGATAATATAATTTCTTCAGAAGCTGTGAGGAAGTTGGCATTGAAGACTGAGAAACATCCGAAATCGTACAAGTTGGCTTGGTTGAGGAAAGGAGGAGAGGTGAAAGTTGGACGTCGAGCTTGTGTTAATTTTTCAATTGGAAAGAAATATAAAGATGAAATTTGGTGTGATGTGGTAGATATGGATGTCTGTCATTTGTTGCTGGGAAGACCGTGGCAGTATGATAGGGCGGTGCAACATGATGGGCGTACCAACAGTTACAGTTTCATGTTTGAAGGCACGAAGATTACTCTAGTTCCAAAGAAGCGACAACAAGAAGAAAACAAACTGGAGGAGATTGAAGAGCTGAAAACTTTATTATCCTTGAAGGAGTTTGTTAAGGAGGTTGAAGAAGAGCCTGAAGTGTTTTTGTTAATTGGGCGTGAGAAAAGTGAAGTGGTTGAGAAACCTGAAAAAGTAAAACCAGTACCGAAAGAATTTGACGATGTATTTCCTAAAGAGCTACCAGCGGAGTTACCACCGTTGAGGGATATACAACACCAGATAGATCTTATTCCAGGTGCGGTGTTGCCACATAAACCACACTATAGAATGAGTCCGAAAGAACATGAAGAGTTGCGTAGGCAGGTAGAGGAATTGCTTGAACAGGGACGAATACATGAGAGTTTAAGTCCGTGTGCTGTACCAGCATTACTCGTACCAAAGAAGGATGGTTCATGGAGAATGTGTACGGATAGCAGGGCACTGAATAAGATAACTGTCAGATACAGATTTCCGATGTCGAGGCTTGATGATCTGTTAGATCAAATCAGTGGGTTTGTGATCTTTTCAAAGATTGATCTTAAAAGTGGTTATCATCAAATTCGAATTAGGCCGGGAGATGAGTGGAAGACAGCGTTCAAGACGAGGGAAGGATTGTATGAATGGCTGGTCATGCCGTTTGGTCTATCGAATGCATCGAGTACATTCATGAGGGTGATGAACCAAATTTTCAGGCCGTACATTGGGAAATTCGTGGTGGTTTACTTTGATGACATTTTGATTTACAGTGCTAGTACAGAGGAGCATGTTCAGCATTTGAGAAAAGTGTTAATTATTCTTCGTGAAGAGCAATTCTATGCAGCTACAAAGAAGTGTGTTTTTATGGCGAGGAGTGTTTTATTTTTGGGGTATGTTGTTTTGAAAGCAGGAATACAGGTAGACCAAAGTAAAATTGAAGCGATCAGAGATTGGTCACAGCCTAAGACGATAACGGAAGTTCGTAGTTTTCACGGGTTGGCTTCATTCTATCGAAGGTTTATTCCACACTTCAGTAGTGTGATGGCGCCGGTTACAGATTGTATGAAGGGCAAGCAGTTTGCATGGTCGGAGGAAGCAGGGGTTGCTTTTGAGCGAATTAAAGAACTCTTGACGACAGCACCAATTGTAGTATTACCAGATTTTCAGTTAGTATTTGAACTACATACTGATGCATCCAAGGTTGGGATTGGAGGAGTGTTGAGTCAGAGGGGACGTCCTATTGCATATTTCAGTGAGAAGTTATCAGGAGCGAAGATGAGATATAGTACATACGATGTGGAATTTTATGCTGTTGTACAAGCCATTAAACATTGGAGACATTACTTATTTCACAAGGAGTTTGTGCTATACACTGATCATGAGGCTTTGAAACATCTACAAGGGCAAGAGAAGATTTCAGCAAGGCATGCATCGTGGATTGCGTACCTGCAACAGTTTACATTTGTTATGAAACACAAATCTGGAGTTACAAACCGTGTGGCGGATGCGTTGAGCAGAAGAAATCATTTGTTGACTATAATGAAGGTAGAGGTGACAGGGTTTGAGGTATTGCCAGAACTGTTTGTCGATGATTCTTACTTTGCGAAGTTTGTAGACGAAGTCAAGGAGGGACAGACGGATGAGTCTGTATTGGTGGATGGTTTTCTTTTTAAAGAGAATCGATTATGTATACCAGAGTGCAGCTTACGTATGAAGATTATAAAGGAGTTGCATGAGGAAGGTCATGTGGGCCGAGATCGTACTTTGCAATTGATTTCTCAATCTTATTATTGGCCTTCGATGAAGCAGGAAGTTGGAAAGTTTGTGGAGAGATGTCATATTTGCCAAATTTCCAAGGGGACAGCAACGAATGCGGGATTGTATATGCCGTTACCCGTGCCAATTAGACCATGGGTTGATATCAACATGGATTTTGTTTTGGGATTACCGAGAACTCAGAGGGGGAATGATTCGATATATGTTGTAGTGGACAGGTTTTCGAAGATGGCACATTTCATCGCTTGTAAGAAGACAGCTGATGCCATCCGTGTTGCCGAGTTATTCTTTAAAGAAGTGTATCGTTTACATGGTTTGCCGGAATCCATTGTTTCTGATCGGGATACCAGATTTCTGAGTTATTTTTGGCTAAGTTTGTGGAAGATGGTAGGAACAAAGCTAAATTTCAGTAGTGCTTATCATCCGCAGTCCGATGGCCAGACTGAAGTTGTTAACAGATCTTTGGGAAATTTATTACGGTGCCCGGTGAAGGATAATCTGAAGAGTTGGGATATGAAGTTATGTCAAGCAGAGTTTGCTCATAATCAAGCCATAAACCGTAGTATGGGTTTTAGTCCATTCCAGATAGTGTATTCAAGCTTACCAAAGGGGACGTTGGATTTGACGATAGTACCACAACCAAAGGGAACTGTTAAACGATCTGTTGATTTTGTTGAAGGATTGATAGAGTGTCATAGAATCGTTCAAGAACGATTGGGAAAGGCGAATGAGAAGTACAAACGATCTGCAGATTTGAAGCGAAGAAGCGTTGAATTTAATGAAGGAAATTTAGTATATGCTGTACTAACGAAAGATCGTTTTCCGGTGGGAATGTACAATAAATTGAAAGCGCGGAAGATTGGTCTAGTAAAAATTTTGAAGAAAATCAATGAGAACGCGTATCAATTGGAATTGCCAGATAATGTTCATACTTCGGATGTGTTTAACGTCAAATACTTAGTTCCATATCATGGGGATGAGCGTGTTGCGAAGGAGGAAGGTGCAAATTCGAGGACGAATTCCTCTCAACCAGGGGAGGATGATGCAGGCCAAGTACTAGGTCGTGACCGACCTAACAAACTTGTAAGTCGTTCGGAAATGATAGGTCGTGTATGACCTAAGAACTTTGAAGTTGACAAGAGAGGGATACAAAATGAAGTCCTAGGTCGTGACCGATCTAACGAAGCCCTAGGTCGTGACAGACCTAATAATGGCCTTAAGTCGCCCCAGCGACTTAGTGAAGCTCGCCAACGACCTAGCGGGAATGCACACGCTAAAGGGATAGGTCGCTGCACCGAGTTACGACCTAAACTGGGTCGCGTGAAGAAGTCCTGAAGCTGGTTAAGTCGCCGAAGAACATTAGGTCACGTAAAGAGCTGTATTGTATTTAGGTCGTAGACGACCTAAAGGCTGTATAATGTTGAGTTGTTGTTGAGTCGTTCTGTTTTAGGTCGTTTATCTTTTGTAGCTCGTATGTTGTTTTAGGTCGTGTGAGTTGTATAGGTCGTAAGTCGTATGTCGTAGATCGTATGTTGTAATATGTTTGAATTTTTCTTCTAAGTCGTGTGAGATTTAGGTCGTATGCGACCTAAGTGTTGTGTTGAAAATGTGAGATACCGAAGGGTACTGTTGTTAGGTCGCGTACGACCTAAGTTGAGTCGTGTGGTGCTGTTAGGCCGGCAACGACCTAGTGTGTGTTGTAGCCTATAAATAGGCGAGTCGGGTCATTTGTAAAAGGGAAGTTGATTTGAATAAAAACTTTTGTTTTGTTAGCTTTGTGCTTTCACAAAATTGGTAGTTGAGTGTAATCTCCTATCTCCACTTTCGGTTAATCGAGTGCGCTCGATTCAACGATTACTGAAGCCGATTCACGGTATCTAGTGCGTTAGATCAACGTACAAAGAATCGTAGATCTTTAAACACGGTATAGTGCGCTATCAACGTGTTTGGGATAGCTAGAATTCGGCATCTTTGGATCAACGAATTTGGGCCATTCGGTATTCTTCATTCCATCGATCGCTACTTTCACAGAATCATCGTTTTGTAATTCCACTGCTGCATCACAAGGTGATTTTGAGTAAGCATAGATTATATATTTTCCTTGTTTAAGTTTGGTTTAAAAATTTAAAATCAATTTGAGATGATAAGGTTTTCAAGTAAAATTTAAGGGAAGATTACCCTAAGTAAAATGACTCAGATATTAGAATACCAAATGGGACTGGTATAGTGTCGTGCCCTATACATTAGCTATTAGCCCCAGCTAATTTAGTCCAAAATTCTAGTGTGTACGACTTTGTCACAGGTAAGACTAAAATTATGATTACACATAGAAAGGAATATATATTTGTATACAGATTGGTTATTGGTAAGCCCGCAAAAACATTAGGATCAGGTGACCCTGGGAGATGTTAAGTTAGGGACAGATCATCCAGAAGAGGAGTATTTAACAGATAGTTAGGGACATACCGTCCAGAAAAGGAGTGTCGATGTTAGGTTATTTTGTTTATATTGTCTGGTAGGCCCGAGTCAGCCAAAGGTTAGTTGTTAGCCAAACAAAACTATAGTGTTCGGACAGATAGTTCATTGTTACCTGATATGTATGTTTACGTAATAATGCTTTACGGTTATTAACCAGTTTTGGTTGTAGGATAAAGGGTTGCAAAAGATATGTTTTAAATTGATATCAGTGAGGGGAAACCCGTTCCGCTAAGCAGGTGATCTCACTTAATATCAAATAACCGAGATGTATAGTATTATTCACACCAGGCTTTATGTCTGACTCAAAGTTTATGTTTTCCCCTTAAACTCTCGGGTGCTCAAAATTGATTTGAGTAAGCTGAGGGTTGAGGTTTTATAGGTATTAGTAGGTTGACGAATAAAACTTCTGGAGACGAGCAGGTGGCTGACAGATAGCTATTTAGAAGTTGCTGTTTTGTTTTGCTTTATTCCGCTGTGTGTATTTAAGACAGTTATGTCTATATAGCTTTGGTCAACCAAGGGGGCATCATCATATGTCGCTCTTGGCGTATTTATATAATAATTATATTTTATCTGAACCTGGGAAATGATTATGGGATTATGTAATTTGGATGTGAAACATGTGTTTTGAAATGTAACCAGTAAAATGTTGGTTTTTAAATCTGTTATTTTGTTTCATATTCAAGTGCTTCTGATATTATGAATACCATAACATAGCCATATTTAGCTGCCGAAAGTTAATACTATGGATGGCTGCAGCATTTGTAGCACTTAGCTTTAGGCCTCTGGGTAAGGGATGTTACAACTTGGTATCAGAGCATAGGTTTATGAAAAAACTTTAACTAAAAATGATTTTTGAAAACACAATCCTAAGTAATTGGAGTAAGATTGGGGTATGGGATAACGCTACAGTAATGTACTTGTATTTGCTATATGTAAGTATATGTTATATCTTTAGTTTCCTATCTCTCTTAGGCTAATCTTCTATATCTCACGGGGCTTGAATACAGATATGGATGCTAGAAGTGAAAGGGTGAATCTTGGAGGAAGCACCACCACAAATGGAAATGCCAGACCAAATACTAGGAAAAACCAAGGTCAAGCATATGTAGGGAATGTTGGTGCTGGGGTCCCACAAGTGGATATGGGAGCTATGTATCAG
This sequence comes from Allium fistulosum, assembly GCA_030737815.1. NCBI lineage: Eukaryota > Viridiplantae > Streptophyta > Magnoliopsida > Asparagales > Amaryllidaceae > Allium > Allium fistulosum. The sequence continues at coordinate 1,297,574,982 of CM060904.1, read as the reverse complement.
TTTTCCGTGAATATGATGCAGGCGGGTGTTGCTGTTGGAATGTTGGAGGAAATGCTGGAGTAGGAGTTCAGGAAGCTCTGGTGGTCAACCATTATGCTATCTTGAGTAGAGATTATGCTAGGCTTGGAGGTAAGCCCTTTATTGGAACTGAGGATGCTATAGAACTAGAGAACTGATTGCTGCATTATGAGAGGATCTTTATAGACATGTGGCTCAATGATGAGCATAAGGGGAGACTTGCTTCAAGACAGCTTCAGGGAGCAGCTTTATTTTGGTGGAATATTGTGATGGTTGGAGTAAATGAAGAGGAGATGACATGGGCTAGGTTTAGGAGAAGGTTTCAGGAGAGGTTCATGTCTGTGATGGCATAGTATGCTTTTGTAACGACCCGATATTTTCAACCATTTGCATCCGCACATGTCGGACTTGAATTGCTCAAAATACCGCGTTGTAAATAAAATTTGGCAAACTCATCATATACAGTAAATAAATAATCACAAACACAGAGTAATATAATGCAGCGGAAACAAAGAAATAGTAGTTCATGAAGCTACTATATAAATACATCAGAGTTAAGTAAGATACAATAGGAATACCAAGATACAACAGGAGTAACAGTATGAAAATCAGCTACAACTGGAATCAACTGGATAACAAAATGAATAGATATCTGGATCTTCAAAGCAAAACTCCAGCTCTAAAGGTGAGTCTCTAATGACGTATCACTCAGTCTGACCCGAGCGTAAAGCAAAACACAAAACACTCGAGTCGGGACATACATACTTATACAATGTAAACCAACTCAAGTGAACTGTAATAAAGATACACGTAACTTAAAGAATGCTTGGGATCACCCATTCTTTAAGGATCCGTTAAACTATCTACTATGTAGTAATATTCTCTATTATAATAATGTCAAATATAAAATAAACATACTTTTAAATAGCATTAAGGCTTTACATTTTCCACCTTAACATGTAATAGTCCCAGTAGTCTATCCAGTATTAGCATACTCCCAAATGGGGGCTACCCTCGATACTCCATAGGCTACGGGAGAAATCACAACTCGTAGTAAAGCTCGATATGGTATGTGACACGGCACACAAGGCAATGCCAGGGTAGATATACCAATTACGCACACGGACTGATGGAAAAGCATAGCAGCCACTACCGCTCCACCTCGAACAACACTCAAAATCAAGGGGTGCACCCAATCAATCGCAAATTAATAGAATGGTATCGAAGGAGTGCGTCCGATAAGAGGTGCTACCTCATTGACCCGAGATCGCTCCTGTTTTAGCCACCTTATGCCAACTCACGGGAGTTGGGTCCAGGTATATACCTTAGGATCGTCGCCACCATCCTACTTCATTCTGGAAACTCCACCGCGTACACAGTTGTCAAAGTGGTTTTCGGTATCGACAGAGAGTATGTCCATATCTGATCCCGGTCTCTTTAACAACCAATCGTTATTATAACCCGTGGTTATAATTTTAAAATAATATTTTATACTTCAAAATAGAATATCATTTCAAAACCAAATCTTTATCAAAATAAAGATTAAATCAATTCCAAACCATTTCAATATATTTAAAATATCATATCATTTCAAAACTTCATTTCAAATCATTTCAATATATCAAAATATCATATCCTTTCAAAAACTTCATTTCAAATCATTTTAATATATCAGAACATCGTATCATTTCAAAACTTCATTTCAAATCATTTTAATATATCAAAATATCATATCTTTTCAAAACTTCATTATCAAATCATCATTTGAGTTCAAATCCAAATATTCAACTTTAAATTCCTTTTAAATTCAAAGATATCATTCATTTATTATCATTTCAAGTCACCTTTTAAATAGTTTATATTTCAATCAAAATAATTCATCTAAACCATTTAAAAGTGTAATTATTATACTTTCAAATCAAGTATTCAATTTCCAAAGTTTTAAACTATTCCGAGTTCATTTACTAAGTTAAAAACCATAATCATTGAAATTTCCAGCCTTTCACAGCATTCAGAAAAAGCTGTTATAAGTTATTCTTGAAAACATTTTTATTCAGCAAAGACAGCATTTTAAAACTGCTATTAAATCTCAGTTTAGTTGAAATTTAGTTTAAAACCGCAAAGAAAACATTTCCAGAAATGTTGTAATAGCTCAGGTTTCAAATTAAAGGTTTTAATTTAAATTCAGTAAAGACAGCATTTTAAAACTGCTATTAAATCTCAGTTTAGTTGAAATTTAGTTTAAAACAACAAAGACAGCATTTCCAGAAATGCTGTAATAGCTCAGGTTTCAAATTAAAGGTTTTAATTTAAATTCAACAAAGACAGCAGACCACTACAACATTTACAAAACTGCTGTAATAGGCCTTTATTAAGTTTTAGCCTTTTAATTTACTTCAGCAACTACAGCATTACAGAACTGCTGTAATAGCCTCTTATTTAAGTTTTAGTTCATTTACAGAAATCATAACATTTCTGAATGCTATAAAAAGTAATTTCCAGATTTTAGTGTATTTCCAACAAATAATAACCTTCAATATTAAACCTTTTAAACATTATAAAAATCATTCAAAAATGTTCATTAAAATTACCCTTTTAAATTTATGATTTTTATAAGAAACATTTACAGTAAAATCAAAATTTCCAATAATTTTACTTAATAAATCCAAATGTACAATTTTCTTTTCTTCACATTTTTAACAAATAAACTTAACACTTATATTTTATTTCCATTTCACAAATTGAACTAAATTTTCAATTTTATTTAATTAACTTAAACCTTTAATAAAAACCAAATTCACATTTCCAAGTCAAGTTATATTTTAAAATTACACTTTTAAGCATTCATTTATTTAACCATTTTAATACATAGAAAACTCAATAACACTTTATTAAATCATTTAAATTCAAATTCAAATCAAATTATCATACTTACCATTTTCCAAATATAATTAAATTTCCATTTTATTTATATAACTTAAATATCATTTTAAAACCAAAATTCCAAATTTCCAAACTTAAGTTATATTTCAAAAATTCACTTTTACCATTCATTTAAATTACATTTTTAACTTCTAAAAAAATCCAAATTTCATTATTTAAACATTAAAAATCCAATTTAAATCAAATTTTCATAATTTTACAATTTTAAAAATATTTAAAATATTCAAAATACTTTATAAAAATAACCACGGGCATGTATATAGTTTTCTAATGTAGGTCAAGTGATACGGATATGTATCATTTCAATCCGCAGTTTACAAAGCAAAAATCCGGGTTTTATCATTTCAAACCCGCAATCCCAAGTTAAGATAAAATAAATAAAACCGTTCAGGCCTATCATTTCAGCCCATAACGATTATTCCCTATTCTAAAGTCCGTTCGGGTATGTATCATTTCAACCCATAGTGATTCTATTCTACAGGGAACTTGCAGTGTGATAAACAAAATAGAATAAACAGTAAAATAAAATAAAACATAACAGATGATGTGATAAGTTAATAACAGGGTTTAACATCATAAATATACAATCACATGCAGGTATTTCATAATATAATAGTTTCTACACATTCAGTTGTTGTCACTTCACATTTGCATAAGTATAAATGTCAGGTGTGATTACTCACCTTTTAAAGGTGGGTTTCGCAAAACAAAATACACGGATGGATTCCAGAAAGCACGATAGCACGATTTTTGATTTGAGTGGAGAGATCCAAGATATAAATCTTGTATACAATAATAAAACAAAGCACCATATAAATATAATTACAATACAAAAGATTAAATTGGAATAAATGGAAACTAGGCTAGACAAATAACATCACCTAGCTTTTAAATCAAATCTGCTTGATCTTGCTTCAACTTGTGCTCAACCATATATGATTATGGTTCGGCCATGATGATTATTTGGTGGAAATAGATCTGGTTTGGGCTCATATAGGTACAGCTACAAAGGAGAATGCAAAGGGTTTGGAGTTTGCAAGCATAGAAGGTCAAAGGTCAAGGCATAAGTGGTTTTGGTTGCATCTAGGCTCGGGTTTATGGTCCTATGGGGCTCGGCCATGCATGGTTCAGGTCAGGTCAGGTCAGAGGAGGGGATGATGGTTAGGGGTCAGGTCATGATGGTGGTGGAGCTAGGGGTGGTGGCCAAGGCAAACTATGAAGGTGGTGGTGGAGTTTTGGTAGGCTATGCATTGTTTTGTGGAGTTTTGCAATGTTTGTGTGGTGTTTTCATCAAGGGATGGTCATGGCCAGATCTGGTCTGAAGGGTAGGTGTTTGGCAGGGGATGATGAAGAGGAGGAGATGGTGGTGGTTGCGGGAGAAGATGGTGGTGGTTGTGGCCGAGCTAGACAAGAGAAAGCAGGGCAAAACAATGAAAAATGAAGAAGAAAAGTGGAAAAATGGAAGAAGAAATGGAAGCCATTGCTTACAAAAAAATTTCTCAAATGAAGTAGCCGTGAAAATGAGATGATGGGAAGGTTTTTCATTTGAATGTCAAGAGGAATGCACGGCTAAACAAAAAGAAATGAAAGGTCAAAGGAAAATGGAAAGACTAGGCTAATGAAAGGTCACAAGTTATAAAGTCAAGTCTCTTCATATTTCCTTTCTTTTTAAATCAAATAAAACAAATAAAAATAAGTAAATGAATTTAAAACTGAAACAAAGTAAAATAAAATGAAAATAAATAATTAAATTTGGAGAAAATAGAAAAAGAATTAAAGAAATAGTTTAAAAATTGGAAACAGGCTCAAAATTTACAAATAAATTATCACTAACTTTAGAAAAATTATAACAACACTTCTAAGCAAATAAAAGTCAAATAAATAAAATAAATGATGAAAAAAATAAAGTGGAGATGAGAATAAAATAAGTTCTTAAGAAAATAGAGAAATAAATAAAGAATTACTTTAATTAATTGAAACTGGAAATTAGAAATTGTAAACAAAATACAACTGACACTAGAAAATGTCAGTTACACTTTTAAAAATGTTTTAAAACCAAAATATATACATAACATGTTATTTTACCCATATAAATATAAATTAGAACATTACATGACCAAATAAAATATTATTTATATAATTTAAAATAAACAATTTTGTTAAATACAGCAATTTAAACACAATATTTAAAAAGGGCATAACTTTCACATTATAAATCAGATTTCAACGAAACGAAAAGCAGTATTCTTAAAATTTTATTTAATTTCATAATAAAAGATAAAATTTCAAAAGTTCAAATTTTAAAATTTTAAAATTAAAAGTCAAAGTTTGACCATATTGACCAAAATTCACATTTTTGGAAAAATACCCTATCTATTCATGTTTGGGATTAAAATTCACATACAAATCAAAATTTATATTTAAAATAACAAAATTTATCCATTTTAATAAATAAAACAAAGTTTTTAAATCAGGAGATTCAATTTAAAATAATTACAAAATACAGGGTTGTTACAGCTTTGCTCAGGAAGTTTGCTAACTTGGAGCAGGGGGAGATGTCTATTTTGGAGTATGCTAGAAGATTTGAGAAGTTGGCTAGGTATGGATATGCTACCGTCGATACAGTGTTGAAGAGGAATGAGAAGTTCATAAGGGGGTTGAAGCCTGAGTTGGCGAGGGCTACATTACTTCATATCAGAGACCCTTGTGATGTGGTTGTAGAGATGGATTTGAGTCACGAGGAGATGCTTGTTTGTCAAGAGAAGGGTAAGGAGAAGGAGGTTCAGGTTGGGCAAGGCTAGAAAAGGAAGTTCTTTTATAAGAAGGGTGCTTAGAAAGGTGGAGCAGCAATGAAGGGAAAGTCTGAGGTTGTGTGCTTCAAGTGTGACAAGAATGGGCATTTTGCGAATGAGTGTCATACATGAAAGGCAAAGGAAGTGATCAGGAAGAAGAACATCAGATGTTTTAATTGCGATTAGATTGATCACTATAAGAATCAATGCAAAGAGCCCGTTAAGGATGGAAGAGGCAAGGTATTTGCATTGGAGCCTGTTGCATCAGGACCAACAGTGCAGGAGAAAGGAAAGGTAGTGTTAGGAGGTACTCTTCAGATTCATGGTATGTTTGCTAGCGTTCTATTTGATACTATGCATCGCATTCTTTTATATCTCGTTGTTTGGTAGATAAGCTTAACCTAGAACCCACATACTTAGTTACTTCCTTAAGGGTTTCAAATCCGATAGGAGGGTATGTGACACTTGGGATGAAGTGTAACCACTTAGAGTTTTATTTTCTAGGTCATATCTTTGTTTGCAGTTTGTATGTGTTTGACTTTATAGGGTTCAGAATTATATTGGGTATGGATTAGCTAAGTAAGTACGATGCTAGCATATTTTGCCATGATAGGAAGATATCGCTTAGACACCCTGACTGTAGTAATCAGATTATATATACCGTAGAAATCCCTAATTATGAGATGAATGCTTTGTTGGGTGTAGTGGAGTTGGAAGATGAGTTGAATCACATTTTCGTGGTTAGAGAATCTGCAGATGTTTTTGAGCCTATAGTAGGATTATCACCAAAACGAGCCATTGAGTTTTGGATAGATTTGGTGCCTGGAGGAGAATCGATGAGTAGACCGCTAAGTAGGATGACACCTACAAAGATGAGGGAGGTGAAGGTGTAGTTGGTAGAATTGGAAAGCAAGAGTTTTATTAGGCCAAGTACTTCACCTTCGGGAGCAGCTACAGTGTTTGCTAAGAAGTCGGACGGATCGTTGAGGTTATGTATCGATTATCATAAGTTGAATGAGAAGACGATAAAGAATCGATATCCATTGCCTAGATTTGACGATTTGTTCGATCAGTTGAGTGGAGCCAAAGTATTTTCTCGGTTGCATTTGGAAACAGGTTTCCATCGGCTTAGAGTAGCAGAGGATAGTATTCCTTTGACGGCATTTAGGACAAGATATGGATCGTACGAATAGTTAGTGATGCCATTCGGACTAACTAACGCGCTGGCATTCTTTGTGGATTCAATGAACCGGATTTTCCAAGAGTACATGGATAGGTTTGTGTTGGTTTTTATAGATGATATTTTGATATACTCGAAGAATGAAAGGGAGCATGAAGTTCATCTTAGAATTGTGCGTGAGGCGCTGAGGCAACATCAGCTGAAGGTGAAGTTTTCGAAGTGTCATTTCTGGAAGAAGGAAGTGAAGTTTCTTGGTCACATGGTATCAGAAAAGGGGCTGTCAGTCGACTAGTTAAGATCGAAGCTATTAATAATTGGAAGAGACCAGAGATGGTGAATGAGATTAGAAGTTTTTCTGGATTGGCTGGATATTATCGAAGGTTCATCAAGGATTTTTCGTGGATAGCAGCACCGATGACCAAATTAACGTGAAAGGATGTGAAGTTTGTGTGGACCGATAAGTGTGAGGAAGCATTGCAGAGCTTGAAACACTTATTGACCCATGCACGTGTATTAGTTGTTCAGGAAGGGAATCAGGATTTGGTAGTATATACGGATGAGTGTGGAACTGGATTAGGAGCTATGTTAATGCAGAGAGGTAAAGTGATTGCCCATGCTTCTTGACACTTAGACCGCATGAGGTTAGATATCCAATGCCTGATTTGGAGTTGGCTGCAGTGATTTTTGCTTTGAAGGCGTGGAGACATTACCTTTTGTGAGAGAGATTTGAGCTTTATACGGATCATAAGTTGTTGAAGTATTTGTTCTTTCAGAAGGAGTTGAATATGAGACATCAAAGGTGGTTAGAGTTTTTAGCAGCTTATGACTTTGGTTATGAGTACACACCAGGAAAGGGCAACAAGGTTGCAGATGCAATTAGTAGGAAGCCTCATAATGCAGTGTTGGCAATGATAGCAGAGTGGAAAGATTTGGAAGCATTGTCGACTTGCAGATTGTAGTAGAGATCTGAAGTTGGATCTAGTGAAGGAACTGCTGTGTTATTTTTTTAGAAGTTCGACCAGTAATGATTGAAAGGATTAGTTAAGAACTTGTGTGTTAGTCTTTGGAGGATCATGGGAAGACCATCTACACTTAATCGAGTTTTCATATAACAATAGTTATCAGACTAGTATAGGGATGGCGTCGTCTAAAGCTTTGTATGGAAGGCCATGTAAATCACTAGTTTGTTGGTTAGAGACCGGGGATAGGTTAGTTCTTGGTCCGAATTTGGTTAGAGAAGCTACAGAAAAGATTAAGTTGATTCGAGCTAGGATGAGGGAAGCTCAGTCTAGACGAAGAGTTATGCAGATAGAAGACTAATAGACTTAGAGTTTTCTGTTGGAGATCATGTTTTTATTAAGGTATCACCGATGAAGGGTGTGATTAGATTCGAGAAATCAGGGAAGTTGGCACCGAGATTCGTATGACCATTTCCTATTATAGAGAGGATCGGGAAACTCGCATATAGAGTGGAGTTACTGAGCAGTTTGGCAGAAGTTCACGATGTTTTTCATTTTTCTCAGCTAAGGAGGTGTGTTAGAGATCTGGAGTCTACTATAGCACCAACTGTATTAGATGACCTAGTAGTAGAACCAGACTTGACTATAGTTAGAAAGTCGATTCGTATAGTCGCAAGAGATGAGAAGAGTCTAAGGAACAAGACAGTCAGATTAGTGAAAGTCCAGTGGAGCGAAGATGAGGGAGACTGTACTTGGGTGTAATGACCCTGAAATTCCGATCCAGTTTAAAATTTTTAAAATCATTTATTTAGTGTAAAAATTCGAATTTCCACAAACAACTTCCGCTGCTATTCAAATTTCATATTTGGAATGCGTCTAGATAGACGTAGGTGTACGCCAAATTTCGTCGAATAATATTGAAGTTATTTTCGTTCGTCTCATTTACATATTAGTTCAAATTCTAAGTGTAAATTTTCCATTGTCCGAATCTAAATATTTTTTACAATGTTGCATAAGAAAAATATTCCGAACACGACGTCGCATTTCGTTTCGTCAAATTCCGCTTTTGTTTGCTAGTTAAATTATTCGCGCGATCAAATGATTCAATTAGTAAATAACAACTTCGCAAACAACGTCAAATCATCAATATCTTCATACCGTTGTGTTCGCCTCGTCGCGCTGATCAAAATGGTATATTTATTTGTGTCAATCGGAGTTCGGCAGTGCAAGTTACAATTGTTTAACGGAGTATAAACCGGTCCGTTACGCAGCCCAAACCGGTACCCAACTGTCTCATCGTTCAGAATTCTAAGGGACTATTGACCATTCAGCTTTCTAGGAAACCCAATAGCCACAGCGGTTACCAATAAAGTTAATGTTGTGACCTTTGGATTCTAGACATCTCTGTATATACCTGCTACCCTCTGCATTCAATTGTTCGTTTGCTTCACCTTCTATTCTCTGGTGCGTGCTCCTTTCTTCTCCTCTTCATAATTTCTTTTTTTTTGTTTCCTCTCCAGTTAGCAAAACTTCACTGCCCACGTCCACCCTGCAGCCCACCAAAAACCATCAAACCCGAACCTCGCCCTCGCCTGCCCACCTCGCTGCTCGCCGCCGCTTCCCACCCACGAACTTGACCAACGCCGATGATCCCCTCCGACAACTTGCCACGCCCCAGCCTCCGCCAACGACCTAGATCCCAACCCGAACCCACTGGCTATCACACTTCACCTGAACCCACGCCGCGTCACCGCGCGCTGCCCTCGACCCCACCCTACCAGCAACTGCCCTCGACCCCACCCTACCAGCAACCGCCCGACGCCGCCACCAAACCCGAACGCCTCGCCTTGGCCGCAGCCGACTCTCCACTGCACTGCCATTTTATAAATAAATATATATATACAGTTTTGATTTTAGAAAAAAATAATAAAAGCAGTTTGTATTTTAAAGGCAGATTCATGTTATGTATATAAGTATAGGTCACGGTATTTTCATGTATAATATAAGTTATATATTTTCAGTAGGAACGAATTTGCTTATAAATAGTTTGGTTTTAAGTGAGTAGCTTACAGTTTGTTTATATAATAATAAACAGTTTCTGAAATGTATATAAGTTAAAGTTGAAGTACAATATTATATAAAAGTTAAGTTTCAGTTTCAATTTCGTTAGCATCCAAACTGTTTTAATTTTAAATAGTTTTATAAGTTACAGATTATATTTCGTTCTAAAATGGGTTTTAGTTTTTTAAAAAAATGTTGTATATATATAGTTTTGTAAAGTTACATTTTACATACATTTTAGTATATAAATAAACAAGGGTTACAGTATCTCATACATTGTTTCGCTTGTTTGACAGTTGTAGCTGATCCGGGATCTCAGGCCTAGGCTTCCATCTACCTTATTTGCATCTAGTTGTTTGGTATGGTTTATATATATACAATTGATATATATACATTGTATTAAACTATTGTTGAATAATCTTTTGTTTGATTTACAGTTCGTGTTCGTATTCGTGCTTGTGTCGTCTATCTAGTCTATTCATTTTCGTGCTTCGCCGTCATCTTCTCTAACCACGCAAGGTGAATATTTTTATTCACGACTAAATCTATTATGCCATGATAATCAAGTTATAATTGTTGTTAATATTAAAATTGGATGTTGAATTGTTGATGTTAAAATTTGTTGAAATAATCTGTTAATTGCTATGCAAGTTAGAATTTAATATTGTTAGTGCTAAATGGATAATGTACACCATGTATTGTTTGGTTTTGATTTAATATGATTTAAATTTTGACATGATGTTATATGTGATCTAAATAGTTGTGACACCAAATTAATTAAACTGTTGATGTTAGGACTAAACTAATAATTGTATCACATGAAATAACGATGTTTTATTCACGGAATAATTTGGATTCAATATGTGATAGTTAAATAGAAATAACCGTTGGTTTATATATAATGACAGTAAAATGCCATGCAAGTATTTGTGTTTATTTGAATTTATATTTTAATTGAATTGCAAGTTGTTTGTAAGTTTAGAATCACTATGGGTTGAAATGATACATACCCGAACGGACATTAGAATAAGGATGTTAGCGCCAAAATTGGTCACTAACCCCCAAATGCAAATGAAAGCACCAAATAACAATCACCGCTCACAGATATAATGTATGTAGAGGATGTTAATATGAAGAATAACAGAAATTAAAATGAAAGCAGTAAAGACAAAGAATTTATAGTGGTTCGGCTGACTCCGGCCTACGTCCACTCTAGAAATTTCCTTTTTATTGATGTTCGAATCAATTACAGTTACAAACTGGTAGGATAGCCTTAGCCTTAGGAAATAGAAAGTTAGAGAGTAGGAGCGAGGATCCCCTTTTACTGTGCACCTGCCTCTCTATTTATAGACAAAGATGGGTTGGACTTCCCTGGTGGGCCTGGTAGCCGCGTACCTCAGCCCAAATGGAGTGGTCTCCATATGCCGAACCATGGATGCCGAACGCTGAATGCCGAACGTTGGGAGGTGCGAGGTACCGAGGTATAAAGGTGCGAGGTACTGAGGTATGGAGGTGCGAGGTACTGAGGTATGGAGGTGCGAGGTGCAATGCCGAGCGATCCTTAGTGCCGAACCTCCATCATGCCGAACGTCTCCAGATGCCAAACGATACTGGGGTGAGGTGTGCCGAACGGTCTTGGAGTGGAGGTATGCCGAACGACATTAGAGTGAGGTGTGCCGAACGGCATTGGAGTGGAGGTATGCCGAACGGTCTTGGAGTGGAGGTATGCCGAACGATACTGGGGTGAGGTGTGCCGAACGGTCTTGGAGTGGAGGTATGCCGAACGACATTAGAGTGAGGTGTGCCGAACGGCATTGGAGTGGAGGTATGCCGAACGGTCTTGGAGTGGAGGTATGCCGAACGGTCTTGGAGTGGAGGTATGCCGAACGATACTGGGGTGAGGTATGCCGAACGGTCTTGGAGTGGAGGTATGCCGAACGACATTAGAGTGAGGTGTGCCGAACGATACTGGGGTGAGTTGTGCCGAACGGTACTGGGGTGAGTTGTGCCGAACGGTCTTGGAGTGAGGCCGGACGCTCTACATGCCGAACGACCTTAAATACCAGTTGACCCATTCGTGTCGAATCGTAGAATAGCCGAACGTTCATGGATGCCGAACGTTCCTTATATGCCGAACAAAGCAGTTGTGCCGAACGTCATTTGAGTGAGGTGTGTCAAGCGACACCCGGGTGAGGTGTGCTAAGCGACACCCGAGTGAGGTGTGCTAAGCGACACCCGAGCGAGGTTGATTCCTGAAATTTGTATCGATCATAACTTGAGCATATGAAGTCCGATTGACTTGAAACTTGCAACTTTGGCTTCCTCCTCTTTGATCGTCGTGTCATATCAATTCTAACTTGATTTGGACTTGGACAAAATTCATCGATGTCCATAGTGAACCTGCGGTATACAACTAATATTCGAAACAAGTAACCATTGATTTTTTGCTAATTCCTTGATATCTCGACCTTGCCAAAAAGTGGGCTAACAAAGGATAAATCGTTATGGGTTGAAATGATAGACCTGAACGGTTTATATGAATTGGGTTGAAATGATATATACCTGATTAAATAACTTGGCCTAGGATAGATAATTAAAATAAGAAACCTGATTGGTCAACAGAAATTATTTTGTAATTGAAATCTATTTGAAATTTAGAAATGAACCCAACCAATTGTTTTAAAGTTAATTAGCAAACTTAATTGATTTAATTATAATAAATTAATTGATTAATTGAAATAAATCAATGGATTTAATTGAAACGGATTTATGAATCTATTTAATTTAAATAAAATGAAATGATGAATTTAATTTGAGAAATTGTAATTTGATTTAAGAAAATTTAAGTTAAGTAAGTTGAATAATCGGAATGAGAATTTGACAAGTAATAATTTAAGATTAATGATTTCGAATGTTATTGAATTCGGTAGGGTAAGATTTATAGACTTGATTTTAAAGTAAATAGATTTGAAACTTGATAATGAAATTTAATATAAGATTAAACGGAATTTTGACTTAAGTGTAATTTAAACTAAGTATAGTAGTGGATTTAATTTGGGATTAATTTTAAAATGATTTTAAATTTAATGAATTGATTTAATTATGAATTTGTAATTTGGTTTTGAGGTTAAATGGTTTAAAACTCGTTAAGGATTTAAACTAGGTTATGCAAATCGTGAAATTATATAAATAGAATGAGATTTCTTTAATGAAATTTGAATTGGATTTTAGTAACGAGTTAATTTAAACTATTTTGATTTTAAAGAATGTAGTTAATGAAAATCGATTTAGCCGAATCTATATTTATAGTAAGTAAAATGATGAATGTAAATATGAATGTAAAATGAATCGAATTTTCGTTTAAATGATTTGAATGGAACGGAGTATTAAAATTAAATCCATCGAATATGAATAAATTTAATAAGTGAAATTGAACCTTATTAAATTGAATTTGAATATTGAATTTAATTGTTAACTCAAATGTTTGGACTAAGATTTCATTTGGAAATATGATTTTAATATTTGAGATAAATTGAATTAGGAAATGTCAAATTTTGAAAGTCAAATTTGCAACTTGACTTTTGGACTTTGATTTGTTTAAACTTTAAATACTAAATTATCATCGGTGTAATAATACGTAGTTATTAAAGGGACCGGGATCGGATATGGACACACTCTCTGTCGATACCGAAAACCACTTTAATAACTAATATACGCGAAGTGTTGATCCAAAATGAAGTGGATGGTTTTGATGAACGCGTTGACTGAAGAAAGAGAACGATTTTGGATGACCCCTGACATGACTAAAACAGGAGCCGCATCGGGCCATTGAGGTTCGCCATCTCTAGCGGACACACTTCTTCGATACCTTATCTAATTCTTATGTGATTCGATTTGGGTGCACCCCTTGATTTGGGAGTGTTGTTTCGCGGTGTTGAGGTAGCTGCTGGCTATGCTCAACATCAGTCCGGATCACGCAACTAGTAGTATCCTACTTGGTATCGCCTCATGTACCTTGTCATACTGATTATCCTATTCGCGACCACTACGATTTGTTTTGTGTTATACCAATGGGGTACCCTCTGATAACCACTAGTTTACGGTGGGGCTTACGGTGCTGTATAGACTATGACATTATAAAAATGTGTTAAGGGGGATTATGGTAACGCCTTAACGCTATTTTAATATCGTACTTTACTGATTAGACATTATCTACATATCGTATTCTATTGTATATATAGATAGTTTATTGGATCCTTAGAGATGTTTATGTTATTCATCTTTGAGTTATGGACTTTATTCCTTGCACTTGATTATCTTGTATAATATTTTGAGTCCTGACTCGAGTGTTTCTTTTGTATATGCTCGGGTCAGCTGAAGCTATCCAGTTTGCTGATCATGGTTGGTTGAAGATGCTGAAGACTTTGCATTTATCCATATCAGTTTATTTTCCATTTCAGTATTGATGTACTTTCCAGTATTGATGTACTAGTATGTTGGACATTTATGTATTTCCTTTCAGTCACTTTATGTTGAGACATTGTTGTACTTTCTGTAGTAGCTTCATGAACTGCTATTATGACGATGTATTTTCCGCTGCACTATTCTGTGACTGTTCGGTGTCTGTGATGTTGCATTGATTCTCATTTACATTTATGTATTTATAATCCCATAATGATTCGTGTTTTGTATTATTTAAGTTGACATGTGTGGATTATTGTCAATTTAAATGGTCCAAATATACGGGTTGTTACAGTTGGTATCAGAGCTTTGGTTTCCCTAAAAAACCTTAGTTTGGGGTTATAAACACTCATTAGAGATAGGGTAGTAATACCCTAGAATGAGGAGAATCAATTCAAAATCCATATCCTTTCAATTCAAACTTCTTATTGATTCGTTGATTGGACTTTCCTTAAAGTTATATGATTTTCTATCCTTGGTTCTAAAAATCTCTTTTGGTATTTCAAGATGAGTACCAGATGAAACAATAGGGGAGGAAGAGGCAATGGTCCTGCTCAGACTGCACCTGCCACCCCAGCTCCAGTCAAATTCACCACTCTTAGTAAGGAGTATACACAGCTTGGAGGTATTAAGTTTTCTGGATCCGAGAGCATTATCGAGGCTCAACAATGGCTTAAAGGCTTAGAGAATATATTTTCTGGTCTGGAGATCACTGATGCTCAGAAGTGTAAGCTTGGTGCTTGGCAACTTCAGGATGCCGCACAAGATTGGTGGGAATCTGTTACTTCTCGTATCGAGGAGAACACCATCACTTGGGCCCAGTTTAGGTATAAATTTGTTTGGATTCCATAGTCTAAATTCTTCCTTCATTCTTTGGAATGTTATTCATCTAGTCTATCTTTTGATTAGGGATACTTTCTCGGCACAATGGATGCCAACTGCTGGGAAAACCCAACTTTATAGAGCTTTTATGGATCTTAAGCAAGGCAGTATGACTTTTTCTGAGTATGAGAGGAAATTCAATGAACTCTCCAAGTTCGGACCTGGCTTGATTGATACAGCACTTCTAAAGAACGAGAAATTCATTTTGGGAGCTGGACCAGAGTATTATGACCTGCTTACTGGCCACACCCACTGCACCTTTACAGAGCTTGTTGACTATGCTCTTAGATATGAGGCAAAGCCTAAGGGACCCACTGCCAAGGCCACTCCTACTCAGTCCTCTTCTAGCCAGCTCGGAAAGAGGAAGATGAACTTTGATCAGCAAAAGAAAGCTTGGCAAAAGACTACAGGATTGGGATATGCCCAGAAAAGCCCAATCGACCTTGCTAATATCACTTGCTTCAAATGCGATAAGAAGGGTCATTATGCTAATAGATGTCCATCTACCAGAGCTGCAGTTCCACCACCTTCTCAGACGAGGAGTGATTTATGCCATGCATGCCTCCAGCCTGGTCACTTCAAGAAAGACTGCCCATTGCGGAAGAGGGGCACACCATCTGGAGTATTTGCCATCACCACTCCTGCACCACCTCCACCACCTACTCAGGATGACCAAGGTACTTACGAAGTACTTTTTCATTACATGATTTACCTGTTAGGGTATTATTCGATACTGGTGCTTCTCATAGCTTCATATCTATTGATCTTTGTAATAAGCTCAAATTAGTACATACTCTTGCTACTACTTCCTTATGTGTCTCCAACCCTATTGGAGGACTTGCCAACCTCAGTAGAATTTGTAAAGAGGTTGTGCTTTTGTATGGAAGATATCGATTCACTTGGAATTGTTATGTGCTTGGCTTCGTAGCATTTGACATCTTATTGGGTGATGATTGGTTAAGAAAATTCGATGCTGTTATTTCTTGCAAAGCTCGTTCGGTTTCTCTAGTCAATGACAAGGGTCAACCGCTTGTCATTGAATGCAAATCACCTCAGAAATATGCCGGAAGCTTCATATTCTCTCTTGATGCTCACTCGGATGATCTTAGTACCACCCCTATTGTTCAGCAATTTCCCGATGTATTTGGAGAGGTCAACTCTCTACCGCCTAAACGGGAAATCGATTTCCGCATTGACCTTATTCCTGGGGCTACTCCCGTAGTTCTCCCTCACAAAAGGATGGCTCCTAAAGAAAAAGATGAACTAAAAACTCAAATTGATGATCTGTTCGCTAAGGGTTTGATTAGAAGAAGCTGTTCTGAATGGGGCGTCGCAGTTGTATTTGTCACAAAATCAGATGGATCTCTTCGTATGTGCGTTGATTACAGGGAACTGAACAAACGCACTCTCAAGAACCGCTATCCGATGCCTCGCATCAATGATTTATTCGATCAGCTCCATGGAGCTAAAGTTTTCTCCCAACTTGATCTAGCCACTAGGTTCCACCAACTCAGAGTAGCAGAAGATAGTATCCATAAGACAGCTTTCCGTACCGAGAATGGATTCTATGAATGGTTGGTTATGCCGTTCGGTTTGACCAACACCCCTGCTTATTTTGTCGACTTGATGAATCGAGTCTTTCTTGATGTCCTTAACAAGTTTGTTCTTGTTTTCATTGATGATATTCTCGTCTTCTCTAAAGATGAGAAAGAGCACGAATCACACCTTGCTTATGTTCTGGAAACTCTTCGAAATCATCAGCTTAAAGCCAAGTTCTCGAAATGCCACTTCTGGTGAGACGAAGTACGATTCCTTGGCCATATTGTTTCTGAAAATGGGATTTCGGTCGATCCAGCTAAGGTCGTCGTAATCAATGTAAGTTCTATCCTATTCGTTATTTCTATTCGATCCATCTTATTCCTTTCTAACTTGAAAATTAATCTACAGGATTGGGAGACTCCCAAAACTCCTACAGATATCCATAGCTTCTTGGGCTTGGCCGGTTATTATCGCAGATTCATTGAGCACTTTGCCTAGATTTCTGCCCCACTTACTGCTTTAACTCGAAAGGATGTCAAGTTTATCTGGAGTGAGAAGTGCGAATCATCTTTTAATGAGTTGAAGAGCAAGTTAACTTCAGCCCCAGTTCTTGCGGTAATTGACGGAAATGAAGGATTAACTGTCTGTACCGATGCTTGTCGAGAAGGTTTAGGCGTTGTCTTGATGCAAAATGGTAAGGTTGTTGCTTATGCTGGTCATCAGTTGAAGACCCATGAAGTAAACTATACAACTCATGATTTAGAGCTTCTTGCAGTTGTGTTTGCTTTGAAATTATGGAGGTATCATCTTTCGGGAACCAAATTCGAATTATTCACAGACCTTAAGTCCTTGAGGTATATCTTCTCTCAGAAGGATTTGAACCAGAGACAGGTCCGATGGCTCGAATTCTTAGCTGCATATGATCTCGACATCAATTATACTCCTGGGAAAGCAAATGTTGTAGCCGATGCTTTGAGCTGCAGCAAAGCATTGTCTTGTTGTAATCTTGTTGAGGGCATGCTATTTCAGCTTGTTATCTCCCTATCTCTTATGGATCGCATCAAAGCTAAGCAATATGAGGACACCTTTCTCTATCGCATGAAGGAGTTAGTTCTTGGTAGAGTTGGAAATGCTGATAGTAAAGTGGGAGCACAGATAGATAGTAATGGAGTCCTGAGGATTGACAACCGTATTTTTGTTCCTAATGTTGATGGATTGAGGCAAGAAGTGCTTAGAGAAAACCATCAGTCATCGCTTTCATTTCACCATGGTGTCACTAAGATGTATCGCAATATGAAGCGTTTATATTGGTGGAGTGGGATGAAGAGAGATATTTCTATATATGTCAGTAGATGCACCACTTGCCAACAAGTCAAGGCCGATCACCAGAGGACTGCCAGTTTACTTCAACCCCTAGAGATTTCGTGTTGGAAATGGGATCAGATTGCTATGGACTTCATTGATGGATTACCGAGGACCAGAAAAGGTAACGAGAGTATATGGGTGATTGTTGATAGGTTGACCAAATCTTCTTGCTTTATTCCTGTTAAGACCACTCGTACTGCTTTGAGTTTGGCCGAGATTTATATGAGAGAGATTGTTAGACTTCATGGAGTTCCGTCTAGTGTTGTATGCGATCGAGATCCTATTTCACTAGTAAATTCTGGAAGGCATTTCAGGACGTCTTGGGCACTAAACTGAATCTGAGCACAGCTTATCATCCTCAAACAGATGGCCAAACTGAGAGGGTGAATCAGATTTTGGAGGATCTGCTCCGAGTTTGCATTATTGATTTCGGTGGATCTTGGGAAGACCATCTCCATTTGGTTGAATTCACTTATAATAACAGTTATCAGGTAAATCAAAAATTTCAATTTGAACAAGTAAATTTGAATTGAAATTTAACTATCTTTATAATCAAGCGAGTATCGATATGGCACCGTTCGAAGCTTTATATGGACGGCCATGCAAATCGCCAGCTTATTGGATTGAGCCCGGAGATTGATTAGTTCTTGGTCCAGATATGATTATGAAAGCATCCGAGAAGGTTAATGAGATCAGAAGGAAGATGAAGACCATAAAAGATAGGAAGAAGTGCTATGGAGATAGGCGGAGAAGGGATTTGGAATTCCAAGTTGGAGATGAGGTATTTCTTAAGGTATCACCTTTGAAGAATGTTATTCGATTTGGCCGAAGAGGGAAGCTCGCTTCTAGATTTGTTGGACCATTCACTATCACCGAGAGGATTGGTACACTGGCATATAGAGTCGCATTACCAGAAAAGTTTGAGGGCGTGCACAACGTATTCCATGTTTCATATCTCCGGAAAGTCGTGCGTGATCCATCCATGACCATTCCTATTGCTAAGTTAGATGAAGTAGATATTGAGCCAGATTTGACTATCGAAAGGAGACCACTTCGTATAGTCGATCGAGATACGAAGCAGCTTAGAAGGAAATCTGTTAGCCTAGTCAAGGTCCAATGGAGTCCCGATGATCGTGATTGTACTTGGGAAACAGAGGAGAGTATTCGGGATTCTAATCCAGAATTATTCGTGGGAGGTATACTCTATTCGATATTCTATATTTTATTCTGAATTCTAGTCTGTATTCTATTCTATAACCATCGTATCTTATCTATTTGATCTTTTACTCATTACCTCGTTCCTTTTCGAGGACGAAAAGTTTGAGTGGGGGAGAATGTAACGACCCTGAAATTCCGACCCGGTTTTAAAAATTTAAAATCATTTATTTAGTGTAGAAATTCGAATTTCCACAAACAACTTCCGCTGCTATTCAAATTTCATATTTGGAATGCGTCTAGATAGACGTAGGTGTACGCCAAATTTCGTCAAATAATTTTGAAGTTATTTTCGTTCGTCTCATTTACATATTAGTTTAAATTCTAAGTGTAAATTTTCCATTGTCCGAATCCAAATATTTTTCACAATGTTGCATAAGAAAAATATTGCGAACACGACGTCGCATTTCGTTTCGTCAAATTCTGCTTTTATTTGCTAGTTAAATTGTTCGCACGATCGAATGATTCAATTAGTAAATAACAACTTCGCAAACAATGTCAAATCATCAATATCTTAATACCGTTGTGTTCGCCTCGTCGCGCTGATCAAAACGGTATATTTATTTGTGTCAATCGGAGTTCGGCGGTGCAAGTTACAATTGTTTAACGGAGTATAAACCGGTCCGTTACGCAGCCCAAACCGGTACCCAACTGTCTCATCGTTCAGAATTCTAAGGGACTATTGACCATTTCGCTTTCTAGGAAACCCAATAGCCACAGCGGTTACCAATAAAGTTAATGTTGTAACCTTTGGATTCTAGACATCTCTATATATACCTGCTACCCTCTGCATTCAATTGTTCGTTTGCTTCACCTTCTATTCGCTGGTGCGTGCTCCTTTCTTCTCCTCTTCATAATTTCTTTTTTTTGTCTCCTCTCCAGTTAGCAAAACTTCACTGCCCACGTCCACCCTGCAGCCCACCAAAACCCATCAAACCTAAACCTCGCCCTCGCCTGCCCACCACCTTGCTCGTCGCCGCTTCCCACCCACGAACATGACCAACGCCGAAGATCCCCTCCGAATCCTTGCCACGCCCCAGGCTCCCCCAACGACCCAAATCCCAACCCGAACCCACTGGCCATCACACTTCGCCTGAACCCATGCCGCGTCACCGCGCTCTGCCCTCGACCCCACCCTACCAGCAACTGCCCTCGACCCCACCCTACCAGCAACCGCCCGACGCCTCCACCAAACCCGTACGCCTCGCCTTGGCCGCAGCCGACTCTCCACTGCACTGCCATTTTATAAATAAATATATATATACAGTTTTGATTTTAGAAAAAAATAATAAAAGCAGTTTGTATTTTAAAGGCAGATTCATGTTATGTATATAAGTATAGGTCACGGTATTTTCGTGTATAATATAAGTTATATATTTTCAGTAGGAACGAATTTGCTTATAAATAGTTTGGTTTTAAGTGAGTAGCTTACAGTTTGTTTATATAATAATAAACAGTTTCTGAAATGTATATAAGTTAAAGTTGAAGTACAATATTATATAAAAGTTAAGTTTCAGTTTCAATTTCGTTAGCATCCAAACTGTTTTAATTTTAAATAGTTTTATAAGTTACAGATTATATTTCGTTCTAAAATTGGTTTTAGTTTAAAAAAAATGTTGTATATATATAGTTTTGTAAAGTTACATTTTACATACATTTTAGTATATAAATAAACAAGGGTTACAGTATCTCATACGTTGTTTTGCTTGTTTGACAGTTGTAGCTGATCCGGGATCTCAGGCCTAGGCTTCCATCTACCTTATTTGCATCTAGTTGTTTGGTATGGTTTATATATATACAATTGATATATATACATTGTATTAAACTATTGTTGAATAATCTTTTGTTTGATTTACAGTTCGTGTTCGTATTCGTGCTTGTGTCGTCTATCTAGTCTATTCATTTTCATGCTTCGCCGTCATCTTCTCTAACCACGCAAGGTGAATATTTTTATTCACGACTAAATCTATTATGCCATGATAATCAAGTTATAATTGTTGTTAATATTAAAATTGGATGTTGAATTGTTGATGTTAAAATTTGTTGAAATAATCTGTTAATTGCTATGCAAGTTAGAATTTAATATTGTTAGTGCTAAATGGATAATGTACACCATGTATTGTTTGGTTTTGATTTAATATGATTTAAAATTTGACATGATGTTATATGTGATCTAGATAGTTGTGACACCAAATTAATTATACTGTTGATGTTAGGACTAAACTAATAATTGTATCACATGAAATAACGATGTTTTATTCATGGAATAATTGGGATTCAATATGTGATAGTTAAATAGAAATAACCATTGATTTATATATAATGACAGTAAAATGCCATGCAAGTATTTGTGTTTATTTGAATTTATATTTTAATTGAATTGCAAGTTGTTTGTTAGTTTAGAATCACTATGGGTTGAAATGATACATACCCGAACGGACATTAGAATAAGGATAAATCGTTATGGTTTGAAATGATAGACTTGAACGGTTTATATGAATTGGGTTGAAACGATATATACCTGATTAAATAACTTGGCCTAGGATAGATAATTAAAATATGAAACCTGATTGGTCAACAAAAATTATTTTGTAATTGAAATCTATTTGAAATTTAGAAATGAACCTAACCAATTGTTTTAAAGTTAATTAGCGAACTTAATTGATTTAATTGAAATAAATTAATTGATTAATTGAAATAAATCAATGGATTTAATTGAAACGGATTTATGAATCTATTTAATTTAAATAAAATGAAATGATGAATTTAATTTGAGAAATTGTAATTTGATTTAAGAAAATTTAAGTTAAGTAAGTTGAATAATTGGAATGAGAATTTGACAAGTAATAATTTAAGATTAATGATTTCGAATGTTATTGAATTCGGTAGGGTAAGATTTATAGACTTGATTTTAAAGTAAATAGATTTGAAACTTGATAATGAAATTTAATATAAGATTAAACGGAATTTTGACTTAAGTGTAATTTAAACTAAGTATATTAGTGGATTTAATTTGGGATTAATTTTAAAATGATTTTAAATTTAATGAATTGATTTAATTATGAATTTGTAATTTGGTTTTGAGGTTAAATGGTTTGAAACTCGTTAAGGAATTAAACTAGGTTATGCAAATCATGAAATTAAATAAATAGAATGAGATTTCTTTAATGAAATTTGAATTGGATTTTGGTAACGAGTTAATTTAAACTATTTTGATTTTAAAGAATGTAGTTAATGAAAATCGATTTAGCCGAATCTATATTTAAAGTAAGTAAAATGATGAATGTAAATATGAATGTAAAATGAATCGAATTTTCGTTTAAATGATTTGAATGGAACGGAGTATTAAAATTAAATCCATCGAATATGAATAAATTTAATAAGTGAAATTGAACCTTATTAAATTGAATTTGAATATTGAATTTAATTGTTAACTCAAATGTTTGGACTAAGATTTCATTTGGAAATATGATTTTAATATTTGAGATAAATTGAATTGGAAAATGTCAAATTTTGAAAGTCAAATTTGCAACTTGACTTTTGGACTTTGATTTGTTTAAACTTTAAATACTAAATGACCACTGGTGTAATAATATGTAGTTATTAAAGAGACCGGGATCGGATATGGACATACTCTTTGTCGATATCGAAAACCACTTTAATAACTAATATACACGAAGTGTTGATCCAGAACGAAGTGGATGGTTTTGATTAACGCGTTGATTGAAGAAAGAGAACGATTTTGGATGACCCCTGACATGACTAAAACAGGAGCCGTGTCGGGCCATTGAGGTTCGCCATCTCTAGCGGACACACTTCTTCGATACCTTATCTAATTCTTATGTGATTCGATTTGGGTGCACCCCTTGATTTGGGAGTGTTGTTTCGCGGTGTTGAGGTAGCTGCTGGCTATGCTCAACATCAGTCCGGATCACGCAACTAGTAGTATCCTACTTGGTATCGCCTCATGTACCTTGTCATACTGATTATCCTATTCGCGACCACTACGATTTGTTTTGTGTTATACCAATGGGGTACCCTCTGATAACCACTAGTTTACGGTGGGGCTTACGGTGCTGTATAGACTATGACATTATAAAAATGTGTTAAGGGGGATTATGGTAACGCCTTAACGCTATTTTAATATCGTACTTTACTGATTAGACATTATCTACATATCGTATTCTATTGTATATATAGATAGTTTATCGGATCCTTAGAGATGTTTATGTTATTCATCTTTGAGTTATGGACTTTATTCCTTGCACTTGATTATCTTGTATAATATTTTGAGTCCTGACTCGAGTGTTTCTTTTGTATATGCTCGGGTCAGCTGAAGCTATCCAGTTTGCTGATCATGGTTGGTTGAAGATGCTGAAGACTTTGCATTTATCCATATCAGTTTATTTTCCATTTCAGTATTGATGTACTTTCCAGTATTGATGTACTAGTATGTTGGACATTTATGTATTTCCTTTCAGTCACTTTATGTTGAGACATTGTTGTACTTTCTGTAGTAGCTTCATGAACTGCTATTATGACGATGTATTTTCCGCTGCACTATTCTGTGACTGTTCGGTGTCTGTGATGTTGCATTGATTCTCATTTACATTTATGTATTTATAATCCCATAATGATTCGTGCTTTGTATTATTTAAGTTGACATGTGTGGATTATTGTCAATTTAAATGGTCCAAATATACGGGTTGTTACATTGGGAGAGTGAGAGCAGGATTAGAGACGCTTATCCTAATTTGTTTGATGGTATGTTTTACCTCTGATTGTTTTGTTGTGTACCTTATCGTTATTTCGAGGACGAATTTCTTTAAGGAGGGGAGATTGTAATACAACATATTTTTAGTGACATTATTAGGATATTTAATTAGCTAAATAAAATAAAATAATGTGATGATTAGGGGTTGAGATTTGTAATTAAAAAGGGGAAGCCGTCCCTTGATAACAAATGAAATAAAATAAAAATGGTTAAGTAAAATAGGTAAGGGAAAAATAGGGAGAAGGATATTCTTATACCATAAACCCTTAGGAATTCATACTGTACGTTCATTTCATTTGCTAAAATTTATCAAGTAGAGGTCGGCCAGCATTTTAAAGAACAAGAGGAAGAAAGCTAAAGGAAGAAGCTAAATCAAAATCAAATTCGCTCAAATCTCAAATCCTTAATCTCAAAAGCTAAGGTGAATAATAACCACATCTCATTTTTCTAATTGTTTTCGGTTTTAAGATGAATCCGATTTATTTTGCATGATTATGCCATGTTTTCGAATGATTAATTGTTTATATATATATATATATGCTTGTTGATGATTTATGCTTAATCATATAGGTTTTATGATATATTTTAATGTGAAAACCCTATTTAATGACATCTAAATGCCTTGCGATTTTAAATATAGATAAGAAATGATATTATACAGATGGGTTTCAATTTTCATAATTTTATGAATTAATGTGGATTTTATATTAATTTTCTAGTGAAGAAAATGATTTATTGGGTTTAAAATAATTTACGGTTAAATCATATATAATTTGGGTCTGAAATTTATATATTCTAGAAAATATATTAAAAATGATTTTTCAGAATTTTTGTTGAATTTTCCTAAGTGTTTTGATGAATATATAAAATTATTTAAGGTATGGGACTTAAATGTTTTATCTATTTATAAAAGGTGAAGGGGTATTTTGTAAATAAATTAAATTGTTTATTTCTGAAATTTTGGCAGTGCTTTTAGAAAAGAAAATTTGCAACCAATAATATTTTGACAAACAAGGCAGGTTAGTTAAAAAGGTTACTTAAAAAGTTTAAAAATCAGTTTTCGTGCAAAATGCATGTTTCGCCACTTTCAGCACCCTACTTCCGACTTAGATGGCTTTCGACTTAGTTCCTCCATCTCCAATCGAAACCAATGCGCATGGCATCGAAGACTAGGTACATAGCAAATTGGAAAGACGGTGGAAGGTATGAGGTTGAAACTAGGGGTTCCGTAGGGGTTGAAGCGTGCCTTTTCTTTTAAACAAAAATGCACCCGCTTTGCTTTCAATAGTATAGCTTTCGAATTGGTTTGCTTTCGACTAGGTAAATGGTTTAAAAAGAATTATTTTAAAGAGGTTGCGCCTTTGTTTTAAGTAAATGCTTTCGTCGGGGTCGAATCCCCTTAGCTGTCGCTTTTCTACCTTTCAACACCAATGATTTCGGAAGGTATACTTTGCTTTTAAAACTTAACCGCTTCTCCAATGCTTTCAAAAGGTTGGTTTCGACACCATCACTTCTTTGCTTAGGAAATGCTTTCGAAAGAGTGCTTTTGACATAAATGTTTTATGACCCTTTTGCTCTGTTGAAGGTAGAACCCCAATGGTTTCAAAGGAGTTAATTTTTAATGGTTTCGAAGGGTGTTTCCACAGTTTTACTTAAACCCAAAGGCTTTCGAAAGACTTAATGTTTTATGCTTTCGAAAGGTTTTAAAGAATGGGTTCGAAGTGGTGGTTACCCAATGGTTTCGAAATGTTTGAAAGGAATGGTTTTCCACTATATTCAAAAGGTAATGTTTAAAGATTTTAAAGAAGGATGTCTAAGGTTTTAATGCTTTCGATGGAATGGTTTTTCCAACGTTTTTGAAAGGAAGTTTATGATTGGTTTCGAAAGGAATGTTTTGGCCTTTTGCCTAGGTGAAAGAAGGATTTTACTTAGTTTCGAAAGGGGTACTTTCAACGGATTCGAAAAAGGTGCTTTCGAAGGTTTAAATGCTTTCATCAACAATGATTTGAGTAAAGTATATATAACATGACAAGGTGACTTTGAGTAAAGCATAGAGTATATATTTTCCTTGTTTAAGTTTGGTTTAAAGGTTTTAAATCAATTTGAGATGATAAGGTTTTCAAAGAAAATTTAGGGGAAGATTACCCTAAGTAAAATGACTTAGATATTAGAATACTAGATGAGACCGTTATAGGGTCGCGCCCTATACATTAGCTATTAGCCCCAGCTAATTTAGTCCAAAATTCCAATGTATATGGCTTTGTCATAGGTAAGACTAAAATTATGATTACACACTGAAGGGAATACACATTTGTATATAGATAGGTTATTGATGAGACCGCAAAACCATTAGGATCAGGTGCCCCTAGGAGATGTTAAGTTAGGGACAGACCATTCAAAAGAGGAGTATTTAACAGATAGTTAGGGACAGACCATCTAGAAAAGGAGTGTCGGTGTTAGATTATTTTGTTTATATTGTCTAGTAGGTCCAAGTCAGCCAAAGGATAGTAGTTAGCTCTGGTCAACCAAGGGGGTATCATCATATGTCTCTTTTGGCGTATTTATGTAATAATTATATTTTATCTGAACTTGGGAAATGGTTATTGGATTATGTAATTTGAATGTGAAACATGTGTTTTGAAATTTAATTAGTAAAATGTTGTTTTTGAAATATGTGATTTTGTTTCATATTCAAGTGCTTCTGATATTATGGATACCATTAACATAGCCGTATTTAGTCGCGCTTAGCTTTGGGCCTCTAGGTAGGGGATGTTACACCAGAAGTCAAGTACAGATGATAACATGAAGTCAAGGTTGGATGGAGTTGATATATATGCAAGGCAGAATGTTCGAAGTATGAAATATGGTTCAACACATAGGAGGGATCGGCATAAATTGACTTTCATCATAGGGATCGGTATGTTTCAAGGAGCAAGTGCATTTCAATAGAAAACAATTAATATCTCAAGATCAATTAGTTCAATGCATATGAAATTTTGTGAGCAAGATATGGGGGCTCTAAGAAGCCTACCCAAGGGATCGCACCTCAAGAAGATTAAGTCAGAGGGATTGACATTCTTCCCTTCGAAGGGATCGGTGGGAATCATCAAGCAATCCATGTTGAAGCAAAGGTCAAGTAATAACTCAAGTTCTACTAATCCAATTGGCATGAAATTTGGAGGCTAAGCATGCTTTAGCATGAGGAAGCAGCCATAGAGATCGCACCCCAAAATTCGACCAAAGTAGGGATCGGTACCGATCGCTCTTCTTTGGGAATTGGGCCATGCGATCCCTATTTTGGGTCCATATGGTTCTGAAGGTCCTTCTGCAGAATTTTCAGGGATGCATTTGACCATCTTCGTCTATAAGTATAGGCTTGGTTGTGTGTTTTCCCGTGACCTTTACACCGCTAGTTGCTTTATATTCTTTTGTAAATAAGGATTTTAATTCGATCCCAATTGTACTTAGTTTATGAAGTGATTAATAAAGCAATCTGTTCAAAGTGGACATAGGCAAACTACGACGATCCACTATAAATCGTGTTGTGTGTGTTATTCTTTCAATTTACCGCAATTTCTTTGTTATCGTCCTCTATTTTTATTTTACATTCTTCATTTATTTCTCTTCAAAACTTCTATTGGGTGTCTGTGCTAATTTTTGGTGCAAACAATTATATATTACATATAATTGTTTGTTTAACTTAAAATCAAGTTTTGTTTAAAAACATGTTAAATCAATTTCCAATTTCAAATAAACACTAAATAATATCTATATATTTTTTCAAAAGGACCATGAGCATATATATATGTATACATAAATTTTTTTATATTTAATAATTGATCTATACACACACACACACATATAGTTGACAAAACATAATTATAAGGATTCATGATAAAAGATTGTTCTAACTATAGATGGATCATATGATGACAATGTGTACATTATATAAATTATAAATGAGAAGGATACCTTGCTATTGTCTAGAGAATATACCTTGAATGTTGAATCACGGATCAACTTGAATCTGTAATCAAATTCTTCCAAAGGGCACTACCCGACTGAAAGAGCTACACAATGTCTTCTAGATTTTATTTGAATTTGTGTTTTAATTGCTTGAATAATGGATGTGAGGGAGAAGTTATTTTCGATCGGAATAGAGAAGGGGAATGGCAGTTAAAACCGTAGGGCAAAAGTAAGAGAAAAGAATGGCTAAACGTGTTTAAATAGCATAGGAAAGAAGGGGTTTAAAGATGGAAGTGTATCTTTTCTTTGCTTTGCCATTTCACACTCCTTTTGGAGTCAAATTGCCAAACTTCCTCTCCACGTAATGGTCGGCCATACATTAGCCCATAATTAGGCCTCACTCCATTTCAATCTAGATCAGATAATTTACACTTATGTAACGACCCGCTATTTTGGACCATTCGCATCCATTATAGTGTATAGGTAGACACTCATGCCGGAGTTGAATTGCTCAAAATACCGCATTGTTAATTTAAATTTGGCAAAACTGAACATATACAGTAAATAAATAATCACAGATCACAGACACAGAGTAATAAATGCAGCAGAATTAAAAGAGATAGTAGTTCATGAAGCTACTATATGAATATGTAAAATACATCAGAGTTAAACCAGATACAACGGAAGAGTAATACGATACATCAGATACAAATCAGAATACATCACTGGAATCATCGAATACTGAAAGCAGAATAGATGGCTGGATCTTCAAGCAAAGCTCCAACTTCAAAGGTGAGTCTCGAATACTGGTACACTCAGTCTGACCCGAGCGTAAAGCAAAACACAAAACACTCGAGTCAGGATTAACATTCTTATATCAATAAATCCAACTCAAGTTAAATAGCAATTGAAATACAAGTAACTCAAAGGATGTTTGGAATAACCATCCTTTAAGGATCCGTCAAACTATCTACTATGTAGTAATGTACGATAAGTAGATAATGTCTATCAGTAATAATAAGATATCAAAATAGCGTTAAGTCATGGCCCATTCCACCCTTAACACATTTTTATTCCCAAAAGCATATACAAGATCGTAGTTTCCCCAAAACCGAAAGTCACCAGAGGGCAATCCATATACTAAAGGTACAAAACAAATTCGTAGTGGTCCCGTATAAATGGAATACAAGTATGACAAGGCACATGAGGCAATACCCAAGGTAGTGATACTACCGTTCGCCTGATCCGGACTGGTGAGAACACAACGCCGCAGCGCCTGCAACACCGTGAAACAACACTCCCAAAATCAAGGGTGCACCAATCGACAACAAGTAATGAGTAGTTCGAAGAAGTGTGTCCACTTGAGGTAGCTAATCCTCCATTGGCCCGGCACGGCTCCTGTTTTAGTCATTTCCAATTTGACACAAGTGTCAAGGCTATCCATCTTCGTTCTCTTTCTTCAGTCATCACGTACATCATTCCAGCCACTTCATTCTGGATCATCACTCCGCGTATAGTTATTAAAGTGGTTTTCGGTTTAGATAGAGAGTATACCCATAACCGACTCCGGTCTCTTTAATAACTTTCGTAATTATAACACCGATTGGTCGTTTATATATTTCAAAACCAAATCAAATTCAATTTCAATTTCAATTCGTAAATCAAAAATTCGTTAGTCTTTCGAAATCAATTTCCAAAATTTTCGTTTCAAAACTTCCAAATTACCATTTCAAAATCTTATAATTCAATTTCAAATTTTATTTAAAACCATTCGATCATTGATTCAAGTTCGTATATCAGTTTCATTTCGAAATCATTTAAATTAATTAAATTTAACATCCAAATCAATTTAAATTCATTGATCGATTTCATTTAATATTTGTTAAGTTACTTTATCATTCAAAACAATTTCCATTAAATTTCCAATTCATTAAATCAATTTCTTAAGTTCAACTTCATTAAATCAAAACTTACAATATTGAATTAAATTCAATTCGTCAAATCAAATCTTTCAATTACAAGTCTTATATTAATTCCAAAAATATCACATTTTCATTTCTTGTTAAAGAAATTCAATCTCACTTATTTACTTACTTAAATAATTTTCCAAAACTTAATTAATAAAGATAACTCAATTTCAATTTATTTACAAAGTAAATTCACTTATTCAAAAGTTCAATTTCTCTTATCAAAGAATTCAATTTTATTTAATTATTAATAATTCAATCTTATTTAATTATTAAATAATTCAAAACTAAATTATTAAATCACTTCAAAGTTTAATAATTTCAAACTAAATTATTAAATCATTTGAAATTTAATTCAATCATTTCTCAAATTAAACAACATTCTTTCATTAATTACATTGTAAATCTTTTGTTTCAGATTTATTAAATATTAACATTTTCCTTTCATCAAAAATTCAAATTTCAACTTCATTTCAAAACCATATTATTTATTCAGATAAAATCTTCGTTTTATTTTTAAATCAAATTATTGACCAATCGGGTTTTATTTAATTCTCTATCCTAGGTCAAAGTTCAATTTGGGTATTTATCATTTCAACCCGATTCCAATTCAATTCAAAATCAAAACATAGCAAAGGGAACTTGCAGTGTGATAACTGGGATGGTGTCAAAGTAAATAAACAAGCAATAACAACAATCAATATCAATCCAATAATCAATTCAAATAATCCCGAAATAACCGTATTAATTCGCATTGTTATTTGTACGAATTAATATAATTATCTCTAGAATCTACACTATCATTTCATGTAGATTAAAGATTATTACATTACGGTTTTCACTTGTCATCTATTACAATTTCATACATCATCAATTTAACAACATACATTCAGTGGTTCAAGATATAATTAAACAAATCCTACGTGTCAATAAATTTTGACAGTTAAATGGGTCATATTATACAAATGTCATTTAATCAAATTTAACATTTAACTATCCTATATCAATTTCAATTGCATACTATTTATCATTTTAACATTAACAATTTAACGTCCAATATAAACATCAACAATCAATCAATTATCAGCCAAACTGTATTATCATCGCATAAATAATTAACAGATAATGGTGTCAGATGTCACAGGTGAACTGATACAGGCGATAGCATATATAACAGTGTAATTAACTAACAGCAGCATATTTCAATTGTCGTTTCAATTGAAATCAGATTTAATAAATAAAAGAACATTAATCGTGAGTGATTGCTCACCTTTCGAGGCTAGAAGGATAGACAACGAAGTTGAGTTACAAAACGCAAGCACGACTTCCGAAGCAAAGTGAGATGGCACAAATTCGACGACGGGATAAGCTGATAAATAGAAAAGGCGAATTCAAATCAGAACTGGATCGTTGAAGATTATTGGTATAAGTGAACTTATATATATAACTATATTTAATGCTAAACCCAACATGTTTTCAATTAAATAAATACTTATATATATATATATATATACACACTTATAAAATTCAATATATTTACACATTAAAAATCTATATATTATATTACATTTAAAACAAATATGCTTCCAAATTCAACATGAGATTTCGTATACATATATGTGAAGCCTGCACTACTATTATAACTTACGTTATCCATATAAATTCACATATACAATACATATCATATATATAAAGTATAACAAATATCTTCTATAATATAATATACTATAACTATATATAAAAATGATATACATTGTAATAGCAGCCTATTCATAATTTTCGTATTGGAAACTGTACATATATAACAGACTATAAAAAATGGACTAACAGACAAAACTTATAACATATATATAACTCACACTATCATATGCTATTTTTTTAGTCGATTAGTGTAGCTATTACATGCTTAATATGACATATTTAGTGCAAGAGAAATGTAAGAGTATTTCAGGGAATTAACACACCAATTAATATTTGCAAGCTAATATTGAAAATGAAGATCTGAAATGAAAAGAACTCATCTTTGTAGAATTCAAAGTTGATTTAACTTAGACCCTGCAAGATAATTGCTAGATCCAACATCTTTAGCATGAACGAGACAAGCTTCAATAGCAAAACCATTTATTACAGCTTCGAATCCAAAAGAAAGTGCCAATCTTTTCGGCAGCATTAGTGACTAAAATTTTGACACTAGAACCTGCTAACTTTGCAAGGAGGTGGAAGAGTTTTGCTCAAAGAAGGTTGAATTAGAGAAAATAGTTGGTGCTTGCGTTGGTTTCGGCAGAGTCTGGTTGGGCTGCCTGATGGTGTACGGCGAGGTGAGGCATGGGTGGCTTTCACGGTGGAGAGTGAGCAAGGTGGGTGGTTCGGCTGGCCGGTCAGAGGTTGCGGCGAAGGGTGGCGGAGGCAAGGAGCTCGGCGGAGGGGAGGAAAGGTCGATGGCGGTTATGGTTGCAAAAAAAATGAGGTTCGGCCGGCCATGGAAAAACAGGCGACCATAAGCTTCAAATATTTTAGTTCATATTTTATCTTAATGTAGGAAAGCAAATGGCATGGGAAGACTACAGAGAGAATATTTGAACGGACAGAAATAAAGGCTAAATTAAATTTGAATGTTGGGAATAGAGTGTGTCACGGCACGCGAATTTATGAAATAATAAACGTAAATTACCGTTGAATTTCAGCTGGTGGAGATTTGAATGGTCATGGAACACAAATAGACTCGAACGGGTACCGATATGGTTGACTGTTTAACGGTTTTTCGCGACATACCGGCTTTGAAACACACAAATGAATACACCGTTGAGATCGGCACGACGAGGCGATCAAAACGGTATAAAGATATCAGTGGTATGATTGAATTATAAAAATTCGAATTTTTCTACTGGCGGAAAATGCAAGAAAAACGCTGAAAAATAAGATCGACGGAGCCAAAAATATCCGAATTTGAAAAAACGACAAACTGACATCTTGCTCAGAAGATGTTTTCGAATTTTTCTATATAAAAATATTTAGGTTTCGGAAACATTTTATTTACATCGCTTTTTAACTGATTAAATTGAAGTAAATTTACGCGCGAAATAAACTTTCATATTTTCGGACGAAAATTTACCAGTTGCTATGTTTAACTCGACGTATTCCAAATATTAAATTTTTATTTCAAAATTTTATCGTTTAAAATTTCACAAAATTTCAACTAATTGCGTTATTAAAACAGTTGAAATTTACGGGCCGTTACACTCTCCCCCACTCAAAACTTTTCGTCCCCGAAAAGGAACGAGGTAGGAGAATAGAAACAACCAGAAAAAAAAACAGATTTGAAATACAAAATAACAATTAATTTAAACCATATAATTCAAATTTAAATTAATTGATATTCAATAATTGATTCAATCCATTTGATTTCACCAAAATCAGTCTCAACTATTTCTAAATTCATTACCTTATTATCCAATTATCTTCAATTTACAATTTCTAAAACCATAAATTTGAATAATCTTTTATTGTAATCATATTTTATTTCAACAATTTAAATTCTTCTTTATTCCAAATTATTGTTAAATTTATTCTACTTAATATATTTTATCACATATATTAAACCATTAATTTAAACCATAAAAGTTTTGATTTAAATTAAATTTATATTCACTAATTGCTTTTAAATTCAAGGTATTTTCATAAGTTGATCAAATTTCAATTTATTAATTCTTTCAAAACAAATTTATTAATTCTTTCAAAACAAAATTATTTCATTATTAACTGAGTTTTACTTATTATCCTATCTAACTCTATTGACATCTTTATAATCAAAATTTAGTGTATAACATTTATTATAAACACTCAAATTTTATTTATAAATTCAATTTATCTTATATATTATCCAATTACATATTCAACTTCTGAATGATTTAGGTAAGTTGTATTAGAATGCAGTTGAACAATATACAAATAAAATTTTCCCAATTCAATTATTCAAGTTTAAATATTTATTCCAAATTTTGGTTTTATTTATAATTAAAATCATCCTTTAACAAAATTTAAGAATTAGATTTCCGATTAACTTTAAACAATTTAGAGATATATATAATATCAAATCAAATTAAATTTTAAAATAAGATACCCATATATATATAAATCAAATTATACTGAAGAAATTCAAATCAAAATATTTTCAAAACAAACCGTAGCAAAGCTACATAATGGTTTCTCCACTTCGAAACTCGAAAATGAATATCGATGATGCGGCCGCCATCACCGAAATTATTTTCCAGCGACAAAGAGAAGAGCACTGATTTCAACATTTTAAAAATTCTTTGAAAACGATTTCTTTTCGGAAATACTTCCAATAATATATACTTTGAAATTTTAAAAACCAAAGTTCGAAATCACCGGAAACTAATAAATTCTCCAATTTCTGAATTAAATTTATTTCAAATTCCAATCAATTTATAACCAAGTTTATAAATTCATTTATTTATATTATGCAATAGTCAAATGTTTACAAAACAATAAATGAAAATCAAATATTATTATTTCCAGACGACAAATTCATTAACTTATTAAATTTTAGAAAATTTTACTTATATATATTTATAATATAATCATACAAATTTATTTCATTTACAAAAATTTGAAAATAATATTTTAAATATTAGTTTACAAATACATTTCTTTGCTCGACGATACAGGAATGAATTTTCAAAATAAGGATAGGGTTTCAAATTTGATGGGCTCAAATCAAAGAGAATTTTGATTCAAAATAAGTTTGAAACAGAAGATAAGATAATTCAATTATCACAATCGGGAGATGGATGAGTTTATTTAATTCACGGGCAACCTTAACCGGGTCGTCCGTACCTTCAAGAATAAGATCGATGCTGAATTCCGACGTAAATCAACACTCGATCTCAAGAGATGGGATTCAGGTATAGCGGGGAATAGATAGCATCGTAAACCGAGGATACAGAAATTTCCGGTAAATCGATGCCTATTATAAAGGAGTTTTGCTCCTTTACGAATCATTCGAAGATTGACGAGACCGCCGATCTATTATAGATATCATTCAAAATGGAGTTATGGGGTGCTCCGGAATTGGAAGAAGATGAATAGTGAGGGACACGAATGAATTTCGAAACCGAGGGGAACGTTCCAAAATTCAAAGGAATTGAGTCAAAAGGAAGAGATTGAAACTCGAATGAGAGTGATTCTGTAAATACATTTACCCTATATGCTAAGTTTTGCCTAGAGCTACCAAAGCTCTGATACCAACTGTAACGACCCGCTATTTTGGACCATTCGCATCCATTATAAGTGTATAGGTAGACACTCATGCCGGAGTTGAATTGCTCAAAATACCGCGTTGTTAATTTAAATTTGGAAAAACTGAACATATACAGTAAATAAATAATCACAGATCACAGACACAGAGTAATAAATGCAGCGGAATTAAAAGAGATAGTAGTTCATGAAGCTACTATATGAATATATAAAATACATCAGAGTTAAACCAGATACAACGGAAGAGTAATACGATACATCAGATACAAATCAGAATACATCACTGGAATCATCGAATACTGAAAGTAGAATAGATGGCTGGATCTTCAAGCAAAGCTCCAACTTCAAAGGTGAGTCTCGAATACTGGTACACTCAGTCTGACCCGAGCGTAAAGCAAAACACAAAACACTCGAGTCAGGATTAACATTCTTATATCAATAAATCCAACTCAAGTGAAATAGCAATTGAAATACAAGTAACTCAAAGGATGTTTGGAATAACCATCCTTTAAGGATCCGTCAAACTATCTACTATGTAGTAATGTACGATAAGTAGATAATGTCTATCAGTAATAATAAGATATCAAAATAGCGTTAAGTCATGGCTCATTCCACCCTTAACACATTTTTATTCCCAAAAGCATATACAAGACCGTAGTTTCCCCAAAACCGGAAGTCACCAGAGGGCAATCCATATACTAAAGGTACAAAACAAATTCGTAGTGGTCGCGTATAAATGGAATACAAGTATGACAAGGCACATGAGGCAATACCCAAGGTAGTGATACTACCGTTCGCCTGATCCGGACTGGTGAGAACGCAACGCCGCAGCGCCCGCAACACCGTGAAACAATACTCCCAAAATCAAGGGTGCACCAATCGACAACAAGTAATGAGTAGTTCGAAGAAGTGTGTCCACTTGAGGTAGCTAATCCTCCATTGGCCCGACACGGCTCCTGTTTTAGTCATTTCCAATTTGACACAAGTGTCAAGGCTATCCATCATCGTTCTCTTTCTTCAGTCATCACGTACATCATTCCAGCCACTTCATTCTGGATCATCACTCCGCGTATAGTTATTAAAGTGGTTTTCGGTTTAGATAGAGCGTATACCCATAACCGACTCCGATCTCTTTAATAACTTTCGTAATTATAACACCGATTGGTCGTTTATATATTTCAAAACCAAATCAAATTCAATTTCAATTTCAATTCGTAAATCAAAAATTCGTTAGTCTTTCGAAATCAATTTCCAAAATTTTTGTTTCAAAACTTCCAAATTACCATTTCAAAATCTTATAATTCATTTTCAAATTTTATTTAAAACCATTCGATCATTGATCCAAGTTCGTATATCAGTTTCATTCCAAAATCATTTAAATTAATTAAATTTGACATCCAAATCAATTTAAATTCATTGATCGATTTCATTCAATATTTGTTAAGTTACTTTATCATTCAAAACAATTTCCATTAAATTTCCAATTCATTAAATCAATTTCTTAAGTTCAACTTCATTAAATCAAAACTTACAATATTGAATTAAATTCAATTCGTCAAATCAAATCTTTCAATTACAAGTCTTATATTAATTCCAAAAATATCACATTTTCATTTCTTGTTAAAGAAATTCAATCTCACTTATTTACTTACTTAAATAATTTTCCAAAACTTAATTAATAAAGAAAACTCAATTTCAATTTATTTACAAAGTAAATTCACTTATTCAAAAGTTCAATTTCTCTTATCAAAGAATTCAATTTTATTTAATTATTAAATAATTCAATCTTATTTAATTATAAATAATTCAAAACTAAATTATTAAATCACTTCAAAGTTTAATAATTTCAAACTTAATTATAATTTCAAACCAAATTATTAAATCATTTCAAATTTAATTCAATCATTTTTCAAATTAAACAGCATTCTTTCATTAATTACATTGTAAATCTTTTGTTTCAGATTTATTAAATGTTAACATTTTCCTTTCATCAAAAATTCAAATTTCAACTTCATTTCAAAACCATATTATTTATTCAAATAAAATCTTCGTTTTATTTTTAAATCAAATTATTGACCAATCGGGTTTTATTTAATTCTCTATCCTAGGTCAAAGTTCAATTTGGGTATTTATCGTTTCAACCCGATTCCAATT
Source organism: Allium fistulosum (assembly GCA_030737815.1). Taxonomy (NCBI): domain Eukaryota; kingdom Viridiplantae; phylum Streptophyta; class Magnoliopsida; order Asparagales; family Amaryllidaceae; genus Allium; species Allium fistulosum. The sequence continues at coordinate 1,297,537,429 of CM060904.1, read as the reverse complement.
CAATTCAAAATCAAAACATAGCAAAGGGAACTTGCAGTGTGATAACTGGGATGGTGTCAAAGTAAATAAACAATCAATAACAACAATCAATATCAATCCAATAATCAATTCAAATAATCCCGAAATAACCGTATTAATTCGCATTGTTATTTGTACGAATTAATATAATTATCTCTAGAATCTACACTATCATTTCATGTAGATTAAAGATTATTACATTACGGTTTTCACTTGTCATCTATTACAATTTCATACATCATCAATTTAACAACATACATTCAGTGGTTCAAGATATAATTAAACAAATCCTACGTGTCAATAAATTTTGACAGTTAAATGGGTCATATTATACAAATGTCATTTAATGAAATTTAACATTTAACTATCCTATATCAATTTCAATTGCATACTATTTATCATTTTAACATTAACAATTTAACGTCCAATATAAACATCAACAATCAATCAATTATCAGCCAAACTGTATTATCATCGCATAAATAATTAACAGATAATGGTGTCAGATGTCACAGGTGAACTGATACAGGCGATAGCATATATAACAGTGTAATTAACTAACAGCAGCATATTTCAATTGTCGTTTCAATTGAAATCAGATTTAATAAATAAAAGAACATTAATCGTGAGTGATTGCTCACCTTTCGAGGCTAGAAGAATAGACAACGAAGTTGAGTTACAAAACGCAAGCACGACTTCCGAAGCAAAGTGAGATGGCACAAATTCGACGACGGGATAAGCTGATAAATAGAAAAGGCGAATTCAAATCAGAACTGGATCGTTGAAGATTATTGGTATAAGTGAACTTATATATATAACTATATTTAATGCTAAACCCAACATGTTTTCAATTAAATAAATACTTATATATATATACTTATAAAATGCAATATATTTACACATTAAAAATCTATATATTATATTACATTTAAAACAAATATGCTTCCAAATTCAACATGAGATTTCGTATACATATATGTGAAGCCTGCACTACTATTATAACTTACGTTATCCATATAAATTCACATATACAATACATATCATATATATAAAGTATAACAAATATCTTCTATAATATAATATACTATAACTATATATAAAAATGATATACATTGTAATAGCAGCCTATTCATAATTTTCGTATTGGAAACTGTACATATATAACAGACTATACAAAATGGACTAACAGACAAAACTTATAACATATATATAACTCACACTATCATATGCTATTTTTTTTAGTCGATTAGTGTAGCTATTACATGCTTAATATGACATATATAGTGCAAGAGAAATGTAAGAGTATTTTAGGGAATTAACACACCAATTAATATTTGCAAGCTAATATTGAAAATGAAGATCTGAAATGAAAAGAACTCATCTTTGTAGAATTCAAAGTTGATTTAACTTAGACCCTGCAAGATAATTGCTAGATCCAACATCTTTAGCATGAACGAGACAAGCTTCAATAGCAAAACCATTTATTACAGCTTCGAATCCAAAAGAAAGTGCCAATCTTTTCGGCAGCATTAGTGACTAAAATTTTGACACTAGAACCTGCTAACTTTGCAAGGAGGTGGAAGAGTTTTGCTCAAAGAAGGTTGAATTAGAGAAAATAGTTGGTGCTTGCGTTGGTTTCGGCAGAGTCTGGTTGGGCTGCCTGATGGTGTACGTCGAGGTGAGGCATGGGTGGCTTTCACGGTGGAGAGTGAGCAAGGTGGGTGGTTCGGCTGGCCGGTCAGAGGTTGCGGCGAAGGGTGGCGGAGGCAAGGAGCTCGGTGGAGGGGAGGAAAGGTCGATGGCGGTTATGGTTGCAAACAAAATGAAGTTCGGCCGGCCATGGAAAAACAGGCGACCATAAGCTTCAAATATTTTAGTTCATATTTTATCTTACTGTAGGAAAGCAAATGGCATGGGAAGACTACAGAGAGAAGATTTGAACGGACAGAAATAAAGGCTAAATTAAATTTGAATGTTGGGAATAGAGTGTGTCACGGCACGCGAATTTATGAAATAATAAACGTAAATTACCGTTGAATTTCAGCTGGTGGAGATTTGAATGGTCATGGAACACAAATAGACTCGAACGGGTACCGATACGGTTGACTGTTTAACGGTTTTTCGCGACATACCGGCTTTGAAACACACAAATGAATACACCGTTGAGATCGGCACGACGAGGCGATCAAAACGGTATAAAGATATCAGTGGTATGATTGAATTATAAAAATTCGAATTTTTCTACTGGCGGAAAATGCAAGAAAAACGCTGAAAAATAAGATCGACGGAGCCAAAGATGTCCGAATTTGGGAAAACGACAAACTGACATCTTGCTCAGAAGATGTTTTCGAATTTTTCTATATAAAAATATTTAGGTTTCGGAAACATTTTATTTTCATCGCTTTTTAACTGATTAAATTGAAGTAAATTTACGCGCGAAATAAACTTTCATATTTTCGGACGAAAATTTACCAGTTGCTATGTTTAACTCGACGTATTCCAAATATTAAATTTTTATTTCAAAATTTTATCGTTTAAAATTTCACAAAATTTCAACTAATTGTGTTATTAAAAAAGTTGAAATTTACGGGTCGTTACACTCTCCCCCACTCAAAACTTTTCGTCCCCGAAAATGAACGAGGTAGGAGAATAGAAACAACCAGAAAAAAAAACAGATTTGAAATACAAAATAACAATTAATTTAAACCATATAATTCAAATTTAAATTAATTGATATTCAATAATTGATTTAATCCATTTGATTTCACCAAAATCAATCTCAACTATTTCTAAATTCATTACCTTATTATCCAATTATCTTCAATTTACAATTTCTAAAACCATAAATTTGAATAATCTTTTATTGTAATCATATTTTATTTCAACAATTTAAATTCTTCTTTATTCCAAATTATTGTTAAATTTATTCTACTTAATATATTTTATCACATATATTAAACCATTAATTTAAACCATAAACGTTTTGATTTAAATTAAATTTATATTCACTAATTGCTTTTAAATTCAAGGTATTTTCATAAGTTGATCAAATTTCAATTTATTAATTCTTTCAAAACAAATTTATTAATTCTTTCAAAACAAAATTATTTCATTATTAACTGAGTTTTACTTATTATCCTATCTAACTCTATTGACATCTTTATAATCAAAATTTAGTGTATAACATTTATTATAAACACTCAAATTTTATTTATAAATTCAATTTATCTTATATATTATCCAATTACATATTCAACTTCTGAATGATTTAGGTAAGTTGTATTAGAATGCAGTTGAACAATATACAAATAAAATTTTCCCAATTCAATTATTCAAGTTTAAATATTTATTCCAAATTTTGGTTTTATTTATAATTAAAATCATCCTTTAACAAAATTTAAGAATTAGATTTCCGATTAACTTTAAACAATTTAGAGATATATATAATATCAAATCAAATTAAATTTTAAAATAAGATACCCATATATATATAAATCAAATTATACTGAAGAAATTCAAATCAAAATATTTTCAAAACAAACCGTAGCAAAGCTACATAATGGTTTCTCCACTTCGAAACTCGAAAATGAATATCGATGATGCGGCCGCCATCACCGAAATTATTTTCCAGCGACAAAGAGAAGAGCACTGATTTCAACATTTTAAAAATTCTTTGAAAACGATTTCTATTCGGAAATACTTCCAATAATATATACTTTAAAATTTTAAAAACCAAAGTTCGAAATCACCGGAAACTAATAAATTCTCCAATTTCTGAATTAAATTTATTTCAAATTCCAATCATTTTATAACCAAGTTTATAAATTCATTTATTTATATTATGCAATAGTCAAATGTTTACAAAACAATAAATGAAAATCAAATATTATTATTTCCAGACGACAAATTCATTAACTTATTAAATTTTAGAAAATTTTACTTATATATATTTATAATATAATCATACAAATTTATTTCATTTACAAAAATTTGAAAATAATATTTTAAATATTAGTTTACAAATACATTTCTTTGCTCGACGATACAGGAATGAATTTTCAAAATAAGGATAGTGTTTCAAATTTGATGGGCTCAAATCAAAGAGAATTTTGATTCGAAATAAGTTTGAAACAGAAGATAAGATAATTCAATTATCACAATCGGGAGATGGATGAGTTTATTTAATTCACGGGCAACCTTAACCGGGTCGTCCGTACCTTCAAGAATAAGATCGATGCTGAATTCCGATGTAAATCAACACTCGATCTCAAGAGATGGGATTCAGGTATAGCAGGGAATAGATAGCATCGTAAACCGAGGATACAGAAATTTCCGGTAAATCGATGCCTATTATAAAGGAGTTTTGCTCCTTTACGAATCATTCGAAGATTGACGAGACCGCCGATCTATTATAGATATCATTCAAAATGGAGTTATGGGGTGCTCCAGAATTGGAAGAAGACGAATAGTGAGGGACACGAATGAATTTCGGAACCGAGGGGAACGTTCCAAAATTCAAAGGAATTGAGTCAAAAGGAAGAGATTGAAATCGAATGAGAGTGATTCTGTAAATACATTTACCCTATATGCTAAGTTTTGCCTAAAGCTACCAAAGCTCTGATACCAACTGTAACGACCCGCTATTTTGGACCATTCGCATCCATTATAAGTGTATAGGTAGACACTCATGACGGAGTTGAATTGCTCAAAATACCGCGTTGTTAATTTAAATTTGGCAAAACTGAACATATACAGTAAATAAATAATCACAGATCACAGACACAGAGTAATAAATGCAGCGGAATTAAAAGAGATAGTAGTTCATGAAGCTACTATATGAATATATAAAATACATCAGAGTTAAACCAGATACAACGGAAGAGTAATACGATACATCAGATACAAATCAGAATACATCACTGGAATCATCGAATACTGAAAGCAGAATAGATGGCTGGATCTTCAAGCAAAGCTCCAACTTCAAAGGTGAGTCTCGAATACTGGTACACTCAGTCTGACCCGAGCGTAAAGCAAAACACAAAACACTCGAGTCAGGATTAACATTCTTATATCAATAAATCCAACTCAAGTGAAATAGCAATTGAAATACAAGTAACTCAAAGGATGTTTGGAATAACCATCCTTTAAGGATCCGTCAAACTATCTACTATGTAGTAATGTACGATAAGTAGATAATGTCTATCAGTAATAATAAGATATCAAAATAGCGTTAAGTCATGGCCCATTCCACCCTTAACACATTTTTATTCCCAAAAGCATATACAAGACCGTAGTTTCCCCAAAACCGGAAGTCACCAGAGGGCAATCCATATACTAAAGGTACAAAACAAATTCGTAGTGGTCGCGTATAAATGGAATACAAGTATGACAAGGCACATGAGGCAATACCCAAGGTAGTGATACTACCGTTCGCCTGATCCGGACTGGTGAGAACGCAACGCCGCAGCGCCCGCAACACCGTGAAACAACACTCCCAAAATCAAGGGTGCACCAATCGACAACAAGTAATGAGTAGTTCGAAGAAGTGTGTCCACTTGAGGTAGCTAATCCTCCATTGGCCCGGCACGGCTCCTGTTTTAGTCATTTCCAATTTGACACAAGTGTCAAGGCTATCCATCATCGTTCTCTTTCTTCAGTCATCACGTACATCATTCCAGCCACTTCATTCTGGATCATCACTCCGCGTATAGTTATTAAAGTGGTTTTCGGTTTAGATAGAGAGTATACCCATAACCGACTCCGGTCTCTTTAATAACTTTCGTAATTATAACACCGATTGGTCGTTTATATATTTCAAAACCAAATCAAATTCAATTTCAATTTCAATTCGTAAATCAAAAATTCGTTAGTCTTTCGAAATCAATTTCCAAAATTTTTGTTTCAAAACTTCCAAATTACCATTTCAAAATCTTATAATTCAATTTCAAATTTTATTTAAAACCATTCGATCATTGATCCAAGTTCGTATATCAGTTTCATTCCGAAATCATTTAAATTAATTAAATTTAACATCCAAATCAATTTAAATTCATTGATCGATTTCATTCAATATTTGTTAAGTTACTTTATCATTCAAAACAATTTCCATTAAATTTCCAATTCATTAAATCAATTTCTTAAGTTCAACTTCATTAAATCAAAACTTACAATATTGAATTAAATTCAATTCGTCAAATCAAATCTTTCAATTACAAGTCTTATATTAATTCCAAAAATATCACATTTTCATTTCTTGTTAAAGAAATTCAATCTCACTTATTTACTTACTTAAATAATTTTCCAAAACTTAATTAATAAAGAAAACTCAATTTCAATTTATTTACAAAGTAAATTCACTTATTCAAAAGTTCAATTTCTCTTATCAAAGAATTCAATTTTATTTAATTATTAAATAATTCAATCTTATTTAATTATAAATAATTCAAAACTAAATTATTAAATCACTTCAAAGTTTAATAATTTCAAACTTAATTATAATTTCAAACCAAATTATTAAATCATTTCAAATTTAATTCAATCATTTTTCAAATTAAACAGCATTCTTTCATTAATTACATTGTAAATCTTTTGTTTCAGATTTATTAAATATTAACATTTTCCTTTCATCAAAAATTCAAATTTCAACTTCATTTCAAAACCATATTATTTATTCAAATAAAATCTTTGTTTTATTTTTAAATCAAATTATTGACCAATCGGGTTTTATTTAATTCTCTATCCTAGGTCAAAGTTCAATTTGGGTATTTATCGTTTCAACCCGATTCCAATTCAATTCAAAATCAAAACATAGCAAAGGGAACTTGCAGTGTGATAACTGGGATGGTGTCAAAGTAAATAAACAATCAATAACAACAATCAATATCAATCCAATAATCAATTCAAATAATCTCGAAATAACCGTATTAATTCGCATTGTTATTTGTACGAATTAATATAATTATCTCTAGAATCTACACTATCATTTCATGTAGATTAAAGATTATTACATTACGGTTTTCACTTGTCATCTATTACAATTTCATACATCATCAATTTAACAACATACATTCAGTGGTTCAAGATATAATTAAACAAATCCTACGTGTCAATAAATTTTGACAGTTAAATGGGTCATATTATACAAATGTCATTTAATGAAATTTAACATTTAACTATCCTATATCAATTTCAATTGCATACTATTTATCATTTTAACATTAACAATTTAACGTCCAATATAAACATCAACAATCAATCAATTATCAGCCAAACTGTATTATCATCGCATAAATAATTAACAGATAATGGTGTCAGATGTCACAGGTGAACTGATACAGGCGATAGCATATATAACAGTGTACTTAACTAACAGCAGCATATTTCAATTGTCGTTTCAATTGAAATCAGATTTAATAAATAAAAGAACATTAATTGTGAGTGATTGCTCACCTTTCGAGGCTAGAAGAATAGACAACGAAGTTGAGTTATAAAACGCAAGCACGACTTCCGAAGCAAAGTGAGATGGCACAAATTCGACGACGGGATAAGCTGATAAATAGAAAAGGCGAATTCAAATCAGAACTGGATCGTTGAAGATTATTGGTATAAGTGAACTTATATATATAACTATATTTAATGCTAAACCCAACATGTTTTCAATTAAATAAATACTTATATATATATATATACTTATAAAATGCAATATATTTACACATTAAAAATCTATATATTATATTACATTTAAAACAAATATGCTTCCAAATTCAACATGAGATTTCGTATACATATATGTGAAGCCTGCACTACTATTATAACTTACGTTATCCATATAAATTCACATATACAATACATATCATATATATAAAGTATAACAAATATCTTCTATAATATAATATACTATAACTATATATAAAAATGATATACATTGTAATAGCAGCCTATTCATAATTTTCGTATTGGAAACTGTACATATATAACAGACTATACAAAATGGACTAACAGACAAAACTTATAACATATATATAACTCACACTATCATATGCTATTTTTTTTAGTCGATTAGTGTAGCTATTACATGCTTAATATGACATATTTAGTGCAAGAGAAATGTAAGAGTATTTCAGGGAATTAACACACCAATTAATATTTGCAAGCTAATATTGAAAATGAAGATCTGAAATGAAAAGAACTCATCTTTGTAGAATTCAAAGTTGATTTAACTTAGACCCTGCAAGATAATTGCTAGATCCAACATCTTTAGCATGAACGAGACAAGCTTCAATAGCAAAACCATTTATTACAGCTTCGAATCCAAAAGAAAGTGCCAATCTTTTCGGCAGCATTAGTGACTAAAATTTTGACACTAGAACCTGCTAACTTTGCAAGGAGGTGGAAGAGTTTTGCTCAAAGAAGGTTGAATTAGAGAAAATAGTTGGTGCTTGCGTTGGTTTCGGCAGAGTCTGGTTGGACTGTCTGATGGTGTACGGCGAGGTGAGGCATGGGTGGCTTTCACGGTGGAGAGTGAGCAAGGTGGGTGGTTCGGCTGGCCGGTCAGAGGTTGCGGCGAAGGGTGGCGGAGGCAAGGAGCTCGGCGGAGGGGAGGAAAGGTCGATGGCGGTTATGGTTGCAAACAAAATGAGGTTCGGCCGGCCATGGAAAAACAGGCGACCATAAGCTTCAAATATTTTAGTTCATATTTTATCTTACTGTAGGAAAGCAAATGGCATGGGAAGACTACAGAGAGAAGATTTGAACGGACAGAAATAAAGGCTAAATTAAATTTGAATGTTGGGAATAGAGTGTGTCACGGCACGCGAATTTATGAAATAATAAACGTAAATTACCGTTGAATTTCAGCTGGTGGAGATTTGAATGGTCATGGAACACAAATAGACTCGAACGGGTACCGATACGGTTGACTGTTTAACGGTTTTTCACGACATACCGGCTTTGAAACACACAAATGAATACACCGTTGAGATCGGCACGACGAGGCGATCAAAACGGTATAAAGATATCAGTGGTATGATTGAATTATAAAAATTCGAATTTTTCTACTGGCGGAAAATGCAAGAAAAACGCTGAAAAATAAGATCGACGGAGCCAAAGATGTCCGAATTTGGAAAAACGACAAACTGACATCTTGCTCAGAAGATGTTTTAGAATTTTTCTATGTAAAAATATTTAGGTTTCGGAAACATTTTATTTTCATCGCTTTTTAATTGATTAAATTGAAGTAAATTTACGCGCGAAATAAACTTTCATATTTTCGGACGAAAATTTACCATTTGCTATATTTAACTCGACGTATTCCAAATATTAAATTTTTATTTCAAAATTTTATCGTTTAAAATTTCACAAAATTTCAACTAATTGCGTTATTAAAACAGTTGAAATTTACGGGTCGTTACAACTTAAGTCAAATTTAAACATACATCGATATCGTATATCGATATGTGTGTATACAACTTTTTAATATGCACTATATTCAATACTAAATCAACCCAAATGAAATAAATTTTTTATAATTAATATTTCATAAATATTAGTTAATTTAATCAATTTGTAAAAATTATAATTTAATTAAATTAGGTGGTAGACGGAGTATTCAACATTTTGGTTGTATGACTCTTTGGTGTAAATTCGACCAAAGATTAATATCGAACAATTGGAAAATTAATATTCACACATCATCTTAGCTAGTAGTGCGACATTTTGACCAAATTTATCACTTATCTAGCTTTAGTAAAATCCAATTTTAAATATTTTAAGCGCTACCCAGTAGTGACAATTATTTGCACCACTTCTTTTTGTCAAAACTATATCACATTAGGATTAATGGAATTTGGTAATGGTTAAGATTTCAATATCGTCCATATTCAAATTTATAGTCCAAACACAAAGTCCTTGGTTTAATAATAATAATTATTATTAATCGTACTGTTGTGGCCAAATACTTTAAATTTGAGTTGACTTAAGTTGACCCCTTGATACCAACCCCATATAACTAAGAAGGCAAATTCTCTCTTAAATGGTGTTTCAATTCCTATACTTCCACTTGACTAACCTAAAGTCGTTCGATGGATGATGTTCCATGATTTATCTATAATCAAAGTAGAGTTTCTATATTGAAGCTCAAGAGCATTCTCAGGTCATGGAAATTGTGTAATACTGTCATATCGATATTTTCTTTTTGACCTTATTTATATTAGCCAATAGAAAACTATTGAGTGAGTCATTCAATAGTTATCCAATAACCATTAGTACGTAACTCCTTGATACCCCCAGTAGCCATAAGTAATACACTGCTAAACATTTGAAGAGTGTTACGTACTCTAGTCTCAGCGGATGCATCGATATCCAGTCTCGATACACCTTGACTAAGAATATTTAAAACATATGCTTATTATAATTTGATAAATTATTCATGATCACAACACATCGTAACTACAATCAAAAAATATACTATTTATGGATTTTCTATTAAATATACTTTTAATTAAATAAAGACAATATAACACATTATATCAAGTATATAATAGAAAGAAAACACCTTATATTTTGAATAAGATTGGTTATCGAGTTAGATATATGTATCAAAATACATAATTGCCCTTAGGGATACCTCTAACTCTATCAATCTCTCACTTGCACTCTGGACCAATTGTGGAAACGTACTCCAACTTCTTCGACCGATTTTATCAAAACTGATCGGGTCGGTCCCTTGGTGAATGGGATACTATTTTGTTTTAATTACCTACTCTCTCAATCAACTCTCTCTGATTCTGATAAACCGAACTATTCGGAGTATGTCTCTCGACTTCTAGTGAGCTCTCAAGTCATTTACAAACTGTATCACGACAATGTTATCATATAACAATGTCATGGGTTACTCGACATTTGGAATCACCCTTAGTCCAGTGATGAATTTGTGTACTTAAATTTGTACATTGCTTTTATTTGTGGCGCTACTCAAGGCGATGTAACTAATCTTTTGTTGAATGAACCACAACCTTTTGTTTGGAACATTTCCAACTTAAAGTTCCTTAAATAAGGTTTGAACATGAATTCGATATTGACATATGATACTCAATATCACTTATGAAGCCTGAGTCCAAATACTTCTTCATAAGAAGTTTGTTCTTTCTATAAACAATTCTCTAGTATTTTTTAAATACTCGAGAACACTCTAAACTATCATTTAGTGATCTTAATTTGAATTTAATATTTTCTTTATGCATCAAATACATCAGAAAATTACGATATTGTAGACAATACAATATTTATGATAATTCCTATTGTCATTGCATAAGGAATCCATCTTACATGTTCCATATTAAACATTCTATTAAGATGTCTCTACATACTGTTTGGGACATTCCCAACATCCTTTATACTTATTATAAAAGACATAATTTGCAAATCTAGCATTGAGTATTAAACAACAAAACTTGTACTAATTTTAACATAAGCACGTTATTAACAATCAGTGGTATGTTTTTTACTTTTAGTTTAGAAATATCTGCATACCTTTTAATGTTATTTTTTGTAGACACACGCTTCCTCTGCATTTGACTGAAAATCAAACTATTTGATATTTCTATCAAAACATTTATTCAACTTTGGTGTTTGTCAAAATGATACTTTCGTATCTAGTCTTATATCATATATGAAAAAATCAACAAACTCGATATCGCTTCTACTAACTTTGAGACAATTTGGTTGTTATGTACAAATAGTCTGTTCTAAATCATTATTTAGAATTTTATGTTTCAACATATGTACTAAAACACAAAGTCATACTAGGCGATAATTTTTGAGTAAAATTTGAATTAACTTGAGCATGTTGGATAATGAATCTATTTTGCTAATTTCAACAATTGAAATTTACGATATTATTCTTATCAATGTGGCTCACAATATTCCTACTACATTAGTCTTTCTCTTAAAGACACATTTTCAGTTGATGGATCATATCCCTTGGGTACAACTATCAAAATAATATTTTTATAATGTACTTGGAATCCTTTTTGGACTTGTGCATCATACCATGTGACAGAGTCAATACTCTTAATGGTTTTAATTGACAAATGAGGATTAACTATTTTCGACATCGATAAAACCTCATATATTCCCTTCAATGTGCGAGAGTACTTATTAGAAACTCTAATGCACTGTGTTCATTTAGATTAGGTTAATTTCATTTCATCCCATGCAATCAATCTCATCTTTGGATCGTATCCAATTCCCTTTTACTACCAACAATTTCCAGAAGAAATTCCTTCGCTACGAAATTGGTATTTCTTTAAACAACGGTTGTTTCTTAGTGCAACAGAATATGTATTCATAAATATTTTATGAATTCCCTTATATATTAAACCGATTTGGTTTTAATTTATAGAATTTATGTTTAAAGCATAAATTGGCCATCCAATGATGATCGTTCCCAAAAGGCCTACTGGGATTGTCCAAACACGATCCCTTATGAACAATTATTATGTATGGACTTTCAACTCGCACAACATGTCGACCTCATGACCTAGGATATCTTGAGGATTCTTATAAACACTTATCATGTATGTTTTTATAAACTATTCTTTGGATGAAATTAAATTTAACCTTGTGTACTACTCTTAAGTACAAGACCTTACAGAAAAAAGTTAACTAAACTTCACTCATCATCAATCATACTTTAACTAACAAAGTTTGAATACTCCATATTGATACATCATTACGTATCATAGGGAGGGGTATTTTTTGAGATTGAATTTTTATTCATTTTTAGGTACGCTTGAATTCTTTCTGATATACTTACCCATTTGATAAAATTGAATCATTTTACCATCTATCACATTGTAACGACCCGGTATTTTTCAACCATTCGCATCCATTATAAGTGTATAGGTAGACACTCATGCCGGAATTGAATTGCTCAAAATACCACGTTGTAAATAAAATTTGGCAAAACTCAGCATATACAATAAATTAAATAATTACAGATCACACACACAAAGTAATATAACAATAATGCAGCGGAAACAAAAGAATAGTAGTTCATGAAGCTACTATATATATATAACAGAGTTAGACAAGATACAACAGAAGTCTCGAATACAATAGATGTCTCAATACAATAATCAAATACAAGATCTGAATACATCACTGGAATCAACTGAATAACTGATAGGAAGATCGATAGATAGCTGGATCTCCAAGCGAAACTCCAACTCCAAAGGTTAGTCTCAAATGCTGTATCACTCAGTCTGACCCGAGCGTAAAGCAAAACACAAAACACTCGAGTCAGGATTAACATTCTTATATTAATAAATCCAACTCAAGTGAAATATCAACTGAAATACAAGTAACTTAAAGGATGTTTGGGATAACCATCCCCTAAGGATCCATTAAAGTATCTACTATGTAGTAATATACGCTATATACAGTAGTGTCTAATTAGTAAAGTATAATCATATAGAAAATAGCGTTAAGGGGATGGAGAACCTTAACACGGTCGGATCTTAAAATCATAATCGTAATAAAGCTCGATATGGTAGGTGACACGGCACACAAGGCAATGCCAGGGTAGATCTACCAATTACGCACACGGACTGATGGATACACATAGCAGCCACTACCGTTCCACCTCGAACAACACTCCCAAATCGAAGGGTGGCCACCAAAAATCACAAAGTAATAGAATGTTATCGAAGAAGTGTGTCCGATACGAGGTGCTACCTCACTGGCCCGAGATCGCTCCTGTTTTAGCCACCTTATGCCAACTCATGGGAGTTGGGTCCACGTATATACCTTAGGATCGTCGCCACCGTCCTACTTCATTCTGGAAACTCCACCGCGTACACAGTTGTCAAAGTGGTTTTCGATATCGACAGAGAGTATGTCCATATCCGATCCCGGTCTCTTTAACAACCAATCGTTATTATAACACCGTGGTCATTTACAAATATATATACTTTTAAAAACACAATTTTTGCCATTTCAAAACATATCCATTACTTCAAAATAGTATATACTTTAAACCAAAATATTATTACTATTTCAAACCCAAATTATCAATGTATTATTTCCATTTCAAAACCCAATTCAATAATATATCATTTCAATTTCTAAAACAATTCAATAATATCTCATTTAAATAAAACGAAATAATTTATAAAGTAAAGTATCAATAGTTTAAATATAATTTAAAATTTCTTTATAAATAAGATAGTTCTTCAAATTTCACAAATCGATTCAAATTAACTCGAATTCCAAAAATTTAATTAAATCAAATCTCAAATCATCAGTTTCAACTCGATTCAGCTTCTAAATAAACCATTTCAAATTATCGATTTCAAATACATATCTGAACCATAAAATAAGCCATTTCAATTTTAATATATTTCAAAGCTTTAAATATTCAATATTTCAAAACTAAATTCGATAAATTTATATACATATCAGATTCACTTAACAATTATTTAGTTTTGAAATATTTACTTAATTATTTCCATAACATTTAAATACAATTTCAATTTACAAATTTAAATAAACAAAATATCCCATTTAAATATATATAAGTTTGAAATATCCATTTAAGTCACCTTTTCAAATTTCAAGTTGTAAAACACTTCTTTAAATTTCAAATTCAATATATTTCAAATCAAACTTATTTAAGTATAATTCTTAAATAAATATAATTTCAATCAATTTCAAATCATTATAAATTCTATATTTGAAGATATAGATATTAAATAAATACTTAAACATATTATTTATCGACTTTATTAAACCAACTTTAATGAATCTTAAACATCAATATTTATCAAAACCATATATTTCTTTTCAAAACCAAAGAAATCATTTTCAAAACATTTATATATAGACCAACGGTGCCTGTATATAATTTTCTATCCTATGGTCAAGTGATACGGATATTTATCATTTCAATCCGCAATTTAAATTATATATACGGGTATATATCTTTTCAACCCGCAATCCCAAATTCAATTCAATGAAAATCGCTTGGGTTTATCATTTCAACCCATAACGATTTTCTCCTATTCTACATATCGTTCGGGTATGTATCATTTCAACCCATAGCGATTCTATACTAATATGGAACTTGCAGAGTGATAACATATATGGTAATAAAATAACAACAGCAACGGGCATATATCAACAATATAAATAACAGATAATGGTGTCAGATGTCACAGGTGAACAGATACAGATAATGACATATATAACAATGTAAATAACTAACATCAGCATATTTCAATTGACATTTCAATTGAAATCAAATTTAATAAATATAAGAACATTAATCATGAGTGATTGCTCACCTTCCGAGGCTAGAGAAAGATTCGACGATAGAGTGAGTTACGATTCCAGGCACGGATTTCAAAGCAAAGCAAGATTGAACGCGAATTGGACGAACAAGGCTGATAATCAAAAATTGATAAAACGAATCAGAACTGGATCGATGAAGAAAATTGGTATAGGTGAACTATATTTGTCTAACTATATATAACTATTTATATATCAAATCATATTCTAAATACAACACTTTTTTTTAAATTAAATATATATATATAAACCAATATACATAAGCTGTTTTACAAAAATCTGGAAATATATATACAACACAATTGACACAGTTTCCATGATATATAACATAATGCAACCTATTTGTCATGGTAACAATTATGCAGATTATATAAATTTACATTTATTTATAAGCTACTGTATAACGCGTATCTATAACTTAATATTATATAAATATATTTTACTTCACTTGTAAAATCATATACGGTTAATAAAACTTACATTACAAAATAAGGCTTATATATAAATTTAAACAACAACCTTAAACTATTATATACATAGTTCACTGATATACTAATATACAAACTGCTACATGCAGATATATAATTTTAACAACTATATAACTTTATAACTGGAAAAAACGATCAACATCTTGATATATAATAAACTGTCCATCTTTATAACCTTATATGCTACAATTTGTGGCTTAAGTACACAAACAGAACTCACGTAAATCTTCACATATATATATACAAGACACATCCTTTTATATTGTCTCTGAAAATATTAACATACATGTAATATCTTTTAAAATTTATAAATTCCAGAACACATTCATTATAACAGTTTTAAAATATATATATATGTATATCAAATTTAACATCAATTTTTTTATAAACAGACCTTATATAAAACTACATATACAAATACTTACTTAAAATCAACATACTTAAAACATATGTACATATATGACCGCACGTTATGTATAAAACATATCTACTTATGTGTATCGAACCAATTATTGACCAGAATACAATACACACATAATTAACTAACTCAATATAAAACAGACCATATATATATAATTATAAAATATATAAATACTAAACACAAATATACCTATACAAGTGAGAAGAAGTGGTGGGCACGATGTGGCTATCGGGATGGTTGCTTGGAGGGGATGGCTCCGGCCTTGGGTTGCGTGCGTCGGAAGGCAAGGTTGCACGCGGTGGGGCGGGATTTTATAGGGCGGAGGTCTGGGACAGCACGCAGAGGCCAGGTGATGATAGCTTCAGTGGAGGTGTTTGTGCAACGAAGAGGAAGGTTGTCAGGTTATTGCGAGTTTGGAAGGTAGAGGCACAGATCTGTCAGGTTGCTGCTGTCAGGGAGGGTACGGGTGGTCACAGCAGGTCGGAGGGAGGAGTAGCGAAGGCGGTTGGGTGAGACTGACATAGGAACGGAAGGAGTGGGCTGCTCACGGTGGTCGGAAATGGAGGCCGTGCATGGAAGGGCCAGGCGGAGGCTGAGTTGATGGTGGAGGGCAACGGTGCAAGTGGGAGGTGGGTACGGCAACCTCTGGGTGATCAGTACTTAGGTTTTGTCGAGGGGTGGAAGGCAAGGCCAACGTGGAGTTCGAGATGGCGGAGGAGGTGGTCGGTGATGACTCGGCATGAAGTGGGAGGCTGCTAGTCTGCACGTGGGTGGAGGCTGCGGAGGATAACAAAGAAATGAAAGGTGAGGGAAAAAGTGAAAATGAGAGGTTAGGTTTCAGAAGCAAACGAAATGAAGGAGAGAGAAAAATATATTATAAAGCAGATGGAATAGGAAACGTAAAAGTGAGTAACGAATGGATGCAAAGGGTATATACGATAGATATTCAAGGGACGGAGATAAAGAGCGGAAATTTGGGCAAAAGGAACGGCTGAATTTTAGCAAATAAATTATTAAAGTAATTAATGGGTTGATTGTACAGCAGGTTTCAGATTTGAAAAGGCACTGGTAGTAACGGTTGAAATTTGTGGTACCGATAGGACGTACCGTTTTCTCGTTTCCGTCGCGTACTGAACCTCAAAATACTAAAATAAATATACCATAAAAATCAGCATGATGAGACGATCAAAACGATATACAGATATTAGTGGTACGATCATCCGACCAAAAGTCGATAACCGGTACCAGAAATGTTGCTATTCTGCCAGAATTAAGATAAACGGAGCAATAGAAGTTCAAATTTGGAAAAACGAAAGACGACATCTGACTCAGAAGAAGATTTAGAAATTTTCTATAGAAAAATATTCAGGTTTTGAAATAAATTTATTATCATCAATTTCAACTGATTTAAATTGAAATAAAATTACACAATAAAATAAACTTCCAAATTATCTGATGAAAATTTACCAGTTGCTATGTTTAAACATATGCATTTCCAATATCAAATTTAAATTTCAAAATTTTATTGTTTAAAGTCTCACAAAATTTCAATTAAATATATAAATAAACAAATAAAATTACCTAAAATTTACGGGTCGTTACACTCTCCCCCACTCAAAACTTTTCGTCCCCAAAAAGGAAGGAGGTAGGAGAGTAGAAGCAACCAAAAGAAAAAATAGATTAAAAGACAAGATAAGACAATTAATTTAAACCATATAATTTCAAATTAAACTAATTAATATTTAACCATTTGATTTAATCCATTTGAGTTCACTTAAGTTAAATCAATCTATCTATTTCTAAATTCATTATCTTATTATCTATTCATCCTTAATTAACCATTTCTAAATCATCAATTTGTATAATCATTTATTATACTCATATTTTATTCAACAAATTTAATTATTTTATTCCTAATTATTATTAAGTTTATTCCACTTAATATATCTTATCACATATATTTAAACCACATAAATCAATTTAAACCATAAAAATTTCAATTTAAATTAATTTATATTCAAAATTGATTTTAAATTCAAGGTATTTCCATAGGTTAATCTAATTTCAATTTTATTAATTCTTTCAAAACAGATTTATTTGTCTCATCTAATATTCAATTAACTTATTATTCTATTTCTCTCTATTAACATCTTTATAATAAAATTTAAGTGTATACATTTACTATAACACTCAAATCTTTCCTTAAAAAGTCATTTTATATTGTATATTATCCAATTACGTTTTTAAATTCTGAAAATTTTAGGTAAGTTATGTTGAGATGTAATCGAGTATTATACAAATAAAATTTTCTAATTTAACTATTCCAATTTAAATATTTATTCAGGAATTCAAGATTTAAATTTCCGATTTCAATTTAAACCATTTAGATATAAGTATATATACTATATATATCAAATTAAATATATGATCATATACCAATATATATATATATATATATATTATAAATCAAGTCATACTTCGGAAATTCAACTCAAATTAATTTTCCAAAACAAAAATGTAGCAAAGCTACAGAATGGTCTCTCCACTTCGAAACTCGAAAATGAATGTCGATGATGCGGCCGCCATCACCGAAATTATTTTCCAACGACAAAGAGAAGAGCACTGATTTCAACATTTAAAATTCTTTGAAAACCATTTTATTCGAAAATACTTTAAATAATATACATTTTAAGACTTTAAAACAAAGTTTGAAATCACCAGAAATTTAATTCTTAAATTCTCAATTTAAATTCATTTCAATTCCAAATAAATTTATAAATAATAGTTATTTTGCAATAGTCAATGACTTATGAAACAATAAAATGATAATCAAATATTATCATTTTCAACAACCAAATTATTTAACTTTTAATTCAAGAAAAGTTTTCTTATATATTTATAATATAATCATACAAATTTATTTCATTTATCAAATTTGAAAATTATATTGTGTCAGTTTGCTTTGTTCAAGTGTTTTGGGATTCCTATCGATAGCGTTGATCAGACGAATCGATCGAAAATCCAAACCAACATCAACAACTCAAACAACACACTATAAACATAAACTATTTTATATTAATTACAAATACACTCCCTCATACGATGATTCCTGAATTGGATTCCAACACAAGGATAGAGGTCCAAATATAGAGGGACTCTAATCAAAGAGAATTCTAATCTAAAACAGATAGGCTCGAAACGAAGGTTAGATGATTGCATTTCAAACAGGAAGATGGATAAAGTTGTATAAATCGCGGGCAACCTTAACCGGGTCAACAGTGACTTCATAGATAAGATCGATGTAGAATTCTGAAGCAAATCGACATTCGATTACCAGAGGTAGAATTCAGGTATAGCCTAAGATAGCAGCATCGTAAACCGAGGATACAGAAATCTCCGGTGAATCAATACCGATTATAAAGGAGTTTCACCCCAGTACAAATTATTCGAAGGTTGGCGAGACCGCCGATTTATTATAGAGATCATTCGAAGTGGAGTTATGGGATACTCCAGAATCAAAAGACATGAATGGGGAGACACGAATGGACTTTGGAACCGAAGTGAACATTCCAAAATTCAAAGGAACCGAGTCAAAGAAGAAGGAATTCAAGCTCGAACGAAAGTGATTATGTAACTGAATTTACTACATATGCTGAGTTTTGCCTAAAACCAAAGCTCTGATACCACATGTAACGACCCGGTATTTTTCAACCATTCGCATCCATTATAAGTGTATAGGTAAACACTCATGCCGGAATTGAATTGCTCAAAATACCGCGTTGTAAATAAAATTTGGCAAAACTCAGCATATACAATAAATAAAATAATTACAGATCACAGACACAGAGTAATATAACAATAATGCAGCGGAAACAAAAGGATAGTAGTTCATGAAGCTACTATATATATATAACAGAGTTAGACAAGATACAATAGAAGTCTCGAATACAATAGATGTCTCAATACAATAATCAAATACAAGATCTGAATACATCACTGGAATCAACTGAATAACTGAAAGCAGGATCGATAGATAGCTGGATCTCCAAGCGAAACTCCAACTCCAAAGGTGAGTCTCAAATGCTGTATCACTCAGTCTGACCCGAGCGTAAAGCAAAACACAAAACACTCGAGTCAGGATTAACATTCTTATATTAATAAGTCCAACTCAAGTGAAATATCAACTGAAATACAAGTAACTTAAAGGATGTTTGGGATAATCATCCCCTAAGGATCCGTTAAACTATCTACTATGTAGTAATATACGCTATATACAGTAGTGTCTAATTAGTAAAGTATAATCATATAGAAAATAGCGTTAAGGGGATGGAGAACCTTAACGCGGTCGGATCTTAAAATCATAATCGTAGTAAAGCTCGATATGGTAGGTGACACGGCACACAAGGCAATGCCAGGGTAGATATACCAATTACGCACACGGACTGATGGATACGCATAGCAGCCACTACCGTTCCACCTCGAACAACACTCCCAAATCGAAGGGTGGCCACCAAAAATCACAAAGTAATAGAATGGTATCGAAGAAGTGTGTCTGATACGAGGTGCTACCTCACTGGCCCGAGATCGCTCCTGTTTTAGCCACCTTATGCCAACTCACGGGAGTTGGGTCCACGTATATACCTTAGGATCGTCGCCACAGTCCTACTTCATTCTGGAAACTCCACCGCGTACACAGTTGTCAAAGTGGTTTTCGGTATCGACAGAGAGTATGTCCATATCCGATCCCGGTCTCTTTAACAACCAATCGTTATTATAACACCGTGGTCATTTACAAATATATATACTTTTAAAAACACAATTTTTGTCATTTCAAAACATATCCTTTACTTCAAAATAGTATATACTTTAAACCAAAATATTATTACTATTTCAAACCCAAATTATCAATGTATTATTTCCATTTCAAAACCCAATTCAATAATATATCATTTCAATTTCCAAAACAATTCAATAATATCTCATTTAAATAAAACCAAATAATATATAAAGTAAATTATCAATAGTTTAAATATAATTTAAAATTTCTTTATAAATAAGATAGTTCTTCAAATTTCACAAATCGATTCAAATTAACTCGAATTCCAAAAATTTAATTAAATCAAATCTCAAATCATCAGTTTCAACTCGATTCAGCTTCTAAATAAACCATTTCAAATTATCGATTTCAAATACATATCTGAACCATAAAATAAGCCATTTCAATTTTAATATATTTCAAAGCTTTAAATATTCAATATTTCAAAACTAAATTCGATAAATTTATATACATACCAGATTCACTTTACAATTATTTAGTTTTGAAATATTTACTTAATTATTTCCATAACATTTAAATACAATTTCAATTTACAAATTTAAATAAACAAAATATCCCATTTAAATATATATAAGTTTGAAATATCCATTTAAGTCACCTTTTCAAATTTCAAGTTGTAAAACACTTCTTTAAATTTCAAATTCAATATATTTCAAATCAAACTTATTTAAGTATAATTCTTAAATAAATATAATTTCAATCAATTTCAAATCATTATAAATTCTATATTTGAAGGTATAGATATTAAATAAATACTTAAACATATTATTTATCGACTTTATTAAACCAACTTTAATGAATCTTAAAAATCAATATTTATCAAAACCATATATTTCTTTTCAAAACCAAAGAAATCATTTTCAAAACATTTATATATAGACCAACGGTGCCTGTATATAATTTTCTATCCTATGGTCAAGTGATACGGATATTTATCATTTCAATCCGCAATTTAAATTATATATACGGGTATATATCTTTTCAACCCGCAATCCCAAATTCAATTCAATGAAAATCGCTTGGGTTTATCATTTCAACCCATAACGATTTTCTCCTATTCTACAGATCGTTCGGGTATGTATCATTTCAACCCATAGTGATTCTATACTAATAGGGAACTTGCAGAGTGATAACATATATGATAATAAAATAACAACAACAACAGGCATATATCAACAATATAAATAACAGATAATGGTGTCAGATGTCACAGGTGAACAGATATAGATAATGACATATATAACAATGTAAATAACTAACATCAGCATATTTCAATTGACATTTCAATTGAAATCAAATTTAATAAATATAAGAACATTAATCGTGAGTGATTGCTCACCTTCCGAGGCTAGAGAAAGATTCGACGATAGAGTGAGTTACGATTCCAGGCACGGATTTCAAAGCAAAGCAAGATTGAACACGAATTGGACGAACAAGGCTGATAATCAAGAATTGATAAAACGAATCAGAACTGGATCGATGAAGAAAATTGGTATAGGTGAACTATATTTGTCTAACTATATATAACTATTTATATATCAAATCATATTCTAAATACAACACTTTTTTTTAAATTAAATATATATATATAAACTAATATACATAAGCTGTTTTACAAAAATCTGGAAATATATATACAACACAATTGACATAGTTTCCATGATATATAACATAATGCAACCTATTTGTCATAGTAATAATTATGCAGATTATATAAATATACATTTATTTATAAGCTATTGTATAACGCGTATCTATAACTTAATATTATATAAATATATTTTACTTCACTTGTAAAATCATATACGGTTAATAAAACTTACATTACAAAATAAGGCTTATATATAAATTTAAACAACAACCTTAAACTATTATATACATAGTTCACTGATATACTAATATACAAACTGCAACATGCAGATATATAATTTTAACAACTATATAACTTTATAACTGGAAAAAACGATCAACATCTTGATATATAATAAACTGTCCATCTTTATAACCTTATATGCTATAATTTGTGGCTTAAGTACACAAACAGAACTCACGTAAATCTTCACATATATATATACAAGACACATCCTTCTATATTGCCTCTGAAAATATTAACATACATGAAATATATCTTTTAAAATTTATAAATTCCAGAACACATTCATTATAACAGTTTTAAAATATATATATATATATATATATATGTATATCAAATTTAACATCAATTTTTTTTATAAACATACCTTATATAAAACTACATATACAAATACTTACTTAAAATCAACATACTTAAAACATATGTACATATATGACCGCACGTTATGTATAAAACATATATACTTATGTGTATCGAACCAATTATTGACCAGAATACAATACACACATAATTAACTAACTCAATATAAAACAGACCATATATATATAATTATAAAATATATAAATACTAAACACAAATATACCTATACAAGTGAGAAGAAGTGGTGGGCACGATGTGGCTATCGGGATGGTTGCTTGGAGGGGAAGGCTCCGGCCTTGGGTTGCGTGCGTCGGAAGGCAAGGTTGCATGCGGTGGGGCGGGATTTTATAGGGCGGAGGTCTGGGACAGCACGCAGAGGCCAGGTGATGATGGCTTCGGTGGAGGTGTTTGTGCAACGAAGAGGAAGGTTGTCAGGTTATTGCGAGTTTGGAAGGTAGAGGGACGGATCTGTCAGGTTGCTGCTGTCAGGGAGGGTACGGGTGGTCACAGCAGGTCGGAGGGAGGAGTAGCGAAGGCGGTTGGGTGAGACTGACATAGGAACGGAAGAAGTGGGCTGCTCACGGTGGTCGAAAATGGAGGCCGTGCATGGAAGGGCCAGGCGGAGGCTGAGTTGATGGTGGAAGGCAACGGTGCAAGTGGGAGGTGGGTACGGCAACCTCTGGGTGATCAGTACTTAGGTTTTGTCGAGGGGTGGAAGGCAAGGCCAACGTGGAGTTCGAGATGGCGGAGGAGGTGGTCGGTGATGACTCGGCATGAAGTGGGAGGCTGCTAGTTTGCACGTGGGTGGAGGCTGCGGAGGATAACAAAGAAATGAAAGGTGAGGGAAAAAGTGAAAATGAGAGGTTGGGTTTCAGAAGCAAACGAAATGAAGGAAAGAGAAAAATATATTATAAAGCAGATGGAATAGGAAATGTAAAAGTGAGTAACGAATGGATGCAAAGGGTATATATGTTAGATATTCAAGCGACGGAGATAAAGAGCGGAAATTTGGGCAAAAGAAACGGCTGAATTTTAGCGAATAAATTATTAAAGTAATTAATGGGTTGATTGTACAGCAGGTTTCAGATTTGAAAAGGCATTGGTAGTAACGGTTGAAATTTGTGGTACCGATAGGACGTACCGTTTTCTCGTTTCTGTCGCATACCGAACCTCAAAATACTAAAATAAATATACCGTAAAAATCAGCATGATGAGACGATCAAAACGATATACAGATATTAGTGGTACAATCATCCGATCAAAAGTCGATAACCGGTACCAGAAATGTTGCTATTCTGCCAGAATTAAGATAAACGGAGCAATAGAAGTTCAAATTTGGAAAAACGAAAGATGACATCTAACTCAGAAGAAGATTTAGAAATTTTCTATAGAAAAATATTCAGGTTTTGAAATAAATTTATTATCATCAATTTCAACTGATTTAAATTGAAATAAAATTACACAATAAAATAAACTTCCAAATTATCTGATGAAAATTTACCAGTTGCTATGTTTAAACATACGCATTTCCAATATCAAATTTAAATTTCAAAATTTTACTGTTTAAAGTCTCACAAAATTTCAATTAAATATATAAATAAACAAATAAAATTACCTAAAATTTACGGGTCGTTACACACATGTTATTTTATTTACTTATGTTTTATATTCTATGAACTTATCGTTAACATACCATATGCGTATCAAATACACTTGTTCATGTTTGTGAAAATTCATTAATGAATACAATGAAGTACGTGGAACCGTTTTGGTATTAATAGACTTTTGATTACATACATCTATATGTACCTATCCGTAGTGTTCACCAACTATTATGATGCTCATACTGATTGGGTGCTTTGCTCTTAATTGTCTGAGATATAATTCACTGGTACAATATGATTCATAATTATATAATCAAAACAATTATTTCTCAAGACTATGGCTTAGTCTATAGATTCAAAGTAATTGCAAATAATTCAGATACTTTTGTATTCTCCAATGCATCACTTTTGTTATGAAAAAATACTATTATTCTAGGTTTATTTTACATTGCATATTCATAATATTCATATTGAAATAAAACTATGTCTAATTTTCAATCAACACTGAAAAAAGTTATTAATTTATATAAAATGTTTGGCATGTTTTACGAAAACATTGATGCGACCAATAAGTGTTATATGGCATACTCCCAGTCTCATTATTTCCACAATTACTATAACAACGAACAAAATACAAAGCTCCATTTAGCCATTTTGGCTATTTATTCCATCTATTGTAACCATTTTACAATCGAGAGTTTTCATATCATGTAACGACCCGCATTTTCAACCTCATTCAATGCATCAACAACTCTTACTAAATCTAAATCTAACTCTTACTAAATCATGTTTATTTACAAATCAACTCTATTCATAACATGTTTATTTATAAAATACCTTTCCTTTAGATTAAAATAAACAACTCTTACTAAATCTAACTTCTAACAAAATTTTATCACTGAATGCCTTATAGTCAAACTGTGAAACTAAATTCATAAGGTATTCCTTCCGATGCGTCAACAATACTCTACCCAACCACATAGTGAAAAGTTAAAACTGCTTATAAATAGGTCAAGCACAAATCAACAATCAACAGATGAAAGTCAATGCCCATAAATTGGTCGAGCATGACTAAACAAATTAATGAGGGGTAATGAATGAACATCATTAATCCCTACATTAATTGAACTATTCTTTAATGCTTCACAGTTATATAAGTTACCTTATATAAGATCTTTAATTTTCGCAATTGTAATTACTATTAACGCATATGTTTATAACAAATACAAATACACTTTCATATGTACAATACACTAAACTCTTGCTAGACCTTTCCATTACCCTATCCCTTAATGATTCATACCCCACCAAAGCCACGGTTCTCACTTAACCTTCGGTTCCGATACCAAGTGTAACGACACCCCCTTTTCGGTCCCAGAACGTTGACATTAATACATCCATGGTATTCATGTGTCTAGCACTCAAGTGCCAAAAAGATGAACTGTTATGGTAAATAAAACGAAAAAGGAATAAATTAAGAAAGAGAGAACACTACATTATAAAGTCACAAGTGTAACGGTAATATATAACATCAAATAATAATACAAAGGGATATCTTATATAGAAATTTCAAAATTACAAAACCTAAGTCCTATCATCAGGCTGGATAGTTATAACCAGCTATTCTTATAGATACTGATGTGTATAATATAGTAATGCAGTGGAAATAAGAATACCACGGTAGGTGAAACATCCAGCTCGTCTTCTCGAGCTCCAAAGAACATCAATGAAAACCTGCCTTTCTCAAAATACTAGAAAGAGTATGCGAAGAATTTATGAAAATCAAACACCAAGCATTGGACAAAAGTCTGGTATGAGAAACTCAAGAATATGTAGCAAGCATATAGCAGTACTTTTGAGACTACACGGAATGCCATAACGATTACCCCCTCAAAAGAACCACTATCTAATAAGCATATAAGGTGATATAATAGATAATGTCTATGGTGAAGAATATAAATATATAACATAGTCTAAATGGTTACATTGGTTACATTCAAAAGCATATTAGAAGGTACAATTAAAACCGATAAGGAATGTTCTCATAATGGATTTTCCGCAGAGATATTCCCGGAGAACCCGGATCCGAACTACAGGCACAAGGATCTTAAGATACCTTCCGAGCTTCATATATATCTAGATAAATATACCATAAGAAAAACACAAAGGCCCACGCTCAAACATAAACATGCACCATGTGGAACCAAATCTATTACCTCCATCGTGCAACATCGATAAGCATACTCTAGATATAGAGTTGATAATACCCTGTCACGGGTTAGCCAAACCCCAGCCTACTCTATTTTTAGCCATTTTGGATTTCGAGGTCACATTCTGCATCTTTCACACGAGTATTCATCACTCAAACAAAACATGAATCCCCAATTGGATTCCCTTTGAACTGATCTTGAAACCATAGATGGATTCCAGCACCTAGAACAGATCCACTTCCAAGAGATAGAACACATATCTCAGTCTTAAAGTGGTTTTTGATAAGTAAAACACTTACTTATCCAGTCTCTTCAAGACCGAATCGACGAATTTGGTCATTCAATAATACGAAGAATGATCTATTAGAACTTTATATTTTGATGTTTTGCAGTAACAACTATACAAGTATATATTGTATATACTAACCACTTTTGCAGGAAATATAAACTTTACAAAGAGACGACTATATCAAAATGAAGATCAAATTAACGCTACAAAGTACTATCAGCCATAGTGTCTATGTCTAGACGTATAAAGTTGTTAAAATCTCTTCTATGTTGTATGTGTAGAATACAATTGCCAATGATTTTTGTTTGATGATAATAAACATATATATATATATATATATATATATATATTTGTTTAAATGTATTTGTTACTGTACTATTTTATTTTTCCACATAATTAAACAAATATTTGTTGAATAAAATAAATAACTCGAAATTCATATTTAAACAAATATTTTATTACAAATTCGAATAGTACAAATTTAAGCTCTCACTATACAAGTTTCAATTACAACAAAATTTTCACAATACAATTTTACATACATATTTCACCTCACTACATATTCACTCATCACTCGTATTTGATCTTCAAATCTATTCCAGCCTGTATTCAACATCTAAACTATCTGCAAAATAAACACTGAGACAGTAAAATTGAAAAAGAAATATTTTGTAGTGCACAATGAAGTGTGTGTTTTGAAAATATTATTTGCCTCAGTTATTTGGGTTTTTCGTCATCATTCTTTTAATTCATCTTACACGAACAACTTGTGACATGCACAGTGTATCACTGTACATGCTATAAGGTCGTGCACACTAATATACACTTGTTTGTTAAAATATCCGGGACAGGTGAGCATAAGGTCAAACCAAAGCCTAGACTGGGTTCAACTCAAGTGCAAATGCAAATAACAACTTGACATCATATCAGACCAGTCAACTTGAACATGAAACAAGGCAACATTCAGGCATGAACACATAAGGCATGGTTTCAATAACAAAGGCAACAAGAACACACCAACAATGTACAAAGCCATAGCATTCAAGCTCAATTAAAAAAGACTTCAATGGTTTCAGACTAAAATAACTCAGGCATGCAACCAGACCTCAAATGGCACAAAGGCAAAAGGAAAACAACATGAAGACTTAAATTAACATATGGAACCAGACCAGACACAACAAAGTCAGTACTCGAAGTGGATAGTGCAATAGGCATAACAATCACACATGTATATACATGTATAACAGAGAATACAGTGAAGCAGCTGTATGTTATACCGAGGAACATGATCAAAGCATAGTATCAGTAGTAGTTCAAAAAAACAAAGTCAAGGAGCAGTTTTGGTCAAACAAAAGAGTGTTGAAGTGTTCAACTAAAAATTCTAAAAATTGTTTAAAGTCGCAGAGGGTAACAAGTCAAGATTATCTCTAATTCAATTGCCAGCAAAGAATGGAACATCAAGTCAGAAAGTCAATTTTTATCTCAAGTCGTGGGTCATACATTTGAACAAGTCTAAAGAAATTCAATCAGAGGAAACGAATTGAACAAGTCAAGATTCATAAAGTCTAAATTATCTCAAAATTCAAATGCCAAAGTCGTAGGAGCAAAAAGAACGGAACAAAATTCAAACATATTCAACCGATGATAAGATGAACAAGTCAGAATCATCATTAACGTTCAAGCAAGAATTTAATGGCCAAGCGAAATAACTGAAGAAGTTAAACCAAAATATACGAACAAGATTATAGGGTTTCGTTCCCTATAAATTCTCAATTTCATCATCGGCAAATATTAACGAGTTCGAAAACAATAAAATTCGAGCATAATTAAAAATCGAAACGGGGCTATTCACGTACCAAATTCAAAGCAACATCCATTCGAACTCGTCATTGAAGCAACCGCATGCACTCAAGCTAGGGATCGATTGACGGAGCAAACCAGAGTTGAAATCATCACTTCAATCGATTGATATCAAGGCGGCGGCACAAATTGAAAACCCTAGATCACAAGAGTCAAGACGAAATGGACGTGCTAAAAGAAAATAAAAGGGGAAAGTTGTCTTGTGTTATTTGGGCCAAAAGAAAATAAAAGAAGAAAATACACACACGATTTCTTGGAATTTGAATTTTCATAAAACATCACAAAACTTGAAATTCAGCCGGCTGAACCACCTAGCTCAGCCGACTGAATCTGTACATGTGCACATGAATATCTTTGAATATTCAGCTGACTGAATAACTATATTCAGCCGGCTAAAAACTGCCTAAAACGAACTATTTCCCTATTACTTCAAAATCGTTGATTCAGTTGATTGCCACACTCTATTTTGCCAGCTGAATCTATATAATAGCTAGTTTTCTTAAAGGGTGCCTCTTCTTCATGAAGGGTTACATCTCTTAAATCAAGAGTTGTAGTCCTAACTTTTCATCGTTTTCTTTTCACGAATGATTGCAACTATTAAACTCTATATAAAGCAAATTATTTCATTGTTTTCATAAGAAATTCTTTTTTTTTAAGAAATATGTGATCCTCTGAAGTGACCCTCTACTTATTCAATAATTTTTAATGAATTTTCAGTTGAGTTTTTTTTTCATATGTATATATCTCTATATATATATATACTTCACTCGATCACTTCCCATTTAATCATTTTTCCCAAGATTCCTTATTCTACCAATATAAAAATATCAGTATATAAAATCAGATTAGATCATTTATATATATGAAGATATATAGATGACTCTTTGCCTATCAGAGTAATTGAAGTTGGCAAAGGAATTTAATCACACCTTATTTCTCATGTTTCAGAGTTTTTGGTGTCACATAGCCCTTCTTTTCTTGATTTTCTTACTTAAAACTCAGGCTTGATTATAAGATCAAGTAATAACATTTTTCCTAATTTTCTTGCTTTTCTTCTCAGATGTTTAATTCCTGGATTTAAAGCCATATATAATTAGATTCTGGGGTTTTCTAATTTGATACTTATAGTTCTATGCTAAATGAGAGGGTGTTTAAAATAGCTCATTCCTTCTAGTTTGGCCCGGGGTTCCTAATTCATATTTAAACAAATTTGTGTATTAGGTAAAGGTACTCATATATTAATTTTGTTATTTTGCAGGAATCATATGAGTGATCAAGAAACAAATTGAGTAGAAGACCAAGCAGAGAAAACACAATCCATTTAGACAGGGTACAAGTGCAACACACATAATGCCTTAAGACTTAGCATATATTTGGAGACAAAATGATTTAAGCTAAGTTACAAACTAAATTAATACAAATTCTCAGGTGAACTCATCTGGTAGACAACTAATGTTCTTTTTAATATTGAATGGTAGTATCTAAGGTGTTGTTATTAACCAGCCTCAAGTTGGTTATGACCAAATGCATCCCGACTTGAGTCTTATACCTAAATAGAGAGATATGTTGAACATAGTGCTGTGAAAACTACAAGTAATATAAAAATGCATATGGGTCTTCTTCATAAATCAATGCAAGCTTCTACTGTGATTTAAATGCCTAAACTAAGAAATTAGGGGTTTCATTTTCAGGCTTGACATATACTTATATCAATTATAAGCCATGATCATGCATTTCTGATTAACTCAGTTTTGGTTCAACTCAGACTTTAGAAAATTTACTGAATGTCTATATTCCTTCCTTTCTTTAACTATTTCTACTTTGCCTTTTTGAAAACTAGTCAGACTTTTCCAAGGGAGACATGGTCACATATCAAATTATATGACATGATCCCCTACATCATACTTCACCAGAGATTATCCAGTTCAGTCATTTGAAACAGAAACCAATAAACACAGATATGCAATACAAAGGCTTCTACATATTCTTCACTCAGAAAGATAAGCACATGTATCAATCCAGAAAATACTTAAACATAATGAAGTTTTGCTTGGCCTAATTATTACAATATTTCTGCCAAATTCCTTAAGCATTCTAAATGCAAGTGGGTCTTCAAGTATCCATGCTAACAAGTTTCTTATGCTTCCTTTCCTGCAGCAACATCTAGAGCTGCCTCAATAAAAATGAGACACCCCAAATGTCACAAAGCAACAAATAGGGTCAGAAATAAATTTCTGGTATGAGTGAAATCACATGTTAAACATTTTGTAAATTCTTAATGCTACAGAGAAAAACATATCAGTTTAATGAGAACTAATTCATATTAAAATCTGAATATTTGTAAACTTGTCTATCAATTATACACTCAAACAACCATGCATTCATTCCATCCAGATTATTATATACATACTCCTATGAAATTATTTCCAATTTCATAGCCTGACTGATCAATCTCATTTCATTTATTTTTACATTTTGTGTTTGGTCTAACTCCTTGCCATTGAACTCTATGTGTGCATTGAAAAGGGGCTCAGTTCTGTTATCCCTTTTCACAGAGGCCTACAGGACTTTAGCAAGTCATGCACATACCCATCATCCTCCTGATGATGAGCAGATCAAGGCACCATTCCTAAATTATTTTTATAATTTAGAGACCATATTTATTTGTCTTCTGAGAATTTTATTATCTCTTGGAATGCTTTGCATTCCTTTCCTTTTCTCTCATGGGCAATAGTTAAGGAACTACATCAGGGGTTTTTAATTAGCCATAACATGCTTTTCATGCAAAAATACTAAATCCCATCCCAAGGTTAATTTATTCAAATCATATTTCTGAAACTTTCATACATATATATCTACAAGAAGTTTTCCTATATCTCACCTAAATCTGATGAAACCATATCCCATTTATTTACTTTTATTGGGAACATAGGACATGATTTTCCTTTAAGAAAAACCCATAAAAACATAACAACTTATCACCTATGCATGATACTGCATTGTTCATACCATTTTAATATAGACTAGGCATAAGCATAAATCTCATTATTCATACTGCCTGCTATTTTTCTTTGATATCCCATTTCTCAGTAAAACATTCAGTTTATTTCTCACATAAAACTGGATCATTAAATCCACTTCTATGATCTGGATACATGTTTGATTACTTATATTTTAAAACAAAAGACTGAAACAATCTTGTCAAACCAAGACAGATCAAAACTCCAACCAAAAGTTCAATCAAAATATCACCCATAATTAGCATGCATTTATTCAGAGAATAAAATCAAACTGAAAATCATAATAAATTTTTATACATGAAAATAACTTGGCTGCCCTTAACATGGGTCTTAGTGCCATAAATATCAAAGTGATTACCACTCACCTTCCTTTGCTTCTCTC
Organism: Allium fistulosum; assembly: GCA_030737815.1. Classification (NCBI taxonomy): domain Eukaryota; kingdom Viridiplantae; phylum Streptophyta; class Magnoliopsida; order Asparagales; family Amaryllidaceae; genus Allium; species Allium fistulosum. Next base: position 1,297,504,722 of record CM060904.1, on the reverse strand, counting down.
CGGGAGTGCTCAGGTCTGAGGACAATGTAAGTTTATTTTATTTTAATTCTGTTTTCTCCCCCTGGACAACTATTGTTCCTCCCCTGATTTAAATCACTCTGTTAGGGTTTTAAATGGAGGAAAAACCCATTCTGTCCTTACCTTACTCAGGGATTAATGTATGCATTTTTATGGCTATAAGTGCCATTTTCTCTTGGTTTCCATTTTCAGTAAAACAGTTGCCTCATTACTTTTCTGTGTACATGCTATTTGCATGATTTCCTTGCACATCATTTTTATGTGACTCAGCCCTATATTTCTTTTTCTCTTTTCTTTTGTAAGCTTGATTTTTAGCTAACAAATTTTTATTATCTATCTTGCTTTATTAAAAAAAATACATTCATACCTATAAATATTACTTGACTAGTTGATATGCATTTCAATTATAAAGATAAACTATTTTACTACCTAAATACTTTTCTGGCCATATAAATTTATAGTTTTTAGGAGATGTGTGTATTTAAAACTCATTCATACCTTAGTTAAGTTTCTTTTTCTTCTCATTATTTGTTGAAACATTTATTCCCTTTTTAATATTCATTTTCAAATCATCTTATTCTTCAATTATCTTCTATTTACTAATTTTATTATATTATATATTTTCTTTATTTCAGCATTATTTTTATCTCATAAATTTTGGGTCTTCACATACTCTCCTCCTAAAAGGAATTGTGTCCCACAATTATAAATATATATTTTTCTTTTCCACTGTGCAAGAGTTTTAATCTTGATCTAAGCAATTTAAAAAAAAACTTATGCATCCAGAACTATTCAAATATATATATATATATGTTTAAATAGTTCTCAAATTTATTATAATTTCAGGTATACCTTTATGCAGAGAATAGATTAGGATATTTATCCTTCATCCTATCTTCAGCCTCCCAAGTGCAATCATTTCCATCTAGACTCCACTGTATTTTAACCAACTTTATTATTTTGTTTCTCAATTTCTTCTCCTCTCTAGCCACTATGCCTACTGGTTCCTTCTTATAAACCAGGTTTTCTTGAATTTCAACATGTGTAGGGGATTCAAGAATAGTTTCCTTGTTATGCACCCACTTTCTTAATTGAGATACATGAAATACATCATGTATGTTGCTCAATTCCTCTGGCAACTTCAATTTATAAGCCAAAGTTCCTATTCTTTGAACAATTTCATATGGGCCTATATACCTTGGTGATAGCTTTCCAGCTTTGCCAAACCTTAGTATTTTCCTCATGGGTGAAACTTTGAGAAATACATAATCCCCATTTCAAACTCTACTGGCCTCCTTCTTTTGTTTGCATATGCTTTCTGTCTTTCTTGTGCCACTCTCATTCTTTGCCTCACTAATTCAATTCTTGCAGAGGTTTCCTTCACATGTTCTGGTCCAAGCAATACTCTTTCACCTGCCTCCATCCAACATGCAGGAGATAAGCAAGGCCTTCCATACAAAGCCTCAAATGGAGCCATACCTATGGTGGTCTGGTAGCTGTTATTATAAGCAAACTCAGCTAAATAAAGGTGATCTTCCCAGTTGCCACCAAAATCAAGTATGCATGCTCTAAGTAAGTCTTCTAAAACTTTATTAACAATTTCAGTTTGCCCATCAGTTTGTGGGTGGTAGGCCGTGCTTAGACTTAGTTCTGTTCCCATGGCTTCTTGAAAGCTACTCCAAAATCTTGAGGTAAATAGGGTGTCTCTGTCACTAATGATAGTCTTAGGAATACCATGTAATCTCACTATCTCTTTTACAAATAATTGAGCTAGCTTATGAGCATTTCTGCTGGAACTTATAGGGATGAAGTGTGCTGTCTTTGTAAGCCTATCAACCACTACCCAAACACTATCATTGCCTCTCCTTGTTCTTGGCAAACCATCCACAAAATCCATTGAAATGCTTTCCCACTTCCAGGTAGGCACTTCCAAAGGCTGCAGTAAGCCTGAGGGTCTTTGATAATCTGCTTTAACTAGTTGGCATGTTAAACAATTTGCCACATATTTTGCCACTGCTCCTTTCATCCCTGGCCACCAGTAATTTCTCTTGAGATCATGGTACATTTTTGTACCACCTGGGTGTATTGTATATTTTGTTTTGTGATGTTCATCCATAACTTCTTGCTTCAATCCCTCCATGTTTGGTATGCAGAGTTTCCCCTTTTTCCTTAAATAACCTTTTTCATCCACTTCATAATTTTCCACTGTCATGCCTTGTGACATCATATCTTTCTTCTCCTTTAAATCTGTGTCTTGATCCTGCATTTGTCCTATTTTATCAACCAGAGTTGACCTTAAAGAAATGAGGCTTAGTTTTCCATATTCAGTCATATCATTGTGTGCTTCATCTGATACCCCCATTCCTTCTTTTACTTCTACTTCACTAAGGATGGTCAAACCCTTGAATTCAGTCATCATTAACTTTGCCAATTTTGCTTGATGCCTACTCAATGCATCTGCCACTTTGTTAGCTTTTCCAGGGGTATATAATATATCAAGATCATAGGCAACTAGAAATTCCACCCACCTATGTTGCCTCATGTTCAAGTCTTTTTGAGAAAATAAGTATTTAAGTGACTTATGATCAGTAAACAATTCAAACTTAGCACCTAATAAATAGTGTCTCCATAGTTTCAATGCATATACTACAGCAGCTAGTTCTAAATCATGTGTAGCATACCTGGTTTCATTTGGCTTGAGTTGCCTTGATGCATATGCTATGACTTTACCATGTTTCATGAGCACTGCCCCTAATCCAGATCCACTAGCATCTGTATAAACCACTAGCCCTTCATTACCCTCTGGCACTTGCAAAACTAGAGCTTCCACCAGTGCTTTCTTTAGTGATGAAAAAGCTTGTTCACACTTCTCTGTCCACACATAGGGTTGCTCCTTTTTAGTTAACTTGGTCAATGGAATGGCTATTCTTGCAAAGTCTGTTATAAACCTTCTATAGTAGCCTGCCATTCCTAAAAATGATCTCACCTCAGTCACTGATTTGGGTCTATCCCATGACTGCACTGCTATCACCTTAGTTGGATCTACACTAACTCCTTGTTGTGATACAATATGCCCCAAAAACTTTACTTCATTTTGCCAAAATGTACATTTAGAGAATTTGGCCTTTAAATCATGTGTCCTCAGTCTAGACAAAACCAGATGCAAGTGTTTTACATGATCCTCTTCTGATTTTGAAAACACTAATATGTCATCAATGAAAACAACCACAAATTTGTCTAGAAAGTCTCTAAATGTCCTATTCATTAAATCTACAAAATAGGATGGTGCATTTGTCAATCCAAAAGGCATTACCAAGAATTCATATAAGCCATACCTTGTATTGAAAGCAGTGTATTTAATGCTCTCCTCTTCAACCTTCATTTGGTGAAATCCAGAGGCTAAATCCAGTCTTGAGAAAATCCTTGCTCCATTCAATTGATCGAATAGATCATCAATTCTGGGGAGTGGGTATTTGTTCTTGATGGTGACTTTATTTAGTTCTCTATAATCAATACATATTCTTAGTGTACCATCATGCTTTTTCACAAATACAACTGGAGAACCCCAGTTTGAACTACTAGGCCTTATGAAGCCTTTTTGCTCTAATTCCTCCAACTGTTGCTTTAATTCTACTAATTCCTTTGGACCCATTATAGTAGGCTTTTTGATGATAGGACTTGATCCTGGGATCAGCCTTATTTGAAATTCCACTGGTCTATTTTTTTGGAATTCCCACAACTTCCCCAAAAACATCTGGATATTCATTCACTACTTTTTGGTCTTTTAAGGTCAATTCCTTTTCAGTCATACTCCATATTTGATTAAGACAATTTGTTTTGGCTACTTCACTCATGACTATGATGTTTTTACCATTTTCTGTTTTCAAAGAAATTGTAAAATTTTCTAAATTCAAAATTGCTTTGAATTTATTCAACCAATCTACTCCTAGAATAATTCATATTCCAGGATATTTTAACACAAACAAGTCAGATTTAAACATATTTCCTCCTATGTTTAATTCTACTCCCAAACATTTTAATCCTAGCAGACAAGAGCTACCTAGTGGGCTTTGAATAAACAAGGGTTTTTCAACTGTATTGTATGTGAGAGCTAATTTATCCACTATGTCTTGTGATATCAGAGAATGTGTAGCTCCAGTGTCATATATAACTGTGATTGGGTAATTTTTAATTAGAAGTATACCTTCCAATTGTCCAAAGTTTCCCACTGCATTTGCCTTAGCCTTGGCTTCCAGTGCTCCTACCCTTGCCCCTTTCTTGAATTCTGGGCAGTTCCTCTTAATGTGACCTTCTTTCCCACAGTTGTAGCAGCTGAATGGTGCTTTCTTAGCTGCTTGACACCTATTGTTCATGTGTCCTTCCTTGCCACAATTGTAGCAGGTAACCTTCTTCTTAACCTCCCCAGTGGCTGCTCCTTCAACTTTCTTGTCTACATTCTTCTTGTCATAAGGATGTGCTCTATTCTTCCCTTTCTTTTGATTGTTAGTTCTCATGTTTCTGAACTTTTCCCTTGCATTGTCATGTTGTTCAAAAGAAAGAGTAAGATCTATGACTTGATCAAATGTTCTGTCTTTATATGGTAGCATTGCTCTACTCAAACCAGCATTGAGTCCCTGAATGAACCTTGAATTCTTTGATTCTTCATTCCCTATGAGCATAGTTCCATACTTGGACAAACTCTCAAATTTTTGAGTGTATTCAGTCACACTCATTGGTCCTTGCCTCAACCTTATAAATTCCTCAAGCAATGTTGCCTTAGCTGTTGCTGGAACAAACCTTGCCTCAAGCATCTCCTTGAATTGATTCCATGTTATCTCATCTTCTGGCCTTCCTGTAATAATTACTTCCCACCAATCTAGTGCTGCTCCTTTGAGCCTTCTTGAAGCTATCTGCCTTTTCCTTTGATCATTAATTTGCATGTCTGCAAATATTCTTTCTAAAGTTCTCAACCATGTTTGCACACCCATAACCCCTTCAGTGCCCTCAAAGTCCTTGCCTCCTAGGTTTGAGAATGTCTTTAATAGCTTAGCTAATTCCTCATGAGGATTCTCTTCCCTGTGCACTGCTCCTTCTCTAAAGGCCCTCACCAAATCTTGCAAATTAACCATTGGTGTTGTATTGGAGGGTCCTGCTCCATGACTTGGTGGTCTTCCTACCATGATTTGCTATACAATTTTTACATAACTAGTTAGTTTAATTTGTAACTTAATTATTTCAGTAATCTCATTTGTACTGAAAATTGTGTGATGTATTTAGTCTCATAAGAATTTATTTTGATAAGAGAATCTGATCTTTATTTCTGCTATGTTTAATAACATAGCTCTGATACCAACTGAAGTGACCCTCTACTTATTCAATAATTTTTAATGAATTTTCAGTTGAGTTTTTTTTTCATATGTATATATCTCTCTATATATATATATATATACTTCACTGGATCACTTCCCATTTAATCATTTTTCCCAAGATTCCTTATTCTACCAATATAAAAATATCAGTATATAAAATCAGATTAGATCATTTATATATATGAAGATATATAGATGACTCTTTTCCTATCAGAGTAATTGAAGTTGGCAAAGGAATTTAATCACACCTTATTTCTCATGTTTCAGAGTTTTTGGTGTCACATAGCCCTTCTTTCTTGATTTTCTTACTTAAAACTCAGGCTTGATTATAAGATCAAGTAATAACATTTTTCCTAATTTTCTTGCTTTTCTTCTCAGATGTTTAATTCCTGGATTTAAAGCCATATATAATTAGATTTTGGGGTTTTCTAATTTGATACTTATAGTTCTATGCTAAATGAGAGGGTGTTTAAAATAGCTCATTCCTTCTAGTTTGGCCCGGGGTTCCTAATTCATATTTAAACAAATTTGTGTATTAGGTAAAGGTACTCATATATTAATTTTGTTATTTTGCAAGAATCATATGAGTGATCAAGAAACAAATTGAGTAGAAGACCAAGCAGAGAAAACACAATCCATTTAGACAGGGTACAAGTGCAACACACATAATGCCTTAAGGCTTAGCATATATTTGGAGACAAAATGATTTAAGCTAAGTTACAAACTAAATTAATACAAATTCTCAGGTGAACTCATCTGGTAGACAACTAATGTTCTTTTTAATATTGAATGGTAGTATCTAAGGTGTTGTTATTAACCAGCCTCAAGTTGGTTATGACCAAATGCATCCCGACTTGAGTCTTATACCTAAATAGAGAGATATGTTGAACATAGTGCTGTGAAAACTACAAGTAATATAAAAATGCATATGGGTCTTCTTCATAAATCAATGCAAGCTTCTACTGTGATTTAAATGCGTAAACTAAGAAATTAGGGGTTTCATTTTCAGGCTTGACATATACTTATATCAATTATAAGCCATGATCATGCATTTCTGATTAACTCAGTTTTGGTTCAACTCAGACTTTAGAAAATTTACTGAATGTCTATATTCCTTCCTTTCTTTAACTATTTCTACTTTGCCTTTTTGAAAACTAGTCAGACTTTACCAAGGGAGACATGGTCACATATCAAATTATATGACATGATCCCCTACATCATACTTCACCAGAGATTATCCAGTTCAGTCATTTGAAACAGAAACCAATAAACACAGATATGCAATACAAAGGCTTCTACATATTCTTCACTCAGAAAGATAAGCACATGTATCAATCCAGAAAATACTTAAACATAATGAAGTTTTGCTTGGCCTAATTATTACAATATTTCTGCCAAATTCCTTAAGCATTCTAAATGCAAGTGGGTCTTCAAGTATCCATGCTAACAAGTTTCTTATGCTTCCTTTCCTGCAGCAACATCTAGAGCTGCCTCAATAAAAATGAGACACCCCAAATGTCACAAAGCAACAAATAGGGTCAGAAATAAATTTCTGGTATGAGTGAAATCACATGTTAAACATTTTGTAAATTCTTAATGCTACAGAGAAAAACATATCAGTTTAATGAGAACTAATTCATATTAAAATCTGAATATTGTAAACTTGTCTATCAATTATACACTCAAACAACCATGCATTCATTCCATCCAGATTATTATATACATACTCCTATGAAATTATTTCCAATTTCATAGCCTGACTGATCAATCTCATTTCATTTATTTTTACATTTTGTGTTTGGTCTAACTCCTTGCCATTGAACTCTATGTGTGCATTGAAAAGGGGCTCAGTTCTGTTATCCCTTTTCACAGAGGCCTATAGGACTTTAGCAAGTCATGCACATACCCATCATCCTCCTGATGATGAGCAGATCAAGGCACCATTCCTAAATTATTTTTATAATTTAGAGACCATATTTATTTGTCTTCTGAGAATTTTATTATCTCTTGGAATGCTTTGCATTCCTTTCCTTTTCTCTCATGGGTCAATAGTTAAGGAACTACATCAGGGGTTTTTAATTAGCCATAACATGCTTTTCATGCAAAAATACTAAATCCCATCCCAAGGTTAATTTATTCAAATCATATTTCTGAAACTTTCATACATATATATCTACAAGAAGTTTTCCTATATCTCACCTAAATCTGATGAAACCATATCCCATTTATTTACTTTTATTGGGAACATAGGACATGATTTTCCTTTAAGAAAAACCCATAAAAACATAACAACTTATCACCTATGCATGATACTGCATTGTTCATACCATTTTAATATAGACTAGGCATAAGCATAAATCTCATTATTCATACTGCCTGCTATTTTTCTTTGATATCCCATTTCTCAGTAAAACATTCAGTTTATTTCTCACATAAAACTGGATCATTAAATCCACTTCTATGATCTGGATACATGTTTGATTACTTATATTTTAAAACAAAAGACTGAAACAATCTTGTCAAACCAAGACAGATCAAAACTCCAACCAAAAGTTCAATCAAAATATCACCCATAATTAGCATGCATTTATTCAGAGAATAAAATCAAACTGAAAATCATAATAAATTTTTATACATGAAAATAACTTGGCTGCCCTTAACATGGGTCTTAGTGCCATAAATATCAAAGTGATTACCACTCACCTTCCTTTGCTTCTCTCCGGGAGTGCTCAGGTCTGAGGACAATGTAAGTTTATTTTATTTTAATTCTGTTTTCTCCCCCTGGACAACTATTGTTCCTCCCCTGATTTAAATCACTCTGTTAGGGTTTTAAATGGAGGAAAAACCCATTCTGTCCTTACCTTACTCAGGGATTAATGTATGCATTTTTATGGCTATAAGTGCCATTTTCTCTTGGTTTCCATTTTCAGTAAAACAGTTGCCTCATTACTTTTCTGTGCACATGCTATTTGCATGATTTCCTTGCACATCATTTTTATGTGACTCAGCCCTATATTTCTTTTTCTCTTTTCTTTTGTAAGCTTGATTTTTAGCTAACAAATTTTTATTATCTATCTTGCTTTATTAAAAAAAATACATTCATACCTATAAATATTACTTGACTAGTTGATATGCATTTCAATTATAAAGATAAACTATTTTACTACCTAAATACTTTTCTGGCCATATAAATTTATAGTTTTTAGGAGATGTGTGTATTTAAAACTCATTCATACCTTAGTTAAGTTTCTTTTTCTTCTCATTATTTGTTGAAACATTTATTCCCTTTTTAATATTCATTTTCAAATCATCTTATTCTTCAATTATCTTCTATTTACTAATTTTATTATATTATATATTTTCTTTATTTCAGCATTATTTTTATCTCATAAATTTAGGGTCTTCACATCCTCTTAGTAGAGGAGAGAACACACGTATATATATATATACACACACACACACACCACCGATAGTAAAGGAGCTGCCAATATACCTGGCAGGTAATAAATTATAACACAGAAAATCAAAGATAACAACATTAGGTAACTTCTTGAATGAGCTCCGACAAGATCACCGCCCATTACACCTCGTATCGAACTCCGGCAAGGCCACCGCCTGGTAATAAAGTGTAAGAAGTACCCAATATAAGGCATAGTGCATTCGAGTGAACAACTGGTGGCTCCACAGGAGATCAACAAGCGGCACCACTAGAGAATGAACGCCTCACAGCTAGCATGGATGATCCAGAGCTAAAATAAGAAATCTCTCCTAACAATAATCCTACGAGCATCGTCCTATAATCCTGGCAACAGCAACCCTGAAACCTTATGAATAACATTTAGCACCACTTATAGCCTAAATCTGTACCTATAGATGAAAGTAAACAAAAATATAAGAATAATACACCTATATATGTATATAAGTAAAAATTATATACATATATATGCATTAATGAAATAAAAGTAATAAACTAGAGTTAAAACTATAAGATATCACATAAACTATAATAAGAGTTATACTAATAAAAGGGTCAAACTCATTATGTAACATCTTAACTTACATATATGTTATGAGATAGTGATCACGAAATCAAGAGGCATAAATATTAATATTAAGCTCCTTTGATCAAAAGAACATTATGATGATCAGCAAAATTTTCATCTGAATTCGAATAAATTCTCACGCTGTAGTTATTAATATTAAAAATTTCGTTTTTATGTTTAAATAATTCAATGCTTTTCCTAACCTTATTAAGATATTCATTAAAATGATTATTTTTAGCCAATCTATATTTTGGATTTGAGATCCAATTGAAACAAAATGATGCTATTGTTATTACCAATCTATTAATATAACTATTTTTATTATTAAATAGCCTCTGGTTTCTCTTAAACCGAATATACCAACATATTATGGTGAATAGAGTTTCTAGTAAAAATTTATTTCCCTTTTTAAACTTACAACTTAAGTTATTCCAGTAAAAATCACAATCAGTAACCTTAGTTGTAAGAAAAAAGTTAAAGATGTTAAGAGTATTATTAAGAATGTAGCAAGTATTCTTACAATCGTAATATATATGATTAATATTTACAAAATACAAGTTACAAAAAGTACATTTATTATCAAGTGGCAAATTCTTTCTTTTTAAAAGTTCAATGGTATTTAGCTCTCCATGCATAATTAACCACATATGGATCTTAGCTTTTGGTGGTACATTTGCTTTCTAAATAAGAATAAAAGAGTTGTTAGTAGTGCCCGAGAAATTAAGAAATTTATACAATGAATTAGAAGTGAATTTCTTACTTTTATCCCATTCCCAGTTAATAATATCACTTTCGTTATCAATATTATATAAATTCAATCTTGCACATAATAAAGAAAATTGTCTAAGAGTTGTACCTTCTAAAATTCTATTAAAACTAAAGTTTCAAGGGGGATCATTATCTAGAGAAAAAACATCTTTAATTAAAGTGTTTTTAAAGTTACAAATTTCAATAAGTTCTTTAAATTCGACCCTAAGAGGAATTATTGATAACCAACGATCATGCCAAAAAGTAGTATTTTTTCTTGGATAAACAATCATATTAGTACCAAGGTTATAAATATCATGACATTTTAAAATTGATTTCCAAAAATTAGACAATTTATTGTTAACAGAAGGTGTAATTTGGTATAAATTATTACTACCATTATAATAATGTTTAGAAACAATTTCTTTCCAAATAGAATTATCATTTATATCCTTAAATTTCCACAACCACTTCCCTAATAAAGATAAATTCATGCTATGTAAATTAATAACGCTTAGTTCTCCCTCCTTTTTCGGTTTACAAACGGTTTCCCAGTTAACTAAAATTTTAGACTACTGCTAGGATTATCACCAATCCATAAAAAGTCCCTTCTAATTTTATTGATCACCCATTCTGAAAAAAGATGCATAGATATCTAATAAATTGGAAGTGCAGATAAAATAGAATTGATGAGAACCAATCTACCCACTCTTGATAAAAACCTCCCATTCCAATTAGAAATTTTATTTTTAATTTTATCTATTATAATTAGCCAGTCATCATGTTTAAGCTTAGTTGGTCTAATCAAAAATCCAAGATAATCAATAGAAAAATTCATGGTTTTACAATTTAACGTATTAGCTACTTAATCCTTAATCTTATCAACGTCATTTAAAACTAAAACCGAACTTTTATCAAAATTAATTTTTAGACCTGAAAGAAGTTCAAAGCTGTATAAAATAAATTTAAGGGTAATGACATGATTAGGTAAATGAGAAGTAAATAATAAGGTATCATCCGCAAACTGAAGAACAGAGAGTCCATTACGTGAAATTTCGCTACCAACGCACCTAAAGATCCATTACCAATAGCTTTTTTAATAATCATAGCGAGAACATCGGCAGCTTAATTAAACAAGAGAGGTGATAAAGGATCACTCTTTCGTAAGCCACGTTTAGACTGTATTTTATTCCCTAAAATCCCGTTAACCATTATACTTGAATTACCAGTTTTAAGCAATGCCACAATCCAACCAATCCATTTACGACTAAAACCTCTAGCCAGTAACATATCAATTAGAAAATCCCAATCAATTGAGTCAAAAGCTTTCGCAAAGTTAAGTTTATAAGCGCACATGTGATTTTATTTTTACAACAGTGATTAATGTACTCTTGAACAACAACAACTCCATCCGTGATATTTCTACCCTTAATGAAAGCGGTTTGTGAACAATCAATTAAATCATTCATTCTTATACTAAGTCTATTCGCTAAAACTTTTGAAATAAATTTAAAAGAACAATTAATTAAAGAAATTGGTTTAAAATCTTTCAAATTGTTAGCACCGATTGTTTTATGTAATAAAATGACATTTACAAAATTAAATCTTCCTAATTGTAGTTTCCCATTATAAAATTCGTTAAACATGTTAATTAAATCAAATTTTAAAACATTCCAAAATAGTTTGTAAAATAAAATAGGAAAACCATCGGGACCCGGAGCTTTATCACTAGGAATATCGTTAATAGCCTTAAAGATCTCCTCTTCAGAAAAAGGATTATCAATGCCACTAATATTAATTCTAAACTCAATAGGATATTGTTCACCATCTAACGTTTATTCTATGCTTGTTTTTATTGCCAAATATATGCCTATAGTAATCAGTAAAGGCCTTATTAAGACCCCTTTGATCAACCAATTCCACATTATTCACAAAAACATAATTTATAGTGTTACCACGTTTTCTACCGTTAGCCATATCATGGAAAAAAAATTGTATTATTATCACCTTCATTAATCCATTGGATTCTAGATCTCTGTTTCCACATAACCTCTTCTTTTTCTAAAATTGATTTAAGTTCTTCTTTTAAATTAGCGAGTACATTACGCTCTCCAAGATTTAATTATCTAGTTTCTTCTATCTTATTAATTTTAAGCATTTCAGAGAGTTAATTATTTTTTTTTAATTTTAATGCTGCCAAATACGTTCGTATTTTAATTTTTAAGAAAATTCCTAAGACCTCTAAGTTTGAAAACAAATTCTTTTGCTAAATTATCCATATTTCTGTTATTATAAAAATTCATTGATATCCATTTATTTATAATTAGATTAGAGAAGTTAGATTCTAATAACCACATTTTTTCAAATTTAAAAGTTTTATTAACAATTTTATGATGATCACATGTAAGAATGATAGGACAATTGTCAGAAAACGTATATGTAAACCAATGACCTTACAAATAGGAAATTTATCTTCAATTTCGAAACTGATGAAAAATCTATCTAATAGAGCCATTGAAGGGTATTCCCTAGTATTACTCCATATGAATTCTCTATTAGTTAGTGGCAGTTCTATCAAATTACTACTAATAATAAATTTATCAAATTCTTCCATAGAAGAGAAATCACCTTCCCGGGGTGATCATTCTCCTAAAAAACGCGTAACATTGAAGTCACCACCCATAATCCAAGATCCAAGAGCGAATGATCTAAATTCTAGACATTTGCTCCATAGAACAACGACCAATTTTCGAGTTTGGTCCATAAACGTTGGATATATTTAATAAAGAGTTATCACTAAGGTTAATGAGAATAATATGTAAAGAGTGTTACTTAGGAATAGTTTGAAGAAGTTTAAAAGAATTATTACACCACCCTATAAGTAAACCCTCAAACGCTCCAATTAAAGGTAAACAAGCTCATGTCTAAAATGATAACCTATTTCGTTTCCTGTAAAAGAGCAATATCTATGAAATAATATTTAAAAAATGCTCTAATTTTATCATATTTATTTAAATCATGAAGGCCCCTAATATTCCAGCTAATAATCCTCATAAATCAAATGATCTAACCCTCTCTATTTCCCTACTCCTAATGTAAGCAGTATCTACTTCATCATTAGTAAAAACAAAAGTGGTATCCCTAGCTAATTGACATAATTCACTGGTGGATAAACTACCTAGAGCATAGGAAGAATAGGTACTACCCAAAACAGAAACCATACCTGAGCTTGAATTCGTAGTGCCACTCATAGAACTCGAATCAGGTGACTCATCCATAACCAAGAATGACTGCTACGGACCCTGGCAGTACGACGAACAACACCATTGGCATCAACTGATTTCCTACGCCTACCTCTCTTTGTCGATGAAGACAAATGTGAAGCTAATTTAACAGTATTATGTTAATTATCGAATACTGTAGAAACACATGATGCACCCTGAACAACTTCCTTTTCTTTATAATCATCATTTACAAGAACACCAAAATTCCTATCATTTCCGGCCACTACGTGTAATACATCCTTATTCGCAAGAAGAATATTATAACTCTCCACTACAACAGACTTCATCGAATTGCCCACCATTACAGCCTTACATCATTAACACAATATATATCCCCATCCAATATAATATCCTTGTGCATATCATCTCCATCCAATAGTAAACTAGAACCTGTCAACCTATTCACCGCTGTTTCATCTAATTCCCCAACCATATCACAAAATAGAACATCATTAATAATCAAGTTATTTAAAATAACATCATCAACACTGTGCATATCACCACCTAGAGAATCAATATCTTTATGCACAGTACCACATATTCAGTAATTTCACAAACAACATTATCCTCTTCCAACCATTTAGATGAACCATATCTATCATCAGAAAAACATAAGAAAATCCTTCATCAGCCACCTTAATAACATCTCTACCCTCAACATCCTCATTCGAATACTCATAAATTACATTGCACTCTTGAACCATATTCGCAACTCTGTCTTCATATACTCCAGTAAGTTAAGACAGTCAATATGATTATCCTTGTGCATACCATCTCCTAAGAATCAATATTCTTATGCACATCCTCACATGATTTACTGGTTTCACAAGGTACGTTTTCTTCCTCCAAACCGTCAAATGAAACATTCTTATCATCATAGACATGAGAAGCAATGATCTGATTAAAGCTACTTTTAGAAACTCCTTCACCAGCCACCTTATTAACATTTCTACCCTTAATAACCTCAATCAAACAGACATAAGATACATTACACTCATGAAATAAATTTACAGCTTTTTCCTCACTTACCAAAGGTTCAACAGATGAAGGTACAACAACAGTACTAACATAATTACATTGGGTACTCACATCTGCTTCTTCCAACAATTCAGATTTCTTTCCTGCATCCTCCAATGACTTAAGACAGTTAAATCGATTAGCAATGACCAAAAAACTCCCTACTTCACATGATTTAATTTGGAGTTTTTGCGATGAACATTAACAAACTCTTTGTTTAACTCAAGGAAATGAAATGTAGAATCAAAATCTTCCTTTGAATAGTCTGTATACTCATAATCAAATATAGGTTTTCAGAGGATGAAGATCCAATATACAATGCAAAACAACAGGATCTAATAACAATGGATCAGAAAAATTAAACTCCTCCCTTTGAACTGCAATAGAAATATTTGAAACTTTCTTAACACCTTCCATAATATTAGAAACTCAATCATTCCCATTAGAAACTGGCAACATATCAATGGCCGATTCATTACCATCCAAAGAAGAAGCATATTTCCCAAAACAACCCTCTGGATCAACAAATTTCTTTCTCTAATTTTTACTAATATTAATTGCATCGATCACATCAAAATGTTTGAACAATTCCTCCAAGAATTCAATTCCTTCCTCTATATCCATAGGTGATCTAACAATATCCTCTTGAGTTTCATACAATTTAAACAAAATGAAAACAATGATTAGGGATAGAAAGATTACTTCGCTTGCCAGGAATAGAACCAAATTTCATCGAACATTCGATCTTTTTATGATCAAAGAAACCGCACTTAAAACATCTAACTAGATTACTATGATCCTTAGCCAAATGAGAGTAATCCTCGCATCAAAAACATATTCTCCTTCCTTTTCTGGAATTGACCCATTTCTTGGATATAGGTTTCTGATAGGAAAGTTGAGGAATAGAAAATTTAGATTCCTTAACCACCTGAGTGGGAACGATTAGTTGAAGGAACGCGATCAATAAAAGAATAAGAATTGTGTGATTTAGAATAGAGAGAAGGCTACGAGATTGAGAGAGATGGATGTGAGGTTGAGAAAGATGTATGCGGGAACGAGAAAGCTACTGTCGCCATTTTTTCTAAATTTCTTGATGTAAAATTTCAAAATTTTGTTTATATTCCGTTTTCATAAGAAATTTTACTTGCAATTATCTCTATCTTTACTATTGAACTCTCAAGCATTCGGTTCCAAATTGGTTTATATTTTTGATCACATGATTATTCAAATATTTCCTTATGATCAAAATTACTCCCTTTCTTCACAAACTACATGATATACATTAAAGGAGGAGATTAAAGGAAGGGTGTACCTTATTGACTTATCAGTGCTATTCAAGGGCATACTCAGTCAGATACATTTCTACTATTTATAGTTGAAGTCTTGTTATAGTATCCTTAGGCGGTTGAAGACCTATTCAGTCGTCTAGGCGGTTGAAGTCCTGTTCAATTGCTCAGGCAGTGTAATACCTTTTCCTCTGGGTCAGGTGAGGGTATCGATTAAATCCAGAAGGAGTCTGGGACTGGACGTAGAACGGGAAGTTCGAACCAGTATAAAAATCTCTAGTGTCATTTACTTTATTACTTTTACTTTTATATTATATTCCACATAGTTTAGTTAATATTTCATATTACACGATCCTTAGTCACTTTCATGATCGCATATGGAAACCAAGTCTCGTATACTTACCATGTTTTCAATATTTTCATCTCAAACCAACCTTTGGTCAAGGGTGAAGCCGATAGGTTAGAGCTCTATTGCTCATATCCCTACCTGACCATCAGTCTTAACTCCCATAGACAGACAATCCTACTTCATCGGCTTTATATGACTAAATGTTTTCCATAAACAAATAAACATACAAAGCACGATCAAGTCATACAAAGCACGATTAAGTCACATAAGCGACTTCCAATCCCCTTTTTTTAATTAATTTTTATTAATTAAAACCTCTTTTATTAGTAAACTTCTTTTATCTAATAAAACTTCATTTATTGTTCTCTATTATTCATCTGTACTCTTTTCAATACTTCAATAAGTATTCATATATTTATCCCAAATAGTATAAGTATGTTCACAAATCATTAACAAAATTTCTTACTTTACACCTTTGCTTTTTCTATCTTTTACCAAAAGATCCCTTACTTATAATTTCCTTCAAAATATCCTTTCCAAAGATCTAAGTACTTTCGCAAAACCAATCAAAAAAAGTTTAAGACTAATGTTACTTAAATATTTTCACTACAACCCAAAACCATTTCACTTATACTTATCTTTAAAACATTCTTTTAAAGATCTATTTATATTCATAAGTATAATCAAAATGGGTTAAAGATGAATGTTATTAACACATTGTCACAACAAACCCAAAACTATTTCATACTTATATTTATCTTTAAAACATTCTTTTAAAGATCTAAGATAATACTTGGTTAAGTTCGATAGTTGACTAAGTGACTATCTAGTTAAAAACGAACGCTTGTATAAATCATGGTTCGTGTACTTAACTCGTTTCTGACATTCCAAGTTAACTATTCCTCTCCAAGGGTGAAGCCAGGTTAGTTAGAGCACTGGTTGCATATCAAAGCCTTGCTTAGACACTTCATTTTTGAATCTCATAAATAGATAAGTCTACCTCGTCGGCTTTTAGTGTTAAGTATAATATTAATGACTTTAGTACATGAGTAATAAAAAATATGATTAACACATTCCTAATTCCTGACTTAACTATTCCACAGCTAATAGGGAAGCCAGTAGGTTAAAGCTCTATGCTCATATCTCTACTCGACCATCAATCTTAACTCCCACAAAGAGATAAGCGTACTTCATCGGCTTTTAGCGTTAAACAAATTTAATTACTTTTCAAACAATTAAGTAAACAATTAGATTAACATGTTTCTGATATTCCAACTTAACTATTCCTTGGTCAAGAAGGAAGCCAGTAGGTTAGAGCTATATTGCTCATATCCCTACTCGACATCAGTCTTTACTCTCACAAATAGAGAAGTCCACCTGATCGGCTTTTAGTGTTAAACCAAGTCAATTAACCTTTTCAAAACTTATATATAAATAAATAATTTAAAAATACTTTTAAACAAATTTTAGATATCTATGTAAAATATTAATTGAAAGTAACTAATTTATAATTTGATGAAAGCAAGTTTTATAATATAAAACCTCTTACTTTGAAAAAATATATATAATTATTAAAAATATATTTAAAATTAAAACCAACTTCAAAATACTCAAAATAGGTTAGAAAATGTCTCAAAAATATTATTAAAAAAACCCAATTTAGATATCATTTTTAAACACTTAAAACCATAAGCGACTTACAACAGCATTTATAAATGCTGTTAAAGGCCTTTGTTAAAGAACACATTGAAATGCACAATCATTACAACTAGTTTTAACCACTTTAACAAATGATTTAAGACTTGAAAGTTTTATAGTAATTACTACCCTTAGGGTACATAAAACCATGGAAAGAAAATCTTAAGAATATCTTCCATTTATTTATAAAAATTCTCGAAAACAGGTTATATTTACAAAGTGTATTTATAACCTTGTTTTTTACTTCAACTTTCACAACATTGGTTCACAATTCTATAACTTTCCAAACCATTTCTTTACTATCCATTACACCAAAATATATGTAGAGAACAACCGAATCAAATTATCCCAAGTTAAGTTCATAAATCTCCTATTTACACAAGTTAACGTTAAGGGATATCGAAGTGCACTTATAAAGACTATTCTTGCTTCAAACACTTCCAAACATATTTCAATTCAACACACAAGCCAAACAAACAATTAAACATCAAGTTAAGGCTATGTCACATGTTTAAGAGGGTAATAGAGGTGATGTTATACAATATAAAGTTGTCATTTGCTTTCAAAAGCAAGAGGGGGCAAAAGGTTATAACTTTAATCAGTTAATATCACTTTAACTTTATATTTCAAACACAGCATATATATATATACACACTATATATACAAGCAAGATAGTGAGATAAGTCACTTAGATCTAAGCCAAACACATGCTTAAGCGCAATGAAACTCAAGAACACCTTATAACATCAACTTGCAACCACCTTCCTTCCTTCTTCTTGCTTCAAACTTGCCTTTTGCCCCTCCAAACCCCATATTGCTCACGGCCATTCAATGAGAGGGGAGCATGGCTTTTCCACTTAAAAATCTAATAGAATGGAAGGTGTTTCAATATTGTACTAAGGCTTGTGCAAAGTTATACTGTATTTGGAGTTATTTTGCAATTTTTTTCTTTAGAACATAAGAGAAGAAGAAGATATGGAAAAGCTTGGTTTTGTTGAATTTGTGATTATTCAACAAGGGTATGCCCCTCCTTAAATAGGCTTCATAAGTATTGCCTAAGCTTGTTCTCACCTCCCAACCATACCATGGAAGTCTTACCTCAACACATGCCCATCACTTTTCCTTTACATCACTTCACTTCTTGCAAAATACTTTAATACCCTTGACATGTTAATATCTCTTATCAATTAGAAATTTCTAGAGCATTCCATTTGCTTTATGAATCAAAGTGTGTTAATTAGTTCCCAATGTGTTCATTTGATCATTAGACTAGTGCATAAAAGTTCGAAAAACTTATATTTAATAAAATGATATTTATCGAGAAATCGAATTTTTGGTAACATTATTGATTTTTCTTCAAAGAGTATATTGACAACAAGTTTCCTATCATTAGTTATGATTTATAAGGGGGTTAACATGGTTACTAAATCAATTTAATAACATTGAATTGAAGATCCAGATATTTAAATAGTTTAGATATTTAAATACGAAGTGTTCGAAATTTCGGGTCGTTACATTCTCCCCCACTTAGAATTTTTCATCATCAAAATTCACTACGCCATAAATGGCCTTCTGCAACATTTTTGCAAGGTGTTGCCAGCTAAAATGTTGCGATAGATATAAAATTTTGGTCCTACTGCAACGTTGTATTTATGGTGTTACCTTAGCCATAAAAATGTGTTGCTCTAGCTAAACAAGTGTAACATGGTGCAACATTTTTATATAGTGTTGCTATAGATGTATTCAAATTAAAAAATTAATAAAATTAGCAATCCGCGTGAATATGATCCAACGGTCTACATTTAATCTGATTGTTAAACTGGATCACCGTTACAATTTGCCCCAAATTTTCGTTTTCCCTCTTTACTTTTCATATCATTTTCGTTCTCACCCCCAATTTCCAAATCCCTAATCCCTAATCCCTAATTTCGTTTCGAAAGAGGCAATCTGATGCTATTACATTTCTATTCAATCTTCCACTCCAGTATTCAGAGGACACAACTTCGTTTTCTATTCAATTGGCAGTTGAAGTAGTTCGTTTAGCTCCACACCCGAAGTACAAGAGAAGAGTTCGAATCAAGAAGAGGTACCAAGCACACGATCCTGATAATAAATTTAAAGTCGGAGATTACGTGGGGCTTGAAAAGATTAGGCCGATAAGCAAGACCAAGACTTTTCTTGCTGTTCCTGTTGCTACCAGGAACACACCTAAGAGCGTCGACACTATGCCTCTTGAGTTGCTTGAGATACCACTGCAGTCCAATGAAGAGCAGGCTGTCTAATTTCCGGTTTGTTTTGACCTTTTTTTTCATTTTGTGATATTTGATACTGTGGATTTATGCATTTTCTGTATCTGAATGGTAAGTTTCAAAATTTCATCTTGCTTCATGTATTTTGAGGTCTATTGTTGAATTTGGATTGGAGTGGTCTTCCATATTGCACCTTGAAGATAGAATAGAGAATGACTGGAAGAGCTATTTTGTAATGCACTAAAAGTGTTCGATACTTTGTGTGAATGGTACTGTTTTCAAAATGTCCGGTTTCCTGTAGTTTCACATTGATATACTTCAAATTTTTCACTGCATTTTGTTCTTTCATGTTCGAAAAATGACATATCATGTATATATAAGCTTTCTACTGTTGTAAAACCACTTATCTGCACCACAAACATTTGGCGTAGTGTCTGGATGCGGTCGGTGAAGTGATGTAGCGGGCTATGGTTGTTCCAGTTTGGATGCGGTCAGTGAAGTGATGATGGGTATGAATTGTAATTGAATTGAATTGAATTCGTATGAATTTTAATGCTTGAGTAAACGAGTTTGGTTTTTCTTTTGTAGGCTAATTTGTACGAACTGACCTTTGATTCTCTTGTTGATGAAAGGCGAAGCAGTCTGCTTAGAGTTGATGGTCCAAATCTGTAGATATATAGCTTGCAGTGAGAAGCAATGTTGTTTGCTATCAGCCAAGGTGGTGCTTGGTTTTGTTGTGAATTTGTAGTGTGAAAGTTTGATGATGTTTGGGTTGTCGGAATGGGTAATCAGCGACTATGATTAGGCGATTTGGCAACCTGAAGTCGAATTTGGCAACTGAAATAGTTTGTTGGTGAGGCAATTAGAGGAAGGAGGCTGGTGGTTTAGAAGTATGTGTGGTACATCATTTTACGTCGTTTCAAAGAAGGCTCGATCTTCCGAAATCGGATGAATCGGGCGGTGCCCCGATCCCCGCCGGGACTGCGGTGCCCCGGACCCCCGCCGGCGCTGCGCCCGGACCCGCTTCTCGGCTCGCCTTCGGCTCGGCACTCAACTCGCCATATATTTGTCAGTGTCGGTGTCTGTATAAATTGAAACTGCATATGTAATGAGTGAACTGAGTGATGTAGTGAGGAATATCTGTATATGTGAATATTAGTGTTATATATCATTGAATTGTAAAATAGTGGAGTCAGGAATTTGTACTATTTCAAATGTTGAAATAAAATATTTATTTAAATAAATTACTGTTTAAATATTAAATTCTGTGCAATAGCATTTTATTAAATAAATATTTATTTTTATTAAAAAATCAAATATGCTCTACATTGTGGGCCCCACAAATTCAGAAAGTTAATATCTATAGCAACATTTTGGAATGTTGCTACAGATACCTATGGGTGTTGCCATAGACCCAAATAGGGTTCTATTGCAACAATATTACTTATGTTGCCTTAGATAGTCAAAATGTTGCCTTTGAGGTCTAAGGCAACGGCAAAAATTGCATCACCCTAAAAGTGTTGCCATAGACCTATGGCAACATTTTTCGGGCCTGAGCCAACATTTTTTTTGTGTTGCAGAAGGCCATTTATGGCGTAGTGATTCCAACCCGAGCAACAAAAAGAAATAACCATATTGAAATACTCATTAGTATTTAATCACTAGCAAACATGGCTCTTGGATTGTCTGTGTTCTAAAACCTTCTCATCGCACGAGGATGATTAAAAATATATTAAGCGTACCTTATGCTCAAGAGCCTCGGGTTGTTACTTAGTCGATTATTCATGCTAATTATCACCTAAACTCTCTATTAGCCAAAAAAACATAGTAGCAAATATACTAAAGCCTGTACGATGCACATGGACCATCCATATGCAATATCAAATCCGATCACTTGCTCGATCACATAAATTTTACTTCCCAACTAGTATATATCACTTAACAGCTCCAGTCCAGACTCTTATCTGGTTTCTTGATTAGAAACCTTCGTTCTCCTTACATATCCATATACCATGATAGAAAACTTTGGGATCTTATCAAGAATCCATATCAAGTGCTCTCCATTAAGAATACAGTGAAAAATCCTCGTTCGGACTGGTGTAAACTACCTTGAAATCATGTACTCTAATACTAGATCAAGAACATTCTTGCAAATAAAACGATCAACGTACAACTTACATATTTATCCTATTGGTTTCTTAACTATAACAATATCCCTTATCACATTCTTTTACACAAATAGTATATCTTATTAATACTAAAGTCATTTATAAACCATTTCATAAAACATAACTTTAAGTTTATCAACATTTTACAACTTAAGTTCATACTTGTATAATACTCCACTACATCCTAAAAGTATATGCAAAAACATCAAATTCAATTTACTTAACAAGGATTTTCAAAAAATTTAAAACTTACTTTAACTTCCTACCACCTCAATTCATGTGTTGTACAAACTCAACTTTTATTTTTTCACAAAAAAACATTTTGCTTTAAGTTTTATAGAGATTCGAAAGTTTCAACTGCCCAAAATCGTTGAAAAATCCATTTCATTTTATCAACTGAAAACTATCAAACGATATATCATATAATGATATACATATCATATAATCCTAATGCATAGGCGCCATATGTCCATAAAATATCTTAATAAATTTCAATAATATATTAAATGTGATTTACCCAAAAAGGGAAAACATGAAAAGGTTTCATCATTTATCCGGGTTATGCCATACCACCCGAGCACCCTACATAGCATACATACAAAAATTATCTACATTAAAAAGTTCATGTCAAATTTCTTTCCAAAGAAAACTTTAGAACTAAACACCAGGTTTTATATCAAATTGCTTTGAAATAATAATAATACATACATATATCTTTTGTATAACAAATCATACTTTCAGAATCAAATCAGGATCCATTTTCCTAAAACAACCCTGTAGCATCCCCTAGTTAGAAACTTGAAAATTAAGGCCGATGATGCTGAAGTCATCACCGTAATTATTTTCAAGCGACAGAAGTGAGTTCAGTACATCCAATTCATGGCTTTCGGACTTAACCAAAATTATTTCAAAACGGTATCAAATACTTTGTAAATATAATAAGTACCATGATCCCAATTTCATAAATCAATTTCCTGAACTGACTTTCAAATAATACCATTGTTAATTTTTTACAAAATCTTGAAAAACATTTTCTAGGACAGCGGTATTTGAGTTCTTAAAATATCATTTAAATCCTTCTTTATTAATAAACCATGTTTCATAAACTATACTTATATAAAATCACTTTCTTATATAAAATCTTTGCAAAAATGTTTATTTATAAAATACCTTTCCTTTAGATTAAAATAAACAACTCTTACTAAATCTAACTTTTAACCAAATTTTATCATTGAATGCCTAATAGTCAAACTGTGAAACTAAATTCACATGGTATTCATTTCAATGCATCTATAATACTGTCTACCCAACCCATGCAGTGAAAAGTAAAAACTGCTTATAAATAGGTCGATCATAAATCAACAATCAACAAATGAAAGTCAATGCCCATAAACTAGTTGAGCATGACTAAACAAATTAATGAGGGGTAACGAATGAACATCATTAATCACTACATTTATTAAAATATACTTTAACAATTCACACTTATATAAGTTACCTTATATAATTCTTTGATTTTCTCAAGTATTATTACTATTAAGGCATATGTTAATAACAAATACAAATATGCTTTCATATGTATAATACACTCAACTCATGCTAGGGCTTTCCATTACCCTATCTCTTACTGATCCATACCCCACCAAAGCCAAGGTTCTCGCTTAACCTTCGGTACTACCCCACCAAAACCAAGGTTCTCACTTAACCTTCAGTTTTGGTACCAAGTGTAATGACACCCATTTTCAGCCCTCAAATGTCGACGTTAATACATCCATGATATTCATGTGTCGAGCACTCAAGTGCCGGAAAGAAGAATTGTCAGGGTAAAATAAAATGAAAAAGGAATAAATCAAGAAAAAGAGTTCACAACATCATAATCTCACAAGCGTAACAGTAATATATACCATCAAAAGAATAATACAAAGGGATGCTCTTATATAGAAATTTCGAAATTACAAAACCTAAGTACTATCATCGGTCTGGATAGTTATAACCAGCTATCCTTATAGATGTTGATATGTATAATATAGTAATGCAGTGGAAATAAGAATACTACGATAGGTGAAACATCCAGCTCGTCTTCTCGAACTCCAAAGAACATCAATGAAAACCTGCCTTTCTCAAACTACTAGAAAGAGTATGCGAAGAATTTATGAAAAATAAAAACTAAATGTAACGACCCGGATTTTCCATTATTTGATTTTGAATATTTAAATAGTTTTAAATATTGGATTTGGAATATAAATGGATTTTTAATATGAAGTTTATCGATCGAATAGGTGGAATAATATTTAATTTTCAAATATTGTGATTTATCGCAATACGGAAATGGTGAATAATTAAATTTGAGTTGAACATGGATCGAAATGATTTCCAATGTTGATATAAATTCTATTTGAATTATAATTTAGTTAATAAGTTTTAAAACTGAGGTTTCAAGCGATTTCGCAAAATTTTGAAATCGTCGATTAAATCGACGCGTTTAAATAGCGTTTTGGGGCACAGTCTCGAAATTCGACGAAACTAGTTCCATTAGATCCGTAATAGTGTGTTATTATCTGATTTCTAATTTCGTAATGTTTGGATTCACCGTTTGGTCGTACGATCTGAAAACGTCTAGAAATAATTTAATCGAATTTAATTTGAATAGTCATTTTAAAACGCTATCTTCCACATACGATCGAATTAGGGCTCAAAACTTGTTCCATTGCATTTGGAATAGGGGAATAACATTAGAAACGCCAGGTGACACGCCTCGATAGGAGTTCATGATTTTATGTTATTATTAGCGAGATATTTTAAAATTTTTAATAATATATATATTGATTTGACTTTCCGTAAATATCTTTAATCACATCAGCTATAATTTTTTTTCAAACTTTATCCTATAACAGCTGCCTATTCTACGTTTCTTCATATAAACGCTTCCCTCTTCATTTTTAAAGCACAACAGAGAGAAAAAAAATTATGAAACTTTTAAAAATCAAAATATCGAAATCTACTTAATTAAAAAATCTGAAACTTTCTTTAAAATTCTTATTTCAATCTAAGCTGCTCATGGGTATGTTGGGTTGAAGACGGGTCGCTTATTAGTGAAGTCTGACAGAGAGGTTGCATGGGTTTAGCAGCTAGGGTTAGGGATTTCTTGTGCCGTGGTTGATGGGAGGTCGTGAGGATGGGTGGAATGGATTCGCGGTGATGATGTGCACCTATGGTCAAGATATGGGGATGGGCGGCTATCGTTTGGTGGTTGCGACAATTTTGTACTCACTGTCGCTGTGGCAGAGTCGTGAGCAGGGGATGTGATCGAGTTTGACATCTTGATGACGAGAGGATGGAGCTCGAGTGAAGGAAGTTGGGGGCGAAGTCAAATTGGAAAAGTGTGAAGTATTTCGTGATATGGGGGATTGCGTGCATATATTTGCACAGCCATTAGTGTGCATAGGGAAGCATGAACGCAAAGAGAAGAAGGAAGAGATATGGGTCGGGCTGGGTTCGTGTTGTTGGGTATGAACTGAATTTTTTGATTAGTTAATATAAATTTGTTTTTAAGTAATGAAATTCTTATAATTGCAATAACTCGCTCATTATAGGTCGGATTCGAACGCAACTTTTTGCATTGCGTTCATAATAACATATTCTACGAAATGGAATTGATTTGGTGAAAATTGGAGCTAGCAGGAATTTTGGTTAAAATTAAACGTCTGTTTAATTTTAAATTAAACATAACGCTTCGGCAACGACTGAAATCAAGGTGAGTAAATCCCACTCATCTTGGATAATTGGTTGAATTTTTAACAGTTAAAAATTATTTATTAGTTGATTGGATGAATTCATTAATAATTATTATTAGTTGGATGTTATATTATATATATTAGTATATATATTAGTAGTTTGATATATTTCCCACCGTTGGAGCGGATGAGACCCTATGTGCCCCGCATAATAGCGGATGACTCTATAGTATCGCGATCCCGCCTCGAAGCAAGATTGGTATTTTATGTTATCTTACATCTGTGGATGCAGGGAAAGAGGTTGGAGGGATCCAACCGGATTCCTCAAAATTGTTAATTTTAATTTCATATATATAGAGTGATGTATGATATGACTGAATAATCTGTGATAGATTATAGTGTGATTTGAATTCATTGCATGCTATTGTAGCAATGGCCCTAAATTTCAATATTGTGAACCATAAATATTATTTTTGGATTTGAAAGGAAATTGAAAAGGTGATATGTGTTTAAGAGTAAAAAGTTTTAGAAATAGATATTTTAAATAGTTTGGGAGAATAAAGGGAATTTGGAAATGAATATAGAATTGGTTATACTAGATTTTTAAATGAGATTTTTTAATTATGAAATGGAAGTGTAAATCAAGATTCAAATAGCTTCGGATTATAGTTTGGATTTTTTGAGAAATAGATTTATGAATGGAATTTGAATTAGAAATTGATTTATAAATGGATTTAAATGATATGAACCATTGTAAACTGGAAATGAGATTTTGAAGTTTATAAACAATGTTTATAAATAAAGTGAAATGATTATCATGTGATAAATGGAAATATAAATTCATGATGAGAATTTATAATGAGAGGGAAATCGGGATAAAAAGAAATGGCAAATCCTATTTTTGAAATGTGGGGAAAAAGTTATGAAATTAGAAACGTGTTCGATGGATTTTAAATCAAGAGAGATTTATAAATTGGAATTGGTTATATTGGGATTTTTAAAATATATTTTATCAAGAAGTTAAGTTTTGTTTTTTAAAAAGAAATGCTTATTAATTGAACTATGTAATTTAAAAACTATTTTTAGTATGGAAATAGTTCATAAAGTTAATTATTTAAATATTTAATATTAGTTGAAAGAGATTTGAATTTTTAAAAAGCTTTTGTAAATTTATTAGTTTATTTTAAAATGAATTGGGAATGAGTTATCGATGTTTATTTAAAAGTGTTTTGATATTTTAAATAATTACTTAAACATGTTTTGGAAATAAATTATTATTCTAAAAGAAATTATTATCTATATATCTATGATTTAAGGGTAAGTGTTGGTATTTATTTATAAATACTCTCGAGATTTGATCCAGATTTATTGAATGGACGTGATTGTTTTAAGTGAAGTGTTATAATGGTATTTCTGGAAGTTTAGGGAATTTCCAAACTAGTTAGACTCGGAAACTTCGGAAATGAATTTGAATTCATTATAGGAATTTTAAATTGTTAATTGGATTATAAATAAGTGAATCGATGATTTTTGGAAATGGAAAAGGGAATTAATAAAATTTCGAAAATTTATGATATAAGCAGGGAATGCTTCCAAAGTATGGAATATGAGATATGATTTTGGGAAATAGACTTATAATTTTCCTAAGTATTGAGATAAAAGGGTTTGAAGATATTCTAGCGATGAAATGATGTATATAGGAATATCTTCTAAGTAATGAATTGTAAGATGGATCTGAAATTATTTTTAAGTGTTATGTGTGGATTGAAATATACTGTTATGGATATAAATATTTAAAATTGTTTTCGAATATTGAAATATTGAAAGAGATGAATATATATCTTTGTAAAGATATTTTGAAATGAATGTTTTTGGAAGATTTATAAATAAGGCCTAGTGACTGCTTGTGGATGTTATTTGATAGTTAAATAACCTACTATCAAATTTGGCCAAATTCGTTGTGCGTTTCGAAGAGACCGGGATCGGATTTGATTATCCGAAAACCACTTCAATCCGATTTATGCGTTACGAATTGTGATATCGTGAAGCTAATGAAGCCGGTGATTTTCGAAGAGATTGGTTTGTCCAGACCCAGGACAACTTGTATGGATGAATGCTATCATTGCATTGTCGCTTGGAAGGCAGTATTACCATTCTAAGTATGAATGTTATTCTTAAGGTAAACGTAGCCTCAAGCCTCATCAACCGAGAATGACTAAAACAGGGAAGATGCAGTAGGGCTAAGTGGGTCGCACCCAAGTAGGGTATGTTATCACCTTTCTATATACCTTCGGATATATTATATTGTAATTATGGATATGGTTGTGCATGAAAAAGAGAGCGCTCGATAAAGGTGCGAATGCCCGAGGTGATAACATATTTGGTACTACCCAGTAAGGGATAGGTCGGTCCTGTGATGGCAGGGATTGTTAGGTACGATCTTGGTACATTTTTCTAGAGGTGTACAGTGATGGGCGATACTGTAACATTCCCCCTTCTGACCGCCTCCAGTCGGTGATTAAACCAACTCGAAACGTTCAAAAAGACGAATTGTTATTTAGTTTATAAGGTTTAAACAGAATCAGCCACAGAAACACAGAATAATAACACTGAATTAAAACAAATGAGAATTTATTTCATTACTATAAATCTTTTTATATACATCAGAGTTTATACAATTTTAATACTGATACAGCGGAATATCTTAAAACACAATTTTCTCGAAATAAATGATTCTTTACTCTCTCTCTAACTTCGCTGCTCGAAAATCTTCAAGCTGTAAAAAAACTCGGTCTGACCCGAGTATTATATTCAAAAGAAAATAATACACAGGTCAGTCTAATTCAAACCAGTTTATTAGTGCATAGAGGCAATAATACTTTAAATAGACGACAGTCACAATAATTCCCGTCTATCCGATCCTTTTAACAAAGAAATCGGATAACGAAAATTTTAACACTAAACAGTGTTAAACAATAAATCAGCAGATTTAAATCATCAATAGAGATAAATAAACAATTTATCAAATCGACTAAATCAATTTAAGACAATTGGAATTGTCACTTTAAAACCACCAAAAACTCGATTGGTTGCCGTACACGCACGCGTGTATGGCCTCGCCAATACAACATAAAAGATCAATCAATCAAAACAAAGAAATATAAATTTAAAATCAATGCTGAGTGGCTGCAGTACACACGTATTTTTATACACGTGTGCACTGCCTTGCCAACTCGTGTGTGCAAAACAAAATGCACGGCTGACAAATCAAAACAAGGTCAAGGCAATACAACAGAGGTGTAACCAGACTGAGCAAACAGAGGACAATGAATGCAGACTGGACAACATTGAATACCAAGGCAACATGAAACCCAAAACTATCGAGTTCAACTGAACCATAATAACCTGAAGAACATCAATCCAACAGCAATACTGCACAATACCAAGCTACAAAATGCCAACAATGATATGGACAGATGCAGACCACTAAATGATCAATAAGCAAGTCAGGTGAAGAACAATGGAAACACAAATGAATGCAATTAATGATCAACTGCCTCAGACAACAACTATACAACTGATAATCAAAACTGAATGCTACAGATCAAATGCAAGGACAAACAACTACAATAAATGAACAAAGTCTACACTGGACCACCACACAATTATACCAAAGCACAAAGTATGGATGAAGAAACTCAACAACAACAAGACTACACTGGAAAACAAACTACTCTACAAAGACTATGTCGAACACAGGAGTGACAACTATTATATCGAATCAAAGCAAGTGCCATCAGGTTGAAGATACATTATAGTGACAATATAAAGACTACAGACCTCAAATTATACCAAATGAACATGAACCAATGCTACTGGAATAAAGAAGACCAACATATCAAAGCAAAACTGCAATGCAACATCACAGTGACCAAGCCAACAAAATCAAGTGCAAATAACTAAATGCACTTGCAACTGAAACTGTCTCGAAGTGAGGAACAAATACAAAGTCTAATGCAGACCCATATAAATGCACATGTGTATATGTTAGAAGTGCTAACAAGTAAACAAGAATCAATTAATCAAATATGCATATGCAGGCAACTGAGGTGAATGGCATATGTAATAAATGACAGTGACAACTACTTCAGTGACACAGACCAATGCAACATATTCAAGTTAAATGAACATGTACAAGTGAAGGGAGTGGCAACTGCAAAAATATGCAATGAAGTCAAAGGAGTGCAACCGGAAAACAAGCAAAGAAATACAACAGACTCAATGAAGACTGCTATGATCGAAGTGCAACCGGATTGAAATGAAGATCACGAAATGTACAAACAAAGACAGAGACCGAGACAGTAGCAACCAAGTGACTCAAAGCAACTACACCAACAGATAACCAAAACAACACTACGGCAACTACTAAGTGCAACATACAGTGACGAAGTAAGTATGAAGTCAGAGCCAAGGTGGTCAAGAAAGTTCGAACAATAACAGAGAATACGAAGTCAACTAAAAATCAACATCTTTAATTAAAGCCGAGTATTTTAAATCAAGTCAAGACGAAAATATAATTCAAAGCCGTGATTCAAAATCGAGAACATGCCGATAATCTCAGCCCCAAAATATACGCATATATCCAATTTGAAAATGTCAAAGAAAATCGCAAGCATTAAACCCAGCACGAATTAGATGTGAGAAATAAAATTCCTCACCTTAGCTATCGGAGCAGATCGAAGCAGAGACGAACGCGAAGAGGAAGACTAAGCCCTAGCAAATCTCACAGGAACGAACGCGAGGAAGAACGAACGAGGTCGCCGAAAGCCCTAGTTCTAGTCGAGGCAAGTGTTGAAGAAGCCGAAGCTCAAGCACAGATCGAAATCTCAAGCAAAGCCGCCTCTCTATTTCAGATCGAAGGAACGAGCAAAGAAACGTGGCCGCCATTTTTATTTCTCTTCGATTTTTTTTGTTTAGGGTTTGTGAATGAAAGGGGAAACGGCGGGTATAGGGTATTAATCAAAATGAATGGGCCGAGATAAAATTTTAAAGCCCAAAACCCTTTAACAATTTTTTCTTGTTTTCTTCCAAAAGGATTCTAACCGATTCAAAAATTTCAACAACAATTTTTATTAGACGAATTCCAATTCGAATCGAAACTCCTATAAGCAAATAGCTAGCATAGAAATCGTTTAACGATGATATCTAATCGATGCAAAAATCCCGGTTATTACAGAAATTCAAATTGAATTCAATTTAATTTTATACGCGTTTATACGCCGTATGATCTCATAACAATTCTGATGAATACGAAATTTGAAATCCAGTAATAATTCAATATTACGGACCCAATGGAACTGGTTTCGTCAAATTCCGAGACTGTGCCTCGGAAGGTTATTTTTAATTTCAATTTAAACGATACATTTCAAAACTGAACAAATCGCTTTCAAATTCAATTCTGAAACTTCTATTATCTTCAGTATTATCAATATGAATTTTCTAAACCTTTAAATTATTTTTAACCGGCTTAAAATTTAAGATTCAAATTTTATTCAACTTTCAATAGATTAAATTCAAAAATTTAATCGCCAATTCATTTTGATAATTTGAAATTCAAGTCAAATCATCGTTCAAATATAAAAAATTAATTAAATATTTTCAATTTAAATTGTTCAAAATTCAGGGTCGTTACAAACTCCCCTCCTTAAAAACTTTTCGTCCACGAAAAGGAAAGGTTGTTAAAATTTCATCGATATTTATACTCTAGTCAATTTTTTTCCAAGCTTAAAACTTATTACAAATGAATGAATATAGGATTCATTTCATCTGTTTAATCTCATTAGTTTTGTTTATCTCCTCTTTTATTCAATGATTTCTACAATCATTGATTTCTAAAATCAAAACGCAAAAGTATTTTATCAAAATTCTCGATTTACAAAACTCAGATTTAAACTTTAAAATTCTTCACGTTAGAGATTTATATAATATATCTCTTCCAAAGCTGTGGACTTTCAAAACATTTCAAAGATCTTCTTCCTTAGTTCATTAAGTTGGAATTTTGAAATTTTAATTTCAAATCATTGATTTGCTATTTACAGTCTGAAAATACTTGCTAACTCGAAATTTAACAAGTCCATCTTCGTTCTCACAGACATTAGGCATACGCTGGCCAGGCGCAGGTCTAAAAATCTCCAAGTACTAAATATACTTGCTTCAATTCCCAGTGAAAATACTTTTAAAAATTCTTTTAAAAATGGATATGGAAAGCACGTTCCCCCATGGATTACAGTTCCACCCGGCGGTTACGCTACTATCCCAGTAGAGTCGCTTGTGGCTGTAGATTTCTCATCTCTTAAATTTCGCCATGGTTGTCGCCATAGATTGCAGTACACACGGCGGTTACGCTACTATCCCAGTAGAATCGCTCGTGTCTGTAGGCATCACGCCCCTCAAATTTCGCCTGGCATTAGATTGCAGTTTACCCGGCAGTTGCGCCACTATCCCAGTGGAATCGCTTGTAACTGTGGGCATCTCGCCCCTCAAATTACGCTAATCATCAATCAAATCTAATCTCATCGCGATGATCTATCGCGAAGGATTTCCGATTCAAATAATCACTCTGACTAAATGTAAATTCTACGTAGCTACGAATTTCAAATGGATACTCTTCACGAGTTCCAATACCTTCTCTAATAATAAATGGAAGGTACTTTTCCATATCCTCAGTTTAGAAAACATAATATCATATATGTAGTACTTTCATTTCACATTTCGTACATATAACATCTATGTAAACATACATAAGATTTCCATAACAATGTCTTTCTAAACTAACGGTTTCAAATTTACCGTATTCATATATATAAGTTCTGAAAACCTACATATCTCATATTCATAACAAAATTGAGGATTTCAAAATTTTCCTCTAAGTCGATTTGGAAATTTAAGGTTATCTCAAACCTAATTCATATTCATAATTCCATTCATTATCGACTTTCACATTCGATTTGAATTACACGTTACATCGTCAATTCTCAACATAGAATTGATGTCTATCGATATATAACCTCTGAGCTCGTACGTCTCAGAGAAGGGTGTTAAGCTAAGAGAATAAATTCTCCGCCACCAACAGATATATATTTAATAGAGATCAATTGCTATGTCATCAATTCACAATGTTAGACATACAATCCAAATTATCATCTGAAATTCAAAGCTCAACTTATATTGTCTTTGATGTCGAAGTTAAACTCAATTTTAACTTAACGATTCAATCTTTTTGAAAAATTTCAAATTGAACTAATTGTTCAAATTCTCTCATTTAACTTTTCAACTTCGACTTCAAAAATGAATTTCAAATCATTTATTCCTTACGGAATATATTCACAACATTTCATATTTGGAAAAAACATTTCCATACTTATTTAAAAATAAGTAATTCACAAATCCATTTATTTTCAACATTTGAAAATATTCGATATACTTAAATCAAAATTAAGTATATATTTCATCTTTAAGGAAATCATTCTCTTTCACATATTCATTTGAGTTAAAACGAACGTTACGTAAAACATCGTTACGACAACTCAAAATCACTAGTATAGGAATTCGAAATTTAGATAGATGTATAAATCCCAATACTATACAAAACATTTCCTGTCGGAAATCATTTACTATAACAACAGTGTTATAGTCCACTATTTCCTTATTTTCGAAAACGTCTATTTCAACAATAAATGTTGAAATCTATGGTTTCGATATTCAATGCCTTTGAAAACATCTTTTTAAAACAATTACTTCGTTTTAAAATATCACTTTCCCAAAACATGTCCATTTTATTCAATATATATTCACGGTCCAAAATTGTGAATATACATCTTTTAACAAGCTATAAAGATTTTACTTATCAAAATAAGTCGGTTTCGAATTTATAAACAACGTTTATAAATTCTATTCCTATTCATAAAGACTTCAATTTATAGAAATTTACTTCATTAACCATTTCTTCTATAACTCTGTTTTATATCAGAAATTTAATTTATAAGTATATTACTTATAAATTCTTTTATTTCGCAACTTCGATTTATTTTATAACTTCACAATTTCAATTCTGTAATTTCCATTCACTTATGAAATCCATTAAATATTTCACTTTTAACACTTATACAATTCCAATATTTTATTAACACTGTTCAAATCTTCAATTTAAGCCGTTTATAATAATTCAAAAATTCAATTTTTAAACTATTATATAAATTTATCAGTTTTCCATTTCCAAGATAATCACTAGTTCTTTAGTAAATCATTCATCGATTTGGTTTTCAATTTAAATCACATTTGATTCATTCACATAAAATTTTACTAACATTCATTCATATTCAATTAGTTCACATTCACTAATTTATATTCGAGTTAGTTTGCTTTCAATCCAAATCAAATTCGATTCTATTTAAATTTACTTATCTTTCAATTTGAATTCAATTTCTTAACTTTCAAATTCCATTAATACAATTTCATTAACACTTAATGAATTTCTATACAATCAACTAGCAACCAATGCACATTCAACTTAACCAAATTTATTTACTTTGCTTACATTCAATTTGGTTTAACACACTTAATTTCAATTGGTTTATATTCTAATTCTGATTGAATTCTTATACTCACCATATTCCCTAATTCGCTTTTACAATTAAAGTTGAATTTCCTTTATATAACTCAAATTCATATTCATTACTTCACTTTATTAATTCATTTTGATATCAAATTCAATTTGATTCAACATTACTTAAGCTATGTTTCATTTTATCTTCACTTGCATTTATTTAACTTAACTTAGATTTTTCTTTCAAAAAAATCATTTTATTTAACTTTCATTAAAGTCGAATTCATATCACTATTCAGAATTCAGATTTTGTTTTACTTAACAAAACTGTTTAACCATTTTAACAACTGGTTTTACTTAAATTTTCTCATTTTATAAGTTAAACAACTTATTAAATTTAAACTTTCCAATTCATATCATATAATCACTTATCTTTTAAGTTAAACTTTTCATCTCAATAATTTTTCAAATCAAGTTCAATTTATTTAACTTCCTTTAGTTAAATTTCAAATCATATATTTATTGATACTAATTCAATTCAATTTAACTTTTCTTAAGTTAAAAATCTTTATTTTCAAAAATAGTTTTATACTTCTTTCGCTTTGAAAAACATTTTCTTTTTAAAGTGTTTCTAGTAACTATTCATATTAAACATCATAAACTAAGCTTTGTGTAAACCAAAGCTCTGATACCACTCTGTAACATTCCCCCTTCTGACCGCCTCCAGTCGGTGATTAAACCAACTCGAAACGTTCAAAAAGACGAATTGTTATTTAGTTTATAAGGTTTAAACAGAATCAGCCACAGAAACACAGAATAATAACACTGAATTAAAACAAATGAGAATTTATTTCATTACTATAAATCTTTTTATATACATCAGAGTTTATACAATTTTAATACTGATACAGCGGAATATCTTAAAACACAATTTTCTCGAAATAAATGATTCTTTACTCTCTCTCTAACTTCGCTGCTCGAAAATCTTCAAGCTGTAAAAAAACTCGGTCTGACCCGAGTATTATATTCAAAAGAAAATAATACACAGGTCAGTCTAATTCAAACAAGTTTATTAGTGCATAGAGGCAATAATACTTTAAATAGACGACAGTCACAATAATTCCCGTCTATCCGATCCTTTTAACAAAGAAATCGGATAACGAAAATTTTAACACTAAACAGTGTTAAACAATAAATCAGCAGATTTAAATCATCAACAGAGATAAATAAACAATTTATCAAATCGACTAAATCAATTTAAGACAATTGGAATTGTCACTTTAAAACCACCAAAAACTCGATTGGCTGTCGTACACGCACGCGTGTATGGCCTCGCCAATACAGCATAAAAGATCAATCAATCAAAACAAAGAAATATAAATTTAAAATCAATGCTGAGTGGCTGCAGTACACACGTATTTTTATACACGTGTGCACTGCCTTGCCAACTCGTGTGTGCAAAACAAAATGCACGGCTGACAAATCAAAACAAGGTCAAGGCAATACAACAGAGGTGTAACCAGACTGAGCAAACAGAGGACAATGAATGCAGACTGGACAACATTGAATACCAAGGCAACATGAAACCCAAAACTATCAAGTTCAACTGAACCATAATAACTTGAAGAACATCAATCCAACAGCAATACTGCACAATACCAAGCTACAAAATGCCAACAGTGATATGGACAGATGCAGACCACTAAATGATCAATAAGCAAGTCAGGTGAAGAACAATGGAAACACAAATGAATGCAATTAATGATCAACTGCCTCAGACAACAACTATACAACTGATAATCAAAACTGAATGCTACAGATCAAATGCAAGGACAAACAACTACAATAAATGAACAAAGTCTACACTGGACCACCACACAATTATACCAAAGCACAAAGTATGGATGAAGAAACTCAACAACAACAAGACTACACTGGAAAACAAACTACTCTACAAAGACTATGTCGAACACAGGAGTGACAACTATTATATCGAATCAAAGCAAGTGCCATCAGGTTGAAGATACATTATAGTGACAATATAAAGACTACAGACCTCAAATTATACCAAATGAACATGAACCAATGCTACTGGAATAAAGAAGACCAACATATCAAAGCAAAACTGCAATGCAACATCACAGTGACCAAGCCAACAAAATCAAGTGCAAATAACTAAATGCACTTGCAACTGAAACTGTCTCGAAGTGAGGAACAAATACAAAGTCTAATGCAGACCCATATAAATGCACATGTGTATATGTTAGAAGTGCTAACAAGTAAACAAGAATCAATTAATCAAATATGCATATGCAGGCAACTGAGGTGAATGGCATATGTAATAAATGACAGTGACAACTACTTCAGTGACACAGACCAATGCAACATATTCAAGTTAAATGAACATGTACAAGTGAAGGGAGTGGCAACTGCAAAAATATGCAATGAAGTCAAAGGAGTGCAACCGGAAAACAAGCAAAGAAATACAACAGACTCAATGAAGACTGCTATGATCGAAGTGCAACCGGATTGAAATGAAGATCACGAAATGTACAAACAAAGACAGAGACCGAGACAGTAGCAACCAAGTGACTCAAAGCAACTACACCAACAGATGACCAAAACAACACTACGACAACTACTAAGTGCAACATACAGTGACGAAGTAAGTATGAAGTCAAAGCCAAGGTGGTCAAGAAAGTTCGAACAATAACAGAGAATACGAAGTCAACTAAAAATCAACATCTTTAGTTAAAGCCGAGTATTTTAAATCAAGTCAAGACGAAAATATAATTCAAAGCCGTGATTCAAAATCGAGAACATGCCGATAATCTCAGCCCCAAAATATACGCATATATCCAATTTGAAAATGTCAAAGAAAATCGCAAGCATTAAACCCAGCACGAATTAGATGTGAGAAATAAAATTCCTCACCTTAGCTATCGGAGCAGATCGAAGCAGAGACGAACGCGAAGAGGAAGACGAAGCCCTAGCAAATCTCACAGGAACGAACGCGAGGAAGAACGAACGAGGTCGCCGAAAGCCCTAGTTCTAGTCGAGGCAAGTGTTGAAGAAGCCGAAGCTCAAGCACAGATCGAAATCTCAAGCAAAGCCGCCTCTCTATTTCAGATCGAAGGAACGAGCAAAGAAACGTGGCCGCCATTTTTATTTCTCTTCGATTTTTTTTGTTTAGGGTTTGTGAATGAAAGGGGAAACGGCGGGTATAGGGTATTAATCAAAATGAATGGGCCGAGATAAAATTTTAAAGCCCAAAACCCTTTAACAATTTTTTCTTGTTTTCTTCCAAAAGGATTCTAACCGATTCAAAAATTTCAACAACAATTTTTATTAGACGAATTCCAATTCGAATCGAAACTCCTATAAGCAAATAGCTAGCATAGAAATCGTTTAACGATGATATCTAATCGATGCAAAAATCCCGGTTATTACAGAAATTCAAATTGAATTCAATTTAATTTTATACGCGTTTATACGCCGTATGATCTCATAACAATTCTGATGAATACGAAATTTGAAATCCAGTAATAATTCAATATTACGGACCCAATGGAACTGGTTTCGTCAAATTCCGAGATTGTGCCTCGGAAGGTTATTTTTAATTTCAATTTAAACTATACATTTCAAAACTGAACAAATCGCTTTCAAATTCAATTCTGAAACTTCTATTATCTTCAGTATTATCAATATGAATTTTCTAAACCTTTAAATTATTTTTAACCGGCTTAAAATTTAAGATTCAAATTTTATTCAACTTTCAATAGATTAAATTCAAAAATTTAATCGCCAATTCATTCTGATAATTTGAAATTCAAGTCAAATCATCGTTCAAATATAAAAAATTAATTAAATATTTTCAATTTAAATTGTTCAAAATTCAGGGTCGTTACAGATACCCTAGTAGCCTAGTCATTGTATGGAATCCAATATCCATTGCGAGCTTGTACGGTTTTGATTGTATACCAAATATTGATGAAATGTGAGATGTAAGCATTTCAGCTATTTTCTAATTTATTTTCTATAGATACTATTATAATATCAGATGATTTTGATATAAAATGGTTTGGTTATTGTAAGGTAAAATCCCATCGTGTTTATGTGTGACGTGGTCTTATGAGATACCTTTGTTTTTCAAATGATTTTGAAAATAGTAATAATTCAAATTGAGTGTGTTTTCTCACGCTAGTTTTCCAGACTGACTCGGGTGTTATTTTATTATAATGCTCGGTTCAGACCGAGTATTACGGATTCAGGTTATGATACTATGGAGCTCAGGAGACGAGCTGGATGACAGAGACGTATACCCGTACTTTATTATATTCCGCTGTGTGTGTAGACTATATAGTCAGCACTGGTGTGGACAAGTCATAATAACTGTCCATATTGATGTATTGATTGTTGTACTCCGATGATTGTATATATATATATTTACAGCTACAGATTCTTTTGTATAAAAATCTATTATTATATATTATATTCTGTTCTGCTACGATTGTGAGATTCCGTGTTGTTGTTTATATCTTCTTCTATTTCTTCTTCTTTACCCCTAGCAATCGGTATTTCCGACACTTGAATATTCGGCATGTTATACAATAAACGTATTGATGTCGATTTTCGAGGGTCAAAAATTCCGGGTCGCTACAATAAACGTCAGACAAAAGTTTGGTATGAGAAACTCAAGAAATATGTAGCATGCATATAGCAGTACTTTTTAGACCGCACGAAATGCTACAACGATTACCCCCTCAATAGAACCACCATCGAATAACTACATTAGGTTATATAATAGATAATGTCTAGGATGAAGAACTTAAATATATAACATAGCCGGAATGGTTACATTGGTTACATTTAACAGCATATTATAGAGTATAATCAAAACCGATAAGGCGTTCACATAATGGATTTCCTACAGAGATCTTCCCAAAGAAGCCGGATCCGAACTCCATATATAAGGATCAAAAGATACCTTCCAAGCGCGGTATGTTTCTGGATAAAATATACCATAAGAAAAATACAAAGGCTCACGCCCGAACATAAACATGAACCAAGTGGAACCAAATACCATTATCTAACATGCACAACATCGATAAGCATACTCTAGATATGGAGTTGATAATACACTATCGCGGGTCAGCCAAACCCCGGATTGTGCAGCCTACTCTGTTTTTAGCCATTTCTTTTGTCAAGGTCATATTTGGAAACTTTCACATGAGTCTTCATCACTCGAACAAAAAATGAATCCCCAATAGGATTCCTACATCTTGAACAGATCTCGAAACCACACATGTACTCCAGCATCTTGAGAAGATCCACTTCTAAGAGACAGAACACGTATCTTAGTCTTGAAGTGGTTTTCGATAAGTAAAACCCTTAACGATCCCAGTCCCTTTAAGATTGAATCTACGAATTTGGTCATCCAATAATAAGGAGAATGATCATATATGCAAACCAAGTCTCATATACTTATCACATTTCCGATATTTTCACCTCACACTATCACTTTGTCAAGAGTGAAGCCGGTAGTCTAGAGCTATTTTTGCTCATATCCCTACTCGAACATCAGTCTTAACTCCTATAGATAGACAATCCTACTTCACCGTCTTTCAGTGCTAAGTATATGACTACATGTTTTCTAAAGAAAAATAAATATACAAAGCACAATAAAGTCTTACAAAGCACGATTAAGTCACATAAGCGACTTCTAATCCCCTTTTTGTTTAGTTAATTGTAACAACCCTAATTTTAATTAATATTTAGGATATTTAATTGGATAAATTAAATAAAAAGGGTTAAGGAGATTGAGATTTGATAATTAATATGGGTCGAGCTTTAATTAATGAACTAAAGGAATTAATTAGAACATTAATAAGAAGGAGGATACATGAGGAGGGACAAATAGGAAAAGAGTGTAACTCCCAAATATAACCCTTCCCATTTTGATTTCCTCCCTTACTAATCTTCGTACAAATGAAATTAAAAGGGTAGGCCGGTCATTGCTAGGAAAAACCAAGGGAAGAAAAGCTAGAAAACTCTAAGGAAGCTTAGGGGAATCAAATCGGAATACAAATCTCAACCTTCTTCAACCATTCCCATTCAAGATGAATATAGTTATGCATCTCATGTTTTAATTGTTATTTTCAGTTTTAAGAATGAATCTCAATCTTTTTCTCATATCGTGTCATGTTATGATATTTTGAATAATTATATGCTTATTGGTGAATTTATGGAATTTATTTATGAAATTAAGTGATATGTTTGAGTTAGAAAACCTATCATATGATATTAAAATGACTTGAAATTTTGATGTGATATTGGAAACATTACTTTAGAAGTAGGTTTTTAATTTCATAATTTTCTGATTTAATGAGAGTATTTGGTGAATTTTCTGAGGTTGGAAAATGAGATTTTGGGTTTTCATTATTCAAAATAATTAAATTATGTTTTGATCGTGAAATTTTTATATTTTAAAGGATATAATAAATTTAATTTACTATGATTTTTGGGAATTTTTCAAATTTTTTATGATGTACTGTGAATTAATTAAGCTAGAAAAGTTTGAGTATTATACTAAAGTATTAAAATAAAATGTATGGTTTGCAAATTGTTTTGGAAATGATAAACCTGCTTTGGGTCAATTTTCTAGAAATGAAATGTGATAAAGTTTTATTAACCAACAAGAGTTTGACAAATATAAGGAGTAGTTGGAAATGAACTATCTATTATTAGTAAAATTTCTGTAACGACCCGCCATTTTGGACCATTAGCATCCATTATAAGTGTATAGGTAGATACTCATGCCGGAATTGAATTGCTCAAAATACCACGTTGTTAATTTAAATTTGGCAAAACTGAACATATAAAATAAATAATCACAGATCACAAACACAGAGTAATATGTGCAGCGGAAATTAAAGAGATAGCAGTTCATGAAGCTACTATATAAATATATAAGATACATCAGAGTTTACACGGAAGAGTAATACGATACATCAGAGTTAAACCAGATACAACGGAAGAGTAATACGATACATCAGATACAAATCAGAATACATCACTGGAATCATCGAATATCTGAAAGCTAGATAGATGGCTGGATCTTCAAGCAAAGCTCCAACTTCAAAGGTGAGTCTTGATTACTGGTACACTCAGTCTGACCCGAGCGTAAAGCAAAATACAAAACACTCGAGTCAGGATTAACATTCTTATATTAATAAATCCAACTCAAGTGAAATAGCAATTGAAATACAAGTAACTCAAAGAATGTTTAGAATAACCATCCTTTAAGGATCCGTTAAACTATCTACTATGTAGTAATATACGCTAAGTAGATAATGTCTATCAGTAATAATAAGATATCAAAATAGCGTTAAGTCATGGCCCATTCCACCCTTAACACATTTTTATTCCCAAAAGCATATACAAGACCGTAGTTTCCCCAAAACCGGAAGTCACCAGAGGGCAATCCATATACTAAAGGTACAAATCAAAATCGTAGTGGTCGCGCATAAATGGAATACAAGTATGACAAGGCACATGAGGCAATACCCAAGGTAGTGATACTACCGTTCGCCTGATCCGGACTGGTGAGAATGCAACGCCGCAGCGCCCGCAACACCGTGAAACAACACTCCCAAAATCAAGGGTGCACCAATCGACAACAAGTATAAGTAGTTCGAAGAAGTGTGTCCACTTGAGGTAGCTAATCCTCCATTGGCCCGGCACAGCTCCTGTTTTAGTCATTTCCAATTTGACACAAGTGTCAAGGCTATCCATCATCGTTCTCTTTCTTCAGTCATCACGTACATCATTCCAACCACTTCATTCTGGATCATAACTCCGCGTATAGTTATTAAAGTGGTTTTCGGTTTAGATAGAGAGTATATCCATAACCGAATTCCGGTCTCTTTAATAACTTCCGTAATTATTTCACCGATTGGTCGTTTATATATTTCAAAAACCAAATCAATTTCAATTTCAATTTCAATTCGTAAACCAACATTTCATTTATCTTTCCAAATCAATTTTCATAATTTACGTTTCAAAACTTCCAAATTACCATTTCAAAATCTTATAATTCAATTTCAATTTCTATTTAAAACAATTCAATATTGATTCAAGTTCGCAAATAAGTTTCCTTCCAAATCATTTGAATTAATATACTTTAACATTCAAATCAATTTCAAATTCATTTATCGATTCCATTTATCATTCAACACAAATCTATTTAATTTCCAATTCATTAAATCGATTATTTAAATTCAACTTCATTATATCAAAACTTACAAATTTAATTTAATTAAATTAAATTCATCAAACCAAATTCTTTAAATTTTAAGTCTTTCGTACATTTATTTCAAATAATCACATTTTCATTTCTTGTTAAAGAAATTCAATTTCACTTATTTACTTTCTTAAATAATTTCCCAACTTAATTAATAAAGAAAACTCAATTTCAATTATTTACAAAGTAAAATTCACTTATTCAAAAGTTCAATTTCTCTTATTAAAGAATCCAATTCAATTTAATCATTAAATAATTCAATCTTATTTAATTATTAAATAATTCAAAACTTATTATTAAATAATTTCGAAGTTTAATAATTTCAACTTAATTAAATTTCAAACTTGATTATTAAATCATTTCAAACTTAATTCAATCATTTCCCCAATTAAACAACAGTTTTCCATCAATTACATTGTTAATATTTCATTTCAGAATATTAAATATTCACATTTTAATTTCATTAAAATTCAATTTCCAACTTCATTTCAAAATCATATTATTTATTCAAATAAAATCTTCGTTTATTTTTAAATCAAATTATTGACCAATCAGGTTTTTATTTAATTCTCTATCTTAGGTCAAAGTTCAATTTGGGTATTTATCATTTCAACCCGATTCCAATTCAATTCAAAATCAAAACATAGTAAAGGGAACTTGCAGTGTGATAACTGCGATGGTGTCAAAGTAAATAAACAAGCAATAACAACAACCAATATCAATCCAATAATCAATTCAAATAATCCCGAAATAACCGTATTAATTCGCATTGTTATTTGTACGAATTAATATAATTATTTCTAGAATCTACACTATCATTTCATGTAGATTAAAGATTATTACATTACGGTTTTCACTTGTCATTTATTTACAATTTCATTCATCATCAATTTAACAACATACATTCAGTGGTTCAAGATGTAATTAAACAAATCCTACGTGTCAATAAATTTTGACAGTTAAATGGGTCATATTATACAAATGTCATTTAATCAAATTTAACATTTAACTATTCTATATCAATTTCAGTTGCATACTATTTATCATTTTAACATTAATAATTTTACATCCAATATAAACATCAACAATCAATCAATTATCAGCCAACTGTATTATCATCGCATAAAAAATTAACAGATAATGGTGTCAGATGTCACAGGTGAACTGATACAGGTAATAGCATATAAAACAGTGTAATTAACTAACAGCAGCATATTTCAATTGTCGTTTCAATTGAAATCAAATTTAATAAATAAAAGGACGTTAATCGTGAGTGAGTGCTCACCTTCCGAGGCTAAAGAGAGATTTAATGATAAAGTGGGTTATGATTCCAAGCACGGATTTCCAAAGCAAAGCAAGAATGGACGTGAATTGGACGAACAAGGCTGAGAATCAAGAATGGACAAAACGAATCAGAACCAGTTTGATATGTACGGAAAAATATCTGATATTTTATAAAATCAATATTTTTAGTCTAAGGCAAAAATTTTAAAATAAAATATTTATATAGTTAAAATAAAATACATACTATTACTATATCAATATATATAATTTAAGTCAAATATGTAACCATCACTTTATATATATAAAACCCACACATAGCTCACGTAAATTATTATATATATACAACATATGCTTATACAATACACTACACACGCATAAATATACTGCACACGAAACACACGCACGTGCACTACAGACACCTATCTATATAGCTAGCTGTAAACCTTCATACATATATTTATAAACTTATGCAATCAAACCAATACATATTAAAAAGGACATATCTTCAAATTACATAAAACGTATACTTTCACCATATTCAAATTATAACTCATACATATATATAATCATTTGCATTAAAAGTATCAAGTGT
Organism: Allium fistulosum; assembly: GCA_030737815.1. Classification (NCBI taxonomy): domain Eukaryota; kingdom Viridiplantae; phylum Streptophyta; class Magnoliopsida; order Asparagales; family Amaryllidaceae; genus Allium; species Allium fistulosum. Next base: position 1,297,459,977 of record CM060904.1, on the reverse strand, counting down.
AAAAATAAATTATGCGTCAGCTATATGATTCAGGGAGCAACACACGTTTGTTACAGACTGCAATAGGCTTTTATACATATATATACTAAATTCAAAAGAGAAGTAAAGATTTTTTTTTCTTTTTTTCATTTTCTCAAACAACTATACCTATGTATTTAAAATAAATGTAAACGTATAACATCATCATATATCATGATTTAAATCACTACCTATGTATATATCTAAAACGTACGGTACTCTCATAATAAAATTTCAACCTTTATATAGAACCAGTGACAAATATATATATATATATATATATATATATATAAAAACGTACGGTACTCATATAATGAAAATTGCTATATAAACTAATATTTGAGAAACAACTCAATGTAATTTAATGTGAAAGCTGCTATATAAACTAACAACCTATTAAACTTTACAAACAGATATTTTTTTTTAAACAACCTATGGTTCATAAAAAAACATATGTATTATACTTACATCTATATACCATTTATTTTTTACAGAGCCACCCAGACACGTGCATTTTAAATCAAACATGTGTATATATATTTCGTGTAAAACAAAATATTAACATGGAATTTAAACTTATATATACAATATATAGACTAACAATAATATATATTTTTAAAACACTATATGAAAACGGCACATACTAGACTTGTGACACACATATATAATCGGCAGGCAAGGTTATATATGTATAAATATATATATACACTAACCTTTACGTAACTAATAGAATAGATATGAGAGGGATAGGCGGAGCATGCTTGGCTTGGCTTTAGGTGATAGACGCGGTGAAGCAAGGGAAAGGCAGAGATGGTTCTCGTCCATGGAGGAGTGGAAATCGGATTTGTGGAGGAGATTAGATGATGGGTTTGTAGCACCGCCGCCTGCTTGGGTTTTGTGCTCGCAGTTGTAAGATCTGGAGCATGGGGAGTCTCGGCCAACGGTTGCTTATGGCAAGAGGAAATGATGGCCAAAGCAAAGGGAAAGGAAGTCAAGTTGTTTGCCTTGGTCGGAGGGATGCGTGAGTGAGGAGAGGAGATTTCTAATCTATGATGGAATGGTGAAATTAAGTGGAGATGAGCTAAAACATTCACAGGGAAAAATGAATATAAGAGGAGCATGCGTGTTTCATGGGAAGACCAAAGAATTAATTAGGTAGGGAGAGACACCTGCTCATGCATTATGTTTAAAATTCCAAGACAAGATCACATTGAATTAGCAAGTAGAATTTTTGTACCATCAATTAGCATATAGTATCTGTAGAATCATAAAATCAAGAACGAGCATTTCAGAAAATAAATGATAGTGGTTGATGAGTTAATACCCCTAGAAATTTGAGTAGCCACCAACCGGTACCGATACGCATAACATTTTGCAGATCTCGCTGCGTACCGGACGTCACAACACAGAACTGAATATACCGTAGGGATCAGCACGACGAGACGATCAAAACGGTATACAGATATCAGTGGTACGATTTGAATTATAAAAATTTGAATTTTCTAATAGCGGAAAATGCAAGAAAAACGCTGAAAAATAAGATCGACGGAGCCAAAGATGTCCGAATTTGGAAAAACGATAAACTGACATCTTGCTCAGAAGATGTTTTAGAATTTTTCTATGTAAAAATATTTAGGTTCCGAAACATTTTGTTTTCATCGCTTTTTAACTGATTAATTTGAAGTGAATTTACGCGCGAAATAAACTTTCATATTTTCGGACGAAAATTTACCAGTTGCTATGTTTAACTAGACGTATTCCAAATATTAAATTTTATTTCAAAATTTTATCGTTTAAAATTTCACAAAATTTCAATTAATAACGTTATTAAAACACTTTAAATTTACGGGTCGTTACATTCTCCCCCACTCAAAACTTTTCGTCCCCGAAAAGGAACGAGGTAGGAGAATAGAAACAACCAGAAAGAAAACAGATTTGAAATACAAAATAACAATTAATTTAAACCATATAAATTCAAATTTAAATTAATTGATATTCAATAATTGATTTAATCCATTTGATTTCACTAAAATCAATCTCAACTATTTCTACATTCATTATCTTATTATCCAATTATCTTCGATTTACAATTTCTAAAACCATAAATTTGAATAGTCTTTTATTATAATCATATTTTTTCAGCAATTTAAATTCTTCTTTATTCCAAATTATTGTTAAATTTATTCTAGTTAATATATCTACTCACGTATATTTAACTCATATAAATTAATTTAAAACATAAAAGGTTTCGATTTAAATTAATTTATATTCATTAATTGATTTTAAATTCAAGGTATTTCCATAAGTTGATCTAATTTCAATTTATTAATTCCTTCAAAACAAATTTTATTTTTCAATTATCTTATTATTCTATTTATCTCTATTTACATTTTATAATTAAAATTTAAGTGTATAACATTTATTATAACCACTCAAATTTTATTTATGAATTCAATTTATCTTATATATTATCCAATTACATATTCAACTTCTGAATGATTTAGGTAAGTTGTATTAGAATGCAGTTGAACAATATACAAATAAAATTTTCCCAATTCAATTATCCAAGATTAAATATTTATTCCAAAATTTTGGTTTTATTTATAATTAAAATCATCTTTTTAACAAAATTTAAGAATTAGATTTCCGATTAACTTTAAACAATTTAGAGATATATATAATATATTTATATCAAATCAAATTAAATTTAAGATACCTATTCATATATATATATAAATCAAATTATACTGGAGAAATTAAAATCAAAATATTTTTCAAAACAAAACCGTAGCAAAGCTACAGAATAGTATCTCCACTTCGAAACTCGAAAATGAATGTCGATGATGCGGCCGCCATCACCGAAATTATTTTCCAGCGACAAAAAGAAGAGCACTTGATTAAATATCTAAAATTTCTATGAAATGATTTTTTTATTCGGAAATACTTTCAATAATATATACTTTAAAATTTTAAAGACCAAAGTTCGAATCACCGGAAACTAATAAATTCTCAAATTTCTGAATTAAATTCATTTCAAATTCCAATCAATTTATAACCAAGTTTATAAATTCATTTATTTATATTATGCAATAGTCAATGGTTTACAAAACAATAAATGAAAGTCAAATATTATTATTTCTGACAACAAATTTATTAACAATTTAATTTTAGAAAACTTATATATAATATAATCATACAAAACTTTTATTTTATTTATCAAATTTGAAAACGATGTTGTGTCGGTTTGCTCTGCTCAAGTGTTTTGGAAATCCTATCGATAGCATTGATCAGACGAATCGATCGAAAACCCAAATCAACATCAACAACTCAAACAACACAACATATATTAAAACATTTTTAATATTAATTTACAAATACACTTCTTCGCTCGACTATACAAGAATGGATTTCAAAGCAAGGATAGAGATTCAAATTTGATGGACTCAAATCAAAGAGAAATCTGATTCGAAGATAAGTTCGAAACAAAGACATGATGATTAATAAAAAAGTAGGAAGATGGATAAGTTTATATAAATCGCGGGCAACCTTAACCGGGTCGACCGTGACTTCAAGAATAAGATCGGTGTGGATTTCCGAGGTAAATCGACATTCGATCTTGAGAAATAAAATTCAGGTATAGTAGGAGATAGATAGCATCGTAAACTGAGGATACAGAAATCTCTGGTGAATCGATGCCTATTATAAAAGGGGTTTTACTCCTTTACGAATCATTCTAAGATTGGCGAGACCGCCGATCTATTATAGATACCATTCAAAATGGAGTTATGGGGTGCTTCATGATTGAAAGAAGACGAATAGTGAGGGACACGAATAAATTTCGGAACCGGGGGGAAGCGTTCCAAAATTCAAAGGAATTGAGTCAAAGGAAGAGATTGAAACTCGAATGAGAGTGATTCTGTAAATACATTTACCCTATATGTTGAGTTTTGCCTAGAGCTACCAAAGCTCTGATACCAACTGTAACGACCCGCCATTTTGGACCATTCGCATCCATTATAAGTGTATAGGTAGACACTCATGCCGGAATTGAATTGCTCAAAATACCGCGTTGTTAATTTAAATTTGGCAAAACTGAACATATAAAATAAATAATCACAGATCACAAACACAGAGTAATAAGTGCAGCGAAAATTAAAGAGATAGTAGTTCATGAAGCTACTATATAAATATATAAGATACATCAGAGTTTACACGGAAGAGTAATACGATACATCAGAGTTAAACCAGATACAACGGAAGAGTAATACGATACATCAGATACAAATCAGAATACATCACTGGAATCATCGAATATCTGAAAGCTAGAAAGATGGCTGGATCTTCAAGCAAAGCTCCAACTTCAAAGGTGAGTCTTGATTACTGGTACACTCAGTCTGACCCGAGCGTAAAGCAAAATACAAAACACTCGAGTCAGGATTAACATTCTTATATTAATAAATCCAACTCAAGTGAAATAGCAATTGAAATACAAGTAACTCAAAGAATGTTTAGAATAACCATCCTTTAAGGATCCGTTAAACTATCTACTATGTAGTAATATACGCTAAGTAGATAATGTCTATCAGTAATAATAAGATATCAAAATAGCGTTAAGTCATGGCCCATTCCACCCTTAACACATTTTTATTCCCAAAAGCATATACAAGACCGTAGTTTCCCCAAAACCGGAAGTCACCAGAGGGCAATCCATATACTAAAGGTACAAATCAAAATCGTAGTGGTCGCGCATAAATGGAATACAAGTATGACAAGGCACATGAGGCAATACCCAAGGTAGTGATACTACCGTTCGCCTGATCCGGACTGGTGAGAACGCAACGCCGCAGCGCCCGCAACACCGTGAAACAACACTCCCAAAATCAAGGGTGCACCAATCGACAACAAGTATAAGTAGTTCGAAGAAGTGTGTCCACTTGAGGTAGCTAATCCTCCATTGGCTCGGCACAGCTCCTGTTTTAGTCATTTCCAATTTGACACAAGTGTCAAGGCTATCCATCATCGTTCTCTTTCTTCAGTCATCACGTACATCATTCCAACCACTTCATTCTGGATCATCACTCCGCGTATAGTTATTAAAGTGGTTTTCGGTTTAGATAGAGAGTATATCCATAATCGAATTCCGGTCTCTTTAATAACTTCCGTAATTATTTCACCGATTGGTCGTTTATATATTTCAAAAACCAAATCAAATTCAATTTCAATTTCAATTCGTAAACCAACATTTCATTTATCTTTCCAAATCAATTTTCATAATTTACGTTTCAAAACTTCCAAATTACCATTTCAAAATCTTATAATTCAATTTCAATTTCTATTTAAAACAATTCAATATTGATTCAAGTTCGCAAATAAGTTTCCTTCCAAATCATTTGAATTAATATACTTTAACATTCAAATCAATTTCAAATTCATTTATCGATTCCATTTATCATTCAACACAAATCTATTTAATTTCCAATTCATTAAACCCATTATTTAAATTCAACTTCATTATATCAAAACTTACAAATTTAATTAAATTTAATTAAATTCATCAAACCAAATTCTTTAAATTTTAAGTCTTTCGTACATTTATTTCAAATAATCACATTTTCATTTCTTGTTAAAGAAATTCAATTTCACTTATTTACTTTCTTAAATAATTTCCCAACTTAATTAATAAAGAAAACTCAATTTCAATTATTTACAAAGTAAAATTCACTTATTCAAAAGTTCAATTTCTCTTATTAAAGAATCCAATTCAATTTAATCAATAAATAATTCAATCTTATTTAATTATTAAATAATTCAAAACTTATTATTAAATAATTTCGAAGTTTAATAATTTCAACTTAATTAAATTTCAAACTTGATTATTAAATCATTTCAAACTTAATTCAATCATTTCTCCAATTAAACAACAGTCTTCCATCAATTACATTGTTAATATTTCATTTCAGAATATTAAATATTCACATTTTAATTTCATTAAAATTCAATTTCCAACTTCATTTCAAAATCATATTATTTATTCAAATAAAATCTTCGTTTATTTTTAAATCAAATTATTGACCAATCGGGTTTTTATTTAATTCTCTATCCTAGGTCAAAGTTCAATTTGGGTATTTATCATTTCAACCCGATTCCAATTCAATTCAAAATCAAAACATAGTAAAGGGAACTTGCAGTGTGATAACTGCGATGGTGTCAAAGTAAATAAACAAGCAATAACAACAACCAATATCAATCCAATAATCAATTCAAATAATCCCGAAATAACCGTATTAATTCGCATTGTTATTTGTACGAATTAATATAATTATTTCTAGAATCTACACTATCATTTCATGTAGATTAAAGATTATTACATTACGGTTTTCACTTGTCATTTATTTACAATTTCATTCATCATCAATTTAACAACATACATTCAGTGGTTCAAGATGTAATTAAACAAATCCTACGTGTCAATAAATTTTGACAGTTAAATGGGTCATATTATACAAATGTCATTTAATCAAATTTAACATTTAACTATTCTATATCAATTTCAGTTGCATACTATTTATCATTTTAACATTAATAATTTTACATCCAATATAAACATCAACAATCAATCAATTATCAGCCAACTGTATTATCATCGCATAAAAAATTAACAGATAATGGTGTCAGATGTCACAGGTGAACTGATACAGGTAATAGCATATAAAACAGTGTAATTAACTAACAGCAGCATATTTCAATTGTCGTTTCAATTGAAATCAAATTTAATAAATAAAAGGACGTTAATCGTGAGTGAGTGCTCACCTTCCGAGGCTAAAGAGAGATTTAATGATAAAGTGGGTTATGATTCCAAGCACGGATTTCCAAAGCAAAGCAAGAATGGACGTGAATTGGACGAACAAGGCTGAGAATCAAGAATGGACAAAACGAATCAGAACCAGTTTGATATGTACGGAAAAATATCTGATATTTTATAAAATCAATATTTTTAGTCTAAGGCAAAAATTTTAAAATAAAATATTTATATAGTTAAAATAAAATACATACTATTACTATATCAATATATATAATTTAAGTCAAATATGTAACCATCACTTTATATATATAAAACCCACACATAGCTCACGTAAATTATTATATATATACAACATATGCTTATACAATACACTACACACGCATAAATATACTGCACACGAAACACACGCACGTGCACTACAGACACCTATCTATATAGCTAGCTGTAAACCTTCATACATATATTTATAAACTTATGCAATCAAACCAATACATATTAAAAAGGACATATCTTCAAATTACATAAAACGTATACTTTCACCATATTCAAATTATAACTCATACATATATATAATCATTTGCATTAAAAGTATCAAGTGTAAAAATAAATTATGCGTCAGCTATATGATTCAGGGAGCAACACACGTTTGTTACAGACTGCAATAGGCTTTTATACATATATATACTAAATTCAAAAGAGAAGTAAAGATTTTTTTTTCTTTTTTTCATTTTCTCAAACAACTATACCTATGTATTTAAAATAAATGTAAACGTATAACATCATCATATATCATGATTTAAATCACTACCTATGTATATATCTAAAACGTACGGTACTCTTATAATAAAATTTCAACCTTTATATAGAACCAGTGACAAATATATATATATATATATATATATATATATATATATATATATATATATATAAACGTACGGTACTCATATAATGAAAATGTCTATATAAACTAATATTTGAGAAACAACTCAATGTAATTTAATGTGAAAGCTGCTATATAAACTAACAACCTATTAAACTTTACAAACAGATTTTTTTTTAAACAACCTATGGTTCATAAAAAAACATATGTATTATACTTACATCTATATACCATTTATTTTTTAAAGAGCCACCCAGACACGTGCATTTTAAATCAAACATGTGTATATATATTTCGTGTAAAACAAAATATGAACATGGAATTTAAACTTATATATACAATATATAGACTAACAATAATATATATTTTTAAAACACTATATGAAAACGGCACATACTAGACTTGTGACACATATATATAATCGGCAGGCAAGGTTATATATGTATAAATATATATATACACTAACCTTTACGTAACTAATAGAATAGATATGAGAGGGATAGGCGGAGCATGCTTGGCTTGGCTTTAGGTGATAGACGCGGTGAAGCAAGGGAAAGGCAGAGATGGTTCTCGTCCATGGAGGAGTGGAAATCGGATTTGTGGAGGAGATTAGATGATGGGTTTGTAGCATCGCCGCCTGCTTGGGTTTTGTGCTCGCAGTTGTAAGATCTGGAGCATGGGGAGTCTCGGCCAACGGTTGCTTACGGCAAGAGGAAATGATGGTCGAAGCAAAGGGAAAGGAAGTCAAGTTGTTTGCCTTGGTCGGAGGGATGCGTGAGTGAGGATAGGAGATTTCTAATCTATGATGGAATGGTGAAATTAAGTGGAGATGAGCTAAACATTCACAGGGAAAAATGAATATAAGAGGAGCATGCGTGTTTCATGGGAAGACCAAAGTATTAATTAGGTAGGGAGAGACACATGCTCATGCATTATGTTTAAAATTCCAAGACAAGATCACATTGAATTAGCAAGTAGAATTTTTGTACCATCAATTAGCATATAGTATCTGTAGAATCATAAAGTCAAGAACGAGCATTTCAGAAAATAAATGATAGTGGTTGATGAGTTAATACCCCTAGAAATTTGAGTAGCCACCAACCGGTACCGATACGCATAACATTTTGCAGATCTCGCTGCGTACCGGACATCACAACACAGAACTGAATATACCGTAGGGATCAGCACGACGAGACGATCAAAACGGTATACAGATATCAGTGGTACGATTTGAATTATAAAAATTCGAATTTTCTAATAGCGGAAAATGCAAGAAAAACGCTGAAAAATAAGATCGACGGAGCCAAAGATGTCCGAATTTGGAAAAACGATAAACTGACATCTTGCTCAGAAGATGGTTTAGAATTTTTCTATGTAAAAATATTTAGGTTCCGAAACATTTTATTTTCATCGCTTTTTAACTGATTAATTTGAAGTGAATTTACGCGCGAAATAAACTTTCATATTTTCGGACGAAAATTTACCAGTTGCTATGTTTAACTAGACGTATTCCAAATATTAAATTTTATTTCAAAATTTTATCGTTTAAAATTTCACAAAATTTCAATTAATAACGTTATTAAAACACGTTAAATTTACGGGTCGTTACAATTTCAGTTTTAATGTTAATTACGGTTATGCCACACCAATAGTCACAATGCCGCTCTTTATCACTCTGCCTTTATTCGACGTCGATCAAGAGTAATGCATAGGGTATCAACTTCGGTTCATATGGAATGCACGGGTTTGGTCAAAGTGGGAAGCCAAGCATCAGGGTCGACATCGTGAACTTCGAAGTGGATGAGGCAACTTTCTTTAACATATTAATGTCGCACTGTGTTATATGCCGCATGTTTTCTATAATGTCGCCAACCCCATTGATTTCGAAGTAATTTATAGCAGTGATAATAATGCCGCATGTTTTAAACATATCGACTTCGACTCGATAGGTGACTATGCTGCTATTAATGACTTCGACAATATAGTGCCATGTGTTATAACTTCGACTTTAATTGTTGCCGCGTTTAATCCTTAATGCTTGTTTTCAAAGAAGGCTATGTTGCCTTGTTTTATCAGTTCAACATTAATAACGCTGCTTATATTCTTTAAGGCATTAACATCGAGACCCGTAAATGCCGTCGAGTTTCTTTTAAGGTTTTGTAATATGATATACGAAGCAGTTGACTTTGACTATATACCTTTATGTTTTTAATTGAAAGACTTTAACATATTTTAAGGGGCGAAGTCCCTCCTCGGCTATATCCTTGCTGCATTTATCAGTATAAAGGTTTTATTTTGTTTTGGTTCTATGGACTATGTTTTGAGGGGCGAGGACCCTCGTCGACTATGTTATTGCCGTGTTTTACCAATATAAAGACTATATATTATTTGGGCTTTATAGCCTATGGTTTTGTAAGGCGGTGACCTTAGATGACTTCGAACTTCATTAATGTTATTTTATAAAAGCATTTATCATGGCATAATTATTTTGGATGTTGTAAAACGCTATGTTTTCCTTGTTTTAAAAGTATGATTTCAAGGTTTAAATCATTTATTAAGAAAGTGCTTTCAAGGATATAGAAAAGGGTATTTATCCCATAATTTTACTGAAGAGATTGTTCTTATCACTTTTGGATAGATTGTGATAGGATAAATTGTGATAGGATAAATTTTACTCAGAAATTAGAGAACCAGACGAGAGTGGTGTAGGGTAGTGTCCTATATTTCAACTGTTAGCCCCCAGCTGATATATGTCCAAAATTCCAGTGCATAGGGCTTTCTCAGGGGTAAGACTAATAGTAGGTGTATGCACAAAACTGAATGTATTAAGATAAGACAGGTTATAGGTTGACCTGCAAAACCTTTAGGTCCATAGTAAGCCTAGCAAAACTACAAGATTGATAGATAGTCAGGTAAACACTAGGATAAGTGTGTCTAGATGGACCGTCTAGTTTTCTTCTAACAGTCGGTTAGAAAATTTGGTATATCTGGTAGGCCCGAGTTAGCCATGTAGGTTGGTAGTTACCTTGTTAAAACTAAACAATGGGACGGATAGTCCACTGATTTGATGGATAGTCATGATTACCTATGTAGCATGGATGTACATTATTGTTATATTGTTTATTTTAACTGGTTTGGTTGCAGGACTTTGATTTGCAAAAGATATTTTTTATGGGATATTAGTGAGGGGAAAACTACTTCTACTCAACAACGTTGTCTCATTGAATATCTATAAAACTAAGACGACATATTATTTTTCACACTAGGCTTTTTGTATGACTCAAAGTTTATGTTTTCCCTTTAAACTCTAAGGGGCTCAAAATTTGATTTGAGTAGGTCGGGAGTAAGGCTTTACAAGTTAAGTAGATTTTGGCGAATAAAAATTCCAGAGACGTGCAAGAGGCAAAGTTAGCTATGTAGGAGACTATTTATTACTATTATCCACTGTGTTATGACCGGTGTTGTATGAGCGTACTGACAGTAGATCTATCTATCTATTTAGTAACTCTGATCAACCAATGGGGCGTTTCATATATTGCTCTTGGAGTTTTTTTAATAATTATATTTTATCTGAACCTAGGCAACCATTGGGATTATGTAACGAATATGGAATATTGTCTTTGAAATGAAATATGAAAGTCACTTTGAAATTGTGTTTGAAATTATTTCATATTATTGTGCTTCTGATATTATGGATACCACTAACATCACCGCATTTTGTCACCATAAATCAATACTATAGATGACTGCTTTCGGAAGGTTGGTTTCGACACCATCACTTCTTTACTTAGGAAATGCTTTCGAAAGAGTGCTTTCGACTTAAATGTTTTATGACCCTTTTGCTTTGTTGAAGGTAGAACCCAAACGGTTTCGAAGGAGTTGATTTTTAATGGTTTCGAAAGGCGTTTTCACATGTTTTACATGAACCCAAAGGCTTTTGAAAGAATTAATGTTTTATGTTTTCGAAAGGTTTTAAAGAATGGTTTCGAAGGGGTGGTTCCCAAATGGTTTCGAAAGGTTTGAAAGGAAAGGTTTTCCAATGTATTCGAAAGGTAATGTTTAAAGATTTTAAAGAAGGATGTCTAAGGTATTTATGCTTTTGGGAATGGTTTTTCAACATTTTCAAAAGGAAGTTTATGATTGGATTCGAAAGGAATGTTTTGGCCTTTCGGTTTGGGTGAAAGAAGGGTTTTACTTGGTTTCAAAATCGGTACTTTCAATGGATTCGAAAGGGGTACTTTCAAAGGTTTAAATGCTTTTATCAACAAAGATTTGAGTAAATTATATATAACATGGCAAGGTGATTTTGAGTAAAGCATAGAATGTATATTTTCCTTGTTCAAGTTTGGTTTCAAGGTTTTAAATCAATTTGAGATGAAAAGGTTTTCAAGGAAAATTTAAGGGAAGATTACCTCAAGTAAAATGACTCGGATATTAGAATACCAGATGAGACTGGTATAGGGTCGTGCCCTATACATTAGCAATTAGCCTCAGCTAATTTAGTCCAAAATTCCAATGTGTAGGGCTTTGTCATAGGTAAGACTAAAATTATGATTACACGGAGAAGGGAATATATATCTATCTACATATAGGTTATTGGTGAGCCCACAAAACCATTAGGATCATGTGATGTTGGGAGATGTTAAGTTAGGGACAAACTGTCCAGAAGAGGAGTATTTAACAAATAGTTAGGGACAGACCGTCCAGAAAAGAGTGTCTAACAAGTGTTCGATTATTTTGTTTATATTGTCTTGTAGGCCCGAGTCAGCCAAAGGTTAGTTGTTATCCAAACAAAACTATAGAGTGTTTGGACAGATAGTTCATTTGTTACCTAATATGTATGTTTACATGATAATGCTTTACAGTTTTTAACCAGTTTTGGTTGCAGGATAAAGGGTTGCAAAAGATATGTTTTAAAAGGATATTAGTGAGGGGAAACCCATTTCCGCTAAGTGGCGTGGTCTCACTTAATATCAAATAACCGAGATGTATAGTATTATTCACATCAGGCTTTATATTTGACTCGAGGTTTATGTTTTCCACTTAAAATCTCGGGTGCTCAAAATTGATTTGAGTAGGTCGAGGGTTGAGGTTTTATAGGTTTTAGTAGGTTGATGAATAAAGCTTCCGGAGACAAGCAGGTGGCTGACGGATAGCTATTAGGAGTTGTTGTTTTAATTTATTCCGCTGTGTGTATTTAAGACAGTTATGTCTATATAGCTTTGGTCAACCAAGGGGGCATCATCATATGTCGCTCTTGGCGTATTTATATAATAATTATATTTTATCTGAACTTGGGAAATGATTACGGGATTATGTAATTTGGATGTGAAACATGTGTTTTGAAATGTAACCAGTAAAATGTTGTTTTTTGAATCTGTTATTTTGTTTCATATTCAAGTGCTTTTGATATTATGAATACCATTAACATAGCCATATTTAGCCGCCGAAAGTTAATACTATGGATGGCTACAGCATCTGTAGCACTTAGCTTTAGGCCTCTGGGTAAGGGATGTTACAATTTGGTATCAGAGCATAGGTTTATGAAAAAACTTTAACTAAAAATGATTGTTGAAAACACAATCCTAAGTAATTGGAGTAAGATTGGGGTATGGGATAACGCTATAGTAATGTACTTGTATTTGCTATATGTAAGTATACACTTTATCTCTATTCCCCCTCTCTTAGACCTTTCTTCCGTATCTTACTAAGGTGCAAATGCCGATTTAAGGAAGTAAGATATGGAGGTAGAAAATAGAAGAGTGAGTCTCGGTAGAGGAAGCACCACTACCAATGGAAATGTCAGGCCCAATGCTAGGAGAAATCCGGGTCGACATATAGTTGCCAACATAGGTGCAAGAACACCACTAGTTGATATGGGAATAATATATCAGTTCTTTGTTAACGTGGTGCAAGCAGGAGCAGCTGTTGGGTTAGTTGAAGGAAATGTTGGAGGAGCTTATCAGAGAGTTTCAGTTGTCAACAATTATGCTGTTTTGAGTAGAGATTATGCAAGACTTGGAAGGAAACCATTCACTGGAACGAAGGATGCAATTGAAGTGGAAAATTGGTTGCTTCATTGTGAAAGGATTTTCGTTGATCTTTGTTTGAATGATGAACATAAGAAGAGATTGGCATCCAGGCAATTGCATGGAGCTGCATTGTACTAGTGGAATAGTTAACTGTCGGAGTAGCAGAGGAAGCATTGACCAGGGCATAGTATAGGAGGAGGTTCGAAGAGAGGTTTATGTCTCAGATCACCAAGTCAACACAATTAAGGAAATTTGAGTACGCAACTAGATTTGAGGAGCTGTCCGAATATGGATACTGTACCATGGATATAGTGATAAAAAGGAATGAGAAGTTCATCCATGGATTGAGACTTGAGCTTGCTAGAGCAACTTTACCACATCTCAGGGATCCATGTGATGTAGTTGTGGAGATGGCTTTGCGAAATGAAGAGATGCTTGCTTTGTTCAGTCACAACAAGCCAGCAGAGTGTCAGGGTAGATAGAAATAGAAGAGAAAGTTTTACCAAAAGAATGGAGCTTAGAAAGGTGGAGCTTCCATGAAAGGAAAGTCTGAGGTCGTGTGTTAAAAGTGTGACAAGAAGGGCCATTACGCTCATTAGTGCCGAACAGGTAAGGGAAAGGAAGTCGTTGGAAAAAAGAACAATATTTGCTTTAACTACAACTAAGTGGGACATTACAAGAATAAATGTCCAGAAGTAGCCAAGCTGGAAAAAGGAGAAGTACTTGTTTTGGAACCGGCTACCTCGAGACCAACAACTGAGGAGAAAGGGAAAGTTGTGATGGGAGGTACGCTTTTGATTCAAGGTATACCTGTTAGAGTACTGTTCGATACCGGTGCATCACATTCTTTTATATCTCATTACTTAGTAGATAAGCTTAACCTAGAACCCTCATACCTAGTTACTTCCATAAGGGTTGCGAATCCAATAAAAGGGTATGCAACTATAGGGATGAGATGTGACCATTTAGAGTTTGCATTATTAGGTCATATATTTGTAGGTAGTTTGCATGTATTTGATTTAATGGGCTCTGGGATTATTTTGGGTATGGATTGGCTAAATAAATATGATTCTAGGATATTTTTCCAAGTTAGGAAATTATCACTAAGACACCCTAATATTAGCGACCAAATTGTATACTCAATAGAAAATCCAAGTTGTGATGTTTGTGCTTTATTGAGTGTAATAGAGGAGGAAGATGAATTGAATCAGGTTGTCATATTGAGCCTGTTACAGGACTACATCCGAAACGAGCTATTGAGTTTCGAATAGATCTTGTACCTAGAGATGAACCTGTAAGTAGACAACCTAGTAGAATGACACCTACCAATATGAAGGAGTTAAAGGTGCAATTGGTGGACTTAGAATATAAGAATTTTATTAGACCATGCAGTTCGCCTTGGGGAGCGACCGTGGTGTTTGTGAAGAAACCAGATGGGATGATAAGACTGTGTATCGATTATCGTAAGTTGAATGAAAAAAAGATAAAGAACTGATATCTCCATCGAGAATCGATGATTTATTTGATCAGTTAAGTGGAGGCCAAAGTGTTCTCCCAGTTGGATTTGGAAACAGGGTTCCATCAACTAAGGATGGCATAAGACAGTATTCCATTGATGGCGTTTAGAACAAGATACAGTTTGTACGAGTGGTTAGTAATGCCATTCAGATTGACTAATGCACCATCTTTCTTTATGGATTTGATGAACCGGATTTTCCAAGAGTACTTGCTCAGATCTGTGTTAGTGTTTATTGACGACATTTTAATATGTTCTAAGGATGAAAGAGATCATGAGATTCATCTTAGAATAGCACTTGAGATGCTGAGGCAGCATCAGCTAAAAGCAAAGTCTTCGAAGTGTCATTTTTGGAAGAAGGAGGTGAAGTTTCTTAGTCATGTAGTCTCAGAGAAAGGATTTTTAATAGATCCAACTAAGATCGAAGCAGTTGATAATTGGAAGAGACCCAAGAGAGTGACTGAGATAAATAGTTTTCTTGGACTAGATGGCTATCATCGGAAATTCGTTAAGGATTTCTCTCGTATAGCAGCATCGATGACTAAACTAACGAGGAAGGACATGAAGTATGTTTGGAACGATAAATATGAGGAGGCTGATGTGCATGTAAAAGCGTATATTTTTACTCCTATATTTAATCTTCTTTTATTAAAAAAATTAGCATATTAGGGTATTTTACATGTTTAAACCAAAATCTAAATTGTTTTCAAACCATCATTCATTCATCTTCATTTAGGGGTAAAATGGTAATTTTGTGTATGAATTAATTTGAGAAAATTTATTTGCACATTTTTATTTATAGGAAATTGAGTGCAAATTGGATGGGGCTTTACGGATATATGCATGCACAAATGTTCAAGCCCAAAAGAATATAGAAAAGAAAAGAAATAATGCAACATGGAGGAGTCCACATATCCACCAAGTAATGGACCATAATTATAAGCATATCCACATGTTAATGTAGATTTAAAGGCATGTTAGTGGGGATTAATTAATTCTCTAATGAATACTTGGAGGCTACACTATCTCAAGGGCATTTTTGGTAGTCCCCTAAAAATAGAATTAGGGTTTTAAGCATGCATAAATACTCCTTATGCTTCATGTAATGAGCCTCTCTATTTTGTGCATGTTGTAACCACAAAATCAATGATTAATAAAATGTCCTTTTAATGGCTTCTTAGTCTTTTCTTATTTGCTTTTGTTTACATGCACTTTTCTCTTATGATATTTTATTTCTTGCTATTTTATGTTAGCTTATTTCTCTTTTATTTCATCTTAATAATACAGATTTAATTCAGGCAATTAGTTTAGATTTATTTTATGCAAGTAGTTAGTTCTCTTTTCTTTTAATTAGCTCTTATTTTCCTTGCTTTTTATGCTTAAATCATTTTGTGTTGATATGAATTCAAATATGAGAAGCTAAACCCCTTCAATTTAGAGGTAATGAAGCTCTCATGAATCATACTAAATCAACATAACATGGTTGCATTTATGATCTCTCTTTTGTGCTTAATGGAAATTATGAATGATGATAGTTTAAGTTTCCTTTTTAGTGAATTTGATAGTTTGTGTTGACATCTCAAATAGGTTATGCTTAATCCAATATAAACATAAACTATTTGATCATTTGCCTAAGTGATTTTGATGATGAAAGTCAAACTAGAATCAAAATTTGACGATCGCACTATAAGAAAATATGCTTTTAAATGTATTTAATGGCAGCGTTTCAATTGTAATTTCAACTATTGTTATTTTTCACTTTATTTCCCCCCATGCCCAACGTTGCCAAATTTTTTCCAAAACTTCCCGCCTCCCCCGCCAATGCTAAAACCTTGTTACGTTTCAATAGTCTTCCTCTTCCCTCTTCGGCTCAAAACTCACCAAGCCGTAATAACATTTCCTCCATTGTCATATCTCACTACTTCTCTCCATCGTTATACTGCTTTCGTCGTATTCTATCAACTCCTTTTTAATTTGCAGCTCGCCTGCTTCAGTATACAAGCCCTAGATCGGTAAGATTTTATATACAAAAATTTGCTCTTATTTGGATTTTATATGGTTCTATATGGATTTCAGCACAAATTCTGTTGAATACGAAATATTGGTTCTATATGGTTCTATATGGATTTTATATGGTTCTATATGGATTTTATATACGAAAATTTGGTTCTATATGGATTTTATATGGTTCTATATGGATTTGCAGCTCGCCTGCGTTAGTTTACTTCAAAGGTTTTTTTTGTGTTTTGTGGCAGTCCAGCTATTAGCAAATAGGGTTTATTTATATTAAGACAGAGACCATACATTCTGTTAAATACAGCAAGGGTCCAGCTCAAACTATTTAGGGCCATTTTGTGTCAAGTTTAGTGAATCCTTCTCAAGAATAGCTTTGTTTAGTGATATGTTTAGGGCTTCCAATATTGTGATGAAAATGTAGGCAGATAAGGGATCACCTTTTCTGATCCTTTAACAGCTTTTGAAGTGTCCATGAGAGGCACCATTTATTGTGCTAGAGTAGCAAGAAGAAGAAATGCAAGCATATATCCAAGCAAGTAAAGGATTAGGTTAATTCATTTTGGAGAGCATGGCAATAATGAAGGCCATTGGACTGAATCAAAAGCTTTGTCTATGTCAAACTTTGTTGTGCATCTAGGTGAGACAATGGTTCTATTATAACCTTTCATTAATTCTTAAGTTTAGGAATGCTACTTGATTTGGGGATATGATTCTCTACAGCAATTTTTCAATTTAGTAGATATTACTTTTGCAATGTATTTATATAACACATTGCAGTAGCTAATTAGTCTGTAGTCACCAATTTTGTTTGGCCGATCAGTCTTTAGGATGAATGCAATATTTAATATCTAGCATTAATTCCACCAAGCATGATGGCTGTGTCGAAGAAGCGGTGAATAGCTTTAAGGAACTCTTTGGAAATAGTGCTGCAACATTTGGTGAAGAAGAATACATTATAGCCACCAGGGCCACTACAACTGCGAGTGTTTAAGATAAATAGAGCCTCTTTTATTTCTATATCAGTGATGTGCTCTATTAAGTCTTTTTTTCTTCAGTTGTAAGGCATGGCATGTTTACAGCGTTTAGTAAATTAGCTCAGTCTACATACTGTTAGTGTTTCCCAAAATACTAGTAAAAACAGAATAAATGCATTAGAAATACCATCTTTGTTATTTTGTATGTTTCCTTCAGAATATTCAATGTAGTGTATGGAGTTCCTTACTTATTTTGCCTTTAGTGACTGAGGAAAGTATCTTATGTTTTTATCACCCATTGATTCTGACATGTACCCATATTTTTGTCTAGCTGCTTCTCTTTCATCGTTGAGAGCCGGTACGAGTTCAGTATTTAATCCATGTTCCTTGTCAGATAGAGCTTAGTCTGTGGAGTCATTATGATAGTTTGTTTAGGCAATCTGTTGCTGAACCTTATGTCTTCAGATTTTGTTGTTCCCTTCCCAAAGTTCTTCTTTCTCCAATGTCCTAGTACATGCTTTAGCCTTTTAAATTTGTGTTGCAGTCTATACATAGGATTACCATAAGTGTTTCTACCTAGGGCCTAACAAGCATGATACCGATGTTTCTACCTGCGAAATAAAACTAGGAATAATGACACAATTATGTTTTTAATATATTCATATATTGTTCATGTATTTCTAAAATTTTTAAGTATATAACAATAGTTATGATATATCACCACAGATAACTATTCATATTTACATACCAACTAATAAATGGAACATAATTATTAATTGATTATGTTGAGTTCAATATTTGTTGTAGCCTACAACAAAAGATTTATAACAACTCAGTTTGAGCTTAATATTTCTTACAACCTACAGAAAGATAATTTATAATGACTCAGTGTCAATATATGAATAACTCACTGACTTGGGCATCTTATTTAAATTTCTCAATGGTCGGTTGCTTTAATATTCCAAAGTTTTCAACAACTGACTTTGTGAAAGCCTCAAAAACTGTTAGGATACCACTAGTTGTGAATTTGCTAGACAAAATAAGTGGCAACTATAAAATAACAATAGTTAATTTAATGACGAGATCAGACTCCTAGTACCATTCAATTAGCATCCATCCTTCTTTGACATATGCACCTAGCTAGCTTATTATATAAAAAATAATGTAGCCATGTGAATACGAACTCAAAATTTGGTTCTTGTTGAAGGGATAACATCTACATCTGGAATAGCAGCATAATTTGGAATCCCGCTAACTCGCCAAGGTGTTGCAAATAGGTACTGTCGTTAACCATTATGTTTTTTTAATAGAGGAGTGGTCCTCAATAGAGGAGAGCACTTGAAATTTTTATTAAATAATCAAAAACCATCTAGGTGTTTGTATAACAATCTTTTAGATTAGTTGAAATTTTCCATAAAATAGCTCATATTTAAAAAGCATTGCTTTCTCCTATGGGAATTAGTTTGCTCATGTTAGTTGCTAGATAATAATTTTAACTCTTTAAAACTACCTTTTCCAATCAAATCAGTTAAGCTTCAACTTTAGAGTCATACATGTCATGTGCTGATTTTAACAATTCATGTATCAAATAAAATCAATAACTGGAGTGACTCGTATATTACTGTTGTGTTATTGATTCAACCTTACGAGTCAGCTTCTACTTCTGCCGCAGCTTTGGATGGTTAAGGTACTGAAAAATTAAAATCCCTTTGCAACCCAAAATATAGCTCATAAGTAATATTTAAAGTCTTGCATAACTTTGTTTATGTTATGTTTACTCTCACACAACAGTTTATGATATGTGGATAACCATCTAATTTTTTAACGATTTGTTTATACATGTACTTGAAATAACAATGGTTTTGTGATAGATTTTGAAAAATCATGAAAACATCAACATATGTCCATGACAAATCCAACGTAAAATCAATACTTAAGCTCCAGTTCTTCACGTGTTAAATAAAGAAACTTAGTACAACAATATAGTGTAATTTTGTTTTTTTATGTATTTATAACTCTCTTTGAGATTGTAAGCTTCCTTACTGGTTGCATTAATTTTCTTTTAAAACTAGCAGAACCTGATTCAAATATGTTCACAAATATTTGTTTATATTATAACATTTCTATAATTTGATTCA
Source organism: Allium fistulosum (assembly GCA_030737815.1). Taxonomy (NCBI): domain Eukaryota; kingdom Viridiplantae; phylum Streptophyta; class Magnoliopsida; order Asparagales; family Amaryllidaceae; genus Allium; species Allium fistulosum. Next base: position 1,297,439,601 of record CM060904.1, on the reverse strand, counting down.
AATATTAAAATTAATAGTTTTGAAACTTTTGGTAACGTATCCTTTTTAAAAAATTTCAAATATACTTAAACAATGTCTTTACATAAGGTAATTTTTTTGTAAAGAACGGTTGCATCTTTTCTTCTTTAGCTTTTCAAATCCGATCTATGGACATCAATTAATATAGATGTACTTAATTTCTACTATATATAAGTAAACTATTTCATTATCTGTTTATAAAAAGATATATAAAGACTATATATAAAACAAAATAGTTATGTTACACATTACCATTGAGGATGTGTAATCACATTACAATGCCAATTGCTTATATGCAGTTTATTTTACACCGCGATTACTTCTCCACTAGAGATGTTCTAATTATACTTGAGAGTTGAAACTAATGGAAAATATAATTTATGGTTAGCAATTTGGTAAAAGAGTTCCATTGAGGCAATAAATTACAACTTGCAATCACTCATTTGATATAGAGTAGACTTGTGTGGTTTCTATACATAACTGCATCCATTTGATATATGAATAATCAGTATTATTATAAAGTTGCACGTTCACTTTGGAGTACTTATGTTTGTAATTTTAAAGGCTTTTCTTTCATGTCAACTTCTTAGATAATAACTACTGTGCTGTAAGTAATTTGACTATCATAGGTGAAAAGTTTGGTCTTGTTGGACGCCTATTTATAGCACTGGTCATCTTATATAAGCTTGTCCGCAAGATGATAAGTTGTCATTGCTTCTCTCTTGGTTCCCTTACTTGAAGCGGTAATTATATTATATTGATGAGCTAAGAAACAAGAATGTGCTATTTTCCAAATAGTCTGAGCCTTATTGACATATTCACACTACTCAACTGCTTTTTCTTGTTTTTTAACAACTTACCTCGAAGAATATGTTTGTCCAAGTCCCTTATTGCATCGCTTCATTGTGGAGGAGTTTCAAAAGATTTTATGTAGATTTAACAACATTAGTGATCAATAGTGCAATGGACACTCGGCTTAGCAGAAAGTCAGCATTATTGATCTCTTGTGTGGTTAAATCTACAATGGACACTCGGCTTACTAGTTTATAGCTTGAATCTTATCTTTTATGGAGGTGTATGGCATGTGTGCATTCCAGATGATGGAGACAGTTTTCAGTTGAGATTTCTCTCAAGAATCTATGTTGAAATCAAGATAATTCATGTATATAATTTTGTGCTCAATTTTGAAATGGATAGATTACAATCAGCTTGGAGTAGTATATCCTATACCTCATTTTATCTTTGCTTGCACCTGTCCAATCTACACATATATGCCAACAACACCTTAAGACAAATTTCAATTTATATTTGGATTTTATATTAAGTCTTTGATAAACCCGGGTTCTTGTGTGCATTTGAGTGTGTTGTATGTTGAGAAGTTCTTGAATGCTTGAGCTTGTAATTTGAAAATAGGAGAACTGTTCCAGCTATAAAATATGATACTAGTTTCAAACATATAAATTTTGGCGCAAAGTTTTATACTATTATTATAAAGAAATATTTTGATAGGGACACACCTATATTATGCGGCCCGTAGGTTTATAAACTAGGGTGTGATGTTATATGTATGAATTTATATGTTGTATATTTTCTTAGGTTATTGGCTTCATTAGTTCTACATTTTGGAGTGTAAACTATGTTATTGCTTTATAATTTGCATTTTGTTGTTTTTTGGAGTGTAAACTATGTATACTAGACATAATTAGCTTTCTTTGCAATTTCCACTGTTAGCGTACTAGTTACCATCCATCTCTTATGTTCATATTCACTGAGTTATTAATCCTAGTGAGAGGTGTACAAGCTATGGCAATATATCATTACTCTGTCATCTATACTCTACCGACAATAATAGTTGGAATATTGGACAAAGATACAAGTCAAAAAACACTACTAAAGTACCCTTAGCTATACGGATCTGGCCATAGAGAAGAAAGATACAATCTAAAGTTATTTATCCTTACCATGCTGGATACTATATGGCAAAGTGCAGCTATATTCTTCATTCCGTATCTTGCATACGTACACAGTGAAATCGATTCGTCGATCATCGATGATTTATGGACCATTGCATTTGTCATGATTTTCGATATTCATGTGTCAGTTAATGTATTTAGATGGAATTGGATGACACATGTATCAATTTAGGGATGTACAGTCACTACACTTATCTGTGCCACAATCATCGATGCTTTGCCAATGCTTCCAGGATATTGGTACATTTTATGTCTTTTCTGAAGTAATATCATTGTGCTTGATACTTCAATAATAGAACAGTTCTAAAAGAATAAAATATGGTTGTACGTTCTGTGACTGAGTATCTTGTTATTTTACAGGGCTATTTTCAATGTTATGGGTATTAGAAAGTTTTCTGGCAATTTCTCTAATATCATTGCAAGAGAATTAGAGAAATTTGGCAACTTATATGAAGCTACTATTACTGAAGTTCCAATGACTAAGTTTTTGAACTCCTGACATCAAATGAGATAGTGAGTTGTTTGATATGATTTATACACTTTTGTTCATTATTGTGTGTATATTATATAGCCTATTCTTTCAGCTTTTGTTGTATTCAGCTGATTACACACGCATTATAATAGTCTAAAGAATGTAGAAGAGTGATCAATGTAACATTATGTATGTAACAATTTTTTAATGTAGGAAAAGAAGATTAGTGTTTATACAACGTGCTTCTGTGTTGGGGTATGATAACGAGGTGGCAGATGGGGTAGAAAGCGGGGGAGAAATAATGAGTAGCTTGTTGGATATGAGGTAGAATGATTTAATGAATGGTGATCTTTGTGTGCATGTTAGAATGGGTTAAAATGGGATTTCAGACTCAGTTGCAATGCATAGTGTTACACTGTATGATTCATTTTTAGCACGTAGTTCCATTTTGATGTTGCTTTACTTGTTTTTTCTTGCAGTTGATTCAAATGGAGCAATCCATTATAACTGAAGGACACAAGGAATTGAAGACTTCTGCTTGTGGAGTGCTCAGTTATTCCTGGATGTATGATGTCTCATTTAGGCATGTTCCTTAGGTACTTTGTTATTCTATTAACTCAATTATTGAATTTCCTATCCTCCTGTTCAGTGAATCTGTAGTTTTATGTAGATTGGTAGTCATGATATTAAAATTTTTAGTACAGTTCTTTGATGATATACGACATGATCAACATTAATTTAAAATCTGTAAGCCTATATGAAAATCAACATTATAATTTGGATGATCCAATTGAAGGATCACCTTATATATACTTAGCTTGGTTAATGATTTACTTGCTGGGATTAATTAATAATAGTTAACTTAGTTGTGCATGTAATTAATAAAAATTTTAAGTTAACTAAATTTTATATAAAAATTAACTAAGTATTATAAAATTAACAAGTTTATAACAGTAATAATAACAATAATAAATTAATTAAGTTTACGAAAATTTATAAGTTTGAGATTATTTATAAAAATTAACCAAGTTAATAAAATTTATGTTTGAGATAATTTACAAGTTTAAGTTAATTAAAATATAAGCCATGACATTTAAGTTTTACTAATTGAGATAATTTATAAGGTTGAGTTAATATAAATAAATTAAAAAATAAGTTAACAGAGCTTTATAAAAATTTAACTAATTTTTTTTTGAGAAAAATGTGTGATCCTCTACAGGAGAGGAGAGAACACATGCACATATATATAACAACAATGGTAAAGGAGCTGCCAACAAGCCTGGCAGGTAGCAAAAGAAACCCCCGTACAAAAAACAAAAAACAAACCCTTCTTAACTCCTAAGAAACTAAAAACCAACCCTAAAGAGGCAACACCGTCGTACCAAGAGCGAGACCAAAATAGCAGTAGCCATCTGAAAAACATCCGCAACTGCAACCTCAAGAACTAAGCTGAAACATCGCAATATAAAACATCTACACAAATCACAAACTAACTCCAAAACAACAAAATCATAATAAATCCCCCAATAACTCGAAAAATCGTCAATCAAAAGACTAAAAAACTTTACGATTTAAACGAGGACTTCTCCTAATATTGTTAGTTGAATACCTCATTTTATTTCTTCTCCTCAATTTGGCTTCATGAATTAATTCTCTAGCATGGGCGGGAGAATGAGGAAATTTACCTAAAGCTGCAAGAAAACAATACATGACAAATCTGAAACCCTCGGTCCAATAATAGACAGCTCGATCAGGTGCAACATCCCCGGTTAAAGAAGAACACACATCATTCTTAACATCACCCAAATTTTCCTCATCTAAATATTTATTAACCAATTCAACATCAGCCTTTGGTTAAGAATAGGCAGTGGCTAAGGGGATAATATTAACGCTCAACACAACATCATCACGAAGTTCTACAGACCCAACCAAAGACAGCCTCCTCACGCCACTCCACCAACACAAACCAATAGATCTTCTGAACTAGACGAATTAATCACTGACAAGTTAGCGAAATCCCCATCTACATTGACTATACGAATAGAATCAAAAACTACAACACCATCATCATAAATCTTATGGATGTCAGAGTCTACAGCCACCATTTCCTTCTGAATAATATCAGTTGTCTCTAAACTATCATTATGCACGTAAATTTCATTTAAACAGTCAACTATATCGATGCCTTCAGCAGGAACCATAACATTTTTACAATCCTTACTCAATAAATCATCTATGCAAAAAGAACCAGCCGTGCTTTTCATATGATGTCCATCTACAACTGACAACTTGACAAACTCTATTATACCATCAACATCATACACTAATGAAACCTTAAAACTGTTAAACTTTAGATTGTATTCAGAATTATTAACCATATTAACTTCTGAACTTTTCTTGATATTAACAGTTTCATCCAGCTTAAGAACAGTATCACCTAAGATAGCCTTATTATCCTTTAACTCGTATAACTTATTCAAGCAAGCACATTGATCATTCTTTTCTAACAAAAGCACAAAAGGATCTAGCAACATACTGTCAGGTATCATAGTCAGAGGATCTACATCCTCCATTAAAACCTCATTAATGAATTTCTCAACAAACTCAATTATATGCATCTCTTCATCAACTTTGGAAAAATTTCCAATTTCTAAACTCTTCATGAAATTAACACTATCATCCTTTTCAATAACAATATCACCAGAGTCATCCTTATTAACCTTCAACTCATACGACACATTCCGGTAAGAGGACTGGCTATCCTTTTCAAAAATACTCACATAAGGATCTAACATCATACTATCTGAAAACATAAGCAGAGAATCCACATCCACCATTGATTTAGTGACTCCCTCGACACAATCTGTTATATGTAACTCTACATCAGATTGATAGGAGCAGTCTACTATTTCATTGACTCGATCATCTGTAAGCATACAAAGATCTTCCCTAGCCACTTGAATATTACTTACCTCTGAAACATAAACATCCAAACAACCACTATATAAAGATGAATCCCCACTAACATCAAAGCCATTTGTAGCCAAATCATTAATCACAAAAAGTCAACGTAACTAACCCTATCTGAGTCTTTCACAAAAAATTCCTCAAAATCAACCCATTGCGAATCCTTACAATCATGAAAAACATTTTCTCTCTTTAAACAATCATTGTGATGAAAACCAGTCCAATTTTCATTAAAAGCGTACTTACCTATGTTATCGGCAGTTAGACAGTCAAAATGCAAAAACACTTTGTTGAAAAGGTAATTGCATTCTTCATAGTTCCCTACACAGCAATCAAGAAACAATCCTCTTAACATCAAGAATTGCAGAACAAAGTAAAAGTGACGATCCTTAAGATTCAATGGCTTCGAAAAAATTGGATCGGCAAAAGTTGAAGACGAGTCATAATTGAGAAAGGGATTAAAAACCAAGGGACAAGACATTCTTTTATGACCAAAAACGCCGCAGCTAAAACAACGTATTGGGTTCGAACAATCTTTGGCTCTGTGATTTTTATCTCCACATCTAAAGCAACTAAAACCCCTCTTTCGATTTTGAACAGACGACTCCTGAAATTTTTGAAATTTCGATCGAGAATTCCTATCTGCATCCTTAAAAGAATTGGAGTAAAGTACGGGATTGCAATGCTGATTCAGTGAATATGAATTATTGGCATCAAGATGAGAGGAGACCGAAGGCGAATAACATCTAACACCATTTTCTTGAACTCGAAAATTCTTCATGGCATGAAATTTTTTTAAAAAATTTAACTAATTTTTATAAAAATTAACCAAAACTTTAAAAATTAACTAAGAGTTATATAATTTAACTACGTTTTAAAAAAATTAAATAAATTTATACAGATCAATTAATTTTTATTAGAATTTAACTAGGTAAATAAGTTTTAAAAATTAAATAATTTTATTATAAAAATTAACCAAGTTTTATTAAAATTATTTAAATTTAAGAAAAGTTCAACTAAGGATGTTTGATATACTTTAAATATGAAACAGTTTCATAATTATTTGTTGATTGTTAAACTTTTCTACAGGTAATTAGCTTTTTAGGAGTAAAGACCAGCTGTAGCAAAGGATTGTGGGTAATTTAGTAATGTACATGTCTTTAATTGTTATATATACTGTAACATTTTGCTATACTTGTTGTGTAAACTTGTTTATGAATGTGTTATCCCGCCTTTTGGCAAGGCCGTGACACCAAAAAAGTTGGCTGGAAAACTAAAGACAGTTCGTCGTAAAAGTTCGTTATACACTGTTTTACCATGGATATCGATGAATTTTGTCCGAGCCCGGATCATGATACGATTGATAGGACACGGCAAGCAAAGTCATGAAAGCCAGCACTCCAAATTTCAAGTCAATCCGAGTTCGTGTGCCCAAGTTATGATCGATGCAAATTGAAGGAGATAACTCCATTTTCGTATCCATCAATGAGCTGCGCTTCGTATCGACGGACTTCGTGTCCATCGATAGAATTTGCTTCGTATCGATCAGAATGGCCAGGTCTTCATATCGATGAACTTCGTATCGATCAGCCTTCGGCTAGACAGTCTTATTCGAATCCATCTGCATGGCTCCTTGTTCGAATCCATCAGTAGGTAGTCCACTTCGTAACGATCACCTAACGTCAACTTCGCATCCATCAGAGATTCGCTGCTTCGTATCCATCATGGGACCATGTTCGAATCCATGAGCAGAGGCTTGTTCGTATCCATCAGGCCAACGAGCCTGGGTAACGTGTTATTCTTCGATACGAGCAAGGCGAAATTCATGGAGTCGACACGGTCATCTCGGAGTAAAGAATGGATCGATGCAAGGTATGCGCGCCACATCACCATGAGAGCACGTGAGGTGATCGATTCGAACCAGACAGCATGCCGAAGGATCCCATTTTGTATCGACGATATCTCCCAAACCATTGATCCAAATGCTACGAAATTTTCACAGAAGCTTGCGCACAAGGTAAAGAATGTTCCTGCCAAATTTCAGCTCGATTGGATCATTTTTTGATGGATACGAAATCATTTCGTATCGATCACAGATCGAGTCGAAACTTGGTGGGGTCGGTCGCGTGGGCCCACTCACGTGCCAGAAGAAGTCTCCCGAAGTTTGAGCGCGATCTCAGCCTCCTACGCCTATAAATAGCCCCCTGAAGCCTGCAGAAAAGGGTACTTTTTGGGGGATTACACGTCCAGACTCAGCCGGATTCAACTCTACACCTTATCATCGCTATTGTATTCAAGTTTCAAAGCATTAATCCATAACAACCTGCTGTAATCAATTGTAATCATCAAGAGAATATCAATAAAGTCACCAACTTCAGAGTGGACGTAGGCAAGGTCACCGAACCACTATAAATCTTGTGTTATTTACTGCACTACTGTGAATTTTCTAAGTGATTTGCATACTTGTTGTTCAACTGAGATCTGAGATTGTGTACATATTTGTCATTTGTGATATGTGACTGCAAACGGGTGCTTTCAACGACAACTGGGTGTTTGTGACTAATTTTGGTGCAAACATTTTGGTGCTTTCACTGAGAGGTGGCTAATTCAGGGATTCTACAGCTTGAAACTTGATATCAAAGTTTTAATTGTTCAGATCTGAAAAGTTATGACGAGACAATTAAGTAGAAGACAAAGACCAGAGAGAAGTTTGCATGAAGGAAGTCAAGAGGCTTCCTCAGGAGCAAACCAAGCCTCAGCCTTCATCGCTAGGGATGAGATGGAGGCAATGATGAGAAGACAGGAAGAAATGATCCAGAACTTGCTTCAACAGATTGGGCAACTTGGAACGCAGAATCAAGGAGCAACCAGGGTTCAGAACGGAGCAGGACCATCTGGTGCAGCGCCAGAACTGGAGGGCACACGCTTAGGACATGCTGATCCGATCCCGGGAAGAGAGACAAGAACATCCGAGCAACCTGGTGGCGATAGAGGGATGAACGCTCAGCCAGGGGGGCAGACACCTGAAAGCTCACACGGACTCGGGGGGCAGATCGAAGGTAGTGAACGAGGGCAACAGCTTGGAGACAATGATAGATTGGCAGAGATGGTCAGGCGAGCCATGAGAGGTGGATTAGTGAATAGAGATCTTGAAGATGTGAACAGGAGTCCCTTTTCTCCTGCGATTAGGATGGCTAGGAACCCACCAGAATTCAAGTTACCTTCAGTAGAGATGTACGATGGGAGGACGTACCCTGCGGTCCATTTGACGAAGTATATGAGGCATATGGAAGTGCTGGGGGCATCACAAGAAGTCATGGCCCGGTGCTTTCCATTGTATTTGAAAGATATTGCGGCATTATGGTTTAGGCAGTTGGAGAACGGCTCCATAAGAACATGGGCAAACTTGACTGAAAGATTCATGGTGTAATTTAGGGTTCACATTGCAAGACCCAAGAATGTGATGAGTTTGGCAACGCTAAAGCAGAAAGCTGAGGAGTCTTTGAGGAATTTTCTGACGCGATTCAATGCGGCAGCAACATCGGTGGATCGGCCAGATCCATCCATGGTTATGATGGCAGCTATGTCCGGAATAGCTGATGGCACAGAATTCAAAAATTCATTAACTAAGGATCCGCCTATGGATCTAGGAGAATTCTATCACGAGGAAGAAAAGTTTTTGCGATTGGAAGACACTAATGCTGAAAGAGAAGAAGGAGAGGGAATAGAAGTTTATGCACTTAAAGACAGAAAGCCTCTGAAAAGGATTCAGGCAAGGATAAAGGAAAACGAAAGGCTGAGGATAGTGGTGACGGGCCAAAGCGATTGTGGAGAGAGCCACGATTCACCACCTATTCAGAGTTGAATGAGAGTTTGGAGCAAATCTACTGAGATACACGAGAGCAAGTTCCCTACCGTAGGCCAATACGAAGGGACCCCACTGTTGACGAGAGGAAATCAGTCATCTGAAGGATGAGGTGGAATGGCACATCAGGAACGGTATGCTACTTCAGTATGTGAGAAGGTGAGCTCCAGCAGTGGAGCCAGAGCGACCACCGTCTACATCAGCTAGGGGTGACCCTGAGCCGGGACATCGTATGGTTATCAATTAATTGAAATAACGATGAACAAGTCGTAAACCTCTCACCAACACGGGTAAGTCATTTACACGTGTGCGAGATCATGAATGGTCCATAAGCATGCTTTGAATGACTATTAACCCTATCGTTGTGGGAGTTTACACTTTGACATCCTTGCTTTGCTTTTGTATCGTCTTGATTAGAACATTTGAACTTGATTCTGTTTAACATTTCTGCTAAAGACTTATTTTCAATAAAAGAATGCTACCTGTGATTCCATAACGGCTAAACTACTTACACATGTACGGGATCGCGAACGGTCCCTAGGCATGCTCTGAGATAGTGATGAACCACCCTGACAAACGATCCAGGAACCCACTCGGACGTGAACCTGGTATCGATGATACTAAGTCCCCCCCGGGCACACATAAACTTGTCACGAACAGCACCCCGACCACGAACGGTCACAATTCGCCTCGAACGGCACCCGACCACGAACGGTCACAATTCGCCACGAACGGCACCCGACCGCGAACGGTCACAACTCGCCTCGAGCAGCACTCGACCACGAACGGTCACATTTCACCTCAAATGGCATACGATCCCGAACGATCGTCATTTGAGGTCATATGAAACTATCAAGTTCTTTGCAGGTCGTCAGCAGGATATGAACATCCAGCTTATGGCATCACAAAACACACCTTCCTATCGCAAGGCATGTTTTGGGGGCCAAATGTTATCCCGCCTTTTGGCAAGGCCGTGACACCAAAAAAGTTGGCTGGAAAACTAAAGACAGTTCATCGTAAAAGTTCATTATACACTGTTTCACCATGGATATCGATGAATTTTGTCCGAGCCCGGATCAGGCTACGATTGATAGGACACGACAAGCAAAGTCATGAAAGCCAGCACTCCAAATTTCAAGTCAATCCGAGTTCGTGTGCCTAAGTTATGATCGATGCAAATTGAAGGAGATAACTCCATTTTCGTATCCATCAATGAGCTGCGCTTCATATCGAAGGACTTCGTGTACATCGATAGAATTTGCTTCGTATCGATCGGAATGGCCAGGTCTTCGTATCGATGAACTTCGTATTGATCAGGCTTCGACTAGAGAGTCTTATTCGAATCCATCGGCATGGCTCCTTGTTCGAATCCATCAGTAGGTAGTCCACTTCGTAACGATCACCTAACGTCAACTTCGCATCCATCAGAGATTCGCTGCTTCGTATCCATCATGGGACCATGTTCGAATCTATGAGCAGAGGCTTGTTCGTATCCATCAGGTCAACAAGCCTGGGTAACGTGTTATTCTTCGATACGAGAAAGGCGAAATTCATGGAGTCGACACGGTCATCTCGGAGTAAAGAATGGATCGATGTGAGGTATGCGCAACACATCACCACGAGAGCACGTGAGGTGATCGATTCGAAAGCATCGATTCGAATCAGTCGATTCGAACCAGACAACATGCCGAAGGATCCCATTTCGTATCGACGATATCTCCCAAACCTTTGATCCAAATGGTATGAAATTTTCACAGAAGCTTGCGCACAAGGTAAAGAATGTTCCTGCCAAGTTTCAGCTCGATTGGATCATTTTTTGATTGATACGAAATCATTTCGTATCGATCACAGATCGAGTCGAAACTTGGTGGGGTCGATCGTGTGGGCCCACTCACGTGCCAGAAGAAGTCTCCCGAAGTTTGAGCGCGATCTCAGCCTCCTACGCCTATAAATAGCCCCCTGAAGCCTGTAGAAAAGGGGACTTTTTGGGGGATTCCACGTCCAGACTCTGCCGGATTCAACTCTACACCTTATCATCGCTGTTGTATTCTAGTTTCAAAGCATTAATCCACTACAACCTGCTGTAATCAATTGTAATCATCAAGAGAATATCAATAAAGTCACCAACTTCAGAGTGGACGTAGGCAAGATCACCGAACCACTATAAATCTTGTGTTATTTACTGCACTACTATGAATTTTCTGAGTGATTTGCATACTTGTTGTTCAACTGAGATCTGAGATTGTGTACATATTTGTCATCTGTGATCTGTGACTGCAAACGGGTGCTTTCAACGACAACTGGGTGTTTGTGACTAATTTTGGTGCAAACAGAATGGTTATGGATTTTATGTGAATTTGCTTGGTTTGTCGAAAATCTATTATCGAAATGGTTATGGATATTATATTTGATTATGTGATTAATGTGTTTTTTTAATTGTTTGTATACGATGATTATGTGATTGATTGTTTGATTTTTTGAATACACCGATTATGTGAATAATTGATGGTTGTAATAAGACTATTATGTGAGCGACGGCTGGAAATGATACAAGCCATTAACATGAAATAAAGCGTGTACAATATGCTACAAAATAGTTAATAACTTTTAGTAGCATTTTAAAAACACTACTAAAATAAAAGTAAATATATGCGGTATGACTTTTGAAGAGTTGAAAAAACGCTACCAAAACTTTTAGTAGCGTTTTAGTAAACACTACGATACGACATGATACAAAAAGTTAGAAACTTTTTATGGTGTTCCTAAAGCACTACAATAGGTCAAGTTATGGTAGCGTTTTTTGTAGGAAATGCGGATTACAGATCTTAAGGTAGAATTAACACTAGAGGGTGGGTGAATAGTGTTTAATTAATTTTATGAATCTTTTTGAAATCAACCCAAATAGATGCAATTCACAAACACAGAGACAATCACAGAACAAGACACAGATGTAAATAGTAAATAAAAGCAGCAAAGGAAAGAACACACCGGAATTTTATACTGGTTCCGAGTTACCCTACACCCAGTCCCATACAATTTCTTATGCAGATTTATTTTCAAATATAATGTCGATATTACAACTTCAATTTCAAGGCCACGAGATACACCCTCTTGTCTTCGAGTCTAGGGCAAACTCTCTTGATTTAACCAGGCTACAAGATCACCTAATTGATTTACGGGCTACAATCATACCCAATTGATTTACGGGCCATAATCACACCGTTTCCAATCACAATTTGATAGAGAGAGACTCGATACACTTCGATCTTTCGATCTTTGATTAGAAATGATCCTATAACTCTGAATAGCACTGAGATCTTTGAGAGAGAGTGGTAGAGAATCAAACTAGTGGCGATCGAGTTTGATTCACTTAGGATTTCGGTAGAGTTTTTTTAAGAATGTTTGAAAATAAGAATGGAAGAGAAAGAGGAGAGAAAACAATAAGTAAAAATTCTTTGAAAACTACTGGTATATATAGGAGAATAATGGTCATGTCCATTCATGAAAGGTTATGACGAATAGACACTTCTTTTGAAAATTTGAATTTTAAAATCTACGGCTACCATGTCGACATGGGGGGTATAGACATGTCGACATCCCCTAGTATTTTTTGAAAATTTAATTTTGTTTTAAAAGAGATTTTCTTTCTAAAGTTTTTCGAAACAATCTTAGAACTTTGTAAACTATTTTGAATATACTTTATGATTAAAAAACCTTTGGAAAGTGATCTTACGAAATATAAAAGTAAAAAAAACTAAATATATAAATATTTTGAGATTAAAGCTAAAACATTAAAACTAGGAGATATTTTTAAAACAAGAAATGATTTTGAAATTAATATGATTAAAAATAGTTTTTGAATTAAGGCTAAAATATTTAAACCGAGAGAGAGATGTCTTTTTTTAAAAAGATAGTTTTGAAATCTAAGAATAAGTCATTTTGAAAATTTCGTGGACTCCATTCCACTAGAGAAGGTCGTGGGTTCCATCCCACTAAAGAGGTCGTGGGTTCCATCCCACTATTAAAGCGAGAAGGTGGATTCCATTCCATAATTAATATCTGAATAAATATTTTAGTGCTATTATAAAGTTTTAACATAAATCTAGACTCTACTACTTATCTTGATATCTTGAACTCCTGAACTCTTGATAATCTTGATACTCATGAGTCTTCAGTCTTGATTTCTACAATCTTGAATTTGTCAGTCTTGAATCTCTATACTGTATAGACTTCATTCTCAGTACCTGCATATATATCCTGCATATACATATATCTAGACAAAGATATTAGTATTTATATTTTATAACAAGTCCTAAGGTTGTTGTCATCAAAACTATCATCTCAGGAACTAACAATCTCCCCATTTTTGATGATGACGACCTATGTTTATAAAATATACTCCACCAAACTCTGATTCTACTCTAACTCCCCCTTATTCCAACAACTCCTCCTTAACCTAATAACTCCCCTTTAATTTAAGCCTATCTAACATCCTAACTATCCTATTTTATATTTCTCCCCCTTTGTCATCACCAAAAACTAAGCCTAAACTACAAAACTCCCCCTTAAACTAATACTATGGAACTAAATGCTAATAACGAAGTATAATAAGCGAAACATAAATCTAATTTTATTATATATGATGTTATATTACACATATATATGAAACATACACACAAATATATATATATATATATATGTTACTATATCTATATTCTATATCTCAGTTATAGAACAAATACCTACTTCTCCCATTAATTTAGTAAAGATTGATTGATTCAAGGGTTTGGTCAGAATGTCAGCTATTTGATTCTTGGTGTTGATAAATTCAAGATAAATAATCTCTTTACTTATATTATATCTGAGAAAATGATGTCTTATATCAATATGTTTGGTTCTGGCACGATGAGTAGGATTTTTGGATAAATTTATTGCACTTGTATAGTCACAATAAATCGGTGATTTTGAAATATTTAATCCAAAATCCTTTAGGATCTATTGCATATAGATAACTTGAGAACAAGCCAAAGCACCAGAGATATATTCTACTTCAGTTGTTGATAGTGAGACAGTATTTGGCTTTTTTACTAAACCAGGAAACCAGAGAATGTCCTAAAAAGTTACAAGTTCCACTTGTACTTTTTCGGTCTGATTTGCAACCAGCATAGTCAGCATCACAATATGAGATTAAATCAAATGAATCATTTTTAGAATAAAATAGGTCATAGTCTAAAGTGTGTTTAACATATCTTAGGATACGTCTAACAGCTTTTAAATGGGCTTCTTTGGGTTGAGATTGGTATCTTGCATAAAGACAGACACTACGCATGATATCAGGCCTACTCGTAGTTATATAGAGTAGCGATCCAATCATTTCCCTGTATAGTTTTTGATCAACATATTTTGACATGTCTTCTTTATTCAAGGCTTCATTGGTTGACATAGGAGTGGGTTTTCCACTCGCTGTGGTCATACCAAACTTACTAACTAGATCCCTAGCATACTTTTCTTGACTAATGAAAATACCACTATCTAATTGTTCTATTTGTAATCCTAAAAAGAAAGTAAGTTCACCCATATGACTCATCTCAAAATCTTTTATCATTATTTCAGAAAACTCTTTGTTCATTTCATTGTTTGTTGATCCTAAAATGATATCATCTACATAAATCCGTACTAATTGGATATAATTTTTATTTCTTTTAATAAAAAGAGTTTATCTACTCTACCAATTTCAAAATTTGATTGTAATGGGTAAGATCTTAGTCTGTCAAACCATGCTCTAGGAACTTGTTTCAGACCATATAAAGCTTTCTTTAATTTGTAAATATGATTTGGAAACTTTTCTTTTTCAAAAAGTGGAGGTTGTTCAACATAAACATCCTCTTTAACAAAACCATTTAAAAAGGCACTTTTGACATCCATTTGAAATTGTTGTGGTTTGCAAAAGCAAGTAGAATTCTAATGGCTTCTAATCTTGCTACAGGTGCAAAGGTTTCATCAAAGTATATTCCTTCTTCTTGACAGTAACCTTACGTGACTAACCGAGCTTTATTTCTAATGACCTCACCTTGTTCATTCATTTTATTTTTATAAACCCATTTAGTTCCTATTATAGTTTTGTCCTCAGTTCTAGGAACAAGGTCCCATACATCATTTCTGGTGAATTGATTCAGTTCTTCTTGCATAACAAGAATCCATGAATCATCAGATTATGCTTCCTTTGGATTTTTGGGTTTAGTAGTTGATATGAAAGCTACATTACTCATCTTGGTTAGTTGATTTCTAGTTCTAACAACAGATTCAATATTTCCTAGTATATTTTCTATAAGATGATATTTTAAAAGCCTGATCCTTTTATTAGGATGAATAGTTTCACAATTTGTTTCATTTGATTCATTATTTAAAGTAACAAAATCATCTTCATCATTTATTTGAACAAAATCTTTGAAATTTTCATCAAAAGATACATGCATTGTTTCTTCAATGGTGTTAGTTTTTAAATTGAAAACTCTTTATGCTTTACTTCTATTAGAATATCCAATAAAGATTCCTTTGTCGGATTTAGGATCAAATTTATCCAAATTGTCCTTTGTATTTAGAATAAAGCATTTACTTCCAAAAACTTTAAAATAAGGTACTTTTGGTTTCTTACTGTTCATATGGTGTTTTATTGGTTAGAGGTCTAATTAAAATCCTATTCAAAATGTAACATGCTGTAGCGACTGCTTCGTCCCAAAAATTTCTAGGTAATTTACTATCTGAAAGCATAGTTCTTGCATACTCTTGAATCATCCTATTTTTATGCTTTACCACTCCGTTTTGTTGTGGAGTTCTTGGAAAAGAAAGATTATGAATTAGTCCTTTTTTATTATAGAAATTCTCAAAATTTTAATTTTCAAATTCTCCACCGTGATCACTATGAATAGTTTTGAGTTTTAAAGAAAGTTGATTTTGAATTCTTTTTGCAAAAGTTTTAAATGAATCAAAAGCATCACTTTTATGTTTTAGAAAAATTGTCCATGTAAATCTAGAATAATCATCTACAATTACAAAAACATATTTACTATGATTTATTGACTTAATTTGAGATGGACCAAACAGATCTAAATGAAGTAACTCAAGAGACTTTGAAGTTGAAATCATATCTTTCAATTTGAATGAACTCTTCCTACGTTATCCTAATTGACAAGCATCACATATACTATCTACTTTAAAATCCACTTTAGGAAGTCCTCTTACTAGATCAAGTTTTGAAAGTCTAAATAAGAGTTTGAAATTCAAATGCCTAAATCTTTTATGCCAAATCCAAGGGTCACTTGTATTAGCCAAAAGACATAGGTTATCATTTGAGATTTTCATACTGAGAATATAAATATTTTTCTTCCTAATTCCTTCAAAGATAATATTTGATTTATTATCTTCGATGTGACACTTATCCTTTTCAAATTTAATTTTTTAGCCCTTGTCACATAGATGACTTATGCTAAGTAAGTTGTGTTTTAGATTCCTAACTATCAGAACATCAGAAAAAATAGGAGTTTTAAAGTTACCAACATTGTCGATGCCAATCACATATCCTTTTGAATTGTCTCCAAAGTTGACCATTCCTCCATCTTCATAAATTATGTCATTCAGTATCTCCGGATTACCAGCCATGTGTCTTGAACATCCACTATCAAGTATCCATTTGTTTTTCTTGATTTGCACCATTTGTTCATTGAGTGTTGATTCTTCAAAAGCCATATAACACATATGTTCCTGCACAACACACTAATTCGGTAAATAACTTGATTTTCTATAATAACAACATGCAGACTTATGAGACAATGATGATTTGGACATTTTTGAACTAGTGTTAACAGAATCTCCAAAATTGTCATTTTAAACTTTTTTAAAATTCAGATTATGATAACTTTGAAAACCAATGCTCTGATACCAAATGTAGGAAATGCGAATTACGGATCTTAAGGCAGAATTAACACTAGGTGGGGGGGGGGAGAATAGTGTTTAATAATTTCATGAACCTTTTTAAAATCTTTTCAAATTAAACCCAAACAGATGCAATTCACAAACACAGAGACAATCACAGAACCAGACACAGATGCAATTCACAAACACAGAGACAATCACAGAACCAGAAAAAGATGCAATTCACAAACACAGAGACAATCACAGAACTAGACACAGATGCAAATAGTAAATAAAAGGGGTAAAGGAAAGAACACACCGGAATTTTATACTGGTTCGGAGTTACCCTACATCCAGTCCCATAGAATTTCTTGTGCAGATTTCTTTTCAAATATAATGTCGATATTACAACCTCGATTTCAAGGCCACGAGATACACCCTCTTGTCTCCGAGTCTAGGGCAAACTCTCTTGATTTAACCAGGCTACAAGATCACCTAATTGATTTACGGGCTACAATCATACCCAATTGATTTACGGGCCACAATCACACCGTTTCCAATCACAATTTTGATAGAGAGAGACTCAATACACTTTGATCTTTCGATCTTTGATTAGAAATGATCCTATAACTCTGAATAGCACTGAGATATTTGAGAGAGAGTGGTAGAGAATCAAACTAGTGATGATCGAGTGTTATTCACTTAGGATTTCTGCAGAGTTTTGTTAAGAATGTCTGAAAATTAGAATGGAAGAGAAAGAGGAGAGAAAACAATAAGTAAAAATTCATTGAAAACTACTGGTATATATAGAAGAATAACGGTCATGTCCATTAATGAAAGGTTATGACGAATAGACACTTCTTTTGAAAATTTGAATTTTAAAATCTACGGCTACCATGTCGACATGGGCGGTATAGGCATGTCGACATCCCCTAGTATTTTTTGAAAATTTAATTTTGTTTTAAAAGAGATTTTCTTTCTAAAGTTTTTCGAAACAATCTTAGAACTTTGTAAACTATTTTGAATATACTTTATGATTAAAAAACCTTTGGAAAGTGATCTTACGAAATATAAAAGTAAAAAAAAACTAAATATATAAATATTTTGAGATTAAAGCTAAAACATTAAAACCAGCAGATATTTTTAAAACAAGAAATGATTTTGAAATTAATATGATTAAAAATAGTTTTTGAATTAAGGCTAAAATATTTAAACCGAGAGAGAGATGTCTTTTTTTAAAAAGATAGTTTTGAAAAAATCTAAGAATAAGTCATTTTGAAAATTTCATGGACTCCATTCCACTAGAGAAGGTCGTGGGTTCCATCCCACTAAAGAGGTCGTGGGTTCCATCCCACTATTAAAGCGAGAAGGTGGATTCCATTCCACAATTAATATCCGAATAAATATTTTAGTGCAATTATGAAGTTTTAACATAAATCTAGACTCTACTACTTATCTTGATATCTTGAACTCTTGATAACCTTGATACTCATGAGTCTTCAGTCTTGATTTCTACAATCTTGAATTCATCAGTTTTGAATCTCTATACTGTATAGTCTTCATTCTCAGTACCTGCATATATATATATATATATATATATCTTGCATATACATATATCTGGACAAAGATACTAGTATTTATATTTTATAACAAGTCCTAAGGTTGTTGTTATCAAAACCATCATCTCAGGAACTAATATTTTATACAACGCTACAAAAAGTTTCAGACTTTTAGTGTTGTATCACAGCGTTTATCGAAACGCTACTAAAAGTTTTGGTAGCATTTTTTCAGCGCTAAAAAAGTCCTTTTCTAGTGTAGTGTCTATGTTACTAGCTCATAGTAAGTTGGTCATTCTTAAAATAGATTTTATTTTAAATTCGTGTCATTTTCATGAGAATTGATAAGTGGGTTTGAATGGTGTGATAGAGTTTGATGGTTTAAGTTGTGCTACTTAATAGTACAAATAAGCCATACTTATAATAAACACATCAATCATTTCTGCATTAAATTAAATGAGAGATTATAGATGAATTTTATGTGGATTTAAATGAATGATTGAAAGTGGATTTGTCTCTAAATTGCTCCTTAATATCATTGTTTTATTCACTTTTTCTCTAGTTTATTTTCTACAATTTTCTTAGTTTAAAACAATTTCAAAACATTGGGCTAATTTGATTGAATAATATTAGGATTTAATTCTTTCCTTGTGGATTGACCCATACACGCATATGTACTACGATTGTATGCTGTGCGCTTGCGGTTTTAAAACGATATATTTACGACGGATTTCTAATCGATAGAAAATCCACCGTTTAAAAAGTTTTTGGCACCGTTGTTCGGGAACTACAATTTAATTTTAATTCTACTCTTCGAATTATTTTTATTTGATTTTATTTCGAACTCATTATATGCTTTGTTATTCTCTTCTTTAAAAAAATTTTACTTTGCATTTCTGTGCATTTAGTTTGGATTATATCAGTTGCTTTGTGTTTGTTGCGTTTGGTTGAAATTATCAGTTTATATTTCATTTTCCACATTCACTATAACATTACACATTTCCTCACTGGTTTGTGTTGTTCATTGTTTTCACATTGCATTGCATTGCATATTAAAAAAGAAAAAGAAAAAACATATTGCATTTCTGTTTTATGCCCTCTGTTGTATGCATTTGTTAACTTATTTATGTCATAGTGCATTTTCTTAGTTTGCATTTCACTTTGAATTTCATTTTCTGTTTACAAACCTACATTTCCTCATAAGTTTTTTTTATACAAACTGTTGCTACAGCATATACGTTTAGTTCTAAAAAAATTTACATTACATCAACAAATATATTTTCATTTGCAATTGCATTTCTTTGCTACAAAATTTGCATTTACATTTTTCATTTAATTGTTTTAGTTTCCCACTTCCATACTTCTGTCAACCACCACACTTCTATCACCAATTCTGCCTCCAACTCTGCCTCCACTACCACCAACCCTGCTTGAACATTCGAATCCCACAACAACCTCTTCAATCCCTACTATAGTTCTCTCCTCCATGAACTCAATTTCCACTAGCCGCTGACAACCCACTTGAGCTTCACTCAAACAACCCATCACCAACGCAACAACGAACACCATCAACATCTTTACCACTTCATCTCCAGTAACAATCTCCACAAACCATTGATGTTTACTGTAATGACCCTAATTTTGACTAACATTATTTAGGGCATTTAATTAAATGAATTAAATGAAATAATGTAGATGGTTAAGGGATTGAGATTTGCTAATCAATAAAGAGAGTCGTACTTTAATTAATGTATAAACAAAAGAGAATTAAAAAGAAGTAAGTAGGAGGAACATGATAAGGGCAAAATAGGAATAGTCTTCATTCTTATACCATAATCCCTTCTTACATTCATTTCTTACTCATTTCAACATTTACAAAAAAAATCAAAACACTTATAAGCTAGCTCGGCCACCATTAAGAGAAATCAAAAGAAAGATAAGTTAGGAAATAAGTAGAAAACTTGAAGTGATTAATCAAAGAACAAATCACAACCTTCTTAACACCAAGCTAAGGTGAAATTTTGATTTACATCTCAATTTTGTTGATAATATCAGTTTCAAGGTTTGACCCAAATTAATTTTGCAAATAATATGCTATGTTATGTTTGTTTTAAAGGATATATGCTTTTTGATGATTTATGGTATTTCGTGTAGATTCTATGATAAGTTAGATTGGAAAACCTACTATGTGACATCAAAATGACTTGCATTTTTGATATATGGTCGAAAACATCATTTAATAAGTGGGTTTCAAGTTTCATAATTTTATAAGCAATTGTGGGTTTATTATGAATTTCCCACGGAAGAAAATAGCTAATACTGGGATTAAATTAATTACAGCAATTATATATTGATTTTGGGTCTGCAATTTAAACATGTTAGAAAACATATTAGGAGTGAATTATGGTAATTTTTGGGGAATTTTTCTAAGTATTTTACTACAATAGTAAAATTATTTAAGCTAAGGGACTTAAATGTTTTATATGCTTTATCAAGGAGACGTGCTTATTTGTTAAACGTTTTTAGTTAATAATTCTAAGTTCGGCAGCACTTTTAGGAAAAGATTTTTATAAATAAATGGCAAACAATTATGTTTTGACAAATAGGGCAAGTTAGGTGACAAGAAATTACTTTTAAAAGCTAAAAATCAGTTTTGCTTAGAATTACTACTCCACTCCCATATACTAGCTTTCGACACCAAACCTCCCCTAACCCATTCGAAACTAAAGCACATGGTACCAAGAATTGATACGTAGTGCATTGGAGAAAGACGGAAGGTACAGTGTTGAAATCTTACTTTCGAAGGGGTAGAAGCTATTCTTATTAACTTTGGAATACTTTTGTTTATAAATGATGCTTTTGAAGGGGTCGGAGTTTAGCTTTCGACTTAATTAACTTGCCTTTGTTTATATAAAGGAGCTTTCGAATTAACTGTCGCTTACTAATGATTAAAAAGGAAGCCTCCGAAGGGATAGCCACTTTCAAAGTAATTTGAAACCTAGCAGCTGTATTCATACCTTTCGAATCAATGCATTCGAAAGGGTGCTTTCGCCTTTTTCTTTGAAGTCGTCTTCTCAATGTTTTCAAAAGGGTCACATATCCGCTTTTAAATTGTTTCGGAGGCAATGGTTTCGAAACTATCCTCTTTCTTTTACTTAGGATAAATACTTTTGAATGTAATGCTTTCGCCATAGTTCTTTATAACCTTTAGTAATATTAAAAGTTAAACCCAATGGTTTCGAAAGGAATAATTATTAAAGGTTTCGAAGCAATGTTTCCACTATTCTTTACTTGAATCCAATGCTTTCGAAAGGTATATAATATGTGTTTCGAAGGGGAGATCCCCAATGTTTTTGAAAGGTTTATTTTGGGTATTTCAATTGAAGGTTTCCAATGCCTTCGAAAGTAAGTTTAATGGTTTTAAAAGAGGATGTCTAAGGTTTTAAGTAAAGCTTTTGAAAGTGTTGTTTTCGATGATTGTTTAAGGTTTTAAAATAAGGATTTCGAAGGTTTTACCTTGACTTTATGGTCTAAAGTCTTTTAAGTAAAAAAGGGTTTCAACCTACTTTGAAGGGACAAATAATCCCATTGATTAGATTTAACTAACATTGTTTGTGTAAAGTATATATCATGGCATAGGTATTTTGAGTAAAGCAAAGTATATTATTTCCTTGTTTTATAAGGGTATGATTTCAGGGTTAAAGCATTTGTAAAGACTATTTACGAGGAAATGTAATTTTAAATGGGTTGTTAACCCTAAGACAGGAAATGAAACATGAATAGGGTAGTTAACCCTAAGTTTATGACTTGGATATTAGGAAGACCGAATGAGACTGGTGTAGGGTCGCACCCTATACTTTAGCTATTAGCCCCTAGCTATAATAAGTCTAAAATTCCAACGTGTTGGCCTTGTCACAGGTGGGCTAAAATGAGGTTACACACAGAAGGGAATAAACAGAGTAAAGATAGGTTATTGGTGAGCCCGTAAAACTATTAGGTTCAGTTGACCCTAGAAAAAAAGAAAGTCAAGGGCAGTCAGCCCAGTATTGTGTCTAATAGAATTTGGATTCTTGATTATGTTTGGTAGGCGCGAGTTAGGCAATGGTTAATAGTTAGCCAGGTAAAACTATAGAGTGAACAGATGATCCATTGATTTCCTGATTTTTATGGATATATGTATCTGCTATTATTGTTATAATCAATTTGACTGCAAGATTCTATTTTGCAAAAGATATGCTTTTAAAAGGATATTAGTGAGGGGAAACCCGTTCCGCTTAGCAATGTGGTCTCACATAATATCTGTAAATCGAGATGTAATAGTATAATTCACCCCAGGCTTTATGTTTGACTCGTAGTTTATGTTTCCCCCTTAAACTCTCGGGTGCTCAAAATTTAATTTGAGTAGATTAAGAGTTAAGGATTTTTAGGTTTAGTAGTTTGGATGAATAAGCTTCCGAAGTCGTGTAGGAGGCAAAGTTAGCTATGTAGGAGCTATTTAGCTTTATATCCACTGTGATGTATTTATGACCGATATGTCTATCTAGTACTCTGATCATCCAATGGGGCTCCATATGTCGCTCTTGGCGTAATTTGTAATAATTATATTTGATCAAAACCCAAGATTCGTTTTGGGATTATATAACTGAATATGAAATATGAATTTGAAATATAATTAGAAAAAGTGATTATTTAAAATCTATGATTTTATTTCATGTTCACGTGCTTCTGATAATATGATACCATTAACATTATCGTATTTTATCACCAGATGTTAATACTATGGAGGACTGTCGCATCTGTAGTGCTTAGCTTCGGGCCTCAAGAGAAGGGATGTTAAATTCACCATTTCCCCCACCTTCAACAGCAACTCCTCCTCCATCAAACACCAACTACCAATCCGCAAGCATCATCGCATCCAACCATAATCGTAAACAATCATTCTCCTTCTCCTCTTGCATCAACATTGACTGCCAATCCTACGCAACCTCATGTCAATCAATCTACAACCATCCTCTACTCAAACACTCTGCCATTACTGCGACCATCCACCAACAACCCAAAACACCTACTGTTCTACCTGCCCGTTCCTCAGCATTCCATAACTCCTCCGCAACCAAACTACAACCACCTCCAGCAACCAGGTCCAAAACCAAATCGAACTCCGTCTCCTCCTCCATACATCACTGCCGCTATATCTCTACCATCATAATCCCAAATCCAATTACGTGCAAATCACCATTCCCAAAATAACTACAAGCAAACACAACTGCTCCTCTAATCACCTTCCTCCTTCACCGCAATTCAACCCTCACCCAAATCGAAAATCCAAACCACCGCAATCGCTAGCCATCAAGTCGAACATTCAATCACCTTCCTCCAATCCCCGACTCCAACCTTCGAATCAAAACCCGAAACCAACTTCAGTGCAACAACCTAAATTCACGGCTGATACTCACTGCCCTAATCGCCGCTCCTAAAACACAATAAGCCATCGATCAATCCAAATCCGAATTACCCAAATCGGCAACCACATTTGCAACCTTCAATCCCTCTATAAACCAAAAGCTTTTGCGGTTCATTGGATCCCACCGTTGTTATTTTTTATTCACGATTTGACTTTTTATTTTTATTTTGTTTTGTTTTGCATTTGGATTTTTTGTTTTTTTGTTTCGCATTTTCCATTTTCTATAGTGTTTTGATTTTTCTCAAACAAAGGGGAAGGGGTATTTGTGTAGTTCGGTATTGGGTTTGTGGGCCTGAGTGTAATTTTTTTTAGCGGGCATTCATTTTATTTCATTTTCTTCTTTTCTTTAAAACAACCAACAAAATTTTTTTTATATATATATATATATATTGTTCAAATTTTCAGGTTGAAAATCACAGGTTGCAAAATGGAGAACTGCTTGCTTAAAAAAATAATTGTTCTGCTTTGCTAACGTTAAAAATAATCGCTGCTGAAAATATTTGCTAATAATTCTTCACGCTCTGGTATCATGCTCTTATCACTTGTTCTCCTTGCATTATTGGTTGCTTGCATTTCTAAAAAGAAAAATTTCATTCGTAGTTGCATTGTTAATACACATTTAATTTCTATTTTGCATTCATGTCATCTTATTTTCTTTTCTAAGGGCAATACCCAACTTCACATGTGGGGGATTTCATCATCTTTCCTTAGCCCACAAATTTCATATACTTTTATAATTTGACTAATAATAATGGTTAGACTTTGGACTTAATGGTGTCATGAGCTCATCTAGGGCTTAAATGTATCCTGACAAGTTGCCTTCTTTTAACAATTTATTTCTTGATGTCTAGGCTACGGCAGAGCAATAATCATTTTTAAATGTTACGATGATTCATAAATATTAAAGTCATTGTTTCTCTGAAGTTACTTAAATCTTCGGTAGCATTACTATGGTGATTCGTGGTGCACTGATATCCCCCGTTCGTTACCTGGCTAAGAACTATTTTATTGAATCAAAACAAAGTGTGATTATACAATTTTTGGTTTGGAGCTACTAAGGACATAAAACTTGTAGTTAAGTCCTTGCATTCATTTAGTTGCATTAGTTCAGGCGTAAAAAAAAATCCAAAAGTAAAAAAGTCACATTTTCTTAACTTAGTTTCTAAACAAAAATCCAAAAAAAATCTTTTCAAAAACTAAAACTAAAACTAAAAAAAATGCTTTTAAAAAAGAAAAAAAATTAATCCAAAAAAAAAAAAAATCTCCATTAAAAAGTAAATTCTTTTTGATAAAAAAAATTTCTTTAAAAAACAAAAACAAAAGAATTTTTTTTTCACTTCATTTCATTCTCTAAACCTTGTTTCATTCTCTTACCTTGATTTTCACGTCTTTCTCTCCTTGATCTTTTCATTTGTGCATGAGTACTTGGACTCATGACACAATGAAAAATCGTTTAACCTGAACGAATGAACCTACAACGATGGCTAATGAAAACTGTAACGACCTGGCATTTCGAACCATTCAAATCGACAATCATCCACTCATGTCAGACTTGAATTGCTCAAAACAGCAGATAGTTAATTTATATTTGGCAAAACTTAGCATATACAGTAAATAAATAAATCATAGAATCATAGACACAGAGTAAGAAAACAATAAGCAGTAGAATAGATAAATAGTAGTTCATGAAGCTACTACAACATCAGAGTCTGAACAAACAGAAAATCTCAAATACAGGGTAGTTTCAAATACAAAAGCAACAGACAAGTCTGAACATAAGCAATTGGATATAACTGAGATAACTACAAAGCTGATTATTTAAGAGACAGATCTTCAAGAAAAGCTCCAAACTCCAAAGGTGAGTCAAATGTTGTGACACTTAGTCTGACCTGAGCATAAAGCAAACACAAAACACTCGAGTCAGGATTAACATTCTTACACCAGTAAATTCAACTCAAGTGAAATGTCAAC
Organism: Allium fistulosum; assembly: GCA_030737815.1. Taxonomy (NCBI): domain Eukaryota; kingdom Viridiplantae; phylum Streptophyta; class Magnoliopsida; order Asparagales; family Amaryllidaceae; genus Allium; species Allium fistulosum. The sequence continues at coordinate 1,297,413,404 of CM060904.1, read as the reverse complement.
TGAAATACAATATAACTTAAAGGATGTTTGGGATACCCATCCTCTAAGGATCCGTTAAACTATCTACATACATAGTACAGTACGCTACATATATAATGTCTATAGTAAAGTAAACTATTAAAATAGCGTTAAGGCCTTACCCATATCCCCCTCAACACATTTTATATATTCCCGTAGTCTATACAGATATTGTACGCCCCACCAAACTGATGGGATACTCAGGGAGCTCTCCATAAGTACGGTACAAACCAAACTCGTAGAAGGCACGATAAGGCATGTGACAAGGCATGCGAGGCAATGCCTAGGGTAGGATTCTACCGTTTTGCACTTCCGGACTGGTGGTAACGCATAGCAGCTACTACCGCGCACCTCGAGACACACTCCCAAATCAAATGTGCACCCAATCAAATCACAAAGTAATAGAATCGTATCGAAGAAATGTGCACCATCGGAGGTGCGACCTCACTTGGCCCTGTACAGCTCCTGTTTTAGCCACATCAAGCTGTCTCGCGGGAGTCAGGGCTGCGTTAATACCTCATATAGAATCGTCGCCAAACCATCCTACTTCATTCTGGAATCTCCGCCATTTACATAGTTGTTAAAGTGTTTTTCGATATTGGCAGAGAGTATAACAATACCCGATCTCGGTCTCTTTAACAACTAAACGCTTATTTCACACCGTGGTCATTTTTATAAAATCACTTTTATAATTATTTCAGACGGTTTATACTTCATATCAAAATATCATGTTCATTTCAAAATCACATCACTTTCGAAATCATATACACTTTAATTTATAATTCACTTTAAATTACTTCAAAAATCATAATCACGAAGTAGTTTAAACCATCGTATCAAAATATTCGCATTTAAATCCATTAAATCTAAATCATAACAGTTCCAACTTTAAACAGTTTGAATATCGAAAGTAGTTTATATAATAAAAATAGTTTATATATTAAAAATAGTTTATATTTAAAAATAGGTTATAGATTAAAATATTTTATATAAAAAAAAAATAGTTTATATATTAATATATATATATATATATTTATATATCGAAAATAGTTTCAAGTTAGAATTGTTTCCTCCGATTTCACAAATCAATTCAAATCAACTTTAATTCCAAAATTTAATTTAAATCATTCTCAGCTCAACAATTTCAATCAATAAGGTTAAAGGTTCAATCCAAATTCTCATTAAAACCATTTATATCGATTTCAAATCTAGGTTTGACCTACCACCTTAAATTCAATAAGTTTCAAAGTTTTAAATATTCAAACATTTATAATAACTCAAACTGACGAGTTTCATTTATATTTCAGAATCCAACTTTAATTTTATTTGAATTTGAAAATGTTCACTTAATCATTTTTATTTAAACATTTACACATAATCTCAAATTTGAATTTAAATCAAATTAAATATCCAATTTCAATTTTATCTAAATTTGACAATATTCACTTTTATAAATATTTAAATATGGTTTCATAATACAAATTTAAATAAAAATTAAATATCTAACTTCAATTATATTTAATTTGAAAATATTAATTTAATCACTCTTAATTAAATCAAGCTGTAAAATTATACCTTTCAAAATCTCAAAATCAATAAGTTTCCAAATCAATTCTTATTTATATTCAATTCTCAAACCAATTAAATTACAAATAAATTTCAATTTATCTTTCCAACCTTAATTTATTAAAGTTATTGCAAAATCTATTTCCAAAATATTAATATAATTAAATAAATATTTAAATATATTATATATATATATATATATTAGTTAAATTAAATTTTTATTAAATTAAATTAAACCTTTTATTAAATCTATTTAAAACTTAGTTTATATATTTTTAAAAATAATAAAATATAAGTAAAATCTTAAAATTTACATTTTCTAAACTTAACTTCTAATTTTAAAATTTCTAAAACATATAATTTAAAATCTAACTTTTTACACATATTAAAATAAAAATCTTTATATTATATTTTAAAATCAAAACTCATATATTTCCTTTCAAACTTTGAAATCATTTTTCAAAAATAGACCAATAGTGTCCGTATACAATTTTCTATCCTATGGTCAAGTGAAACAGATATTTATCATTTCAATCCGCAATAATTTATATTTTACGGGTATATATCATTTCAACCCGCAATCCCAAAGTTTCAAAATTAATGAAAATCGCTTGGGTTTATCATTTTGACCCATAACGATTTTCCTTAATCTATAAGATCGTTCGGGTATGTATCATTTCAACCCGTATGGAATTTCTAACTATCAGGGAACTTGTAGTGTGAATCAATAAAATAATAATATAAAATGACATACATATCAATGGCAAGCATATATCATCGCTAACAATTTAAATATAATATATACAACAGGTTATGGTGTCATATAGTCATAGGTAAACAATTGTAGATAATGGCATATCTTATTTAACAATTAAATAACTAACAATTCAAATTTAACAATATATTTCAATCGTCATTTCATGTGAATTAAATTTACTAAATATAAGAATGTTAATCGTGAGTGATCGCTCGCCTTTCGAGGCTAGAGAAATAACAAGAACAAGATGCGACGAATCCAAGCACAAATTCCAAAGCACGACACAATGAACACGAATAATGAGAAGCAACGAACTCGGATACGCACATGGATACGCAAACGACACAGAGACAAAGCTAGATCTGTTGCTGTAAATCTGGACAACAGAGAACAACACAAGGTTAATTTAGATTAGGTGGACCAAATATATATTATAAACATATCATATATAGAATTATGATAAAATTTATAACATAAATTCAAATAATTTTTTTTAAAACCTATTATTATTTTACATATTATATAAATACTTTGAAATAATATATAAATACATTAAACATTTTCATTGAAATACATCAAATACAAAATATGAATACACTGACATATTGTAAATTAAAATAATCTTTAAACATTTCATGTGCATATAACTTGTTATATATATATAGCCGAGAATCAAATTATATATATATACACACACACTGATGTATATATATATACACTATCGTATATATCCACTGACATATATATATATATATGTGTGTATGTGTGTGTACAAAACAAAAGAAGAGAAATCTTCAGATCAAAAATATACAAGTACACATAGATATAAAACATATATACCATACTGTTTGTGTGTATATGTGTACCTACGCGAACATACATATTATATATATTCTTTAAATTTTTATCCCTTTAAAATCTGCAAGTTAACATATAACTCATATATATACGTACTTACATGAATATTATATTTAGACATGGAAATAGCAACATAAGAAGTGGAAGTGCTGAGGGAGGAGGCAGCTGCGGCCAGGGAAAAGTGGCAGCTTAGATGGCGAAGCAGTTAGATGGAGGGGTCTGGACGGTGACAGCAAGGCAGGGGTGGCGAACTGCTGCTGTCTGGGAGGGTTTGAGGGTGGTGCATGTGTTGTGGTGTGGGTTGGATCTTGAGATTGCTGTCGTCGTATGGTGGTGGAGGGTTCGGTCGTGAGGAGGAAGGTGAAGTGGGACGAGGCGATGTGAAAGTGGACGGGATCTATAAGGTGGTGGACAGCTTGCGTGTATGGGCTAGAGGGTTTGAAGCATGGCTGGGAAGAATGGTGGGGAGGAACGTTGCATGCAAAAGCTCCAGGTAGGAAAAACTTGTATCACTTTTTTTTATATGCTGGCGGTTTGGGATGTGGAGTTGGTGGTAGATGGCGAGGAGGATAGCTGGTGGTTGTTCGGTTGGTGGTGATCGGTTTATGGAGGCCGAGGGTTGAGATGGTGGCGTTGGAGCTGCAGCTATGCTGGTGGCGTGGTGAGCAGGCTCTTTCCAAATCTATATGCTATATATAATTTTATAAATATACTTGATGATGAAGGGAGGACACGCCTCCATGGAAGAGGAGTAGGCTACAATGTAAAATGAAAACTCTGGCAAAATATATACTTAGCTATATTTTTTTCCTCGGATCGAAAGTGAAGGGGAAGAGACTGGAAGATTTTTGAACGAACCAAAATATAATATATTAAATATAGGGGATGGCAAGAGTCACATTGATTTCTATATATAATAAAAGCGAATAACCATTGGTTTTAAACGGTGGACAATGAATGGTCATAAAGAAACAAAAGACGTACCGATACGGTTAACCATTTCGCATGTTTCGCCACGTATGGAAACCGAAACACACAAATGAATATGCTGTGGAAATCAGCACGACGAGATGAACAGAATGGTACACAGATATGAGCGATACAATCATCCTATCAAAAGTCGATTTTCCGTTGCCGAAAATGCTGCTAAAATGCTGAAAATAAGATAAACGGAGCTAGAGCAGTCCAAATTCGGTGAAACGAAATATGACGTCTTACTCAGAAAATGATTTAAATTTTTATTATATAAAATATTCAGGTTTCAAAAATATTTTATTTTCATCAAATTAACTGATTTTAAATTAAAATTGAAAATTACACAACAAAACTAACTTACATATTTTCTGATGAAAATCTGACACTTGCTACGTTTAAATAGACGTATTACAAATATCAAATTTTCATTTCAAAATTTTATTATTTATATTTCAAGAAAATTTTAGTTAATTACATTATTAAAACGTTAAAATTTACGGGTCGTTACAAAAACCCTCCCCGAACTCTCGTGGATAGATATATTTGCCGATAGAGTTTCTATAGCTTCTTGTATCACATCGCGTGCCCCAACGGGCAATCGCTTCGAGGTTCTTTCAAATCACATTGCCACACTCCCAAAATTTGGCAATTTTAAACATGATGACCCGTACATCTTCTTAACAAAATTCGAACAAGTCTATGCAACCATTAAACTCCAACAATTATGTGACGATGGAATCAAACTTTGGTAATTTTCCATTCGCCCTTATCGATTATGCTAAAAAATGGTTATATAGCTTACTGTCGAACTCAATCAAGACTTGGGATGAATTCGTTAAAGTTTACATAAATAAATTCTACCCCTTGGAAAAATGACCAAAATCTGAAATGAAATTGTGAATTTTCATCAATTCAAGGGTGAACCTTTCGAAAAATACATTGAAAAATTTAAAGAGCTTTTGATAAAATGTCCACACCAATTTTTTAAAAATGGACTCTTTGCCAAATCCTATACGATGGACTTGAAAATAGTTCACGAACCATGCTTGAATCAATGTGCCAAGGCAATTTTCTCACCCAACATCATGATGATGCTGGGCAATTCCTTGAGAACTTAGCTGAAAAATCTTCCAAATGGGAACGTTCTAACGAGAAATCCATTTACTCATGATCAAGCGCACAAACTTTTGGATCATCATTGGCTTTTGAAGCTAAAATTGATGAAATGATTAATAAATTCGACGATGTTTTCTCATCCAATCAAATGAACCAAGCTTCTCAACCATTGTGTTATAAATGTAATGATACGAGTCACATCGCCGATCAATGTCCTTATTCATTAGAACAACTCAATGCTTTTAATTAGGTTAAGAATGACCCATTTACTCCAACATACAATCCTGGTTGGAGAAACCATCCTAACTTTGCATGGAACAAAATAATTCTAACACGAATTTAGTTCGTCCTAATTTTCAAGCTTCCCCGAACAATGCTTCGAATCCTCCTTTTCAGCCCAACCACTTCCAAAAAAATTTTGCGCCTACGTCTCAAAATCAACCGCAACAATCTTTTGCTCTCCAAGACGATAAACGATTGACTTTACTTGAGAAAAGTCTTGAAACTTTGGCTAAAGCAACTACTTAAAACCTTCAATCAAATAGCAATTTGAAAAATTTATTAACCTCGTACATGTTGAATAATAATGCTAAATAGAGTTTATTTACTGAGCGTAAATCCATAAATATATAAAAATCTCTAAGATCAGGCCAGTGTTTATACTGGGTGATTCGATGTCACATTGGAAAATGATCCCCCAATTCGATATATTGCAACAAGTGCTTATGCCCCAGTATACTTAGGCCTTCCTTTAGTCGATGAGACTTCGATGAGTAGGCGGTATATGTTTGGTTAGTTAGACAAGACAGGAAGCAAGGAAGCTTTCCCCTATATAAAATGGCCTACCATGGGAACCATTTAATCAATTGCTAAACTTGAAATGCGAATGAGTCAATTAGCCACTTCTATGGGCGAACGTGAACGAGGCACGTTCCCACGTCAGCCAGTTCTGAACCCTAGAAATCAAAACACAAACTCAAATCAAGCTCATGTCGTTCAAGATAACAATGTGAACCAAATGAATGCTATCACGACTTTGCTTTTCGGTAAAATAACCGATAACCAAGTTTTCAATCCAAATGATTTACCAAAAGCTACTATTGACACTTTGAAAATGACAAGCGATTCTTAACAAAACATCAAGTCAAATATTGAATCAAATTCTTCTTCTACTCAAGTTGACCAACCTACTGAATATCGAATTCCATTTCCACATCGACTTTGACCTAAGAAACATTCTGATCAAATGGAAAAGATGTCGAAAATTTTCAAACAAGTCAAAGTGAACATCCCTCTTCTTAATATCGTTCAACAAGTTCCAACTTAAGCTAAATTCTTGAAAGGCATGTGTACCCAAAAATGACAGACTCATGTACCCAAGAAAGTTTTCTTAGTTGCCGGTCTTACCGAAGTCTTGTCTTAATCAATTCCCATAAAATACAAAGATCCTGGATGTCTGACAATCTCATGCACAATAGGAGACAAGACGATTAATAAGTGCTTACTAGACTTGGATGCGAATGTCAATTTGATTTCTTATTCAGCTTACCAGCAGCTTGTCTTGGGTGAACTAAAACTGAAGAAAGTAACTCTTCAATTTACCGATCGTTCTATAAAGAAACATATGGGAGAAATCGAGGACGTAGTCATCAAATCGGTCGATTCATATTCCCCGTCGTTTCATCTTCCTGGAGACACAACCTGTTAATAATCCAATGAGTCGAATTCCATTGATTTTAGGATGACCTTTCTTAGCCACTTTGAATGCCCTAATCAATTGTCAAAATGGTTCGATGAAAGTTTCTTTTGGTAACATGAATTTGGATCTTAATATATTCAATCTCAAAAATCAATTGAATGAACCATTTAACCAAATGTTGGAAGTTAGCTCCACTCAATAAAATTTTGATAACGAAACAGTTGATCTTAACCACGAACGTGAGATCGAATACAAACAGCTGTTTCAAGACGAGCCTAACGAGATTGAAAATGCACTTCCATCTGAACCCCGCATAGTTGAGTTAGAACTCCAACCAAATTCTTTGATTAAGTAACCTCCTAGGTTGGAACTCAAACCTCTTTCCGATCACCTTAAGTACGCATACTTAGGTGACAATGAAACAATTCTTGTCATAGTCTCTTCAAATCTCTCTCTTGATCAAGAAGCTTCGCTTCTTTAAATTCTGTCAAAAAGAGGCAATTGGATGTTCGATTATCGATAAAAAGGGAATTAGTCCCGCTCTTGTTCAACATCGTATCCACTTAGTTGACGAAGCTAAGCTGTTCGTGATGCACAACGAAGGCTTAACCCAAAAATGAAGGATGCAATTCATGACGAAATTCTTAAGCTCCTCGATTACAGAATCATACACCACATTTCTGATAGTTCATGGGTTAGCCCAATTCATGTCGTGCCTAAAAAGTTTGGACTTACCGTTATCACGAATGATGCTAATGAACTCATTCCAACTCGTACTCAAATAGGTTGGCATGTTCGAATTGATTATCAAAAATTAAATGCTACAATACGTAAAGATCACTTTCCTTTTTCTTTCATTGACCACATGCTTGGACGATTAGCCGGCCACGAATTCTATTGCTTTCTGATGGTTATTCTAGTTATAACCAAATTCTGATCACTCCCGAAGATCAAGAGAAAATGACTATCATGTGTCCCTTTGGCACATTTGTGTATCGACATATGTCATTTAGCCTTTGCAACGCTCCTGCTACTTCCCAAAGATGCATGGTCAACATCTTTCCCGACATGATCGAATGCTTTCTAGAAGTGTTTATGGATGTTTTTTCCATCTTTGGACACTCTTTTTCTGAGTGCTTACACCATCTCGAGATGGTTCTGAATCGATGCAAGGACAAACACTTAACGTTAAATTGGAAAAAATATCATTTCATGGTCAAACATGGCATTGTCCTTGGGCATGTCATTTCAAACAAAGGCACCGAGGTAAATAAAGCAAAGACATAATTGCAAATCTACTCATTCCTAAATCTATCAGGGACATTCGTTCATTTCTAGGACACAGTGGTTTTTATCGATGCTTTGTGGAAGACTTTAGTAAAAATTGCTCGACCTCTGATGACTCTTCTTGGAAAAGACGTTCCATTTGACTTTAATTCTGACTATGTTTCCGCTTTTGAATGTCTCAAAAATGAACTCATTTCCCCTCCCATCATTTGCTCACCCAACTGGAATCTTTCTTTTGAAATAATGTGCGACGCCTCCAACTTTGCGGTTGGTTCTGTCTTAGGACAACGCATCAAAAAAATTCTTCATGTCATCTACTATGCTAGTACGACTCTAAACAATTATCAACTCAATTACACAACCATCGAAAAAGAACTTCTAGCAGTAGTTTTTACGCTCGAAAAGTTCCGACCTTATTTGATTGGCTCACACATAGCTATTTACACTGACCACTCCGCTCTTAGGTACCTTTTTGCTAAAAAGAATGCTAAGTCTTGTTTAATCCGTTGGATCCTTTACTCCAAGAATTTTTTCTTACGATCAAAGACAAAAAAGGATCTGACAATGTCGTTGCTGATCATTTATCATGTCTTCTAAACGCACCATCTTCTTTACCAATCAACTAGAATTTTCCTGATGAACAACTCCTTTCCATTTCCATTGATCCATGATATGTCAATATGTGAACTATTCAATCACTTAGGTAACACCTTCATTTTGGTCGAAACAAGATAAATATAAATTTCTTTCCTAATTCAAGTACTTCTATTGGGATGATCCATACTTGTTTAAGTATTGTTCTGACCAAATCATTTGACATTGCATCCTAGATTGCGAAATTAAGAGTGTTCTTTCGTTTTGTCATGACCAAGCTTGTGGAGGTCATTTCGGTCCTAAGAAAATCATGGAAAAGGTGCTTCAATGTGGTTTTTACAGGCCTACGCTTTTCAAAGATGCATTTGAGTTTTATAAAACTTGTGATCGCTACCAAATGATAGGAAAAATCTCTCGATAATACATGATGCCTTTGAACCCCAATCTAACAATCAAATTCTTTGACGTTTGGGGTATTGACTTTATGGGACCATTTCCCAACTCATTCGGAAATTTGTACATTCTTTTTGCTGTTAATTACATCTCTAAATGGGTTGAAGCCATTCCATGTAAAAAAATGATCACAAAGTTGTTGTGAAATTCATAAAAGAAAACATCTTTTTGAGATTTGGAGCACAACACAAAAATAAGCAATAATGGAACCCATTTCTGTAACTCATCATTCGAAACTCTAATGATGAAATACTCGATAACCCACAAGTTATCCACTCCTTATCATTCTCAAACTTATTGTTAAGTTGAAGTTTCAAATCGCCAAATCAAGCAGATTTTAGAGAAAACTATAAGTAAAAATCAAAAAGATTGGTCATAAAAATTGACATATGCGCTTTGGGCTTATAGAACTGCATATAAAACTAATCTAGGGATGTCTCCTTTTAGGTTAGTATATGGTAAAGCGTGTCATTTACTTGTTGAACTCGAATATAAAGCATTGTAGGTGATTAAAAAATAAACTTTGATCTTGAAAAAGCCGACGAAAAAAGAAAATTGCAAACAACAAGTTAGAGGAAATCAGGAACGACGCGTACGAAAATGAGAAAAGTTTCAAAGAAAGAACAAAAGATTTTCATGACAAGTCAATCCTAAGAATTTTTTTTTTACCAAATCAAAGTGTTCTTTTGTATGACACTCGACTTCATTTGTTCCCTAGAAAATTAAAATCAAGGTGGACAAGACCATATGTGGTACATACTGTTTTTCCACATGGTGCCATAGAAATAGAAAACCCTAGAGATCGATCGATTTTTAAAGTCAATGGTCATCGTTTAAAACCTTACTTAGAGTTGGTGAGTGGTCGAGAGGTGGAGCTCATGATTCTTCATGAGCCACACTACCTCTGGTAAGAAATTTTAACCCTCTCTTGTAAATAGGAATATATTTTTCTCTGTTACATTCATTATATCATGCATTGACCATGGGGACACAGTCAAAATCAAGTGTGGGGGAGTCACATGTTTATTTTGGTTTTTCATGGTTTATTTTTTTCATTTTCTTTCCAAAAAGGAAAAAAACCCCAAAAAAAAATTTAGCATCTTGATTTACCTTTGAAACACGGTAGAATAAGCAAACTTTTTGGTTATTAAATTGAAATTTTTGAAAAATTACTTGTCTTAACAAAAAATAAAAAGGAAATTTCGATTATAAGTAACTATGATGTAACTAGTATATAGAAAGGTTCATAGGTGATAATTATGAAATTTATCCTAATTGTAATCTTTGTTTAAAAGAGTGGTTGATTTAAAGTAAAGGCGATAACATTTTTAATCTTCTAAGTTAAGTGGTGCTAACATGATTTTGCATAACTCTCTCTTTTCAATAAAAAAGAAAAAACAAAAAAAAACAAAAAAGAATTTCATAAAAATAAGAAACATCTAGAGTCATATGTTCATATGTAAGTGTGTACATTCGCCATGCTATGTACCCTTCTCACGTAAGCCTGAAAGGCAGTGCATGATCAGTATATCTAGCTCCATTTTATCTGAGTTAGGTGTATGGAAATAAAATTAAAATAATAATAAACACCTAAAGTCATGTGTTCATACGCAATTTTGTACACTCGCATGCTATGTACTCTTCTTACGTAAGCCAGAAAGGCAGTGCGTGATTGGTATATCTGGCCTCAGTATATCTGAGTTAGGTGTGTAAATAATAGTGTTAACATTTTTCAAAATTGAGAGAGCAAGAATTGAAACCAACCACCATCTTCACTTATTTATTTGAATTGTTATTCAAAGGAAATAAAAATACCACTTCGCAAAACTTTGATAATCAACTAATGGATTCATTTTATTGTTGCACTATCTTATCAGCCGAAACAACTAGCCAAACTAGAGTCTAGTTGTGATGATAACTTAATTTTTGTTGGAAGTTTTGATGTGTAAAAAGACTAAAATTTCTTTTAATAACCAAAACTTATATTTAACTTACTCGTGTCAATTTAAAAGTAAAGTCTTCATTTGTAAATATTTTTTGAAAACTTGCATTATTTAGTTGCATTAGAATTTGCATATCACATTTTGATTTTTTGGGTAGTATCTGCTGGAAACCCTCACGATACAACACTCATCCTACAACCGACACCTAGAGGTTTAACGGCTTGTTGCATATGCTCAATGCAATCCTGTTTCCTACGAAAATGGATTTATCCTAGTTTCGGTTTATTCGAGGACGAATAAAAAGATAAGTGTGGGAATATTTGATGTGCATGTAAAAGTTTATATTTTTACTCCCATATTTAATCTTCTTTTATTAAAATAAATGAGCATATTAGGGTATTTTACATGTTTAAACCAAAATCCAAATTGTTTTCAAACCATCATTCATCATCTTCATTTGGAGACAAAATGGTAATTATGTGTATAAATTAATTTTAAGAAAATTTATTTGCATATTTTCATTTTTATTTGTAGGAAATTGAGTGCAAATTAGATGGAGCTTCATGGATATATGCATGCACAAATATTCATGTCCAAAAGAATGTAGAAAAGAAAAGAAATAATGCAACATGGAGGAGCTCACAACCCACTAACTAATGGACCATAGTTAAACTCACATGCACTTGTTAATGGAGATTTAAAGGCATGTTAGTAAAGATTAATTAATTCCCTAATGATTAATTGGAGGCTACACAATCTCAAAGGCATTTTTGGTAGTCCCCTAAAAATGGAATTATGGTTATAAGAATGTATAAATACCCTTATGTTTCATGTAACAAGCCTCTCTTTTTATGCATGTTGTAACCACAAAATCAATGATAAATAAAATGTCTTTTAATGGCTTCTTAGCCTTCTTCTTACTTGCTTTTGTTTACATGCTCTTTTCTCTTATGCTATTTTATTTCATGCTTTTTTATGTTAGTTTATGTCCCTTTATTTCATGTTAATAGTATAGATTTAATTCAAGCAATTAGTTTAGATTTACTATATACAAGTAGCTAGTTCTCGTTTCTTTTAATTAGCTCTCATTTTCCTTACTTTTTATACTTAAATCATTTTGTGTTGATATAAATTCAAATATGAAAAGCTAAACCCCTTCAATTTAGGGGTAATGAAGCTCTCATGAATCATAATGAATCAACATAACATAGTTGCATTTATGATCTCTCTTTTGTGCTTAATGGAAATTATGAATGATGATAGTTTATATTTCTTTTTTAATGAATTTGATAGTCTATGTTGACATCTCAAATAGGCTATGCTTAATCCAATATAAACATAAACTATTTGATCATTTGCCTAAATGATTGTGATGATGAAATTCAAACTAGAATCAAAATTTGTTTATCTATGTTACTAGTTCACAGTAAATAGATCATGCTTAAAATAGATTTTATTTTTAATTTCATATATTTTCATGATAATTGATAAGTGGGTTTGAATGGTGTGTTAGAGTTTGATGGTTTAGGTTGTGCTAATTAAAAGCACAAATAAACCATACTTATAATAAACACTAGTCATTTCTACTTAAAATTTAAATGAGAGATTATGGATGAATTTTGTGTTGATTTATATGAATGATTGGAAGTGGATTTGCCTCTAAATTGCTCCTTAATCTCGTAGTTTTATTCACTTTTGATCTAGTTTATTTTCTACAATTTTCTTAGTTTAAAATAATTTCAAACCCTTGGGCTAATTTGATTAAGTAATATTAGAATTTAATTCTTTTCTTATGGCTCGACCCATACTCGCATACGTACTATGATTGTACGCCATGCGCTTGCGGTTTTATAATGATATATTTTCGATTGATTTCTAATCGATAGAAAATCTGTCGTTTAACAGAGGCATTCTAAAAGCTGAAACATATATTGATCGATGCGCCCCTGTTAGTTGTTCTAGATTGAAATCAGGATTTAGTTGTGTATACTGATGCATATGAAATAGGATTAGGAGTTGTGTTAACGTAGAAGGGTAAAGTGATTGTCTACGCTTCTCGATAGCTCAGTCCCACGAAGTTAGATATCTGACTCATTATTTGGAGTTGGCAGCGGTGATTTTTGCATTTAAAGTGTATAGACAGTCTTTTGGGAGAAAGATTTGAATTGTACACAGATCATAAGTTTTTAAGATACTTATTCTCTCAGCAAGAGTTGTAAATAAGACGGCAGAGTTAGCTGGAGTTTTTAGCTGCTTATGATTTTGGAATTGATCACACACCAGGGAAAGGAAACAAACTTGCAGATGCACTTAGCAGGGAACATCAGAATGTGGTGTTAGCTATGTTGGCTGAATGGAAATATTTGGAAGCATTGACTACTTGTAGTGTACAGTTAAGATCGACTGCTAGTTCTAGTCAGAGTACTGCAATGTTATCTTGTTTGAAAGTTCGATTGGTATTGATCGAAAGAATTGCTTCTAAGCAAAGAGATGATCTATTGCTGGCTGAAAGAATTAGAAAATTGAAAAGTGGAACTGAGATTGATGATTTGAAGGATTTTTATCTTGATCAGGATGGATGGTTGAAAAAGAAGGGACGATTATGTGAATGACCTAAGGAAATAAATTCTTAGGGAGTGTCATCGATTGAAGTTTACTATTCCTCCTGGAAGAACTAAAATGTATCAGGATATGAAGAGAAGATTCGTTTGGGAGGGTATGAAAAAGGATGTAGGCTTATAAGTAAAACAATGTCTAAATTGCCAACAAGTGAAAGCCAAGCATCAGAAGCCATGGGTTTTATTCGAAATCCATGGGTTTTATTGACTGGTTGCCAAGGTCAAATAGGGGAAATGAAAGTATTTGGGTCATAGTAGATAGATTGACCAATAGTGCACAGTTCATTCCCGTTAAGTCAACCAGGATGGCACCTGTATTGGCTAAGTTGTTTATGAAGAATATTATTAGACTGCATGGGATTCCTAGTAGTATAGTTAGTGATAAAGATTCTTTATTTACTAGTGAATTCTGAAAGAGTCTATAAGAGGTTTTAGGTACCAAACTTAAGATAAGTACCGCTTATCACCCATAGACAAATTGGCAAACAGAGAGAGTCAATATGGCACTCGAAAATTTGTTGAGAGCTTGTGTAATAGATTTTGGCAGGTCATGGGAAGACCATTTGCACTTGGTTGAGTTTTCTATAATAATAGTTATCAACTAGTATAGGAATAATGCCTTTTGAAGCTTTATACAGAAGGCCATGTAAATCACCCGTATTTTGGTTAGAGACCGAAGATAGAATGAATTTTGGTCCAGATTTAGTAAAATAATCCGTAAAAAAGATTGAGTTGATACGAGCTAGAATAAAGGAAGCTCAATCAAAGCAGGAAAGCTATGCAGATAAGAGATGGAAGATCTTAGAGTTCTCAGTTGGACATTATCTTTTCATCAGAATATCATCGACGAAGGGTGTAGTAAGTTTCGGGAAGTCAGGGAAATTTGCACCTAGATTCGTTGGTCCATTTCCTATCATCAAAAGGATTGGGTAACTTGCTTACAGGATAGAGTTACCAAGCAGTTTAGTAGGAGTCCATAATGTTTTTCATGTTTCTCATTTAATAAAGTGTGTTCGAGATCCATAGGCTACTATAACTCTGAGTGCATTGGAAGATTTAGTAGTGGAGCCGGGTATGACTATAGTTATATATCCAATTCGTATTATGGCAAAGGATGAGAAGAAACTAAGGAATAAGACAGTCAGATTAGTAAAAGTCCAGTGGAATGACGACAAGAGAGACTGTACTTGGGAAATGGAGAGCAAAATTAGCAACACTTATCTTGACTTGTTTGATGATATGTTTTACATCCATGTTTTTATGTTGATGTGTGCCTTATCGAAATTTCGAGGATAAAATTCTTTAAGGAGAGGAGTCTGTAACAACCCTAATTCTAATTAAATTTATTTAGGATATTTAATAGGATAAATTAAAGAAAATAATGTAAAACGTTTAAGGAGATTGAGATTTGATACTTAGTATGGGTCGAGCCTTAATTAATGAACTAGTGGAATTAATTAGAACATTAAAAAGAAGGAGGATCCATGAGGAGGGAAAAATAGGAAAAGAGTGTAACTCTCAAATATAACCCTTCCTATTCTCATTTCCACCCTCACTTATCTTCATACAAATGAAATTAAAAGGGTAGGCCGGCCAATGCTAGGAGAAATCAAGGGAACAAAAGCTAGAAAGATCTAAGGTAGCTTAGGGGAATCAAATCAAAATACCAATCTCAGCCTTCTTACACAATTCAAGGTGGATAATAGTTATGCATCTCATGTTCTAAATGTTTTTTTTGAGAAAAATGTGTAATCCTCTAGAATAGAGGAGAGCACACATGTAAATATGTAAATATCACAGAAGACAAGGTGCTGCCAACATGCTTGGCAGGTAGCTAATCATAGTACAAATAACAAAGAAAAGAACTCAGGTACCCCTAGAATGACTTCCGGCAAGGCCACCGTCCATTACACCCCAATATCTAGCTCCGGCAAGGCCACCGCCCGGTATTGAGGTGTTAGAAATATCTTAAAAATATATGAAGCAACTCAGCGCCAATGATACTAGAAGACAGCTCCATTTGAGAAGGAAACGCCACGCTGCATACTCGGAAGAACTGGAAATGCGAATGATCTGGAATGAGAAACGTCATTCTGTAGACTCGGAAGCACTAAAGAGAGCGCCTCGCTGAAAATTGAGTCATCCAGAAAGTAGAACGCCACACTGAAGATGTAAAAGAACCGAGAAGAACTCCTCACTGCAAATAGCCATCCTGCCATCAGCAATCCTGTGAACCTGCAAAAAGAATCTAACACCATTTCTGACCAATACCTGTATCTGTAAAAAGAACTGGAGAAAATTATAAGAACAATACACATATATGTATATAAATGAAATTTATATACATATATGTATTAATGAAATAAAAGTAAAGATACAAAAGCTAAAATAATAGGACAAAAACAATAAAAAATAGAAAACAGACTAAAAAAGAATCCATGATCAAAAAAAGTTTAAAATCTATATACTAAAACAAACTAAAATTAAAACAAAAACTAAAACAAAATAAAACTTATCCTTATGCTCCTTTGATTAAAAGGATATTATGATAATCAGAGAAATCTTCATTTAAGTTTGAAAAAATATTAATGCTACAATTATTAATGTCAAAAATATTGTTTTTATGTTTAAATAACTTAATATTATTACTAACATTATTAAGATATTCTTTAAAATGATTATTTTTAGCTAATTTATATTTAGTATTTGAGATCCAATCAATACAATATGAAGATATTATAAAAATCAATTTATCAAAATGACTATTATTATTATTAAAAATTCTCTAATTTCTCTCAAACCAAATATACCAACAAATTATAATGAATAAAATATCAAGTAAAATTCTATTTTCATTTTTAAACTTAAATCTAAAATTATTCCAATAGTAGTCACAATCGGTAACTTTAGTTGTAAGATTAAAATTAAAGATTTTGAGAGTATTATTCAGAATGTAGTAAGAATCCATGCAATCATAGTATATATGTTTAATACCTTTAAAATGCAGATTACAAAAAGAACATTTATTATCAATTTGCATATTTTTTCTTTTTAAAAATTCTATAGTATTTAGTTTTCCATGCATGATTAACCGCATATGAATTTTAGATTTAGGAGGAGCATTTGTTTTCCAAATAAATTTAAAAGAGTTATAAGCTATATCCGAGAAATTAAGAAATTTACAAAAGGAATTAGAAGTAAATATCTTATTCTTATCCCATTCCCAGCTAATATTATAATTTTCATTATCAATATTATATGGATTCAATCTAGCATAAAGCAAAGACAGTTGCCTAAGAGTTGTCCCTACTAAAATTCGATTAAAACTAAAATTCCAAGAGGGGTCATTTTCTAGCGAAAAAAAATCTATAATTAAAGCATTCTTAAAGTTACAAATTTCTTAAAGCTCTTTAAATTCTATCCTAAGAGGGATAACCAAAATCCAACGGTCATGCCAAAAAGAAGTATTATTTCCTGAGTGAACTATTGTATTAGTACCAAGGTTAAAAATCTCATGACATTTTAAAATTGATTTCCAAAAATTAGACAATTTATTTATAAATGAAGGTGTTATTTGATGTAAATTATTACTACCATTATAGTAATGTTTAGTAATAATTTCTTTCCAAATAGAATTATCATTTATATCCTTAAATTTCCATAACCCCTTCCCTAGAAAAGATAAATTCATGTTACGTAAATTAATAACTCCTAAACCTCCTTCCTTTTTTGATTTACAAACAATTTCCCAATTGACTAAACATTTAAGACTATTTTTGGAATTATAGCCACTCTATAAGAAGTCCCTTCTAATTTTATCAATTTTATCAATCACCCAATCTAGAAAAAGATGTGTAGACATCCAATAGATCGGCAGAGCTGATAAAACAGAGTTGATAAGAACTAATCTACCCGCTCTCGATAAAAACCTCCTGTTCCAATTAGAAATTCTATTTTTAATCTTATCTATTATAACTAACCAGTCATCATGTTTAAGTTTAGTTGGTCTAATCAGAAAACCAAGATAATCAAAAAGGAAAGTCATGGTTTTACAATTAAGCATATTAGCAACTAGACCTTCAACATTATCAGCGTCATTTAAAACTAAAACAGAACTTTTCCCAAAATTGATTTTTAGCTTTGAAAGAAGTTCAAAACTGTATAATATAAATTTAAGAGTAATAACATGATTAGGCAATTGAGAGGTAAATAGTAAGGTATCATCCATAAATTAAAGAACAGAGATACCGTTACGAAAGATTTCACTACCTACACTCCCCAAAGATCCATTACCGACCGCTTTTTTAATAATCATAGCAAAAACATCTACGACTAGGTTAAACAAAAGAGGCGATAAAGGATTACCCTACCTCAATCCTCGCTTAGATTGAATTTTATTCCTTAAAATACCGTTAACCATTATACTAGAGTTACTCGTTTTAAGAAAAGTCATAATCCAGCCTAACCACTTGTGACTAAAACCTCTAGCATGTAACATATCAACTAGAAAATCTCAATCCACCGAATCAAAAGCTTTCACAAAGTCTAGTTTTAGAATCGCAGAAGTAATATTATTCTTACAACAGTGATTAATGTATTCTTGAACAACAGCCACACCGTCAGTGATATTTCTTCCATTAATGAAAGCAGTTTGTGAACAGTCAATTAGATCATTCATTCTTTTACTAAGTCTATAAGCTAAAACTTTTGAAATGGTTTTAACGGAACAATTGATTAAGGAAATGGGTCTAAAATCTTTTAGATTATTAGCTCCGTTTTTTTGTGTAATAAAATTACATTTGCAAAATTAAATCTTCCTAATTGTAATTTTCCATTATAAAATTCGTTAAACATGCTAATTAAATCGAATTTTAAAACATCCCAAAATATTTTGTAAAAGAAAATAGGGAACCCATCAGGACCCGGGAATTTATCACTAGGCATGTCATTAATAGCGTCCAAAATTTCCTCTTCAGAAAAAGGATTGTCAAACTCAGAAAGGTCAATTCTAGATTTAGAAGGATAAAGATCATTCCATCTAGCATTAATTCTATTCTTATTTTTATTACCGAAAATATCTCTAAAATAGTCAGTAAAAGCCTTAATAAGATCTCTTTGATAAACTAATTCCACGTTATTCACAAAAATAAAATTTATCATATTACTACGTTTTCTACCATTAGCCATATTATGAACAAAAATTGTATTTTTACCACCTTCATTAATCCATTGAATTCTAGATCTCTGTTTCCACATTACCTCCTCTTTTTCTAAAATTGAATTAAGCTCTTCTTTTAGAGTAGCAAGAACGTTACACTCACCTAGATTTAGTTGTCTAGTTTCTTCTACCTTGTTTATTTTAAGCATTTCAGAAAGAATGTTTTCTTCTTTAATTTTAATACTACCAAAAATATTCTTACTCCAAATTTTAATATAATTTTGCAGACTCCTAAGTTTTAAAACAAATTTTTTTTGCAGAATTGTTCATATTTATAAAATTGTAAAAATTCATAGAATTCCATTTATTTTTAACTAGATTAGAGAAATTGGATTCTAATAACCACATTCTTTCAAATTTAAAAGATTTACAAACAATTATAAGATGATCACACATAAGAATAATAGGGCAATGGTCTGAATAAGTGTAAGGCAAACCAGAAACTCTACAAATAGGGAATTTATCCTCAATTTCGTCACTGACAAAAAATCTATCTAGAAGAGCCATAGACGGGGATTCTTTAGCATTACTCCAAGTAAATTATCTATTATAAAGAGGTAATTCTATTAAATTAGTATTAATAATAAATTGGTCAAACTCTTTTGTAGAAGAGAAGTCTCCCTCCCTATGTGAACGCTCACGTAAAAAACGCGTAACGTTGAAGTCTCTTCCCATAATCCCAGATCTAAGAGCGAATGATCTAAATTCCAGACATTTGTTCCATAAAACTCTACGACTGATTTTAGAGTTTGTATCATATACATTAGAAATATTTAATAATGAGTTATCACTAAGGTTAATGAGAATAATATGTAAAGAGTGTTGCTTAATAATAGTTTGAAGAAGTTTAAAAAAGTTATCCCGCCACCCTATAAGTAAACCCCCAGAAGTTCCAACAGATGGTAAACAGGCCCGGTGTCTAAAATGATAACCACCCAATCTTCTATAAAAATGAATATCTGGACAGTCTATTTTAGTTTTCTGTAAGAGTGCAATATCAATAGAATAATCCTTAAAAAATGCTCTAATTTTATCACATTTATTTAAATCATTTAAACCCCTAATATTCTAGCTAATAATCCTAATGATATAGTATATTAGCCCTCTCTATCTCTCTATTTCTAATATACTCAGCATCTAGTTCAATATCAGAAAAAATAAAAGCGATACCTCTAGCTAACTGGCAAAACTCAAAGGAAGACAAACTACCTAAAGCATAAGAAGAATAAGTACTACCTAAATCAGAAGACATACATGAGTCTGAATTCGTAGTACCACTCATGGGACTTGAATCAGGTGACTCACCCAAAAATGGAGAATAACTACGACGAATCCTGGCACTACGTCGAACAGACCCGCTAACAGCAACAGATTTCCTACGCCTAACTCTCTTAGATGTTGAAGAAATAAAAGAGGCTTTATTATCCTCACCACCATTAAATTGAGAGATAGATGCTGTCTCAACACAACCCTTAATATCTGCAACTGCTGACATATCAATAATCGCATTGCAATGCTCTAAAGATGAAGAATCCCCAACCACTAAAACACCCTCATGCATAGACAAATTAGAACCCTCTACATTATTAATCTCAGACAGCACATTCCCTTTATCCTCTATTTGCTTCTCAAATGACACGTTTGCACATTGGGAATTATGCATATTCAGCAAATCAACTTTAGTAACTACACAATTTGAAATATCCAAATTAAAATCTCCAACCATTATACCATCCTCACTCACAAT
This sequence comes from Allium fistulosum, assembly GCA_030737815.1. Taxonomy (NCBI): domain Eukaryota; kingdom Viridiplantae; phylum Streptophyta; class Magnoliopsida; order Asparagales; family Amaryllidaceae; genus Allium; species Allium fistulosum. The sequence goes on along the minus strand of CM060904.1, from coordinate 1,297,392,555 downwards.
CATTTCACCGTTATCTAATATAGAAAGTGTTTCCTCAATTGCAACAGATTGCGAATTATTTGATAAATGTGCACACAAAGAAACATGTGCATAGTTTAATATATCTCCAGTCCCATATCCATCATACAAATCCACAACATCCTTACTACCCCTCTCTGGTCTAATTTAATCAATATTTAATGATGTATTGGGAGAAACATCATCAACTTTTAGCTTATCATTGCCTTCCACAGACTGAATATCAAAAACTAAAGAAATAGCATCACCATCCACTACAGTATTAACATCCCCAAACTCTACTGTATTAGCAACAGAATCTTCCACCTCTACTGTATCACCAACCTCTACTGTGTCGCCAACCTCTACACCATCCTCTACTGTATTAGAAACAGATTCACCAACCTCTACAGTATCACCAGCCTCTACACCATCCATATCAGTCAAAATGCTCTTGTGCACATCAGCCTTATGCATGTTTTCATGGTATAAGCAGGAATCTTCCACCTTTCCAGTCTTGATTCCCTTCTCTTTGAACATTTTTTTGTGCATAATAGCATCATCACTAGATATTTCATATTCAGGATTATAAATTACAATGCTCTTATCAGACTCTCTTTTACAGTTGCTAACAGAGTAACGCTTATCATTCAGACGATATTCCCCATCCACTTTAATTTCAGACAAAACCTCCTTGATATTACAATTTATGCTAACATCATCACCATCATACAAGGCTACAGTTCCATCCACCCCAATCTTTTCCTTATTTGTGTGCAGCCCACATTTTCGATCAGTACCGACCTTATAATTACTAACATAATCATTTACAACATCCATTTTGTTACCCTTAATATCTTCTATGCCTTTCAATGAACTACTAGAAGAATTATGATAATCAGGAATCTTAATTCTCAAACTATCTTCTGGAAGCAATGGTTCAAAAATGATTTAACAAGATTATCATCCAAACCAAAATTCTTATCAGAAATCTCCTTTGACACCAGACAATCAGAACTATTACCAGTAATTATTTCGAACCTCTCCACAACATGAGAACGAGCTCTGGATATTTTACTATTAATCTGAATATAATCCTTACTCAAATCGTTCGATTTAGTTGAAGAAACCATACCCATCTTTTGATATATAGCAAACTTGAAACTATTTACTAGAGCATTATTTTCTATTGAAAGAACATATAAGTTATAGAATTCCACATCGGGATCCATAAGCAATGGATCAAAGAAGCAAGGATCATATCTTTGAGTAGTACCAAAAGTGTCAGACGTATCATTAAAAACTTCAGAATTTTTTAAATCGATATTTGCACATTGAGGATAGACAAATTATCTGTAGTCATTTCTACATCATACTCGGAAGAGGCGTATTCTCCAAAATACTCCTTTGGATCGCCAAATTTTCTTTTATAATTCTTGCTGATATTCACTGTGTTAATTGAATCAAAATGACAGAACAGTTCCTCCAAGAACCCAATCCCTTCCTTCCTCTGAACCCATAAGTGATCAAACAAGATTCTCTTGAGCTTCATACATTTTAAGACGAATTAGAATCCATGATCGGTGTTAGGAGAATTACGACTCTTGTCAGCAATAGAATCAACTTTCCTTAGACATTCAAACTGTCTATAGCCGAAGAGACCATACTCAAAACACCTTATAGGATCTCTACAAGCCTTTTCCATATTATGTCATGCTATGATAGTTTGAATAATTATATGCTTATTAGTGAATTTATGAATTTATTTATGAAATTAAGTGATATGTTTGAGTTAGAAAACCTATCGTATTATACTCAAATGACTTGAAATTTTGATATGATGTTGGAAACATTTTTTTGAAAGTTTTTTTTAATTTCATAATTTCATAATTTTCTGATTTAATGAGAATTTTTGGTGAATTTTCTAATGTTGGAATATGAGATAGTTTGGGTTTTAATTATTTTAAATAATTAAATTATGTTTTTGGTCTCAAAAGTTTTATATGTTAAAGGATATAATAAATTGGGTTTAATATTTTTAAGATTTTTTCCCAAGTGTTTATGATGTATTGTGAATTAATTAAGTTAGAAAGCTTAAGTATTATATTAAAGTATTAAAGTAAAATGTATGGTTTGCAAAATGCTTTGGAAATGATAAACCTACTTTGGATCAGTTTTCTGGAAAAGAAACGTGATAAAGTATTGTTAACCAACAAGGATTTGACAAGTATATGGAGCAGTTGAAAAATAACTTGCTTTTATTAGTAAAATTTCAGTTTTAATGTTAATTATGGTTATGCCACACCAATAGTCATGGTGCAGCTCTTCATCACTCTGCCTTTATGGTCTTCGATGTCAATCAAGAGTAATGCATAGGGCATCAACTTTGGTTGATATGGAATGCATTGTTTTGGTCGAAGTGGGAAGCCAAGCATCAGGGCCAACATCGTGAACTTCGAGGTGGATGATGCTATCTTTAACCTAAATGTCGCACTTTGTACTATGCCGCATGTTTTCCATAATGTCGCCGACCTCATTGGTTTTGAAGTAATTTATAGCGGTGATAATGATGACGCATGGTTTAAACATATCGACTTCAACTTTATAGCAACTATGCTACTATAAATGACTTCGTAAATATAGTGCCATGTGTTATAACTTCGAATTTAATTGTTACCGCATTTAATTCTTAATACCTGTTTTTAAAGAAGGCTTTGTTGCCATGTTTTATCACTTCGTCATTAATAATGCTGCTTATATTCTTTAAGACATTGATTTCGAGACCCATCAATGTCGCCGAGTTTCTTTTATGGTTTTGTAATATGATATACGCAACGGTTGACTTCGACTATATACCTTTATGTTTATAATAGAAAGACTTTAACATATTTTAAGGGGCAAAGACCCTCCTCGGCTATATCCTTGTCGTGTTTATCAATATAAAGGTTTTATGTTGTTTTGGTCTTATGGCCCGTGTTTTAAGAGGCGAAGACCCTCATCGACTATGCGTTGCCTTGTTTTATGATATAAAGACTTTATATTGTTTTGGCTTTATAACCTATGGTTTTGTAATGCGATGACCTTAAACGAATTCGAACTTCGTCGGTACTATTTTATAAAGCATATATCAAGGAAATAGAAAAGGGTATTTAGCCTAGAATTTTAGTAAAGAGATTGTTCTTATCACTTTTAGATAGATTGTGATAGGATGAATTTGACTCAAAGATTAGAAAACCAGATAGGACTGGTGTAGCGTAGAGCCTATAATTCACCTGTTAGCCCCTAGCTGATATAGTTCCAAAATTCCAGTGCGTGTGGCTTTGTTAAGGGTAATACTAAAAGTAGGTGTATGCATACATAAAGATAAGATAGGTTGGCCTGCAAAACTTTTAGGTTCATAGTAATCTTAGCAAAACTACGACATGGATAGATAGTCAGGTAAACATTAGTATAAGAGTATCTGGAGAGACCGTCCAATTTTCTTATAACAATCAGCTAGAAAATTTGGTAGACCCGAGTTCATCATGTAGGTTGGTAGTTACCCTATGAAAACTAGACATTGGGATAGATAGTCCACTAATTTGACGGATAGTCATGATTACCTACGTAGCATGCATGCACATTATTGTTATACTGTTTATTTTAACTAGCTTGGTTACAGGACTTTGATTCGCATAAGATATATATTTAAGGGATATTTTTGAAGGGAAAATCCATTCCGCTCAGTGGCGTGCTCTCACTGAATATCTATTAAACCGAGATGGCATATTATTATTCACACCAGGCTTTTTGCTAACTCGAAGTTTATGTTTTCTCCTTAAACTCTCGGGTGCTCAAAATTTTGTTTGAGTGGGTCAGAAGTAAGGGCTTTACAAGTTAGGTAGGTTTTGGTGAATAAAGCTTCAAAGATGTGCAGGAGGCAAAGCTAGCAATGTAAGAGACTATTTATTACTATTATCTGCTATGTTATGACAGTTGTTGTATGAGTGTACTGACAGTAGATGTATCTATCTATTTACTAACTTTGATCAACCAAAGGGGCATTTTCATATGTTGCTCTTGGAGTATTTTGTAAAAATTATATTATATCTGAACCGGGCAACATTTGGGATTATGTAACGAATATGGTATATTTTCTTTGAAATGAAATGTGAAAGTCACTTTGAAATTGTGTTTGAATTTCATATTCTTGTGCTTCTGATATTATGGATACCATTAACATCACTGCATTTTGTCACCATAAATTAATACTATAGATGACTGCAGCATCTGTAGGGCTTAGTTTCGGGCCTCAAAATAGGGGATGTTACGTTAATCTTTTATTAATTAAAACCTCTTTTATTAGTAAATTTCTTTTATCTAATAAAACTTAATTTATCAATCTCTATTACCCATTCATACTATTTTCAATACTTCAAAAAAGTATTCATATACTTATCTCAAATGCTATAAGTATACTAAAAAATCATTAACAAGATGTCTTACTTTAAACCTTTGCTTTTACTAATTTTTCCAAAAGACTCCTTACTTATAATTTCCTTCAAAATATCCATTAAAGATCTAAGTACTTTCACAAATCCAATAAAAATGGTTTAAGACTAATGTTACCTAAACACTATCACTATAACCCAAAACCATTTCACTTATACTTATCTTTAAAACATTCTTTTAGGGATCTATCTATATTCATAAGTACAATAAAAAGGGGTCAAAGACGAATGTTATTAACACATTGTCACAATAAACCCAAAACCATTTCATACTTATATTTATATTTAAGATCTAAGATAATACTTGGTTAAGTTCGATAGTTGACTAAGCGACTATCTAGTAAAAAACGATCACTTATACGAATCATGGTTAGTATACTTAACTCGTTTTCGACATTCCAACTTAACTATTCCTCATCCAAGAGTAAAGCCAGGTAAGTTAGAGCACTGGTTGCATATCAAAGCCTTGCCTAGACACTTTATTCTTGAATCTCACAAATAGATAAGTCTACCTCGTCGGCTTTTAGTGTTAAGTATATTATTAATGACATTTTCAAATGAGTAACAAACGATATGACTAACACGTTTCCAACATTTTCGACTTAATTATTCCTCGATCGAGAGGGATGCTGGTAGGTTAGAGCTATATTGCTCATATCCCTACTTGACCATCAATCTTAACTCTCATAAATATATAAGCCCACTTCATCGGCTTTTAGCATTAAACAAAGTTAATTACTTTTCATACAATGAAGTAAACAACGAAATTAACATGCTTTTGACATTCTAACTAAGCTATTCCTTGGTCAAGAGGAAAGCTGATAGGTTTGAGCTATATTGCTCATATCCCTACTCAACATTAATCTTTACTCTCACAAATAGAGAAGTTTACCTCATCAGTTTTTAGTATTAAGCCTAGTCAATTACCTTTTCCAAAACTTATATATATAAACAAATTATTTAAAAATACTTAAATAGGTTTTAAATATATATGTAAAATATTACTTGAAAGTAACTAATTTATAATTTGATGAAAACATGCTTTATATTATAAAACCTCTTACTTTGAAATAAATATGTAATTACTAAAAACATATTTAAACTTATACCCAACTTTAAAGTACTTCAAAATAGGTTAGAAAACATTTCTAAAAATATTATAGAAAAATACCCAATGTAAATTTCATTTCTAAACACTTAAAACCGTAAGCGACTTACTATAGCATTTATAAATGTTGTTAAAGGCCTTTGTTAAAGAACACATTGAAATGCACAATCTTCACGACTACTTTTAACCACTTTAACAAATGATTTAGGACTTGAAAATAGTAAGTAATACCCTTTGGGTACTTAAAAACATGGAAAGAAACCCTTAAGGATATCTTCACTTCATTTATAAAAATTCCCGGAAACAAGCTATATTTACAAAGTATATTTATAACCATGTTTTTGCTCCAACTTTCACAACTTTGGTTCACAATTCCTATAATTTTCCAAACCATTCATTTACTATCCAATATACCAAAATATGTGTAAAGAACAATCAAACCAAATTATCCAAATTTAAGTTCATAAATCTCATATTTTCACAAGTTAAATTTAAGGGATATCGAAGTGCACTTATAGCGACTATTTTCACTTCAAACACTTTCAAACATACAATATAAAGTTGTCATTTTCTTTCAAAAGCAAGAGGGGTCGAAAGTTTATAACTTTTATTTGTTAATGTCACTTTAACTTTGTATTTCAAACACAACATATATATATATATATATATATCTGTGTGTGTGTATGCAATATATACAAATAAGATACTGAGATAACTCACTTAAATCCAAGCCAAACACATGCTCAAGTACAGCCAAACTCAAGAACAATTCCTACAATCACCTTGCAACCACCTTCCTTCTTCTTGCTTCAAACTTACTTTTTGCCCCTCCAAACCCTATATTGCTCATGGCCATTCAATGAGAGGGAGCATGGCATTTCTTCTTCAAAATCTAACATGGTGGAAGGTGTTCTAATATTATACTAAGGCTTATGGAAAAATTCGAGTGGATTTGGAGGTGTTTTGCAATTTTTTCTTTAGAACATAAGGGAAGAAGAAGACATGGAAAAGTTAAGTTTTGCTTTGTGAATTTATGATTATTTAACAAGGGTATGCCCCTCCTTATATAGGCTTCATAAGGTGTTGCCTTAGCTTGTTTTGAACCCTCCCTCCCCACTATGCCATGGAAGCCTTACCTCCACACATGTCCATCACTTCTCCTTTACATCACTTCACTTTTTACAAAATACTTTAGTACCCTTAAAATGTTTATATCTCTTATCCATTAGAAAATTCTACAACGTTTTGTTTTCCTTATGAATAAGTGTGTTAATTAGTTCCTAATGTTTTCATTTAGTCATTAGATAAGTGTCTAAGAGTTTGAAAAAATTATATCGAATAAAAAGTTGTTTATAAATAAGTGAAAATAAGGGACACATCCCTAAAATCAAACTTAATACAAAAAACATCCTCCCAAAAAAAGATATAAATTACATCCCTATTTTCAAATACTGCAATTTTCTTCCCTAAAATACCCCTCTGCTCCATGGCTGAATGTTGGTTCTTCATATGTGGATGTTATTCCACTGCAATTATTCCACGAATTGCATAAAAGTCTACAATTATTCCATACAATTGCATGAAAGTCTGTAATTATATGGAATAATTGCTGACATTTGAAGAAAAATTGATGATTATTTCATATAATTGCAGAAAATGGCAAGTATACAGAATAATTGCAGAAAAGTCTGCAATTATATGGAATGATAGCACATAAATATGCAATTATTCAATATAATTACATAAAAGTCTGCAATTATATGGAATAATTGCTGATATTTGAATAAAAATTGATTTTTTTTTCAAAAATTATAGAATTCTCTGCAAATATATGGAATAGTTACAGCCTTACTACAAATATGATTTTTTGGTATCAACAATAGATCTCATTTTAAAGATTGTAAAATTTATGATTTTTTGGTGAAAACAGTATGCTGATCCGATGTTCCTACAGAAAGTTATGCGCGTTTGAAATGCTAAAAACGTAAAGGGTATTTGGGTCTTTTGGCGCAGGTGGATTTGAAAATAGGGACTAGAAACATAAGTTTATTTTGGGGAGGATGTTTTCTCTATTTTGAAACTTAACAGGGATATGAGCTAAATTATCCCTATAAATAAAATGATTTAACTGTCACAATATCAATTTTCTTCGAAGAATATGTTTTTCTAAACAATTTTCAAAAACAAGTTTTCTATCATTAGTTATGATTTAAAATGGGGTTAACAAGGTTATTAAATCAATTTAATAACATTTAATTCAAGATTTAAATATTAAAAAGTTCATATTTTAAATACGAAGTGCCCAAAAATTTCGAGTTGTTACATTAAATTTTGAGAGTACGATTTTATATACAAAGGGTATATGTATATATTATTATTCCAATTGATTTGAAATAAAACCCAGTGTATGGTTTTTAAGTTTTTCTTTAAAATAATTTGATAAAGGAAATACATAGTAGTTTGATAAATATTTTGAACTAAACTTTCTATGTGGAAAAGCTTAGTATGTATGTTATGTTGGGTGCTCGAATGATAGTGATATAACCTAAATAATTATGAAATATTTTTCTATTTTCCCTTTTTAGAGAAATGTGTTCAATAAATAAGTGAATCTTTGCTAAGTTATTTTATGGATACATGTATCCTTTGCATTAGGACGGTACGGTATGTGCATTATGTGATTATATGTCGTTTGGCAGTTTTGATTCGTTAAAATGAAACAAGATTTTCGACGATTTTGGACAGTCGGAAACTTCCAAAACATTACAGAATTTGAAGCTAAGTGTTTTTGTGAAAATAAAAGTTGATTTGTGCAACTCTTATTGTCAAGGCTCGATCCTTCGACTTCCGAAAGTCGACATTAATACGTTCACTGTATTAACTGTCGAACAATCAAATGACGGAAAACCGAACCCCGAGGGTTTTAAAATGAAGAGGTAGGAGAAGACAGAAGAAAAAGAGAACAGAAAAACAGAAACAATATCAGAATCTCACATTCGCAGCGGAACAATATATAATAGATGAATCAATAATCTTTAAAACAAAAGACTATATCACTTTATACATACATCAATCAGAGTCAATATACAACTCAATACAACAATGGACAGTTATATAAACTTGTCCTCATACAGAATACACAGCAGAATAAATAAACAAGTACGGGAGTACGTCTCGCCATCCAGCTTGCTTCCAAAGCTCCAGAATATCCAGAATATCCTGATAACATAACTCTAGGCTGCCCGTGTGGAAAATTATGGGCACCCAGAGTTTAGAAAGGAAACAATATACTCCGAGTCGGTCATGGTGACTGGTGTGAGATCGTAAAACAGTTATTTTCACAAAGAAAATAAAATTAATTCGCAATTCTTTTGGAAAATGAAACTACCATAAGACCTCCCGCCACACACACAATGAAAACGCAGAATTGGAGGAGATTTCTTCTTATGATAGTCAAAGATGCTTATTACGCAAAATCATTGGATTATTATTATTAATGTCTAGTGTGGAAAACATTTCGAAAGTATAATATTAAACTTAGCCAGCATAGACATTTCGAACTATGCCTACTATAGCTACCATCTAAACAGTGGTGACCACCATAAGTAAATGGCAGGTTCTACAATTAAACCGTACAAGTTTCGTATTGGGAAATGGATTTCCAACAAATGGTCAGGCCAAGGAACTTCCTACCGCCACGCCTCTGGCTGGACGTCCCGAGAACTAACTAGCTCTCCCAACACAAGGCCGGGTTACCCCTGTAACTAGGTAACTCACGAATATGTCATCCTCCGGTCCTTTGGGACCTTTATCCGAGGCGCCTCGCAAAGCAACAAACACAAAGAATGAGATTGGAGCAACCACATAGGTTAAATACCAGGGCTCCATACTTGATACCACCCATTTCCAGAAGGAAATGACATACCCTAAAGGGCGCAACCCTCATAACCCTGCCGCATATTCCTGTTTCGACCCTTTCCGGGGTGTGAGGTCTGACGAAGTCTCGTCCACAAAGCTACGCTTTTTCAAAAAGCCACGCTTTGATCACAAATGATCAATAAATGATCATCACACAGCAACACTCAGCATGCCACATTACCAAATTGGGAATATATCGCTGATAACCTTCAACTACATAACCTCTGAGCTCGTACGTCTCAGAGAAGGGTGTTAAGCTAAGAGAATAAATTCTCCACCACCAACAGAAATGTATTTGAAAGAAATCAGCTTTATATCTCAAAATGTAATGTCAGACACGTAACCATAAAAGTCTGTTCCGGGTTCGAACAGAACCGAAGGCACTTCCAAAGAAGCCCTTGCAATCCGGGTATTCACAATCCCGATCGGACTTCCCATCACAAAAAGAGTGATATAAATCTCTATACCGGAGCAACTCGGTGCAGAGACATTCGACAGGTTGTCCTTTCATTTTTGAAAATACCCGGTCTTCACACCGGTCTTCAATTTCAATTCATACACGTCGTATCATTATTCGGAATGGGTTATCTGACACATAGGTCCTTTCCCGGCTAAACCGAATAATAAGCGTTTGTTTTAAAAACAAATTCAAGTGCCATTTCAAAGGCAATATTGATAGTCGGTGATTTAACTATCAACAATATTCACAACAACCATCAGATTTAAATAATTTTCCCAAATTATTTATTTCCAAAATATCTTCACAAAATATATATTTTTCCACACTTCAACACTTTGAAAACAAATTTCAAATCAATTTTCATCTTTCAAATTTTGAAAATAAATTTCAAATAAATTTTCTCACACGGAATATATTTCCAAATATATCTTTTAAAAAAACCACTTTAGAACTTTTAATTTATATTTTTAAAAGCTACTTTGGAAATATACTCGGCTTTATAGTGAAAATACACTTTCACTTCAAAATGGTCCATTTAAACCAATTTAAATAAATCCTTATCGATTTATTTTAAATTTACATTCAAATCTGTAAATTTACTTTTCCAAACTATAAAAATAAATCAGTGTTTATTTTTAAAACAAATTTCCCTTTCCTTTATGAATTCCACTTGAATTTACATTTCCAAATATTCACTTTTAACCCCAAAATCAAATTCCAAATTGATTTCTCAATTTTATTTCAATACCAAATCAATTAAAAATTTATGTCTAAGTTTAATTTCAATAGAACAAAACATTGAAAATTGATTTCCAGATTTATTTCAACACAAAAATTCATTTTCGTATCGATTTCCCAAAGATTTATTTTCAAATACCCAATCATTTATCAAATTGATTTCTAGAGATTTATCCCCTTTTTAATAAATTCCTTTATTCTTTCCAAACTATTTAAAATTCCATTTTCCATAAACCCTTCAACTTTTAAACAATATTACTAAAAATCCTTTTATTAAAATCCTTTACCATATTTTGGAAATTTATTCGATAAGATTACAAAAATCTCTTTTTACCGTTAAGTTCTTTCTTTTAAATTTATTCAACTTTCAAAAATAAATTCACTTAAAGTTTTCCACTTTAATTTCAAAATCTAATTTATATTCATTTCTGGTATCCAACGATACCAAAATACATTCGGCTAAATTATAGCCTTTAACAAATTCAATCACAAATATATCCATACACAGATTATAATTAAATCACACAGCATATGAAATAAATTCATACAATTTGAGGAATCCAGTTGGATCCCTCCAACCTATTTCCTTGCATCCATAGATGTTAGCACAATACCAATTCCACTTCGAGGTGGAATATCGCGGTATATGGGATTTATAAAAATATCATCCGCTATTATGTGGTGCAATAGGGTCTCATCCGCTATATAATGCGGGAAATCAACAACTCCAATATATACATATGCCAATATATATATATTGCTATATACTACTATATATAGCATCACATCCAAACAGTCAATCAATCAATAACTGCAAAATCAAACTTTCATTTTGAGTGAGAAGATCTCACCTTTGCTTTTATTTTGCAATCCCATTTCCATTTCCGCTTGTTTTCTCGATTTTATAGACCTTGTATAAACATTTATACAATTTATCAATATTCGAACCATTCGAAAAATTAAATTTCCATTTGACAATTTTTTAATTCACCAGTGATTTTATTTTAAACTAGCACTTTTAATTTTAAACTAAATTCTTTTTAACAAATTCTAAAATTGTTGAATAAATCGATTAAGTAATTTAAACACCTTAATACATTATTTAAAATTTAACAGTAAGTTAAATATTTGTGTATATACATATCATTTCAAAACGATCAGCATCTTTATATATATATATATATATATTCACTGTCAACAGGTTTTTGTTTTTAAATCTCACATATATTTTTTTTTCCAAACTGGACATATATTTTTCTCTCTGCATATGTTTATAAAACTGATTTAAAATTTTTAAAAATGCAAAGAATAAACGAAATATACCTCACTGACGATGACGAACAGGGATCAAAACCCTAGCTCGACCTCCTTGCCGATTCAATCGAGATCGCAACTGTGCTCTAACTTCCTGCCACTCCACTCTAGCGACAACACCATCGCGACTGCTTCCCATCACGACTTTGACTTCCCCTTGCACGCGCCGATCGCGACCATCCAGTCGAGCTGCCGACCACGCGATCGAAGATGGCGTCTCCTCCACGCGACATTACGCCAGACACCTCTGAGTCGATCTCCTTCCCCGCCACCTCATCGTGAGTCGCGGCCAGTCGCACTCGAGCTCGAGCTCGCAACTCGATTCGCCGTGCCCTAAAATTAGCGCGAGCCTCCTCGATCGAGCTTCCTTCGAACGTGAGCTTCAAATTGGAGAAAAAGAACGAAGGCGGCCATTATCTTTGAACTGCTTGATTTTGGTTTTGGGAATATCTGAAGGTAGAACGAGATAAGGAGGTAGGGTTGTCGACATTATTCTGCTATTCATTTTTTTTTTCTTTCTGAACGAAAATTTACTTTCGTTCAATCGGATTTTCGTGAAGAAAAGAATGGGCGTGTTACAAAAGACAAAGAGTACGTAATTACTTAGAGAGGAGTAGGTCGGCTGAGATGAAAGATTGGTGGCTCTGATTTGATTTTTTATCAGATATATATATATATATATATATATATATATAAATTTAAATTTAAATTTAAAATCGTCTCGATATCACCACTCAAAATTTCGAACTCCTATCGAGGCCTACCGCTAGACGTTTATAATATTATACGCCTATTCCAAACACAATGGAAAAGGTTCCGAGTCCAAATTCGATCGTATGGAGAAAATAGGTTTTTGGACCAATTATAATATTGAATTTTCGATTTAATTTCAACGCGTTTGCTTATCGTACGGCCAAACGATCACTCCAAACATTACGAAAATTGAAATCCAATCATAATACAATATTATGGATCCAATGGAACTAGTTTCGTCAAATTCCGAGACTGTGCCCCGGAACGCTATTTTCAAATATCGATTTAAACGATAAAATTCAAAACTGAACAAAACAGTTTCAAATTCAATTTTGAAGCTTTCATTACCTTTAGTATTATCAATATAAATTTTCTAAGCCTTCAGATTATTTTTAAACAGCTTAAAACTGAAAATTCAAATTTTACCCAGTTTAAATAATAAAATTCAATAATTAAATCGCCAAATTCATTCTGATATAATGAATTTCAAATTAAACTATCATTCGAATATTTAAACTCAATTAAATATTCACATTTCAAATGTTAAAAATTCAGGGTCGTTACAATCTTCCCCCCTTAAAAGAATTTTGTCCCGAAATTACAAGTTAAGAAGAATGCTCCAACACCCGTTTAACATTTTACCAAAACCAAACAGTTTTATCGAATTTTCAAAACAAATCTTTTATTAATGATTCATTATCACTTCAGTTAACTTTCCAAACACTTTCATAGTTTTCAAACTACTTTATTGTTTTCTCAACAATTCAAATTTAAATTCAAATTCAAATTTTGAATTCAAAATTTTTTCAAAAATTTCTAACTCTCTAAATTTTCGAAAAATTTCGCCAGCGTCTCCTTTGAGCGGCTAGCTCGGTACAACTACAAAATGTCCCTACGGACTCTCAAATCCCAATAGAAAACAAAATGCCATGTGGCAAAATCAGAAACTCATCAAATTTCATACAGAAATTCAAATACATACCTTTTGTGGAGAAATTCAAATTATCTTCAAAATCAAAATCCAATTCCAAATACCCTGTATACTTTACTTAACAACAATATCTAAATTCACTTATTGGATTCCCAATACCCATTTTACTTAAGAATTTCATTCTTTATTTCTTAAGTTCAATACAAGTATTTACATCCCTCTTATATTTATTTTCACTTTAGAAACAAAGTCGTATATTCATTTCCCTTCAACTTTGCATTTTCAATCCCATTTGAATTCAATTTTCAATTTCAATTCTATTTGAATTCAATTTGTTACTTCAATTCTATTTGAATTCAATTTACTACTTCAATTCTATTTGAATTCAATTTATCTTTAAAAACCAAAATTTCACTTTTCTAGTTCAATTTCTACATTTCCATTACAATTTGCAAATCAAATTTCCGTTAACAAAAATTTTCCAAATTTTCAAATTTTTTCTAACTCCCAAAATTTTCAGAAAATTTTGGCGGAGTCTCCTTTGTACGGAGGAGCTTTTGCAATTTGACAAAAAATATAAATATATATACATCGACCCACACGGTCGGAAAAGCAGAAAAACAATTCATATTTCCTATTTTGTATTGCGTAGGCGTACCTTTTTAGCATTTTTAATCAAAGCGGTTTATTTTTAAGCATTTCGCGACCAAATCCAGCCAAACGGCCTCCAAAAACCTGTACTTACTCAATTTAAATATGTAAGTGACGTATATAGGAAATCTATTAACATTTCACTTATTTTAATAGCAAATACATATATTTCATAAGCAATGCATTCAAAATAATTTTCATTAGCAATTTATAAAGTTTCAATTCAACTTTAGTTGCTTACGACCAACTCACATACCATTTTTATTCAATTCAATGGTTTACAATTCATTTTCTTCTATTCTATTTAATTTACATTCATTTCATTTGAAACCATTTCACAAAATTTTTCTTAAGTCGAGCATTTATTCAATATTTACTTAAGCTATTTCACTTCAAAACTCAAGTTTATCATTTATTTATTTTCTTCCTCATAAACAATTTCCAATTTATTTTCTTTGATTAGTTTTCATTTATCAAATCTATTCCATTTACTAATTTAATTCAATTAGTACATTCACTTATTCATTTTAAATTTTAAATTTCAAATTTCCATATTCAATTCATCTCGAATTTAATTTATCAATAACAAGGAAATTTTCAATTTATTTATACTACTTGAATTTATATACAAATTCAAACCATTTTTAAACTTAGCTCACGGCTCATCTTTAACTAATTCAAGTTCCAATTCATTTATTTCACAAATGTAAACTCATTTGTTCATTCACCATTTTTATTCCATCTCAATAAAATTTATTCCAAATTATTTAGTCCACTAGATTAAATTCTCAAATTTACTTTTATTCAAATTAATCCAAGTTAAATTCAATTCAAATTTGAATTTTTTTCTAAGTTCCCAAACTCATTTCGATTTTATAGAACTCATTTATAAATTCACTTTACCATTTCATTAGATTAATGAATTTATTTTCTCAAATATTCTCTCTGGAATTCTATTTCAAATTATAAATCACATTTACAATTTATTTACAAATTATATTTGTATATGAATTCATTTCCTTATGCTTTCAATTCATATTTATAAATTTCATTTGTTAAATGGATTTATCTTAAAATCTTTGGTTATACCATTATTTCTTATTCAATTCCATATAACAATGATAATAATTCAATATTATCACTTTCTAACAACCAAACATCCATATACTATAATAATTCATAGAAAATGATTTCTTTTCTATACAAAAAAAGTTTTGGGTAAAATTATTTCATTTACCCTATTTTAAAACAATACTGTGTCGGTTTATCTTGTTTAAGAGTTTAGAAATCCCTATCGATTACAGTTGGCCAGACTGCACCGACCAGAATCTATAAACAATCAACTGATAAGTCAACACAATACAAATTTTTTTTTATATTCACTAACAAATACGCACTCATATCTATTATTACACTCACACTCATTCTAGAGTACTACTGACTCTATCTCTAATGAGTAACACCCAACAGAGTCAAGGTTATCGCTTAACCGGCTGCTCTGATACCACATTGTCAAGACTCGATCCTTCGACTTTCGAAAGTCGACATTAATACGTTCACTGTATTAACTGCCGAACAATCAAATGACGGAAAACCGAACCCTTAGGGTTTTAAAATGAAGAGGTAGAAGAAGACAGAAGAAAAAGAGAACAGAAAAACAGAAACAATATCAGAATCTCACATTCGCAGCGAAACAATATATAATAGATGAATCAATAATCTTTAAAACAAAAGACTATATCAGTTTATACATACATCAATCAGAGTCAATATACAACTCAATACAACAATGGACAGTTATATAAACTTGTCCTCATACAGAATACACAGCAGAATAAATAAACAAGTACGTGAGTACGTCTCGCCATCCAGCTTGCTTCCAAAGCTCCAGAATATCCAGAATATCCTGATAACACAACTCTAGGCTGCCCGTGGAAAATTATGGGCACTCAGAGTTTAGAAAGGAAACAATAAACTCCGAGTCGGTCATGGTGACTGGTGTGAGATCGTAAAACAGTTATTTTCACAAAGAAAATAAAATTAATTCGCAATTCTTTTGGCAAATGAAACTACCATAAGACCTCCCGCCACACACACAATGCAAACGCAGAATTGGAGGAGATTTCTTCTTATGATAGTCAAAGATGCTTATTACGCAAAATCATTGGATTATTATTATTAATGTCTAGTGTGGAAAACATTTCGAAAGTATAATATTAAACTTAGCCAGCATAGACATTTCGAACTATGCCTACTATAGCTACCATCTGAACAGTGGTGACCACCATAAGTAAATGGCAGGTTCTACAATTAAACCGTACAAGTTTCGTATTGGGAAATGGATTTCCAACAAATGGTCAGGCTAAGGAACTTCCTACCGCCACATGGGATCGCCTCTGGCTGGACGTCCCGAGAACTAACTAGCTCTCTGCCAACACAAGGCCGGGTTACCCCTGTAACTAGGTAACTCACGAATATGTCATCCCCCGGTCCTTTGGGACCTTTATCCGAGGCGCCTCGCAAAGCAACAACCACAAAGAATGAGATTGGAGCAACCACATAGGTTAAATACCAAGGCTCCATACCTGATACCACCCTTTTCCAGAAGGAAATGACATACCCTAAAGGGTGCGACCCTCATAACCTTGCCGCATATTCCTGTTTCGACCATTTCCGGGGTGTGAGGTCTGACGAAGTCTCGTCCACAAAGCTACGCTTTTTCACAAAGCCACGCTTTGATCACAAATGATCAATAAATGATCATCACACAGCAACACTCAGCATGCCACATTACCAAATTGGGAATATATCGCTGATAACCTTCAACTACATAACCTCTGAGCTCGTACGTCTCAGAGAAGGGTGTTAAGCTAAGAGAATAAATTCTCCGCCATCAACAGAAATGTATTTGAAAGAAATCAGCTTTATATCTCAAAATGTAATGTCAGACACGTAACCATACAAGTCTGTTCCGGGTTCGAACAGAACCGAAGGCACTTCCAAAGAAGCCCTTGCAATCTGGGTATTCACAATCCCGATCGGACTTTCCATCACAAAAAGAGTGATATAAATCTCTATACCGGAGCAACTCGGTGCAGAGACATTTGACAGGTTGTCCTTTCATTTTTGAAAATACCCGGTCTTCACACCGGTCTTCAATTTCAATTCATACACGTCGTATCATTATTCGGAATGGGTTATCTGACACAAAGGTCCTTTCCCGGCTAAACCGAATAATAAGCGTTTGTTTTAAAAACAAATTCAAGTGCCATTTCAAAGGCAATATTGATAGTCGGTGATTTAACTATCAACAATATTCACAACAACCATCAGATTTAAATAATTTTCCCAAATTATTTATTTTCAAAATATCTTCACAAAATATATATTTTTCCACACTTCAACACTTTGAAAACAAATTTCAAATCAATTTTCATCTTTCAACTTTTGAAAATAAATTTCAAATAAATTTTCTCACACGGAATATATTTCCAAATATATCTTTTAAAAAAACCACTTTAGAACTTTTAATTTATATTTTTAAAAGCTACTTTGGAAATATACTCGGCTTTATAGTGAAAATACACTTTCACTTCAAAATGGTCCATTTAAACCAATTTAAATAAATCCTTATCGATTTATTTTAAATTTACATTCAAATCTGTAAATTTACTTTTCCAAACTTTAAAAATAAATCAGTGTTTATTTTTAAAACAAATTTCCCTTTCCTTTATGAATTCCACTTGAATTTACATTTCCAAATATTCACTTTTAACCCCAAAATCAAATTCCAAATTGATTTCTCAATTTTATTTCAATACCAAATCAATTAAAAATTTATGTCTAAGTTTAATTTCAATAGAAAAAAACATTGCAAATTGATTTCCAGATTTATTTCAACACAAAAATTCATTTTCGTATCGATTTCCCAAAGATTTATTTTCAAATACCCAATCATTTATCAAATTGATTTCTAGAGATTTATCCTCTTTTTAATAAATTCCTTTATTCTTTCCAAACTATTTTAAATTCCATTTTCCATAAATCCTTCAACTTTTAAACAATATTACTAAAAATTCTTTTTTTAAAATCCTTTACCGTAATTTGGAAATTTATTCGATAAGATTACAAAAATCTCTTTTTACCGTTAAGTTCTTTCTTTTAAATTTATTCAACTCTTAAAAATAAATTCACTTAAAGTTTTCCACTTTAATTTCAAAATCCAATTTATATTCATTTCTGGTATCCAACGATACCAAAATACATTCTGCTAAATTATAGCCTTTAACAAATTCAATCACAAATATATCCATACACAGATTATAAATAAATCACACAGCATATGAAATAAATTCATACAATTTGAGGAATCCAGTTGGATCCCTCCAACCTGTTTCCCTGCATCCACAGATGTTAGCACAATACCAATTCCACTTCGAGGTGGAATATCGCGGTATATGGGATTTATAAAAATATCATCCGCTATTATGCGGCGCATTAGGGTCTCATCCGCTATATAATGCGGGAAATCAACAACTCCAATATATACATATGCCAATATATATATATATATATATATAGTGTTATATACTACTATATATAGTATCACATCCAAACAGTCAATCAATCAATAACTGCAAAATCAAACTTTCATTTTGAGTGAGAAGATCTCACCTTTGCTATTATTTTGCAATCCCATTTCCATTTCCGCTTGTTTTCTCGATTTTATAGACCTTGTATAAACATTTATACAATTTATCAATATTCGAACCAATCGAAAAATTAAATTTCCATTTGACAATTTTTTAATTCACCAATGATTTTATTTTAAACTAGGACTTTTAATTTTAAACTAAATTCTTTTTAACAAATTCTAAAATTGTTGAATAAATCGATTAAGTAATTTAAACACCTTAATACATTATTTAAAATTTAACAGTAAGTTAAATATTTGTGTATATACATATCATTTCAAAATGATCAGCATCTTTATATATATATATATATATATATTCACTGTCAACAGGTTTTTGTTTTTAAATCTCGCATATATATTTTTTTTCCAAACTGCACATATATTTTTCTCTCTGCATATGTTTATAAAACTGATTTAAAATTTTTAAAAATGCAAAGAATAAACGAAATATACCTCACTGACGATGACTCACAGGGATCAAAACCCTAGCTCGACCTCCTTGCCGATTCAATCGTGTTTGCACAAAAAATGGACAAACACCTCCAAGTTGTATGGTTTACTTGATTTTATGTTGTTCGAAGTGATTTGGGTGATTTATGCAAATATATGGAAAGCTGGGACTAATCTATAAAAGACACGCAAATTTATAGTGGTTCGGCAAGAATGTGCCTACGTCCACTTTTTATGTTATTCTCCTTTGTTTATTCAAATTTCAAGTACAAAGCTTTGATACAAGTATATGAAAGTTGTTTGAAAGTTCTATCCGTGCTTGAGCTCTCAAACTTGTCCCTCATTGTTGTACCCCTGCCCCTCTATTTATAGAGTGAGGCTGGGGGTAGGGGTCTTGGATGTATATAGCTGTTAGCGGGCCTGGGCCGCTGTAATCTGGCCTGGCAGTGTTGGTTCGGTCGGCTTCTTGGTCCGGTTGCACTTGGTCCAATGATGGTTGATTCGGTGGTGGAGGCGTGGTTTGGTCCAGTAGCACTTGGTCCGGTGATGGTTGATTCGGTGGTGGAGGCGTGGTTTTGGACCGGTGGGAGGTGGTCCGGTGGTGAGTGGAATTGGCTCTGGCTCGGTAGGCATGGGAAGGAGCTGGTTCGGTAGGAGCTTGGAGAAGGTTGGTTCGGTAGTGAGAGGAATTGGACCGGTGGTAGGTGGTCCGGTGGTGAGTGGAATTGGACCGGTGGTAGGTGGTCCGGTGGTGAGTGGAATTGGCTCTGGCTCGGTCGGCATGGGAAGGAGCTGGTTCGATAGGCATGGGAAGGAGCTGGTTCGGTAGGAGCTTGGAGAAGGTTGGCTCGGTCGTCTTGATCCGGTAGTGAGTTGGTTCGGCTGAAACTCACCCAACACTTTCCCCCCAAAGTAGGGCATGTGTATGCACATGGCATGCTTTGTTTTTGTTCGGTCATTCTTATTCGGTTCGGTGTACCGAACCAGTTGGTCCGGTCATTTACATCTGGCCTATAAGTAGGGGTCTGATGCCATCGTTATCCCTTATCAGCCGAGCCAAACCTTTGTCTTCGCTGAACCAAAACGTGTTAGCCGAATCGAGCTCTTAACTTTTGCCGAACCCGGTGAGATCTTCTTCTGCCGAGTGTGTTATTGCCGAATGCGCTTGGGAACATGACTTACCGAATGGGCATGTGGATCCTGAGTGCCGAATGAGTTATTGCCGAATTGGCTTAAGACCGAATGAACATGAAAACTTTCTGTTTTATATTTCTACATCCTTTGTTCTAACAACGTGCCTTTTTGTGTTTGCAGATAAATGTCTCACAAAGTGGAAACCCGATCAGAAAAGAAGAGATCTCAGGACAGAGAAGAGCCTTCTACCGTGGCCCCAGCCCCGTCAGGACCGGGACATCATGGGCCCGCCCCGAGATCATTAGTAGATGGGTATGGTCCTCAGGAGCTTCTGAACTCGCCTACTCAAAGACGAGCAGCTCGATGTCATCTCTCGCTTCTTTGGGATTGATAGAGCACGCATGCTACTGCCGGGGGAGGGAGTGATGCCATATAATCCCCCCGAAGGATATTTCGCCTATAGTAGGTACCACTGTATGTGTGGGGCCATCCCCCCGATCAATGCCTGGATAACCAGCTTCATCACTTACTTAAAGGTGGCTCCATTCCAGCTTTAGCCGAACTCCTACGCCATCCTGGTGAGCCTGTTTGTCATTTTCCAAAGGAGATACGGGCGTCCTCCCTCCAACCGGGGGATCTGGTATTTATACAACTTGAGAGGCTATAAGAAGGGGTCTCCATACATCAGCTTGGAATCAGCCGTATCTTTCAAGCCGGTCCTGGACTTATATTCGAAGTTCAACATGTTTAAGAAAGAATGGTTTTTTGTTAAGGATGACTCTGTTTCCATCCGTCGCTTCACCTCAGGCTGTAAGTCGAAGTTTATTTATGATTTCTGTTCTGACTGCAATGCTTCTTCTCATGTGTTTTTATTTCTTGCTAGCGACAGGTGGCTTTGCGGTCGTAGAGAATGACCGCCTGGTTCAGATGGCTGCGGAAATAGGAGCCATCACGGGAAGGGATAGGTCAGCCTCTTACTTGATTAGGAACGCTACACTTCTGGGGCACAACCTGATCCTACTACATCAGTCTGTGGTCAAGCAGAGAGACACGGCGGAGGAGAGGGATGCCAAAGCCACAGGAGGGGCCACGGCGAAGAGCGGTAAAAGGAGACCCTTCTCGGTGCATCTAGTCGCCGGGGGGAAGAAACTCAAGAAGTCTGATGGACCCTCTCCCAGCACACATCCAGATGTTCAGGAGGAGGATAAAGTGGAGGGGGAAAAAGGCGAGGATGAAGGAGGTGAGGCGGAGAGCGGAAGCGGGGGAGAAGGTGACGGTGATCGTCACGGCGATGATGGTGGCGAAGGACAGGGCGGTGATGGCATCGGAGCTTTGCCTCCTGGGCAGGCGGGCGTGATCTAAGAGTGGACGGATGATGCTCTCCGCCAAGCCTTTGAAGAGTTGGAGGAAATGGAGAAGTCCAAGAAAGCTGATAAGGTTGGGACCGGCGTCGATTTATCTTCCGGGAGTGCTTCTACTGAGGCAACTTCTGCGGTTCAAGGTGAATTTCTCTCTATTCTTTTTAATTCTCGAATGATGGCTCAATGCATGTTGGTGACACTTGATTTTTATTCCAGGAGTGGGCAAAACGGCCAAGACCTCAGATCTTCGGCACAGGCTTGAACAATACAAACTCCTCAAAGCTTCCGCCAAGCCGAAGCCTCCTACTAACCGTCCTGGAGACGTAGTCGGCTATCGTCCTCTTCTTGGAGTTATTGAAGAAGATATACAAAAGAGGAAGAGGAGTCGATCTACGTTTGAATCTCTTCCTGGCCCTCCGGCCCCACTCCAGTCTATTCATGATAGTGAGGAGGAGGACACTGAGTTTATACCTTCCCCACATCTGTCTGAGAATCCAACCGTCACCCCGATAGATTACCCTGGCTTAGTTCGCAATCCGTTTGCGGGTCATCCGTACCTGGACCCGGCATCTCATGACATCTCCTTCGATGAGGTTACTGGTGAGCATCTTCTCCCTCGCAATCCTATGGTACGGGTGCTTGACGAAGCTAAGTCCCTGGACCTTGATTTGCTTACTACCCGGGTTGTAACTCTGGGGGATGAGGCTAAGGCAAATATTATTCGGGTTGCTGAGGAGACTAGGAAATTGATGGGGCATCATGCCCGACTAGTCAAGGCCAGGGAGGAAATTGGGAGTGCCAACATTCGGCTACGGTTAATGGTCTCTGACCAGGCTAAGCAGCTTGCCGATCAAGCCATCCAAATTTCTCAGCATGAGGCCGCATCCAGACAACTGAAGAAGACTATGGAAGAGGTCAGCAGGGCAGAGTTGCGAAAAATGGAGGCCGCCTGCAAGGAGCGAATTAACATGGCCATCACGACGGTGGATGAGGTTCGACAAGCGGACCTTGAGCGGGTGCAGGAATTATCGGGAAGACTTGAGGCCGCGGAGCTTGCTCAGTCCAGGTTGAAGGAGGAGATGGAGGTGATGAGGATATCCCTTCAGTCTGACCGCTCACGATACCGATCGGAGAGGGATGCTGCCGTCGCTAAGCTGCGTGCTTCTGAGGCCCGAATGAGGGAGCTTGAGGAAAACGTGGGGATGATGGATGAGATGCTCCAGGATATGTATTTCCGCACCAAGAAGCAGGGTAATTTATCCTGGATGGATGATTACCCCCGAGTTATGGCCAGGATTTATCTCCGGGCTCTGGAGGAGGCCAGGGCTGATGCGGATAAAGAGGGTGGCGTGGTCTTCAGAATGGATGTGGTCACTGCCCAGTTTACCAAGGAGGAGAAGGTGGCGGTGAAGGAGGGTATGCGGCTGCTTGCTACTGAGGAGGCAGGTGTGCAAGTAGAGGATGATGTCCAGGATGGTCAGGAAGCAGGTGCTGGTAAGTCTTCCTTTCTACTCTTTCCGTTAACTTGGTTGCTTATCATTAATGAATTCTTTCTTTGACCGGACAGGTGGGCAACAAGACAAGGATAAAACTCCGATGCAGCCGGCTCCTTGATTTGACCTGGATATCTTTTTGTGAACTTGACATTGTTGTGTATGTTAGTCTCAGAACAGTAACGTAACTCTTAGGCTGTAATTATGTTACTTGTAATAAACAACATTATTCTTGACGTGTAATTTTTTAACTTAAGCTGATTCTGTCGTTTTTGAATGTTTTTGCTATTTTGACATGTTGTATGAGAAATATAGCTATGCATATTCTTGTAATTCAATTGTGTTTGATGTCAAGTTCTTGCTTAAGACATAATTTCATGTCTTGCAACGTTAGTGTGATGTGTAAATAAATTATAGCTACGTATTTATACATGAGAGAAGAAAATACCGCCCTTCATATGTTACTTGTAGATGGCAGCTTTGCATGTCTTGTGTGATTGAGTATGGAATGCGGCCTAGTGCCCCGTTGTGAGTTCCCGATTCCATTAGCGAATATCTCATATTCTGTGTCCTGTACTTTAGGGATTGTAATAGAGGACAGGAGAAAAGTTCTTTAAGTAGAATTGAAATATGAGAAATAGTAAAACTTCCAATCACGGAAGGCCTTCGATGTGCTTAAGTTAGTGGCAAACGGGCTTTGTAGTCACTTTCCCTAGCTGTGGGTCTTGGAGACATTTGTCACCCATCTTACGCCTCCACGGGGAGTTAATCTTTTTTACCACGGTCGTAATTAAGACACATCGGAGCCGAGATCGCGCACAGTAACTACCCGGGCCATTATGGCCCGTAATCGTGGGTATTATTCGATTTACTGTGGCCGGCTAGCGTGGGTGCCGATCGTCAACCGTGAACTACCCCTGGCTGGCCATACCTTATGTTGGGGCTTAAAGTAGGTTCACAGTTGCCGGCGAGCCGAACGCCGTAATGAGCTGCCTCGGCTATAGTCGGCCTTCTTGGTGGCTTATAATCGGCTCATTACAGTTGGCTTTGAGGGCCGTCGCGAGCAATGAGTTAACCCGCAGCAGAGGGATGCCGGAGCAAAAGTGTCTCATTGGCGAGGGCATAGATTCATATAGTACCTGTTAGGTCTTGTCCAGAGAAGTTGCGCTGTGGAGCGCCTTGAGTGAAAATGCTATTTGCACAGGGTTTTGTTCAACAGAAAAGGATAGAGTTAACAAGCAGCCAAGATATAAAGGAACAAGTTAAAAAAGAGACAAGGTTTTTTAAAGTGGTTCGGCACGAAAATGCCTACGTCCAATGTTTCTCTTTGTTAATTCACTTCATATGGGCAGTACAAGTTAAGAAAAGTATCGACGGAGGTGTTGGATATTCCATGCCCTCTGGAACACCTCTCCGTCCACTGTTGACAAAATATAAGCTCCATTGTGGAGATCTTTATGAATTACATATGGTCCATCCCAGATTGGATCTAGTGCTCCGGGGCGAGGGAAGAATCGCTTGAGGACAAGATCTCCTTCTTGTAAGATACGATGCTTGACCTTTGAGTTGTATTGTGCTGCCACCTTTTGCTTGTGGGCTTCTGCTTTGAGGGCTGCATCATTTCTTCTCTCCTCGATTAGATCCAAAGACATGTGAAGGAGTTCTTCGTTCTCTTCTGGGTTATAGTGGATCCTACGGTGGGAAGGCACGATGGTTTCAACCGGGAGCATAGCCTCTGATCCGTATGCCAAAGAGAAAGGAGTATGCCCCGTTGATGTTCTGAAAGATGTGCGATAGGCCCACAGTGCCGTAGGGAGCTCATCCACCTAAGCGCCCTTTGACTTTTCGAGTTCCTTTTTTATTAGAGTTTTCAAAATTTTGTTGACGGCTTCGACTTGTCCGTTTGCCTGGGGATAAGCTACGGATGAGAAGCTTTTGTGAATTCCGTGCTCTTGGCACCAGTTGGCGAACTCCTCGCTGTCAAACTGAAGACCATTGTCCGATATAATTTTGAATAGGACTCCGTACCTGCATAGAACATTTTTTATCAAGAAGTTAATAACTTTTGCTGAAGATACTTTATTTAGGGGTTCTGCCTCCACCCATTTGGTGAAGTAGTCGACTGCCACTATAGCATATTTGGCCCCGCCTCGGCCCATTGGAAGTGCGCCGATCAAGTCAATTCCCCATACTGCAAAGGGCCAAGGGTTGGTCATTTGAGTAATCTCAGTTGTTGGTAGCCATGGAATCTTAGCAAACTTCTGGCATCTGTCACACTTTCTGACGAAATCCAAGGCGTCCTTGCTTAAGGTGGGCCAGAAATATCCATATCGGAGTATCTTTTTTGCCAAAGTCTGCCCTCTGGTGTGATCTCCGCAGCTTCCTTGATGAATGTTGGATAAGATTTCCTTGGCTTCCCTTCCAGCGACACACCTTAATAAGGGGTTAGAGAAGCCGCGCCGATAGAGGGTGCCCTCTTGTATTGTGTAGCGGGAAGCTTTCCTCAAGATTTTCTTGACTTCGTTACGTCCGTTGGGCAGTGTGCCACCTTGTAAGTAGTCTCGGATAGGAGTCATCCAAGTTGCTTCTTCGGTTGCAGCTATCAGATTCACTTGCTCAAAACTTGGGGTCAGTTGCTTTGAGATGGCTACTGCTCCGGAAATAGCGCTGTCTCTCATGCTAGCTTGCTTCGCCAATTTGTCGGCCTCTTGGTTCTCTTCCCGAGGGATGTGTTTGACTAAGTAGTGGTCCAATCGACTGAGAAGTAACTTGGTCTTCTTTAAATATGCTCTGAGTCGTTCTTCTCAAGCCTGGAATTCTCCTAGTATTTGATTTACAATAAGTTGAGAATCGCTATGAAGACACAAAGAATTGGCTCCGATTTCTAAGGCAAGTTCTAATCCAGCTATCACTGCTTCATACTCTGCATCGTTGTTAGTGGCAGTGAATTCCAATCTTATAGCATAGTGCAGCTTACTTCCCTTGGGAGTGATTATTACCACACCTGCCCCCGAGCCTTGTTCGTTTGATGCACCATCCACAAAGAGGTTCCACTTGACGTCTTCTACTATCTCTGATTGCTCCTTACCTTCGTTGGTAGTGAATTCGGCAATGAAATCGGCCATGGCTTGCCCCTTGATGGCGGTGCGAGGATGGTAGGTAATATCATATTGACTTAGTTCAATGCACCATTTAAGTAGTCGTCCGGAAGTGTCGGGACGATGGAGTACCTGCCTCAGCGGTTGATCGGTCAGAACTCTGATGGAATGGGATTGAAAATAGTGTCGCAGTTTTCGTGATGCGATTAGTAGATAGTATGCTGGCTTCTCAAGTTTAGGATATCTGACTTCTGCCCATGTAAACCTCTTACTTACAAAGTATACTGGCCGCTGCGTGCGGTTGTCTTCTCTTACCAAAGCAGCGCTTAGAGCCTGAGATGATACAGCAAGGTATAGGTATAACTCTTCGCCTTCATTTGGAGTCGAGAGTACCGGCGATTTCTGGAGGTGTTCGATTAAGTTAAGGAAAGCTGTTAAGCATTCGCTAGTCCATTCGAACATTCCTTTGTCTTTCTTTAGAGCTTCGAAGAAGGGGACGCACTTGTCCGTTGCTTTGGAGATGAATCAGCTTAGGGCGGCCACTTTCCCATTCAGGCTTTGCATTTCCTTTCGATTGGAAGGTATTTTGATATCTTTTAGAGCTCGAACTTGTTCAGGGTTTGCTTCAATCCCTCTGGCATGGACAATGAATCCCAAGAACTTTCCTGATGACACTCCGAAGGAGCATTTTAGAGGATTAAGTTTCATTCCATATTGGCGAAGTACTCGAAACATCTCGTCCAGGTGGCTTACGTGATCGTCGACTTTCCTTGACTTTACCAGCATGTCATCCACATACACTTCCATAGTTTGTCCTATTAGCCCTGCAAACATCTTGTTGACGAGGTGCTGGTAGGTGGCTCCTGCGTTTTTAAGTCCGAAAGGCATTACCTTGTAGCAGTACAATCCCCGGTTAGTGATGAAACTAGTGTGGTCTTGATCGGGAGCATGCATGGGAATTTGGTTGTATCCCGAGTATGCGTCCATAGAAGATAAGAGTTCGTGCTCGGCTGTGCTGTCTACAAGTTGATCGATTCGGGGAAGTGGGAAGCAATCTTTCGGTCAGGCATCATTTAAGTTGGAGAAGTCAATGCATGTTCGCCACTTTCGATTAGCCTTCTTTACCAACACCGGGTTGGCGATCCACTCTGGGTAGATGGCCTCTCGTATGAAGTCATTGGCAAGTAGATTCTTTACTTCTTCGTCGAGGGCTGCTGATCGTTCTGCCCCCATACTTCTCTTTCTTTGTTTTACGGGCGCCTTGGTAGGATCAATGTTTAGTACGTGGCATGCTATGTCAGGAGAGATTCCTGTCATGTCAGCATGTGACCATGCAAATACATCCAAGTTGTGGCGGAGAAAGTCAATGAGTTGTTCCTTCAATTCTGCTTTTAGTTGGGACCCGATTTTCAATAGTCTACTTGAGTCATGTTTGTCTACAGATACAAATTCCATAGCCTCTGCAGGCTCGGCGGTGGCCTCCTCCTCTTTGTCCCTAGGGTCTAATTCATTGAAAGGGTCGCTGGTATATCGAAGAGGAGGGGCCTTCTTTAGTTGCTATGCTTCCAAACTTTTTGTGCAGAGGGCAACCTCTACACTCTTTCCTTTATCCTTCCTGTGGTTGTTGCGAAGTTCAGTTACATAGCAGTCTCGAGCAACATCCTAGTCTCCTTCTACTTCCCCTACTCCATTGTCCGTTGGAAATTTCATCTTTAGGCACCATGGGGCCAGGACAATTTGGAAGTCAGACAAGGCTGGCCTTCCTAAGAAGGCGTTGTAGGCTGAGTGGTTTTCTATCAGCACAAATGTCTATTTCCGCACAACGGAGCGGGGATGACTTCCAATTTCAACAAAGAGGTCCAGTTGCCCGAGGGGCATCTTCGCATCTCCAGTGAAACCGTGTAGTGGTTTATTGCAGGGAGAAACGTCCTTTATTGATAGCTTCATTTTGTCGAATGCATGCTTGAATAAGATATTTACTGAGCTTCCAGTGTCTACTAGAATTCGGAAAACTTCGGCTGGACCGAGCCGGGCAGAGATAACCATGGGATCCATGTGAGGGTACTGCCTTCCCTCTAGGTCACGCCTACTGAATGTGATGTCATCACTCTCTTTCCGCTTCGGGTGGCGTTCTTCTATAACAGAATTAACACAGTCTTCATTTTTCTAAGCGACTTTCCATATCTTTCCATTTCTGCCCAGCTTCTGTCGGCGATGTGCGGTCCTCCCGAGATGGTATGGACCACTATCTTCTCTTGACTGGAGCCGCTAGTGTTGTGATTTCCTCTGCCTATCTCTGGTGAGGATAGCCTTGGGTTCTCATTGGCAAGAGCTGGAGTCCTGTTCTGACCTTTTACATAGCGTTCAAGTCTCTTCCTTCTGATGTGTTCTTCAATCAAGTCCCGAAGATGATGGCATTCATTGGTGTCATGCCCATGAGATTCGTGGAAGCGGCAGAACTTTCCAGATTTTTGTGCGTTATCTGATTCCTTCTTGTATGATGGACGTTTGTATCTAACTTCGTCTTGGGTGGCAAGGAAGATGTTTTCAAAGGTTTCATTCAAAGGAGTGTAAGTGTCGAATCTCGGTCCTGGCCGATATAGGCGCTTTTCTCCCTTCTTGCCCCCAGCATTGTCTCTAGAATCATTTCTTCGAACGTCCTTTGCTGCAGTGGGCGTGTTGCCATGAGCTGCCTTATTTTGTTGCCCTCACTGCCCCTCAGTGGCAGCATCTTCAAGCCTCATATATTTCCCGGCTTCATGGAAGAAATCGGGTAAAGTAGCTGGTTTTTCTTTTGTCAATCTTCTAGCAAATTTAGTATACGGATGTACACCACTACAGAGGGCCATTAGGATAAGCTTCTCATCGGCATCTTGGACTGCGGCCGCTGCGGCATTGAATCGGGTTAGGTATCACTGCAGCTTCTCTCCAGGTTTCTGTTTGATACTGGATAAGGAATAAGTGTCCTTGGGTTGTTCCACATGAATGCAGAACTGGCTGATAAACTTTTCTTTCAACATTTCGCACGAGCTGATGGATCCTTGGGGTAAATGACAGAACCAGGAGGTAGCTAGATCTGCTAAGAATAGTGGAAAGCATTTGCACAGTACTCCCTCTGTTGCTCCACTCATGAGCATATGCTATGTGTATCTCTGTAAGTGTACAACGGGGTCGGAGGTTCCTTTGTAAGGTTCCATTGTTGGCATTTTCCATTCTCGGGGGGTGATGGCAATTTCGATATTGCGGGCGAAGGGGCTGGTTACCCTAGCGCCTATCCCTCGATCTCTTTGATCCCGTTGGACGCACTCTCTGAACAAGCGTGCCATCCTTTCATCAGAATTCGGAGCAGATAGGAATGAGTTCGGTTCTGCTCTGTGGGACTGATTCCGTCCGGATGACTTGTAGGGATGGTATCATCTATCATTCCTGATATTTTCCAGTGGCTGTCTTTGGTCTTCTGGGAGCATGCTAGGATCAGCTACAATTGGCCCTTGCCTCGATCTTCCCCTGCTGGGTTCTGATCTAAGCACTTCCTCGGGTCTAACTTTGGGCTGGACTCTAGCTCGGCCCCGTTCACTGGCGTTTCCGTGGTTAGGCAGTACGACAGGCTCAGCTACAGTTGACCTCCGCCCGGTACCTCCCCCGTTGGGTTCAGTTCCAAGAGTCTCCTCAGGCTTAACTTTGGATTGTGCTCGGTCTCGGCTCCTACCATGACCGCTTCTGTTGTTAGCTCCTTCGAAGAAGGAAGATCTTTGCTGTCTCCGAGATCCTCCGGACTGGGACTCTCCCCATGATTCAGTGTTGCGGTTGGACTCTTCAGCATCCCTTAAGCGTGACATGAGATGGTCCACCAAGGCTTCCTGTTGGGATGTGAAGCGGTTAGTCACTTCAGCCACAACCCTGTCTAGATCTGCCCTAGTAATTGCTGTCGGCTGTTCTGAGGCAGGGGTTGTCGGATTTGCCTGACCTTCATCTGGTACTGCTGCTGGAAGGGGACGATTTACTTGGTCTGTGACCACTGGATCTGGAAGACTGCTGGTTGCGATGTTTTTTCCTTTGTTAACATCTTTTTCTGCTTGGGAGGCATGTTTTCCAAGCAATGAACGACGCTGTTAGAAAGAAGGTTAAGTGGAAGAAGCTGAAGCTTCGAGCTTTCAGTTCTCAGTGAAAGCACCAAAAATGTTTGCATAAAAATGGACAAACACCTCCAAGTCGTATGGTTTACTTGATTTTATGTTGTTCGTAGTGATCTGGGTGATTTATGCAAATATATGGAAAGCAGGGACTAAACTGTAAAAGACACGCAGATTTATAGTGGTTCGGTCAGAATGTGCCTACGTCCACTTTTTATGTTATTCTCCTTTGTTTATTCAAATTACAAGTACAAAGCTTTGATACAAGTATATGAAAGTTGTTTGAAAGTTCTATCCGTGCTTGAGCTCTCAAACTTGTCCCCCATTGTTGTACCCCTGCCCCTCTATTTATAGAGTGAGGCTGGGGGTAGGGGTCTTGGATGTATATAGCTATTAGCGGGCATGGGCCGCTGTAATCTGGCTTGGCAGTGTTGGTTCGGTCTGCTTCTTGGTCCGGTTGCACTTGGTCCGGCGATGGTTGATTCGGTGGTGGAGGCGTGGTTTGGTCCGGTAGCACTTGGTCCGGTGATGGTTGATTCGGTGGTGGAGGCGTGGTTTTGGACCGGTGGGAGGTGGTCTGGTGGTGAGTGGAATTGGCTCTGGCTTGGTAGGCATGGGAAGGAGCTGGTTCGGTAGGAGCTTGGAGAAGGTTGGTTCGGTAGTGAGAGGAATTGGACCGGTGGTAGGTGGTCCGGTGGTGAGTGGAATTGGACCGGTGGTAGGTGGTCCGGTGGTGAGTGGAATTGGTCCGGTGGTAGGTGGTCCGGTGGTGAGTGGAATTGGCTCTGGCTCGGTAGGCATGGGAAGGAGCTGGTTCGGTAGGCATGGGAAGGAGCTGGTTCGGTAGGAGCTTAGAGAAGGTTGGCTCGGTCGTCTTGATCCGGTAGTGAGTTGGTTCGGCTGAAACTCACCCAACAAATTGAGATCGCAACTGTGCTCTAACTTCCTGCCACTCCACTCTAGCGACAACACCATCGCGACTGCCTCCCATCACGACTTCGACTTCCCCTTGCACGCGCCGATCGCGACCATCCAGTCGAGCCGCCAACCACGCGATCGAAGATGGCGTCTCCTCCATGCAACATTACGCCTGACACCTCCGAGTCGATCTCCTTCCCCGCCACCTCATCGTGAGTCGCGGCCAGTCGCAGTCGAGCTCGAGCTCGCAACTCGATTCGACGTGCCCTAAAATTATCGCGAGCCTCCTCGATCGAGCTTCCTTCGAACGCGAGCTTCAAATTGGAGAAAAAGAACGAAGGCGGCCATTATCTTTGAACTGCTTGATTTTGGTTTTGGGAATATCTGAAGGTAGAACGAGATAAGGAGGTAGGGTTGTCGACATTATTCTGCGATTCATTTTTTTTCTTTCTGAATGAAAATTTACTTTCGTTCAATCTGATTTTCGTGGAGAAAAGAATGGGCGTGTTACAGAAGACAAAGAGTACGTGATTACTTAGAGAGGAGTAGGTCGGCTGAGATGAAAGATTAGTGGCTCTGATTTGATTTTTTATCATATATATATATATATATTTAAATTTAAATTTAAAATCGTCTCGATATCACCACTCAAAATTTCGAACTCCTATCGAGGCGTGCCGCTGGGCGTTTATAATGTTATACGCCTATTCCGAACACAATGGAAAAGGTTCCGAGTCCAAATTCAATCGTATGGAGAAAATAGCTTTTTGGACCAATTATAATATTGAATTTTCGATTTAATTTCAGCGCGTTTGCTTATCGTATGGCCAAACGATCACTCCAAACATTACGAAAATTGAAATCCGATAATAATACAATATTACGGATCCAATGGAACTGGTTTCGTCAAATTCCGAGACTGTGCCCCGGTTCGCTATTTTCAAATATCGATTTAAACGATAAAATTCAAAACTGAACAAAACAGTTTCAAATTCAATTTTGAAGCTTTCATTACCTTCAGTATTATCAATATAAATTTTCTAAGCCTTCAGATTATTTTTAATCAGCTTAAAACTGAAAATTCAAATTTTTACCTAGTTTAAATAATTAAATTCAATAATTAAATCGCCAAATTCATTCTGATATAATAAATTTCAAATTAAACTATCATTCGAATATTTAAACTCAAATAAATATTCACATTTCAAATGTCAAAAATTCAGGGTCGTTACACTTATATTGAGAAGATAGTAGAATTTAAACAAGTTTTAAATTTGTTGAACATACTTGTTAAGTGAGATAAATTTGATGTTTTGTATGTACTCTTAGGATGATTATGGTATTATACGAATATGAAATTAAGTTAAAAATGTTTATAAACTTGAAGTTATGTTTTTATGAAATGATACACAAAAGATTTTAGTATTATTGAGACATGCTATTTGGAAAATGAATGTGATTTAAAATGATATTGGTGTAGTTAAGAAACCAATAAGATAAATATGTAAGTTGTATGTAGATCATTTCATTCGCATGACTATTCACGATATAGTATTCGAGTACGTGGTTTCTAAGTGATTTACACGATCCGAAGAAGGATTTTTCAATCGATTCTTACGGCGAACACTTGATACAGATACTTGATATGATCTTAAAGTTTTATATCATAGTATATGGCTATGGAAGGAGAATGGAGGTTTCTAATCAAGGAACTTGATCGAAGTACGTACTAGAGAGGTCAAGTGGTTTATGCTAGTTTGGAAGTGAAATTATGTGATTGAGCAAGTGACCGGATTTGATATTGCATAGGATGATCCATGCACATCGTACGAGCAATATTATACTTGTATACTTTGTTTTGTTGGCTTATGGAGTTTTTAGGTGATGAATCTTCGATTTGATCTGAGGTAGCATGAATAACCGTCTAAATAATAACCTATGGATGTTGAGCGTAAGATATGCTTAGTAGATTGTTTATCATCCTTATGCGATAAGAGGATTTTGAACTTGAGCAAACCATGGACTTTGTTTGCTAGTGATTTTGGATACTATTAAATATTGCGATAGGATTGTTTCTTTTGATGCTCATGTTGGCATTTCGAGGACGAAATATTCTAAGTGGGGTAGAATGTAACGACCCGGAATTTTGGACACTTCGTATTTAAATCCTAAATCATTTAAATATTTGAATCTTGGATTAAATGTTATTAAAGTGATTTAATAATCTTGTTAACCCTCTTTTAATGCATAAGTAATGATGGTAAACTTGTTTTGGAAAAATATTTATAAAAATAGGTACTTTGAAGAAATATCGATAATGTGACCAAAAATCATTTTATCAAACACTGATGACGTGTAAAGTCCCCTACTATTGCCTTTTTCGTATAGTTAAAGCAGAGAGTGGCTTGTAAATCTCCCAGTTGTTGTTTAACCTATTGTATCATCTGATTTCTTTTAAGAAGTTGTCCTAAAGAAACACCATGCCCATCAGGCCATTCTTTCTCTTCCAGTGCTTAAGGCACCAGATCCCACTCATAGTAAGTCTCTCTCTACTTCGCCATCTACTCCAGACTCTGATTTTTCGGACACCGTTTAACTGGATGAAGGCGTCAACTATGATTTGCACCAGACTGCTCTCATCTCTAAGACCGCAGATCCATCATGATTTCCTGTTTATTTCTGTATTTTGATTAGACTATTTTGTTGTATTTTTAGTAGCCTTTTCTAAGCTTAGTGAATTTTGCGTGTGATGTATGTATTGAGTTGTATTAACTACTGAAGCATCTGTGCTTCACACTTGTTAAACTTGTAAAGTGGTATGGCTACTGTAAAACCAACTTTCTTGTGTAAAATAATAGTACTTTGTTTTGTTTGCAAAAAAATTATTTTATCGATAAACAGCTTTTATTCGTCAGAAGTCATTCAAGATTTTTTTACATACACTTAAATACATAGAAAATCATTATTTTTAAATAAAAATATTTTACCATTTATGGAAAGAAAATATTTGATGATGTCATGGTTGATGTCATGGAAAGATATTTTGAAAATGAGCTTTTATGGAGTGACTTAAGTATTAAGTAAAAGATAATGAGGTGTAAATTAAAAGGAGCAAGCAAGGGACAAGGGGAGGGGTTTTGGCTGTGTAAATGAGAGGCCTGGTGGTGTTAAACACATCATTATCTCAAAAATCTTCAAAAGTAATAAAAAGAACACAAATGTAGAAGTGATTAGCACTAATCCACTTCTATCTTCACTGTTCTTTCACTAATTAGTTCACCCTTGCCTAAACTCCACTAAAATTTTACCAACACCTTTGAACACATTAGGAAGCTTCGAACTGAAGTCAAAATGGAAGAAAAGTGAAGAGCATGGGAGATCTTGTTTTGACCGTGAGCATTAGGAAGGAGAGGAAGGAATTACTTTGTGATTTTGGTGCTAAAGGTTGGATCTTTGTACTTTTGGAGATGATAGGAAGTGTTCTTGGCTTTGTGGGTGTTTGAAAATGTGTTTGTATTAGATTTAAGTGAGTTATCTCACTATCTTGTATATATATATATATATATATGTGTGTGTGTGTGTGTGTGTGTGTGTATTGTGCATATATGTTGTGTACTTGAAATGTAAAGTTAAAGTGACATTAACTAAGTATAGTTAACTTTGGACCCCTCTTGCTTTTGAAAGAAAATGACAACTTTATATTGTATAAATTCACTCCTATTACTTTGTATAACATGTGTCATGGTCTAGACTTTGTGTTTACACATTTGGTTGGCTAGTGTGTTGAGTTGAAGAATGTTTGAAAGTGTTTGAAGTGAGAATAGTCGCTATAAGTGCACTTCGATATCTCTTAACTTTAACTTGTGTAAATGGAATTTTTATGTAATTGACATGGGATAATTTGGTTTTTTTGTCCTTTATATAGATTTTGATGTATTGGATGGTAAAGAAATCGTTTGGAAAATTATAGAAATTATGAACCAAAATTGTGAAGTTAGAGGCGAAAAGGTCGCTATGAATGCACTTTGAAAATTCCTTGTGTTCAACGATTTTTGAAGTCAATTTTGAGGAAAAAACTAAGGGTTTCTTTGCATTTTTGAAAATTGTTATAAGTTCACTTATTGGCGGAAAAATATGTAAGTTTAAATCATTCAGTAACTTGTGACAAAAAGCTGCGAAAATTTATAGCGAGAAGAAGATCGCTATATGAGCATTTTGAAATGTCATGTTTTTTGAGAATTTTGTAGTTAATTTGAAAGACATCACAGAGGGTTTCTTTGAATTTTATATAAGTATTATATGTATACTTCTTACTGGAGAAAAAAATCAAAGTTTAAAGATCAAACAAAATGGCTAAAGTTGGAGTAAAAAAACGTGTTTATAAATACACTACGAAATATACCTTGTTTTCGAAAAAAAATTATAAATAAATTAAAAGATGTCCTTAGGGGTTTCTTTCCACGGTTTTTAGTACTTACTATAGAAATTTCAAGTCTTAAATAATTTGTTTGAAAAGTGTTTAAAAAGATGTTTAAATTTCGTATTTTTATCTAATATTTTTAGGGATGTTTTCAAACATATTTTGCAGTATTCTAAAGTTAGTTTGAAGTTGAAATATATATTTATTATCTATTTATGAATTTTGAAAGTAAAGGGGTTTTAAATTATAAAACATGCTTTTTATTTATTTTCGTCAAATTATAAATTAGTTATTTTTCAAAAAATATTTACATATATATTAAAAACCTATTTGTAAGTATTTTTAAAGTGTTTATATATATATACACATAAGTTTTGAAAAAGTGAGTTAAGTCTTTTATAAAAGATCAAAGGAAGTATTGAATTATAACACTTATGTTATAATAAACAATTTAGTGAAGTTAATTAAAAGTATATTATCTTGTTAATACTGTACTTAGATCTTTAAAAGAATGTTTTAAGGATAATGACAAGTATGGAATGGTTCGGGCCAACCCCCTCCATCTGCCTGACCCACCACCGCCCCCTAATCTATCCCCTACGCCTCTGCCCATGCCCAGAACCTCTCTTTGTCCTCTCATGTTATATCCTCAGAACCTATCAATTCGAACGTCTCTGTCCTGCCTCCTGCTGCTTCCTCTAGCATTATTGGTTATGGATCCAGCTCTCCATAGACATCCCTATTCAAGAAATTACCGAAGAATGCAAGCAAGATAAACCTCGAAATTTCCTGGTCCCTTTATCTAAATCTACTGCAATTATCCGGTCAAAAAAAGTCATCAAGGAAGGCACTAAATTCTAGGAGAATTATTTGGTAGGGTTTTTCCTTGATAAACCCCTCTCTTATTCCTTAGTATTATACTATTTACGCCTTGTTTGGTGCAGTTTAAATGGTGTTAAAGTGAAATCGAACGGGAAACTATTTTCTTTCTCTTTGAAGATGAAAGAAGAAGAACTAAGGTTCTTGAGTTAGATCCTAAAATAATTAAGGGAAAATTTTTCGTCTTTACTCAATGGAACCCAATGATTGATAGTATTCAAAATCAAGTAAAATCAGTACAGATTTGGGTCTATCTTTCAAAAATCCTATCCCTTCATTGGACGCTAGTTAGTATCGATTTCATTGCTTGTTACTTAGGGAAAGTGATTAGATGAATCTATGAAAAGACCGACAGATTTGAGTATGCTAAAGTTTTGGTTTAAATCGAACCAACAAAACTATTGCCGATTCGTATTCTAATCCAACTCAGGAAGATAAGGATACATTTATTTATGCAGAGTACATATGGAAGCTAGAAATTTGTGAGAAGTGCAAGGTGTTAGGCCACTGTTTGGCTACATGCCACAACAACCCAAACTCAATCGATAACCGAAATATCCCGCTTCCTTCAAACACCGCCATCTTCTGATTATCCTAGTGGAAAGTTAATAGTCAACGGAAAAGAAATCCTATGCACAAACCTCCTCAAAGGAAACATGCCTCTTCAAAGAAGAATATATATGTTAAAAAAAATCCCCAAGGCCAATGGTAGTAATGCCACTTGCCACCCTGAAAACTCTGCCATAAGTCCCCTTCCATTTAATATTAATGATATTGCAGCTAATAAAGCTCCATCTGTCACCATTATTAAACCCAGCATTATTTCTCCAACTATTGATCTTGTTTCCTCGGATGCTAACTTCTCTGTCCCCATCAATAAGTGTTCTTCCAACCATATAAACCTTGTCCCCTCTAATCAAAATATTTTCATGCAAAACTCCTCTTCTAATAATAAATTTGCCATTCTCCAGGAAAACATCTGTGATCCTCTTATCAAGGCTGCTAATGCCCATTCAAATGGAAACAATACCATGTCCTCCGATGCATCCATTCTCTTTCCATCTCCACTCCATCAACAAGGAAATACACTTTTCCATTCAAATGTTCATACTCACAACCAAATTTCCCTATACATGTTGCCCTCTGATAGGCACTCTGATACTTCTTCTTCCAAGCTTTTATACCCCATTCTGAACCCCAACATCCTCAACCAATGCGATAAGCTTCCCATCAATTCGAACTTACCCGAACTATTTCCCCAGAGACAATTACTCCCAACAATCCTCCTGCTGCTGCTGTCAACTCATCTTGCAACATAACCACATTTCGTAATGTAAATGAGCACTTGACAACTTCATTCCAGCAACAGGAAACTACTTTATCCCATTTTAATAAGCACCCTCAACCAAGATTCTGTGCGCATGTTGCACACTGACATGCACTCTGATACCCCTCCCTTGATCAGTGATCACCCAACTTCTGCCAATCTTCTAAACATATTTTGGACCCCAACCTTCTTAACCAACGCGAAAATCAACCCAAAAACTTATCCAACGCTACTCCTTTAGAGGAAATCAACCCCACCAATCCTTTTAATGTTGCCACTGTTCCTATTATTGCTGATCCACGTTT
Organism: Allium fistulosum; assembly: GCA_030737815.1. NCBI lineage: Eukaryota > Viridiplantae > Streptophyta > Magnoliopsida > Asparagales > Amaryllidaceae > Allium > Allium fistulosum. Next base: position 1,297,353,981 of record CM060904.1, on the reverse strand, counting down.
ACATAAGGAAGCCAATCCAACTATCCTTACATCATTGTTGATTCAAGCAACTAAATGTGATGGCATACTAATCTTACTGATAGGCCATCTAGACTCATATCCAAAAAGATAAACCATAAAATATCACTCAGAATAACGAGCAGCAGATCCAAAGATCGAGACAAGGGTGTGCTTTACCCTAAAGAGTCCATTATACCATCTTCTTGTCCTCCATTTTTAGGCAAAACTTCCAACCTCTCTACCATAATGCAATATCCCCCTCCCATTCCCTCTCTTCCTCGCTTGATATCCATTATTTTTAAAATAGCTTCTTGGAATATAAGGGGAGGTATGATATCTCTAAGCAAAATGAAATTAAATGATTGATTCAAAATCAAAATCTTCAACTGATAGAAATTCTAGAAAATAAATTCAACCTCCAAAAATATAATCTAATGAGCCAGTACATCCAGCTATCGTAGATGACCTTACACAATCTTTCTGAAGCTCCCTTGGGCAGGATCATCATTATGTGGATCTGCTCTCCATGTCTAATCAATTTTGCCACACAGCTGTTGTTTACAAACCTTCTAGTAACGAATTCCTTTTCTCCTTTATCTATGTTGTAAACTCCCCTGATGGAAGACAACAATTTCTCGACACCCTTCCCAGTCTTAATCCTTTCAACAAGCATTCGATTTCCTTAGATGACTGAAACAACATGCTTATTTAGATGATAGAATTGCGGGCAACATGCTATCCAAAAAGGAACACTTACCATTGAATGAAGCAACACTTAACTCAAACCTCTTTGAATGTAAATCTACAGATATGTTCAACACTTAGAGCAATAAATCAAGGTCTAGTAGAAGAACTTTTCCCAAACTCGATAGGGTTTTTATTCATCATCGAATCCTTTCCTCTTGGACCAACATCATTTATAATGTTTTACCTTCCATTTTATCTGACCCTTCCACTACCGTCTTTAGTTTTGGGCCTTCTGTCTTAAAACACCTCTCTCCATTCAGATTTTTTGATGCTTGGACTAACCACCCTTATTTCCTTCAAATCATATATAATGCCTTGTCTAACCCATTTTTCGGTAACCCTATATACATCCACCAATCCAAACTTGAGCATACCAAAAACATCCTCAAGTCTTGGAGCAAGGAGAATTATGGCGAGGGCTTCAAGTTGTCCTCTAAAATTCAACTTCAAATTGCGCAGGTACAAACTAGATTGTCTCTAATCCATCTTTGCAGGATTATCTTCTATCTGAACAGTTAAGCAATGCACACAAATTGGAAGCAAATACGATCAAACAAAAATGCAGGGACAAATTGGAAGAGCAGGGAGACAAAAATACTTCTTTCTACGACAATTTTCTAAAATGAAAAACCAAATCCAACCTTATTCCAGCGATTCTTGATGAATGCAACCAGTTGCACAAGGTAAAATTGCAGTCTATGATGCTTTTCTTAATCACTTCTCCAGAATGTTGGGCAGTAATAAAGATCAGTGCATCAACACTGCAGGCTTTGATCCCCTTCCCTTTCCATGCTTTGATGAAGCCTAATCTATGAAGCTCCAGGATAATCCCTCTGATGGAAAATAAAAGAAGCTCTTTTTCCATTCCATAATCCAGCGCTAGTGGTCCTGATGGATACAATTATTTTTTCTTTATTTTCTATTCGGATATTATCAAAAAAGATTCCTTGAAGGGGATGCACAACTTTTTCAACAATAACAAAATGCTCAATGGAATTAATGCCACAACCATTTGTCTCTCCTAAAATCAAGAACCCATCCTCTGTTAACCACTTCTGACCTATCAGCTACTACAATACAATCTACAAATGCATAGCAAAGATCCTAGCTCGAAGACTTAAGAAAGTCCTACCAAGTTTGATATCTTTAAACCAAAGTGCTTTCCTAGGGGATCGAAGCATAATAAACATTCTGATGTCTCATGAACTTATAAAAGGATATGATAGTAGCTATTTAATCCCAGGATGTTGCCTTAAGATAGATCTAAAGAAAGCATATGATACTGTGAAATGGAACTCTATATCCTATGCCTTAACCAGAATGGGTTTTTCCATATATTTTATCAAGTGGATCAAAATGTGCATTAGGACTTTCATATTATTAATTCAAATTAATGGCCAGCTAATAGATTTATTCCAAGGTACTCGTGGCATTCACCAAGGGGGTTTAATGAGTCCATATCTATACCTTATTGTAATGGAAATGCTAGTTATCCCGCTGAAGGACATATTCAATAAGAAGCTTATTGACTATCACCCCCAAATGCCGCGAGCCCCTGATCTTGTCTTTATGTTTTGCGAATGATCTTACGCTCTTCTCTAAATCTAACCCCAAATCCCTAATTAACATCTTCCCTTCCCTTCAGGAATTCAACAATGATGTTGGCTTCGCTATGAATCTCCAGAAATCCTCTATTATTATCTCAGGTATAAATGAAATAACCAGAATACCATGCTATGTCGTATGGCATCTAACTGCAACAGACCAGTTTCACTTATTTAGGTGTTCCTCTATCTTCTACTAAAATCAGGAACACAAGAGTATTTGCAATTATTTGAGAAAATCACTGCTAAGATATCGCAATAGGCTAATAGATTCCTATCGCAAGCAAGCAGACTAACCTTCATCAAATCAATCATTTTCTCTATACAAGTTTACTATTCTTATATCTTTATCCTATTACGGGAATTCAAACTCGAGACCACTCAAATCAAAACCCCAAAGCACATCAGAAAACGAGATCATGGTAAGAAGTGCAAAAACAACCAATCTATATCTCAGTCCAATCCAAAATCAATCACAATCACCAAACAAGTCATAGAAAACCAAAGCAATAACGATAAAGTAAATCACACACGATTTATAGTGGTTTCACTAACATCTTGTTTGTTTACATCCGAGAGAGAGTGTTTACTAACACCAATGAAAAGAGTACAAGAGATTGATTCCAATGATTAAGATTCAAATAGAATAGATTTATGGAGAAGAGAATTAAAGAAAACTAGGTTTAGATAAACCTAGTAAATGGAGGATAAACCCTTGATTAAACCCTTATAGTCCATCTCGCTTTGAATCCTAAAAATAGCTTATATAGGGGAGATCTTTCCTTGGCAAATTTCTGAAATGCTCCTTGAACCTTCACAAATCATCACAAAACTGTCCAAGCCAAAAATAAGCTGAAAGTCGTCATAGACGTCTGTCACATTATGACAAACGTCTGTCATAAGTTTCTGGAAAACATTCCCTAAAACCACATCCGTCTGTCATAATGTAACAGACATCTTTCCCAAGCCTCGGATTCCCAATCTTAACATGACGGACGTCTGTCACTTTATGATAGACGTCTTTCACTTTATGACGAATGTCTGTCGCCTAATGCCCACCACAACATTCCACCTTCTTCGCCATATCTTCCTCCACCGAGCTCCGATTTGCGAACCATCTTCTCCGTCACCAGGCTATTTTCGACCACTTCAATTCTCCATATACAAAATTCAGCAAACCACCTCGACACTATATCCAACTCCATCACCAAGAACCAATAGTACCAAACTATCACCACTTCCACCTTCAAGCAAATAAGCTTAAATGCTTCTCAACGAGCTCCGACAAAGCCGCCGCCTATTGTGTTGGAAATGCGAATTACGGATCTTAAGGCTGGATTAACACTAGAGGAGGGTGAATAGTGTTTAATGGATTTTATGGAATTTTTGAAATCTTTTCAAATTAAACACAAACAGATGCAATTAACAAACACAGAGACAATCACAGAACCAGACACAGATGCAAATAGTAAATAAAAGCAGTAAAGGAAAGAACACACGGAATTTTATACTGGTTCAGAGTTACCCTACATCCAGTCCCACATAATTTCTTGTGCAGATTTCTTTTCAAATATAATGTCGATATTACAACCTCGATTTCAAGGCCATGAGATACACCCTCCTGTCTCCGAGTCCAAGGAAAACTCTCTTGATTTAACCAGGCTACAAGATCACCTAATTGATTTACGGGCTACAATCACACCCAATTGATTTACAGGCCACGATCACACCATTTCCAATCACACTTTAATAGAGTGAGACTCGATACACTTTGATCTTTCGATCTTTGATTACAAATGATCCTATAACTCTGAATAGCACTGAGATCTTTGAGAGAGAGTGGCAGAGAATCAAACTAGAGACGATCGAGTTTGATTCACTAAGGATTTTGGTAGAGTTTTGTTAAAGCATTTGAAATATAAGAGAATATTTGAGTGGAGAAGAAGGAGTGAAGAAATGAAGAAAAACTAACTTGAAATTCATTGAAAACAACTGGTATATATAGGAGAATAATGGTCATGTCCATTCGTGAAAGGTTATGACGAATAGACACTTCTTTTGAAAATTTGAAATTTGAAATTTGAAATCTACAGCTACCATGTCGACATGGGGGTATAGGGATGTCAACATGCCTATGTTATTTTTGAAAATTGATTTTGCTTTAAAATGATTTCTATTCTAAAACTTGTCAAAACAATTTCTAAACTTTGTAAACCATTTTGAATATAGTTTAAACTTATAAAAGAGTTTTAGAAAGTAATCTTAAAATATATAATCTATATTATAAAAGTAATATTAAAAACTAAGTATAGACTTCTTTAAAATATATTTTTTAGATTTAAAGCTAAAATATTAAAATCAAGAGATAGTTTAAAAAACAAGAGATGATTTTGAGATCAAAATATTAAAAGATGATAAGAATAGTTTTTGAATTAAGGCTAAAATATTTAAATTGATAGAGATGAATTTTAAAAAGATAGTTTTTGGAAAAATAGTTAAAATAAACTATTTTAAATATTTCGTGGATTCCATTCCACTAGAGAAGGTCGTGGGTTCCATCCCACAAAAGAGGTCGTGGGTTCTCTCCCACTATTAAAACAAGAAGGTGGATTCCATTCCACAATTAAAATCTGAATAAAGATTTTAGTGCTATTATGAAGTTTTAATATAAATCTAGACTCTATTACTTATCTTGATACCTTGAACTCTTGATACCTTGAACTCTTGATACTCATGAGTCTTCAGTCTTGATTTCTTCAATCTTGAATTCATCGGTCTTGAATCTCTATACTGTACAGTCTTCATTCTTAGTACCTACATATATATACCCTGCATATACATATATATCTAAACAAGAATATTAGTATTTATATTTTATAACAAGTCCTAAGGTTGTTTTCATCAAAACCATTATCTCAGGAACTAATAATCTTCCCCTTTTGATGATGACAACCTTTGTTTATAAAATTTACTCCAAGAAATTTCGATTATACTCCGACTCTCCCTTATTCCAACAACTCCCCCTTAATCTAAGCCTATCTAACCTATTTTATAATTCGCCCCTTTGTCATCAACAAAAACTAATCCTAAACTGCATAACTCCCCCTAAATCTTATACTATAGCACCGTATATGATAATAACATAGTATAGTAGAATGTAAATAAGACAGATAATAATATGAGTGAAATATAGTAAGGTAAATTTGAGAGATATGAAAATTTTAAACATAATCAATTAATATATATACATCATGTTCTTATCAAACCACACCATGCTCAATCATATATTACACACCATATTCAAATCAATCCAAACCATACTAATCTAAACCAAACCAAATCAAACCAAACAATTCAAACCAAATCAAAGTAAATCAAACCACATATGTCAAATCAAACATTTCTTGGAACTTGAACCCGTCCTTCTTTACCGAAGATAGGATCTACCATTATAGCATCCCATTCTTCATTATCTTTGTTCAGAGTTCCTTCTAGATTCGCTTCAAGTTCTTCTTTGGTGAGGGCAGAGATCATCCATCGAATGGCATCGAAGTGCCTTTCTTGTTCCTTTATCATCTGCATTTAGCTTAATTCTAAGTGTCGTTAATTGCGAAGGATAAAGTAAGTATGTTCTTGAAGGAATTGAGAGTTTCTTCAAGATTCTCACTTGGCTTATGAATAAGAGAGGCCATTTTTTGATAAAATATGAAGAAATTCAATGGAAAATAAAAAGAATTGAAAGTATGCATTTTTCTGGAAGAAACGGTTATTTAAAGAGTTAGGAAATCGTTTGAAATGAAAAGACACAAGGTAGTTATGTCAATTTAAATTTTAAAACAAAAAAACAGTTTCTGACCGTTTTATGTCGACATGGGGGTAGGGGGATGTCGACATGCCCCTGTTAATTTTGGAAATTTGCTTTGTTTCTTTATATTATGTGCAAGTCTATATATATAAACTTATATAATATAATAACAAGCATTCCAGAGATATTTTAGAGCTAATAAACAGAAATGAAGGACTTTCATTGATAATTTTAGTTAACATTACATAAAACGATACATAACATTAACTAAAGAGAGATACAAACTAATACAACATGAAATGAAACTAGTATTAGTTAGAGGATGATGAAGATGATGATAATCCAAGCTTGCGACTCACTTTCCCAAAGAACTTGTTCATTTTGGCGGAAATCTTGTCCAATTTTTACTAACGGATCTTTTGAGAATCCGTTGGTTTTCCACGATAATCTTTTGGTTCTTGAGAAGCGTTTTGTTAGATGGATTGGTAGGAGTGATAGAGTATTCGATGATTTCCAAATGAAGTCTCCTCCTCCTCCTCTCCTTCTTCTTCAATTTCCATCTCCTCCCCTTCTTCCTCCTCCTCTTCTTCTTTTTCCCTCTCTTCATGAGCCAATCTCTCATCCTTTTCAGCAAGTGTTTCGCATGGTTGAAACTCAAGTGGAATTCTCATGAGAGGGATGTTAGCATGGTTAAACACTTTTCTAGAAATGAACTCCTCTTTCTTATTATCAACACCAAAGTAGTTGAAAATCCGAGTGAGGTAAATTCCATGGTATAAAGTGTTTTCACCTAAAGTAAAAAATTTGGGACGAAGTTCATCCAAAATCATTTGCGCCAATTAATGTCATAGTGCCGAAAAATAGCAAAAAGAGCCTTACAAACTTTTAAGGTCGGGTGATTGAAATTTCCTGATCTTGGATTTATGGTATGTTGCAAAAAAATGTTCACAATTCTAGCTTTAGGATGGAAATTTCGGTTTATAAACTCAAAGTTATCATCCCCTTCAAAAATGTGATGAAATGTCTCATGATCATGTTCATCAATTTTAAAATCCGAAAGATCCATTCCCGTACTCTTGCAACCAAGAATGTTACCTAAAATATCACTATTTAAAACAATATGTGTTCCTTTAACGCTACTCCACACTTCCCATTCATTTCCTTCATAAAAACCACGATTCAATTTGCATAAAACATTTTGACAAGATTCGGATAACAAACAAAATCGTTTTAAGAATCATCAATTAAGCTAAGAATTTGATTCTCTTCGAAAAGAACATTGACCTCATATGAACGAAAATCATTAAAGATAGCAAATTTTCCTGTATAGACCTTTCCAAAGTTTACATAGCTAATGTAAGCATTGATAGCTTCCAGATCATTGTAGAGGAACTCTTTGGTGGCCTTGGATAGTCTCATGGTGGATGGAGTGCTTTATTTAAAATCTATATCTATATATCCTACAATCTAATTTATATTTTATCTGAAATAATATTAAATATAATAACACTTTAATATTAATATTTTAATATTATTAAAATAATATTATTTTGAAAATCAAAATTTTAAATTCAAACAACAGGTAATTTCAAAATATGAAAACAACTAAACATTCAAACAAGAAATTTTAATTAATATAATTTAAATGCGTACCTATTTTTAGATCCATGTTTCCGAGATCATCAGACTCGTGAATAGCTGTAAAGCACATGTTTGAATTTTCCGTCTCTTGATCTTCATCACTAGAAGATGAGTCTGAATCATCTAGTGTAGCAGTATATGCTCTCTTTCTTTTCTTTGACGAATCATTACTTGGAGAAAATTTCCGTTTATACGGATGCGGACAATCTCTTTTTAAGTGGCTTGGCTCATCGCAATTGTAGAATCTGACATTGTTTTGAGTCTCATTACTATTTACAGAATTCTTGTGACCATTTCTCTTATAATTGTTCATCTTTCTGTATTTCAGAAACTTTCTAAAATTCCTTGTCATCAAGGCTATTTCTTCATCGTCATCACTATTTGAGTCTGAAGCATCTGTTATTGCATTGAATGCTATTGACTTCTTTTCTGAGGCCTTGCTTTCTCTTCTCCCTTGCATTTGTACTTCTAACGACATCAAATTCCTAATCAATTCTTCAATTTTCAGAGTACCAATATCATTAGCCTCTTCAATTGCTAGAGTCTTCTGATCCCATTATGATGTGAGTGAATTTAGAATTTTTCTAACTTGATCTTCTTCGGAAAAGTTCTTTCCTAATGCAATTAGTGAGTGCAAAATGTCTTGAAACCTATTGTACATGTCTGAAATGGACTCATTTGGATTCATCTTGAATAATTGAAACTGATTGGTCAAGATAGATATTTTGGTCTGTTTAACTTTGCTTGTTCCTTCATGAGTAACTTGCAAAGTTTTCCAGATCTCATATGCAGGCTTACAAACAGACATTGTATTAAACTCATTCCTATCAAGTGAACAAAATAGAATATTCATGGCTTTGGAATTATGTTGTGCAACTGTCTTTCGCTAAACGGTCCACTGTGCAAAATCAGTTGTGGGTTCAATGTACTCAGTTTGTGTGATATTTTAAGTGTCGAATCCTATTGATTGTAAATAGATTTTCATCCTACATGCCCAATATACATAGTTACTGCCATTAAAAAGTGGTGGTCTGGCAGTAGACTGACCCTCTACAAATGAACTAGTGATAGTGTTGACATTACTAGTGTTGGCAGCCATTTGAAAACTTTTCAAAAATCATATTATGAAAACTTTAAAAACCAATGCTCTGATACCAAATGTTGGAAATGCGGATTACGGATCTTAAGGCTGGATTAACACTAGAGGGGGTGAATAGTGTTTAATGGATTTTATAGAATTTTTGAAATCGTTTCAAATTAAACACAAACAGATGCAATTAACAAACACAGTGACAATCACAGAACCAGACACAGATGTAAATAGTAAATAAAAGCAGTAAAGGAAAGAACACACCGGAATTTTATACTAGTTCGGAGTTACCCTACATCTAGTCCTATACAGTTTCTTGTGCGGATTTCTTTTCAAATATAATGTCGATATTACAACCTCGATTTCAAGGCCACGAGATACACCCTCCTGCCTCCGAGTCCAGGGCAAACTCTCTAGATTTAACCAGGCTACAAGATCTCCTAATTGATTTACGGGCTACAATCACATCCAATTGATTTCCGAACCACAATCACGCCGTTTCTAATCACACTTTGACAGAGAGAGACTCGATACACTTCGATCTTTCGATCTTTGATTACAAATGATCCTATAACTCTGAATAGCACTGAGATCTTTGAGAGAGAGTGGCAGAGAATCAAACTAGAGACGATCGAGTTTGATTCACTTAGGATTTTGGCAGAGTTTTGTTAAAGCATTTCAAATATAAGAGAATATTTGAGTGGAGAAGAAGGAGTGAAGAAATGAAGAAAAACAACTTGAAATTCATTCAAAACAAATATTATATATAGGAGAACAACGGTCATGTCCATTCGCGAAAGGTTATGACGAAAATACACTTCTTTTGAAAATTTGAAATTTGAAATCTACGGCTACCATGTCGACATGGGTGTATAAGTATGTCGACATGCTATGTTATTTTTAAAAATTGATTTTTCTTTAAAATGATTTCTATTCTAAAACTTGTCAAAACAATTTCTAAACTTTGTAAACCATTTTGAATATAGTTTAAACTTATGAAAGAGTTTTAGAAAGTAATCTTAAAATATATAATCTATAATATAAAGTAATATTAAAAACTAAGTATAACTTCTTTAAAATATTTTTTTTAGATTTAAAGCTAAAATATTAAAATCAAGAGATAGTTTAAAACACAAGAGATGATTTTGAGATCAAAATATTAAAAGATGATAAGAATATTTTTTGAATTAAGGCAAAAATATTTAAAGTGATAGAGATGACCTTTAAAAAGATAGTTTTTGGAAAAATAGTTAAAATAAATTATTTTAAATATTTCGTGGATTCCATTCCACTAGAGAAGGTTGTGGGTTCCATCCCACTAAAGAGGTCGTGGGTTCCATCCCACTATTAAAGCGAGAAGGTGGATTCCATTCTATAATTAAAATCCGAATAAATATTTTAGTGCTATTATGAAATTTTAACATTAATCTAAACTCTATTACTTATCTTGATATCTTGAACTCTTGATACTCAAGAGTCTTCAGTCATGATTTCTTTAATCTTGAATTCGTCGGTCTTGAATCTCTATACTATACAGTCTTCATTCTCGGTACCAACATATATATATATACCCTGCATATACATATATATCTTGAAAAGAATATTAGTATTTATATTTTATAACAAGTCCTAAGGTTTTTGTCATCAAAACCATTATCTCAGGAACTAACATATTGCACTCCATCAACGAGCTCAGGCAAAGCCCCCACCCACTAATGAAGTGTTGAAAGCACCTAAATCCAAAACTGTCTCACCAAAAGACAAAAGTACTAAGGAGTGTAAACTAGTACTCACCAAGAAGATAGAACCACAATCTCTCACTAGTACTTTTCATCATCCATAACCAAGCTCCTCGCTTAACCATGACATTAAGTGGCACATGGCACTTCAACAAGCAAATCAAATTCAAGCAATGCTCAAACTTTCCAACCGGTAATGCCTTAGTGAATATATCCGCCGCATTATCCTTTGTGTGCACTTTCCAAATATATACTTGCTTGTCTTCAACCATGGCTACTAAAAATGACTTTCTCACTTCAATATGCTTAGTTCATGAGCTAAACGCCAAATTCTACGCCAAGTGAATAGCACTCTGGCTATCACATCAAACATCAATGCTATTGTGTTCAAATCCCAAGTCACACAACAATCACCTCAAATAAAGTGCCTCCTTTGCTACCTCCATTGCGGCTATCAAATCCGCCTCCATAGTGGATAAAGCAACTACAGTCTGCAATCTCGATCTCCAACTTATGGTCATACCACCAAGTGTGAAGACATATCTGGAAGTTTATTTTCTCCGATCCCTATCACGGGCGTAGTCCGAATCACAATAACTAACCAACTTGTAATTCATCTCCTCACTACCGCTAAAAACATGACCATTAGATGATGTACCTCTAAGGTATCTCAATATAAGCTTCACGGCTTCCCAATGTGATTTTTTCGGATTAGCCATATACCGACTAACCATACCGATGGCATTTGCAATATCGGGCCTTGTACACACCATAGCATACAGTAAACTTCCAACCGCATTAGCATATGGCAACTTTGCCATATAAGCCCTGTCTTTCCCCAAGATAGGTGATTCCTTGTTCGAAAGCTTCACATGAAAAGGTAAAGATGTATTTGATGCATTTGCATCCTCCATGCTAAACCGACAAAGCACTTTCTTTATATATTCCTTTTGAGTCAATTTAAACTCAAAACACATTCGATCCCTTTCTATTTTCATGCCCAATATGCTCCTTGCTTCTCCAAAATCTTTTATTTCGAACTCCGATTTCAAAATAAATTTTAACTTGTTGATTTCATTCTTATCCTTAGAAGTAATGGGCATGTCATCCATATACAAGAGCAAATTGTTGACCCAAAAAATGGACCAATACCCTGGTTTGAGTTTGAAAGCACAAGCCCAGTTCTGACAGAGAAATACCACAGATAATAAGTAAAGAAAAAGAATAGTAAATGAAAGAAGACAGAGAATTTTTATAGTGGTTCGGTTGTTAATGAAGCCTACGTCCACTTTATAGTTTTACTATATACTGATTGCTATTACAAGAGTTGTTTGATTACAAGGATTTGATTGTTTCTTAACTAGATTTGATCTCCAGAGTTGGAATCCACTGCAAAATCACAGTGCATTCCTCTGAAGATTGTTGTGAGGAAGGTAGAGAGTGAAGAATAATTCTAGCAGAGCTTCAGCATCCAGTCTGGAACCGATCCTGTTTATGTTGTAGGTAGGATGTTATTTATAGAGATCGGAGAGCTTCTGGGCCAGGCATGTTTATCAACTGCTCGCAGGTAGGTAGAAAACGATCCAAGGAGAGTTTGGCTCGCAAAACGAGATAGAGCCATGGGTCATTGGCGACCCATGATCTATGGATTGCTGGTGAACCATAGACTTGGCTCGTTTACGAGCCAATGCCTTAGCCTCTTTTCATAGTGTTTTTCAGCTAACTTGTTTGAAGGTTTGAGGAGAGGCATGGGTCGCTGATAATATAAGCACTTAGGATTTTCTAGAGTTTGAAATTGGAGATGTTTTGATAGTCTTTTATCATGGTTGTTTCGTTTCGATGGCAATTCACTAGCTATTTGTGCTCAACTGCTAATTGGGCTAAAAGAATGCTGGTCCCTTGGTTTAGTCGATCCTAGTCGTTGCCTTAGTAACATTGCTTGGCTCTCGTTCGGCTCCTTGCCTTAGCCTTTCTGGTTGAATTCTAAGCCATCCTAATGTCATGAGATTGTCCTTCATTGTAGTGGGTTCTACTGGGTCAAAAACCCGGATAACATTTGCCTCCAGATTATGCCTTCGTTGAAACAAGGCGTGCTCTGGAAGTAACTTCTTTTGAGTCTTCATTTTGTGAATTCTAATTTATCGTGTCGAGGTTTCTATGCAAATTAGGCTCTGACTATTGAATTTTCAATGTGAATCGTCAGAGTCCACCTCAAAATATTGTTCTCAATTGACTGACTTCTGACAGCCGCTCGTTTTTTTATTTCAATCTGAATTTCAATTCCTAGTATTGATGATGCAATCTTTGCTCCGCAGTTTACGCAAGGGTTTAGGTCGGTAAGGGAGTGCATGATGTAGGTTTGGAGTTTATAGTTTTAACTCGACCAACGGTGAAGCTATGTTTTGTCACGAACAATTGTACGCCATTCTGGAGCGAAGTCTTACTCTTTTTCTTTAGCTTTTTCTTCTTGAGAATTTAGTTAAGTTCCCATCGATGTTTTTGCATTCCAATGCTACTCCAAAAATGGATATAGCGGATGATTCGATCGTATCGCTCTTCCTATTTCTATGTTCCAGTGATCCTAAAAAGAAAAGCTTGCCGCGTCACTTCGAACAGCGGCTCCGTTATCGATTGTTGATCGATAATGGGTAAGTGTGGAAGAGATAATTTCAAAGGACGATACGGATTGTTCTCAAATGTAAGCAAGCTATCTACACCAGATTATTTTTTCGTAGTATTCGGGATACTGGACTCTTCTCATGTAGACAACATACTACATCTGCCTCGGTCATCGCTTAGGACCCGATTGGTCAACATACGTCGACTTCCCTTGGATTCCGGGCATTGGTTATACGAGGATATTATTTAAAGTAAAACATACCTGACAGGGTTGAATGCCAGGTTTGGTCATTGAAAATGTCTTTTTGGTCATCGGATCTTTAGTCTGGCGGAGGTACTCCTACTCCTCCAAAAGCTGGATCCTTCACAACTTAGGCTTCGCTTATTATCCCTATCATATTGGGATAATTGATTATAGTTAAATTACTGGGTACAGTTGCTCTTATAGAGTTGTAGTTGAAGTTCGACTAGGCACACCTTCAGTCTTCGGAAGCTAGTGGCTTAATTCCTCGGCTTCGAGAATTGCTTTTTATTAACATATGAGGTAGCTGGGTCTAGCCAGTTCTGTAGCTAATCCCTACTTATGCTCAATTGAGTTTGTTTCAACAAAGTGTTGGTGTAAATGCCTTAGTCTGTAGGGCTGATTACTTTGACTACCGAACCAACATGTTTTGGGAGATTATGTCTCCTAAGCAATAAGTTCGATTGCCCTAGTTTGATTGACACGGTAGCTCCTAACTTCGGGAATCAGGGACTTTGTTGCTTTATCCCAGGATCTGAGTTTTGTAATGATGTCGGTATGCATTAGAAAGATGCGTTTCTGGCATCTTTTGCTAAAGAAAATTCTTTTGAGTCCGAAGTTGAGATCCTAATCATGTGTTGGTTTCTATCTTCGAAAACTCATACACAGATGACTCAACTCTGTGGATTTTTCCTTCATTTTGTGAATCTTCAGATAGCATGAGATGCCAAAAAGTAGGGCTGAAGATTCAATCAAACTCTTGCTTCTGTTTCTAAAAGCCGATGTATCGATAGTTTCATTTTGGGCTTTCTTCCTAGCATCACCAAACTTTGTGTAATGGCATATTCCTACAAGTTGGAACCAAATGATCTAGTTAGACTGTAAGTAGGTCATCGATCCTTCTCATCATCGCTAGACTATGAGCGATGGTTGATTTCTGAACGTTAAATCCTTCACTTTCTTTGTTGGCGATTTTGTTGCCAGAATGCTCTATCCCATGATACAAAACCGTTATCAAACCAACCTCACAGTTATTGGTGTTTGGACTTTTGAAATATTTCTTTCGATCAGGTATCTGTGTTTCTATACCTTCTTGAGGGACTAGCTATTGCGAATGAAGTATTTGGGCGATTGAGAGAGATGGAAAACTGTGGGGTGAATTGCTCAATTGCCCCCAGCCTGGCTCTTAATCCCATTCTGGAATTGAGGAAGTTTGGGGATTTTATTTCCAACCTTTTGTGATTGCTCCCGCTTGTCCTTGGCCATGCATGATCTTCTTGGTTGCTGACATTGTCACGAAAGTTCTGTTCATATGTCAACTCCTGTCTTTGAGAATTAATAATCTAGCTGCTTGGTTCTAAGCAACATTTCCTCGAGGCTGCCCATCTTTCGGCTGTGTCCAAATTCATTCTAAGTTAAATTTTGGAAATTCGGTTGTACACCAGCTTTCATCCCTAGATATTAGTACACGGCAATTCAATCCTGGGATTTCCTTTCGACGCTGCATTATTCCTGTGCACTGGCTGATTCTTGTGATGAAAGGTCGAACCATCTGGCTGACCTATGAACGGATATGTCTTTCGGTCATTGCCTGTCATTGGGCAACAGTAGTTTTCTGAAGAGAAGGCAGAAACTCAGTTGAGGACCAGCTTCTATCTCCGGAAGCTAGTGCATCAATGGTTTACTGCGATGAGTGTTTCTCATCAGCCCTGTAGATTAAAGTTTCCTTGGCGTTGCTGGGGCAGTACCGGTACTTAGTGAGTAGAATGTTTTCCAGAGTTGCCGAGACAACACCGGTACTTAGGAAATAGAAAATTTTCCCGACGTTGCCTGGGCAACACCAGTACTTAAAAGATAGAAGAAGGCCTTGGTGTTGGCAAAGCAACACTAACACTCAGGAGGTTAGGAACAATTTTCTCCGTCGATTCGGCGGTGCTCTTAATCTAGCTGGGTACTAGTTTCGGTCTTCGGAAACAAGCACTTCGATGATTGGATTATAGAAGTATTTTCTTAGTAGTGCCTATCTTCAGGCAGTGTTAAAGTCACCTTGCTGAGGATTGAATCATTCATCCGATCTTGTAGAGTTGAGTAGATTCCTTTTAACCCAATGTGGCAGTTTTCTCAACGTTGCTTAAATTTGGAATACGCCACATTTTGGAAAGGTGAGGGTCCCAGGTGTTTCCTTTGCCTAGCTTTGTTTCTAACCGTCGAGTATTACCCTTAGAGATGCAAGGCTGTTGCTCAACCGATTCCGTAATTATTCTTATTCATGAAAAATTGAACTTCCTCCAATCGTTCTTTGTTATGATCTAACGACTATTAGCGGAACCCTTCATTTCTAGGTGTGAAACTCTAGGTTCTTACCACATACACTTGAAATTGTGGAGCAAGTCATCACATTACCCCTTGTACGATCGTGTTTATTCCTATACTGATCATGGACAGGTAGGGTTCGGTAGTGTTTGTCTTGAATCCGTGACACTTAACCTTGCTTGTTTCAAGCCATATGCATTATTGTGAATATCAACCTTATTTGTTTGTTCTAATCTTCAGGAATCAATGGTTTAGCTGCTCGTTTTTGAGCGTTCTCTCCTTGCCATTGTCTATCATTGGATAACAATAGGTTTTTTGCAATTTAGAATTTGACACCTCATTCGAGCACCTGCTTCTATCTTTGGAAGCTGGTGCGTTGATAATTTGATTCTGGAAATGCTTTTCGTCGTCGTCTACCTCTGTACGATGGTAAGTTCCTCCTTTAATTGCAAGTTGGAGCGATCTTTTATCCTAACCAAATGTTAATGTGTTATGTGCCCCTCAGTCCACGGGGCTGATTATTTTGAATAATTGATGTGAGACTTGATGTTCTGGGTGGCTCCTTGGATGCCCCCGATCAAAGGTACATCGCAGCTCTAATCTTTGGGAACTCGTGACTTGGGTGTCTTGAATTTTGACATTTTGTACATTAACTTTGGTCAAAGATGAGAATTCTTTATCGACATCTTGGTTTTTGAGCTTTGCAGCACTACCGAAGCAATGTTGGTTCTTTCGGGTAGTAGGAGTCGATCCCTGTTAATCGAAGTGCGCCGCTTTTGAGAGTGCATGGCTTACGAAATGCATGGCTTTTAAGAGTGCGCGGCTAATGGGATCGATATAACCCATTGACCTGGGATGGTTTGGAACTTCTTGACATTGAGGAGTTTGTTGATATTAGTAGTAGCAACACCACTCCCGAAACGAGGCAGAAACTGCAAATAAAGGGCGGAAAGGGGAGTAGTGGAAAGAAGCGCTAAGGAGCCTGTATGGAGACCGATCTGACTTTTGTTCTTTTGAGTCATTTTGTTCAAGTGCGGAGTCTGCACTTTGTGTCTTGATTGTAGAGTCTGTATTTTCCCTTTGTTGGCCATTGTTGTGTGGGTGTGGCCCCCACATTTTGATCCTATGTACAGAAAATCATAAGCAATACAATGATATTTAGACTGTATTTTCATATATCTATTCGTGTATGCTCTGTGTACTTGTGCTAGTTTCATTAATTTCTAGTTCTATAATGAAACTTAGAGGTTAACAACACTTAGAGAATTTTTGTTTAGAAATTCACAAAACTTTAGTAATTACTAAAACTTAGAAATTTTTGTTTAGAGATTCAAAAAACTTTAATAATTTCTAAAACTAAGAAATTTTTGTTTAGAATTTTTGTTTGGAAATTCATAAAACTTTGAGATAGAATTGTGAACTTATTGTTGTTTGGAGTGACAGAACCTATGAACTTGTTGTATTTATGTGATTCTGTCTCAGTACAGGTGTATGCCCCCTAGTTCACAGGGTTGCTTACTTCAAACAATTTTAAAGTATCCGGTAGCTTAGGGTTTAGATAACCTCCATTGAAAATCTAGCAAAGTCATGACCTGATTTTCCTTTCTTCGGAATTTTTTCAACCTTAGCATGTATTCTATGTTTTCGGCAGCGTTCAAGTAAGTATGCAATTTACGCATAGGTATGTATTGTCAATCATTGAGTGCCTTCCTTCTAGCACCAATTATTTCTGATTGCATGCATGGGGTTTCTCACACCTCTCGGCATTGTCTATCTCTGGGCAACATGAGAAGTTGGTTTTTGATGTTCATCGGCGTTGCCTATCTCCGGGCAACGCAAGAAGTTTATTTTGAGTTTCCTTGGCGTTGCCTATCTCCGGGCAATGCGAGGAGTTCGTTTTCGATGTTCTTCGGCGTTGCTTATCTCCGGGTAATGCGAGGAATTCATTTTTGATGTTCTTCGGCATTGCCTGTCTCTGGGCAATGCGAAGAGTTCATTTTTGGTGGTTCTCGGCATTGCCTATCTCCAGGCAATGCGAGGAATTTCAGCTTGAGTGTGCAACTTGTGGGATGCATAGCTTTGGATGCTCCTTGGCATTGCCTATCTCCAGGCAATGCGAGGAGTTTGTTCTTGAGTGCACGGCTTACGAGATGCGCGGCTTTTAAGGCTCCTTGGCATTGCCTATCTCTGGGCAATGCGAGGAGTTTAAATTTGGGTGTGTGGATTATGAGATGCGCGACTTTTGAGGTTCCTTGGCGTTACCTATCTCCAGGCAATGGGAGGAGTTTGAATTTGGTGCTCCTCGGCGTTGCCTATCTCCAGGCAATGCGAGGAGTTAGAATTTGGTGCTCCTCGGAGTTGCCTATCTTCGGGCAATGTGAGGAGTCTGAATTTGGTGCTCCTCGGCATTGCCTATCTCTAGGTAGCGCGAGGAGTTGGAATTTGATGCTCGTCGGCGCTGCCTATCTCCGGACAACGCGAGGAGTTTGAATTTGATGCTCCTCGGCGTTGCCTATCTCCAGGCACCACGAGGAGTTTGAATTTGGTGCTCCTCGGCATTGCCTATCTCTGGGCAGCACGAGGAGTTTGAATTTGATGATCCTCGGCGTTGCCTCTCCGGGCAACGCGAGGAATTAGTTTTTGGTGCGCGGCTTATGAGATGCGCAGCTTTTGGAGTTCCTTGGCTTTGCCTATCTATGGGCAATGCGAGGAGTTTAAGTTTGAGTGCGCGGCTTACGAGATGCATGACTTTTGGAGCTCCTTGGCTTTGCCTATCTCTGGGTAACGCGAGGAGTTTAAGTTTGAGTGTGTGGCTTACGAGATGCACGGCTTTTGGAGCTCCTTGACATTGCCTATCTCAGGGTAACGCAAGTAGTGTAAGTTTCGATGCGCGACTTACAAAATGCGCGGCTTTTGGAGCTCCTTGGCGTTGCCTGTCTCCAGGAAACGCGAGGAGTTTGTTTTTGATGCTCCTCGGCGTTGCCTATCTCCGGGCAGTGTGAGGAATTAGTTCTTTTATGCTCCTCAGCGTTGCCTATCTCCAGGCAATGCGAGGAGTTAGTTTTTGACGTTCCTCAGTGTTGCCTATCTCCGGGCGACGTGAGGAGTTAGTTTTTTAATGCTCCTTGGTGTTGCCTATCTCCGGGCAACGCGAGGAGTTAGTTTTTTATGCTCGTCAACTTTGCCTATCTTTGGGCAATGTGAGGAGTTAGTTTTTTGATGCTCCTCGGCATTGCCTATCTCCAAGCATGCGAGGAGTTAGTTTTTGATGTTCCTCTGTGTTGCCTATCTCCGGGCAATGTGAGGAGTTATTTTTTTAATGCTCCTTGGCATTGCCTATCTCCGAGCAACGCAAGGAGTTAGTTTTTGATGCTCCTCGGTGCTGCCTATCTCCAGGCAATGCGAGGATTTGGTTTTTTAGTGCTTCCCAATGTCTTCCGGGGCAACACTGGGTTTTAGAAGGCAAGGATTGGGTTCCGCCGATCTGACGGTTTGAGTTCAATTTGACCCTGTCGACTCAGCAGGTTGCTTACCTGAACACAGTTTTATTGGTTCAAGAAGCTAAACAGTTTTTGGTTCGGGTAACCATGGCTTGGATGATCCTTCCATGTTTTTAAAAGATGTGCACGTCCAAAGAGATCTGGTTGCCATGGTGGAGAGATTTATAGCTGACCGCATGAAGATTGATTGAAGAAAGAGCCTATGAGAGTTCAGGGCCTGACTCTTAGCTCTTGGTCCAAACTGCTTTCAGAGAATGGGTCTTTGACTGGCATACCATCTAAGAGGAAGATGAATTGGCCACCAAGAGCGGTAAGATAGTAGTTGGAAAGAAGTGGGCAGGTATTATGCTAATATTTCATTTGTTGCACTAGCTAGGTCATTAAGTCCGCAGTTGTCAGAATGCTAGGATTTTTGATCGGGCATAACAGAACTGTGGTATGATTAGTCTCGGCCTTTCTTATGGCTATTCAAGTGTGTGCGGTGCACCCCCATGCCACAGGGCTATTGGCATGCTTGAATTGGATCCATGGTCTGTCCATAACTCTTTTGGTTGCCCCCGGTCCAGTGGGAGCGGTTCTTCTGGGTGCCAAACCTTGGTTTGATTTGAGTTAGCCTCTGATTGATCATAAGGTCATTTTAGTTTTGGCTTAGTTTCTTTGAGCGACTTCTCCGGGATTTAGTACTATTTGCCTTATTGGTCGTTGGAAGTGATTTCATTAACTTCGCGTAGTGACTGGTATGATTGTCGATTTGTGGCCCAGAGCATAACTTTGTTGACTTCAGGGGGCTTTGGATTAGATGACTACTGATCTTCCAGTTCATCTTCATGGATATCAGTCATACATAAATTTCGCTGATCTAGCAGTTCGCCTTTACGACGCTTTAGTTCATGAAAGACCTTCCCGCTCGCGAAGAGTTTTTTTCTTTTTGGATCAGATAACCGCTGATCTACCGGTTTACCTTCACGACACTCTGGTCTGTGAAAGACCTTCGCATTCGCGAAGGATTTTTTGGATCAAATGACCGCTGATCTACTGGTTTACCTTCACGACGCTTTGGTTCGTGAAAGACCTTCGCATTCGCGAAGGGTTTTTTGTGGTCAGATGTTCGGTGACCAGACGACCTTGGAATAATAATTTATCGATTCCAAGAGGAGTTTTGGTCGTGTGTCCGATGGCCAGGCGGTCTTAAAGCAGTGATTCATCGACTCCAAGAGGAATTTTACGGATTTAGCTCAAGGTAACACAGTTTTATCGGTTCCTATAGGCTAAGGTGTTAGACATGTTGGTTCAGCGATCCTTTGGATAAGACTTCTCGATTCCACCAACAACGCCAGTTCTCGGTAGGGGGATTGACATGACTTGTCGAGGGCAATAAGCATTTCTTTCGTCATGCAGTCTGCAATAACCCTAATGTCCTGGTACAGCTCATTTGGAAAAGGAAAGTTGACAAGGATGGATGAGAAGGCATTGCTTTAGGTTGCTGTCCCATTCCTTAGTTGCTGGCTAGCTAGAGTGCTATTTGATAATCATCCTTTCGTTTGATTTTGTCAGTTAGTTGGGGCGCTTTTCTACTAGGTCTTAGTAGTCTTGCTTGGCAAAAGGTCCCTAAGGTCATGTAGCTCCTTCACCGTTTGGTATGTTCTTTGGCACACTGCCAGGTTCGCCTTCTTCTAATTGCACTACTTCTAGTCTTCAGAACCGGTTTGTACTTCTTTTGCCTTGTCGAGTTAAAAGTTGTCGAATGAACGGTCGAACCACGTTCGTTTATGGAATGGGTTTCTGCCCCCAACATTCAGGATGAAACTTGGCAGTCGGACGGTCGATTCACGTCCACTTGATAGTTACGGCTCTTCCCATTAAGTCAGGGAAAAAAGTAGGTGATCAATGATTTGATCACATCCATGCTGGGGTCAGATGAGTCTTGCACAATTTTCTTCATATTCTTTCTAGCAAGCGGATATAATTAGTTATTAAGTAGGCAATTAAGTTGCGTCTGTTTCAGGCTGCAATCATGTCCATTTGTTGAAATCTAGGGATGATCAGCAAGCAGCCAGTCATGACTACTTCGAGTCTAATATGAAGGTTGCTGAGTGGACAGTCAGTTATGTCTACTTTCTATTGGATTCTGAACTTTTTGGGTTCTTTATTCTGTACCTCGGCATCCCAAATCAGGGGTATATGGTAGCTGATGAACGATCGAATCACGTTCGTCTTGATGAAACTCCATAGGTTCGATCATGGTCCGTGGAGATTGGCTGGCGGCCAACTCTAAGTACTTGGTCACCTGAGTATTTTAGTTCAACTTAGTCATAGTTCACAACATAATTGAAATTGAAATCAAATAAAATAATTTAAAGAAGATCGCAATAAATCTCACCGATAAGTGAAGCAGCATCGTGTGCTCGCTATTCCACTTTGTCCCTAGCTCCTTTCAGCGGGATGTCGACCGTCAATGGTCCAATTGATAATCAGAGTTCTTTATTGATAGGCATCGGATGTTCCATGCTCGCCATTCTGCAGGGATTGCACATACTGCTGAAGCTTTCCTTTCCGAATCAGCTTTCCGATCACATTTCAGAGGTGTTTGTAATCGCCAGTGTTAGGACCGTGTGTATCTTGGAATATACAACATTCCCCAAATTTTCTCTGGGCTCCGGTGGACTCTCTCGAGGCTGGTTTTCAGTGTTGCTTTGAGTCATGAGTATCCAAGTAGAGGCTATCAATTGAATCGTTCAGAGGAGCATATGAGTCGAATTTCGAGATCTTGGGTCGTCTTCTGGAATCTGAGTCCTTAGCCAATGGGCCTGTATTGTTCTTTCTCCTAGTCTGCTCTACCTCTTCCTTGCTTAGCTTTTGATTCATTTTGTAATAAAGATGATCCAAGGTTGTAGGAGGCTCTCAAGCTAACTAGCTGCCAAAATTTGTATAGGGGTTGATTCCCCTCATCAACGCCATCAGTATGATATCCTCACTGGGATTACTCGCTTTAGTGACGACGATGACATTGAATCTCTATAGGAATTCTTTGAGTGGCTCACCTAGCATCTAGAATAAATCAGATAATGACATCGCATCATTGGTTTGAGTCGCAAGCATTCTAAATTGCTCGACAAACTTGTGATCTGGTTGATTAAATGTGGAGATGGATTTGGGCGATAATCGCATAATCGATGCACATTAGAGGAATATAGGAATTCATGAGATGTAGTCCAGGGTGGTTTTCCCTGAGTAAACTGATATGACTGGAACATTGAATCTCCTTGAACATATTACACACTGAATGGGTTCAATGAATAGGCTTCGACTAGGGGAGATGCTTCATTCATTGGAAATCCGGTTCATTTTAAGTTACAGCTACTTGTCATGCATGTGAATGATGTATGCATGCCCGAGATATGAGCAGAACAAGATGGACCGGTATTGACGGATCAGTGGTAAGTTACTTGGAGTCGGATCCGAGAAAATTTTCTAGTTGCTTGGAGTCACAAACTTTGAAGTTCTAGGTTGGTGGTAAACTTTGTGTGGAGCCATTTGCATGTTCGCTTGGAGAAAATCTTGGTTTTACCCAAGTCTGATTTCGGGCCAGAATTTCCTAGGTTTACTTCGAGTCAAATGGGTGATTACCCGAGTTTGACTTTCAGTCAGGACTGAAGAGAGTTTTTCAACGGCCATTTTGACGATTTTTGATGATTTTCAACGACGACCATTCGTGGTTCGACGATGGGAGCTCCATGATAGGATTGGAAGTTGGTCAGTCGGGAGTGGTCACAATATAGCACGGGAGCTTGGCATTGTAATTGATCTCAGTTTGTGTCATATCTTCTTGGTCCTCCTACCCCTAAGAATACCGTTTGAGTAGCAGTTCCTCATCCGTTCCTTGGCACCATGTTAAGGCATAGGTTTTAGAGCTTTGTCTAGCATTTTGCAGTTGGCATTTTCATCCAATTTGTCTTCCTCAAATTGTTTGTCATCTTCAGAGCCGTAGAGAGCCATCCTTATATTCTTCCATAGGGTTTTCACCCTTAAGTTCAAGTTTGTAGACGCTGCTCTTGTATAGGTGGAGTGTCATTTTTTTCTTCTGCCATAATTCTTGGAGCTTCGCCCATTGCTTCCTTTCGATTATATCCCCTTCGACCGACCCAGACGGAGGTCTCGAGACAAGGGTGTGCTTTACCCTAAAGAGTCCATTATCCCATCTTCTTGTCCTCCATTTGTAGGCAAAACTTCCAACCTCTCTACCATCATGCAAGATCCCCATCTCTCTCTTCCTCGCTTGATATCCATGATTTATAACATAGCCTCTTGGAATATAAGGGGAGGTAATGATATCTCTAAGGAAAATGAAATTAAATGATTGATTCAAAATCAAAATCTTCAAATGATAGCAATTCTAGAAAACAAATTTAACCTCCAAAAATATAATCGAATAAGGCAGTACATCCAGCCATCATAGATGACCTTACACAATCTTTCTGAAGCTCCCCTGGGTAGGATCATTTTTATGTGGATCTGCTCTCCATGTCTAATCAATTTTGCCACACAGCTGTTGTTTACAAACCTTCTAGTAACGAATTCCTTTGCTCCTTTATCTATGTTATAAACTCCCCTAATGGAAGACAACCATTTCTCGACACCTTTCCCAGTCTTAATCCTCTCAACAAGCATTTGATTGCCTTAGAGGACTGGAACGACATGCTTATTCAAATGATAGAAGTGTGGACAACATGTCATCCAAAAAGGAACACTTACCATTGAATGAAGCAACACTTAACTCAAACCTCTTTGAATGTAAATCTACAGGTATGTTCTACAATAGGAGCAATAAATCAAGGTCTAGTAGAAGAACTTTTCCCAAACTGGATAGGATTTTCATTCATCATCGAATCCTTTCCTCTTGGACCAACATCATTTATGATGTTTTACCTCCCACTTTATCTGACCCTTCCACTACCATCTTTAGTTTTGGGCCTTCTATCTTGAAACCCCTCTCTCCATTCAGATTTTTTGATGCTTGGACTAACCACCCATATTTCCTTCAATTCATATCTAATGCCCTGTCTAACGCTTTTTGTGGTAACCCTATGTACATCCACCAATCCAAACTTAAGCATACCAAAAACATCCTCAAGTCTTGGAGCAAGGAGAATTATGGCGAGGGCTTCAAGTTGTCATCTAAAATTTAATTTCAAATTGCGCAGGTACAAACTGGATTGTCTCTAATCCATCTTTGTAGGATTATCTTCTATCTGAATAGTTAAGCAATGCACACAAATTGGAAGCAAATACGATTAAACAAAGATGCAGGGACAAATGGGAAGAGCGGAGCGACAAAAATACTTCTTTCTACCACAACTTTCTAAAATGAAAAACCAACTCCAACCTTTTTCCAGCGATTCTTGATGAATGCAACCAGTTGCACAAAGGTAAAATTGCAGTCTCTGATGCATTTCTTAATCACTTCTCCAGACTGTTAGGTAGTAATAAAGATCAGTGCATCAACACTACTGGCTTTGATCCCCTTCCCTTTCCATGCTTTGATGAAGCCCAATCTATGAAGCTCTAGGATAATCCCTCTGATGAAAAATAAATGAAGCTCCTTTTTCCATTCCACGATCCAACGCTGGTGGCCTTATGGATACAATTATTTCTTCTTTATTTTCTATTCGGATATTATCAAGAAAGATTCCTTGAAGGCGATGCACAACTTTTTCAACAGTAAAAAATGCTCAATTGTATTAATGCCATAATCATTTACCTAATTCCTAAAATCAAGAACCCATCTTCTATTAACCACTTCTGACCTATCAGCTACTGCAATACAATCTACAAATGCATAGCAAAGATCCTAGCTCGAAGACTTAAGAAAGTCCTACCAAGCTTGATATCTTTAAACCAAAGTGCTTTCCTAGGGGATTGAAGTATAATAAACAACATTTTAATGTCTCATGAACTTCTTAGAGGATACGATAGCAGCTATTTAAGCCCACGATGTTGCCTTAAGATAGACCTAAAGAAAGCTCATGATACTGTCAAATGGAACTATATATCCTATGTCTTAACCAGAATGGGTTTCTCCATAAATTTTATCAAGTTGATCGAAGTGTGCATTAGGACTTTCATATTCTCAATTCAAATTAATGGCCAGCTAATAGGTTTATTCCAAGGTACTTGTGGCATTCACCAAGGTGATTTAATGAGTCCATATCTATTCTTTATTGTAATGGAAATACTAGCCATCCCGCTGAAGGACAGATTCAATAAGAAGCTTATTGACTATCACACCAAATGTCGCGAGCCCCTGATCTCGTTTTTATGTTTTGCGAATGACCATGTGCTCTTCTCTAAATCTAACCCCAAATCCCTAAGTAACATTTTCCTTTCCCTTCAGGAATTCAACAATGCTGTTGGCTTCGCTATGAATCTCCAGAAATCCTCAATTATTATCTCAAGTATAAATGAAATAACCAAGAATTCCCTTCTATGTCGTATGGCATCTAACTCCAACAGACCGGTTTCACTTATTTAGGTGTTCCCCTATCTTCCACTAAAATCAGAAACTCAGGAGTATTTGCAATTATTTGTGAAAATCACTGCTAAGATGTCGCTATAGGCTAATAAATTCCTGTAGCAAGCAAGCAGATTAGCCATCATCAAATCAATCATTTTCTCTATGCAAGCTTACTATTCTTATATTTTTATCCTGTTATGGGAATTCTAACTCGAGACCACTCAAATCAAAACCCCAAAGCACAACAGAAAACGAGATCATGGTAAGAAGTGTAAAAACAACCAATCTATATCTCAGTCCAATCCAAAATCAATCACAATCACGAAACAAGTATTAAAAAACCAAAGCAATAACGATAAATAAATCACACATGATTTATAGTGGTTCCACTAACACCTTGTTAGTGTACATCCACTTTGAGAGAGAGTGTTTACTAACACCAATGAGAAGAGTACAAGAGATTAATTCCAATGATAAATATTCAAATAGAATAGATTTATGGAGAAGAGAATTAAAAAAAACTAGGTTTAGATAAACCCTAGTAAATGAAGGATAAACCCTTGATTAAACCCTTATAGTCCATCTCGCTTTGAATCCTAAAATAGCTTATATAGGGAGAGATCTTTCCTTGGCAAATTTCCAAAATGCTCCTTGAACCTTCACAAATCATCACAAAACTACCCAAGCCGAAAATAAGCTGAAAGTCGTCACATACGTCTGTCACATTATGACAGACGTCTGTCATAAGTTTTAGGAAAACATTTCCTAAAACCACATGCGTCTTTCATAATGTGACAGATGTTTGTCCCAAGCCTCGGATTCTAAATCCTGTCATGACAGACGTCTGCCGCCTAATGTCGACCATAACACTCCACCTTCTTCGCCATATCTTCCTCCTCCGAGCTCCGATTTGCAAACGGTCTTCTCCATCACCAGGCTACTTCCGACCACTTCAATTCTCCATATAAAAAATTCAACACTCCACCTCGACACTATATCCATCTCCATCACCAAGAACCTATAGTACCAAACTATCACCACTTCTACCTTCAACCAAATAAGCTTAAATTCTTTCTCAATGAGCTCTGATAAAGCCACCGCCTATTGCACTCCATCAAAGAGCTCAGGCAAAGCCCCCACCCACTAACGAAGTGTTGAAAGCACCCAAATCCTACACTGTCTCACAAAAAGACAAAAGTACTAAGGAGTGTAAACTAGTACTCACCAAAAAGTTGGAACCACAATCTCTCACCGATACTTTTTATCATCCATAACCAAGCTCCTCGCTTAACCATGCCACCACGTGGCACCTGGCACTTCAATAAGAAAATCAAATTCAACAATGCTTAAACTTTCCAACCAGTAATGCCTTAGTGAACATATCCACCGCATTATCCTTTGTGTGCACTTTCTGAATATATACTTGCTTATCTTCATCCATGGCTACTAAAAATGACTTTCTCACTTCAATATGCTTAGTTTGTGAGCTAAACACCAAATTCTCCGCCAAGTGAATAGCACTCTGGCAATCATATCAAACATCAATGCTATTGTGTTCAAATCCCAAGTCAGACAACAATCGCCTCAAATAAAGTGCCTCCTTTGCCACCTCCACCGCGGCTATCAAATCCACCTCCATAGTGTATAAAACAACTACCGTCTTCAATCTCAATCTCCAACTTATGGTCATACCACCAAGTGTGAAAACATATCTGGAAGTTTATTTTCTCTGATCCCTATCAACGGCGTAGTCTGAATCACAATAACCAACCAACTTGCAATTCATCCCCTCACTACCGCCAAAAACATGACCATTAGATGATGTACCTCTAAGGTATCTCAATATAAGCTTCACAGCTTCCCAATGTGATTTTTTCGGATTAGCCATATACCGACTAACCATGCCGATGGCATTTGCAATATCGGGCCTTGTACACACCATACCATACAGTAAACTTCCAACCGCATTAGCATATGGCAATTTTGCCATATAAGCCTTGTCTTTCCCCAAGATAGGTGATTCCTTGCTCGAAAGCTTCACATGCAAAGGTAAAGGTGTATTTGATGCCTTTGCATCCTCCATGCTAAATCGACAAAGCACTTTGTTTATAAATTCCTTTTGAGTCAATTTAAACTCAAAACACTTTCAATCCCTTTCTATTTTCATGCCCAATATCCTCCTTGCTTCTCCAAAATCCTTCATTTCGAACTCCGATTTCAAAATCAATTTTAACTTGTTGATTTCATCCTTATCCTTAGAAGCAATGGGCATGTCGTCCATATACAAGAGCAAATTGTTGACCCAAAAAATGGACCAACACCCTAGTTTGAGTTTGAAAGCACCGGCCCTGTTCTGATAGAGCAATACCACAGATAATAGGTAAAGAAAAATAACAGTAAAAGAAAGAAGACGGATAAAGTTTATAGTGGTTCAGCTGTTAATGAAGCTTACGTCCACTTTATCAGTTTACTATAGACTGACTGCTATTACAAGAATTGTTTGATAATAAGGATTTGATTGTTTCTTAACTCGATTTGATCTCCAGAGTTGGAATACACTGGAGAGTCACAGTGCATTCCTATGAAGATTGTTGTGAGGAAGGTAGCGAGTGAAGAATAATTCTAGCAGAGCTTCAGCAACCAGTCCGGAACCAATCATGTTTATGTTGCAAGTAGGATGGTATTTATAGAGATCGGAGAGCTTCTGGGCCAGGCCTATTTATCAACTGCTCGTAGGTAGGTAGAAAACGATCCAAGGAGAGTTTGGCTCACAAAACGAGATAGAGCCATGGGTCGATAGCGACCCATGGTTATGGGTCGCTGGCGACCCATGGTCTATGGGTCGCTGGCGACCCATCGACTTGGCTCGTTTGCGAGCCAATGCCTTGGCCTCTTTTTGTAGTGTTCTTTAGCTAACTTGTTTGATGGTTTGAGGAGAGGTATGGGTCACCGATGATACAAGCACTTAGGATTTTCTAGAGTTTGAAATTGGAGATTCTTTGATAGTCTTTTATCGTAGTTGTTTCGTTTCGATGGCAATTCACTAGCTATTTGTGCTCAACTGCTTATTGGGCTAAAAGAATGATGGTCCCTTGATTTTGTCAATCCCAGTCGTTGCCTTAGTAACATTGCTTGGCTCTCGTTCGGCTCCTTGCCTTAGCCTTTCTGGTTGAGTTCTAAGTCATCATGATGTCATGAGATTGTCCTGCATTATAATGGGTTCTGCTGGGTCAAAAACACGGATAAAACAAATACATTCAACAATCATTTTCCAACCTCTTGAAATATGCACAAGCATCCTATATGCTTCTATCAAAACCATTTTCAAGCATAAAATGATCAAATCTCTTGTGCCATTTTCTAGGCGATTGCTTTAAACCATAGAGTGATTTCTTTAACTTGCAAACAAAATTTGACTTACCATCTAAAACAAAACCTTTCGGTCTATAGTCTAGCTTTGTATCTTTCATCGTCCTTCACCTTGTATATCCATTTGCACCCAATAGCACAGTTTCCTTTAGGAAGTGGAACCAAATCTCAAGTTTGATTCTTCATTAACGATTGCATCTTTTCCTCCATGGCACAAATCCACTTCGAGCTATCACTTGACTCCATGACATTATCAAGGTCCATCGGCTCATCTTGTACTACATAAAGAGCATAGTCCAAATTATCATAGAACCTAAGATAGTTCCAATCCCCATATCTATCGGGTAGCCTTATAGCATGATGACCAACCCGAGTGGCAATACTATAACCTAAACTCCTTTCGGCTCCATCTTGAACCGAATCCTCTCTAGAAACATGTACATCACTAACACTAATAGAGGCATCCCGTGGCCTATGTGATGTAACATCAACCGCTTCCTCCTTACAAGCATCTCCAACTACTCTACTCCTTGGACAAAAGATGGGAATAACTTCCTTTTCTTCGATTCACCATGAATCAAATTTGGAACATTCGATGAGCTCTTATTCTCCTTAAACAAATCCGACTCATCAAAAGTAAAATAACGAGAATTCATAACCTTCTTTGTATCTGGATTCCATATCTGATAGCCTTTTACTCTGTCCGTATAGCCAAGCAAGACCCCTTTGAAAGATCTAGGCTCGAGCTTATCATTTACCGGATCATGCACATAAACCGGACTACCAAACACATGAAGATAACTCAAGTCAATGCTCTTTCCTGTCCACACTTCCTTCGGAATTTGTTGCAAATAGCCGAGCACGGAATTCGATTAACAATATGCATCGTGGTTGACAAAGCTTTGGCCCAAAATCCTTTAGACAACCTCGATGTCAATCTTAAGCAACGAGCTTTCTCAAGTAGAGTACGCTTCATTTTCTCTGCAATTCCATTCGACTGCGAATCTCTTGGTGTAGTATAATGCCTTTGAATACCATAATGCTTGCAAAACTCCAAGAACTCTCCAGAAACATATTCTCTGCCATCATTGGACCTTAGAACCTTCAAAAACATGCCACTCTCATTCTCAACAAGAGCTTTCCATGCTTTGAAATTTGCAAATGCCTCTGACTTGGCCTTCATTACATACACCCATACCTTCCGAGAAAGGTCATCAATAAAAGAAATATAATAGCGAGCTTCCTACAAAGAAGCTACCGGTGCCGGTCCCCAAACATCTTATGAACATACTCAAGAACCCTTCTCGAATCATGTTTTCCTTCACCCAATGAAACTTTTGTTTGCTTCCCCATGACACACTCCTCACAAAACTCTAGTTTGTTGAAACTCTCTCGATCGATCATCTCCCTCTTCCGAAGAATATCCAAACTCCTCTCCGAGACATGACCTAATATCAAATGCCATAATCTAGTCGCATCCAAACCACAATAACTATCAACACCTATATAAGTTTCAACTTTAGTAGTCACTCCTTGAAGGAAATAAACACTATGAGTCCTAGCACCCTTCATCACCACAAGAAAATCCTTCGAAACCCGCAAGCTGTCACTCTCAATAGTGATCTTACATCCTAAACAATCCAGTTGCCCCAAAGAGATAAGAGACTTCCGAATTCCCGAAACATAGCGTACATTAGTGTGAGTACGAACCAGTCTGTCAAACATCCGAATTTGCATGGAACTGATGCTCTTTGACTTACAAATAGCACCATTATCCATAACAATCGAATTTCCTTCCTTGTCAACATAAGAAGAAAAACAATTCCTAATCGATGTCATATGATAAGACGCCCCCGAATCGAGTACCTATTCTATACTCGAAACATCCGATGCTCCCATCGTCGGCACATCCACGTCTCCCTCACCAACTCCACTCTCCACCGCTATGGACGAAGATGCTACTTCCTTCTTTCCTTCTCCTTGTCCAGACACTCATTTTTCTAATGGCCAGGTTTCTTACAAATAAAGCACTTTACATTTCTTTTCTTTTACTTTCCTCTCCAACCGGGCTTCCTTGATCTAGAACGCCCATGGTTCCCTTTCTTCTCATATCTCTCCTTCTCCATAAATAAACCGTGACCACTACTAGCACCACTACTTCCATCACCCAAATCCTTCATTTTATCCTGCAACTTACAACTAATAAGACTCATTTTGACATCATCTAGAGTCACACTATCCCGGCTATAGATCAAACTATTTGAGAAACCCGTATAACGATCTGGCAATGAATGCAAGAATATCATCGCCTTTTGTTCTTCCTCAATCTTCAAATCTACTGGCTTCATCTTTACTAGCAAATCATCAAAGATATTCAAGTGCACCTTTAGCGAAGTACTCTCCTTTAACTTATAGGTAAAGAATGTTCGCAATAAGATCAAACGATTAGTTAGTGACATCTTCATATACAACTCCTCCAACTTGTCACATACACCCTTAGAGTTAGTCTCACCACCAATTTTGGAGGTAACATTCTCCCCCATAGCAAGTTGAAATGTAGTGAATGCCCACTCTTCCATTTCCTCTCTCTCAACCTCTGAGATGTCTACCGGCAATAAATGTGTATACTACCCGATGCACCCAATTCCGCCTAAGAACCGCTTTCATCTTCCATTGCCACTTTTCAAAATCATTATTGCCATTCCACTTGATTATAACCAATTGTGACCCCGAAGCCATGTATGATCCACGTACATATGGCGCTACACCACTTGGACTAACCATTGAGGGACCACCTGAGGTATTATCTGACTTTGGCATTTCCACAACCACCTACCAACACCAAAGCTCCAATATCAAATTTTATGGGAATTCTAACTCGAGACCACTCAAATCAAAACCCCAAAGCATAGCAGAAAACGAGATCGTGGTAAGAAGTGAAAAAACAACCAATTAATATCTTAATCCAAATCTCAGTCCAATCCAAAATCAATCACAATCACCGAACAAGTAATAGAAAACCAAAGCAATAACAATAAAAAAACCACACACCGATTTATAATGGTTCCACTAACGTCTTGTTAGTGTACACCCGCTTTGAGAGAGATCCTTTGTTAATACCAATGAGAAGAGTACAAGAGATTGATTACAATGATCAATATTCAAATAGAATAGATTAATGGAGAAGAGAATTGAAGAAAACTAGGTTTAGATGAATCCTAGTTAATGATGGATAAACCCTTGATTAAGCCCTTGCAATCCGTCTCGCTTTGAGTTCTGAAAATAGCTCATATATGGAGAGATCTTTCCTCGGGAAATTCCCAAAATGCCCCTTGAACCTTCACAAATCGTCACAAAACTGCCTAAGCCGAAATTAGGCTAAAATTCATCACAGACGTATGTTACATTATGACAAATGTAAGTCATAAGTTTCAGGAAAACATTCCCTTAAACCACAAATGTCTGTCATAAAGTGGCAGTTGTCCCAAGCCTCGGATACCAAATCCTGCCATCATAGACATCTGTCACTTTATGACAAACGTCTGTCGCCTGATGCTGACCACAGTACTCCACCTTCTTTGCCATATCTTCCTCCTCCGAGCTTCAATTTGCAAACCGTCTTCTCCATCACCAAGCTACTTCCAACCCCTTCAATTCTCCATATAGTGTCGCCAAAATTCAACATATCCTTCCTAAGAATCTGCTGATCATCATCGAAAGGGCCTGTTGCTACTACCTATGGTTGGATAATCCCCATTCCGGAAAGCCTATCTGTATAAGCTAAAATAAATTGCTAAAACAACCCAAGAAAGGAGGGTTGGGTATCATAAATCTTGTTAAGTAGAATGTTGCAACATTCTCTACTCACCTTAATAACTTGGTGAATGATAGAAAATCTATATGATATAAATGGTGCCACAAACATTATATTAGAAATAATGACTTCTAGGGATTAGAGAAAAAACAAAACACTAGCTGAATTTGGGTATGTATTCTAGATTCTCGGAACAATCTAAAGCACTATCTGCAGCAGGCCATCTCCCCCAACTCGTTCGCATGTTTCTGGAATGCTCCATGGGTTAGGAAGGGATTTTTCATTTCTAAAACTCTTTTCTATAATGATACAATCCAAAGTGGTATCCCACTACTAGCGAGATCCTCTGATTATTTCAGCAGTGGAAACTTCATCCTCCTACACTCTAGTAACCCGAGAATTCAAGAAGTTTGGTGCATAATCCAGTCAAGTTGTCCATTACAGATAGATTCTGATTGGCTTTTCTAGGACTCTCCCCCATCAAAACACTCGATAAGGCTTGTCTATAAGTTGCTAGCTCATGAGAACATGCTCGAATATGATCCTTGGCATTCTAGGGTTTGGGATGGCTCTGGTAATCAAAAGCAAAATTTCCTTCTTTGGAGAGTGCTAAAAAATGCCTTACTCATGCAAGATAAACTTTTTCATATGGGTTTGCTGAATGTTTCACTGTTTTCCTCTTGTCAGGGTGAAAATGAATTAAATATGCATTTGTTTTTTCAATGTGGTTACATACATCAACTATGGAAAGTGATTTTGAAGTATGGTGGTTTCCACCATCCGACTGTTATCAGCCCACAAGCGTGGTTCACCATCTTTGTGGCTACTCAATTGAAAAGTGCCAAATCTAAAGTGCTTCTCCTTGCACTAAAAACAGTAATCCAGGTTGTTTGTAAAGAGAGAAATGGGAGGCTATTCAATAATAGCTAATATGCTTCGAATGGCATTTTGCTTCAATGCTTATGAAATATTAAAAGGAAAGCCATATCCTAGAGCCAGAATCTAAATCTGAATCTGGATGATAGGCTAATTTAGAGAGATGGCATGGTTTTTGCTTTTAGTCTTTGTTGTTTCTCTTTTTTATGGCTTGTTATTTTAAGCGACTCAGTCCCCCTTAGTAAATATTTTGTAAATGTACATCTTTTGGGTTTTTAATATAAAGATGTAAGGGCCCTCTATGAAACCCTACTTAAATTGCAAAAAAAAAATCTTTACAATAATGTTTTAAAGATAAGCATAAGTGAAATGGTTTTGGGTTTGTAGTAAGAATGTTTAAGTACATAAGTCTTAAACGTTTTTGAATGGATTTGTGAATGTACTTAGATCCGTAAAATGAATATTTTGAAGGTATTATAAGTATGGAATCATTTGGAAAAAGATAGAAAAAGCAAAGGCTTAAAGTAAGAAATCTTCTTGATGATTTGTGAATATACTTATACCATTTGAGACAAGTATATGAATACTTTTTGTAGTATTGAAAGAGTATAAATGAATAGTAGTAATTTTTAAATGATGTTTTATTAGATAAAAGAAGTTTTACTAATAAAAGAAGTTTTAACTAATAAAAGATTATTTAAATAAAAAGGGATTCACTTATGTGACTTAATCGTGCTTTGTGTGAATTGATCATGCTTTGTGCGTTTATTCATTTATGGAAAGTATTTAATTGTGTATTTAGCACTAAAAGTTCAAAAACACGATAAGATATAATACTTTATTTACATATGCGATCGTTCTCATTATTGTCGAATATGACCAAATTCGTCGATTCAGTCTTGAAGAGACCAGGATCGGTAAGTGTTTTACTTATCAAAAACCATTTCAAGACTGAGATATGTGTTCTATCTCTTTGAAGTGGATTTGTTCGAGATGCTTGAATCCATGTGTGGTTTCGAGATCTATTCGAGATGTGGGGATCCATTTTGGGATTCACGTTCTGTTCGAGTGATGAAGACTTATGTGAGATATGCCGAATGTGACCTCGACATTGGCAATAACAAAAAATAGAGTAAGATGCATAGTCTGGGGTTTTCTAACTTACGACAGGTTATTATCCACTTTAAATCTAGAGTATGTTTATCGATGTTGCGCAAGGGAGTTGACGGTATTTGGGATCACGTATTTTAGACATGGACCAGCTATGTTTACCTTATTGGTGTATTCTATCTAGAGATATATGACGCTTGGAGGTAGCTTCTAACCTTTGTGCAACAGATTAGATTTCCGCTTGACTGAAGGGATCTCCACGGAAAATCCATAATGTGAACGTACCTTAGTGGTTTTGATTGTACCCTCAATATGTTGTGGTGTGATCAATGTAACCATCATAGCTATTTTTTGATTTATATTCTTTACCCTAGATATTATCTATTATATCACCTTATGTACTTATTTGATGAGTGGTTCTTCTGAGGGAATAATAATTACAGCATTCCATATAGTCTCAAAAGCACTGCTATATGTCGGTCGCATATTTTTTGAGTTTCTCATACCAAACTTATCTCTGACACCATGGTTTTTTCCCTAAATTCCTCGTATGCTCTTTTGAGTAGTCTTAGAAAGGAGGGTATTCGTTGTTGTTCTTTAGAGCTCGAGGAGACGAGCTGGATGTTTCACCTACCTTAGTATTCTTATTTCCGCTGCATTACTATATTGTACACATCAACATTTGTGAGGATAGGTTGTTATAACTATCCAGGCTGATGATAGTATTCAGAAATAAACTCTGAAATGTTGTGTATCTTGGAGTGATAGTTTGTACTGACTTTTGATATTATATGTAATCGTTCTGCCGTGTGATTCTTATATTATGTTCCTTCTTTCTTGTCCTGTTTCTTTTTCTTTTTATTTTACAATAACAATATATTTTTGTGGCACTTGGATGCTTGGCACACAAATACCGTGGATGTATTAATACTGATATTTGGAAGTCAAAAACGCAGGTCGTTACAGATCAAATATACTAAACTCAGAGAAATAAATTTCATAAAAAACTATTTTCTATATGAAAATACATTTGTAGTAGAAATTATATTTCTTATTCATATTAAGTAACTATTATTATTTTACAATTCTTATTTTTGATGTTCCTTTAAAGAAGAAGTGACTGTAACATCCTAAAATTTTCAACCATTCGCATCCATACATGTCGGATATGAATTGCTCAAAATATTAGATTGTTAATTTAAATTTGGCAAAACTCAGATATACAGTAAATAAATAATTACAGAATCACAGACACAGAGTAATATAAGAATAATGCAGCGGAAACAAAAGAATAGTAGTTCATGAAGCTACTATATATATATATATATAACAGAGTTAAACAAGATACAACAGAAGTCACGAATACATAGATGTCTCAATACAATAGTCAAATACAAGATCTGAATACATCACTGGAATCAACTGAATAACCGAAAGCTGGATAGATAGCTGGATCTCCAAGCGAAGCTCCAACTCCACGGGTGAGTCTCAAATGTTGTATCACTCAGTCTGACCCGAGCGTAAAGCAAAACACAAAACACTCAAGTCAGGATTAACATTCTTATATCAATAAATCCAACTCAAATGAAATATCAACTGAAATACACGTAACTCAAAGGATGTTTGGGATAACCATCCTCTAAGGATCCGTTAAACTATCTACTATGTAGTAATATACGTTAGTATAATAATGTCTAAAGTAAAGTAAACTTACTTAAAAATAGCGTTAAGGCTTTACATTTTCCACCTTAACACATATATAGTGCCAATACTCTATGCAGTACCGTAGTCCCTCCTGATTGGGAAGCCACCAAAGGATACTCCATAGGTACGACACAAATCAAACTCGTAGTAAAGCACGCTAGGGTAGGTGACACGGCACAACTAGGCAATGCCAGGGTAGATATACCAATTACACTTCCGGGCTGGTGGTAACGCATAACCGCAGCTACCGCCTACCTCGAGCCACACTCCTAAAATATCAAAATCCGAGGGTGCACCCAATCAATCACAAAGTAAATGGCATACGATGGCGTGTGTCCAATAAGAGGAGCTACCTTATTAGCCCATCAATTGCTCCTGTTTTAGCCACCTTATGCCAACTCACGTGAGTCGGGTCCACGTATATACCTCATATAGGATCGTCGCCACCATCCTACTTCATTCTGAAATCTCCACCGCGTACACAGTTGTTAAAGTGGTTTTCGGTATCGACAGAGAGTATGCCATATCTGATCCCGGTCTCTTTAACAACTAATCGTTATTATAACACCGTGGTCATTCCGAATAGTTTATACTTCAAAACCAAATTATCATTTCCATTTCAAAACCATATCAATATGATATCATTTCCATTTCAAAACCAAATACGATATCATTTTCATTTCAAATATATCCATTTCCAAAATCATAGCACTTTCAAAGTTATAACACTTTCGAAACCAAACACTTGAAATTAGAACACTTTCAAAACATAATACTTTGAAATTCATAACTTCGAAAACATAACTTCCACCACTTAAATAGTTTAGATATTAAAATAGTATATATAATAAAATAGTTTATAAAGTAAAATAATTTATAAAGTAAAATAGTTTATATAAAATAGTTATAAGTTAAATAGTTTATGTTAAAAATAGTTTATACGAAAATAATTTATAAAGTAAAATATATAAATAGTTTTAAATATAATTTAAAAATACTTTATAAAATAAAATAGCTTCCTCAAATTTCACAAATTGATTCCAAATCAACTCGAATTCAAAATTCAAATTTAGTCAAATATCAAATCATCAATTTCAACTCAATTCAGTTTCTCAATAAACCATTTCAAATTATATCGATTTCAAATACAGATTTGAATCACAAAATAAACCATTTAATTTCAATATATTCAAAGCTTTAAATATTCCACATTTCCAAAACTAAATTTTTATTGTTTCATTTATATCTCAGATTCACTTTACTATTATTTAGTTTTGAAATATTTACTTAATCATTCAATAACATTTAACTAAAACTTCAAATTACAAATTTAAATAAACTAAATGTCCCATTTCAATTTATGTAAATTTGAAAATATTCATTTAAACCATTTTCAATCTAAATCAGGAATTTATAAAATAACATTTATATAATATCAAAAATCAATAATTATATAAAACCATATATTTCTTTCCTAAGACCATAGAAATCATTTTCAAAATATTTATATATTGACCAACGATGTTTGTATATAATTTTCTATCCTATGGTCAAGTGATACAGATATTTATCATTTCAATCCGCAATTTAAATATATACGGGTATATATATCATTTCAACCCGCAATCCCAAATTCAAGTTAAATGAAAATCGCTTGGGTTTATCATTTCAACCCATAACGATTTTCTCCTATTCTACAGATCGTTCGGGTATGTATCATTTCAACCCATAGTGAATTCTATACTGATAGGGAACTTGCGGAGTGATAACAGTAATGATAATAACATAGCAGGCATATATCATTAATATAAATAACAGATAATGGTGTCAAATGTCACAGGTGAACAGATACAGATAATGGCATATATATAGCAATGTGAATAACTAATAGCAACATATTTCAATTGACGTTTCAATTGAAATCAAATTTAATAAATAAAAGAACGTTAATCGTGAGTGCGTGCTCACCTTTCGAGGCTAGAGAGGATAGATACTGAAATTGAGTTACTAAATGCAAGCACGACATCCAAAGCAAAGTGAGATGGCACGAATTCGACAACAGAATAAGTTTGAAAATAACGAAGATGAATCAAAACTGGATTTACTTAACTGGAACTGGATGCACCCATATTATGATATAACTTTTTCTCTTAAAAATCAATTTGGAAACACATGTTTAAAATAAACCTTATATATATCATAAATTAAAATCTATGTCCAAATAAAATACCCATTAATAAAATATGAATAAGGTATAATATAATATAGTATTCATATATAAACAAGCTAACTGGCACACACAAGTATATATGACTAACGCGTAAAATTTCATATATAAATATATACACAACGTTTTTTCGGCTAAAACAAAATAACATACATAAACAACTTTGGGTATTAATAAAATTTAAGGATCAATACTTATAACTTCATATGTATAACTGATTGACAGCTAATATATAACTAACTTACATATGCAGACCGCAAATAACTATAACACATTGCTACTTAATATGCAAGCTGTGACAGCACTATTAACAGAATATATATATATATAACTTATATAAACATACATCATAACAACCGATATTTTATAAACTGGTAGAAGTCCAAATATATACAACTATATAACTTTCGTATAGTATATCTTATAACTATCTATATTTAAATCTCTATATATGTTTTATTAAAGTAAATACAAATATATAGGATATACACGAACCGCTATGTAAATTATATATATACTTGAACTATACATAAAACAATATATATTCACACAGAGGAGTGATGTAATATATATATCTTATTTTATATAATACAAACAATATATACGAAACGATCATGCTATATGAACAGATTATATAACCAACATAAATTTTATAACGAACTAAGCTTTTGAATATTACAAATTGTAAACACAACATATATAATATTACTTTTATAATATACTTTATATTATCAATACTTATATAAACTATATAATACACGGTACAAAATTTAACAGCATCACTCATAAACTCAAACGTATATATATCACCCATAAAAATGCGAACTAACATTTTTAGATAAGACATAGGTTTGCATTATTTAACATAATAAAGATATACAAAATTATATAAAAGAAGGAAAAGCGGTAGGTGAAATACCAAGCAGAGAAGCTTGCGAGTAGGCTCGGCCATATGGATTTGGTGACGTTGGTGGTACGTGTTCGGCAAGGGAAGATAGATCTGCGTGCTCGGGTTCAAGGTGGAGGCTTACATGAGGCTCAGAGAGGGTGAGGAAAATGGATGGGGAGGCCATTTGCAGGAGAAGCTCGATGATGGGTTTGATGCCCGGGTTCGAAGGAGGTAGCATGCAACCATAAGGTCAGAGGCGGGTAGGTTCGGTGCAGCTTGCATGGAGGCGGAGAGTAGAGAGGAGAGGCGAGGCTGACTGTTGTTTGCGTGGATCTGAGAAGGTGAAGAAAGAAATGGGAAAGAATGAGAAAGAACGTGAGAAAGGATAGAGAAGTGAACAGCTAAAATGCATACGAACAGTTTAAAATAAAATATTTTTTCTCAAAAGTAAATTTGGTTCCATAATTGTTATGGGGAATAGAAAGGTCAAAAAAAATGAGATAATAATTGTGGATGGCTATTGGGTTTACACGGAGGAAAGTTGAATGGTCACAAAAATCAAAAGTCAAATTGCGGAACCGATATGGAAATCGTTCCATATATTTCGTCGTCTCCCGGACTTCAAAACACCCAAATGAATATACCGTAGCAATCAGCATGACAAGATGATCAAAACTGTATACAGATATTAGTGGTACGATCATCCGATCAAAAGTCGATATCGGTACCGAAATGCTATTAATTTGCCAGAAATAAGATAAACGGAGCAATAGCAGTCCAAATTTGAAGTAACGAAATAAGACGTCTCACTCAGAACATGATTTACAAATTTATTATATAAAAATATTCAGGTTTGGAAGATATTTTATTATTATCAATTCTAACTGATATAAACTGAAATAAAATTACACTAGAAAATAAACTTTCATATTATCCGATGAAAATTTACCAGTTGTTATGTTAAAGTGGACGTATTCCAAATATCAAATTTTTATTTTAAAATTTTATTGTTTAAAATTTCACAAAATTTCAATTGAATTAAATAAATAAAACCACTAAAATTTACGGGTCGTTACAGTGACCATTCACTTTCTTCATCCCAACCGTGCCTTAAGTTACATCCATCCTCATACATTCGTTTTCCTTTCTAAATGGTCGAACCATTTGAAAGGAATCCCTTCCTACAATATCAAAACAAACTCTTTACAAAAGCGCATTTGGTTATCTTTAACATTTAAGGATACTAAATTAATTGAACTTCATGTAAACTAATCAAACTGACATTTCAACGATCGAATTCTTAGATCTATCTTGTAATTTTTTATTTTTGTTACATTTAACATAATAAGATCATTATTGTAATCAATCATGTTGAATACATGGTCTCATGCTATGGTTTATTTTCTTATTTCGAATGAACCAATTTCATCCAGATTTTGTACATTACAAATCTTGAATTTTTTACCATATAACATTTATATGTGATCGAATAAGGATCAAATATCCATATTCAAGTATTGCTTTTTGGGTTTGAAACTTATAAAGGACAATACACAGTCTTGGGTAAATAAACATGTAAGTATACAATTACAAATTTAGTAGTTTTAAAGTTAGGCGCTTGCACGGATGTTGAAGTAAAAACATGCACAAAATATATAACAGTGAGTATCTTTTATATTTCTATTTGTCAATCTTTAATTCAGTTTAGTTATATATCTTAATTGATAAACATTTTACCAATTATATTAATTGCATAATTTATCAAAGCAGATTATTATAACTTTATATAGCAAATGTTCTTACAATCTTAGATAGGTTAAATGTTACCATTTCATTTATCTAATAAGGCTCCTCTAGATTTTTATGTTTCTTAAAACCTTAAGACAAAACATAAAAATCTTTCAACTTCTCTAATGGTGTTAGGACTCGTTTACCTTAGGATTCTGGCCTTGAGTTTGCTTACAAATCATAGCCCTAAAAAATGATGGATAATTCCTTATCAGTTGTATCATATACAACTCATAAGCCATGGTTTCTTGTCCTAATCTCATCTCAACCTTAAGTTTGCTCAACAAATCGAAAGAGATTATTCAATCATACCTACCACTTTGCGATTGCCTAAGTATGTTAGTCCATGAGTTGATGGTTTTGATGACAACAACCTTAGAATAAGATTATAAAATATAAATACTCACATTATAGTTTAGATATATATGAATATGCAGGATTTAACCATGTAGGTACCAAGAATGAAGACTGTACAGTATAGAGATTCAAGATATTAAGATTGAAGACTCATGAGTATCAAGATTATCAAGAATTCAAGATTTCAAGATAAGTATTGAGTCTAGAATTTTGTTAAAACTTCACAATAGCACTGAAATATTCACTCCATTTTTCTTTTGGGATGGAACCCATTTCTACCTTTTTAGTGGCTTACAAACCCACGAC
This sequence comes from Allium fistulosum, assembly GCA_030737815.1. NCBI lineage: Eukaryota > Viridiplantae > Streptophyta > Magnoliopsida > Asparagales > Amaryllidaceae > Allium > Allium fistulosum. Next base: position 1,297,311,731 of record CM060904.1, on the reverse strand, counting down.
AAGTAGCTTACAAACCTACGACAAGTGGCTTACAAACCCACGAACATCCTAGTATTGTACAAGTTCTCGAGTCCTGACGTGATGAGATATTCTGCAGGAAGAAGCTTGCAAAACTACTTCAAAATGTTTTTCTAAACAACTTCGGAATGATTTTCATAACTGCTTTTCAAAATGTTTTAGCCTCAAAAATTATCTTTTCAAATGATTTTCAAAAAGATGTTTTAGCCTTAAATATTCTTGTTTTTAAACTTCGTTTGTTTTAAACTATCTTTTAATTATAATATATTTATACTTAGATTTAAATATAAAATTATTGAGCTGTCAGGGATGTGAAAAGTTTGAAGCCAAAATCTAACTTTAGCAGTAATAACTGTATGAACCAATTCAATTCTACCAGCAAATGAGAGTAATTTAGAACTCCAGCCATTAAGTTTGTCTCTGATCTTTCCAACTAGTTCACCACATTCTCTGTCAGTAATGACATTAGTTGAGAGAGGGACCCCAAGCTACTTGACAGGAAGTAGACCCTCCTTGATTTGCAAAATCTCCAAAATTGCTGTTTTGGAAGTGCAATATTTGCTAAAATAGCATTTGGACTTTGTAGTATTTAACTCTAGACCCACATATAAATGCATTTGCTTGAAAATATGAATTAAACACTGAGCAGCAGTTGGGGTGGCTCTTACAGCAATAATCAAATCATCAGCATATATCAAATGATTGACAATAGGATCAAGTTTAAAAAGAGGTTGAACCAATGAGTTATTACAAGCTAATTCCATTTGTAATGAGAAATATTCCATGGCAACTGTAAATAGGTAGGGGGATAGGGGATCACCTTGTCTTAAACCCCTATTACTAGTTATGTAACCTTTAGGTGTACCATTAATGATAATGGAATATGTGGGGGTAGAGATGCATTCCTCAATAAGATTAATCAATGAAGTTGGGAAATCCATACATTGTAAAACATGAATGATAAATTGTCTGTTAATTTTGTCATAGGCCTTATGAAGGTCAATCTTTAGACACATCTTATCAGCTCCAGGTTTATTGAATTTCCTAATCAGTTCATGAGCTAGTAATGAATTCTCAGATATGTGTCTTCCTTTAATGAAAGCAGATTGACATTCAGATATTAGGTCAGGGAGAACCTTTGTAAGTCTATTACATATCACCTTACTGAGAATCTTATATAGCACATTACAACAAGCAATTGGCCTAAAGTCTTCAATCCTTGAAGGACTTTCCACCTTTGGTATTAGAGTGATAAATGTGTGGTTTAGTTCATGAAGAATTTTACCAGTATTAAAAGATTCCTGAATAGCTTCTAACAAGTGGTTTTTCAGGTGATGCCAATGGAGTTGATAGAATTTAGAGTTCCACCCATCTGGCACTGGGGAGGAATCAGTATGAATCGAGAATACAGCAGCTCTTACTTCCTCCTCAGTGACTGTCTCTTGCAGCTTCTGCCTGCCCACATCAGTTACAATTGCCCTGCAATTAATTTGAGGTAATGTTATCTTATTTTCACCATTATATAAATTTGTGAAATAAGAAATAGCTCCCTGTTCAAATTGAGCAATATCAGTAGCTAAGTCCCCTTGATCATTCATTGAATTAATAAGAGCATTACAGTTCCTCCTGAAAGACATCTTTGCATAAAAAAATTTAGTACAGTCATCCCCTTGAGTGAGCCATTTTTCCTTAGCCATTTGTTTTGCTTGTATTTCTTGTAGATGAAAGGCCTCTTTGAGTTGCTCCTGAGTAGAGAAATAATTAGAGAGTAGATTATCATTTAGAGGGTCTGCATCAAGTAGAATCTGCATCTTTTCACACTTCTGTTGTAGTTGACTTATAGTGTCCTGAGTTTTTGTTCTATCTCTGTGCCAACTTTTTAGTTTAATCTTTAGCTCCTTTAACATCATAACCATGGAGAACCAACTATTACCATCAGTTTTAGGGATTAACTTGAAATCAACAACATCAGCATAACCTTCAATTAAGTGCCAGTGATTACCATATCTGAAAGGCTTTCCTTTAGTAAAATTCATATGTTGATTAAATTGAATATGTAAAGGAGAGTGGTCACTGGTTGAACTCGGGAGAACAGAGATTTTCAAGTTAGGGATATTGGATAAGATTTTGTCATTAATAAGCACTCTATCAAGTCTACATGCAATTCTTTTGACTTCACCACTAAACCAAGTAAATTTCAGGCCCGAGTGGATTGCTTCAAAAAGGCCAGCTGCTACAATACATTTATTGAATTCCTCCGTTTGGGATAGTCTAAGGGTACTTCCTCCTCTTTTTTCATTTGTTTTTAGAACAGCATTGAAATCTCCCATGACCATCCAGTTATGACTAATATGCTTGGAAGTGTGTATTAAATAGGACCATAATTGTCTACGATGAGAAGCCCAATTATGTGCATAAACAAAAGTGCATATGAAACTCAAACCACCCACATTTGTACAATTAACAGTAATGAATTGTTCAGATTTATCTTTTATAGAAAGGTCCCATATGGATTTATGCCAAGTGATGAGGATACATAAAGTTAGTTATGATATACTTTCCAGACCAAAATCTGAAGGAGGAGTTGGACTTGTCAACCTCAAAGACCTACGGAAGACATATCAAGTTAAACATGGATGGAAAATTATAACCTCTAACACTCTCTGGGCTAGGTGGATGAGGAGTAGATATTTAAAAGGGAGTTTTTGGACTATGCATGAGGATATTAACTCATCTGGGGTTTGGAAATGCATTTTAAGGAGCAGAGACCTTTTGAAAACTTGCATCTCAAGGAAAATAGCAAATGGTAGGGATACTTATCTCTGGAGGGACCCTTGGATAAATGGTCATTCCCTTGCTGCCAAATATGGCTGGGGTATGGTTTCATGTATTGGAGAGTATGATGATCTTGTAGCATCCATTATCCAGCATAATAAATGGATTCCGGTTCAGAAAGGCCTCCATGTTATTGCTGAGGATGTTAAGTTTGTTCCTATCTATTCCTCTGAATCTAATGATACTTGGACATGGAACTACACTAAAGATGGTATTTTTACTACTAACAGTGCTTGGGAAGCCTCTGTACTAAGCATACTATCAGATTTTGGGCAGATCCTATATGGTCTCGATCTAACAACCCAAAGATGGTGTTCACGACTTTCAAAGCCATTAATTTAAGACTCCCCACGGCTGACAGACTTGCTAGATGGGGTATGGAAATCAACCTCAACTGTCAACTATGTAATTCCCACCCTGAATCTCACAATCATCTTTTTTTTGAATGCGAATACTCTACTCGTGTTTTAAGTCAAATTAAGAATAAAAATCAAGTCTTGCATGCAACTTATTCCCTAGAAGATGAATTAATTTACCTGAGTTCCCGCAAGAAAGAAGATTTGTTGACCCAACTGCAGCTTATTTGCCTCACAACTACTGTTTATCATCTCTGGAAAGAAAGGAATCGACGAGTCTTCCAGAGAACTGCTAAGAACCATCACCAGATTCAGATTGCAATTGAACAAGATGTTAGGATTCTTGTGAAAAGAATTAAAGGCAAGTTTTTTACCTGTGCGACAGAGCTGGAGAGAAGTATCCTTCAAGATTGGAAAGTGGATCCGCCATGATTCTTTGTCTCTGAGCTTTCGAAGTTGAGTTCTGAAGTAGATCCTACTTTTTAGCTTTCTGAGGGATATATGTTTTACTTTTGCCGGTTAGGCTTCATGTCTTTGTCTTTTTGTATCAAGACTTTGTAAGTTTGTTTCGGTCTTTGAGGCATCAATAAAATTTACCTTTTTCAAAAAAAAATATAAAATTATAGTAAAATTATATATATATTGTTCTCTATATTTATCTATGTATTTTATCAATAGTCAAGTATATTTATAAAGTTTAAAATAGTGTTAATATAAGATAAAGGTTATTTTCAAAGAAAATCAAAACATCAAATTTTCCTTTGGGATGTCGACATGCCCTAGTACCCCATGTCGACATAGTGTCAGTTAGATTCAAAAATTTGAATTTCAAAAGAAGTGTCTATTCGCCATAACCTTTCACGAATGGACATGACTGTTGTTCTTCTATAAATAGGGGTTAGTTTCAACGAATTTTATATCAGATTTTCTGGTTTTTCACTTCTCTTCTTCTTCCACATTTTCTTATTCAAAATCCTATCATCACTCTGCCGAAATTAACATTGAATCTAACTAGATTATCTCTGGTTTGATTCTCTATCACTATCTCACAAGATCCAAGTGCTATTCTGAGTTATAGGCTTCTTTGTAATCTATCTAGCGAGAAAAGGTGTGATTGTAGCCTTGGAAATCAATCAAGCGAGAAAAGGTTTGATTGTAGCCTTGGAAATCAATTGGGTGAACTTGTTGCCCCGGAAATCAAGTATCTCTACCCAGAGGATTGTGATTCTGGAGGGTGTACCTCGTAGCCTTGAAACCAAGGGTTGTAATTGTTGAATTGCTTTTGAAAGGAAATCCGTACTTAGTTGTGCGGGACTGGATGTAGGGTAACCCCGAACTAGTATAAAATCCGGTGTGTTCTTTCCTTTACTGCATTTATTTTATTTCTGCATCTGTGTTTGTTTCTATGATTATATCTGTGTCTGAATATTGCATACATTTGTGTTCAAATTAACATAAACTCAAAAAGATTTAGTAATTTCTTAAAAACACTATTCACCCCCCCTCTAGTGTTATTCCTAGCCTTAAGATCCATATTCCGCATTCCTCACATTTGGTATCAGAGCTTTGTTTTCAAAAGTTTCATAATCTGAATTTTGAAAAAGTTTTTTTAAATGGCTATTTTTGAAAGATCTGTTAAAACTAGTTTAGAATTGTTTAAACCATCATTGTTCCATGAGTCTGCATATGAATGCTATTCAAATTCTAGTTGTCTACCCAAATTTTATAATGTGCAGGAAAGATGCTTTATGGGTATTGAGGAATCAATCCACAATGGAAATTCTGTGCAGATCAAAAGGAATAATTGGATACTTGATAGTGGCTGCTCTAGACACATGACTGGTAATCCAGATATGCTGAATAATGTTATATACAAAGACGGAGGACTGGTTAACTTTGGAGACAACTCGAAAGGATACGTGATTGGCATCGGCAAAGTCGGTAACTCTGAAACTCCTATTATTACTAATGTTTTGCTAGTTAAGAATCCAAAACACAATCTGCTAAGTATAAGTCAACTATGTGATAAAGGATATAAAATTAAATTTGAAAAAGATAAATATCATATTGAAGATAATAACTCAACCATAATATTTGAGGGAACTAGGAAAAAGAATATTTATATTCTTAGTATGAAAGTTTCAAATGATAACCTATGTCTTTTGGCAAATACAAGTGACCCTTGGATTTGGCATAAGAGATTTGGACATTTGAATTTCAAACTCTTATCTAGACTATCAAAACATGATCTAGTAAGAGGTCTCCCTAAAATGAATTTTAAAGTAGATAGTTTATGTGATGCATGTCAATTAGGAAAACTTAGAAAAAGTTCCTTTAAATTAAAAGATATGATTTCAACTTCAAAACCCTTTGAGTTACTTCATCTTGATTTATTTGGTCCATCTCAAATTCTGTCAATAAATCATAGTAAATATGTTTTTGTAATTGTAGATGATTATTCTAGATTTACATGGACAATATTTTTGAAACATAAAAGTGATACTTTTGAATGTTTTAAAAACTTTACAAAAAGGATTCAAAATCAATTATCTTTAAAAATTATAACTATTCGTAGTGATCACGGTGGTGAATTTGAAAATGAAAAGTTTGAGGAATTCTGCAATAAGAATGGAATAACTCACAATTTCTCATTTCCAAGAACTCCACAACAAAATGGAGTAGTTGAACGTAAAAATAGAACGATTCAAGAGTGTGCGAGAACTATGCTTTCAGATAGTAATTTACCAAAACACTTTTGGGCAGAAGCTGTTGCTACCGCCTGTTATATTTTGAATAGAATTTTAATTAGACCTTTAACTGATAAGACACCTTATGAACTTCTTAATGGAAAGAAACCTAAGGTATCATACTTTAGAATTTTTGGAAGTAAATGTTTTATTTTAAATACAAAAGATAATTTGGATAAATTTGATCCTAAATCCGACAAAGGAATCTTTATCGGATATTCTAATAGAAGTAAAGCTTATAGGGTTTTTAATTTGAGATCTAACACCATCGAAGAAACAATACATGTTTCGTTTGATGAAAATTTAAAAGATTTTGAAATTACAAATGATGAAGAAGATTTAATCACTCAAAACCAAGAGTCAACTGAAACTAATAATGAATTAAATCATCCTAATAAAAGGATTTAACTTTTAAAAGATCACCCTATAGAAAATATACTTGGAGATATGCAATCTGTTGTTAAAACTAGAAACCAACTAAGTCAAATGAGTAATGAAGCTTTTATATCAACTATAGAACCCAAAAATCCAGAAGAAGCATCAACTGATGATTCATGGATTTTGGCTATGCAAGAAGAATTAAATCAATCCACTAGAAATGATGTTTGGGAACTCGTTCCTAGACCTGAAAATAAAACATTAATTGGAACTAAATGGGTTTATAAAAATAAAATGAATGAACAAGGAGAGGTTGTTAGAAATAAAGCCCGGTTAGTCGCTCAAGGTTATTGTCAAGAAGAAGGAATAGATTTTGATGAAACCTTTGCCCCCATAGCAAGATTAGAAGCCATTAGGATTCTACTTGCTTTCGCAAATCATAATAATTTCAAATTATTTCAAATGGATGTTAAAAGTGCATTTTTAAATGGATTTGTAAAAGAAGAAGTATATGTTGAACAACCACCACTTTTTGAAGATGAAAATTTACCAAACCATGTGTACAAACTTAAGAAAGCTTTATATGGTCTAAAACAAGCTCCTAGAGCCTGGTATGATAGACTAAGATCTTATTTATTACAATCAAATTTTGAAATTGGTAAAATAGATAATACTCTTTTTATTAAAAGAAATAAAAGTGATATTCAACTAGTTCAAGTATACGTAGATGATATCATTTTTGGTTCAACTAACTTCGAAATGAATAAAGAATTTTCTGAAATAATGAAAAAAGAGTTTGAGATGAGTCATATGGGTGAATTAAACTTTTTTTTAGGATTACAAATAAAACAACTAGATAATGGTATCTTTATTAGTCAAGAAAAATATGCTAAAGACCTAGTTAGTAAATTTGGTTTGACTACTGCGAGTGGAAAACCCACTCCCATGGCAACCAATGAGCACCTTAGTAAAGAAGATCTCTCGAAAGATGTAGATCAAAAATTATATAGAGGAATGATTGGATCACTACTCTATATCACTGCGAGTAGACCTGATATCATGCATAGTGTCTGTCTCTGTGCAAGGTATCAATCCCAACCTAAAGAAACTCACTTAAAAGCTGTAAAACATATTATAAGATATGTCAAACACACCTTTGATTAAGGCTTATTTTATCCTAAAAATGATTCGTTTGACTTAATATCTTACTGTGATGCTGATTATGCTAGTTGTAAATCAGACGGAAAAAGTACAAGTGGAACTTGTCACTTTTTAGGGCATTCTTTGATTTCCTGGTTTAGTAAAAAGCAAAACACAGTTTCTCTATCAACAACTGAAGCAGAGTATATTTCTGCTGCTTTGGCTTGTTCTTAAGTAATATATATGCAACAAACTATTAAAGATTTTGGTTTAAATATCTCAAAATCACCAATTTATTGTGATAATACTAGTGCAATAAATTTATCCAAAAATACTACTCAACATGCTCGAACTAATCATATTAATATCAAACACCATTTTCTCAGAGATAATATAAGTAGAGAAGTAATTACTCTCGACTATTTCAATTCTGAAAATCAAATTGCTGATATCTTAACAAAACCCTTAAATGAATCTTCATTTACTAAATTAAGAAGAGAATTAGGTATTTGTTCATTAACTGAAATATAAAATATAAATAACAAGTATAATTAAAAATTAATTCAAAATAAATTAAATAGGCAAAAATTCAAGAACCATGTCGACATACCCCCTAGACCCATGTCGACATATAACGTTTTTTAAAATTTTAAATTTTTTCCCACCAAAATTCAAATAAGTGGTTATAAATTTCTCCTATTTTGAAATTTTCTTCATTCTCTCTGTTCTCCTTCTGTTCTATTTTCTGAAATCAATTTATCACTGGCCTCCTCTTCCAAATCAAACTTAAAATCAACTTTTTCGTTCCCATCGCCTACTTCTGGTCCGTTTCAACAATCAACGCTCGCTCGTGTAACGAAAATGAAGGATTCTCTGAAAGATACCCTTCAGTTAATGACTGAAATCCAAGTGATACAACTTCGAATGGCCAAAGAACAAGAGAGGCAAGGCAAAATCCTTAGGAATTTGCAAAAATTTCTTATGGATAATCATGCTAACCCAATCTTGATTGACGAGGACTCTTCAAGAGATCATGAACATGAGGAAAGTGAAGAAGAAGAAGAAGAACCAATGGAAGAAGAGCATGCGGAAGACAACGACAAAGTCGTTTGCGTTGGCGAAGTGTGCTTTGACAAAGATGGAAATCTTGTCGAACAACGTGGAAATTTCGGTTTCCACTATCCAAATTGTTCGGTTCATAGATCTCCTATGTTCAAAGACACACATTAGTTTCTTCTCTTTCTTTTCTATTTGTTATTTGTTTTTTTTCGATCTCTACGAAAATGTAAATATAAACAAATATATAATTAATAAATAATGTGTGTTCTTATATATGTTCTATTAAAAGTATTATTATATAGATTCTTAGTAAGGAGAGTTTGTAATTTAGGACTAAGTTTTAGGTTTACAAGTAAGTATTGATGATAACACTATCATCATATAGGATATTAGACTAAGAGTTATATAGTTTGGAGTTAGTTTGTTTTTGTTGATCACAAAGGGGGAGAAATATAAAATAGGGTAGTTAGGCATAGATTAAGGGGGAGTTATTAGATTTAGGGGGAGTCAATAGAAGATAGAAGTAATATTTTATAAACAAAGGTTGTCATCATCAAAAAGGGGGAGATTGTTAGTCCATGAGTTGATGGTTTTGATGACAACAACCTTAGAATAAGATTATAAAATATAAATACTCACATTATAGTTTAGATATATATGTATATGCAGGATTTAACCATGTAGGTACCAAGAATGAAGACTGTACAGTATAGAGATTCAAGATATCAAGATTGAAGACTCATGAGTATCAAGATTTCAAGATAAGTATTGAGTCTAGAATTTTGTTAAAACTTCACAATAGCACTGAAATCTTCACTCCATTTTTCTTTTGGGATGGAACCCATTTCTACCTTTTTAGTGGCTTGCAAACCCACGACAAGTAGCTTACAAACCTACGACAAGTGGCTTACAAACCCACGAACATCCTAGTATTGTACAAGTTCTCAAGTCCTGACATGATGAGATATTCTGCAGGAAGAAGCTTGCAAAACTACTTCAAAATGTTTTTCAAAACAACTTCAGAATGACTTTCAAAACTGCTTTTCAAAATGTTTTAGCCTTAAAAATTATCTTTTCAAATGATTTTCAAAAAGATGTTTTAGCCTTAAATATTCTTGTTTTTAAACTTCGTTTGTTTTAAACTATCTTTTAATTATAATATATTTATACTTAGATTTAAATATAAAATTATAGTAAAATTATATATATATTGTTCTCTATATTTATCTATGTATTTTATCAATAGTCAAGTATATTTATAAAGTTTAAAATAGTGTTAATATAAGATAAAGGTTATTTTCAAAGAAAATCAAAACATCAAATTTTCCTTTGGGATGTCGACATGCCCTAGTACCCCATGTCGACATAGTGTCAGTTAGATTCAAAAATTTGAATTTCAAAAGAAGTGTCTATTTGCCATAACCTTTCACGAATGGACATGACTGTTGTTCTTCTATAAATAGGGGTTAGTTTCAACGAATTTTATATCAGATTTTCTGGTTTTTCACTTCTCTTCTTCTTCCACATTTTCTTATTCAAAATCCTATCATCACTCTGCCGAAATTAACATTGAATCTAACTAGATTATCTCTGGTTTGATTCTCTATCACTATCTCAACAAGATCCAGGTGCTATTCTGAGTTATAGGCTTCTTTGTAATCTATCTAGCGATAAAAGGTGTGATTGTAGCCTTGGAAATCAATCAAGCGAGAAAAGGTTTGATTGTAGCCTTGGAAATCAATTGGGTGAACTTGTTGCCCGGGAAATCAAGTATCTCTACCCAGAGGATTGTGATTCTGGAGGGTGTACCTCGTAGCCTTGAAACCGAGGGTTGTAATTGTTGAATTTCTTTTGAAAGGAAATCCATACTTAGTTGTGCGGGACTGGATGTAGGGTAACCCCGAACCAATATAAAATCCGGTGTGTTCTTTCCTTTACTACATTTATTTTATTTCTGCATATGTGTTTGTTTCTGTGATTATATCTGTGTCTGAATATTGCATACATTTGTGTTCAAATTAACATAAACTCAAAAGGATTTAGTAGTTTCTTAAAAACACTATTCACCCCCCTCTAGTGTTATTCCTAGCCTTAAGATCCATATTCCGCATTCCTCACAAAGTATAGTATATGTTCCTTGAGTTTGCTTAATAAATACATATAGTTATCTTACGTTATATGTTTAATATATTAATAATACTACACATAACATCTCTAGCTTGTGTTTGCTCACCAACCAAAGAGTATGCAAGTAATTTATTAACATATAAATGGTAGAGGACAACTTTATATTAAAGATTCATCACCTTTAATATATTTAATTAAGTGACATTGGCTTATGGAATAATGCATTTCTTATGAAATACCCTCACGATTCAAGTGTAAAACACATCAGAAATCACGGTTTATATACTATACGTATGTATTTATCCTATATGTCTTATTTGGGTTTCTTTCCTATTCCACTTGATTTTATACATTCATATTATATAAGTTTTGATTATTATATAACCTTTATAATTTAATTAACTTGTAAATAGTCTTATGCATAACATTACCTTAATTAAATCTTATTATTTAACATTTTAATTAATTTAATATTATTCAAGTAAACATTTTTAATTTAATGTATGTACCATAACATGTATGATTATACACATATATCTTTATATAAATATACATATTTTATAATTTGTTAATTAACTTTTGATTAACTTATTTAATTAAACAATTTTAATTAAATATTAATTTTGAAAATTTCTTGTGTGTGTGTATGTACTTATACCATCTTAAACAATTCAAGATAATGTAACATATATCATTATATAGTATACATGTATATACTATAACTAATTAACTATTTAATTAATTTATTAATCTTATTGACAATTATTAAAAATTTGAAATATGTTTATTATATCTTCAAACCACCTTCAAAAACTATTTTATAACATTTATAATATACAGAGTTTTCAAAACAAATTGTGAAGTTCACATTATAATATTTATAATGTAATTCTTCTTTAATTTAACTTTTAAATTTAAAATCTTATTTTAATTTTAAAATGGTTTTGAAAGTCATAATATAATGTTTATAATGTGTTTCTTATTTTAAATTTTAAATATTTAAATTTTAAAAATAATATTTTCAAAATTAGCCCAATGCCCAATTCAAGTTGGGCATTTTCTATTAGGTACAACCTTTGGGCTCACTTCACCATTCAAACCATGTCGATAGTTGGAAGGGTGGAGTACTTGATTACCCAAACCCAAGCCTAGACACTAATTTTCTAAATACCCTACTAAATTGGCAAGCTTAATTAGTTAGCCCTAACATGATTAATTTAGACCACATAGGCTATATTCCCTAATACTATTGAAAAACCTCGTCGAGCGCCCAGTGGATAAAATTGGTGAATTTCTATTTTCTTACCATTTTGGATCTTATTAAGCCTATGAAGCCAAAATTCATTTAAATCTTATCTAAATTAATTTAAATAAAATATATTATTTGATTTGTTGATAAGGTTTTATTTTGATGTTGTACTTGTATTATACAATATAGACATGTGTATCATATACACATGCATGTGCATGTGCAACACATACAGTGTATATTTTTTAACATGTCTGTATTTAGATATTTGGATTTACACCACAATGAACATGTTAGCCCATATATATACGTATGTGGTGTCTACTATATATATATAGTGTGTTTGTGTATTCAACGTAACATCAAATTATACTTATAATATATATATGGTTATAAATATTATTATTAATATTCATACATATGTAAAGCTTATAAATATCAATATATAAGTTTGAATTCAAATTTAAAATTCAAATTTCAAAATTCAAATCTAGATATAGATGTTAAATATCTTATGGTTTCAAATTTTCAACTTTTGATTTTACATATATTTATACTTAAAATATATTAGATAAATGTATTTATGAAATTGTACATATACATATATAGCTAAAAAAATTCTTTTAAAAATAGATAAATTATATATGTGTATATTTATAAACACAAATTATTATTTTGAAATGTACACAATAATACATTATAATTAAGTATGTAATAGATGAATATATATATAATATAATATATATATATATGCACTCACACACGTATGTATGTATGTATATATATAATATAACTTTGTCAAAATCAATTTTTTTAATTAATTTCTACACGGAAATTAAAAAATATTTTTAAAACAAATCATACTATACAATACACATGATTTTGTGCATATCAAAGTTTGCAAACATATATAACATATTTACAAGTTAAGGTTAATTACTTAAACTAAAATACAAATATATAATTCGAATATATATATATATTATAATTTTCCTTTTATTAAATGGAACACATATGTTCATAATTTGATCATAGGATCACATATTACATATAGGTTTTTGTTTAATTTAAAATCAAGTTCTGTTTAAAACCAGGTTAAGTAAATTTCCAATTCCAAATAAACAACAAACTATATATATATATATATATATATATATATCATGGCGACAACACATAAATATAAGGATTTGTGATAAAGATTGTTCTGACTACAAATGAATCATATGATGAACATGTTTATATCTATATAAATTGTAGAGAAAAATACCTTTCTATTTCCTAGAGAATACACCACTCCACTTGATCTCTATTGAAATTCTTTCAAAAGGCGCTACCCGATTGACAGAGCTACACACTGTCTTCTAGATTTTATTTAAATTTGTGTTTTGCTTGCTTGAATAATGGAGGAGGAGGAGTGGTTTTCGGCTAGAGATAGAGAAGGGGAATGGTGGCTAAAACCCTAGAGAAAAAGCTAGATAAAAGAATGGTTGAAGGTGGTTAAATAGAACAGGAAAGAAGGGTTTAAAGATGGAAGCGTGTCTTCTCTTTCTTTTACCATTTCACGCCCCTTTTGGAGTCAAATTCCAAGTTTTCCTCTCCAAGTAATGGTCGGCCACACATCAGCCCCTATATGGGCCTCACTCTACTTCAAGCCAGATTAAAATTTTACATTTAAATCAAATTTAAACGTACATCGATATCGTATATCGATAAATGTGCATACGACTTTTATGTACGCACTATTTTCAATATATACAAACACAGATCGAATAAAAAATTTATAATCAATATTTCATAACTATTAATTAATTTATAATTTATAACAAATATAATTTAATTAAATCAGGTGGTAGATAGAATATTAAGCATTTTTGTTGTGTGACCCTTAAGTGTAAATTCGATCAGCGTTTAGTATCGAACAATTTGAATCTTAATGTTCACACATCACCTTATTTGGTGTTATGACATTGTGGCCAAATTATTGCTTATATAGCTTCGGTAAAATCCAATTTTACATATTTTAAATGTTACCGAAGAGTGACAACTATTCATACCAGTTCTCTTTGCCAAACTATGTTACATTAAGGCTTACGGAATTTGGTAATGGTCAAAATTCAAATATCATCCACATTCAACTTTATAGTCCAAACAGAAAGTCCTTGGTTCAATAATAACAATTATTATTAACCATACTGCTCTGGCCAGAAACTTTGACCTTGAGGTGACTTAAGTTGATCTCGTGATACTAACCCTATATAACTGAAGAGACAAATTCTCACTTGAATAGCATTTCACTTCAAATTCTTCCACTTGACCTACCTATAGTCGTTCGATGGATGTCATACTATGATTTAACTATAATCAAAGCGTAGTTTCCACATTGAAGCTCGGCAGAATTCTCAATTTGAGGGAATTGTGTAATATTTTCACATCGATATTTTCTATTTGACCTTAGTTATATTAGCCAATAGAAAATTATCGAGCGACTCAATCCATATTTATCCAATAACTATCAGTACGTAACCTCATGGTGCCTCCAGTGAAACAACCCGCAAATTTATCACTTCGATAAATTATATTTATTTTTAAATTTAATCAAATAAAAGGTCGATAATACAAATAATATTGTTTTAAGTGATAATAAGTAATAGTAATCTTGTTTTGAATAGATATTTACAAAAATATTTTCCTCGAAATTTAAATCGATAAAATGGTCGAAAACTGTTTTATCGATAACCAGTTCTATAATCATAAAATCTCACGCATGGAGCTGGATACATACATTTATTTTTATAATTGAACAAGAATATGAAATAAAATTAATTATTTTATTTTTGGAAATTAAATGTATTTATGACATTGTTAATAATGCCCTTAAATATAATAATTGATTTATTAAATTTAATTAAGATTTAATGATTTATATATTTATTTTAATTATTCAAATAATAATTTTAAATGATGATAATTCATTTTGAATAGTTATAAAGTGATAATTACTCATTTATAATAGATATATATTTGATATGAAAATATATGAAAAAAATCAATATCGCTTTATTAGGTATAATAGCAATTTCTATAAATAATTGTTAATATTAATTTATATGGTTTTATAAATGAAATGTGATCATTTCGATTAATTATAAATGATTATAAATTTTTTCAAATTTAGTTTACATATGTATGTAATTTAAAATAAAAGTGAAAATGTGACCGGGAATCGTTTTCCCTATTTTCAACGGTTTGACGAACGAAGGTTATTTTAGATTGTTGCAACCTTGTGTTTATGTCATGTGCACATATACAACATACACATACATATCCTAACATGTACATAAACATACATATATAAATATATTTAAGTATATAAATATACTATAAAAATATATAAGATATTTTAAGTTTCCTTACTTCTTAAGCATACAAAGTCAACATATGCATACCCTAAGGTGATGGAAGTGATGGACACATGGGAAAGAGGGTTGTAGCCGTGCATTGGGGGGAGATGTGATGATGATGGTGCATGTGTGATGATGGTGATGAAGATGATGATGTATGCATAGATATTTTTGCTCTCTTCTTTGCCTATAAATACACTACTCTCTTTCATAATTCCTAAGCAATTTTCTACTTCTTCTTCCTCTTCTTTTCAAGCTCTAATGGCCTCTCTAATGGCATCTTATTCATAGAAAAAAAATATAGTAAAGTTTGGGAAAAATGTTGAGAATAGAAGAAAAAAAATATGTACAATAGTTTATAATATCAATCCACTTCAAAACTAGTTCAAATCACCTCCATATCACCACTCAAACCCATGACCACAACCCACCAC
Source organism: Allium fistulosum (assembly GCA_030737815.1). NCBI lineage: Eukaryota > Viridiplantae > Streptophyta > Magnoliopsida > Asparagales > Amaryllidaceae > Allium > Allium fistulosum. The sequence continues at coordinate 1,297,295,987 of CM060904.1, read as the reverse complement.
CACCATGGTTGAGCCCTTCCACCTCTTCCAAGCTTGGCCGTGCACATCTAAGGGTCTTAGGATCGATTCATATGTTCCGGTGCGATGGTAGCGGAGCTATAGCCGATTTAAAGTTCGATCGTTCGATTCCAAGGTGAGAAACTCTTACTTATATTATATTTTTGGATGATGACATGATGTTTGAAATGGATGTTTAATTTGCTTTGATCATCAAGTTTGATTGTTTAATGTTGTTGTTGAATATATATGCAAGTCACGGAAATACACATCGATAAGCACAAAGGAAATAACTTTCCTCTATTTTAGTGAATTGGTGTATATGGAATGCTAAACATCTTTAAAATGGTTTAATAATGATTATAAAATGTTTTATAAACATATGAAAGAGTTTTGGCGAAGTTTGAAAAGTTATTGAAAATTTAGTTAAAAATAAGCGCGTCGTGTAACGGCAGTTCACGATCTCACACCATAAAAGCCAAACGAGTATATAGAATGGAATTTAGCTTAGAATTCTTCAAGATAAGAATTTTCTGAATTATTATATCCATATTTTTCAAACAGTGAAAGAAAATTGAGATTTTGATAAGTAGATTTTGAAATATGAATAAAACAAGTTTTTTGAAAAATCGCGGTTTTGTAGTTCGGAACCCATAATAGGATTTCTTTCAAAAATTATATTTTAAAATTTTTCAAAAATATATAATAAATTATAAAAATCTTTTAAAATAGCTTAAAAAAGATTTGAATTGAAAAATATTAATTTTCAGATTTTAAGCACTTTCCGCAGCACTTTTCTACTGCCGTTTTAACAACTTTAGAAATGAAGTTTTTAAACTTAAGGATTCTTTTCCAAACCTTTTATAAATGTTTTAAAATGAATAATTAAGTGTTTTAATGATGATTTGGAAGTATTCTAGTTTATTTAAAATAATTTAAATAAATGATTTAAAGTAAGGCTATTACAAATTAAGTGATCTAATCTTAGCTCTAAAAGCCGACGAGTAGACTTGATTTTTCTATTCGTGAGATTCAGATGTGAGATGCTTAAACTAAGGAGATTTTTAAGAGCAACCAGTGCCCAGGCTCACCTGGCCTCTTTCTTGAGCGAGGGATAGATAAGGTCGAAATGTCGGAAACGAGTTAAGTATAAAAGATTTAAATTTTCCAAATTTAAACTAAATACAAATTTGATTTTATAGAGATGGTCTTCTTACACCCGGTGTTAAAGCCCGGAGAGGGAACTCGTACTATTCATGGAATTGAAAAGGTGATTTCGCTATTATTCCACCCATAGTATTTGTTGAATATGGGAATTGATATTGAGTAGAATTAGATTATTTCTATAGATTCTGCTCATTTAATATTTACTGATTTTGGATTAACATCCTAGATAACATGGTTTGAACGAAATTAAAATTATGAGTTTTGAATTAAGAAATCTTTGTTAAGATTTAAATGAAATGATTTGGAAATGTTTTCCTAAGTGAAAAATGCAATGATTTAGAATTATTCCAAGATTTAAAAAGGTTTTAAGTAATCAATGGATTTGATAAGAGAGGTTTAATGATTCCGTATATACTAGAAAGAAGTGTTTTAAAGTTATATATCTCTAAAAGATATTTTTGTAAAAGGAATGAGATAATCAAATATTATCCACCTATCTACTTGACCTTTTTAATCGATGATTGGATTCGAAGGAACCGAGGTCGGATTTGGGTAATTCCTATCCGAAGACCACTTCGAACCAATTTACGTATTTGAAGTGAAAATATGTATATGATTTGGAAGATGGAATTTAGGACTGCTTGTCACTAACCCTCAGGGGAAATTTCCCATATCATATTATGTGGTAGTAGTTCTTCATTTAAGATCTACGGTGTGAGGACTTCTCGCTACTAATCCTAGGGGTAACTCCCGACAAGATGTGGCAGGAGAGTTCCTTCGGGTTTTTTAGTCCCGGAACGAACTTATATGACGAATGTCTGACGTTGCATTTCTAGTTTCATAAATTGATCTCTATGAACGTATTATCTATTTGGTGGCGGAGAAGGCAACTTCTCTTAGCTTAACACCCTTTCCTGATACATACTAGCTCAGGAGTTATATGTTTGTAGAAATCAGTTGTGTGATTATGGAAAGGCAGTATGGCGTTCAAAGAGGAAAGATGATGGGCTATAAGAAAGGTAATCGTTACCTCAAGCCTCACACCTGGAAATGACCGAAACAAGGTAGATGCAGCAAGGCTATGTGGTTCACAACCATTAGAGTATGATCATTCTCTTCTAGATATATTTATTCCTGCTATGACGTCAGATATTTAATTAATGTGGTGTATGCGAAGAGAGCTTTCAGATAGGTCAGTAACGACCGAGGTGATGACATATTCGATACTATCTAGTTAGAGGTTGGCCGGTCTTGCGTTGGTAGAGGACCATCAGTTGGGCCTCAATACATTCCTCTAGAGATGTACTGCCGGAAGATAGTCCCTTCACCTGGTCATTTTATGGAAATCCATTCTCCAATAAGTGCCTGCCATTTGTTTGTAGAACCCACGTTTGTGGCTAGTATGCTGGAATTTAATAATGTAACAATTTTGGCTAAGATTAATAAGTTTACTTGCAAATGTTTTCAAAGAAATTTCATTAAAAATAATATCCCTTATTTTTACGTAATAAAGATTTGGTTATCATAAGGTAAAAACCCATTACGTGTTTATGTGCGGTGTGGTCTTATGAGATACCTTTTTGTTTTAAAAATGCGTATTTTTGAGTTCTCACACCAGTCCCCTGACTGACCCAGAGTTTTTTTTCTTTTCCTTAAACACTGGGTGCCCTAATTTTCCCGGACAGCCTAGTAGTCAGGTTTAGTTTAGAAGAAATATGGATGGAGCTCGAAGCATAGAGTTAGAAGTTTCTCTTGAAGATTATTATCTGTTTCCACCACACTCATGTAATATTGTATTCTGCATTTCTAAGGCAGAAATTTATAACTGTCCATGTTTAACTATGATAAATGTATTTAAATTTCCGTTGTAAAGATTATTTGTTGAAATAATATATGTTATTCCATTCATGTGAGATTTTGTTCTGTCTTTATTTTCTTTTCTACTCTTAATGATCCGCCTTTTCGTTCAATTCGAGTTTGACATGTGTGGTTTATTGTAACCTCAAAGGGTATGAAAAACTGGGTCATTACATTTGGTATCAGATCGCAAGGTTAAATGAGAACCTTGGCTTTGGTGGGGTAAAGTTTCATCAGATATAGGGTTAGTAATACCCTAGGATAAGTAACTCATTAGAGATAGGGTTCGAAACACTCTAGAATGAGTTTAAGATATTATATATGAGCGCGTATTTGTTAAATATATATACAAATGATTTTTATTTTGAAAATTTGTAAACGAAATAATTTTATCTAGGATTATATTTTGAATCTAAAGAATATTTTTCAAATAATATTGTTATTTGTTTAAGAAAATGATAATACTCAATTATTATAATTAATTGATGGGTTGTTTAATTTAAAAGTTTAAATACGAACACCTTGTGAATTCAGTTTCACAATTTGACTATGGGGTATTCAATAAATAAGAATGTTAGTTTAAGATTAAAGGAATTTATTTAAGATAAATAAGTCTTATGAATATGTTTTATATAAGTGATTTATAAACTGGATATATAAAACATGCTTTATAAAGGAATTTTTGAGAATTTAAATTCCGGTATTTTTGAAAGGAATTTCAAATGATTTTTGGAAAACGAATAATAATAGTATTATTTCTAAAATGGGACTTTGAAAACGAAAAACTATCTTATGATTAATTAATCGAGTGGCTTAAAAGTAATTAAAAATGGGCAGGAGATGTGTTCGGATGGTAAAAGCTTCTCTTAAGTATTTCCCTTTTTGTTAAGGAAATATGCGATACTATTGGTAATACCCAGTTCCTTAGTATCATTTTTAAGTTACTCGATTAATTGAATTTTCTGAAATTAAAAAGGATAATGTGAATCATTAATTGATAAATTAATTGATAATTGTCAATTTATCAAAGTGTATCATCTTAATTGATAAGCATGTGTATGCTTTGATCTTTAAAATAAATATTTAAAGTTATTAATGAAATGGTTTCTGGTTTGTAGTAAACGATGTTTTAGCAACAATTGTTTTAAAAACTTTGAATGACACTAGAAGAAATTTTATGGGTATATTTAGATCTTTAATAATGTGATTTTAAAGATAATAAAAAGTATTGGAGTCTTTTATAAAAAGATAGAAAATATTATAATTAACATATTATAAAAAAAGAAGTTCATTATAACAATGTTTTGGTAATAATTGTTTTAATCTCTTTGACTGTATTTTAAAGGCAAGAAGAAAAAAACTTGTTAACTATACTCATAACATTTGAATAACTATATGAATACTTTTAAGTATTAAAACTTGTATATGTAAAGGGAATATATATATAAAAGAGTGTTAATTGATAAAGAAAAGTTTTAACTAATAAAGGAAGTTTTCACATTTGATATTGGTTAAAGAAATTTATGGTGATTTATCAATTTAATGAATTATTTTTAAAATGAGTTTTAAAAAACCATTAGATATGTTTAGAAATGTATTATAGTAAAAAGATATTTATCTTTTGAAGAGATGTGTTTTTAAGTAGAAATATTTGGAAATAAAAATGTAAAATGGTTATGTATAAAGAAGTATCTTTATAAAAGTTGGAATAAAGAATGAAAGTTTTATGAAATGTTTTCATTAAAAATTTTGAAAGATTATTAAATTCATGTCAAGTATGTGGATTATTTCATCACATAATTTGATCTAAGATTCGAGTACAAAGTTTGGAGGTGTTTATACCGGTCCGTAAAGTAATTTATCACTCAATTCTTGACGACGAACATTGATGAGGATTTGTGGTTGGATACTTGATTTTTCTATCATAGTTGAGAGCTATGAAAGGAAAACTAAAATTCTGATTGGAAAGCCTGGTCAGGGTCGGCACTAAAGGATCGGGGATCGATACTAGTTCGAAAGTAAAGTTGTGGATTCGAATAGTAGATCGAATTAGATATTGCATATGCGTGATCTATATCCATCATACAAATGTAAGTTTAAAAATAAATATTTTGGGCAAACCTTTGGGTTTTTATTTTGGGTAATTTCGGGGACGAAATTCATTTAAGGGGGAAGTCTGTAACGACCTGCAAATTTATCACTTTGATAAATTATATATTTTTTTAAATTTATTCAAATAAAAGGTCAATAGTACAAATAATATTGTTTTGAGTGATAATAAGTAATAGTGATCTTATTTTGAATAGATATTTATAGAAATATTTTCCTCCAAATTTAAATCGATAAAATGGCCAAAAACTGTTTTATCGATAACTAGTTCTATAATCGTAAAACATCGCGCGTAGAGGTGGATACAAACACTTAGTTTTATAATCGAACAAGAATATGAAATAAAATTAATTATTTTATTTTTGGAAATTAAATGTATTTATGGCATTATTAATAATGCCCTTAAATATAAAAATTGATTTATTAAATTTAATTGAGATTTAATGATTTAATTTAATTATTAAAATAATAATTTTAAATGATGATAATTCAGTTTGAATGGTTATAAAGCGATAATAAGTCATATGTAATATATATATATATATTTGATTTGAAAATATTAAAAAAAAATCGATATCGCTTTATCAAGTGTAATAGCAATTATTGTAAATAATTGTTAATATTAATTTATCTGGTTTTATAAATGAAATGTGATCATTTTAATTAATTAAAAATGATTAGAAATTTATTTTCAAATTTTGTTTACATATATATGTAATTTAAAATATAAGTGAACATGTGACCAGGAATCAGTTTTCGATTTTCAACGGTTTGACGAACGAAAGTTGTTTTAAATCATTGCAACCTTTTTTTATGTCATGTGCACATATACAACATACACATACATATCCTAACATGCACATAATAACATATATAAATATATTTAAGTATATAAATATAATATAAAAATATATAAGATATTTTAAGTTTCCTAACTTCTCAAGCATACAAAAGTCAACATATGCATACCCTAAAGTGATGGAAGTGATGGGCACATGGAAGAGAGGGTTGTAGCCGTGCATTGGGGGGAGATCTGATGATGATGGTGCATGTGATGGTGATAAAGATGATGACGTATGCATAAATATTTTTGCTCTCTTCTTTGCCTATAAATACACTACCCTCTTTCATAAATTCCTAAACCATTTTCTACTTCTTCTTCCTTTTCTTTTCAAGCTCTAATGGCTTCTTATTCATAAAACAAATATAGTAAAGTTAGGGGAAGATGTTGAGAAAAAAAGAAAAAAATACAATAGTTTATAATATCAATCCACGTCAAATCTAGTTCAAATCACCTCATTATCACCACTCAAACCCACGGCCACAACCCACCAGCACCATGGCCGAGCCCTTCCACCTCTTCCAAGCTAGGCCATGCACATCTAGGGGTCTTAGGATTGATTACATAGGCTCTGGTGCGATGGTAGCAGAGCTATAGCGGATTTATATTTAGAACGTTCGAATCCAAGGTGAGAAACTCTTACTTATATTTTATTTTAGGATGATGATATGATATTTGAAATGGATGTTTAATATGCTTTTGATCATCAAGTTTGGTTGTTTGATGTTGTTGTTGAATATATACGCAAGTCACGAAAATACATGTCGAAAAGCACAAAGGAAATCACTTTCCTCTATTTTAATGAATTGGTGTATATATATGGAATGTTAAACCTCTTTAAAACGGTTAATAATGAGTTTGAAATGTTTTATAAACATATGCAAGACTTTTGGTGTAGTTTGAAAAGTTATTGAAAATTTAGTCAAATATAAGCGCGTCGCGTAACGGCAGTTTGCGATTTCGCGCCATAAAAGTCAAACGAGTATATAGAATGGAATTTAGCTCGGAATTCTTCGAGATAAGAATTTTCCAATTTATTATATCCATTGTTTTCAAACAAAGAAAGAAAATCTAGATTTCGATAAGTAGATTTTGAAATATGAATAAATCAAGTGTTTGGAAAAATCGTGGTTTTGCATTTCGGAATCCATAATAGGATTTCTTTGAAAATGATATTTTAAAGGTGTTTAAAAATATAGAATAAATTCTAAAAATCTTTCAAAATATTTTAAAAGAGATTTGAATTAAAAAATATGAATTTTCAAATATTGGAAAAGTGGTTATAAATCGAATCAGCTTTTAAGCAGTTTCAGCATCACTTTTCTGCTGCCGTTTTAACAACTTTTAAAATGAAGTTTTTAAACTTAACGATTCTTTTCCAAATCTTTTATAAATGTTTTCAAATGAATAATTAAGTGTTTTAATGATGATTTGGAAGTTTTATAGTTCATTTAAAAGAATTTCAATAAACGATTTAAAGAAAAGCTATTACAAATTAATTGATTTAATCTTGGCTCTAAATGCTGACGAGTAGACTTGATTTTTCTGTTCGTGAGATCCAAATGTGAGGTGCTTTAACTAAGGAGATTTTTAGAGCAACCATTTCCTTGGCTCACCTGGCCTCTTCCCTGGGCGAGGGATAGATAAGGTCGAAATGTCGGAAACGAGTTAAGTATAAAAGATTTAAATTTTCCAAATTTAAATTAAATACAACTTTGATCTTATAGAGATGGTCTTCTTACACTTGGTGTAACGACCCTGAATTTTTGACATTTGAAATTTGAATATTTAATTGATTTTAAATATTTGAATGTTAGTTTAATTTGAATTTCAAAAATAGCGTTCCGGGGCACAGTCTTGGAATTCGACGAAACCAGTTTCATTGGGTCCGTAATATTGAATTATTATCGGATTTCAAATTTTGTATTTTTCGGAGTTGTTATGAGAGCACACGGTAAGTAAACGCGTTGAAATTTAAATTGAATTCAATTTAAATTTAATTTTTTTTTAAAAATTTGGTCAACATCAGCTACTTTCCCTTCCTTAAATCACGCCAAAGATCACGAAAAGAAATCGTGCAAACATGTTCTCCCTGAAGCATCACGTACTCCTGTCTCCCTCCATCCTTTTTTAAATAATCACGCAACTTCATTTCGTTCCTCTTCCAAAATAAATAAAAAGAAATAATGGTCGAGCTCCTTCTCTTCTCAAAATCGATTCAAAGGAAATAAAAATCACTAGTCCCCTCTTTAATCATCTTCGTTTCGAATCCCTATCTCGTTCCAACTTATCAAGTCGAAATCCGCCCTCTTCCTCATTCGAATTTGTTCGAACCTTGTCTCCATTTCCCCTTAGCCCCAAATTACAAAATCAATGAAGAAAAATATATACAAAGACGCGCGCATTCAATTTTGGGGTTGGCATCGCGAATAGGGTCAGCGGCCTAGAAGCACGCGCAAGTTGGGGGTTCACATCGTTTTCTGGCGACTGGGTCGCGTTTTCCAAAGCAAGCAGCGACGACTTAGGGTGACAGCGCGTTTGCGAGGGACCGTGGCATTCGAGTTGAAGGCGTGAAGCTAGGGCGAAGTCGAAGTCGCCGATGGAGATGGCAGCGTAGCGATGATCGCGATTTCTTTTACAGTGAGGTATTTTCTATAAAAATTTATATATATATATATATATGTATAAATATATATATACGAAAAAAAGAGATAGTTACAGTAAGGTTTAAACCTGTCTAGTTTAATTCTGTGTTGATATATATAATATATCAACTTGTGGTTTAAATTTTAAGTATATGCAGATTTATTATTGCTTACTGAACAGAGATATTATATATATAGATGAAGTTTTGAGGGAAAGATAAATATATAGAAATATACAGAAAGATTTGATTTTTAAATCTATATGGGTTATCTTTATAAATACTTATATAATTTCAAAAGGAAAATTTCTAGTTAAAATTAAATCATTGGCTAATTAAACTTTTAAATGGAAATTTATTATTCGATTTATCTTGAATATTAATAAATTGTATAAATGTTTATACAAGGTCTAAAATGGAGAAACAAGCTGAAATAAAAATGGATTGCAAAGTAAAAGCAAAGGTGAGATCTTCTCACTCAAAATGAAAAATTTGGATTTCAGTTATTGATTGCTGTTTGGATGTGATATAATATATATATAGTAGTATAAAGCAATATATATATACTGGTATATGTATATATTGCAGTTGTTGATTTCCCGCATTGTATAGCGGATGAGACCCTATTGCGTCGCATAATAGAGGATGATATTTTTATAAATCCCATATACCGCGATATTCCACCTCGAAGTGGAGTTGGTATTGTGCTAACATCTGTGGATGCAGGGAAACAGGTTGGAGGGATCCAACTGGATTCCTCAAATTGTATGAATTTATTTCATATGCTGTGTTGATTATACATAATCGGTGTATGATTATATCTGTGATGCAAATTGTTGAAGGCTAAAATTTAGCCGAATGTATTTTTGGTATCGCTGGATACCAGAAATAAATGAAATTGGATTTCTGAATTTAAAGTTGGAAATTTTAAGAAAATTCTTTCTGAAAAGATTGGTTGAATTTAAAAGAAGGAATTAAAGTATAAAAATTAATTTTTGTAATCTTATTGAATAAATTTCCAAAATATGGCAAAGGATTTTAATAAAAGGATTTTTTGTAATATTGTTTAAAAGTTGAAGAATTTATGGAAAATGGAATTTTGAATAAATTGGAAAGAACAAAGGAATTTATTTAAAAGTGATAAACTTTTAGAAATCAATTTGTAATCGATTTGATATTGAAATAAAATTAGAAATCAATTTGGAATTTGATTTTGGGGTTAAAAGTGAATATTTGGGAATGTAAATTCAAATGGAATTTATAAAGGAAAGGGAAATTTGTCTTAAAAATAAACGCTGATTTATATTTTTAAAGTATGGAAATAAATTTACAGATTTGGATGTAAATTTAAAATAAATCGATAAGGATTTATTTAATTGGTTTAAATGGACCATTTTGAAATGGAAGTGTATTTTCACTATAAAGCCGATATATTTCCAAAGTAGCTTTTAAAAATATAAATTAAAAGTTCTAGAGTTGGTTTTTAAAAGAAATATTTGGAAATATATTCCGCGTAAGGGGATTGATTTGAAATTTATTTTCAAAAGTTGAAAGGTGAAAAATTGATTTGAAATTGTTTTTCAAAGTGTTGAAGTGGAAAAATATAAATCTTGTGAAGATATTTTGAAATTAAATAATTTGGGAAAATTATTTAAATCTGATGATTGTGTAAATGTTATTGATAGTTAAATCACCGACTATCAATATTGCCTTTGAAATGACATTTGAATTTGTTTTTAAAACAAACGCTTAGTATTCGGGTTAGCCGGGAAAAGACCTTTGTGTCATATAACCCATTCCGAATTAGTGATACGACGATATGGATCGTATTGAAGACCGGTGTTGAAGACCGGGTATTTTCAAAAATGAAAGGACAACCTGTCGAATGTCTCTGCACCGAGTTGCTCCGGTATAGAGATTTATATCGCTCTTTTTGTGAACGGAAGTCCGATCGGGATTGTGAATACCCGGATTGCAAGGGCTTCTTCGGAAGTGCCTTCGGTTCTGTTCGAACCCGGAACAGACTTGTATGGTTACGTGTCTGACATTACATTTTGAGATATAAAGCTGATTTCTTCAAATACATTTCTGTTGGTGGCGGAGAATTTATTCTCTTAGCTTAACACCCTTCTCTGAGACGTACGAGCTCAGAGGTTATGTAGTTGAAGGTTATCAGCGATATATTCCCAATTTGGTAATGTGGCATGCTGTGTGTTGCTGTGTGATGATCATTTATTGATCATTTGTGATCAAAGCGTGGCTTTGTGAAAAAGCGTAGCTTTGTGGACGAGACTTCGTCAGACCTCACTCCCCGGAAATGGTCGAAACAGGAATATGCGGCAAGGTTATGAGGGTCGCGCCCTTTAGGGTATGTCATTTCCTTCTGGAAAGGGGTGGTATCAGGTATGGAGCCCTGGTGTTTAACCTATGTGGATACTCCGATCTCATTTATTGTGTGATTGTGTGTTTATCGAGGCGCCTCGGATAAAGGTCCTAAAGGACTAGGGGATGGCATATTCGTGAGTTACCTAGTTACAGGGTTAACCCGGCCTTGTGTTGGCCGAGAGCAGTTGTCTCTCGGGATGTCCAGCCAGAGGCGATCCCATGTGGCGGTAGGAAGTTCCTTAGCCTGACCATTTGTTGGAAATCCAAAGAAACAATACGCGCCCTGTACGGTTTTAGTTGTATAACCTGCTATGGAATGTGGCGGTAACCTGCTATTGAACATAGTAGCTATAGTAGGCATACAATAATGGTTGTATGCTGGCTAAGATTAATATTATACTTTCGAAATGATTTCGACACTAGACATTAATAATAATATCCAATGATTTGCGTAGTAAGCATCTTTGACTATCATAAGAAGAAATCTCCTCCAATTCTGCGTTTGCATTGTGTGTGTGGCGGGAGGTCTTATGGTAGTTTCATTTTCCAAAAGCATTACGAATAAATTTTATTTTCTTTGTGAAAAATAACTGTTTTACGATCTCACACCAGTCACCATGACTGACTCAGAGTTTATTGTTTCCCTTCTAAACTCTGGGTGCCCATAATTTTCCACACGGGCAGCCTAGAGTTATGTTATCTGGATATTCTGGATATTCTGGAGCTTTGGAAGCAAGCTGGATGGCGAGACGTACTTCTGTACTTGTTTATTTATTCCGCTGTGTATTCTGTATGAGGACAAGTTTATATAACTGTCCATTGTGGTATTGAGTTGTATATTGACTCTGATTGATGTATGTATAAACTGATATAGTCTTTTGTTTAAAGATTATTGATTCATCTATTGTATATTATTCCGCTGCGAATGTGAGATTCTGATATTGTTTCTGTTTCTGTTTTTCTATTCTCCTTTTCTTCTGTCTTCTTCTACCTCTTCTTTTTAACCCTAATGGTTCAGTTTTCCGGCATTCGATTGCGAGGCATTTGATACAGTGGATGTATTAATGTCGACTTTCGAGCGTCGAAAAGTCGCAACTGTTACATGTGGTATCAGAGCATCCGGTTAAGCAATAACCCTGGCTCTGTTGGGAATTACTCATTAGAGATAGAGTCAGTAGTACTCTAGAATGAGTTGAGTGTAATAATAGTTATGAGTGCGTATTTGTTAGTGAATATAAAATTTATTTTGTATTGTGTTGACTTATTGGTTGATTGTTTATGGATTCTGGTCGGTGCAGTCTGGCCAACTGTAATCGATAGGGGTTTCTAAACTCTTTAACAAGATAAACTGACACAGTATGTTTTAAATGGGGTAAATGAAATAATTTACCCAAAACTATTTTTGTATAGAAAAGAAATGATTTTCTATGAATTATCATAGTATATGGATGCTTGGTTGTTAGGAAGTGATAACATTGAAATATTATCATTGTTATATGAAAATTGAATAAGAAATAATGGTATAACCAAGGATTTGGAGATAAATTCATTTAACAAATGAAATTTATAAATATGAATTGGAAAGATAAGGAATTGAATTCATATTCGAATGAGATTTGTAAATGTAAATTGTAAATGTGATTTATAATTGTAAACAGAATTCCAAGAGATTATTTGGAATAAAATTCATTAATGGAATGTAAATAAGTTGAAGACTTATAAAATATTAGAAATTGATTGGAATGAGATTCAAATTGAAAAGGAATGAATAAATGAATAAACAAATGAAGCTACATTTGTAAATAAGTTAATTTGGAATTGTAAAATGAAATGAGATCTTGATTTGAATCAAGTTGAATAAAAATCCAAACTTGAAAATAAAAATAGAATGGATTGAATTCAAGTAAACTAACTTGATAAATTACTAATTCATGAAGTAATGAATTGGAAGTTAAATCAGTTAAATTAAAGTTGAATTGTTAGCTAAATTTGAAAGTGATTTGAATTTGTAAATAAATTCAAGTAAGCTGAAAAATAAATTGAAATTCTTTGTTATTGATAAAATAAATTCGAGACAAATTGAATATGGAAATTTGAAATTTAAACAGGATAACTGAATATACTAATTGAATTAAATTAGTAGATGGGATGGATTTGATAAATGAAAAATCAAATCAAAGATTAAACTGGAAATTGTGAAATGGTTTAGTATGAAATTTGTTTGGCTAATGAAATAAACCGAATGTGAATATGAAATGCAAATTAAATTGTATGTGAATTGGTCGTAAGAAATTTAATTTGTATTGAAACCTTATGAATTGCTAATGGAATTTATTTTGAATGTATTGCTTATGAAATCTATGTATTTGCTATTGAAATTAAGTGAAATGTTAATGAATCTCCTATATTTGTCACTTACGTGTTTAAACTGAGTAAGTACAGGTTTTTGGAAGCCGTTTGGCTGCATTTTGGGTTGCGCAAATGTTAAAAATAAACCCCTTTGCTTAAAATGCTAAAAAGGTACGCCTACGCAATAAAAATAGGAAATATGAACTGTTTTTCTGCTTTTCCAACCGAGTGGGTCGATGTATATATATTTATATCTTTTGTCAAATTGCAAAAGCTCCTCCGTACAAAGGAGACTCTGCCAAAATTTTCTGAAAATTTTGGGAGTTAGAAAAAAAAAATTTGAAAATTTTTGGAAATTTTTTTTGTTAACGGAAATTGATTTTTCAAATTGTAATGGAAACGTAGGAATTGAACTAGAAAAGTGAAATTTTTAGTTTTGAAGATAAAATGAATTCAAATAGAATTGAAATTTGTAAATTGAATTCAAATGAAATTGAAAATGCAAAGTTGAATGGAAATGAATATATAACTTTGTTAGCGAAGTCAAAATAAATAAATAAAATTATGTGAATACTTATGTTGAACTTAAGTATGAAATTCTTAAGTAAATTGGGTAATTGGAATCCAATACGTAAATTTGAACATTATTGTTAAGTAAAATATACAGGGTATTTGGAATTGGATTTTGATTTTGAAGAAAATTTGAATTTGTTCGACAAGAGGTATGTATTTAAATTTCAGTATGAAATTTGATCTTTTCTTGTCTAGCCGCTTGTCTTTCCTTTCTCTTTTTGAAATCTGAGGGTCCGTAAGGACATTTTGTAGTTGTACCGAGCTAGCCGCGCAAAGGAGACGCTGGCAAAATTTTTTGAAAATTTAGAGAGAGAAAATTTTTGAGAAATTTTTGATAATTTAAAATTTGAATTTAAATTTGAATTTGAATTGGGAAGTAAAATAAAGTTGTTTGAACTATGAAAGTGTTTGGAAAGTTAGTTAATGTGATAACGAATCTTTAATAGAAAGATTTGTTTTGAAAATTTGATAAACTGTTTGGTTTTGGTAAAATGATAAACGGGGACTAGATCATTCTTCTTAACTTGTAATTTCGGGACGAAATTCTTTTAAGGGGGGAAGATTGTAACGACCCTGAATTTTTGACATTTGAAATTTGAATATTTAATTGATTTTAAATATTTGAATGTTAGTTTAATTTGAATTTCAAAAATAGCGTTCCGAGGCACAGTCTCGGAATTCGACGAAACCAGTTTCATTGGGTCCATAATATTGAATTATTATCGGATTTCAAATTTCGTATTTTTCGGAGTTGTTATGAGAGCACACGGTAAGTAAAGGCGTTGAAATTTAAATTGAATTCAATTTAAATTTAATTTTTTTTAAAATTTGGTCAACATCAGCTACTTTCCCTTCCTTAAATCACGCCAAAGATCACGAAAAGAAATCGTGCAAACACGTTCTCCCTGAAGCATCACGTACTCCTGTCTCCCTCCATCCTTTTTTAAATAATCACGCAACTTCATTTCGTTCCTCTTCCAAAATAAATAAAACGAAATAATGGCCGAGCTCCTTCTCTTCTCAAAATCGATTCAAAGGAAATAAAAATCACGAGTCCCCTCTTTAATCATCTTCGTTTCGAATCCCTATCTCGTTCCAACTTATCAAGTCGAAATCCGCCCTCTTCCTCATTCGAATTTGTTCGAACCTTGTCTCCATTTCCCCTCAGCCCCAAATTACAAAATCAATGAAGAAAAATATATACAAAGACGCGCGCGTTCGATTTTGGGGTCGGCATCGCGAATAGGGTCAGCGACCTAGAAGCACGCGCAAGTTGGGGGTTCGCATCGTTTTCTGGCGACTGGGTCGCGTTTTCCAAAGCAAGCAGCGGCGACTTAGGGAGACGGTGCATTCGCGAGGGACCGTGGCGTTCGAGTTGAAGGCGTGAAGCTAGGGCGAAGTCGAAGTCGCCGATGGAGATGGCAGCGTAGCGATGATCGCGATTTCTTTTACAGTGAGGTATTTTCTTTAAAAATTTATTTATATATATATATATGTATAAATATATATATATATATATATATATATATATACGAAAAAAAGAGATAGTTACAGTAAGGTTTAAACCTGTCTAGTTTAATTCTGTGTTGTTATATATAATATATCAGCTTGTGGTTAAAATTTAAGTATATGCAGATTTATTATTGCTTACTGAACAGGGATATTATATATATAGATGAAGTTTTGAGGGAAAGATAAATATATAGAAATTTACAGAAAGATTTGATTTTTAAATCTATATGGGTTATCTTTATAAATACTTATATAATTTTAAAAGGAAAATTTCTAGTTAAAATTAAATCATTGGCTAATTAAATTTTTAAATGGAAATTTATTATTCGATTTATCTCGAATATTAATAAATTGTATAAATGTTTATACAAGGTCTAAAATGGAGAAACAAGCTGAAATGAAAATGGATTGCAAAATAAAAGCAAAGGTGAGATCTTCTAACTCAAAAGGAAAAATTTGGATTTCAGTTATTGATTGCTGTTTGGATGTGATATAGTATATATAGTAGTATATAGCAATATATATATTGGTATATGTATATATTGCAGTTGTTGATTTCCCGCATTGTATAGCGGATGAGACCCTATTGCGCCGCATAATAGCGGATGATATTTTTATAAATCCCATATACCGCGATATTCCACCTTGAAGTGGAATTGGTATTGTGCTAACATCTGTGGATGCAGGGAAACATGTTGGAGGGATCCAACTGGATTCCTCAAATTGTATGAATTTATTTCATATGCTGTGTTGATTATATATAATCGGTGTATGATTATATCTGTGATGGAAATTGTTGAAGGCTAAAATTTAGCCGAATGTATTTTTGGTATCGCTGGATACCAGAAATAAATGAAATTGGATTTCTGAATTTAAAGTTGGAAATTTTAAGAAAATTCTTTTTGAAAAGATTGGTTGAATTTAAAAGAAGGAATTAAAGTATAAAAATTGATTTTTGTAATCTTATCGAATAAATTTCCAAAATATGGCAAAGGATTTTAATAAAAGGATTTTTTGTAATATTGTTTAAAAGTTGAAGAATTTATGGAAAATGGAATTTTGAATAAATTGGAAAGAACAAAGGAATTTATTTAATAGTGATAAACTTTTAGAAATCAATTTGTAATCGATTTGATATTGAAATAAAATTAGAAATCAATTTGGAATTTGATTTTGGGGTTAAAAGTGAATATTTGGGAATGTAAATTCAAATGGAATTTATAAAGGAAAGGGAAATTTGTCTTAAAAATAAACGCTGATTTATATTTTTAAAGTATGGAAATAAATTTACAGATTTGGATGTAAATTTAAAATAAATCGATAAGGATTTATTTAATTGGTTTAAATGGACCATTTTGAAATGGAAGTGTATTTTCACTATAAAGCCGATATATTTCCAAAGTAGCTTTTAAAAATATAAATTAAAAGTTCTAGAGTTGGTTTTTAAAAGAAATATTTGGAAATATATTCCGCGTAAGGGGATTGATTTGAAATTTATTTTCAAAAGTTGAAAGGTGAAAAATTGATTTGAAATTGTTTTTCAAAGTGTTGAAGTGGAAAAATATATATCTTGTGAAGATATTTTGAAATTAAATAATTTGGGAAAATTATTTAAATCTGATGATTGTGTAAATGTTATTGATAGTTAAATCACCGACTATCAATATTGCCTTTGAAATGACATTTGAATTTGTTTTTAAAACAAACGCTTATTATTCGGGTTAGCCGGGAAAAGACCTTTGTGTCATATAACCCATTCTGAATTAGTGATACGACGATATGGATCGTATTGAAGACCGGTGTTGAAGATCGGGTATTTTCAAAAATGAAAGGACAACTTGTCGAATGTCTCTGCACCGAGTTGCTCCGGTATAGAGATTTATATCGCTCTTTTTGTGATGGGAAGTCCGATCGGGATTGTGAATACCCGGATTGCAAGGGCTTCTTCGGAAGTGCCTTCGGTTCTGTTCGAACCCGGAACAGACTTGTATGGTTACGTGTTTGACATTACATTTTGAGATATAAAGCTGATTTCTTCAAATACATTTCTGTTGGTGGCGGAGAATTTATTCTCTTAGCTTAACACCCTTCTCTGAGACGTACGAGCTCAGAGGTTATGTAGTTGAAGGTTATCAGCGATATATTCCCAATTTGGTAATGTGGCATGCTGAGTGTTGCTGTGTGATGATCATTTATTGATCATTTGTGATCAAAGCGTGGCTTTGTGGACGAGACTTCGTCAGACCTCACTCCCCGGAAATGGTCGAAACAGGAATATGCGGCAAGGTTATGAGGGTCGCGCCCTTTAGGGTATGTCATTTCCTTCTGGAAAGGGGTGGTATCAGGTATGGAGCCCTGGTGTTTAACCTATGTGGATACTCCGATCTCATTTATTGTGTGATTGTGTGTTTATCGAGGCGCCTCGGATAAAGGTCCCAAAGGACTGGGGGATGGCATATTCGTGAGTTACCTAGTTACAGGGTTAACCCGGCCTTGTGTTGGCCGAGAGCAGTTGTCTCTCGGGACGTCCAGCCAGAGGCGATCCCATGTGGCGGTAGGAAGTTCCTTAGCCTGACCATTTGTTGGAAATCCAAAGAAACAATACGCGCCCTGTACGGTTTTAGTTGTATAACCTGCTATGGAATGTGGCGGTAACCTGCTATTGAACATAGTAGCTATAGTAGGCATACAATAATGGTTGTATGCTGGCTAAGATTAATATTATACTTTCGAAATGATTTCGACACTAGACATTAATAATAATATCCAATGATTTGCGTAGTAAGCATCTTTGACTATCATAAGAAGAAATCTCCTCCAATTCTGCGTTTGCATTGTGTGTGTGGCGGGAGGTCTTATGGTAGTTTCATTTTCCAAAAGCATTACGAATAAATTTTATTTTCTTTGTGAAAAATAACTGTTTTACGATCTCACACCAGTCACCATGACTGACTCGGAGTTTATTGTTTCCCTTCTAAACTCTGGGTGCCCATAATTTTCCACACGGGCAGCCTAGAGTTATGTTATCAGGATATTCTGGAGCTTTGGAAGCAAGCTGGATGGCGAGACATACTTCCGTACTTGTTTATTTATTCCGCTGTGTATTCTGTATGAGGACAAGTTTATACAACTGTCCATTGTGGTATTGAGTTGTATATTGACTCTGATTGATGTATGTATAAACTGATATAGTCTTTTGTTTAAAGATTATTGATTCATCCATTGTATATTATTCCGCTGCGAATGTGAGATTCTGATATTGTTTCTGTTTCTGTTTTTCTGTTCTCTTTTTCTTCTGTCTTCTTCTACTTCTTCTTTTTAACCCTAATGGTTCGGTTTTCCGGCATTCGATTGCGAGGCATTTGATACAGTGGACGTATTAATGTCGACTTTCGAGCGTCGAAAAGTCGTATCGTTACACTTGGTGTTAAAGCCCGAAGAGGGAACTCGTAGTATTTGTGGAATTTAAAAGGTGATTTCACCATTATTCCACCCATAGTATTTGTTGAATACGGGAATTGATATTGAGTAGAATTAAATTATTTCTATTGATTTTGCTCATTTAATATTTACCGATTTTGCATTAACATCCTAGATAACATGGTTTTAACTAAATTAAAATTACGAGATTTGAATTAAGAAATCTTTATTAAGATTTAAATGAAATGATTTGGAAATTTTTTCCCAAGTCGCAAATGAAATGATTTAGAATTATTCCAAGATTTAAATATTTTCTTAAGAAATCAAAGGATTTGATAAGAGAGGTTTAATGATTCAGTATATACCAGAAAGAAGTGTTTTAAAGTTATATATCTCTAAAAAGATATTTTTGATAAAAGGAATGAAATAATAAAATATTATTCACATATATACTTGACCTCTTTTATCGATGATTGGATTCGAACGAACCGGGGTGGATTTGGGTAATGCCTATTCGAAGACCACTTCGAAACAATTTACGTATTCGAAGTGAAGATATGGATATGATTTGGAAGATGGAATGTAGGATTGCTTGTCACTGACCCTTGGGGAAATTTCCCATATCATATTATGTGGTAGTAGTTCTTCATTTAAGATCTTCGATGCAATGATTTCTTGCTACTAATCCTAGGGGTAACTCTCGACAGGATACAGTAGGAGAGTTCCTTCGGTTTTGTTCAGTCACAGAACGAACTTGTATGGACGAATGTCTAACGTTGCATTTCTAGTTACATAAATTGATATTTATGAACGTATAATCTGTTTGGTGGTGGAGAAGGAAACTTCTCTTATCTTAACACCCTTTCCTGAGACGTACGAGCTCAGGAGCTATACGTTTGTAGAAATCAGTTGTGTGATAATGCAATGGCAGTATGGCATTCAAAGAGGAAAGATGATGGGCTATGGGAAAGGTAATCGTTACCTCAAGCCTTACACCTGGAAATGACCGAAACATGGTAGATGCAGCAAGGCTATGTAGTTCGCAACAATTAGGGTATGATCCTACTATTCTAGATATATTTATTCCTGTTATGACGTTGGGTATTAAGTTAATGTGGTGTATGCGAAGTGAGAACTCGGATAGGTCGGTAACTACCGGGGTGATGACATATTCGGTACTATCTAGCTAGAGGTAGGCCAGTCTTGTGTTGATAGAGGACCATCAGTTAGGCCTCGGTACATTCCTCTAGAGATGTACTGCCGGAAGGTGGTCTCTTCACCTGCTCATTTGTATGGATCCATTCTCCAGTAAGTACCTTCCATTTTGTTTGTAGAACCAGCTTTTGTGGCTAGTATGCTGAAATTTAGTAATGTAACAATTTCGGCTAAGATTAATAAGTTTACTTGCAAATGTTCTCAAAGAAATGTCATTAAAAATAATATCCCTTAAATTTACGTAATAAAGATTTGGTTATCATAAGGTAAAAACTCATTCCATGTTTACGTGCGGCGTGGTATTATGAGATAACCTTTTGTTTTCAAAATGTGTATTTTTGAGTTTTCACACCAGTCCCACGACTGACCCGGAGTTTATTTTCCTTTTCCTTAAACTCTAGATGCCCTAATATTTTCGAGAAACCTAGTAGTCGGGTTTAATTTAAAAGAAATCTGGATAGAGCTCAAAGTATGGAGTTAGAAGATTTGTCTGAAGATTGTTATTTGTTTCCACTACATTCATGTAATATTGTATTCCGCATTTGTAAGGACAGAAATTTAAAACTATCCATGTTTAACTCTGATAAATGTATTTAAATTTCCGCTGTAAAGATTATTTGTTGAAATAATATATGTTATTCCATTTGTGTGAGATTATGTTATGTCTTTATTTTCTTTTCTACCCTTAATGATCCGCCTTTTTGTTCAATTTGAGTTTGACATGTGTGGTTTATTGTCAACTCAAAGGGTATGAATAAACGGGTCATTACACCCAGTAGCCATGAGTAATACACTACCCAACATTTGGAGAGCGGTACTCTAGTCTCAACAGATGTATAGATATCCAATCTCGATACATCTTGGCTAGGAATATTATAAATGGTATGTTTATTATCTTATGATAAATTACTCATGATTATAACACATTGTAACTACTATTACAAAACATACCATTTATGGGTTTTCTATTAAATATATTTTTAATTAAATAAATAATTAATATACACATTATATCAAGTATATAATAGAAAAAACACCTTATTTTTTAACAAGATTGGTTATCGAGGTAGATATATGTAAAAAAATTACATAATTGCTCCTAGGAAATACCCCTAACTCTATCAAGTAGGATATGGGTGTGATACCACAATCGTATATGGTTAGAGAGACTTCAAAAAAGATCGAGATCATTTAGCAACAAATAAAAGCTGCTTAGGATAAACATAAGAGCTACACTAATAAGAGACACGGGATAAACGGAGCAGCTACACTAGTAAGAGACACAGAGATTTTGAGTTCTCTATCGATGATATGGTATTTGTCAATATCTCTCCATTGAAGAGTGTAGTTCAATTCAGTACTAAAGGGGGACAGGGTTGGCATCAAGATTTGTATGTCCATTTCTGGTACGAGAGGATTGGGGACCTAGCTTATAGAGTCGACTTACCTTTGAAGATGGTGGGCGTGCACAATGTGTTCTGTTTTTTTTATTTGCGGAAGTTGTTGCACTACTCAGATGTGACTATTACGGCAGATCAACCGGATGATATCGATATTGAACCAGAACATTCAAGACCTCATAAGCCTATTTTTATAGTCGCTCATGACACAAAACAGCTTAGGAGGAAGACAGAGAGGTTAGTAAAGGTTCGATAGAGTGAAAGCGAGAGCAATTGCAACTGATGATCGAAGATACCATGATGACCACTTGTTTAGAGCTCTTCACTTGTCAAGATTTCCATTTTTATCGTAGCTTTCACATTTGATGATCTATATTAGGTAGTTTAGTATCCTACAAGCTAGGATATGCGTAGATTTACTTCTTACTTATGTGTGTACATGATTGATGTTTGATATTTATTTCTTAATGTTGTTAGGCATTATAGGGTTACTTTTTGACCTGACCTTGTTGATGGAATTTCAGCGGCGAAATCATGAATAAAGGAGGAGGAGAATATATGTAACATCATCACTTTGAGACTCGAAAATGAACGCCAATGATGCTACAGTCATCATCAGAATTATTTTCAAGCGATGGAAGTGAGTTCAGTATATTTAAATACAGTCTAAGTAAACAGAGCAACTAGAAATTTTCATTACATAGAAACCATCTTAATTTATTACGTAAATCTTGTCCAAAATTAACCCCAAAGTCATACCCATGCATGGGATAAATAGCAATAGAAAATAACATAGTAAAGAGTCAGGCTAGCATACGACGATTGTAACGACCCGCCTTTTTGACCCTTGAAAGTCGGCACTTAATACGTCCACGGTATTAGAATGCCAAGCATCCAAGTGCCGGAATGTCGGATTGTTACCGTAAAAAAACGAATAGGGGAAACATAATCTCATGGCGAAATGATCACATATAATATAATAAAGATAATAAAAACTGTCACTCTAAAATACATGGTATATCAAAGTAAAAACCAAACCTTATTAGCCTGGACAGCTATAACTTCCTGACCTTTCAATTGCTGATGGGTGTAGGTAATAATACAATGGAAAAATAAAAATATTACGGCAGATGAAAATCCAACTCTACTCCATGAGCTCCAAGTCCAACTAATGACTACCTAGAAAAACTCAGTCTGACCCGAGCATTATATTAAAATAACACCCGGATCAGTCTAGAAAACCAACATGAGAAAACTCGAGAAATATGATGAACATATAAAAATCTGTAAGACCATGCCGCTAAATACGGAACGAGTTTTACCTCACAAGAACATCATCCATACATGAGAGAATGGAAATAAATTAGAAAAAAATCCAAGTTTGAAAGAATGGGAACAAACAAGATCAAAATCCAAACTTAAAGAATGGATACAAATAGGTAAACATAGAGATGAGCATAAGGCACTTCTCGATGCAATTAAGAAAGGATTAACTCCAAGGTTCGAATCAAAGCAAGGAGAATTGAATTCATCCAACATGACTAGGAAGGCGTGCACCTTACAGCGAAAGTATACCTCTAAACAAAATATACCTAAGAGCACACACATCACTCTCAGGAATTTCCAAGATAGACCCTCGCCAAACATGGGAATCCAAATATTTCACAACACCGCATGCATGCCACAGAAACCTCTCTAGAGAGATGTGAACTTACCTAATGGGTGCGACCCGCATATCTTGGACCTCACTCGCTCTTTGGTTTTAGTTATCTCCGGTGTTGGATGAAGATTCTCAAAATGACTTACAAATCATTTTAGATTGATGAAGCACAAAGAATAATATCAAAATCGATAGTCGATGAACCAACTATTGGAAATAATAAAAATTATTGTATATGGATATTAAAATCTTATATACATATCATAACTCGTCGATCTCAAACTAACACCACCCTGGGAAAAGCAATGAAGCCGGATAAGTTAGGGCAGTGTTTCTTCCTACCCTGACTCGACATACATTCTTAACTTTAAGAATAGCAAGAGTTTAAATGTCCCAAACGAGTAAAGAAATCATCTTAGATTAACGAACACAAAGAAGATAGCAGGATCGATAGTCAATAAATCAACTATTGGGAATAACAAAAAGACCGTATATGAATTAAATCTCTTACACTTATCATAAGTCGTCCATCCCGAACTAACACTACCCGAGGGAAAACAATGAAGCCGGACAAGTAAGAGCAGTGTTGCTTCCTATCTTGACTCGACGACATACTTAACTTTAAGAATACCAAGAGTTCCTTCAACATTTAGTGCTAAACGTAAGACTAAATATTTTCAATAAACGAATCAAACCTTTAAAACATTTGACTTACGGTTGTGCTTGATTTCCACATCACAAATATTTGTAAAATACTTTAAAAACACTCTTTAAAAATATTATCTTCAAAGTGCTAATTACATTTCTAAGTGTATTAAAAAGAAGGGTCAAAACAAATGTCATTAAAAAATTGTTTACGATAAATCCAAAACCAATTACACTTAGCTTTTTCTTTAAATCTTTTCTTTTTAAAGATCTTTTCAATTATAAAATATTATTTATAAATCAACTTATTATCATCTTTAAAACAAAACTCCTCCAAATATTTAAGAATATCAACACTTATTAAGTCAAGTAACGAGTTTTCTTAATAACTTTACGAAATCATTTATTATAACAACAATTTTATAATCCATGAATTCTTTCTCAATTCTTTGGAAACATTTATTACAACAACATCATTGTAATCCATGCTTTCTTTTCACATTTTAGTAAACTCAAAAATACATGAAATATAGTTTTAAAAGCATCAATTTCAAATATTACTTAGAAAATCTCAAGCTTAAAATATATTAAAAAATCAAAACCATTTCCTTTCCTTATTTCAAAATAAAACTTCTTCTTCGATAATTTATAATCTTTTTCATAAATTTAAAACAACATTCATTATCCCGATAGATAATTAATCAAATTTATAACTCCTTTTATAAATTTAAAACAACACTTATCCTTTATTTTAAAATCCTCAAAAAAATTTGAAAATATAGTTTAAACAACTTTCAAAGTGCAAAAGTCGACCAAATATTTATTTTGTAAAAGTACAAGCACAGGTTCAACACACACAAAGGTTTAAGGAAATGATATTTCATAAGTGTCGGTATAGCGATAATTGCTATAACGACACTTACAAAGATCAAACTATATGTCACAAATATTTCAACCAAACATCAATATAAGCAACATAAGAATACAATTAAATCAAGAGTGGCGAGGAACTCCTTAGGGTCTCTCTACAAAAGTCCCATGCAAATCACATATATGTATGTGTATTTCGAAGTGCTCCATAGTGAATTATTTGCTACGTATATACTTCTTCCTTGTAAAACAATGGTTATTTATGCCATTTGCTTCCCAGCGGGAATTAAATCCAAACAAACAATTAAACAACAATATATAAACTATCATCCAAGCTTTCAACAATAATCTATAGCAACATAAATATCATATAGTTTATTTAGAGGTGAGTTAACTCACCAAATCCCAACTGACGCATTCGCGTTTCGGTTTGATCGCGTTCGATTTTAGCTCAAAATTACACTTGCTTCAAACTTACTGAAATCTGCTCCAATGCGTAGATAATTCTCCTACGAGTGCAACACAAAAGACCGTGTCTCGATTGGACCTCGTATGAGCAAGATATTCATTTTATAAGATTTTGATTAAAATATTGATTAGTTAATTTTAATTAATCACCATTAACAACTTAATTACCCTTAAAAATATCTTTCCCGGTCAAATTAGCCTGGCCATGAATTATACTAATACAACCCATATCACCGAAACTTGCATCCCTAATTTCTCCTTCTATACTCAACAATTCGACAAGCCATCTTCTCTAGTGGATCACGCTTTGTGATCTCTACATGACGAACCCCTTCAAAGTAAGCTTGACACCCTGTGTAAAAATCTGACATGCTCCTTCCATAGATGCCCTAAACATCACAGTCACGAAACTCAATCAGACATCGTCATGTCATGGCCATGGGTGCTACTCGTCACCAGAAAGCAATCGCCAACCTTTGTTTCGCCTAACTCCTCCCCAATCGCTGATAAACTGAAACTCTAGCTCATGTCTTCACATGTCCACTTGCCCAGACATCAACAAAATTTCTCAGACCAATATAGGCTTGAAGCACACTCTCTCTCATGAGTCTAATGAAACAAATGGTACTATTTTTTAGATGTGAGTAGCTCTTAATCTTGATTTTAGAAGGAGAAGCCATTTTTATTTATTTATTTTAAAAGTGCAAGGAGGGAAATTGAAAAGTAAAAAGGGGAAAAGGAAAATGGAGAATGGTCTTGTGTGTGGTGTTGTCTATTTTATAATTTCCGACACTTTGCTACACAAATTCTGTTCGTATACGAACCGTGAACGACTGAAATAAAAATACGATCGTGCATAACAATGCGATACGATCCAAGAACAACAATAAAATACACTAGTTATCATATTCTATGAAATTTCAAAAATACCAACATTTGCCGCAAAATGCATCATACGATAATTTAAATATTTCCAAATTAAAAATTATGAAAAAATCCTATAAGTTCATTTAAAAATACATCATTAAAAATCAAGTCATTTTATTAACAATCGATTTTCTTGTTATTTATTTGAACTATTTGTTATTGTAAATAAATTTACAAAATAAGTTCACCATTATTATTTATTAATTAAAAGGAGTTAAATAAGGCCATTAAATCCATTTAATTAATATTAATTCATAATTCAAATATTTAAATAATCCCTATATTTGAATATAATTTATTTATTTTTTTCCAGGATGTTACATTAGTGCTGCCAGATCTCATTAAAACAGCAGAAATAACATTGTTATTAGCTAACAAAACCTCTTGCTCCATCTTCGATCTGCATTCTGCGACTCCTAATATAAACATGTCTAATACCGTAAAATCAACCCATTCAAATGAGTACCCGTAAGTTTATGGAGAAAACAATAATAAAAACACGGGTAGGACATAAAGTCTAATGTGAATAGTACTTACCCAAAATAAACAAATAGTGAGACCACGCCGTACAACGTGGAATATGTTTTCCTCACTATCCACAACATCATAAGTGAAACAATCATAGTTAATGACATACTTAGTTCTTGTTTGCTACTGCGCCTTATGCGCTCTTATGCGGTTTCCTTTTCTTACTGCGCCTTATGCGCTTTTATGCAGTTTCCTTTTGCTACTCCGCTCCCAACGCAGTCCCTTCGTAGTTCCATTTTAGATTAATCTTTAGTCTGATACGGTCTGGAATCAGCCCACTACAATATCCTTTAGGTTCATTTATTGAATTCAAAACTGCTTAGACCTAGCCTCCTGCAATATTCTTGAAATTCATTCATTAAATTTAAAACCGCATAAACCCCGCCCCCTGCAGTATTCTTAATTAAGTTTTGCACTACTATGAAACAACCACCCACAATCCGTATTTATTATTCAATTCTGGACTACTATGAAACAGCCACCTGCGGTCCATATTTATTATTCGTTTAACTTGAAACTACTATGAATCAGCCACCCACAGTTTGCTTGGAAGTTGAATGCCTCTCCTCACCTTCTCCAGGTGTACATTCGAGTGAGCGTCCCTACTCAGCATCAATAGCTCTTCTAGGACCTTACTCTAGCCCATGAGTACTTCTTCCTTACTAACCCTATGCTTCCCCGAACCCTACCTAATAGGTCTATTAGGTTTCATTCACACCTTACCTTGGCACAGTACCACTCTGCCTCAACCTGTGTGCGTACTACACTCTTGACTTATCTACATATTGCATGATCTACTTTCCCTTGAAAGTCCTTGGATTCCCTTGGCAAATCACTACCCTATCCACATATGCACGGTTCTCCTATAAAACATTATGCCACCTCCTTAGCTCTATACCAGACAAAGCCCGACACTTCTTTTACCGTCTTTACACGTGTTGCCATCTGATACGCCATAGTTCCTATTTCTGTTATTGACGGTGTTCTTTATTTTTTCCAGCTTTTTATATGGATCCGGTCCCCTATTTATCTAACATTTTTTTCACCATATAATTAATTATAAAGTACTAGCGACCGCACAGTTTCATTTTTCCTCGGTGCAGTTCCTGCATATATTAGCTTATTTTCTTCATAGAGAACCTTATTAAAATTCCAGAACGTTGATGGATAATTGTTCAAATATTTTCCCTTATTTATCATCTAGGTAATCTCTTTCAAATGTTTATAATAAATTATTCTGATATCGGGAACCTTTCAAATTAAAAACCCATATCTAAAATCATTATTAAAACATCGTTAAATTTTCATAAAATAACAAAATCTTTAGAATAGGTAATACATCTAAACATCCCATGTTCATTTGTTTTTCCCAAAGCATTCATTAAACATTTTACTTGTTAATGAAAATTTATATGAAACTCCATTATTTATAAAAGTATATAAAATCATACCGAAACCAAATAATTAGGAATGGTAAAATAGTTTAGTATTACTCACTTAGATCTTCGAAATATCTTACTTTAGTTATCTTAATCCCCCTTTAGCTCATGTTTCCTTATCTTCTATTTATTTTCTCTCTTTAGGCTATCACCATTAATGTTCCTCTCAAGTTTTTATTTTTAGTAGAATGAAATGAATGAATGGAAAGAGTAATGTATATTGTCCCATGATAATTTGGGCTTGGGCCCTCATATTCTTTTTCATTAATTAATTACTCATTTTCTTCTTATTTAGCTTATCTTGGCCTTTTATTTAATTAGTTAAATTAATCATAAATTATGAGTTGTTGCAGTTTCCCCCTTAAAGGAATTTTTCCCCTGAAATTCAATTAAGGCACGGTAGTGATTGCTAATCTATCCCATTCTTACTCTTAGCATACCCATAAATTCTCAATTTACAAAAATGTACTAGTGTTATCTACTAATAAGACAATAAATCATAATATTCATATATATATATATATATATGGTCTACAATAACACAATTCAACACATAGCTCATAGCTAATTTGAAACAAATAATTTTGGATAGATACTCTTAACCTTATCCTCTGTTTCCCACATGCGATCTTCCCGGTCTATGCTCCACTGGACATATACTAGTTTCATCACCTTGTTTCGAAGCCGCTTCTCATCCCGGTCCACTATATGCATCACTATGTGCAGGTATGTCACATTCGGACCTATAACTAGGTCTTCTACTACCCTTGGATTAGCTACTACGTCTAGATCTCTAATGCGTTTCCGCAATTGTGATACGTGAAACATGTTATGGATCCCTGCAAAAACACTAGGTAGTTCCACCTTATAGACCACCTTCCTAATCCCTTCGACGATAAAAAACGGCCCTACAAATCTTGGGGCTAACTTCCCAGCCTTCCCGAAACACATCATGCCTCTTATTGGAGAAACCACCATAAACACTTAATCACTTACTTCTAACTCTAATTCCTTTCTCCTATTGTATGCATAACTCTTCTACCTCGACTGCACTGCTCTCATCCTAGATCAGATCATCTCCATCTTCTCAGTAGCATTATTAACCACTTCTAGGCCCAACATGACCCTATCCCTTACCTCCAACCTACATGCATGTGATCAACATGGTCTTCCATACAACGTCTCGAATAGGGCAATCCCAATATTGCTCTGGTGGCTATTGTATGAAAACTCTACTAAAACTAAATAATCCTTCTAAGATCCATCGAAGTCTAAAATGCAAGCTCTCAGCAAGTCTTCCTGGACCTTGTTGATCCTCCCATTCTGCCAATCTATTTGTGGATGGTATGAGGTACTCATGCGTAACTCTGTACCTAATACCTTCTAAAATTGCGCCAAAACTCACTGATGAACAACAAATCTTGGTCATTAATAATAGTGCTAGGCACCCCGTACAACATCACTACTACCGTCATATATATCTTTACTAGCCTCGGTGTAGTTCTAGTAGCCTTCACTGGAATGAAATGGGCACACTTAGTTAACCTATCAACTATGACCCATATGCTTGCATTCCCCACCCTTGACTTTTGTAACCCATGTACAAAGTCCATAGATACTGAATTCCATTTCCAAACTGGAATTTCCAAAGGCTGTAGGAGCCCGCAAGGCTTTTGATGTTCTGCCTTCACCTGTTGGCATGTAAGACATCTTTTCGCATGCTCTCTCACATCTTTCTTCATCCCTTTTTAGAAGAAAATTATCTTCAAATCTTACTTAGTACCACCTGGGTGAATGGTGAACTTTGAACGATGACATTCGTCCAATACTTCCTTCCACGGTCCTTTTATTCTCGAAACACGCAACCTTCCGTTCTTCTATGGTCTGCTTCTTTATCAACACTGAACCCCTTTAGTTCAACTGCCCTAATTCCTAAGTCTAAGCTCCTTATTATGTTGGTGTAAAACTTATCTTCCTTCTGCAGTTCAACAATCCTTTCTACTAGTGCATGCCTTACTTCTATGCATGATAGCATCCTGGAAGTACTGCTCCAACCTGCACTAGACCAAAACTGCATATACATGCAGATGATGTTTCTAAGACATTCCATTCTTCAATCATATCCAAAAAACAATTGTGTTGCTTTCGGCTTAAGGCATCGGCTACTTTATTGCCCTTTCCTAGGGTATACTCTATCCCAAAATCATAAGATGCTAGAAAATCTAATCACTTTTGTTGCCTCTTGTTCAGCTCT
Organism: Allium fistulosum; assembly: GCA_030737815.1. NCBI lineage: Eukaryota > Viridiplantae > Streptophyta > Magnoliopsida > Asparagales > Amaryllidaceae > Allium > Allium fistulosum. Next base: position 1,297,265,727 of record CM060904.1, on the reverse strand, counting down.
CATTGAGTGAACAAATATCTCAAGGACTCGTGATCAGTAAACAGCTCAAGTCTTTCTCCTAAAACATCATGTCTCCAAACCTTAAATGCGTAGACAACGGTTGCTAACTCCAAATCATGAGTTAGATATCGAACTTCATGGGGTCGCAACTGTCTAGATGCATATGCAATTACCCTGCCCTTCTACATTAATACTGTTCCTAACCCTGATCCTGATGCATCAATATATACGGGCATACCATTATTCCCTTTAGATATCACTAACACATTCGCATTCATCAATCGATACTTCAATTCCTATAATGCAGTCTCACACTCCTACATCCAAACAGACTTCTCATCCTTCCAATTCAGTTTCATAATTAGTGCGGCTAAATAAGAGAAGCCTTTAGTGAATCTCCGATAGTAGCCAGCCAATCCTAAGACTCTTTATACCTCGGTGACAGTTTCAGACCTCTTCCATCCATTTACTGCACCAACCTCTGAAGGATCTACTGCCAGCACTTCTTTCGAAACCACATAGCCTAGGAACTTCACTTCCCTTCTCCAAAAATGACACTTTGAAAATTTCGCTTTCAACTTATGTTGTCTCAACATCTCCAACACAAGCCTCAAGTGAACTACATGCTCCTCCTCATCTTTCGAATACACCAAAATGTCATATATGAACACCAAAACTATATATCCAACCTGTCTTGAAAAATTCTATTCATCAAATCTACAAAGAACATAGGTGCATTAGTTAGTACAAATGGCATTACTGGACACTAAGGTTTTAAATCTTGGATTTCGATCGTGTCTCGTCTTGTGAATTTTACTCATAATATCTCGTACCGGATGATTTCTCGAACGAGATGTGTGTATCCCTGCTGTATAGCTCGGATTGACATCTCGAATTTTAAATCCATCTCGAGACTACCTCAGAGTAACTAAAGCATATAGAATTGACATTTGGAAGCTTTTTATAATAATTGTATCTGAATATATACTATTTAACATACGTGTTATATATAAGACAATATTATATAACATTTGAGGAGAATGATAGCATGATAGATTTGGTATTGATTGAATGAATTCTACTCATCTAAATATTAAATATATATAATAAATAAAAAGTCTCTTATTTTTTATTACCGTTAGAAAATAAAAACTTGATTAGAAGACCGGTAAATATTAATTAGAGTGGAATTTCTTTTTAACCCATACAAGAAGTAAAAGAAATATGTAAATGAAAAAACATAACTTTGTATGAGATCTTAATGCAAATTTCCCTTGAGATCTTAATATCTTGGATGAGATAAGTGTTAAATAAGGTATAAATAATATTTAATGTCCCCTAAGTCTTGTCTCTCTTAATTTTGAAAATAAGATCTCGAGCGAGATCACGGGTGAGATAAATGAGATTTGAAACAGTGCTAGCCACTTATATGAACCATACCTCATTCTAAATGTTGCCAAAGCAATGCTTTCCTCCGCAACTCTCAACTGATAGACCTCGAAGCCAAGTCTAGCTATGAAAACACCTTAGCACCCTTCAACAAATCAAGTAAGTCATTAATTCTTGGTAAAGGATACATATTCTTTACCATTCCTTCATTCAACCTTTGATAGTTGATGCACAGTCTTAAAGATCCATCGGACTTCTTCACAAATACTGCTGTAGTTCCCCAAGGTGAGCTACTCGGCTTTATGAGGCTTTTTTTATAACTCTATCAATTCTTCTTCAACTCCTCCATCTCCTTTGGAGGCATCCTACTTGGGGGTCGACTAAATGGTCTGGTTCTTGGTAACAACTCTATATAAAACTCTACTGCTCTAGAGGGTAGGAACTCCGAAACTAGTTACACATTAACTAACTCCTGCAACACTTGCACTACTCCTATTTTTTCCTTCTCTGAAAATAAAGCAAACAAAACACCTTTGCGCCCAGTTATAGACTCCTCCAAAACTACAAGTACTTTTTCATTCGGTCTGGATGACTCAAATTTATTATCCTTTCGGCGTAGTATATCCTCGCACAGTAACGCTCGAACTAACCCATTCCTAAAAACCTCTAAAGCCTATGAAGTCAAACACATTGGGATCATACAAAAACCGACACCCACCTAAGTCAATCTCTAAGTTAGTGCATTTTAATCCAAGAGTGGCATTAGTGCATTTTAATCCAATAGTGGCATATCCTCTTATTGGATTTACTACACGTATGGAAGTGACTAAATAGGTAACCTTAACCCCAGTCTATCAACCAAGTCTTTAGTTATAAATGAATGTATAGCACCAGTATTAAACAACAAACCGATTAAAGTACCAAAAATCAAAGCAATGCCTTCTAATACTTTTCCCATGACTTTCTCTTCGGCAGATGGTCCTTCCCTTGGTCCCTTTAAAGCATAAACTTGCACTTTAAGTCCTGGGCAGTCTCTCTTCAGATGTCCCATCTTATCACACTTGAAGCACTTTACCCTTGCAAGGTTCTTTGGAATTTGACACTTTGTTGCATAGTGTCACTTCTGTCCGCGGTTAAAACAAGCAACCTCTATAGTAGCAACCTCTCCACCTTTTCCGTTTAGCACTCCCTTCTTGCTTTTAGTATATGGGTAAACTTCGTCTTTTGCTCTACTTTAGGTTTTGACTCCATTCTTCTTTGCTCGTGGTACATCCTATCATATATTCTAGCCATGTCAACTACAAATTCAAAATGAGATGCTAAGTGGACCATTACCTTGTGGTCAAGACCCTGCTTCAAACCTATAATGAACTTCGTATATTTCTTAATTGGACTATTAATGTTCTCCCTGCCATACTTAGCCAAAAGTTAAACTTCTAGATGTACCCCTCCACTGTAAGGTCATCCTGTTTCAGATCAATAAACTCCTTGATATGAACCGAGCCTGAACCTTTCTTTAAACTGCTCTTAGGTAATCTCCTCCTCTACGACCTCAGTAATTACTATCTTCCACCAGTCCAGCACGTCTTCTTGTAGCTACCTTGATGCCATTCTTCTCTTTTGTGCATCGTTCAACCCTAAGTCTCTAAATATGTGCTAATAAATCCTTAGCCAGTTCAGCACTTCAACTGCGGGCTACTTCCTCGTAAATGTCTTCCTTTACAAATTTATATAATCTTTGTTCATCTTTGGAAAGTTCTCTCGCACTGTCGCAGGTCTTGGCTCAGTAGACTCCGATGCAGCTTTCCTCATCATTTGAACCATGAACTGCCTAAACAAGAGATCTACATCCACGTAGCTGCGGCTCCAGATCCTACATATCAGATCTGGTAAGCACGCAACATGTTAAATGGATTAATTTCAAATTTTTTTCATTTTGGATCTTATTGAGCTCATGAAGTCTAAATTTATTTAGATGGAATCTAAATTAATTTTAAATAAAATCATTATTTTATTGTAAATCAGGTTTTATTTTGATATTATATTTATGTTATATAATATGAACATGCGTATCATATACACGTGTGTGAACATGCACATGCAGCATATACAGTGTACATGGTTCGACATACCCATATATAAGTGCTTGGATTATCATCGCAACGGACTTGTTAACCCCTCCAAATATATATGTATTGTCTAATATATATATATATATATATATATATATAAATATATATATGTATATAATTTAATGCGATATAAAAATATATTTATAATATTATAAATATATATATATATATATAACATTAAAATAGTAATATTTGTAAATGCAAATATTAATTATTATAAATTTAAATTAAAATTTAAACTCAAATTTTAGTGCTAGATCCAGATTTTTAAAATATTTTATAATTTCAAATTTAAATCATTAAATTATATTTTGATCGTATATATAAATTATGTAATTAAATATTCTTTTTTTGAAAATATGTATATAAATATTAATATTTAAAATTCGAATATAAAATAACATTATATATTTAAAATGTAAATGAATAAAATTCTATACATATACGTACTTACCAATATATATATATGTATGTATGTATATGTATATGTATATTCGACCAAAAAATAGTTTTACAAAGTCATTTTTTTATCTTTACGGTTTTAACATTTTGTTTTTATAACTCAATTCTATATGGAAATGCTTTATAAACTTTTTTAAAAATCAATTTCACAACCATATGTATAATTAGTGTATATTATAATATATATATATATATAAATTAAAGTAATATGTTATATTTTAAATAAATAATATGTATATAATTATATACAGATTTTAAAATTATATATATATATATTGGAAGTTCTAACACGTATATGTTTTAACAAAATATATATATACACATATATATTATATATTCATATTCATATATATATATATATTGAAGTTCATTTTGTTTTTAAAAACTTTTTAAATTATTATTAAATTTTGAAAATTAACCTTTTTCTCATCGAAACTATACACATATATTTATATAAAAATTACTATTTTTAAATCACATTACATATATACATATTCACATCCAATGTTGACAGTATACATATATAGGAGTTCGTGATATCATGATCTAATCTAAACATATAGGATTCTAGATAATTATCAAATAAATATAAAAAATTGTAAATAGATTAGTTACCTTTAGCATAGCCTAACTAGTACATGTTAAATGTTGAATCAATCTATTTCAATTGAATTTGAATTCAAATCCTTCCAAAGTGAGCTACTAAACTAAAAGCACTAAGCACCGTTGTCCTATTTTATTTGAATTTGTGATTTTAATGCTTAAATCAATAGAGGAGGGCTTAAGGTATTTTCGGCCAGAGAGAGGGAAAGGTGGGGAGGCCAAAATATTATAGTGACATAAATAAGGGGTTAAGGGTGTTTAAAAGGTAGAGAAAGAGAGGAGCTAAAAGTGGATTAGGATCCACAAATATCTCTACCAGTTCAAACTTCTTTTGAATCAAATTGAACCCTATTTTCACCTATCAATAGTCGGTCATCCTCCCACTATACGGGCCTTAATGTTACTTCAAGTCATATCAAATAATATACATTTAAATCTAATTTAAATGTACATCAATACCGTATATCGATACGTGTGTATACGACTTTTATATATACACTATTTTCAACACAAATCAAATAAAATTTTATAATTAATATTTCATAAATATTAAGTAATTTATAGAAATTATAATTTAATTAAATTGGGTGGTAGTCGGAATATTCAACATTTTGGTTGTGTGACTCTTAGGTGTACATTTGGTCAACAATTAATATCAAATAATTCGAATATTAATATTCACACATTACCTTAGCTAGTGGTATGACATATGACCAAAATTATCGCTTGTATAGCTTCGTTAAAAACTAATTTTACTTATTGTGAGCAGTAGTTGGTAGTGATAATTATTTACACCAATTCACTTCATCAATACTATATCACATTAGGACTAATGGAATTTGGTAATAGCCAAAATTCTAGTATCGTCCACATTAAATTTTATAGTCCAAACGCAAAGTCTTTTGTTCAATATTAGAAATTATTATTAACCGAAATGCTTTGGCCAAAGACTTTGACTTTGAGTTGACTTTAGTTGACTGTGATACTAACTCCATATAACTGAGGAGAAAAATTCTATATTGAATAATGTTTCACTTCAAATGCTTCCACTCAACCCAAATATAGTCATTCGATGGATGTTGTGTCACAATTTAACAATAATAAAAGTGAAGTTTCCACATTGAAGCTCAATGGTATTCCCAAGGTGAGAGAATTATGTAATATTATCACATTAATATTTTCTATTTGACCTTAGTTACATTCACTAATAGAAAACTATCGAATGAGTCATTCCATAGCTATCCAATAACTAGCTGTATGTAACCCTTTGGTGCCCCCAGGACCCATGAGTAGTGCACTACCCAACATTTGGAGAGTGTTACGTACTCTAGTCTCAACTAATGTATCAATATCCCACCCCGATACGACTAGAAATATTTAAAATGATGTATTTGTTAGATTATGATAAATTGCTCATTATTACAACACTTAGTAATTTCTATCATAAAATACATCATTTGGATTTTCTATTAAATATAGTTAAATAATTATAACACGTTATAACAAGTATATAATAAAAATAAAAATACATTTTATTTTGAACGAGATTGTATTACAAAATTAATAATTTACAATAAATTATATAATTGTCCCGAGGGCATACCCTTAACTTTATCAATCTCCCACTTATACTTGGAACCAATTATAGAATCTCAATTCCACCACTTCGATCAGCTTAAGAGAACCAACCGGGCTAGTCATTTCATGAATGGTTCTGCTATGTTGTCCTTAGTGTCTACTCTTTGTATCATAGCCTATTTCTTCTTAATGAATTCTATGATTATGTTGAACTTTAAAAGAATGTGTCGCAAATTCTCGTGGACTCTAGGCTCCTTTGCATTCTGCATCGCCACATTGTTGTCACAAAACAATGCCATTGGATTCTCCATGTCAGGAATCACTCCTAGCTCACAAAAAAATTGCGCATCCATATTGCTTTCTTAGCTGCTTCGTTGAGGGCGATGTATTCGGCTTCCGTCGTGGAATTGGCTACAGTTTTCTATTTGGAACTTTTCTAAATGACAACCCCACCGTTTATAGTAAAAATGTAAACCAACACTAACTACTATTATCGATATCACTCTGAAAACCTGAGTCGGTACACCCTTCATAAGGAGGCCTATGTTCCCATATATTAGGAATAAGTTCCTAGTATTTCTTAAATACTTTAACATACACAATACAATTTTCCAATGTTTTTCTTTAGGATTAGACTAATATAGGTTTCCGCATCCTTATGCATATACCACATTCGGTCTAGTACATAGCATAGCATACATTATGGAACCAATTGCCGAGCATACGATATCCTCTTTACATGCTCTTTCTCCTCATCTGTTTGAGGAGCGTCCTGTTAAGAAAGGATGATTCTAGATTACTCTGGAGCATTTCCTCACATGGGATTCTCCAAAATGAACTTTTTAGTATGGTATATTTTTGTAGGGATTAAGACAATCCCAACAGCCTCTTGGGTCTATCTCTATAGATCTTTATACATAGTATATAGGCTGCTTCTCCCAAATTCTTCATGGAGTTCTTAGATAGCCAAGCTTTCATTGATTGCAAAAATGAAATGTCATTACCAATTAACATATGTTCATTAATGTATAGGACTTCAAATACAATAGCATTTCCCTGTTCCTTTCGGTATACACACGCTTCCTTAATGTTCTGATAAAAACTAAACCATTTGATTACTTTATCAAAACACTTATTCCAACTCTTAAAGCAAGTTTAAGTCTGTTTGTGTCCACAGATGGACTATGACAACTCGTAAGCCTTGCCCTCACTCCCACTAACTTCGAAACCTCGGGCCATGACTTATAAACGGTCTTCTCTAAATAACCAATTAGAATTGTCATATTTACATCCATTTGCCATATTTTGTAGTCATAGAATGCAGCAATAGCAAACATTATCCGAATGGACTAAGCATTGCTACTGATGAAAAAGTTTTTTCATAATCAACAGCTTGAATTTGCCGAAATCCTTTCGTAACTAGCTACCCTTGCTTTATAAGTATCCCTTTGTCCATATGTATTTAGCTTTTTCTTAAAAATCCATTTGTATCAGAATGGTTTTATCCCTTCGAACATATCAGCCAAAGTCCAAACTTTGTTTTCATTTATGGAATTCATCTCGCATTTCATAGTTATAAGCCAAAGTGTAGAGTCTTTACTTTGTAGTGCTTGTTGGAATGATAGAGGAATGTCGTCATCTAAGATGCACTCCTCCTAACCATAATATCTCTCTGATGGGCGAGATTCCCTACTAGACCTTATAATATGTTGCATGCTTTCGTATACGGGTGGACTTAGTTCTCTCACTAATTCAATCTTTTTGTTAGACTCTCGGATCTCATCAATTTCACAACTTTATTGTTAATTCTTTTTGATGAAAATTCCTTTTCCAAAAGGACAACATGTTGAGAAACGGTGATCTTTTATTCCTTAATGTTGTAGAAAATCTATTCCATGGAGTTTTAGGATACCATATGAGTATACATGACTTATCTTGCCTCAATTTTATTGGGACCAACGTTCTTAATGTAGGTTGGAACATCTCACACCTTCAAATAATTGAGGTGGGTTTTCTTACCATGTCATATCTTGTATGGCGTCTTAGGCTGTGCAGTTAAAACACTTAGCGGTTTTATAGCACTGGGAGTACAAAAAGTTATAGTGGGGATAAAGCGGGGCTATAGCGGAAAATAACAGAGGTGCAAAAAGCTTTATTATATACAAAAATAAATATAAAAAGTAATTTATTCTCATTCTCACAACATTTGTGTAAGAAATAACATTGTTTTTAATCTTATATAATAAAACAGAAGAATATCATGATTTATACGGTTCATATTTGGTGAATACAATAGATTTCTAACTTATATTGAGCATTTATGCCTTAAAATTAGGTCTTTACCCTAACTTTATTGATTTGGATCAAAAGAGAACTAATTAGATAAACCCTTTTATATTGATGTTGCTAAAGCGGGTGCTAAAAAGCCTTGAATTAGCGGGTGTAGTAGAAAATAACAGGGCTTAAAGCGGATCTATTATTCAATAGCGCTAAGCTGAAAAAGCATAGTGGTTGAAGAGCGCTATACGCTATATCGGTGATTGGGCTTTAACTACACGTGTCTTATGCATAAATTTCGTGGGTAACAAATTCAACATACGTGCTCCGTTTCTAGCGCATATCCCTAATAGGACAAAGGTAACTCAACCTTATTCATCATAGTACGAACCACATCTAATAAGATTCGGTTCCTCTGCTCTGAAACACCATTATGTTGTAGAGTATACGGGGAGTAAACTGAGAGACAATCCCATTATCTTTTAATTATTGTTGAAGCTCTTGTCCAACATACTCATCTCCTCGATCAGATCAAAGGATTTTAATCTTATGGTTCATCCGATTTTCGACCTCGTTTTTATATTCTATAAATTTTTGTCGGATTTTTTCTTCATAAGATACACATATCCTAGTCTTGAGAAATCAACCGTAAGGTTACAAAATAAGACAATTATCTTTAGTAATTATAGGCATCGGGCCACATACATCACTATATACAAGATCTAAAAGTTCGTTAACTCTTTTATTGCAACCACTAAAGGGGTGCTTAGTCATTTTACCTTTGAGACAAGATTCACACGTATTAAATGAGTCAAAATCAAATGATGGTAGTATACCCTCGGTTTTCAATTTGTGTAGTTGTTTCTCACTTATACGACATAGCCTACAATACCAAAGAATGTTTTTATTTATATTATCATTCGAAGAATTACTCATAGCATAGACATAACTGGTATTGATAACATAAATATCATTATCTAAAATACCATTACAGACTTTATTACTATCTAACATAAGGTTCATAACATTATTAGCATAATAAAATATATAACCAGTCTCAAACAATGTAGACACAGAAATAATCCCACAAATAAAGTCTTTTACATAAAGAAAGTATTTAATATCAAAACCAATCCATTAGGCTAACTTAAACAAAAATCTCCAACTGCCATCACATCTACTATAGATCTATCGGCAACTTGAAGCCTCATCTCTCCCTTTGCCACATGATGCGTGTTCCTAACCCATGTAACGAATTGCAGATGTGAGTTCCAGATATATTGTCTAAAACCCAAGATAATTTATTGATTGCAAAAGAATTTTGAATCACAAATAAACTTGTAGAAGTGGCAGAATCATTCTATTTCTTCTTTTCAATAATTTTTTAAGTACTTCGGGCAATTCATTTCTAGTGACCCTTCTTGTGGCGGTGATGACATTCACCCTTGTCAACTGGAGTAGTCCTTTTGTTCTACTTATTAAACTTTTCTGCTTCTTCAAACTTTTTGAAGATGATGGTTTCCCCTTAACCATGAGTACCAGGCCTTAATCCTTGGACGATGACTTGGCTGACCTCAACGTTTTGTGGAGCTCCATGAGGCTTACATTTAATTGGTTCATATTATAATTTAATATGAACAGCTCAAACTGAGAAGTTGGAAACCCTATGATTAAATCCACTTGCAACTCATTGCATATCGTCACATCTAACTAAGAAAGTCTATCATATAGCATCTCATCATTAGAACGTAATCATCCATGTTTTGTCCCTATGTCATTTTCTATAAACGGTTTCTTTGTAAGTTCGTATCTTGTGGAAGAGAGTTTTTCCCAAATAGAGCTTTGAGGCTATCAAAAGTTTGATGGACAATCATGTTTCTATGCTATCTCTACAATGGTGTGTCTAACGTAAACAGCATGTAAAGTTGGGCAATTTTGAGGTCCGAGACCAATTTGTTATAGGCTAATCTAAGTTCGGGATCCAAATTATCTATCAGTTGTTCTTTTGGAGGTCCAACTATCGACGTCAATAAGCGCCGATATATTAATGCTATCTTTATTGGCCATAGCCAGTTCATTTAGTTAGGTCCAGTGAGTTTGTCATTTTCTAAAAACAACTTGGCTGTAGACATTTTTTTACAAATTTTAACTTAGTAGATTAGGACATTTTCATAGTAGATGTTCTTAGAATATTATTAAGGTTAAACATTACATTTCATTTTACTAATAAGCTACTCACTAGTCTTTTATGTTTCTCTAAACCTAAGATGAAACATAGAAGACTTTCGATTTCACTAGTGGGTGCTAGGGCTCATTTTCCTTGGGATTCTAACATTGAGGAATATCAACAAATCATATTCACACAAATGATGGATAACACATTATTGATTGTATCATATATAACTCATAATCCGTGGTTCCTTATCCTAATCTCACTTCGATCATGATGAATATCAACAAATCGAAAGAAATTATTCATTCATACCTACCATTTCGTGATAGCCTAAGTATAAATGTACGTACCATGAGAAATATCAACAAATACGTATATATGTCTTACCTCATCTGTTCAATATATTAATAGTACTATACATAACATCCATAGCTTGAGTGTGACAACCTGCACCCCTCGACACCACCGATTTAAAGTCTAGAGTGACTTTCGAACTCGCGCCGGTGCGAAGAAGTACGAGCTATCGGGTTTTTATAACATTACATAGACTAATGATAAATAGATATGACTAGATGTGATCTAATATATACTACACTTTCAGAACTCACAGCGGAAGGAGTAAAATATAAATATAGAAAATATCCATCTCAGAACAGTCTCAAAAAAATAATACGTAGTTGAATATAGAGTACATAGAAATACCACTCATATTCTGATAAAAGAAATACTAAGTATGGATAGATAGTACCTGGAGAGTAAAATGAAAAGATAAGCCACTCATGCGATGAGCTCGCCTCTCCATGTACTGAAATTAGGCCAAATCACTTGTTGTCCTGTTCTCTTATTATGAGTAAAGAAGGAAAAAAGGGTGGGCCAAACAAAAATCTTGTGAATAAGTACATGTTTAATATATGATGATCATGTGCCTGGCTTTAATTCTACTCTAAGTGACCTACGGTGTCCTAAAAGTGTCCGTGTATTCCTAGGGTTCTCCACTTAGGGGTTTTATCTAACCTACACCTACACTAACAAAATATGTAGGCTATTACAAGGATCGCACCACGGATCGAACCTTAATAACTAACGATCGGTCACCGCTTCTAGAGATATGAAACACCGTCACTAGAGCTACTAGATATGGAAACATCGCTAATAGTGTTAATCGATATGTAAACACCGCCACTAGATTAGTAAACATGGAAACACCGCCACTAGGCTACTAAATATGGAAACACCGTCACTAGGCTACATGGGAGTAAATTTCCCATAACTTCAACTACATATAACCCAACTATGCATCGAGTGGGAGTTCGTAATGCCGACTCTTCGGTGTGTCTCATCATCTGCATCTGTGTCCACCTCTCGACCGCAGTATACGCCTCGTGCATCGGGATCCATCCACAACACAATACCTTGTCGCGTCAGAATCATGCATACCAAGAAGTCTCATTGTGCCAGGCCTACACACTTCATCAGGCATTAGTTAGTGCTATGTATCCACGGTAGAACTTCATGTGAGTGCCATTTGCAAAAAAATCGCCCCCGCTCGAATAATCCTAGCATCATCTCATATAAATAAAATAATAATAATTTATTACTAACTTGTGAGTGCCATTTGCGATAAAATCGCCCCTATTGGGTAAAGTACATTTACCCAACCCTGCAATATCTTGGCATCATCTCGTATGAAAAATAGCTTCCCTACTAGCTCTAACATCCACATATATGTATACAATACACTTATACATACAATTAATAACTTTAATAATTTTATTACTAACCTGGGCATTCAGATTCTGCATTTAGAGTCACAACCAGTCAACCACTTGACCTTATCGATCGACCGTTTGCAGTTGATCACTCAAGGCGAATGGTCGACTGGTTGTAGTGTAAAATTTAGGGTTTTGATTTTTAATTATTCGGTTGCAATTTTTCTTTAATTTCTTGAATTCTGCTTTATACGGTGAAAAATTAGCAATGACCAATCTATAATTCCAGTTCATAGATTAATACAAATTTAACTACACTTGTTTAATCTAGGGTTAACAAATTTTAGGGTTTAAATGCAATAATAAGGGGTTTAATTTGGGTTAAAATAACATATGTCAATTTATACAATTTCTAATTCAAATTCCAGATTTTCAACAATTAGGGTTTACAGTTTAAATTTCCAACATCCTAGATTAGATGGAACAGGTTAAATAACTGTAAATAATCAACTTATTAAATGTATTCCCACTAACCTCTAATCCATGCTCTAACTTTACACTACAATGGAGTGTCTTTACCCATACGCTTGCCCCATCCTAGATCCAATTTACCGGTGTTCACTTGCTTTGATTTTAATTTATTTTTGAAGAAATTTTGGCAGAGTTTCAGTACATTAAGTTTTCTAATGAAACTAAGATTAGCTTAGGTGTTAATTTATAGGGGTTAGAGATTGATTTGGAGCATTGGATTTACCCTAAGAAATCTTTAGTCTGATCCTGGATGCATACCAGTAACTTGGCCACAAAGAAAAATATTTTGTTCCATCACGGTCGTTCAATGCAAGATCTAGGTTCTCGAATTTACATGTCAACGGTCGACCATCAATAGGGATCGGTTGACCGCTACCGATCGACCGTAGAGCCCTAGTGTCGACCACTCATGGCATTAATTTTTGGTAAATTTTATTTTAAATTTTATTAAATTTTCGAATTTTCAAACGTTCATAGCTTTTCCGTACAAACTCCGATTTCAAAGTGTTATATATCAAAATTGTCCAGAAATTCGCTACGAACACAATGATGCATTTTTCAAAGCTAAATTCAGATGCTTATGAAAATTTTAGTTTAGCTCTTGTTTTATTTAAATTTAATTTTTCTGCTAAACTTTTAGGGTATTACATTGAGGAATTTCAACAACTAAGAAGCATGCAAGTAATCTACTAATATATATGGTAGATGACAACTTTATATGAAAGAATCATAATCTTCAATATATTTAATTGAGTGACATCGACTTATGGAATATGTATTTCTTACGAAATACCATCATGATCCAAGTGTCAAATATATTAGAAATCATGGTATACGTACTATACATATGCATTTATCCGTTAAGTCTATTTAGGTTTTCTTATTGTTTCACCTTTATTTATACATTCATATTATATAAATTTTATAATTTAGTTAACTTATATAATAGTCTTATGTTTCACATTATATTAAATAAATCAAATTTAATTAATTTACTAAATTAACATTTTAATTAATTTTATGCCATTCAGTTAATCTTTTATAATAAATATGTATACTATAACATTTATAGTTGTACAACTATATCTTCATATATATGTATTTTATTATTTATTAATTAAATTTTAATTAATATATCTAATTAAATAAATTTAATTAATTTATTAATTCCGAAAATTCTTATACATATACATACATATATATACACACACACACCTACATCATTGTAAACAATTCAAGATAATGTAAATATATCATTATATTATATATATACTTTATTTAATTAACTACCTAAATTGATTTATTTAATTTATCATCTTATCAATAATTATTAAAATTTTCGAATTAAGTTTATAATGTTTTCAAAACACTTTTGACAATCATATTGTAACATTTATAATTTATTTCTTATTTTAAAATTTAATTATATTTTAATTTCAAAAATAATTTTGAAAACTAGCCCAAGTCCCGATTCAAATTGGGACTTTTCTATTAGGGAAAAACTTTAGGCTCATTTCCCATTTTGGGCCAGGTCGATAGTCAAGTAGTGTAAGGTACTTGATTATCCAAATCCAGCCTAGACACTACTTTTCTACACATTATACTAAATGGGCAAGCTTAATTATTTAACACTAACATGACTAATTTAGACCATATAAGTTATTAGGCTTTGATACCATTGTTGGATCTGGACCAACATGTAGTGGGTTAAATGGGTAATTTTAAAAAAAAAATTGCCATTTTTGATCTTCTTAGGACTATAAAGTCTAAATTTATTTAGATCTGATGTAAATTAATTTTAAATAAAATAATTATTTTATTTTATTTGTAAATAAGGTTTTATTTTGATATTATATTTATGTTATATAGTAAGAAAATGCATACCATATACACATATGTGTAGTTGCACATGCAACATACACAATGTACATGGTTTAACACACACATATATAAGTGCAGGGATTTGCACCGCAACACACATATTAGCTCCGCCGTATACATATGTGTTGTCTAATATATATATATATATATATATATGATTTAATGTGATATAAAAATATATTTGCAGTAGTATAAATACTTATATATATATATATAACATTATAAAATAGTAATATTTGTAAATGCAAATATTAGTAATTATAAATTTAAATTCAAATTCAAAATTTAGATCCAGATTTATATTTTAAATATTTCCTAATTTGAAATTGAAACCAATAAATTATATTTTGACAAAATAAGTATATATACAAACTTATAGAATTGGAATTTTTTTTCAGAATATATATAAACACACACACACATACGGAAATATATAGATTAATATTTAAAATTCGAATATAAATAACATTATATATTTAAAACGTAAACAAATAAAGTTATATATTCACATATAGTTTCGGCGAAAAAGTAGTTTGACAAAATCTATTATTTTAAATCCTTACCAGTTTAAAATTTTATTTTATTTTAAATCATTTCCGTATGGAACTGCTTTTTAAAATTTTATTTTCGAAAATCAATTTTACAATCATAATTATAATTACTATAGATTAATATATGTATTCACACATGCATATTTTATAATATATATATATATATTAAAGTAATATGTTATATTTTAAATAAATAATATGTATATATTTATATAGACATGGATTTCAAAATAATATATATTTAATATATATCGGAAATACTAACATGTATAAGTTTTAACAAAATATATATACATAAATTATATATTCCTATACACACACACACACACACACACACACACATATATATATATATAACTTAATGTTTCTTTTAAAACCCTTTTAAATTATAATCAAATTTACTGATGTAGAAAATGAGAATCGATAGTGAGGTCACAAGTCGGTAAGCTGGAGAAGAAGCTTGGTAAGTTAAGTTGGAGAAGAAGCTCGGTAAGCTCACCGATGCGTTTGTGCATTGTTTTCGGACGTGGACATCTCTTCCTCTTTTGATGATGATGCTAGTGGGGATTAGTTATTATTTCTATTGTCTGCATATTGTTTGGATAATTAATTATGTAGACGCTTGGATATTGTTTGTATTGATGGATATAGTTGCGTGTGTTGGATATTTTTGATATCGGTGTTTGATGGATATTTGTGTATGCACATTTATGATTGTATTGATGGATATCTGATTATGTTGATATTTGTGATGTTGGATATGCATTATTATGTATTAATGTTTGAGTATGTGTGTTGGATATTAATTGTATATATTTGTGTCATTATATCATTTAAATATGAATTTGTGATTGAGATGAGAAAGGAAAGAAAAATGCTTAAGCTATAACATTGGAATAATGTTGGAAAATCGAATTTTGGCATTTTAAATTGGCATCGGTGTAGCATTGGTTTTCTAAACGCCGCCATGTTGTAGACCTAACCTCAAAATTTTGATGTCGGCATGGTGTTGAAAATATGACGTCGGTAACGCGTTGTAGATGGCGTCGATAAGTACCTTACGAAAATCATCGACAAAACGTCGTTAAAAATTATGTGACGCCATGTTTACTGACGGTTTAAGTGGCGTCGGTATGGCGTCAAAAAGGCATTGGAAAGGCGTTGGTAAGTACCACATGAAAGTTATAGACAAGACATCAATAAATTTTTTATGATGCCATATTTACCAACGCCTTAGTGGCATCGGTGTGGCGTCGATATGGCGTTTACCGACGCTGCATCAATGCCATTTTGATGTTGGTAAACACGCATTCGCAATGCGGTGATGATGCATGTGGAAGTTTTTATGAATAAATTGATGGATGGATGTAATAGTATTAACAAACAAAAGAATGCATGAAGAATTGTAAAAGAAATATCAAGTGAATGATGAATTTGATTATAATTTTGAAAGAAGATAAATACATCTACCATTATACTAATAATATAAGATAAATTCACTAACGTCATTTTTAAAAAAATTAATGGTTTGATTATTGTTCAAAAAGTTAACAATATTTGAATCGTTATGATCGTATAACATGCGTATATACTTTCAATCTCGGATTACCAATAGGAAAAGAGACTTGATTAAGTTGAATAAGAATCAAACGGATTATAATCTTGATAGGAGACAAACTAATGTTTTTGGAAGAGGAGATGAAATTATAACATATGAAAGGCCAGTGGTTGAACTAAAGGATCACATAATAGTAACCCACTTAAGGAGTGTCCATTCATTGCGTAACGAGTGTCCATTCTTTACGAAGCGAGCGGAACATTTGAATGTGGTGGTTGGCTAAAAGATGAATGTGTTTGACGGTGTATTTGACGGAATATATGAGTAGGACATTTGGCAAAAACGAGGGGAAAATGTCATGAACGAGCAAATTTCTCCTTTCAACACACGAGGTACTTGACCACCTGAACCAATTGATACTAATTTATGTGTAAATATTTTTGCAGTGATAGATTAATATTGATAGATAGAACGGCCTATTGCATGTTGTAATTTTATTTACAAAATTATAGCTAATATTTTGAGTAATAGAATAATTTTTTAAAAAAATATTTGAGTTCAGAAAACCAATGTGCTTTTATCCCGGGTAGATACATTATTGAAAATACTCTTCTGGCTCATGAGATAATCAGAAACTTTTACAAGGGTTGTAAAAATAAAGTTTGTATTAAAATAGATATCCACAAAGTTTTTGATAAGATTAATAGATATTTTATTATTCACATGATGAGACAAATGGGTTTTCATGCAAAAATTTGTAATTTAGTTAAAGAATGTATTGATATTGCCTCTTTTTTCATATTAATTAATGGATCACCTTGTGGATTTATTAATAGCAATTGGGGGATTAGACAAGGTGATCCCCTTTCCCCTTATTTATTCACAATTCCTATGGAATATTTATCTTTACAAATGGAACTGGAACATATAAATGGCAATCTCAGACCAGTTAACAGAAATCTGCCTAATATTACTCACTTATTATATACTGATGATTTGCTTTTGTTTATAAATGCAGACTCTAACAGTGCTCTATCTATTGCATAAAATTTTGAGTGTTTAAAAGATTATGCAGGTCTGCAAATCAATGAGAGTAAAAGCAAAGCTTATTTTACCAAAATTTGTGAAAACAAAGGGGAAATTCTTCAAATTCTAAAAATTCAAGAAGGCCAACTGCCTGTTAAATACTTGAGACTTCCTCTTAGTACAAATCAAATTGCAGACAAATGCTGCTCTAGACTTATTGAGATCATTCAAGGCAAATTAGAGAGCTGGTCTAGCAAATTATTATCTATTGCTGGAAGACTGGAACTCGCACAAACTGTCATCACGGCTATCATAATGTATTGGATTCAGACTCACAATATTCCAAAATCAGCCACTCACAAAATTGAAAAAATGTGTGCCAATTTCATTTGGAGAGGAAAAATTCATAGTCTCATGGGATACTATATGCAAACCAAAAAAGGCTGGAGGGCTGGGATTAAGAACTATTAAGGGTTTAAAAGAAGCTTGTAATATGAAATTATTTTGGAGATTTGTTGAAGGCAGGTCATCATGGTCAAAGTGGATGAAAAGTAAATATGTCAAAAACAAGCATTTCTGGACCATGCTGGCTGAAAACCACCACTCCCACCCTTGGAAAAGCATTTTAAAGAGCAGAAATAATGGTATCAAATTATTGGATAGAAATTTTAAAGATGGAAAAAAATACTAGCCCCTGGTTTGATCCTTGGATCAATGGCAAAACTTTAATAAGCTTATTAGGTTGGTCCATTTTACTTCATTTTGGGGGAGCTAATCTAAATGTGGATAGTAGCATTCGAAATCACCGTTGGAATTCAAGCCTTCATCCAACTACCTCAATATTTAAAAAAGCTATTGAAAGCGTTGAAATTGATTCAAGTATAGCTAAAGATTGCTAGAAATGGAAACTTTCGAAAAAAGACTAATTCTCTTTTAAATCTACTTGGGAATATATAAAAGGTTTCGAAACAGAAATGGATTGGCATGCTACTATATGGAATAAGGCTAACTGCCCAAAGATGGCACATTGTGCCTATTTTGCTCTGTTAAACAGATTGCCAACCAGAGATAGATGCAGCATATAGAGAAAAAATAATAAAATCAAATGTCTCTTTTGCAAAACAGAAAATGAAACAGTAAATAACTTATTCTTTGATTGCATTTACACAAGATACATCTGGTTCATTGCTAAAAACAAGCTCAATATCAGTCAAAAATTTCCAATGCAGAGCATCAAAGACAGTATTCAACATATACAACAAAGCTTCAAAATCAAATCAAAAGAATTCAACAAAGCTAGCATCATGCTAACTACTTCCATATATCATATATGGAAGGAAAGGAATGCTAGGTTGCATTCCAAAAAGGAAACATAAATCATTCAAACTTGGAAATGCATCGAAATAGAATTTCATATTCTTAATCGAAAAGCAAGCAAGGAAAATTCACCATACCATCAGCTTTATTCAGATGCTAAAGGCCAAGATAAGTATGATAACAGTGTGGAATCATACTTATAAAGTGGGAAATTCAAGTATGACATTTCCCATGGTGGTCATTACCAAACTAACAAACATCGGTCTCACAGTTCTTCGGGCAGAGAAGCTAGCAACTTCATTAGCTTATATGCAGGAGGCGGCCATTCCAGCACCAAAACCAGGAGTAACTCCTGCAAGGGAAGAAAACAGAACTCGGTATTTTATAACTCTATGTATAAACATAATCAAAGAAAATTTAATAATACTGTATTACCTGATTTTGGCATGAGCTACCACTCTACATGCAAGGAACCAATGAAGCAGAAGCTCCTCCTAAATCATAGCAAAGCAAATCATTCAGATCTCAACATGCAAAGAATTGGAGAATATCATTACATTAGCAAGCTTAATGGTAATCTTTATCACTTATCTATGTGGGAGAAGGGCGAAAGCAGCAACCTTTGCAACAAATTAGTCCACTGGGTTGCTAATGAAATCGAAAGCAACAAGCTTTATAACAAATTTGATGATCTGGCTGATATAAAAAATCGTAACAACAATAATAATAGTAATTGGATCTTTAAAGGGTGTGCTAATATCAACAACAGTGAAGAGCAGGAGAAAAGCAGCTCTCTTCATGGAAAATCTGAGAATTTTGTTGGCAAGGAGGACAGATCTAACAATTTCATTAACAAATCAACTTTGGAGAGGCATGAAGCTAGCAATATTGGAGCAACGAACACTACAAAAACAACACTGGTTTCCAATGGCCCAAAGCCGTTGGCGGCCGTTGGAAGGCCGTCGGAAACCATAGGGACAGCCGTTGGAATACGAATCTCGTTTAGTAACGATTTCCAATGGCACCAACGACACTTTTCCGATGGCATCCAATGGCAATCTCCGACCATTTCCAATGGCCAAAATGGCCACGTGGCAATCCTGAAAAACCAAATACCCATCCCATGCTGTCGGAAATGGTCGGAGATTGTCGTTGGAAGCCGTTGGAAAATTATGACCTATAGGCCGCCGGAAACCATTACAAGCCGTCGGTAATCTGGGTAATTTTTTTTATGAATTTGAACATGCTACCTTCCAGCCACCCCACATCCATCAATACTAATAACAGCTCCTTTTCGAGCATATATAAACCAATAATCATATAGATAAGCATACATAATATTTCATCCATAAAACCCATATCTAAATCCAATATAATCCACAAAATCAACATCCAAATCTACAAACTCAACGTCCAAATCCACATAAAATAATATACAATCCATCAAAATGTATCAAACACATCCTCACCCACTCGAAGCGTATATATACAGACAAAAAAATATAATAGAACATACCTAGCATCACTGATCATCATCCCTGTAGAACCACTCGACGAAGGAAACCTCCCATGCTGCTCCATATACTCCGCCAAGCGCTGGTTCAGCTGCTCCATTTGTGCAGCACGACGGCGATCATGCTCCCGTAGCTCGGTGATCTCGGCTCGTGGCGCTGCAATTTCTTCTTTGTCTTGAGCCATCTTATATACGCCTTCTGTGATGTCCTAGCCTGCGAATATAATTAAATTGTTATACTGCCTCCAACATCATAAACGTAATTTACATAACTTTAATTGAAAAATATGCAATATTTGAATTTAGTTTATTTTTAAAAAATTACCGCTTGGTTCCCAAATCCATAGCGCTTGCTACGGGATGGTGGATCCATGACAGACTCGAAAATAGCGTCGTCCTCATCAGCTGTCAACTCATCACGTCCTGTCTCAGCCAGTAGTTGTGCCCATGCTTCTTGAAACTTTTGCTGTAATGCAAAATACATAAAACAATTTAGTAGACTAATCGCTATACCAATTGACAGAAAGTTGAAATGGTCACTGGTATAAATAACACTAATTAATATATCTATACATGTGTACTTAATTAATTAACTAATGGCTTTTAACTTAATTATAATATACTTACATAGGCAACAGTCGCTTTATCATCATGCTCCCATGAGTATACACTGAGCCTGAATCGTCTCGTCTGTTTCAGGGCATGAGTATGAGCAAAAACATCCCAATACGAAATAGCACCTCCTCGCGCTCTTTCCTAATATATATATATATATTACATATTGTTTTATTAACTATCTATTAACAACTTATAACTTAAAATATAAAAATGTGAATATAAAAATTTACCAAATCCTCGCGATGATGCTGTAACGACTTGGAACCACCGCGATGTGTGACGGGATTCTTATTTCTATTTGCGGAGTTCCTATCTGACTCCCTCTGCAAATTTCAATTGGAAATAACATTACAGTTCTAAATTATGTATTAAATACACGCAACAATTTAAAGTAATTAATATGTGGTAAACTTACCTGGAACTCCTCATTGCCCCACCATGCGACCCAGGCCTCCCAAACGCTAACACTCATCTAGTTGGGTTTTTTCCCCACTCTTCTCATTACGAACACTGTATCCCTATAATTTTTGGCGATTCTGCTATTCCAATGCCGCTACACCAGGGATACATCGATCTCTTGTAGGTTGACCGAACCCTGCACATTTAGAAAATGAAAGTTATACATTTTTATAAATAGTCTACAGCATATAAAGTGATCTATGATCAAAGAGAAAGTGCGAAATATAAATTTACACTTACCAGAAAATCCTACCAAATGCCCTCCAGGATGTTATCCGGTATCTTGCTCCATTTAGGCCAGTAGGCAGTCATCCTACATTTATATGCTTGTCTGGATATGGAGAGCGCTGTTGCTGATGGCTCGAGCTCAAAGCCACTGTTTCTAAAAGAAACAAGCATTTAATAAAACAACACTAATATATAATAGATCGTGTAGAAAAATATTGTTAATATTGAAATAAATTTAATACTTACGACCCATCGGCTTTGACCTACAACCAGACCGCAAGAAGAGCTGACTCTTGTGATGGGTCGGGGACATCATCAGGTGAAGGCGCACCCATCCCTCTTTGAGAAGAAGAAGGAGATCCTGTATGGGACGAGCCGTGTCTACGGAAAAACGACATGTATATTAAGTACCTGTTACAGATATATCATATCTGAGAAATATATCATTTAATTAAATGAAACATACATTATGGCAGAAACATAAAATGATTATGTGAAATAGATTAAGACTAAAGATATCATTAGCAGAACACATCATTTTTAGTGAGATAATGTAAAATAAATAAACACGGAAATTACCTTCTCCCGATATGTAGATTATTAATCAGTCCTCGTCGTTTTCTGATTCAGACTCTGTTTCGTACTCTATGTTTTGTTTCTCTGTAGTCTCAAATGCTTCAATTAATGCATTTGATTCATCGTTTAGAGTTCCAAAATCGGTTTGATCATCGGTTATTATTATTCCAGTATTTCCCCCGATATCTGCTTGATAAGCTTGTTCGTCTGGAATGTTTTGTCCATCAAATGTAAATCTTGCCTTTGTTTTAAAAATAGCCGACCAATCTGCTTTATCTCTTCGTAGAGATGGGTACAGAGCATAATAAACTTGAAGAGCTTGTTTGGCAAGTATACAAGGATCGTACTTATAATAACACAAGGTATGTTTTTATTTCTAAAAGATTATACTTTGGGTGCACGTTGATTTCAGAACCTGGAACGTTGCTGAACCAGTTGCATTTAAACAAAAAAAACTTCTTCTGCAGGTCTTATGAAATATGTCAATTACGAAACCTGAGTTAATACGCCATAAAAATCTTTTACATGATCATTTGGATCATCACTACCTTTAACAAATACACCGGTATTGTTAGTTAATTTTTCAGCACTGTATTCTTTAGTGTTAAATTTATACCCATTAACGAAGAATATTGGATAGGTCTTGACTTTCCTTTTTGGTCCCATAGCTTAATGTTTCAATCCTTCGTCGACCACACAGTTTGTCGAGTTGTAAACGTAATTTGAAAATCAAGTAGAAAAATCTTTGCTAATATTGCCATTTGGAAGTTGTGATTCGTAAACACTGCAATTATAGACGAAATATTGCATTATAATTAACACACATGTGTGTATATGTATATATATGCATATGTAGATGATATAATGCATTAAGAAGAATATATGTACATTACCTAACAAATGGTGCAACTTCAGCACAATTGAGAAGAATATATGTGTGTGCTACATGGTAATCTCTATCGTCCAACCATAATTCCACACATTTACCAGCAGGTCGGCCATGTTTTTTTAAAAATAGATAAACTCGCTTGACAGTCATCTTCATCAATGCCTTCATCATTACGCATAGCACTTTCAAACGATATGTTCACATGATCACTAAAATAATGAGAGAAAAAATACAAAGCTTCTTCTTCGATGTATGATTTGCAAATCGAACCATCAACTCGTGCTTTCTATCTCACTTTTTTCATTAGATGATTTAAGTACCTATTAAGAATTATTCCAAATTAAAATTTATTTATACATGAAGTAAACTAATATTTAACGTACTAAACATTAATACCTCTCGAATGGATACATCCATCCATATTGTACAGTCCCTCGAAGACGTGCTTCAGATGGAAGATGAACATGTAAATGCTCCATTACATTAAATAAACCTGGAGGAAATATTATCTCTAGTTTGCAGAGCAGTATGGGGATTTCTTCCTCAAGTTTACGTAGACGATCAACTTTTAACGTAGTAGAACAAAGCTCCTTATAAAACAAACTAAGTTCTGTTACAACCGTCCAAACTTTTACGGTCAACAGTTCTTTAAAAGCAACGGGTAACAAATTTTCCATCATAATATGACAATCATGGCTTTTCATCCTACTAAGTCTGTTGTTCTTATAGTCGACACATCTACGAATATTGCAAGAAAAACCGCCAGGAAATCTTAATCCTTCCACCAATTTTAAAAGTATTTTAACTTGATTATTGTCTAGCTCATAGCATGCTTTTGGTTTTTTTGTGTCATTTGGCTTGATATGAAGCTCAGGGCGATTACATAATGCTTCGATATCGCTCTTGATTTCAAATCATCCTTTGTCTTCCCCTTAACATTCAAAATTGTATTAAAAACATTATCAAACGCGTTTTCCCGTTGTGCATCACGTTAATATTGTGACGAAGTAGTAGATTTTTCCAATACGGTAACTCCCAAAATATACTTTGTTTGCACCAATTATAAATCATTGATTTAGCTTGAATTTCAATTTGTTCTCCGGTCTCATGTATCTTTGGAAAATCCTTTACAATTTCATATATATCTTCGTTTGACCAAACCGTTGGTGGTTGCAAGGGCTCGTGTCTATTAGCTGTAAAGTTTTTTTGTCTCTTCTAAAACAGTGATTAATATGGAGAAAACACCGATGATAATCAAACCATGAAATTTTCCTTCCATGCGGTAAAGAAAATGCTCGTGTTTCCTCGATGCAATAAGCACTACACCAAACAACCCATTTTGTAACACTTTTCCGCTTTCAATTTACAACGCTTATAACCGTTACAAATTTTTAACGGTTATATCCGTTACAACCATTTATAACGGTTATAACCGTTAGTAAATATGGTAATTTCGTAAATAATTAAAAGTTGTATGGATAAGGTTAGAAATTTATCTTCTATCAATCGTTATTTCATTTCTCACGGTATCTTTTCATTTCTCACTCTCACGTTTTACTTCTCTTTTTCGTACCGGGTTTCATTTGCCACTGCCTCCGTCTTCTACCGCCGCCTCCTCCCTTTGCCCTATCAAATCGATGAAGATGAAGGAAGATCTGGGTTGCGAATTACAAATCTAGGGTTTCTCTTTTCCACATCCGTCTACTCAGGTATGAAGTATAAAATCACGCTGTCAGGTTTACTGTATGTATACAAAGAAGTATCCACTACAGAGCTTGATGCTAACCAAAACTTGAGAACATTCTTGTTTAAAACTTTAGCTAAGAGTTCTCGTTATTATATTTTATGCCTTCATTGATGAGTGACAATGACACATGCTTTGTATTTGGATATATAATCTTTTTTCCTTTACCTTTTAGTCAGCATATTCTTTTCTGAAGACCTGTAATAAAGAGTTCTAATAATGGAAAGATCTTTCATGCGATAGATACATGTTTTGCTAGGCAGGAGTGCAATTGGACGTCACCGACAGGCAATTTCATACTCAGCGTATCCTGATTGAATATTTGATCATGGTTTGTAACTATGAGAATTTTTCTTTGGAGTTGTGAGAAGTTTGACAATATTAGCATGACATGAATATGAATAGTGATTTTTTTGAAATGTTGCTCACCTTTTACGTTTTTCTACTCAATTTTATTTCTTCTCTCTTGAGTTCTGATATGCATATTTTATGAGTATGGGTTTGTAAACCAGAACAATCACTAAATAATTAATATACATTGGCTAGTCAATTTTTGATTGATTTATTCTTGAATATTCTACACATGATTTGAAATCAATAATTTACTGTTGCTTAATTTGTGGACTTCAAAATGTTTTTCTACGGCACAGGTAATAATTGGTATATGCACGAGTCAATCATTTTGGACATTGTCGATGAGAGAAATATGATTAAAGGGAATATTCAAGGTACTCTACCAACTTTAGTAGAACAAGATAGAAAAAAATTCAAGGTACTCTACCTACTTTTGTTGTGACTTGTTTAATGGTTCTTGACTTGATTGGCTTTACCTATTAATAGGAAATAAGATTGTATAGAAACTTCTCACAAATGGATGAGGTGAAAAATGAAGAAGAAAGCGGCACTGGTGGTGAGAACACATAACTAAAGTTGCCATTTTTGGTAAACCAGCAAGAAAGAAACTCTTCTTTGAAGCTAATAAATTTCAGGTAATCATCTCAATTCCATTTACATCTCGATATAATCTTATATCCTAGTTTTATAGTAGACTAAAATGGGGTTTTGTGTCTATTTTGTTTGAGAATTATCTGGTTCACTGGTTTGAAGTTTTGGGTTGAAGTGATAATATTAGCCGCTGAATTGAAAATTAAAGGTGAGTTAATCCTCACACAATCTAACTTTGAATATCTAAATGCGTGTTTATATTATTGAATCCAACTGTAGTTTCTATGAACAAATTAGTGTTTGCTGAAATAAGTAGTTACTACCAACTTAAATCCATGACTCGGTAAATATAAATGAAACCTGTTGCGTGAAATCATGGTGTAATGCTCTTTTTGTCCTATTGCTTTATATTGTACGTCCATGCTCTCTTATCTTGACAACTTGATCACACACCTATGCCTTGCTTCAATTTCTTGCGTCTTGCCCCTGTCATTAGAATTAGTTCACACCTTTTTCCATGCCGCTTTACATGCTAAAAGACACACGTCCCATCTTGTCTTGTTTGCCTAGCTTGCCTTGACTTTGTTTAGTTAATGCCTGTAGCCTTATTTGTATTTCCCTTTTGTGCAATTGCACACATTAAGTCAAACTTTATTGCAAATCTCCTTTTGGTGAATAGTAGTTCCTTTTTGTTGGTTTATTTTGTACTACTTTGATCCTCTGTTGCAATGAAACTAAGTCACACATCCCATGTATTTTGCCTTGATTCACACGTTCCTATGCCTTGCATTAATTGCATGCATCCTTGCCTTGCCTTGATTCGTCCTTTATATGTCCTTAATGTTTATTTAGTTAGCTGTTCCATAAATATATACAGCCTTTCTTATGTTGCTTTGTTTTTCACGTCCCTGCTATTAGTTGCTTTTAAAGTTTTTGTTTCACTATTTTATCAAGCTCTTTATTAGTTAATAGACCAAATGATGATCTATTTATGAGTGTGTATAGAAAAAATAGACCAACTGTTAGAATTATTATGTAAACAAGCTACATAATACATCAAAAGATTAAACATAAAGTGGTTAACTCAAAAAGACAGAGCTATGCATTTGTTTCATGCTAAATATTTAAAATAATAATATGATTTTGGTGTCAACAAATGCCCACCACCAAACATGGAACACCAGCGTCATCTACACAAGTTTTTCAGCCTTTCACACTACATATAAAAGTCATATTACATCAATGGAATAAGTTGCTAATGCAGATATTACATATAAAAGTCACACATATGGTCCTAGACAGAGTTAAAACATCTCTTTTCTGAAAAAGAAAAAAAGGACAATGCAATATTTTAACTTGTTTCATCTCCACTCTTGATAGAAACCATGCTCTCAATGTAACTGTAAAAGGTACGTGCTAGAACATCCAGTTTCTTCACTTCTGTTGTAGCAAAGTGGTACACGTACAATGCACAAACGCCTTCATCCTCCTTTATGGCCAAGATAAAATCTCCATCCTTGGAGAGATATAACCGATCAGTAACCCGACCTGGCAAGATTGGTTCCTTAAGCTTACAATTTATTCCAAGACTCTTTTATACCAAATTCATCCATCCTCTAAATTTCATAATAACGACAATTTCTTGTTTCATAATTCAATTCCATGTAAGTAATCTTGTCCTTATAAAAAATTAAGAGAATGATCTAAAGCACTTTTGTGATCATCTGGTAAAGGTATTGTTCCATACGCTTCTTCGGTCAAATCAAAGTAAAATATGACCCTAGTATTTCCAATAGAGGAAACTCCTATCCATAAGCACATTTTGTTCTTACATGCTGGATCAATTAGTTCATTGATTCATATGATAGGAAAATCACAACCTTCGTGTATTGTTCGCCATGAATCAGTTCTCATGTTATACACCTGAACTATACTGTCATTCAACGTATTTTCATGCTCATCCAAACTTATACTAACAATCTTATAATCATTTTTTTATGTAAGTAATCATTTTATTTAGGCGAGTAATGGAATTGAAGGGAAAACGGAATTACCAAAAGATTTAATGAACGAGGAAGCTGGACATAAAGATTTCATTGAATTGAAAGATTTATTTTGTCCAGAAGATGGAAACTTGTCCTTTTAATGTAATACTAGCGTGAAGTCAATGACTTCAGATGCGAAATTTGAATTGGAAATCATGGGATTTGATCCAGAAGCCATGATAAGGGATATAGCTAATGACGTAAACAATGCGAATGCATCAATTATCTCTGATCCAGCGGTCATCCGACCATCATTTTCTCTTGGTATCTTACAAGAAACTTACTCAATTTTATACTTGCATAATTTGCAGAGCTTTCCTTTTTCATTTTGTAATATCTAAAAACACTTCAGTTCTAGGTGTGGTGAGAAAAGGTAAAAGTGAAGGGCCAACCTCCAGTTCATCTGAAAGCAGTGGAGATGGTACATCAGCAAAGAATTCTGGAAATGGCACTTCTTATAAACGTGCAAAATCAAGGTCTACCAGGCGAATGGCAAAGCTTGGCAATTGTTGCTGACTTCATGATTGTGTGGCTTCCTGCACTTACTATTTCAGTAAAAGCATCTATATCTCTTACTACTGGACCATTCCAAAATTCTATAGCTTCCCTGAGAATGCATTCTAGGTAACAATTTACGTACTTAAATTGATTTTAGTTACTTGTTTTATGTAAGAAGTATACTGCTAAAATCTCCTCATTTTTTCTTATTAATATCTTATTGAAATTATTAAATAAGAGTTTTTCTTTTTTAAAATAATATGTCTATTGCATGTTATTACACCAAATGAATTAACATCTACATGAATATTTTACAGGAAATGCCTAATAATCATAATGAATTGGTTCGATCAGCTGATGCTAAGATCAGATTGAAATGTACTCGACAACTACATGAATATTTTGTTAATGCAGTTTCACATTTTGGAGGACCAGACAGTACAAGAATTACGGTGATTGCAGTGCCTCTAAGAATCAGTAGTGGGAGTATAGATGGAGTGAATGGAGAAATGTTCATGCAGGATACAAAGCTTTGGAAGAAGAGAGTAGAACACTACAAGAAGGTTGTTAGTAGCTTGGGCCAGAAGGGTAGGATACAGAGTTGGTTGATGGTGGTTTTGTAGTTTGGCCGGAGTGTCGCATTCGTTGTTTGTAAGCTTCAAAATATTTTGTAGTAGTGAAATTTGAAGTTTTCACAATAAACTTTGTAGAATTTGATATGAACTAATTAGTATATTTGATTTTCTTTACAAATTGATGATATATTAGTTTCATGTTTGTTATTCCTATAAATTTGAATTTGTATAGTTGAATGAAATAATATGTGATTATACTATAAGATCCGAAATGGGATATGGTTGAATGAAATACTATTAGATGCTGAATAAGATATGGTTCTGCTATATCAAATTTGTAACACTTATAAGTGTTGGTAATTTTGCTATTTACTTATACAAGGAATTCCTAACGCTTATAATCGTTGGAAATTAAAATATTCCCAATGGTTATAACCGTTGGGAATTATGGTCATTCCCAACGGTTATAACTGTTGGGAAGTTTCAAAATTCCCAACGGTTATAACCGTTACAAAATATTTAAAAAAAATTATAATGTACCTGCTACCAACGGTTATAACCGTTGGGAATTTAATTACCAACGGTTATAACCGTTACAAAATGACAGTTCTGGTGTTGTGAAGGACAAGCTAGGCGATCGGTCGTACTCCAACCTGAAAGCATTTCATGCGTAGGAAAATCGCTAATAGTCTACAACAAAGAAGCAAACATACGAAAATTCTTTTTTTGCATATGTTTCAACTACTTCGTACCATAATGTTTTCAACTCTTCAATCAACGGCTGTAAATAAACATCGATTCCTTGTGTCGGATCATTAGGGCCGGGAACGGCAATTGTGAGAAACATATATGAAGTTTTCATACACATCCATGAAGGTTAGTTATAAGGTGTAACGATTATAGGCCAAAATGAATATTTATAACCAAATTGAGAAAATGGTGAAAATCCATCCGTATATAAATCAAGTTTAACTTTACGGCTCTCCGCTGCAAAATGGGGATATTTCTGATCAAAATGCTTCCATACTTTCCCATCAGCTGGGTGTGTTACCGTACCTTCTTACTGCGTTCTAACACTGTGCCATCTCATATGATGCACGGTTACAGAAGTTGCATATAACCTTTGAAGCCTAAGAGTAATAGGTAAATAATGCATACGTTTATACGGGACTTCCTTTCCCTTCTTCTTTCTTGGTTTATACCTTTCCTGATTACATATTTTACAATTCCTAATATTGATATCTTCTTTCCAAAACAACATGCAAACGTTTGAACAAGTATCTATTTTTTGATACTGTAAACCAAAAGCCGACATAAGTTTTTT
The DNA here is from genome assembly GCA_030737815.1 of Allium fistulosum. Lineage (NCBI taxonomy): Eukaryota > Viridiplantae > Streptophyta > Magnoliopsida > Asparagales > Amaryllidaceae > Allium > Allium fistulosum. Next base: position 1,297,235,126 of record CM060904.1, on the reverse strand, counting down.
CACTTCATAATGATTTTCGCACATTAAGTTGTCGGGAGGCATATGCCACTTCGCAGCTTGTACAACAATTGTAAATCCAACTTCTATGAGGTTGTATTTAGATTTCATCGCAATGTATTCTGCAGTTACTGATAATTGGGTGTCGCTTGTACAGCCTTCCCAAAGGGGTTTCTTCGCGGAATCCAATAAATCATAAAAAAAATTGCTCCAATATTTGGTTCTTCTTCAACATTAACATCGTCATCAATAAATTGTGCAGTAGGCAACATTGAACGTGTTGCATCTTCAACCATATGTTCTACGAGATTCGTCGTAACAATTTCATTACTCACTACCTTCTTTGACTGTACAGGATTAGGTGCTACAAGTTCTCCATGCCGAACCCAAACCAAATAGTTCGGCATGAAACCGTACTGGTGCAAATAAACTCTAACCATTTCTGATATCAAACGCTTCAACAATTTATACCTACTGCATGGACAACAGATTTCTTCGTCGTTTCCATTATTACTTAAAGCGAAATCAATAAATATGTGTACACCATTATTAAAATGTTCACTTATTGAGCCTCCAATTTTCCTTCGTTGTTGATACATCCAGCTTCGATCAGTAAAATAATTCATCATCTCTCCTACTGTAATTAAAAAATACGATATAAATGAAAACAACATTCACAATTTATATTTCAATACAATTTTACAGTTAATGTTTTGTATTAATTGATCATTGACACTTTGTTGCTGGATCGTCCTGCTTTTCAGTACAAACACAACAACGTAATTACATCTCGTAAATCATTTCATTTTGAACGATTCAACAAAATTTCGGCAGCACTTCCCTTTTGTTCCCAGAGTCGTACACGATTGCGTGTACATAGGGAACATAAAGGAAGCGCTGTCAAAATTTTGTGAACCATTTAAAATGAAATGACTTACGAGATGTAATTATGTTACTGTATTTGTAACTTGTCCAATACAGGGACAAATCCAACAAATATTTTATATGATGAATATAGATGTATGTTCTGTCAAAAAACGAATACCCACATAACGATCATATACAATACTTATCAGACAGGGCCAAAAAACACTCTAAGGGTTTTATGAATAAAATATATTACATATTTTATATTTTAAAAAAAAATTGGTTTTCGTCATTTACATTAAATTGATTAACATTTAACTTAAGTTAAACTACCGTATATGATGGTTTATCACATACGCACAGTTTAAAACATTAATTAACTAACCGTACGTACATAAAATGAATTATCGTTTTCGACTTTTTAGAAAACGCATAAACTAAATTATGCTCATCCACACTAAATAACCCAAGTAATGCATAAAAGCACTAAATTATTCAACTAATACACACTAATTTCTTATCGCACAAACTAACAAATTAAACTATACTAACTAACAAATCAAACTAACAAACTAACATTCAATAAACTATACTACACAATCAATGAGACAATATAAACAATTAAACTAACAAATTAACTCTAAATTAACACATTCATTAAATTAGGATTTAGGGATAATACCTAAAATAGAGGAGATTAGGGGTTTGGAGGAGATGAGATTCCGATTTGATGAAGTTGGAGTTGATTTCGGCAGAAATTCGTCGCTTGGAGCTGGAGGGGGAGATGGTGGAAGAGGGTTTTTGATTTGGGGAGGAGTGAAATGGTTCAGGTTTCGGCCTGGAGAAGAAGATACACGCGACTTTCTAACGGCTATAAACGGCTGCAAACGGCAATTTTCTAACGGCTAACGACGGCTAATTATTTTAATCGTAACAAAGTCGAGAAAATATATGCCGTTGAAAGCCATCGGTATTCTGCCGTCGGTGGCCGTCGGTAATAGTTGTCGGAATATACTGTAGTTCTAGTAGTGGAAGTATTGAGAGCCGCCATAATTGGTTGTTGAGGCCTTAGAGCTTATTATAAGCTGGCTACAAGTGTTTCATCTCAGATTTTGGTGGATTTCATGGTGAAGAAGTGGCAAGGAGTTGCGTTTTTTATTTTTTCTGGGAGTTGAGAAGCGGCTAGGGTTTTGAGTCATGTATTGTTTATGTCGGTGTTATAACCCTAGCGGGCATGCGCCCTGTATTGTATTAGTTTGGGCTTATTCCCAACTTTATAACCATTTTCAAAAAAAAAAAAAAACCTTTTAATTTCAAATTGGAAATGCTTACTCCTGTAAAACTATTCACAGTTAAGCCTAATATACTAAGAGCAACTCCAACAGTTAGTGCAAACTTACAAAATGTAAAATGTACGTTGAAATCACCATTCAATAGGATGTGAAATAATGAAGCGATTACATTTCGGGGGAGATTCCAAGGCTCGAGAACCTGTTGAACAGGCGTTTAGCATGAAACGCTTATTGAACAGACGTCTGAGGACCTATGATGAACATAAACTATGGATGAAAAAGTAGATTTTGAGGTAATATACCTCAAACGTCTATACAATTGGCGCCTGAGCTTTAGGCGTCTGTTTCGTTTTCTATTGAAGCAAACGCACGGGTACATTTTCACGGTGTGAAAAAATGTAATATATATACTCCGAAGTTGGAGATGCGATAAAGGTTGAAAATTCGAAAGTTACAGCGTAGTTAGGGTCCCGTATAGAAAAGGCATATTTACTACCAAACAAATGGGTCATCCTTCTAAAGTAGAATTAGATAATGACACATGCACAATATAAATATTTATGCATGTCTTTGTGCGTATCCTTAACAAATAATCATCCACTCTTTAAAATATCCTGTCTACCATCAAAATAGCAAGACATTCTAAACTCTTGAATGGGTTGATGGGGAAAAATATATGCTTACAGTAGCAAGTATTAGCTGTATCACAGTAACAACTGAACAAACAATTGATATGGTATAACAAATTAGTTTTCAATAAAATCTGTAAAACACACTATTTTATAATCCTTCAGGTTAAATGCATCTTCTTGCTATTTATCAATAAAGTTGATAAACTTATAAGAAAAAGATCATTATAAACATAAAAAATAAATCGCAGTAATGGTTGCTGTAACCCCACCACAATAATATGTGCCTATTACTTGAGATGCATTTCACAAATACACCCAAACCAGTGTAACGCCAACAGTCATAGTTTACAGGTAGAAAAATACTGCAAAATTTCAGCCACCATTTACAACAGGAACTTCCATGTACATGACAATAACAGTGGCTGATCATGATGCGACGTGCTAATACAATTCAAAACCTTTAAGAAAAAAGAATAATAAATTATGATGATTGAAGTAAGAATCTACTTGGATGTGCTCTCTAAAGTATCAACTGTACTTTATGCTGTTAGACTCAAGAGGTTGTTCCAGAAAGCTATTACTCTTATTGGTCATATCCATACATTGGCCAACTTGTATGTATCACCTAACTTCTACTGTTAGTACGCTAATCCAGATGAATGTATTATGTATGATGTATTTAACATGCTGGATTTTCCCTCTCGTTTACTTATCTACACTAATTATGCCAACTCTGAATGAGTTTGCAACTTTGACCAGTGTTTGTCAGATTTTTGTACACGTGGAAAAATTGATCTTGCTCACGGAATATATATAAGGACTAATTAAACCCTATTGATACCTCTTAGAAACCTAACTTCAACGCATTTCCTTGTACTGACTAAAAACTCGTCAATTGTAGGTGTAATTCCACCATCTCTCCCATATATATATACATATATATATATATATATATATATATACATATATATATATATACATATATATATATATATAAACGCTATCAAGTAAGGTGATCTTCATCGGAGCATTATGCATGCTTGTACTCTTCACAAGTTCGGCCACTTCTGAATGCACAGATGAACTGTATTCATCGCGTAAAGATATGAACCATGTTCTTGATCAGTACAACACTAGATCTCCAATGTCCTGCACTAAGTTTCCAAGGGTTTGTCATGCTAAAGGAAGCCCTGGACCCGATTGTTGTAAGAAGAAATGTGTGGATGTGATGATCGATAATCTCAATTGTGGACAATGCGGGAGACGTTGTAGGTATGGTCAAGCCTGTTGTGGAGGTGACTGTTTAAATATAATGTATAATCCCAAGAACTGTGGGGGTTGCAAGAATAGGTGCAACAAGGGCAGCTTTTGCAAGTACGGGATGTACTGCAGCTACGCCTAAAAGAGTTGCTCTTAAATTTCGTTGTCCATGTATGAAATTATATCTGATTGTGCAAATTATTGTATAATCAACACTACAAGAGAAACTGGCTATTCCAACGGCTCCAAGCCGTTGGCGGCTGTTGGGAGCCGTTGGAATAACATTCACGTTTTCCAACGGCATCCAACGGAAGCAATGGGGCTATTCAACGGCTTTTTCAACGGCTTAGTCTTGATTTCAGATCGTCCTTAGTCTTGCCCTTAACATTCAAAAGTGTATTAAACACATTATCGAATACGTTTTTCTCGTTATGCATCACGTCAATGTTATGACGGATTAAGATATTTTTCCAATAAGGCAACTCCCAGAATATACTCTGTTTGCACCAATTATAAAACGTCGATTTACTTTGGATTTCAGTTTGCTGCCCGGTTTCATGTATCTTTGGATAATTTTTTACAAGTTCATATATATCTTCACTTGACCAAATCGTTGGTGGTTGTAAAGTCTCATGTCTATTAGCTATGAAGTTTTTTTTGTCTCTTCTAAAAGTATGATTAATATGAAGACACTACAAGGGAAATAGGCTATTCCAACGGCTCCTAGCCGTTGGCGGCCGTTGGTAGCCGTTGGAAATAGCGTGGGAATAGAGTACCACGCCTTCCAACAGCTTCCAACGGAAGCAACGGGGAATTAGCAACGGCTACCAACGGAAAAAAACTGACCAATAAGCCGTTGTTAGCCGTTGGTAGCCGTTGCTAATCTGGGTGAATTTTTTTTTACAGCAGCACGCGATTCACCTTCCAACCACACACAATCAATATATATCAATTTCCATTCCATTTCCACTCCATTTCACATATATATCACATATTCAACACATTATACCACAAACAATATAAACAACCAAAAATCAACATCAAACATTACATATTCAAGTCCAACTCCATATTCAAACATTACAACCAAACCCTCACCAACTCCAACTCCATATTTAAGTCAATATGTACAATGCAAACACTTAAACCTCACCACCTCAAAGTCAATACATACACAATAACCATCAAACACAATCCTCACCACCTCAAAGTCAATATATACAATAACCAACCACAAAACAATAATCATCATACCTCTCAAGCATCATCATCACCTCCGGAAGCACCAGACGACGAAGGGAAGGAACCATGCCTCTGCGCGTACTCCGCTAAACGTTGATTCAGCTGCTCCATTTGTATAGCGCGAAGACGGTCCTGCTCTTGCAACTGCTCAACCATGGTTCTAAGCTCTTTTATTTCAGCTTTGTCACACGCCTTTTGAGCTGCCCGAACCTGCAAATAGAATATGAGATGTTCACATTTGTATTATAATCATTTTTGTAAGCAATGTATATTTTAAAATATAAAAACGTAAATGACGTGATCTTAAGCAATGCATATACCACAAATAAATGCATATTTTTATTACAATATATAGGTTAACTTATTAAATATATAGGTTAACTCAACTAGAAATCATCATATGTATAGTGTATCTATATGTTAATTTATTAAATATAATATTGCAATGTTTATAAGATTACCGCTTGGTTTCCATAGCCATAGCGCCTATTCCGCTGCGTCGGATCCATAATAACGTCGAAAATATTATCTTCCTCCTCTACCGTCAACTCATCGCGATCCGATTCTGAAAGCAGCTCTGCCCGTGCCTCCTGAAACTTTGCCTAAAATAAAAAACAATTACAGGTTAAAATTAGTAGAATATGATTTAAACATATCGATATTAATAAAATAAGTTTCAAAATATGCATACATATGCAGCCGTCGCCTTATCATCACCATCCCACTGATATGTAATATTGCCAGCATTGTCTGTTTGTCTTGATGCGTGGGTGCGGGTAAATACCTCCATCATAGACACGCGACGTCCAACCGATCTTTCCTGCAATAAATAATTTATATATTTTATTTTTTCATAGCTAATTACCGAACTAATTAATATACAAAATGTAATAACGGTTTAGATAAATTTACCAAGTCCTCACGGTGATGCTGAAAAGACTTGGATCCGCCACGATGCGTTACAGGATTCCTACTTCTATTGGCAGAGTTCCTCTCCGACTCCATCTGCAATTTTATAAATTGAATATTATATTTATACTAATTGCGAAATAATTAACTATATATTAGGTAGAACATTTACCTTGAACTCGTCGGTCTCCCACCACCTCATCCAAGAATCCCATACGGAATCGCCCATCCAGTTCGGTTTCTTCCCCGATTTTTTAAGAGCTGACATTACCTCCCTGTAATTTTTGGCGACCTTCGAATTCCAATGGCGCTGAACCATGACGACATCGGCCTCCGCCAAGTCCACTTGCCCCTGTACAAAGAGAAAACATTACTAAGTGTTCATTTATACTTATTCATATAGTAAAGTAGTATATATAAACTCACCAGAAAATCCTGCCATATGGCCTCCCTGACATGGTCAGGGATCTTACTCCACTTAGGCCAGCAAGCTGTCATCCTGCTCATATATGATTGCTTGGAAATGCCAAGCACAACTCCTGAGGGCTCCAAATCAAATCCCCTGTGTTAAATAAAACAAAGCTTTAGACAAGTATATATATGTATGAACAAATTTATATTGTTATCATTTTAATTTTGATACTTACGCTCCATCAGCCTTCGGCTGCAAATATACAAGTGGTCGAGCTGGAGGCTCACCACTACTCTCGCCGGCCGAGCGAGAAGAGCTACGACGTCTGGAGCCTGACATAATACCTGTTGAAAAGTTTCATTTTTAATTATAGACATAGATAAAATGATGATGATATGTGGTGCATGTAATGATGATGAGATGATATATATGTGATGCGTGTGCGTGAATATATAATTGTAAAAATTACCGGATTTAACTCAGTCCTCGTCGTTTTCTAATTCAGACTCGATCTCGTGTTCTATATCGTTTTCCTCTACACTCTCAAATGCTTCGACTAATACATTTGTCTCATCATTTAATTGTCCAAAATCAGTTTGATCGTCTGTAATTGTGGTTTCAACATTTTCTTCGATATCTGCTTGATAGGCTTGTTCTTCTGGAATATTTTTTCCAACGAATGTAAATCTCGTCTTGGTTTTAAAAACCGCAGACCAATCCGCTTTATCTCTTTTTAGAGACGGATAAGGGGCGTAATAAACTTGTAGGGCTTGTTTGGCTAGTACAAACGGATCGTATGGCTGATAACGGGAGGTATGTTTTATTTCTATAAGATTATAATTTGGATGCACGTTAATACCAGAACCTAGAACATTGCTGAACCAGTTGCATCTAAACAAAATAACTTCCTCTGCGGGTCTTATAAAATATGTCAATTGCAAAATCTGGGTTAACACGCCATAAAAATCATGTATATGATTATTAGGATCATCACTGCCTTTAACAAATACACCGGTATTGTTTGTTAATTTTTCAGCACCGTATTCTTTGGTGTTGAATTTATATCCATTAACGAAAAATATTGGATACGTTTTAACTTTCCTTTTCGGTCCCAACGCCAAATGTTTTAATCCTTCATCGACCACATTATTTGTAGGATCACAAACGTAGTTCGAAAACCAAGTAGCGAAATTTTTGCTTAAATCGCCGTTTGGATTTTGTGATTCATAAACACTGCAAACAAAAACAATATATTGCTTTATTATTAATTAACACATGCAGTATTAAATTAAATTTATCAAAACTTGTAATCTGATAATTACCTAATAAATGGTGCAACTTCTGGACAATTAAGAAGAATATACGTGTGTGCTGCATGGTAATCTCTATCATCTAACCATACTTCTACACATTTTCCACCATGTCGACCATGTTGTTTAAAAATAGATAACATTGCTTCAGAAGAAAAATCTTGTTCGACGGCCTCATCATTACGCACAACACTTTGAAATGATAAATTCACATGATCATTGAAATAATGAGAGAAAAAGAACGATGCTTCTTCTTCGATATATGATTTGCAAATCGAACCTTCAACTCGAGCTTTTTGTCTCACTTTTTTCTTTAAATGATTTAAGTACCTGATAAAAATTATTTCATATCAATATTGATTTTTAATTATACTTAAATTACATACTCAGTATTAACAACATACCTCTCGAATGGATACATCCATCCATATTGCACAGGACCTCGAAGACGTGCTTCAAATGGAAGATGAACAGGTAAATGCTCCATTACGTTGAACAAACCTGGAGGAAATATTTTCTCCAGTTTGCAGAGCAGTATAGGGATTTCTACCTCAAGTTTACGAAGACGGTCAACTTTTAACGTAGTTGAACAAAGCTCCTTATAAAATAAACTAAGTTCTGTTATAACCTTCCAAACTTTTACGGGCAACAATTCTTTGAAAGCGACGGGTAACAAATTTTGCATCATTACATGACAATCATGGCTTTTCATCCCACTCAGTCTTCCGTTCTTATAGTCGACACATCTACGAAGATTAGATGAAATTCCATCAGGAAATCGTAATCCTTCCACCCATTTTAACAGTACTTCCAGGGACAAATCCAACAGATATTGTATCAGATGAATATGAATATCCGTTTTGCAATAAAAACGAATATTCATACAACGATCATATACAATACCTGTCAGACGGGGCCAAAAATTCACTAAGAGATTTAAATTTGGTTTTTATGTTACCGTTTTATTAAATATATAAAATAAGGCATATTATGCATTATATTCTATTATTTTAATAAATACATATATAGTAAATTATATGATTTTTAATATTTCACAAAATATATAATTCATGTTCGTAAAATATTTCACTAATTCATGTTTTTCTAACATTTTACAAAACATACACAAAATAATTTAAATCAATCATAACTAATCTAATGCTAATTCACATGCGCATTTATACTAAATTATAAACATATTTTACATATGTGCATAATATATACATACACAAACAATTTGGACATTTGGATGACAATAATTGTAATTAGCATTTAGTTTGGTGTAATAAACAAGCAATATGTCATTGGATACAAATATAACAGCAAATTAACACAAAATTAGAAAAGATAAAAATTGTAGGGTTTTAGAAATACCTGATTTTGGAGACTTCTAGGAATGGAGAGAGGATGTTGGCGTTGAGTGATGGCGTTGGAGCAGCTGTTGGTTGCGTGGGGAAGGTTGGAGGTGGAAAAGAGGAGGGGAGGAGAAGGGTTTTGGTTGAATTGGGGAAGATGAGAATAATGTTTTGGTCTCTGGCTGGTTGCAGGTATACGCAAATTTCCAACGGTTACCAACGGCCGCAAACGGCGTTATTTTCAACGGTTATCAACGGCTACCAACGGCAAGTTAAAAAAAAACGTGCCGTTGGTAGCCGTTGGAAAATGCCGTTGGCGGCCGTTAGAAAGCCTTCGTGGCTATATACTGTATTTCTAGTAGTGAGAAAACATCGATGACAATAAAATCATGAAATTTTCTTCCCATGCCGTAAAGAAAATGCTCGTGTTTCTTCCATACAGTAAGGACAAGCAAAACGACCGGCCGTACTCCAATCCGAAAGCATTGCATATACAGGAAAATCGCTAATAGTCCATAACAAAGAAGCGAATATCCGGAAAAAAAATTTCGATACGTCGTATGTTTCAACTCATTCATACCACAATGTTTTCAACTCTTCGATTAGCGGTTGTAAGTAAACATCGATACCTTATGTCAGATCATCAGGGGCAGGGACGACAATTGTGAGAAACATATATGGAGTTTTCATATACATCCACGAGGTAGATTGTAAGGTGTAATGATTATAGGCCAAAATGAATATTTAGAACCAAACTGAGAAAACGGTGAAAATCCATCAGTACACAAACCTAGTCTAACGTTACGGCTCTCCGCTGCGAAATCGGGATATTTCTTATCAAAATACTTCCATGCTTCTCCATCAGATGGGTGTGTTAACGTACCTTCTTCAGATGTTCTCACATTGTGCCATCTCATATGATGCGCTGTTACAGATGATGCATATAACATTTGAAGTCTAAGAGTGATAGGTAAATAATGCATACGCTTGTATGGAACTTCTTTTCCCTTTTTTTTACCTTGGTTTGTATCTTTCTTGATACATATTTTACAATTCCGAAGACTGACATCGTCTTTCCAAAACAACATGCAACCATTTAGACATGTATCAATTTTTTGATACGACAAAGCGAAAGATGACATGTTTTTTCAGTTCATAATAATTTTCGCACATTAAATTATCTGATGGCATATGGCGTTTAGCAGCTTGTACAACAACCGTAAATCCGGCTTCTATGAGGTTGTACTTTGATTTCATTGTAATGTACTCTGCAGTTTCCGATAATTGAGTGCCGCTAGTACATCCATTCCAAAGAGGTTTCCTAGCAGCATCCAATAAATCATATATTTTTTTCGTTCCAACATTTGGTTCCTCTTCGACGTTAACATCGTCGTTATTAATTTCAACAGTAGAAAACATTGATCGTGCTGCATATTCAACCATATGTTCTATGAGATTCGTCGTACTAACTTCATCACTAATGACCTCTATTGACTGTTCTTCGTTACGTGTTATAATTTCTCCATGACGATCCCACACCAAATAATTGGTTACGAAACCATATTGGCGCAAATGAATCCTAACCATATTCGGTACTAAATGCTTCAACAATTTGCACCTACTACCTGGACAACGAATTTCTACGTCGTTTTCAATATTACTTAAAGCAAATTCGACAAACACATTTACCCCGTTAAGAAAATGTTTACTTATTGAGCCTCTCATTTCTCTTTTTTGATACATCCAGCTATGGTCAATAAAATAATTGACCATTTTTCCTACTGTAAAACCTATGATCAATAGTAAAAAAATATTAATCAAATTCGATAAACACATTTAGATTTTACTATTTTTTATAATCCATTTTCGTTTATATACAAAGTTATATTTCTTGCTATTTTGTTTACATTTTTGTACCTTTTGTGATGGTCGGTCATCCTACTTCCCATTACAAATACAATAGTAATTACATTTTTTAAAACATATCATTATAAACGATTTTTCAAAATTTCGACAGCACTTCCCCGGTGTTCCTTGTATCGTACACATATGCATGCACACAAGGAACGAAAAGGAAATGTCGTCGAAATTTTGTGAACCGTTTATAACGATATGATTTACAAAACGTATTTACTTTATAGTGTTTGTAACTTGTCCAATACAGAGACAAGTCCAACAAATATTGTATCAGATGAATATGAATATCCGTTTTGCAATAAAAACGAATATTCATACAACGATCATATACAACACTTGTCAGACGGGGCCAAAAATTCACTAAGAGATTTAAATTTTGTTTATATGTTACCGTTTTATTAAATATATAAAATAAAGCATATTATGCATTATTTTATTTATATTCTACTATTTTATTAAATATATAGTAAATTATATGATTTTTACTATTTCGCAAAATATATAATTCATGTGTATATATAGACTAAATTATATACTTATCTAATGCTAATATATTTTGTAAAAGATATAATTCATGTTCGTAAAATATTAGACTAATTCATGTTTGTCTAATATTTTACAAAACATACACAAAATAATTTAAATCAATCCTAACTAATCTAACGCTAACTCAAATGCGCATTTACACTAAATTATCAAAATATGTATATATGTGCATAATATATATACACAAATAATTTGGACATTTGGACGGTAATAATTGTAATTAGCACTTAGTTTGGTATAATAAACAATCAATAGGTCATTAGATACAACTATAACAACAAATTAAACACAAAATTAGCAAAATTTAAAATTTTAGGTTTTAGGCAAAACCTGATTTTGGAGTGTATTTGGATGGAGAGAGGCCGCTGGTGTTGATTGATGGCGTCGGAGTGGCTGCCGGTTGCGTGGGGAGGCTGGGAGCAAGAAAAGAGGAGGAGTGGAGGAAGATGGTGAAGGATTTGGGTTTTTTTGTGGTAGGAGGAGAGAATGATGTTGCTCTCGGCTTGCTGCAGCTTTACACGAATACTTCCAACAGCTTCCAACGGTCGCAAACGGCAGTTTTACAACGGTTACCAATGGCTTTTTAAAAAATAACGAGTCATTGGTAGCCGTTGAAAATTCCCGTTGGCGGCCGTTGGGACATTGTAGTGGCTATATACTGTAGTTCTAGTAGTGCAATTAATTTGTTAAATTTATATCATAAGTATTTTCTTCAAAATTAGTGGAGCGAAAAAGAGTTATAGATTTCTTGTCACTTCAATTGTGTGAAATAAAGAATTTTTTTAAATATAGTACTGCGCTTTTCAACCTAGTCTTCAGTATGACTGTATGAGTGGTAGTCAGGTATTTTAAATCTAGCACATAAATTGTCTAAATTGTTGATTTTTAAAATTTTGGATTTCAGAGAAATAAATTTAATTTCCAGTTTAAATCATAGATTAAACATTTTAAACCAGAAAGTTTGCAACATTAAAATCTGAAATCTTTTTAAAATCAACAACAATATCACAAATTCAAATAAATTGATTTTGACAACTTTAATGAAGTTCAAATTGAATATACGTGTCCAATTTTTTTTACTAGATTTAGTTGAGAAAGGATGTTTTGAATTCGAGAGCAAGTAAGGCGATAAAATTGATTGAGGATATATTTTGAAAAATAATAGTGTTAAGGAACATGCAAGACACTTTTTTATTTTACTATTACAAGGTTTTTTTTTCACAATAAATAAATCCTACCTAGGGACACAACTAAGACCACTATTACAACAATGTGCTCAAAATAAAATATAGCAGCAAAAAAGTAATACGTTAGATCCAGAAACTATTACGCACCCTGGTAGCATGATCCAAAATCTGAACTAGCTAGGGACACAACTAAGACCACTAAGTAGCTTATGCATAAACAGATATGATAAATATATGTAATTTCCAAAACATAGCGTTGACCTATCACTAGCGTTTTGAGCACTATTTTCTTTGAACAAAACTGCATGTCCAAATTCGTATAGGCGCACAAACACCACAAAAGAAAACCTAGCTAACATGCCAAAATGAAGCATAACATAAATTATAGATGAATAAGTTAACAAAAATTAGGAATTTATTAGATCAACATTAAGTTTCTCTTATTCCCACAATAATAACAGCATATGACCAATAAACCTAGAAAGAATAAATCCAACAATTAAGCAATTGAACAAAAAACAACACTCATCGTTGTTTTTTAAATTCACTTCTGCCAATTCATGAATACATGTTTCATAAAAAAACCTCTTTCACTATCTCCAACGAATATTTTTTTTTGAAACAAAGTAAATACAGTTTGGGCCCAACCCCATAGTTATTCAGGTATACCTGATTTACACAATATCAAATATTAAACCCTTATCAGCCTAGGGTTATATCGCGCCTCCACTTTCTTCTATCTCAACCCTAATACAAAAACACACGAAAATGGTGGAGCATACTTCAAGCTCCAGATCTACAATTCAGCTTTCCAAATTAGCTCCGCTACTTTCTTCTCTATTCAATACGAGAGACATTCATTAAACTTATCTCTCATTCGGCCAATTTCTACATTCGAGCCACTATTGCAAAGATTCTTAGCTGAATTTTCAGATCTAACAAAGTTTTGCTTTATGCCAGCAAAACCGCTCACATCTGGATAATTTCGGGGTTGATTATCTTCTTGAGGTTGCTCATGAATTCCTATGTAAGCACCGTCCTGACAAGTAGAAAACTTATGCTTTTGTTGCTTCGATCCAATCTGCGTTGCCTTCAGTTGGAGAAGATAATTTTCAACATGCTTACTTCCTGCTTCGTTGTCCCATAACTCAGATAAGTATCTGAGATCGGTTCGATTCTTCAACTTCTTCTTTGACTTTTGCAGTATTATTTTACTTTCAGTAATAATTCGCAACTATCTCTGCTCCTTAGTTAGTTTAGCTTTATTATGCATTCTACTGTTATGCTCTTTCCAGATTTGATATGTTGCGGTAGTTAGAATTACATGAGCAAAATCTCTTTCTAAAGACATTGTGCTGAAACTGTCTTTGATGAATTTTACTGCTTGCTTTAAGTCCACACAGTTTTTATGCTTAATACCCAAAGTTTCCTGAATGTTATTCCAAATATGGAAAGAAAATCTGCACTCAAAGGACAGATGATTAGTAGATTCAAGTTCAGTTTCACAAAGTGAACATACCAGATTAACAGAATACCTTCATTTACTCATTCAGTCTTCTATTGGCAACCTGTCATTGATAGCAAAATAAGTATATATTATCATTTTAGGGTTAAACCATAATCCATATAAATTCATATCAATCCACATTTGGATGTTTACTCCTAATACATTCTCATGTCTGTTTAAGAGAAAAATTTCCTCTTTTGTTTGTTGTCCATTCCCAATAGTCTACATCTGCCTCCATATCAAATGGGATATTACATATATGTTCTTTGTGTGGATTAGTAATTGGATGTATTAGAGGTTGCCACCTATTTGCATTAATTATCATAGACACTATAGCATCAGCTTTCCCAAAAATAACTAAGTTACTTGTCACGTACCGAAATTTTCGACTTTCGAAAATTCAACATCGATACTCACTTTATCGACTGTCGAGCAATCGAGTGCCGGAAACTCCAATAGTGAGGATTTTTAAAAAGAAGAAAAAGTAGAAGAAGAAGAAAAGAGAAGAAGAAGGAAGAAGAACAACAAAACACACAGAACAAAAAAACAATATCAGAATCTTACACATCGCAGCGGAACAATATATAATAGATAAATGAATAATCTTTAAAACAAAGAACTATATCATTTTATACATACATCAATCATCAGAGTCAATATACAACAATGGACAGTTATATAACTTGTCCTCATACAGAATACACAGCGGAATAAATACTATCAGATACAAATACTACGTCTCGCCATCCAGCTTGCTTCCAAAGCTCCAGAATATCCAGAATATCCTGATAACATAACTCTAGACTGCCCGTGTGGAAATTGGTGGGCACCCAGAGTTTAGAAGGGAAACAATAAACTCCGAGTCAGTCATGGTGACTGGTGTGAGATCGTAAAACAGTTATCTTTAAAACAACAAGGAAACTTTAATGTCAATTCGCAATGCTTTTGGAAAATGAAACTACCATAAGACCTCCCGCCACACACACAATGCAAACGCAGAATTGGAGGAGATTTCTTCTTATGATAGTCAAAGATGCTTACTACGCAAAATCAAATCATTTTTGATATTATTATTAGTGCATAGTGTAGAAAACATTTCGAAAGTATAATATTAATCTTAGCCAACATACGACCAGTATCATATGCCTACTATAGCTACTATGTTCAATAGCAGGTTACCGCCACATTCCATAGCAGGTAATACAACTAAAACCGTACACGTCACGTATTGTTTCTTTGGATTTCCAACAAATGGTCAGGCTAAGGAACTTCCTATCCACGATGGGTACGTCCCTGGAATAGACGACCCGAGAACCTAACCGGATCTCTGCCAACACAAGGCTGGGTTACCTCTGCAAAAATAGGTAACTACTGACACGCGTATGCCATCCCTCGATCGTCACCGATCTTCCCGAGGATCCCCGATTTCCAACAAACCACATAGTAAAAATAATGCAGTAACCACAGAGGTTAAGTATCTGGGCTCCATACCATGATACCACCTTTATCCAGAAGGAATGACATACACTAAGGGGCGCTACTCCCTAGAACCTTGCTGCATCCTTCCTGTTTCGACCATTTCCGGGGTGTGAGGCTCGACGAAGTCTCGTCCACAAAGCTACGCTTTCTCAAAAAGCCCTGCTTCGGGTCAAACAAAAATGATCAACCTATGATCACAAAGATATAAGATCAAACAAATGATCATATCGCAAATGATCAAACACTGATCATTTCACAGCAACACTCAGTATGCCACGTTACCAAATTGGGAGTATATCGCTGATAAATTTCAACTACATAACCTCTGAGCTCGTACGTCTCAGAGAAGGGTGTTAAGCTAAGAGAATAAATTCTCCGCCACCAACAGAAATGTATTTGAAAGAAATCAGCTTTATATCTCAAATTGTAACGTCAGACATACAATCCATATAAGTCTGTTCCGGGATCGAACAGAACCGAAGGCACTTCTCACGAAGCCCTTGCATTTCCGGATAATTTTCTAATCACGTCCGGACTTCCCGTCACTAAGGGTGATAAAACCTCTAAACCGGATATCAGCCGATGTAGAGTAACTCGACGGTAATCCTTCCGTTTTCAAAAATATCCGGTCTTCAACACCGGTCTTCGAATGCAATTCATAACGACGTATCACATATTCGGAATGGGTTATACGACCCCATGGTCCTTTCCCGGCTAACCCGAATAGTGAGCGATTATTCCAAAATAAGTGTGGCATTCAAATTCATCCAATTCACAACAAATACCTATCTAAAGGTAATTATTGATAGTCGGTTATTTAACTATCAATAAAGATGCGCAACATCATCAGATTCCAAATAATTTTCCAAATTATTTCATCTTCAAAAATATCTTTACTAGATATATTATTTCCACACTTAACCGTTTGAAAACAATTTCAAATCAATTTCCACATTTCTTTTTATCTTTGAAGATAAAATCTCAAAACAGTTCATTTCATATTGGAAAAGCATTTCCATACTTATTTAAAAATAAGTATTTCACAAATCTATTTATTTTCAACATCTGAAAATATTCGATATACTTAAATCAATATTAAGTATATATTCATTCTTTAAGGAAATCATAAATTTTAACATCTATTTGAGTCAAAACGAATGTTGCGTAAAACATCGTTACGACGACTCGAAATCACTAGTATAGGGATTCGGATTTTAAGATAGATATATATAAATCCCAATACTACATAAAACATTTTCTTTCGAAAATCATTTACTATAACAACAGTGTTATAGTCCACCATTTCCTTATCTCTCGAAAACGTCTATTTCAACAATGAATGTTGAAATCTATGTATTCGATACTTAACACGTTTTAAAACATCTTTTAAAACAATTAACTTCATTTTATAATATCGCTTTCCCAAAACCATATCCATTCTACTTAAAACATATTCACTGTCCAAAATCGTGAATATACTTCACCTAACCATATTTAAATCTTTTCTACACATTTATTTCAAGAATTGTCCACTATCCAAAATCGTGGATAAAATTCCCTTAATAACCTTCTATCTTAAATTCATCAAATTTGATTGATTGATTTCCGAATTTATAAAACAACGTTTATAAATTCCATTTTCTATTTTATATAACAACTCTGGTTTATAAATCTCATTTTATTAACTTCTAAAATTTACTTATAAAAATAAGTGATTTCGGATTTATAAACAATGTTTATAAATCGCATTTGTACTTTATAACGATTTCAACTTTCAAAAAGAATCATTTATGAACAAATTCGATCAATATTCCATTTAAAGGCAAAAATCCAATTTATAAGCAAATTACTTATAAATCCTTTATTCTACAACTTCATTCATTTTTAACTTCACAATATAAATCTATTAATTTCATCCACTTATGAAATCCATTTATACTTCTTTTTAACACTTATAAAATTCGTTTTATAAGTCCAATATTTTGATTTACAAAAATATCAATTTTATAAATCTTTCTATACAAATCGTTTATAGTTATTCAAAAATCCCAACTTAAACCATTTTATAAATAAATCGACTTTTATTTCAAAAACGACACTTCGGTTATATTTCACTAAAAATTGTAACTTTTATAACTTTAAAAAAATTCCATAAAACGTATATTTTCAAAAATCACTTTAAAAACCTTTTTAAAGTAAAAGTCGTTATTTTTTTACATTTCAAAACTGAATCCGATGATGCAACAACATCAATTAGTCCATCACAACAGTCAATATCATATATCAATATGATAACAGAATATACATCAATATCTGTAAATAAGTAAATACAGTTGAGGAATCCAGTTGGATCCCTCCAACCTGTTTCCCTGCATCCAAAGATGTTAGCACAATACCAATTCCGCTCCAGTACGGAATTATCGCGGTATATGGGTTTTATAAAAATCCGCTTACTAACGGCGCAATAGGGTCTCATCCGCTATACGAGGCGGGAAATCATCAATCCAATATATACATATGCCAATATGTATATATTGCTATATATATATATGGATATATCCTACTATATCTAATATCACATCCAAACAGTCAATCATCAATCAATAACTGTAAAAGAAAATCCACTTTCATTTGAGTGAGAAGATCTCACCTTGATTTTCTGATAGCAATTTATAGCGATTATTTCGAATGAAATTAAACGGACGTTTAATTTCACTCAAAATTTTCACTGACTCCGATCGTCTCCAAATCAGTTGCACTGCGTAGAGCTTGTCAAGACGATTCCAACGCATTTTGTTTCGTCATTTTCTGATAACGTATGACAAAGTTACGGCATTTTTAAACATTTGAACGAATTATAAATAAATAAATTTACATTTCTTCCTCAGTTTATTTGACCTAATCAATTCTGGCCGCACGTTAGCTTGATGAGATCGTGGCCTTCAATTCCTTTCTTCCTCACGCACATCCCCCAGGTTATCACGCGTATGAACGAAACCCACTAGCCGCCTCTATCATCGAATTATTTCGACCACCCACGTTGACGTGCCGCCGATCAGGAAATGGCAAACGAAAGCTCGTCGCGAGCTCGACCTCCGGTGACGAAGAGGGCCGGCTCGGTCGCCTTATAGCCTCGAACTACGTGTGCGACAGCGGGCCGAACGCAAGCGAACTGCCATCTATCCCCTACGAGATTTCCGATCTCCACCGTTGATTTCGTTCGTCTCGTCGTCCTCCACGATTTCCTAGTTGAAGCCCTCGTCTGAAAGTCGACCGATTGGAAGTAATTGAGGGATGAATCTTGAACGTTTTCAGCCATTGAAGTTTAAAAGTGGCGGCCTGAACGTTAACCCTAGGGTTGAACATCTCCTTTTGCAAAATGAAAACAAGGGGTGCTTTTATAGAAAATTTCACGATTTACTATTCATCGAATTTTTTCGAACTCCAAATCGAGCGTGCCGGCTGACGTTTCTAAGGTTTACCCCGCGTTCCGAACGCAATGGAACAGCTTTCGGAAGCTAATTCGATCGTCTGTGCGAGTTACGGAAATAAACGATCAATTTAAATTAAACCGATTTAAATCGATTTCGAGGCGTTTTGATTTGTACCGGACAAATGGTAAATCCAAAAATTATGAAATTTGAAATCTTACAATAATATCATATTACGGGTCCGATGAAACTGGTTTCGTCGAAATCCGAGACCTTTTGAAAAATGACTATTTTTAACTCGACGATTTAAAATTAAAACGATATCGATGCGTTTCGAGCTGCCACGGTCAAACGACAACTCCGATGGATACGAAAATTGAAATCCGATAATAACTAACTATTACGGATCCAATGGAACAGGTCTCGTTCAATTCTGAGACTGTTCGAAAATTGGCTATTTTTACAGTCGATAATTAAATATTAAAATATTCAATTTTCACATATTAACTTCAAATTCAATTTTAAAAGTTCTATAACCTTTCTATAACTCCAGTATGATTAAATAAAATTTTACAAATCATTTTTAATCATTTTAAACTCGATTTTCAATTATCCCTGGAATTTCACTATTTAATTTATCGATTTAATTACCCAGGTAAATCCAATATTCGATAAATAATTTATCCGACTTATTAATTCCACTTATTAATATTCAAAATCAATTAAATATTCGAATTTTAATTATCAAAAATTCTGGGTCGTTACAGACTTCCCCCCTTAAAAGAATTTCGTCCTCGAAATTACAAGTCAGGAAGAAAGATCCTTAACTCGTCTACTATTTTTCACAATCTAATAGTTTTATCAATTTATCAAAACAAATCTTTCTATTAAAGATTCGTTATCATTCAACTTGTTTTCCAATTTCAATTATAAGTTTCAAACAACATTGTTTTACTTCAAAATTCAAATTTAAGTTTAAATTCAAATTTCAAACTTTCAAATTTTCTCAAAAATTTTCTAACGCCCTAAATTTCCGAAAAATTTCGCCAGCGTCTCCTTTGCGCGGCTAATACGGTACTACTACAAAACGTCCCTACGGACTCTCAGATTTAAAAAAGAAAAGAAAAGGCCAAGCGGCTAGACAAGAAAGTCATCAAAAACTCATATTATAATTCAAATACTTACCTTTTGTCGAGCAATTCAAATTTATCTTTGAAATCAAATTCCAATTCCTTTATACACCTGTACGTCCTACTAGCCATAATTTCTAGTTACATATTCAAACCATTTTGCAAAGCCTATTACAAAATTTTGATACTTCTTATATCATCTTTACTTCCCTATTGAAGTTTCATATTCATTTTCATTCAATTTCACATTTCAAATTTCATTTGAATTTAATTCACAATTCCAACCTTATTTGGATTCTATTTAACTTCTGAATATTGAATTTTATCAATTATCTTTCATTCACAACTGCATCATTTTAAATTAGTTTCATTTACTAATTTATCACAAATTCTAATCCACTTACAAATTCAAAGTCGTTTTCAACATTCAGTTTCAATTCCAGTTTTATTCTTTCGTTCATTCCCAAAATTTATTTTCATTTCACTATTTTGGTTTATCACCACTTATATTATACTGAATTTCTAATTCCATATGAATTTAATTCATTTCAAACCATATTAATTTGTCATTTCTTCAATTAGTTTCACTTACTAATTTTATTTCAATACTTCACTTTGTTTATCACAAATCAAAATTCAATTCAGTCTTACTTACTTACAATTTCAAAATGAATCCCAACTTTCAATTTCACTTTCATTTATTCAAATTCATTCACTTATACTTTCTTTGATTCCACTTAAAATTCCTTAAGTTAAATTTATTCAATCTAAACTCACAACTAATTGTATAAGTTATCAACTCATTTATTATTCTCATAAATATTTTTGTATAGCATTCCAGAGTCTTAATAACATTTTCAAAACCATTTTTGAAAACAATTCAAATTTTCTTTTGAATTCCAAAACAAAACCCAATTTTTTCAAACAACTTTCATTTAAAACAATTTGGCAGCAATTTCTCTTTTGGAAACCCGAAAATGAACACCGGTGATGTCGCGATCATCATCGGAATTATTTTCCAGCGACCGAAAAGAGTTTAGAGCTTTTCATTCCCTCAAAATACTTTTCAAACCTTTGAAATTCATTTTCAAATCAAAAAGGATTCAAACTTTCCAAATTTCCAAAATTTTCAAATTCTTTTCAAAACATTTCCAAAAACTTCTCTGGAATTCTACCTCCAATTATAAGTCACATTTATAATTTACATTCTTAAATTTCATTTGTATATGAATTCATTTCTTATTCAATTTCAGTGATGATAATTCACTATTATTACTTCCTAACATCCATGCAACCATATACTATAGTACTTTATAGAAAAACATTTATTTTCTATACAAAAATAGTTTTGGGCAAAATTATCTCATTTACCCTATTTAAAACAATATTGTGCCGAATTGTTCTATACAAGTGTTTAGAGATCCCTATCGATAGAGTTGTACGGACAATACCGACCAGAATCCATATACCACTCAACAAACCAATCATCACAATATAAAACAATTTTATATTCACTAACAAATACGCACTCGTATCTATTATTACACTCAAACTCATTCTAGAGTACTACTGACTCTATCTCTAATGAGTAACTCCCAACAGAGCAGGGTTGTCGCTTAACCATATGCTCTGATACAACGCTGTCACTTAACGAAATTTTCGACTTTCGAAAATTCAACATCGATACTCACTTTATCGACTGTCGAGCAATCGAGTGCCGGAAACTCCAATAGTGAGGGTTTTTAAAAAGAAGAAAAAGTAGAAGAAGAAGAAAAGAGAAGAAGAAGGAAGAAGAACAACAGAACACACAGAACAAAAAAACAATATCAGAATCTTACACATCGCAGCGGAACAATATATAATAGATAAATGAATAATCTTTAAAACAAAGAACTATATCATTTTATACATACATCAATCATCAGAGTCAATATACAACAATGGACAGTTATATAACTTGTCCTCATACAGAATACACAGCGGAATAAATACTATCAGATACAAATACTACGTCTCGCCATCCAGCTTGCTTCCAAAGCTCCAGAATATCCAGAATATCCTGATAACATAACTCTAGACTGCCCGTGTGGAAATTGGTGGGCACCCAGAGTTTAGAAGGGAAACAATAAACTCCGAGTCAGTCATGGTGACTGGTGTGAGATCGTAAAACAGTTATCTTTAAAACAACAAGGAAACTTTAATGTCAATTCGCAATGCTTTTGGAAAATGAAACTACCATAAGACCTCCCGCCACACACACAATGCAAACGCAGAATTGGAGGAGATTTCTTCTTATGATAGTCAAAGATGCTTACTACGCAAAATCAAATCATTTTTGATATTATTATTAGTGCATAGTGTAGAAAACATTTCGAAAGTATAATATTAATCTTAGCCAACATACGACCAGTATCGTATGCCTACTATAGCTACTATGTTCAATAGCAGGTTACCGCCACATTCCATAGCAGGTAATACAACTAAAACCGTACACGTCACGTATTGTTTCTTTGGATTTCCAACAAATGGTCAGGCTAAGGAACTTCCTATCCACGATGGGTACGTCCCTGGAATAGACGACCCGAGAACCTAACCGGATCTCTGCCAACACAAGGCCGGGTTACCTCTGCAAAAATAGGTAACTACTGACACGCGTATGCCATCCCTCGATCGTCACCGATCTTCCCGAGGATCCCCGATTTCCAACAAACCACATAGTAAAAATAATGCAGTAACCACAGAGGTTAAGTATCTGGGCTCCATACCATGATACCACCTTTATCCAGAAGGAATGACATACACTAAGGGGCGCTACTCCCTAGAACCTTGCTGCATCCTTCCTGTTTCGACCATTTCCGGGGTGTGAGGCTCGACGAAGTCTCATCCACAAAGCTACGCTTTCTCAAAAAGCCCTGCTTCGGGTCGAACAAAAATGATCAACCTATGATCACAAAGATATAAGATCCAACAAATGATCATATCGCAAATGATCAAACACTGATCATTTCACAGCAACACTCAGTATGCCACGTTACCAAATTGGGAGTATATCGCTGATAAATTTCAACTACATAACCTCTGAGCTCGTACGTCTCAGAGAAGGGTGTTAAGCTAAGAGAATAAATTCTCCGCCACCAACAGAAATGTATTTGAAAGAAATCAGCTTTATATCTCAAATTGTAACGTCAGACATACAATCCATATAAGTCTGTTCCGGGATCGAACAGAACCGAAGGCACTTCTCACGAAGCCCTTGCATTTCCGGATAATTTTCTAATCACGTCCGGACTTCCCGTCACTAAGGGTGATAAAACCTCTAAACCGGAGATCAGCCGATGTAGAGTAACTCGACGGTAATCCTTCCGTTTTCAAAAATATCCGGTCTTCAACACCGGTCTTCGAATGCAATTCATAACGACGTATCACATATTCGGAATGGGTTATACGACCCCATGGTCCTTTCCCGGCTAACCCGAATAGTGAGCGATTATTCCAAAATAAGTGTGGCATTCAAATTCATCCAATTCACAACAAATACCTATCTAAAGGTAATTATGGATAGTCGGTTATTTAACTATCAATAAAGATGCGCAGCATCATCAGATTCCAAATAATTTTCCAAATTATTTCATCTTCAAAAATATCTTTACTAGATATATTATTTCCACACTTAACCGTTTGAAAACAATTTCAAATCAATTTCCACATTTCTTTTTATCTTTGAAGATAAAATCTCAAAACAGTTCATTTCATATTGGAAAAGCATTTCCATACTTATTTAAAAATAAGTATTTCACAAATCTATTTATTTTCAACATCTGAAAATATTCGATATACTTAAATCAATATTAAGTATATATTCATTCTTTAAGGAAATCATAAATTTTAACATCTATTTGAGTCAAAACGAATGTTGCGTAAAACATCGTTACGACAACTCGAAATCACTAGTATAGGGATTCGGATTTTAAGATAGATATATATAAATCCCAATACTACATAAAACATTTTCTTTCGAAAATCATTTACTATAACAACAGTGTTATAGTCCACCATTTCCTTATCTCTCGAAAACGTCTATTTCAACAATGAATGTTGAAATCTATGTATTCGATACTTAACACGTTTTAAAACATCTTTTAAAACAATTAACTTCATTTTATAATATCGCTTTTCCAAAACCATATCCATTCTACTTAAAACATATTCACTGTCCAAAATCGTGAATATACTTCACCTAACCATATTTAAATCTTTTCTACACATTTATTTCAAGAATTGTCCACTATCCAAAATCGTGGATAAAATTCCCTTAATAACCTTCTATCTTAAATTCATCAAATTTGATTGATTGATTTCCGAATTTATAAAACAACGTTTATAAATTCCATTTTCTATTTTATATAACAACTCCGGTTTATAAATCTCATTTTATTAACTTCTAAAATTTACTTATAAAAATAAGTGATTTCGGATTTATAAACAACGTTTATAAATCGCATTTGTACTTTATAACGATTTCAACTTTCAAAAAGAATCATTTATGAACAAATTCGATCAATATTCCATTTAAAGGCAAAAATCCTATTTATAAGCAAATTACTTATAAATCCTTTATTCTACAACTTCATTCATTTTTAACTTCACAATATAAATCTATTAATTTCATCCACTTATGAAATCCATTTATACTTCTTTTTAACACTTATAAAATTCGTTTTATAAGTCCAATATTTTGATTTACAAAAATATCAATTTTATAAATCTTTCTATACAAATCGTTTATAGTTATTCAAAACTCCCAACTTAAACCATTTTATAAATAAATCGACTTTTATTTCAAAAACGACACTTCGGTTATATTTCACTAAAAATTGTAACTTTTATAACTTTAAAATTTTACGTTTATAAATCGATTCAAAAATTCCATAAAACGTATATTTTCAAAAATCACTTTAAAAACCTTTTTAAAGTAAAAGTCGTTATTTTTTTACATTTCAAAACTGAATCCGATGATGCAACAGCATCAATTAGTCCATCACAACAGTCAATATCATATATCAATATGATAACAGAATATACATCAATATCTGTAAATAAGTAAATACAGTTGAGGAATCCAGTTGGATCCCTCCAACCTGTTTCCCTGCATCCAAAGACGTTAGCACAATACCAATTCCGCTCCAGTACGGAATTATCGCGGTATATGGGTTTTATAAAAATCCGCTTACTAACGGCGCAATAGGGTCTCATCCGCTATACGAGGCGGGAAATCATCAATCCAATATATACATATGCCAATATGTATATATTGCTATATATATATGGATATATCCTACTATATCTAATATCACATCCAAACAGTCAATCATCAATCAATAACTGTAAAAGAAAATCCACTTTCATTTGAGTGAGAAGATCTCACCTTGATTTTCTGATAGCAATTTATAGCGATTATTTCGAATGAAATTAAACGGACGTTTAATTTCACTCAAAATTTTCACTGACTCCGATCGTCTCCAAATCAGTTGCACTGCGTAGAGCTTGTCAAGACGATTCCAACGCATTTTGTTTCGTCATTTTCTGATAACGTATGACAAAGTTACGGCATTTTTAAACATTTGAACGAATTATAAATAAATAAATTTACATTTCTTCCTCAGTTTATTTGACCTAATCAATTCTGGCCGCACGTTAGCTTGATGAGATCGTGGCCTTCAATTCCTTTCTTCCTCACGCACATCCCCCAGGTTATCACGCGTATGAACGAAACCCACTAGCCGCCTCTATCATCGAATTATTTCGACCACCCACGTTGACGTGCCGCCGATCAGGAAATGGCAAACGAAAGCTCGTCGCGAGCTCGACCTCCGGTGACGAAGAGGGCCGGCTCGGTCGCCTTATAGCCTCGAACTACGCGTGCGACAGCGGGCCGAACGCAAGCGAACTGCCATCTATCCCCTACGAGATTTCCGATCTCCACCGTTGATTTCGTTCGTCTCGTCGTCCTCCACGATTTCCTAGTTGAAGCCCTCGTCTGAAAGTCGACCGATTGGAAGTAATTGAGGGATGAATCTTGAACGTTTTCAGCCATTGAAGTTTAAAAGTGGCGGCCTGAACGTTAACCCTAGGGTTGAACATCTCCTTTTGCAAAATGAAAACAAGGGGTGCTTTTATAGAAAATTTCACGATTTACTATTCATCGAATTTTTTCGAACTCCAAATCGAGCGTGCCGGCTGACGTTTCTAAGGTTTACCCCGCGTTCCGAACGCAATGGAACAGGTTTCGGAAGCTAATTCGATCGTCTGTGCGAGTTACGGAATTAAACGATCAATTTAAATTAAACCGATTTAAATCGATTTCGAGGCGTTTTGATTTGTACCGGACAAATGGTAAATCCAAAAATTATGAAATTTGAAATCTTACAATAATATCACATTACGGATCCGATGAAACTGGTTTCGTCGAAATCCGAGACCTTTTGAAAAATGACTATTTTTTACTCGACGATTTAAAATTAAAACGATATCGATGCGTTTCGAGCTGCCACGGTCAAACGACAACTCCGATGGATACGAAAATTGAAATCCGATAATAACTAACTATTACGGATCCAATGGAACTGGTCTCGTTCAATTCTGAGACTGTTCGAAAATTGGCTATTTTTACAGTCGATAATTAAATATTAAAATATTCAATTTTCACATATTAACTTCAAATTCAATTTTAAAAGTTCTATAACCTTTCTATAACTCCAGTATGATTAAATAAAATTTTACAAATCATTTTTAATCATTTTAAACTCGATTTTCAATTATCCCTGGAATTTCACTATTTAATTTATCGATTTAATTACCCAGGTAAATCCAATATTCGATAAATAATTTAT
The DNA here is from genome assembly GCA_030737815.1 of Allium fistulosum. NCBI lineage: Eukaryota > Viridiplantae > Streptophyta > Magnoliopsida > Asparagales > Amaryllidaceae > Allium > Allium fistulosum. The sequence goes on along the minus strand of CM060904.1, from coordinate 1,297,207,763 downwards.
CCGACTTATTAATTCCACTTATTAATATTCAAAATCAATTAAATATTCGAATTTTAATTATCAAAAATTCTGGGTCGTTACATTACTCCACCCCACTCTGTTAATAAAAGATTCATGTTGAAATCAAGGATCAAACCAAAAGCTAGTATCTTTTCCATTCTTAAAAATTCTTTCTAACATTAATTTTCCTTAGTTTCTGCAATTTAAAATCTATTTCTAGGTATTTGATTACTTTTTGGCAAAATATTCCAAAAATTATTATTGTTTTTGAGATATTTATTTTTCATCCATTTCCCCCACAAAGATTCTTCTTTTAAAAACCTCCAAAACAATTTTAAATAACATGTAAAACTTAGATCCTTCATATTTCTAATCCCCATGCCTCCTTCCTTCTTTGGCCTACACACTTTTTTCCAACTTTTTTTGTGAAATCCTCCTTTCCAAAGAAAATATGCACATCTTTTTTCTATTTTTTTAATTAATGCTACATGAATACGATAGGTTTGCTACCAATATAATATAATAGCATAAATTACTGTTTTGATAAGTTCCATTCTACCTGCAATTGATAGTAATTTGCTTGACCAAGTTTCCATTTTTTTTCTTTTGTTTTTTCCACCAAAATGTTGCAATCACTATCTTTAATCTGATTAACAAATAATGACAAACCAAGGTACTTAATTGGAAGGTTACCTTCACTTACATGTAATGCCTCAAGGATCTCTAATCTACACTTGCAAGTTTTACTGAAATATACTTTACTTTTATATTCGTTAATCTGCAGCCCTGCATACTTATGTAAATAGTCAAAAATACCATTAATTGCAAGTGCATTAGATCTGTTAGCTTTAACAAATAACATTAAATTATCAGCATATATCAAATGAGTAATAATAGGTTGCACTTTATTGATTGGATTGATATTACATTTAATGGTTTCCGTTTCCATCAAAATTGAGAAATATTCCATTACCATAGTGAATAAATACGGAGATAAAGGGTCCCATTGCCTAATTCGTCTATTACTTTTAATAAAACCCTCTGGTTTACCTTGAATCAAAATCGAAAAAGCTGGGGTGTTAATACACTCATACACCAAATCACAAAACTTATTTGGAAAACCCATATTAGACATTATATGGTGTATGAATTTTCTATTAACTCTGTCATATGTTTTTTGTAAATCTATCTTTAAACAAACATTGTCTCCAACTTTCCTACTAAAGTTACGCACCATCTCATGAGCAAGCAATGAATTTTCATAAATCAACCTTCCTGAAACAAAAGCACTCTGATTCTCTGAAATTAAAAATGGCAAAAAAAACTTTAATTCTATTGCTTATCACTGTTGCTATGATTTTATAAATAAAATTACAACATGATATAGGTTTATAATTTCCAATTTAGATGAATTCTTTTTTTTGGAATTAATGTAATAAAAGTATGGTTTACGCTTTTTAACAACTTACCTTCATTAAAAAATTCCCTTGCTACATTAATAATCTGACCTTTAATCATTTTCCAGTGAGTTTTATAAAATTTTGCATTAAAACCATCGGGCCCTGGACTTTTGTTATCACCTACTTTAAAATATATTTATTTTATTTCCACTTCCTCAATAGGGGCAAATAAGATATCTTCTGCTACTGAATTAATTTCAGTTTTGAAAATGATTTTTGAAAAATTAATTTCATGCTCTTCGGTATTATATCAATTTTCAAAATAAGTCACTGCTTCTTGCGCAATTTTATTATAGTCATTAGTTAAAATACCATTAATATCAAAAATATTGCCAATATTATTAATATGTTTCATACTGCTCATTTTAGTATGAAAAAATTTAGTACAATCATCCACTTGAGTAAGACAATCAACTTTGGCCTTTTGTTTTAAATTCACTGTATTAGTATATAATTCCTTAGAGAGACATCCCTCACTACACCAGAAATGCCATTTCGCAACCGTTGCAAACAGATTTAGCAACAGCTCTGAGACGTTGCTAAATTGGTAGTGGTAGAAAATTAGCAACGGCTTCAAGCCGTTGCGAAAACATAATTAGCAACGGCTTTGAGCTATTGTAAAACCTTATTTTACAACGACTTTGAGCCGTTGCTACTTATGGTTTTGCAATGGCTTCAAGCCGTTGCTAATTTTCTTTTTCTTTTTAAAATATTGCTCTTTCGGCCCTTCTATAGTAACAGCCATTTAATTATCATACTCAATACAAACATTTGCAAACTGAACATAACATCACAAAAAAAAAGATCATTAAACCAAATATTTTCTATAGATTCAACAAAAAGACCAAACATAACAAATTTTGAAATTACAATGTTCAACAACAATACATTACACTGCATGGTTCAGCAGCAGCAACAATAATAGTATTACAATATACAGTACATAGTTCATCGGTACATAGTTGATCGGTACATAGTTCATTTTCTCGAAGCCTTAAATTAAGTTGTGGGGAAGAACTTGCAAGGCAATCGCCCATGCACGCCCGGGGAAGAACTTGCAAGGCAGTCATCGACGAAGCTGTGGGGAAGAACTTGTAAAGCAGTCGCCAACGAAGCTGTGAGGAAAAACGATCACACATCAAAACGACAATAGCAGCAATGTGTAAATGTAATGAATTGTGCTTACATATTAACTCATCTTAATAACATGCAGTTTGAGACTTTGTTTCAACATGCTACGGGTTCATTGATTTTCATGGAGGACATATCATGTTTGCAGACAAGTTTGTAGGGCACATTGCCCTTTCTGCTATTTTGAAAACTTCAATTTTATTTGTGGTGATAATCAGTTTATGCTTCTGTAATGCATAATAAAGCTTATATGATACTAATGTCATAGGTGAGTTAGGCACACAAACATGTGTTCTACAAATTTTGTTAGCAGAAGCAGTATGCACAAAATAAGATCATTGAAACTTTAACAATTCTGAACAAAATTACAAATTAAAACATTAAACTCTTTGCACCTAAAAGTGGTAGAAACTCAAAGAATTAGTGTAAATACTTGGATAGAACAATTTTGAAATAGGAAAAACAATTAGCGGTGTATGAAAAAAAGCAAAAGCAAGAAACACATTAGTGATACTGGGTATAGTGCCCTATTATTATTATATATGGTATAAGCCAATATAATCAAAGAAATGCAGACCTCATGCAATAATACATGCGGGAGACCCAAGGCAATGCAAAATACTCTGAGAGACGTATCAACAGAGGAACCAATAGCCTTTTTTTAAAGTTGATAATTTCATACATTTGCAGGACAAAAGACTTGAGTAGGATGTCATACATGCATGCCAAAATTATAAAAAAAATAACATTCTGAGGTAAACAACTGGAAATGAAAAGGTAAAGGTTATGTCGAAAATTTCCAAAACATGTAGATTGTTAACTTAGTAAAAAAATGTTGAAAATCTAAAAGCAAGCAAGTTGTTTACTTGCAATTTCGAAAACCACAGTATGCCCCTGAGATATATTCTACTAACTTATCATTAATGTTGTTCATTGCTATGATCCAGTTTGGTAAGAACCATAAAGACATAAAAATCATTACGCTATTATAAAACGATAGAACGCGTTGAAGAATAAAGTTGGTATTTGATGCACTAGAATGCATCTTAAGTTTTGGTTTTGATGGGTTTTCAAAATATAAAAAAATTCGCTATTCTTTATATATTAGAAATGCCTACACAATTTTTTTCCTGACAGTTTAGTGTAGGATCGTTTCACCCTAGAGAGGGGGTGAATAGGGTGTACTAATAAAAATTAATCCGGAAATAAAAACAGAAAGTAATGCACTAGAGATCACACACAGATTTATCCAGCTTCGGCAAAAACCTACCTACGTGCTGCCCCCAAGGTTTCTATTAGAAATTAAGCGATCAGTCGCTTACAAAACACGTAAACTCATGATACCCACTAACTCGATTAACCTAACTCTAAGCTCAAAACCCTACCACAACTCAGCCACTGAGTTGCGAATTCTCCGAACTATGCCACGTAGTTCGTAACCTAGTTAAAACTAGAGTTTGACCAAAAAAAATAAAAAAACAAGCAAAATATAAATACAAAATCCTAATACTTATTTGGCCCAAATAAATAAATTATAAATGAAACATATGTGGCCCAATTAGACAGTGATAAATGAATAACCCTTTTATTTGCTTCCTGGTCAATTATGATGCCGCGTTTTTTTTTGCAATCTGGAATTAGGGCTTCGTTCAAAATTGAAGACGCCGATTCAATTGATCGATTCGCGGTGATGATTTTACTTTGATTTGTTTCGTCAATCGATTCCCTGGATTAGAATGCACACGGTCGCTTCAATTTAGTCGAGCACTTCTTCGGTTGTGGCTTTGGTATGTTTTTGAATTTGTTGTTTTAATTAACTTGATTATGCTCGACTTGATTCGAGTTTTGGATTTTATTTGTGATTTATTCAAAGTTTTCTCTCTGAATTTTTGTCTCAAACTCGAATGATTATTTGCCGATGATGAATTAGGGATTTATAGGGATTAAAACCATATAATCTCATTCATATATTTTGATTTGAATTCTTCAGATACTTTGCTTGGCCATTCGATTCTTGCTTGAACAATGTGATGATTTTTAACTTGTTCATTTCTGACTATCGGTTGAATATGTTTCCGATCTTTGCTGCTATGACTTGTTCATCCTTTGAATGTATTTCTGATATATTCAAATATGTTTAAATAAATTCGAATTGGTTCATTCTTTACTGCCAACAACTTGTTCAACTGCGGTCTTTTCTACTCCTTGACTTTGTTTGAACTCACAAAACAGTCTTTTATAGCGGCATATAGCCGTTATTAAACACAACTATAGTAGTTTGAGAAACATTGTATATCAACATGTTATAAAAAAGAATTGCACATTTATAACACACAAAAAATCGCTATAAAAGAGCATGATTTCATAGCATAAAATAGCCGCTATGTTACATGAAGATGGTAGCTCACTATCACCGCTATAAAATGTGTAGATACAATAACGTCTATTTGCTGCTATCCTTTGACAGTAACCTCATACATTGTACTTTCTTTTTATAACACTTATGCCATATAGTTATAACGCTTTTAAGGAGCTATGCTTTATTTTACTATATATTTGATGCACCCCACTATTACATTTTAATAATAACAATCAAAATGAATCTACTTTAAATAGATAACAATTTGAACAATGTATGAACAAAAAAAATATAATAATCAGCAAATGTAAAGCATATTCATGATAACAAAATAAAGTATGAACTAACAAAAAATAAGTTCAATACATGAGTTACCAAATTCAATACATATTCATGATAACAAAAGACAACATAGTTCAAAGTTAACGTCTACAAGTACCAAATACATCACTATGAACTTGAACTGCTTAAAGCCTTTCTTCATGCATGTCTTCAGTCATTGGTAGGACTTTTTGAAAATTCAGAACAATTTGAAAGTAATTATATAAAACTATGATGAAAATTATAGGTTATTAGTAGTACCTTCTATTATTATTCTACGCTTAGTTAACTATCATGAAATTTGGTTAATTTTTATAAACTTGGTTTGTTTTTTGTTATTATTACTATTATGACCGTCGTTGTCATCGTTGTTGTTATTAGTTGTAAACTTAATTAATTATAATAAACTAAGTTAATTATTATTTTTATTATTATATAAATAAATTTAGTTATTTTTAATAAAACTTAGTTAATTTAGTTAATATTTTATAATTTATTATGAGTGTTAATATTATAATTGTTATTATTTTAAACATTGTTAATTTTTCTAAAACTAAGTTAATTTATTGTTATTGTTGCTATTATGATTTTTGTTGTTAGTATTATTACTATAAACACTAATTTTTATGATAATTAGTTGGATTATTACTATTATTATCAACTTGTTTGATTTTTATAACGTAACAAACGAAGTTCAATTTTATAATTTTAGTTAATTTATTATTATTGATGTTTATTTTATACAAATTTAGTTAATTATTTTAAAACTTGGTTAATATTTTATAATTTATTGTTGTTGTTTTTATACAAATTTAGTTAATTTTTATAAAACTTAGTTAACTTGGTTAATATTTTATAATTTATTATAATTAATTATTGTTGTTGTAGTTATACAAATTTAGTTAATTTTTATAAAACTTAGTTAACTTGGTTAATATTTTATAATTTATTATTATTATTCAAAATTTAGTTAATAGTTATCAGACTTAGTTATATTTTAAAACTTAGTTATATTATATTTTTATTATCAATTTAGTTAATTTTTATAAGCTTATTTAGTGTTTATTAAACTTAATTAACAAAATTAATTTTTATAACCTTAGTTAATTTATTTTGTTTATTATGATTATTTAAATTTTATTGTTATGGTTAGTTAATTTAACTAATCTCAGTTAATTTTATTATTATGATTATTTAACTAAGACTATAAAATTTATTGGAACTACTATAATTATTGTTGTTGTTGTTGTTGTTATAAACTTAATTAATTTTTGTAAACTTAGTTAATTTACTATTATTATATGAACATGTTATTTTTTTATAACTTAGTTAAGTTGGTTAATATTTTATTATTATTATTATTATTATAAACTTAGTTAATTTATTATTATTATTAATATTATTATTTAATAAACTAGGTTGATTTGTATAAAAGTTAGTTAATGAAGTTAACTTTTATGAACTTAGTTAATTTATATTATTATTATATTTTTATATAAATTTAGTTAATTTTTATAAAACTTAGTTAACTTAGTTAATATTTTATAATTATTTATTATTACTAGTATTCTAAACTTAGTAATTTGTTATGAAACTTAGTTAATTTTTATAGTTTATTTATTATTATTGCTATTATGATTATTGTTGTTGTTCGTATTATTATTATAAACTTAATAATTAAGTTTTATAAATATCAGTTAAATTACTATTACTATTACCATTATTACAAACTTACTTAATTTTTATAAACTTACTTAATTTTTATAAAACTTAATTAACGAAGTTAATTTTTATAATCTTAGTTTATTTATTTTGATTTTGACTATTGTTATATATATTTAGTTAATTTTTATAAAACTTAGTAAACTTGGTTAATATTTTATAATTTATTAGTATTATTAATATACACTTAGTTAGTTTTTATAAACCTATAATTAATTTAATATTATTGCTATTATTATACGAACTTAGTTAACCTTTATAAAATTAGTTAACTTGGTTAATATTTTATAATTTATTATTATTATTATAAACTTAGTTAATAAACTTTATTGATATTTTATGGTTTAGAAAGGAAAAAAGAAGAAGAATATATTAGAGTTGAGGGCTACAGATAAAATGTAGATCACGCCTACAAAGTCATGTAGTTTTAATACTGTAGATACCTAAGGAGAAACCAATGGATATACACACGTACGCATCTATGTGTGTATGTATGCATGTGCTTACTTTCCAGATTTTCCACGCAGTTGATGGAAATGATTCTAGTTTTGAAAAGCTTGCACACTATGTAATACATAGACACATAGTTCTTATATCCTACTCCAGATTAGCAGGTATACTTACAGAAATAGCTGAAAATGTATTTATTTAAAGAAATACATAAAAATGTGTTTATTTAAAGAAATACCTAGAAATGTGAAGTAACCGCCAAAGCGTTTATTTGAAGAAATACCTAAAAATGCAAAGCAACTGATGCAACTCAGACTCATCGGGGAATAAAACTCGCATTCTCACCATTTTAGCTGCCATAATTTACAAGAATAATAACTGGAATAAGTTCATAATTTAATATGCTTAACTGATGTTATAAATATTGTAACTAGCTATCAACATGGGGATATGGATGAGTTGATATAACATAACTATCATTGTATATTGTCTACTAAAATAAAAGCAATTGATACGTACCAAAAATGCATCCTACAGCCCACATGTCTACACCAGTCGAGTAATGACTAATTCCCAATGACATATCACCCCACATTGTCATATTATTAATATGTGGATTCCCGTTATTTCCAATAATAATACTAACAAATATACTTAAAATATCAAATTTTTACAAACATCTCTAATAATTCTGGGTACAGAATCAATTTCTATTCTTCATTCTCAAAAACGATTTCACATAAACAGAGTTAATGCTTAAATGTAAATTAAAGCTCGGTGGAACAAAAGTACGGGTTTCCATACCATTATAAACTACTATTAAACGTGATAGAACTGTTGGTGAACTATTATTGATATTATAAGAACCATTTATTTTAATCATCGCAACAATTTAATGGAAGCAAAAGAGCATGATAAAGATAATATATGGAAATACCTGAACGATGCCAGGAGGAAGTGGTTTGGAATTCCTCTTCTTACAACTCCTAGTCACACGAGCAACATAGAAATTATTTATTGCTTATTGCGCACTACTTCGTCTGGTGGAGCTTGGTGCCCCGTCTTTGTTCTCCTGCAGTTTCAAGCTTGCTTGCCACTACAAACAAGAAACTTGAAGTTGCAAGCTTGCTTGCAATAGGCAATAGGCTACTTGCAACTGTAAGCATGCAACTTACAAGTACCTTCCAGTTGCAAGTTTGTAAGTTGCAAGCTTGCTTGCAACTGCGTGCTTATAACTTGCAATAATTTGAAGACTTGTAGAATTAACATTTTGTAGATCATTAAAGCAAGATATTCTTTTATGCTAACTAATATTCTATGTTGTAAAACAAAGATGGAACAAATTTGATTTCCCATCATTAATATCAATAAGAGCATTAACTCCTAATCCATTACTTATCTACAAAATGGCAACATATCATTTTCTGATCTGGTATATATTTGTTTTAAATTCATTATTACCAACAAAATGCTAAATTAAAAATGGCAACGAACTTTTCCTACGTTTGAAGATTATTTAGCACGTAGGACAATATACATCAGATCAGACAAAATGCTAAATAACAATATTCAAATATGCTAAATTAAAAATTGATTTCATTATTGGTGAATACCCATATTACCGAACTTAGGACAATATTTGTATCAATTTTTTCCAAACACAATAGTGGCTTTCAAGCTATTTTGATGGAGAATGTTTCATATCTTTATTCTATGAAATTTGTTGTTTAGAAACCTTAGCTCGCTTCGAAACAGTATTATGATCATCATGTGATTATCTATTTGCAAATCCATATATTGAACAATAATTATTATAACGTAACAAAATCTAATAATGAAATAACATAAATTTTGTTACCTGGCATCATGCCAGAAAGAATTAGTGTCTAACTGAGGCAATACCATAGTGGCATTCATGATTCGTGCAGCAAGGACAACATCACATATCTAAAAAAACAATGCCTTTGCATATATATATTAAGAAATCAATTTAATACTATGAGTCAAACAACTACAAATCGTGTAATTAAGATAATGAGACTTCTCATATGAAAATTAAAGTTGTTGTGAGCTATTAAGGTATCAACTCATTGGGGACTGTATGTAATATTTTTCTAGTGTTATAAATAAATTAAATGAATTAAAAATCAAGATTATACCAATGTAGTCCATTAATTTGTTATAACACTTGTAAACCAAACAACAACGGTTAATATGCAAATATTTTCTTTTCTTCCACCATAATTCAAATATCTGAATAGTATGTGATAACTATTACATACCGTGCTTCGTTATTAATTTAAGCCGCCATTACAATGAACACATAGATAACCATTGCTTTCACTTTGAAGGGCTTTAATGTATATTAAAAATAAATCGGATTTCAGTACAATCAATAAGCATTTAGGACTGAAGGGAATACCAATTTGGTAAAAATAAGATAAGGATGATGGTTGGTGTTACACATGTGGCCAATGTGATCGTGGAGCTGATGATGGTCTCTAACTACCAGAAGAAGCAGGTGCCCAGAGCTTACCTACGTCAATATCTTTCGAGATTGAAAACATTATTAGCATGTGCAACAATAACATACTATTCTCATAAAACATTCAAGGTCTACCTGTGGATTTTACAGCATTAGATTCTAAGTAAATTACTATCCAACCTATTCGCTGCCTAATAGAATGATCTTGCCAGAAGTCTACATATAAATTATCCTTTTGAAACATAATTTTGGATGTGGTAGAAGTTCTAATTGGACTGCTGATGAAGATGATCTTGAGCGTAAAGATTAAAAATAGTCGAGGGATGTATATCCTTATCCTACGTTGTATATGTATGTGAATGCATTTTCCACCAGTGTTTTCACAAAAACCTGATGAAAGGGCCATAAAGGCGTAAACATGTTGATATTCTTTTACGAATTTCCATAGATGGTCTTTAGGAGAATACTGCTAACATAAATAATTAAATAGCAAACTATTTCACGAATACTATTTTCACGGAATAAGAACATACTATATAACTACTAAATCATGGAAGATGCTGAAGATTGAGTATGCCAAATTAAGATGCTGAATCGAATTGTACAGCTTACGGGTAAATAAATTATGAAATTAAGTATGCCAAATTAAAACTAGAATATGCTAAATAAGAAAGTAGCACCTTTTCAACAAAGAAGAATCAATTGTTGGACTGCCTGAAAGTAAATTCCCATTTGCTTAGAGTGGGAATCGCCGTTAGATTGGAGACCTAAAGCTGCTGTCGAGTCACTTCCCTCTGATGGAGATAAAGTCTGGAACCGCCTCCTCCCAACGTCTCTCCCAGTCGCATTGTCGCCTCCTCCAAACGCTGCTCTCTTCACTGCGCATAAGTCTACTAAGCTGCATATCCTCCTATCGCCATGGTTCCGTCGCCTTCCCAATCACAAGTGAGTGTCCAATCTTTTGTTTGCCTTTTTTTCCAGTGGGGAACTTATATCCAAACTAGGTTTTTAATTTGGGCTATGGCGGTTTGGGATAAGAAGAGGGGAAGATAATTTAGGGAATTGGCGGCCACGAAAATAAGATAGCTTACAATGTATAACATACCAAATTATTCTTAAAATAAACCAAATTAGAATATACAATAACACTATCAAATAAAGCGTTATCAATTGGGGCTATAAAAATCCACTTTTCTTGTAGTGACTGCTACTGATAGTTACGATTTTTTGAACACTACTGCTTCACTGTTTTTGCTGTAGTTGGTCTGAGTTCTTGTCATTTCATTGATCTGAACTGATATATGTGTATGTATGTATATGCATATATGCTTACATGTGTATATGTGGCTGTTGCATACTTATGTTGCCTTTGATTGTGTGTTGTCATGCTCAACTGTTTGCTTTCTGATTTTGTATTCTCTGTTGCATATGTATATAAATGTACGTGCTCTTGTATCCCTGACCATATGCATTGATGCCTCCTCTGTTGCATATGTATACATGTCTGAAGCTTGTTGTTGTTTTGCACATACACATCCAAACTGTTATGTATATTGACCATTGTTGTGTTCATGCCTGAATGTATACTTTCATGCTCTTACTTAACTATTTTGACTGTGTTGCTCCTGACCACTACTGTGTTGTGCATTTTCTGTTTTGTTTTGATTTGAAGTCCGGTTCCTTTGAACTCCTGTGCACTGTTGTGTTCTGTTTTGGGTTCTGAACTGCTGTGTTCATTTATGTATACATATCCTTGTACCATTTCAAGTCCGGTTGCATTTGACCTGTTGTCTGCATTTGCTTGGACATTTTGTATATTTTCATATTCAAGTTGCAACTGAACACAATTAGTGGTATAAATAACACTAATTAATATATCTATACATGTGTACTTATTTAATTAACTGATGGCTTTTAACTTAATTATAATATACTTACATAGGCAACAGTCTCTTTATCATCATGCTCCCATGAGTATACGACTGAGCCTGAATCGTCTCGTCTGTTTCAGGGCATGAGTATGAGCAAAAACATCCCAATACGAAATAGCACCTCCTCGCGCTCTTTCCTAATATATATATATATATATATATTACATATTGTTTTATTAACTATCTATTAACAACTTATAACTTAAAATATAAAAATGTGAATATAAAAATTTACCAAATCCTCGCGATGATGCTGTAACGACTTGGAACCACCGCGATGTGTGACGGGATTTTTATTTCTATTTGCGGAGTTCCTATCTGACTCCCTCTGCAAATTTCAATTGGAAATAACATTACAGTTCTAAATTATGTATTAAATACACACAACAATTTAAAGTAATTAATATGTGGTAAACTTACCTGGAACTCCTCATTGCCCAACCATGCGACCCAGGCCTCCCAAACGCTAACACTCATCCAGTTGGGTTTTTTCCCCACTCTTCTCATTACGGACACTATATCCCTATAATTTTTGGCGATTTTGCTATTCCAATGCCGCTGCACCAGGGATACATTGGTCTCTTATAGGTTGACCGAACCCTGCACATTTAGAAAATGAAAGTTATACATTTTTAGAAATAGTCTACATCATATAAAGTGATCTATGTCAAAGAGAAAGTGCGAAATATAAATTTACACTTACCAGAAATCCTGCCAAATGCTCTTCAGGACGTTATCCGGTATCTTGCTCCATTTAGGCCAGCAGGCAGTCATCCTACATTTATATGCTTGTCTGGATATGGAGAGCACTTTGGTTGATGGCTCAAGCTCAAAGCCACTGTTTCTAAAAGAAACAAGCATTTAATAAAACAAGACTAATATATAATAGATCTTGCAGAAAAATATTGTTAATACTGAAATAAATTTAATACTTACGATTCATCGGCTTTGGCCTGCAACCAGACCGCAAGAAGAGCTGACTCCTGTGATGGGTCGGGGACATCATCAGGTGGAGGCGCACCCATCCCTCTCCGAGAAGAAGAGGGAGATCCTGTATGGGACGAGCCGCATCTATGGAAAAACGACATGTATATACAGTACCTGTTACAAATAAATCATATCTGAGAAATATATCATTTAATTAAATGAAACATACATTATGGCAGAAACATAAAACGATTATGTGAAATAGATTACGACTAAACATATCATTAGCAGAACACATCATTTTTAATGAGATAATGTAACATAAATAAACACAGAAATTACCTTCTCCCGATATGTAGATTATTAATCAGTCCTCGTCGTTTTCTGATTCAGACTCTATTTCGTACTCTATATTTTTTTTCTCTGTAGTCTCAAATGCTTCTATTAAAGCATTTGATTCATCGTTTAGAGTTCCAAAATTGGTTTGATCGTCGGTTATTATTATTCCAGTATTTTCCCCAATATCTACTTGATAAGCTTGTTCGTTGTAGTGTTCTGTCCATCAAATGTAATCTTGCCTTTTTTTAAAACATCCGACCAATCTGCTTTATCTCTTCGTAGAGATGGGTACGGAGCATAATAAACTTGAAGTGCTTGTTTGGCAAGTATAAAAGGATCATACTTATAATAACACAAGGTATGCTTTATTTCTATAAGATTATACTTTGGGTGTACGTTGATTCCAGAACCTGGAACGTTGCTGAACCAGTTGCATTTAAACAAAAAAAACTTCTTCTGCAGGTCTTATGAAATATGTCAATTACGAAACCTAAGTTAATACGCCATAAAAATCTTTTACATGATCATTTGGATCATCACTACCTTTAACAAATACACCGGTATTGTTAGTTAATTTTTCAGCACTGTATTCTTTGGTGTTAAATTTATATCCATTAATGAAGAATATTGGATAGGTCTTGACTTTCCTTTTTGGTCCCATAGCTTAATGTTTCAATCCTTCGTCGACCACACAGTTTGTCGAGTTGTAAACGTAATTTGAAAATCAAGTAGCGAAATCTTTGCGGATATTGCCATTTGGATGTTGTGATTCGTAAACACTGCAATTATAGACGAAATATTGCATTATAATTAACTCACATGTGTGTATATGTGTATATATATGCATATGTAGATAATATAATGCATTAAGAATAATATATGTGCATTACCTAACAAATGGTGCAACTTCAGCACAATTGAGAAGAATATATGTGTGTGCTACATGGTAATCTCTATCGTCCAACCATAATTCCACACATTTACCAGTAGGTCGGCCATGTTTTTTAAAAATAGATAAACTCGCTTGACAAACATCTTGATCAATTCCTTCATCATTACGCGTAGCACTTTCAAATGATATGTTCACATGATCACTAAAATAATGAGAGAGAAAATACAAAGCTTCTTTTTCGATGTATGATTTGCAAATCGAACCATCAACTCGTGCTTTCTATCTCACTTTTTTCGTTAGATGATTTAAGTACCTAATAAGAATTATTCCAAATTAAAATTTATTTATACAGTAATATTTAACGTACTAAACATTAATACCTCTCAAATGGATACATCCATCCATATTGCACAGGCCCTCGAAGACGTGCTTCAGATGGAAGAAGAACAGGTAAATGCTCCATTACATTAAATAAACCTGAAGGAAATATTATCTCTAGTTTGCAGAGCAATATGGGGATTTCTTCCTTAAGTTTACGTAGCCGATCAACTTTTAACGTAGTAGAACAAAGCTCCTTATAAAACAAACTAAGTTCTGTTACAACCGTCCAAACTTTTACAGGCAACAGTTCTTTAAAAGCAACGGGTAACAAATTTTCAATCATAATATGACAATCATGGCTTTTCATCCTACTATGTATGTTATTCTTATAGTCGACACATCTACGAATATTGAAAGAAATGCCGTCAGGAAAACTTAATCCTTCCACCCATTTTAAAAGTATTTTAACTTGGTTATTGTCTAGCTCATAGCATGCTTTCGGTTTTTTGTGTCATTTGGCTTGATATGAAGCTCAGGGCGATTACATAATGCTTCGATATCGCGTCTTGATTTCAAATCATCATTTGTCTTTCCCTTAACATTCAAAATTGTATTAAAAACATTATCAAACACATTTTCCCGTTGTGCATCACGTTAATATTGTGACGAAGTAGTAGAATTTTCCAATATGGTAATTCCCAAAATATACTTTGTTTGCACCAATTATGAATCATTGATTTAGCTTGAATTTCAATTTGTTCTTCGGTCTCATGTATCTTTGGAAAATCCTTTACAATTTCATATATATCTTCGTTTGACCAAACCGTTGGTGGTTGCAAGGGCTCGTGTCTATTAGCTGTAAAGTTTTTTTTGTCTCTTCTAAAAGAGTGATTAATTAATATGGAGAAAACACCGATGATAATCAAACCACGAAATTTTCCTTCCATGCGGTAAAAAAAATGCTCGTGTTTCCTCGATGCAATAAGGACAAGCTAGGCGATCGGTCGTACTCCAACCTGAAAGCATTGCATGCGCAGGAAAATCGCTAATAGTCCACAACAAAGAAGCAAACATATGAAAATTCTTTTTTTGATATTTCATATGTTTCAACTCCTTCGTACCACAATGTTTTCAACTCTTCAATCAACGGTTGTAAATAAACATCGATTCCTTGTGTCGGATTATCAGGGCCGGAAACGACAATTGTGAGAAACATATATGAAGTTTTCATACACGTCCATGGAGGTAAGTTATAAGATGTAACGATTATAGGCCGAAATGAATATTTAGAACCAAATTGAGAAAATGGTGAAAATCCATCCGTACATAAACCAAGTCTAACATTACGGCTCTCCGCTACAAAATGGGGATATTTCTGATCAAAATGCTTCCATCCTTTCCCTTCTTCTTTCTTGGTTTATACCTTTCCTGATTGCATATTTTACAATTCCTAAGATTGATATCTTCTTTCCAAAACAATATGCAAACGTTTGAACATGTATCTATTTTTTGATACGGTAAACCAAAAGCCGACATAAGTTTTTTCACTTCATAATGATTTTCACACATTAAGTTGTTGGGAGGCATATGCCGCTTCGCAGCTTGTACAACAGTTGTAAATCCAGCTTCTGTGAGGTTGTATTTAGATTTCATCGCAATGTATTCTGCAGTTACTGATAATTGGGTGTCGCTTGTACAGCCTTCCCAAAGGGGTTTATTCGTGGAATCCAATAAATCATAAAGTTTTTGCTCCAATATTTAGTTCTTCTTCAACATTAACATCGTCATCAACAAATTGTGCAGTAGGCAACATTGAACGTGCTGCATCTTCAACCATATGTTCTACGAGATTCGTCGTAACAATTTCATTACTCACTACCTTCTCTGACTGTACAGGATTAGGTGCTACAAGTTCTCCGTGCCGAACCCATACCAAATAGTTTGGCACGATACTGTACTGATGCAAATGAACTCTAACCATTTCTGGTATCAAACGCTTCAACAATTTACACCTACTACATGGACAACAGATTTCTTCGTCGTTTCCATTATTACTTAAAGCGAAATCAATAAATATGTGTACACCATTATTAAAATGTTCACTTATTGAGCCTCCAATTTTCCTTCGTTGTTGATACATCCAGCTTCGATCAGTAAAATAATTCATCATCTCTTCTACTGTAATTAAAAAATACGATATAAATGAAAACCACATTCACAATTTATTTTTCAATACAATTTTACAGTTAATGTTTTATATTAATTGATCATTGACACTTTGTTGCTGGGTCATCCTACTTCCCATTACAAACACAGCAACGTAATTACATATCTTAAATCATTTCTTTTTAAACGATTCAACAAAATTTCGGCAGCACTTCCCTTTTGTTTCTTGAGTCGTACACGATTGCGTGTACACAGGGAACATAAAGGAAGCGCTGTCAAAATTTTGTGAACCGTTTAAAATGAAATGACTTACGAGATGTAATTACGTTACTGTATTTGTAATTTGTCCAATACAGGGACAAATCCAATAAATTTTTTATATGATGAATATAGATGCTCGTTCTGTCAAAAAACGAATACTCACATAACGATCATATACAATACTTATCAGACGGGGCCAAAAAACACTCTAAGGGTTTTATGAATAAAATATATTACATATTTTATATTTAAAAAAAAAATTGGTTTTCGTCATTTACATTAAATTGATTAACATTTAACTTAAGTTAAACTACTGTATAGGATGGTTTATCACATACGCACAGTTTAAAACTTTAATTAACTAACCGTACGTACATAAAATTAATTATCGTTTTCGACGTTTTGGAAAACACATAAACTAAATTATGCTCATCCACACTAAATAACCCAAGTAACGCATAAAAGCACTAAATTATTCACCTAATACACACTAATTTCTTATCGCACAAACTAACAAATTAAACTATACTAACTAACAAATCAAACTAACAAACTAACATTCAATAAACTATACTACACAATCAATGAGACAATATAAACAATTAAACTAACAAATTAACTCTAAATTAACAAATTCATTAAATTAGGATTTAGGGATAATACCTAAAATAGAGGAGATTAGGGGTTTGGAGGAGATGAGATTCCGATTTGATGAAGTTGGAGTTGATTTCGGCAGAAATTCGTCGCTTGGAGCTGGAGGGGGAAATGGTGGAAGAGGGTTTTTGATTTGGGGAGGAGTGAAATGGTTCAGGTTTCGGCCTGGAGAAGAAGATACACGCGACTTTCTGACGGCTATAAACGGCTGCAAACGGCAATTTTCTAACGGCTAACGACGACTAATTATTTTAATCGTAACAAAGTCGAGAAAATATATGCCGTTGAAAGCCATCGGTATTCTGCCGTCGGTGGCCGTCGGTAATAGTTGTCGGAATATACTGTAGTTCTAGTAGTGGAAGTATTGAGAGCCGCCATAATTGGTTGTTGAGGCCTTAGAGCTTATTATAAGCTGGCTACAAGTGTTTCATCTCAGATTTTGGTGGATTTCATGGTGAAGAAGTGGCAAGGAGTTGCGTTTTTTATTTTTTCTGGGAGTTGAGAAGCGGCTAGGGTTTTGAGTCATGTATTGTTTATGTCGGTGTTATAACCCTAGCGGGCATGCGCCCTGTATTGTATTAGTTTGGGCTTATTCCCAACTTTATAACCATTTTCAAAAAAAAAAAAAAACCTTTTAATTTCAAATTGGAAATGCTTACTCCTGTAAAACTATTCACAGTTAAGCCTAATATACTAAGAGCAACTCCAACAGTTAGTGCAAACTTACAAAATGTAAAATGTACGTTGAAATCACCATTCAATAGGATGTGAAATAATGAAGCGATTACATTTCGGGGGAGATTCCAAGGCTCGAGAACCTGTTGAACAGGCGTTTAGCATGAAACGCTTATTGAACAGACGTCTGAGGACCTATGATGAACATAAACTATGGATGAAAAAGTAGATTTTGAGGTAATATACCTCAAACGTCTATACAATTGGCGCCTGAGCTTTAGGCGTCTGTTTCGTTTTCTATTGAAGCAAACGCACGGGTACATTTTCACGGTGTGAAAAAATGTAATATATATACTCCGAAGTTGGAGATGCGATAAAGGTTGAAAATTCGAAAGTTACAGCGTAGTTAGGGTCCCGTATAGAAAAGGCATATTTACTACCAAACAAATGGGTCATCCTTCTAAAGTAGAATTAGATAATGACACATGCACAATATAAATATTTATGCATGTCTTTGTGCGTATCCTTAACAAATAATCATCCACTCTTTAAAATATACTGTCTACCATCAAAATAGCAAGACATTCTAAACTCTTGAATGGGTTGATGGGGAAAAATATATGCTTACAGTAGCAAGTATTAGCTGTATCACAGTAACAACTGAACAAACAATTGATATGGTATAACAAATTAGTTTTCAATAAAATCTGTAAAACACACTATTTTATAATCCTTCAGGTTAAATGCATCTTCTTGCTATTTATCAATAAAGTTGATAAACTTATAAGAAAAAGATCATTATAAACATAAAAAATAAATCGCAGTAATGGTTGCTGTAACCCCACCACAATAATATGTGCCTATTACTTGAGATGCATTTCACAAATACACCCAAACCAGTGTAACGCCAACAGTCATAGTTTACAGGTAGAAAAATACTGCAAAATTTCAGCCACCATTTACAACAGGAACTTCCATGTACATGACAATAACAGTGGCTGATCATGATGCGACGTGCTAATACAATTCAAAACCTTTAAGAAAAAAGAATAATAAATTATGATG
Organism: Allium fistulosum; assembly: GCA_030737815.1. Lineage (NCBI taxonomy): Eukaryota > Viridiplantae > Streptophyta > Magnoliopsida > Asparagales > Amaryllidaceae > Allium > Allium fistulosum. Next base: position 1,297,188,604 of record CM060904.1, on the reverse strand, counting down.
ATTGAAGTAAGAATCTACTTGGATGTGCTCTCTAAAGTATCAACTGTACTTTATGCTGTTAGACTCAAGAGGTTGTTCCAGAAAGCTATTACTCTTATTGGTCATATCCATACATTGGCCAACTTGTATGTATCACCTAACTTCTACTGTTAGTACGCTAATCCAGATGAATGTATTATGTATGATGTATTTAACATGCTGGATTTTCCCTCTCGTTTACTTATCTACACTAATTATGCCAACTCTGAATGAGTTTGCAACTTTGACCAGTGTTTGTCAGATTTTTGTACACGTGGAAAAATTGATCTTGCTCACGGAATATATATAAGGACTAATTAAACCCTATTGATACCTCTTAGAAACCTAACTTCAACGCATTTCCTTGTACTGACTAAAAACTCGTCAATTGTAGGTGTAATTCCACCATCTCTCCCATACATATATACATATATACATATATACATATATACATATATATATATATATATATATATATATATACATATATACATATATATATATACACACACATATCTATACTATAATAAAAAACCTTTGGTCAACCGGTCAAAGTGAAGCCTTTTTGACATTTCCCGTATTGGCCCCCGATCAGAAGAAAAATAAACCGTTCCAACAGGGCAGATCTGTCTTTCCCCTCTACCTCCCACGTTGTTCCACGTTATCTTCCATTTCTCTTTCCTTTTCCTTTCCATTTTCCCCTTTCATCTGCATCCACTTTCGCCTCACCAACAAAAATGGCAACTTCCCTCCTCTACTTTCTTAACCGCCACTTCTTAACTGACCTCCCTTCTTTCCCCTTCTCCTTCTATTGTCTGCCGCTACAGCCGATGCCGCCGCGATTACTCTCTACTATCAGAGCCGTCCATCAGCGTATAGTCCCCTTCCAATTATCAGCACCTAAAATCAATTCACATCCATGGATTTTACTGTAAACATCCTACAGATGTTAGCTTCCCTACAGCTTGAGATTTGGAGTCGAGATCCCCTTTTGTGATTCGGTCTATCCAATTTAAAGCCGAGAGCAACAAAGTGTTCGAAGCCAGGCAGCGATTGAGGATGCACGACACCTACATCCGACCATCACCTGCTGAAGCCACAACTCACGTGTTCGCCGGCGCCTAAAAAGCCGAGAGCGGCGATGAGGAAGACTTCCTTCTTCGCCGATGAACCTCTATTTTGCTTCGTTCCTCGCCATCTGTCTTCTGTTTTTGTTAAAGTTCCCTTGAACATCAGTTCGTCGCCCGAGAAGAAACGGATTCGAGTTGAGTAATCAAAAAAAGGGTTCCATGGTTTTCTTCTTCCATGCTTTGGATCTGAGTATTCGTCTTATCACCCGAGTTTCAGGTAACCCCTTTTTCTTTCAAGCATTTTATATGCCCTAATTTGAATGTTTGCATTAGTGTGGCTGTTCTGTTTGCATCCTCTGTTTTCAAGCATCAAGACTGCTGCTGATTTATTCTACTAATGATATAGTGAGGATTGTGAACTCGCCTTAAACTCACTGCTAATGAATTCGACTGAGATTTTGTAAGTGCTTGGAGATGTTGTGCTGTGCAATATGGATGATATGATAATGCTGAATTGAGGTTCTTCAGTTGTAGACTGCATTGAGAAGAATGGCTCTGTATTGAGGTCGGAATTTATTAGTCGGAGTAGGTACATCTTTCATTGAACTATGTCGATTTTGTAAACATCTGTAGTGTTGAAATTTGATACAGAATCTCAGTAAACAAAAATACTTTGATAAAATTAGACAGGCTGTACGTAGTAAAAAAATTCTTAACCTTATATGCTATAAAAATTTCAGAATTTGAGATAGCAGTTGTGATTATCATGTTACCTAAGTTTATACCATGCAAATAGTAGCTGTTTTATTAATCATTTTATGTTAGAGATACTGCTTACTTCTTGAATATTTTGTTATTCGTACTTGCTCTCTTCTCACATGCAAAGTAATATTGCACTAACTCAACCTTAATACCTCAATAGAAAAAAATTAATTGAGAGGAATGGATGTGGGTTTGTGTGAATAAGAGCTCTATATATAAACTACTTCCATCAAGAATACAGGAAACCGCCTTTGTAGTTTTGTTACATGTCATTTATCTATGGATAGCATTTATACTATATTGAGTCGCATTATATGTTGACGTAGTTACTACTGTGTAGGCAAGGGACAGTGGGTTTTAAAATAGTTATACTTGAATCCTTGGTGGAGTTACAAAGGTTTCAGCTAATCATTTTTCATGAATTTATCTAGATTCATGATTTTCTGCCTCAAAGTCAAAATTTTGAATGCGGTTATTCTTTATATGATAATTCAGGGCTGCTGCTTTCACCTACATGCCGAAGTACACAGAAGCAATTCAAGACCGCTTGACAGAAATTGAGATCAATCCAAGTTACAGCAAAGCATATAGTCACCTTGGTATTGCTCATTTTGGTCAAGGAAATTATGCAGCTGCTTTATCAGACTTCTATAAAGGTTACTGTTTACCCATTAAGAATATATATATTTGGTGGTGGGCATAATTACATTCGGCAATTGATAAGTTATTACTAATTAATAATGTGTTTGAAGTGCAAAGCTAAACATTAACTTGGTTATATCTCAACTCTGTCAATGCTAGATAAGTTTAGTTAATAAGGCAGACTAAAACATCATTTACCAAACTCATTGTTTGAAGCCGGGATATATTTCTTTGTTGGTTCATGCATTCTGTCAAAGCTAATTGTTCAAACTTATAATAATATAACTTCACTACCTATTTCATTCTTCCTGTCGATTAATAATAGTAATTTTTTGTGTTCAATTGTAAATTTAACTAAAAATTTAGTCACATGAACTATTTGTATGAATGTATTAATCTTTTATGCTACTGCCATCTCAATTGACCTTTCAATTTGTATTTTTCCATTAATGGGTACATTAATTCATAATGCATCCAAATTTGTAAAATACATGTATAATAACAAAAGTCATTTCTTATTGAACCTATTGCTTTAACTCATGATTGCTCTCCTAATTGTTAGATATATAGGTCAGATACCATTCTCTATTCTATCTTTGTTTAGTCTTTCATATAAAGGTGAATGAAAATGAAGGACAGTCAATAGCAAACAGATTTTTCCATGGAAGATCTCAACTTCAGGTATGGTATCATGTACTACTTATTTCTTTATTATATACATAGCCATTTTAGATTATCCATAAAGACAAAGAATGCTAACTTAACTTTGTATATAAAGTTATTTATATCTCCTATTGCTTCAGTGTAGAACATTAAATGGATTTCCAATTTCGAGCCTTATAATTTCAATGACCTGATTTTGGGGTTGCACGGTTGTCCAACAGAAAGCTAGATTAGAAAACTTGGCTACAAGGTATTATGTTTTTTCCAGTGAGTTTATGTCCTGTGAGTTGGTGAATTTATTTTTTTTCCAATTTTTTAATTCAGTTTCGGATGATTATCTTGCTTTCAAGTCCATTAAGAAGAAGAAGTTAGGTTGTTTGGTTGTTGAGGAACATTGATTACCTTATGACATTAATTGCTTATTCTACGCATTGAAGATCAGTAATTAAATTAATTATGGTATCGAATTCATTGATTAGGTTATGATATAATTATCTTTTTAGTTTCTATGAAAATTGAATCCATATAACTGTTTAACATACGTATAAGATTTAGTATAAGCTCTAAACTGGCACCAATTTTAATATTTGTATGTTTTGTTTTTAAGTCTTTTTGCCTCACTTTCTAATTTGATTGCAACAATGTGTTTCAGAAGTGTGAAACCATAATTATCATTTTTTCTGTCAGTTAAAGATGCAAAAGTTCGCTCCATTTAGTGTAACTTGCATTGTATTTAATAGACTTTATTCATGATTGATACTACTACTCACAAGATCTAAAACAATGTTTACTTACATTATTACAATTTTGTTGGTTGGACCTTGCTTCCCCTTAAACTGAGTATCATGCATTGTCGGTATCACTAAAATTGAGAAGAATCATAGGTTGTTATTATTATTTTTATTTACTTTTTGACTTTTCATTATAAGCGGTTGTCTTGAGAAAATTGTTTACTTCCAAGATTTCTTAAATAATATTTGCTCTTCATTTCAGTTTGCATAACAAGTCAACTATTGAATGAGCTTGCATATTTATTCGGCTCTGTAGCTGCAAATGCAATACCTGTTCAAGTTTTTCTAACAGTGTAAGTTATGCATGTCTTGGATATGTTTCAGTGCATGTATTATTTCTTTTTATGTCAAATTTATTTCTGAATGATGATAAAATTGTCAACTACAGGGCCTTTATGCAGATATCAGGGGATATTCTCATGACCTACATGCTATCTTCGTAGATATCCTTTAAAAATGCATTTATATGGGCAGTAAACAAAATGACCTACCTGCTATCTTTTATCTAACCTTTATTTTAAAAAGGACAGTACTTTTGTTTTTAATATCAACCTAGAAGTACTTTGCTGCATGTGGTTGTAAATACATTGATGCATATGTTACCAATGTTACAGCCACTTTCTGAAGTTAGAAGTCCTTTGTCTGAAGCGAATGCATACAATGTTAAAACCAATAACGTAAATTTTCTGTACTAAGTCATTTTTTGTCCACTTTATAATGTTACCATTGTTGTGTATTTCTTGGTTCACTGTTTTTGGTCTGTTGATTACTGTTAGGCCTAATATGAGAAGTTTTCAGCAGTGCTAATTATTTTCCCACTCCGTAGTAAATTAACCAGAAGCAAATGGTTTGGTTTGGTCTATTTTTTTTACATTCTCTAATGGTTATCCTTTGACCAAGCAGGAACTACTGAGCTTTTTCATGAGGTATTATGGAGGTATAGAATCTGTAAATATTTAGGCATCGAATGGAAGCCAGCCCCCTCACTATGCTCTCATTTCATGTTACAAATTAGCTACACTTTTTCAAGTTCTCGGTGGTGCTCCAAAGGTTAAGTTCTTATTTAATGGGAAGCTCTCTGGGCAAGGCGTTATATCCCTAAAAGGAATTATCACACAACTGAAATGATGCAGCGAGTAAATGGATTGGCAGCACACAAAGTTGATTTATGTGACTCTGCTGGGTCTTCATTTCTTGCGTGTGTGGGGGAGTGTATTATGCATATATACGTGTGTGCTGTGTGAATATTGCATGCAACTGGGTGTGTGTTTTCATGAGTGTGCTGTTGAATGTGTGTCCAGAGCGTGCGCAGGTGTGTATATTTATGTGTAGTGCAAATTTGTGTTATCTGTGTGAAAAACAATGTGCATGCGTGAGTTGTTTGTGAATTTATATGTGAGTAGATTAAACCACACAGTGAAATGCAATCCATTTATATATCTGTTATACATATTACATGTTATTTGTAATGTGAAACTAATGATGATAAAGTTGTGGCTCTGCTTCAGTGTTTTGCATTCGTAGCTAATCAAGTTCTCTACTAATTCTAACATTCAGAAAAATAATGGCTAATTTTACAAACTTCTTAAACAATTCTATCTACAATCTTTGATCAGATAGATCCGTGAAATGCTTAGCCGCTGAAACAACATATCAATGATAAGGCAACCGTGGTCCAATCAAACACTTATTTTCAGTTTCGAATACATTTTTCTATCATAACTATAACAAAGACAAAATATGCTCACTTTCTTCTTTGCACACGTCCAACGGACGTGCCACCATACTTGTATATATATATATAAACGCTATCAAGTAAGGTGATCTTCATCGGAGCATTATGCATGCTTGTACTCTTCACAAGTTCGGCCACTTCTGAATGCACAGATGAACTGTATTCATCGCGTAAAGATATGAACCATGTTCTTGATCAGTACAACACTAGATCTCCAATGTCCTGCACTAAGTTTCCAAGGGTTTGTCATGCTAAAGGAAGCCCTGGACCCGATTGTTGTAAGAAGAAATGTGTGGATGTGATGATCGATAATCTCAATTGTGGACAATGCGGGAGACGTTGTAGGTATGGTCAAGCCTGTTGTGGAGGTGACTGTTTAAATATAATGTATAATCCCAAGAACTGTGGGGGTTGCAAGAATAGGTGCAACAAGGGCAGCTTTTGCAAGTACGGGATGTACTACAGCTACGCCTAAAAGAGTTGCTCTTAAATTTCGTTGTCCATGTATGAAATTATATCTGATTGTGCAAATTATTGTATAATCAACACTACAAGAGAAACTGGCTATTCCAACGGCTCCAAGCCGTTGGCGGCTGTTGGGAGCCGTTGGAATAACATTCACGTTTTCCAACGGCTTCCAACGGAAGCAATGGGGCTATTCAACGGCTTTTTCAACGGCTTAGTCTTGATTTCAGATCGTCCTTAGTCTTGTCCTTAACATTCAAAAGTGTATTAAACACATTATCGAATACGTTTTTCTCGTTATGCATCACGTCAATGTTATGACGGATTAAGAGATTTTTCCAATAAGGCAACTTCCAGAATATACTCTGTTTGCACCAATTATAAAACGTCGATTTACCTTGGATTTCAGTTTGCTGCCCGGTTTCATGTATCTTTGGATAATTTTTTACAAGTTCATATATATCTTCACTTGACCAAATCGTTGGTGGTTGTAAACACTACAAGAAAACCTACCTTTAGTTGCAATTATTGGTTGCATTTGTAGTGTAAGTGCTACAAATATTATATTATTATTTTTCCGGTTTAATTTTAGGGTTGCCGCTTCTTAAACCCTTGTCACGTTTTTTCCTCCAGTCTCCCTCCACTGCCTCCTTTTTCCCTCCACCGTTTCATTTTTCCCTCTTTCACCAAAATTTCCATCTCGCTCAATTCAACCGTCCTCTCGCTTGAACCATCACCGCACTTCATCATCAGCTCCTCATCATCAGCTCCCATCCACTTTGTCAATAGGGATCTCCTCCACTCAGAGCCGGTCCTAGGTGTTTTGGTACCTAAAGCCAATTGCAAAACCAAGGCCCTTTTAGCGTTTTCAGATTCTTGTTTATGCATTTCTAAACACTATAAAAGTAACATGGAATAATATTGTATATTAATAATTAATATAATAAAAAAATTATAAATGTCTAATCTACTAGTTATAATTTATCAAAAAATATATTTTTAAATTAGATAATCTATGTATTCATAATAGTAGTGATACTTAACATATAAAGCTAGGTGATGGAAAAACTAACAACATCGCTGACTAAATAAACAACCTGGGTACACTTTTAGAATAGGCTTATCTACATTTTTCTTTTTATGTTTCGTAGGCAATATGATCTTTTTAAACAGTGATTTATTTTCATTATAGTACATGTTATCTACTAGTTATTATAATTATAATTAGAATAGGATAGTAGATACTATCTAGATATTATCATTACGTACACTGACAGAAGTAAAATCATACTATTGATGAATGTTATCTAATTATGAATACAGATATTATCGTAACACTCACAATAGGGTGAAACCATTATGAATACAGAAATTATCTACTAGTTATAATTATAACTAAAATTGAATTTGCACTGTATTGTAGAACACAGATGCTATTCATTGAATCATTTTACAAATTACCGAACTAGTAAATACTATAAATTACAATACAATAACTAAACTAATTCAACAACTAAAAGTTTGAAACATACAAAATCCAAATTATGAAATTATGTAGTACTGGTACCTTCAACTGAGATAGAGGAGCCGCTGCCGCCTGCCTGTGCCCCAGCTACCAACTGTCGAGATGGAGGAGCCTATTGTCGTCTGCTAATTGTGTGCTAGCTGCCGACATGAAGCCTGCTAGCTGCTGCCTGAAGGAAGTGGACAAACCCTCCTACCATCGTGGGTCGCCGCCTCATCTGTTCCTAAATCGCGGATCCACAATTTAGGTTTTTTCGCTCTCTTCTCTATCGCGCGGTGAATTTGGTGCCCTGGTTTGTTTTGGGGCCCAAAGCGGATGCTTCTCTCGCTTTGGGGAAGGGCCGGGCTTGCCTCCACTTCATCGAATCTGCTCCCCTCCGCTTTGTTCACAAGGCCCGAATCTACAAATCGAGGTAATCGATGTAAAGAGGATTATTACTTTAAATATTTATCAGTTTGTTCGCATACTTTGATTTTTAACATGTTCAGCTTCATATATACATATACAAGTTTTAATATTTATCAGTTTGTTCGCATCGGTTTGTTCACAAGTTTTGGCGATCTCCTCCACTTCGTCGAACCTAACATGTAGATACATCTATACACATACTTTGATTCTTAACATGTACAGCTTCATATATATACTTGAGTTGGAATCTGATTTTTAACGAATATAGTTTTATATATGGCTTTGAATGTGTATGGTGTATTTGTACAAATGTAAATGAATCAAGCTTTTGACTGTTTGCTAAAACCCAAGTGTAACAGTTTTGAATGCCAGGTTTTTGAAAAAATATGAAACCTTTTGTATAAACAGGGATGTCTTAAAAGTTGTGAATGCTTTCCTATTTTTCGATCTGTTGGGTTAGATATATGGTTTCTGAAGCATTAAGATTTGTGTTCATACGAATATTGAGTAAATGATTTCTCTGTCATGGCTTGGTGTTGTTAGGACTGTATATTAGGTTTTGAATACATATGGATTTTGAGTATTTCTATTTTCAAATAGAGCATCGCTAGAATTAAAGCTCTTAAGATGTTATACACACACAAAAGTTTCATAGTAATCAATGCTGAATGTTGGTTTTAAAGGCTTTTTGGATATTTTGACAAAGGCAAAAAAACTTTGAACTTTTTGGACTTCAATATGCATAACTTTGTGTGTATGAGGGTTCATAAAAGAATATCTTTATTTGTGCATAAGCTTTGAGTAAGTGCAAACTTCAAAATACAAGTTTGGTATGTGCAGTCTTGTGTGCATTAAGGTTTCAAGTTTTACAAACTTTGAACATATGACAAGTTTTAAAGGTGCTGAATTGCAAATAGGCAGTGATGTCAGTTTTTATAATGCATTATTTTAGTGATTTTTGTAGAAATAGTTTTATAAAATCCCAAAGATTTAAGGCTTGCACCAATTCTATTTCAATCAATATTTCAAACCCTTGTTGCAATAATAATAGTAACTGCTTGCACCAATTCTATTTCAATCAATATTTCAAACCCTTGTTGCAATAATAGTAGTAAATGCTTGCACCAATTCTATTTCAAATCAATATTTCAAACCCTTGTTTCAATGCATTATTTTGACTACATTTTTATTTATATTTCTAAAAGTAAATGTATTAGTAATATTTTGTTGCACATGAGTATTCTTCTTTCAATTATGCACTTGCATCCAAAGTTCAAATGAGATTTCAAGTAAATATTTCAAGGTATAGGTTAGTCAAAATAAGAATCAAAATGTGTATCTAGGTGTAGATGTACCATGTATACAGAACATAACAATCGTTAATCAGTTGTAAACACAGAAATTGTATTGATTTAATATATGTTCGAAATACTTAATTATAACATGGAAATTATAATAGTAACAAATGAACAGGATGCAAGTAAATCACCTGTAAATAACTATACCAGTACATAGAAAATATTTTGTAAATCAAATGCTAGTGAGGACATAGACCATGTGGTCCATGCTTGACTACTGCAAGTTTTCTCAAGGGAAAGCAACATACAAGTTTGCCTATGATTGAGATTTATGTAGCAGGTGGTTTTTCGAGCACTCCCATTATATTGACCAAGATTATACAACTTTCATTTTGACAACATGAATTGGATCCAAAGTAAACTAACTATGAACTATTATATGACAGCATGAATAGTATTAATATAGTTAGTTATGTAGAAAGTAGGTTTTTATTCTTTAACGATTATATTATGTAGCAGGTAGGTTTATGAAATAAGATATTTCAGTATTATATGGAGGCATGAATTTTGATGGCTAATTTTGACAGCGTGAATAGTATAGTTAGTTTTTCAACCACACATAAATTCGCACTGTATAATCTTTGCATAAATTTGTACTGTTATTTTCAGTACTTACTTTAAAACTAAAACTAGATTCAAACTAACTATGGACTATGCACTTATGCACTATATTGGCTGATGTTTAACTAATCAAGATATTAGTAGCATTGCAGCAAATGTCATTGGGGAATCAAGTTCTAGTAAGTATTAGTTGGTACTTATATGCGTCTCTTATTTATACACACACACACACACTCATACACAAATTCTAGGTCGTGTTGTTTAAATTATATATCTACTCATTTCAGCAAATTTGCTCTTATATGTATATATAAAACTAAATTCATGTTATTTATACCTATATAGATACATAATTATTTTTGTAAGACTAAAATCTAAAGAAAACTTTATAGAATAAGACTTAGCTTTTGTAAACTTTGGCTTTTGAAAACTTTACAGAAGCAGACTTAGCTTTTGAAAACTTAGCCGTTGACAATTGATGAAATTGCTGATCTTTTTCAGCGTCCTGAGGACATCCTGACCACTAAATTTGCTTCGAATGCACTGCCAGGTACGTATTTATTTGGATTGCAAATTAGATGTCCTGCAACAGTTAGTGCCATTAGTACTAATGTTGTCACCAATATTACTTTTGATGTTATTGGATCCATGTTTCAATTTTGATTTTTCCTCCCAACAATGCTGATTTGTATGGATGTTAATGATGTTGTACCTGTTCCATTACTGAGTTTCCAATGCTAGATATAGTATGAGATATCATAAGAAAATTATTTGCATTAATGATAGTTTCCATCAGGAAATGGCTATAGTGTGAGATATCATAAGAAATGAATTAGTTGCACCATATCATTGATGAATTATTGTATAATATCCTTGGATTCATATTTTTTGGATAATTGATTTAGTGATAAATTTTCAGAAACAATTGCTACAGTGGTATGATAAGACCGTGTGCATCTTACCCATTCAAACCTACACACGCGCGGGAGTCTTGTCGAGCTCAAATCTCCGCTCAGCTTCACTGCAAATGCACTCTACAAAAAATGTTTGCTTGTGGACCATGCGCCAACCTATAGGTTAACCTTAGGGTCCCTCGCGATGGATCAATCATGGTTATAGCTGAAACCAGATGGAGCCACTTAATCTTGTCACCATAGTTAATATCCATGGAATGTCCTATCTTGATGAAACGCATTTACTTGTCCTAATCACCTTCTTTCTAATTATTACCACTATCAAACTTATTTATACTTTTATGTTTTGGTTAATTTAATCTTGTCTGATCATTATCTCTTAAGTTGATTTTATCTTGTTTGATCATGTTTTCCTAGGTTAGTTTGAACTTTCTAAAGCCGTAACTTCTTTTATATATGATACTGGTAATTCCGATTGAGAACATATCTTTTGCAAGTGTAGGCTCTGTAGTCGGTGTATTTCGTAGCCAAGATGAGGTATATATTCACTCCATGGATTTTCGTTATTGTATATTTTAAGTTGTAAATTCTTTCTAGCTTTATAGATCATATTTATATGATGACATAATGGAAAATTGCAACATTTTCTCTGGAAATAATAATTTTTTGATTTTATCATATACTAAGATTAAGAAGAGAAAAATAGCATGATTAAGATCTTGGTATGTGAATAACGGTGGCAGTAATTATGAATTTATTAGTTTCTAACTGCAAAAGTAGTTGTCAATGAAAGCTTTTGTTAAAGTATTTCAAACGAGTTTGCTGTAATATATGCAGTAGAAAGGGACAAAGCTCGGAATTGTTTATGAATTATGATTGGGCTCCCACAAGGGCCACAACGACTACCACTGCTATATATGACAGCGGCATGATCAAGGAAAAATCCCATGACATATTCACTCCATATTTGGGATCCAGCTTGAATTACTTCGGGATGGGAAATTAAGGCTTCTACATTGAAGGATAAAAGAACCTGAACAGGAGTCTACCTCCCTGCTCTTCTCGGCAAATTCTTAAAAAGTAAAGTCCACGATTGTTCAAGCTAGGGAGGAGGAATCAGCGATATCAAAGAGAGGGAATCATTGTGCTTGGCAGAGGAGGAATCAGATAAAGGAAGGTGAGTAGAGGAGGAGGAAGAAAGATTAGTAGGAGGGCTAGGAGGAACTGATGGAGGAGGAATAGCATAGAAGATGATAGGAAATACTGCGGTTGTAGGAGGAATGGTACAAGAAGGGGAGGAAACGAGGAGAGGGGACGGTGATGGGACCGAATCAGGAAAAGAGGAGAGGGAGGGAGCCTGCATATTAGGTTCTTTCAAATTGATTCTTTTATTGTTTACCTTCCTCCATATTTGTTTCTTTGTGTAGCTTTCCTTCCAAACGATAATCATTATTCTATTTTCTAACTCCTTTTCTTTTCCTTTTTCTCTGTATATTTCAGCCTCTTTTTTATTTACACCTTATTCCCCTGTTACCACACTTTTACAATGTTTAGTTGAGTGCCCAAACTCCTTGCAATTAATGCACATTTTAGGCTTCCATAGGTAGCTTACGTAAATAGTTTGATAGTTTCCATCAGGAGATTGGACAGTAAATAGTTTGATAGTTATTACTTTTAATCTGATCAGTATCAGAAAATTAAAATAATGCTTACTACGAGTCTGATAACTGATCAATACTGCAAGACTATCAAATATTTGATATTTTTACCTACAAATTTCTAGTTAAACTATATACATATGGTACTATTCGCTGAACTCAAATAAATAAAATTAATTGTACAGAGATTATATCATAGTAGGATGAAGAGCTACATTGCTTGAAGCATTGCTTCGCTGAACTCTGGCAAGTAAATGTGAAGGTCTCGCATCAATTTATCATGTTTTCTATGAAACATTGCTTGCTTAGTGGTATTTTGACTTGAAAGGCTTTAGGGTTATTTATCTGATGTGGCATATTGAAACTTCTCTTGAGTTTCAAGCATGGAGAGCTACATGAACAACCTCCTGACAAGCTGTTACATTAATGGGCGCAGCAGAAGCGTAACTGCAAAACTAGCTAAAGGTTCTTCGATTCTCCAAGCAGCGCAGGTATGTCTAATTCCTAAACTTTTTGTTCCAGTTCACTAAAATGGTGAAAAAATAAATGGAAGCATCACAGGCTCTTATATTCTTATTAGGCTCATATTGGTGACCACTCACCAACTGACTTCTACATAACTGTTGGCTCTTGGGATTTTATCATTTGTTGATTGAAACATTAAGTTGTAATTGTTATGTGTTACTAAGTATTATATTAAGACTTGAAGTCGGTAGGGATAGTATGCAGTAAATTTTATTTACAAACTATTTCACTGCTTTTAAATTTTGAGCATTTATAGATCTGTATTCGTTTAAGATATTTCAGTATGAGTATATTTTGCTTTACATCCGTAGATGTGGCCGGAGAAGTAATTAAACCGAGTTGCTAGAACTGAAGGGATGAGATCCAGATATGGTGGACAGCAGCCATGTTCAACGTGGCATTGGAATTGATGGGCCAACGGCGATGGCTAAGAGTTCTTAATTTAGGTAATGTGACCTTCCAATGCTTATCTAGTTATTTTGTATTTTACCGCAAGAGAATTTGACCTTATGTTCTGTACTATTACTAAACTCGATCCTTCAATTTTGTTCTGCAAACATCTTCGTTTATAAGTTTGAGATAATAGAGTTTAAGTTATTTGGTTAAAGCACACGACTACATGTGAAATCCGACTTTTCTTTTACATTATTTGGTTAAAGCATTCAATCATTTATATACATCTGAAAATTATGTATTCGTTGGGGAACTATATAGGATGCATATAAAAATAGAACAATTTTTGTTAATATGTGTTAATATAGAATATCGAGTTATAGATTACATGATTTTCATATATACATATATATATATACACATACATATATATATATATATATATTTTTGATTGTTAAACTCGTTTGCAGGTAATTAGCTATTTCGAAGTGAAGACTGTCGACAACAAAGAACTATTGGTAATCAAGCAACGAACATGAATTTAATTGTTATATATGTTGTCGTATTTTGTTAGTACCATTTGTGGAAACTTGTCTGTGAATGCTTGTAGTATGTGACTTATTTTGTTGAAAAACTACTATCGAATTGATTATGGATATTATATTTGATTGTGAGATTAGCATGTTTTTGCAATTATTTGAATATGATTGATTGTTTGTATATGCTAATTATGTGATTGATCATTCGTTTTAATATATGAAAATTATGCGATTGATCGTTCGTTTTAATATGAATAGTATATAAGCGATTGCTGGAAATGGTATAAACCATCAACCGTAAATAGTAGCATTTAAAATATGCTACCAAATGAAGACTTATGGTAGCGTTTTTTTAATCCTACATAAAAAACCTATAGCTGCATTTAAAAGTGACTTTTGGTAGCGTTTTTTAAATCCTACAGAAAATACCTATAGTTGCATTTAAAAGTGACTTTTGCTAGCGTTTACTACAACGCAACAAAAAGTTTTAGACTTATAGTTGCATGTCGTATAGCAGCGTTCTCTAAAATGCTACCATAAGTTATGGTAGCGTTTTTTCAACGCTACCAAAAGTCTTTTCTGGTGTAGTGAAAGTCTCATGTCTATTAGCTATGAAGTTTTTTTTGTCTCTTCTAAAAGTATGATTAATATGAAGAAAACATCGATGACAATAAAATCATGAAATTTTCTTCCCATGCCGTAAAGAAAATGCTCGTGTTTCTTCCATACAGTAAGGACAAGCAAAACGACCGGCCGTACTCCAACCCGAAAGCATTGCATATACAGGAAAATCGCTAATAGTCCATAACAAAGAAGCGAATATCCGGAAAAAAAAAATTTCGATACGTCGTATGTTTCAACTCATTCACACCACAATGTTTTCAACTCTTCGATTAGCGGTTGTAAGTAAACATCGATACCCTATGTCGGATCATCAGGGGCAGGGACGACAATTGTGAGAAACATATATGGAGTTTTCATACACATCCACGAGGTAGATTGTAAGGTGTAATGATTATAGGCCAAAATGAATATTTAGAACCAAACTGAGAAAACGGTGAAAATCCATCAGTACACAAACCTAGTCTAACGTTACGGCTCTCCGCTGCGAAATCGGGATATTTCTTATCAAAATACTTCCATGCTTCTCCATCAGATGGGTGTGTAAACGTACCTTCTTCAGGTGTTCTCACATTGTGCCATCTCATATGATGCGCTGTTACAGATGATGCATATAACATTTGAAGTCTAAGAGTGATAGGTAAATAATGCATACGCTTGTATGGAACTTCTTTTCCCTTTTTTGTCCTTGGTTTGTATCTTTCTTGATACATATTTTACAATTCCGAAGACTGACATCATCTTTCCAAAACAACATGCAACCATTTAGACATGTATCAATTTTTTGATACGGCAAAGCGAAAGATGACATAAGTTTTTTCAGTTCATAATAATTTTCGCACATTAAATTATCTGATGGCATATGGTGTTTAGCAGCTTGTACAACAACCGTAAATCCGGCTTCTGTGAGGTTGTACTTTGATTTCATTGCAATGTACTCTGCAGTTTCCGATAATTGAGTGCCGCTAGTACATCCATTCCAAAGAGGTTTCTTAGCAGCATCCAATAAATCATATATTTTTTTCATTCCAACATTTGGTTCCTCTTCGACGTTAACATCGTCGTTATTAATTTCAACAGTAGAAAACATTGATCGTGTTGCATCGTCAACCATATGTTCTATGAGATTCGTCGTACTAACTTCATCACTAATGACCTCTATTGACTGTTCTTCGTTACGTGTTATAATTTCTTCATGACGATCCCACACCAAATAATTGGTTACGAAACCATATTGGCGCAAATGAATCCTAACCATATTCGGTACTAAATGCTTCAACAATTTGCACCTACTACATGGACAACGAATTTCTACGTCGTTTTCAATATTACTTAAAGCAAATTCGACAAACACATTTACCCCGTTAAGAAAATGTTTACTTATTGAGCCTCCCATTTCTCTTTTTTGATACATCCAGCTCCGGTCAATAAAATAATTGACCATTTTTCCTACTGTAAAACCTATGATCAATAGTAAAAAAATATTAATCAAATTCGATAAACACATTTAGATTTTACTATTTTTTATAATCCATTTTCGTTTATATACAAAGTTATATTTCTTGCTATTTTGTTTACATTTTTGTACCTTTTGTGATGGTCGATCATCCTACTTCCCATTACAAATACAATAGTAATTACATTTCTTAAAACATATCATTATAAACGATTTTTCAAAATTTCGGCAGCACTTCCCCGGTGTTCCTTGTATCGTACACATATGCATGCACACAAGGAACGAAAAGGAAATGTCGTCGAAATTTTGTGAACCGTTTATAACGATATGATTTACGAAACGTATTTACTTTATAGTGTTTGTAACTTGTCCAATACAGGGACAAATCCAACGAATATTGTATCAGATGAATATGAATATCCGTTTTGCAATAAAAACGAATATTCATACAACGATCACATACAACACTTGTCAGACGGAGCCAAAAATTCACTAAGGGATTTAAATTTTGTTTATATGTTACCGTTTTATTAAATATATAAAATAAAGCATATTATGCATTATTTTATTTATATTCTACTATTTTATTAAATATATAGTAAATTATATGATTTTTACTATTTCGCAAAATATATAATTCATGTGTATATATAGACTAAATTATATACTTATCTAATGCTAATATATTTTGTAAAAGATATAATTCATGTTCGTAAAATATTCGACTAATTCATGTTTGTCTAATATTTTACAAAACATACACAAAATAATTTAAATCAATCCTAACTAATCTAACGCTAACTCAAATGCGCATTTACACTAAATTATCAACATATGTATATATGTGCATAATATATATACACAAATAATTTGGACATTTGGACGGTAATAATTGTAATTAGAACTTAATTTGGTATAATAAACAATCAATAGGCCATTAGATACAACTATAACAACAAATTAAACACAAAATTAGCAAAATTTAAAATTTTAGGTTTTAGGCAAAACCTGATTTTGGAGTGTATTTGGATGGAGAGAGGCCGCTGGTGTTGATTGATGGCGTCGGAGTGGCTGCTGGTTGCGTGGGGAGGCTGGGAGCAAGAAAAGAGGAGGAGTGGAGGAAGATGGTGAAGGATTTGGGTTTTTTTGTGGTAGGAGGAGAGAATGATGTTGCTCTCGGCTTACTGCAGCTTTACACGAATACTTCCAACGGCTTCCAACGGCCGCAAACGGCAGTTTTACAACGGTTACCAACGGCTTTTTAAAAAATAACGAGTCATTGGTAGCCGTTGGAAATTCCCGTTGGCGGCCGTTGGGACACTGTAGTGGCTATATACTGTAGTTCTAGTAGTGCAATTAATTTGTTAAATTTATATCATAAGTATTTTCTTCAAAATTAGTGGAGCGAAAAAGAGTTACAGATTTCTTGTCACTTCAATTGTGTGAAATAAAGAATTTTTTTAAATATAGTACTGCATTTTTCAACCTAGTCTTCAGTATGACTGTATGAGTGGTAGTCAAGTATTTTAAATCTAGCACATAAATTGTCTAAATTGTTGGTTTTTTAAATTTTGGATTTCAGAGAAATAAATTTAATTTCCAGTTTAAATCATAGATTAAACATTTTAAACCAGAAAGTTTGCAACATTAAAATCTGAAATCTTTTTAAAATCAACAACAATATCACAAATTCAAATAAATTGATTTTGACAACTTTAATGAAGTTCAAATTGAATATACGTGTCCAAATTTTTTTACTAGATTTAGTTGAGAAAGGATGTTTTGAATTCAAGAGCAAGTAAGGCGATAAAATTGATTGAGGATATATTTTGAAAAATAATAGTGTTAAGGAACATGCAAGACACTTTTTTATTTTACTATTACAAGGTTTTTTTTTCACAATAAATAAATCCGACCTAGGGACACAACTAAGACAACTATTACAACAATGTGCTCGAAATAAAATATAGCAGCAAAAAAGTAATACGTTGGATCCAGAAACTATTACGCACCCTGGTAGCATGATCCAAAATCTGAAATAGCTAGGGACACAACTAAGACCACTAAGTAGCTTATGCATAAACAGATATGATAAATATATGTAATTTCCAAAACATAGCATTGACCTATCACTAGCGTTTTGAGCACTATTTTCTTTGAACAAAACTGCATGTCCAAATTCGTATAGGTGCACAAACACCACAAAAGAAAACCTAGCTAACATGCCAAAATGAAGCATAACATAAATTATAGATGAATAAGTTAACAAAAATTAGGAATTTATTAGATCAACATTAAGTTTCTCTTATTCCCACAATAATAACAGCATATGACCAATAAATCTAGAAAGAATAAATCCAACAATTAAGCAATTGAACAAAAAACAACACTCGTCGTTGTTTTTTAAATTCACTTCTGCCAATTCATGAATACATGTTTCATAAAAAAACCTCTTTCACTATCTTCAACGAATATATTTTTTTTGAAACAAAGTAAATACAGTTTGGGCCAAAGCCCATAGTTATTCGGGTATACCCGATTTACACAATATCAAATATTAAACCCTTATCAGCCTAGGGTTATATCGCGCCTCCACTTTCTTCTATCTCAACCCTAATACAAAAACACACGAAAATGGTGGAGCATACTTCAAGCTCCAGATCTACAATTCAGCTTTCCAAATTAGCTCCGCTACTTTCTTCTCTATTCAATATGAGAGACATTCATTAAATTTATCTCTCATTCGGCCAATTTCTACGTTCGAGCCGCTATTGCAAAGATTCTTAGCTGAATTTTCAGATCTAACAAAGTTTTGCTTTTTGCCAGCAAAACCGCTCACATCTGGATGATTTCGGGGTTGATTATCTTCTTGAGGTTGCTCATGAATTCCTATGTAAGCACCGTCCTGACAAGTAGAAAACTTATGCTTTTGTTGCTTCGATCCAATCTGCGTTGCCATCAGTTGGAGAAGATAATTTTCAACATGCTTACTTCCTGCTTCGTTGTCCCATAACTCAGATAAGTATCTGAGATCGGTTCGATTCTTCAACTTCTTCTTTGACTTTTGCAGTATTATTTTACTTTCAGTAATAATTCGCAACTATCTCTGCTCCTTAGTTAGTTTAGCTTTATTATGCATTCTACTGTTATGCTCTTTCCAGATTTGATATGTTGCGGTAGTTAGAATTACATGAGCAAAATCTCTTTCTAAAGACATTGTGCTGAAACTATCTTTGATGAATTTTACTGCTTGCTTTAAGTCCACACAGTTTTTATGCTTAATACCCAAAGTTTCCTGAATGTTATTCCAAATATGGAAAGAAAATCTGCACTCAAAGGACAGATGATTAGTAGATTCAAGTTCAGTTTTACAAAGTGAACATAACAGATTAACAGAATACCTTCATTTACTCATTCAGTCTTCTATTGGCAACCTGTCATTGATATCAAAATAAGTATATATTATCATTTTAGGGTTAAACCATAATCCATATACATTCATATCAATCCACATTTGGATGTTTACTCCTAATACATTCTCATGTCTGTTTAAGAGAAAAATTTCCTCTTTTGTTTGTTGTCCATTCCCAATAGTCTACATCTGCCTCCATATCAAATGGGATATTACATATATGTTCTTTGTGTGGATTAGTAATTGGATGTATTTTAGGTTGCCATCTATTTTCATTAATTATCATAGACACTGTAGCATCAGCTTTCCCAAAAATAACTAAGTTACTCCACCCCACTCTGTTAATAAAAGATTCATGTTGAAATCAAGGATCAAACCAAAAGCTAGTATCTTTTCCATTCTTAAAAATTCATTCTAACATTAATTTTCCTTAGTTTCTGCAATTTAAAATCTGTTTCTAGGTATTTGATTACTTTTTGGCAAAATATTCCAAAAATTATTATTGTTTTTGAGAAATTTATTTTTCATCCATTTTACCCACAAAGATTCTTCTTTTAAAAACCTCCAAAACAATTTTAAATAACATGTAAAACTTAGATCCTTCATATTTCTAATCCCCATGCCTCCTTCCTTCTTTGGCCTACACACTTTTTTCCAACTTTTTTTGTGAAATCCTCCTTTCCAAAGAAAATATGCACATTTTTTTCTATTTTTTTAATTAATGCTATAGGAATACGATAGGTTTGCAACCAATATAATATAATAGCATAAAGTACTGTTTTGATAAGTTCCATTCTACCTGCAATTGATAGTAATTTGCTTGACCAAGTTTCCATTTTTTTCTTTTGTTTTTTCCACCAAAATGTTGCAATCACTATCTTTAATCTGATTAACAAATAATGACAAACCAAGGTACTTAATTGGAAGGTTACCTTCACTTACATGTAATACCTCAAGGATCTCTAATCTGCACTTGCAAGTTTTACTGAAATATACTTTACTTTTATATTCGTTAATCTGCAGCCCTGCATACTTATGTAAATAGTCAAAAATACCATTAATTGCAAGTGCATTAGATCTATTAGCTTTAACAAATAACATTAAATTATCAGCATATATCAAATGAGTAATAATAGGTTGCACTTTATTGATTGGATTGATATTACATTTAATGGTTTCTGTTTCCATCAAAATTGAGAAATATTCCATTACCATAGTGAATAAATACGGAGATAAAGGGTCCCATTGCCTAATTCGTCTATTACTTTTAATAAAACCCTCTGGTTTACCTTGAATCAAAATAGAAAAAGCTGGGGTGTTAATACACTCATACACCAAATCACAAAACTTATTTAGAAAACCCATATTAGACATTATATGGTGTATGAATTTTCTATTAACTCTGTCATATGTTTTTTGTAAATCTATCTTTAAACAAACATTGTCTCCAACTTTCCTACTAAAGTTACGCACCATCTCATGAGCAAGCTATGAATTTTCATAAATCAACCTTCCCGAAACAAAAGCACTCTGATTCTCTGAAATTAAAAATGGCAAAAAAAACTTTAATTCTATTGCTTATCACTGTTACTATGATTTTATAAATAAAATTACAACATGATATAAGTTTATAATTTCCAATGTCAGATGAATTCTTTTTTTTTTTGGAATTAATGTAATAAAAGTATGGTTTAGGCTTTTTAACAACTTACCTTCATTAAAAAATTCCCTTGCTACATTAATAATCTGACCTTTAATCATTTTCCAGTGAGTTTTATAAAATTTTGCATTAAAACCATCGGGCCCTGGACTTTTGTTATCACCTGCTTTAAAATATATATTTCATTTCCACTTCCTCAATAGGGGCAAATAAGATATCTTCTACTACTGAATTAATTTTAGTTTTGAAAATGATTTTTGAAAAATTAATTTCATGCTCTTCGATATTATATCAATTTTCAAAATAAGTCACTACTTCTTGCGCAATTTTATTATAGTCATTAGTTAAAATACCATTAATATCAAAAATATTGCCAATATTATTAATATTTTCCTACTGCTCATTTTAGTATGAAAAAATTTAGTACAATCATGCACTTGAGTAAGACAATCAACTTTGGCCTTTTGTTTTAAATTCACTGTATTAGTATATAATTCCTTAGAGAGACATCCCTCACTACACCAGAAATGCCATTTCGCAACTGTTGCAAACAGATTTAGCAACAGCTCTAAGACGTTGCTAAATTGGCAGTGGCAGAAAATTAGCAACGGCTTCAAGCCGTTGCGAAAACATAATTAGCAACGGCTTTGAGCCATTGTAAAACCTTATTTTACAACGGCTTCGAGCCGTTGCTACTTATGGTTTTGCAACGGCTTCAAGCCGTTGCTAATTTTCATATTTTTTTTTTAAATATTGCTCTTTCGGCCCTTCTATAGTAACAGTCATTTAATTATCATACTCAATACAAACATTTGCAAATTTAACATAACATCACAAAAAAAAGATCATTAAACCAAATATTTTCTATAGATTCAACAAAAAGACCAAACATAACAAATTTTGAAATTACAATGTTCAACAATAATACATTACACTGCATAGTTCAGCAGCAGCAACAATAATAGTATTACAATATACAGTACATAGTTCATCGGTACATAGTTGATCGGTACATAGTTCATTTTCTCGAAGCCTTAAATTAAGTTGTGGGGAAGAACTTGCAAGGCAATCGCCCATGCACGCCCGGGGAAGAACTTGCAAGGCAGTCGTCGACGAAGCTGTGGGGAAGAACTTGTAAGGCAGTCGCCAACGAAGCTGTGAGGAAAAACGATCACACATCAAAACGACAATAGCAGCAATGTGTAAATGTAATGAATTGTGCTTACATATCAACTCATCTTAATAACATGCAGTTTGAGACTTTGTTTCAACATGCTACGGGTTCATTGATTTTCATGGAGGACATATCATGTTTGTAGACAAGTTTGTAGGGCACATTGCCCTTTCTGCTATTTTGAAAACTTCAATTTTATTTGTGGTGATAATCAGTTTATGCTTCTGTAATGCATAATAAAGCTTATATGATACTAATGTCACAGGTGAGCTAGGCACACAAACATGTGTTCTACAAATTTTGTTAGCAGAAGCAGTATGCAAAAAATAAGATCATTGAAACTTTAACAATTCTGATCAAAGTTACAAATTAAAACGTTAAACTCTTTGCACCTAAAAGTGGTAGAAACTCAAAGAATTAGTGTAAATACTTGGATAGAACAATTTTGAAATAGGAAAAACAAATAGCGGTGTATGAAAAAAAGCAAAAGCAAGAAACACATTAGTGATACGGGGTATAGTGCCCTATTATTATTATATATGGTATAAGCCAATATAATCAAAGAAATGCAGACCTCATGCAATAATACATGCGGGAGACCCAAGGCAATGCAAAATACTCTGAGAGACGTATCAACAGAGGAACCAATAGCCTTTTTTTAAAGTTGATAATTTCATGCATTTGCAGGACAAAAGACTTGAGTAGGATGTCATACATGCATTCCAAAATTATAAAAAAATAACATTCTGAGGTAAACAACTGGAAATGAAAGGGTAAAGGTTATGTCTAAAATTTCCAAAACATGTAGATTGTTAACTTAGTAAAAAATGTTGAAAATCTAAAAGCAAGCAAGTTGTTTACTTGCAATTTTGAAAACCACAGTATGCCCCTGAGATATATTCTACTAACTTTTCATTAATGTTGTTCATTGCTATGATCCAGTTTGGTAAGAACCATGAAGACATGAAAATCATTACGCTATTATAAAACGATAGAACGCGTTGAAGAATAAAGTTGGTATTTGATGCACTAGAATGCATCTTAAGTTTTGGTTTTGATGGGTTTTCAATATATAAAACAATTCGCTATTCTTTATATATTAGAAATGCCTACACAAATTTTTTCCTGACAGTTTAGTGTAGGATCGTTTCACCCTAGAGAGGGGGTGAATAGGGTGTACTAATAAAAATTAATCCGGAAATAAAAACAGAAAGTAATGCACTAGAGATCACACACAGATTTATCCAGCTTCGGCAAAAACCTACCTACGTGCTGCCCCTAAGGTTTCTATTAGAAATTAAGCGATCAGTCGCTTACAAAACACGTAAACTCACGATACCCACTAACTCGATTAACCTAACTCTAATCTCAAAACCCTACCACAACTCAGCCACCGAGTTGCGAATTCTCCAAACTATGCCACGTAGTTCGTAACCTAGTTAAAACTAGAGTTTGACCAAAAAAAATAAAAAAAACAAGCAAAATATAAATACAAAATCCTAATACTTATTTGGCCCAAATAAATAAATTATAAATGAAACATATGTGGCCCAATTAGACAGTGATAAATGAATAACCCTTTTATTTGCTTCCTGGTCAATTATGCTGCCGCGTTTTTTTTTGCAATCTGGAATTAGTGCTTCGTTCAAAATTGAAGATGCTGATTCAATTGATCGATTCGCGGTGATGATTTTACTTTGATTTGTTTCGTCAATCGATTCCCTGGCTTAGAATGCACACGGTCTCTTCAATTTAGTCGATCACTTCTTCGGTTGTGGCTTTGGTATGTTTTTGAATTTGTTGTTTTAATTAACTTGATTATGCTCGACTTGATTCGAGTTTTGGATTTTATTTGTGATTTGTTCAAAGTTTTCTCTCTGAATTTTTGTCTCAAACTCGAATGATTATTTGCCGATGATGAATTGGGGATTTATAGGGATTAAAACCATATAATCTCATTCGTATATTTTGATTTGAATTCTTCAGATACTTTGCTCGACCATTCGATTCTTGCTTGAACAATGTGATGATTTTTAACTTGTTCATTTCTGACTATCGGTTGAATATGTTTCCGATCTTTGCTGCTATGACTTGGTCATCCTTTGAATGTATTTCTGATATATTCAAATATGTTTAAATAAATTCAAATTTGTTCATTCTTTACTGCCAACAACTTGTTCAACTGCGATCTTTTCTACTCCTTGACTTTGTTTGAACTCACTATAAGAAAAACAGTCTTTTATAGCGGCATATAGCCGCTATTAAACACAACTATAGTAGTTTGATAAACATTGTATATCAACATGTTATAAAAAAGAATTGCACATTTATAACACACAAAAAACCGCTATAAAAGAGCATGATTTCATAGCATAAAATAACCGCTATGTTACATGAAGATGGTAGCTCACTATCACCGCTATAAAACGTGTAGATACAATAACGTCTATTTGCTACTATCCTTTGACAGTAACCTCATACATTGTATTTTCTTTTTATAGCACTTATGCCATATAGTTATAACGCTTTTAAGGAGCTATGCTTTATTTTACTATATATTTGATGCACCCCACTATTACATTTTAATAATAACAATCAAAATGAATCTACTTTAAATAGATAACAATTTGAACAATGTATAAACAAAAAAATATAATAATCAGCAAATGTAAAGCATATTCATGATAACAAAATAAAGTATGAACTAACAAAAAATAAGTTCAATGCATGAGTTACCAAATTCAATACATATTCATGATAACAAAAGACAACATAGTTCAAAGTTAACGTCTACAAGTACCAAATACATCATTAAGAACTTGAACTGCTTAAAGCCTTTCTTCATGCATGTCTTCGGTCATTGGTAGGACTTTTTGAAAATTCAGAACAATTTGAAAATAATTATATAAAACTGTGATGAAAATTATAGGTTATTGGTAGTACCTTCTATTATTATTCTACGCTTAGTTAACTATCATGAAATTTGGTTAATTTTTATAAACTTGGTTTGTTTTTTGTTATTATTACTATTATGACCGTCGTTGTCGTCGTTGTTGTTATTAGTTGTAAACTTAATTAATTATAATAAACTAAGTTAATTATTATTTTTATTATTATATAAATAAATTTAGTTATTTTTAGTAAAACTTAGTTAATTTAGTTAATATTTTATAATTTATTATGAGTGTTAATATTATAATTGTTATTATTTTAAACACTGTTAATTTTTGTAAAACTAAGTTAATTTATTATTATTGTTGCTATTATGATTGTTGTTGTTAGTATTATTACTATAAACACTAATTTTTATGAAAATTAGTTGGATTATTACTATTATTATCAACTTGTTTGATTTTTATAACGTAAGAAACGAAGTTCAATTTTATAATTTTAGTTAATTTATTATTATTGATGTTTATTTTATACAAATTTAGTTAATTATTTAAAACTTGGTTAATATTTTATAATTTATTGTTGTTGTTTTTATACAAATTTAGTTAATTTTTATAAAACTTAGTTAACTTGGTTAATATTTTATAATTAATTATAATTAATTATTGTTGTTGTAGTTATACAAATTTAGTTAATTTTGAAAGAAGCTATGCAGTAGGATCGTATAATATGGAATAGTGGAATGGTTTAGGTAGATAGTAATAAGCAGTAAGTAAAGTAGACACCAAGACTTTATACTGGTTCGGACCTCTTGTCCTACGTCCAGTCCCTAAGCTCCTCTTAGGAATTCAACTAACCAACAGCCCTCACTTAACCCGGAGGAATAGGTTTACAACTTACCCGAACAACCGAACGGGATTCGTGCCTCAACTACCGAAGAGGACTTCAACTAGATACTAAAAGTATTTCTGACTTGTTGTGTTCTTGATAACACTAATGAGTCTATTTGAGTACAACTTTCCTATAATCTTATCCTCGAGAGTATGCAAAGTGTTTGTGAAGATTTAGGAAATGTGAATTGCTATGAATCAAAAAGGTGTTATAGTTAAAACAGAGATTCAAGCAATTGAAGTGGTTTGTGATTGCTTTTGAAAACTTAAGAAATATGAAAGTATGTTCAAGAAAATAGAGAGATTAAAGCAATTAGAATTGGTGATTTGCAAATGATAGAAACATGTATTTATAGGTATAGAAGAGGTGTATCTATTTGCAAAAGATTCAGGCAAGAGATGCATCCATTACCATTGGAGAATGGTTGCAACTCTTGGGAAGAAGAAGGTGTCTTTTCAGTGAAAATTCGCAGGTTCAAATTCAGTCGACTGAGCAGGGATCTCAGTCGACTGTAAATGTGAAGTAAAATTTTCAGGAACAAATTCAGTCGACTCAGCAGGAACTTCAATCGACTGGAACTGTGCATATTTGTGTATGTGTCACAGGTTCAGTCGACTGGTCATCCCTGTTCAGTCGGCTGAACTACTAATTTGTGCATAGTGAATGTTTATTAAAAAAATGAAGTTTATAAAATGTGTTATAGTGTTTGTGCAAGCCTTTTGAGGATAGATTTTAACAATAAATCTAAACTAAGACCTATATAGAAATCATACTTATGTTTATCATTGGTCTTCATCGTTCTTCCTTTAGCTTTGCACATATCTCTTTCTTTTTGTTGAAGCACATTGTCATTGATCAAAATCTTAGCGTATCAACATTCTCCCCCTTTTTGATTGATGACAATACCTATGTTTGTAGAGATGTAATTATCTTTCCTCCTCCTGAATATATGCACTATCTTTCCTACAAAACAAAGTTAGTTACATAGATTTCTCCCCCTTTGTCATCGACAAAAAGGAAGTAATAATATATAGAAGTATATAATTTGCAAGTAACAGAGCAACCATATGCAAATATAACCACAGAGCGAATACTACAAACCATAGAGTATCACAAATAAAAGAAGGCTATTTATACAAGCCTTTGCAGAAATTGTTAGAAATGAATAAAAAGTTCCGGAAATCAAACCATCAAAAAATGTTCAAGGTTCCCTGTCCCAATCATAAGAGCCTTCACGATCTCCTTCAGGTTCTCTAATAACAGGTCCACCTGTGGGTGGTCTATAAGCTCTTCCTCCTTTGCCACCACTTGTTCCGCTTGTACTACTGCTTGTATGCTCTTCGGGTGATGTCCAAGTGAAAGTTGGTGCCGGACGTTTGCCACGTGATGTTGAAGCAGTAGTGGAGCTTAAGCATGAGATGGCATTCCATAACTTGTTGAAGAATCCTTTAATTTTATCAAGCTTGTGATCTACCTTCTTGAGACGATTATCAAGAATTTGTTGATTCCTTGATAAAATCCCCAATGATTGATTGGTAGTATAACTTGGCTCAATGATACGAATTTCATCTTCTTGGTCGAAAGGTTCTTCATGTGGAGCTTGTGGAGGTTGTTGTGGTCCTTGATGCCTAGCTTCCCATTCGGCAAGAGATATGATGCGAGGAGGTCTAGTTGGGAGTTGCATAAGGCTTATATTGCGTTGATTAATTTGATGAACCATTGTGATTTCGGAGTTGGGTAATGACATATCAACATTGAGGAGAAGTCGCATGATATATTCTCCAAAATATATTGTTTGCATTTTTCCATTGTTAAAAGTGAGAAATTCATCTAGAATGAGTTGGACCCAATTGACTTGAATGTTGCCCCAAATAGCATATAGAGCTTGATAATTGATGGGGTAAACAATTTCATATGAGCCCGTTCGTGGAGTAATTGTTCGCATAAGAGCTTTGTGAAGGACTCTAGCTCTAGGTCGTAGGGAGGTGGATTTAAAATCTCTAATGTTGATTTTATCATCCAAAAATTGATGGTTTATGTTATCTAGAATTTGTGGATTGAATTCTATCTCTTCAAGCTTTCTACCTACATTAGGTGATCCTAAGATGTGTGCAATTCGATCTAAGGAGAACCAAACTTTCTTCCCTCACACCATACTCCAAACACTATCATTTGGATTTCTTGGAGTTTGGTGTCCAAGGTTGAGGTTTGCATAAAATAATTTGACCATGGTATGATTTATTGCATGGTCATTTCTTTTTAAGTCCAAGAGAGAAGTTAAACCTGCCTGATCCGTTAATGCTTGAATGTTGTATGTCTGGAGGCTTTGGAAATCAATGAAGGAGTGTTCGAAAATGCGAGAGTTCTTCATTTTGTTCCACCTCGTTACAGCTACTCCATCATAGAGCCATTGCGCAATTTGAGCATCAATTGGCTTGGAGGATGAAGAAGAAGAAGCTCTTGATCTTTTTGGTGCCATTTGTGAGAGGTTTGAGAGTAATTTGAGGATTGGGGGCTAGGGTTTTGGAAAACAATGGGGAAGAGAGAACATTTGCAATGTAAAAAGTGAATGGAAAAGGTGAAAACTGGTGGATAAAAGGGGAAAAGTTGCCTAGGAATTGGCGTTCAGTCGACTGAATTGAAGGCCGAAAATTTTCTGTGTTGAATTCAGTCGACTGAACAGGGGTTTTAGTCGACTGAACTGTTGTCTTAAAGTTTCTGTTGAAAGTTTAGTCGACTGGGCAGAGGGTGTCAGTCGACTGAGCTATGGAAAATTTGTTTTCTGCTTAATTTTCAGTGTTCTTTTTGAATTTCGAAAGCAAAAGTTTTATTGAAATAAGCAATTACAATTGTATAGATATATAACAACATGAATTGTCTTCAAAAGTAATTATTTCTTTGGAGATGAACTATTTTCCTTTTGCGTCTTTTTCCCTTCATTCTCCATATAGCTTATTTCCCATGAATTTGGACTACACTGAGGAGTCTTTGGGGACATCCAAGGATTCACGGGATCGACTGGTGTACGATAAGACGAAGATGGATCGAACGTACTAACTGGTCGAGGTAGAGGCTCACTCACATCCTTTTTCTTTGAGCTACAAAAACGTAAACCAATTTTCTCAAGAAAGCTTAGTCGTCTTTTATAAAACCATTTAGAAAAGCACTTTTAACATCCATTTGATAAAGTTTAAAATTGTGAAAACAAGCGAAGGCTAATAGAATACGTATTGCTTCAAGTCTTGCAACGGGAGCAAATGTTTCTTCAAAGTCGATACCTTCCTCTTGATTATATCCTTGTGCTACTAGTCTAGCTTTATTCCTAGTTATATTTCCTTGTTCGTATACTTTATTTTTGTAAACCCATTTTGTTCCTATAACAGATTGATTATTAGGACGAGGAACTAAATCCCAAACATCGTTACGTTCGAATTGATTTAATTCTTCTTGCATAGAAACAATCCAGTAGTCATCTGTTGATGCTTCTTTAGGATTTTTAGGTTCTAATGTAGAAATAAAAGCAACATGTCCCATTTGGTTTAGCTGACTTCTAGTTTTAACTTGAGAATCAATTTCACCGATTATGTTTTGTACAGGGTGATCTTGTGAGATTCTAGGTGGAGATCTAAGTTCGGTATTATTCATATTTTCAAGATTTGTATTGTCTGTATTTATTATAAATTCGTCATCATCTTTTATACTCAAGTTTTTATTAAAGTTTTCATCAAAAGATACATGTAAAGTTTCTTCGATTATATTTGTTTGTTTATTAAAAACTCGATATGCCTTACTTCGTTCTGAGTATCCTACAAATATTCCTTCATCGGCTTTCGGATCGAATTTTCCTAGTTGGTCTTTTGTATTTAAAATAAAACATTTTGATCCAAATATTTTAAAATAAGAGATATTTGGCTTTCTATTGTTAAAAAGTTCATATGAAGTATTTTTAGTTAATGGTCTAATAGAAATACGATTTAATACATAACATGTAGTAGCTACGGCTTCTGCCCAAAAATGTTTTGGTAGAAGGCTTCCATTTAATAATGTTCTTGCACATTCTTGTAATGTTCTATTCTTTTTTTCCACTACTCCATTTTGTTGAGGAGTTCTAGGAAATGAAAAGTTATGATTTATTCCTTTCTTTTTACAGAAAGATTCAAAAGCTTCATTTTCGAATTCGCCACCATGATCACTTCGTATATTCCTAATTTTCAAATCTTTAGTTTTTTGAATTCTTTTGACAAATGTTTTAAAGTGCTCAAATGTATCACTTTTATTTTTCATAAAAATGGTCCATGTATATCTTGAGAAATCATCAACTATTACAAATACATATCGATTATGATTAATGGATTGAACTTGTGTTGGTCCGAAAAGATCAATATGAAGTAATTCTAGTGGTTGTAAAGTTGAAATATTTTCTTAGATTTGAAAGATGATTTTGTTAATTTTCCTATTTGACAATCATCACAAAGATTTTTTATCTTAAAATTTATCTTAGGTAAACCTCTTACTAATTCATTTTTAGAAAGTTTTCTAATAGTTTTGAAATTAATATGACAAAATCTTTTGTGCCATAACTAAGGATCATTATCTTTGGCTAGTAAACACATATTTGTATTATGATTAATTTTCATATTTAGAACATAAATATTCCTGTCTCTATTTCCCTCAAAAACAAGATTTTGGTTTTGATAAAAAATACTACATTTATTTTCCGAAAAAGTTATTTTAAAACCTTTGTCACAAAGTTGACTTATGCTTAGTAGATTATGTTTTAGATTTTTAACTAATGAAACATTTGTAATAAAAGGTAAATTTGATGTACCGTAATTGCTCACATCTCTTTTGCCAATGATATAGCCTTTTGAATTGTCTCCGAAGGTAACCGAGCCACCATCAAAGTATGTGATGTTTGTAAGCATATCTTTGTCGCCGGTCATGTGTTTTGAGCAACCACTGTCTAGTATCCATTTCTTCTTTTTGAGTGGGACCTGAAAATAAATACAAAATTATTGGTACCCACCTTTCAATAGGGTCCTAAAAGTTAGAACTTAGGAAACCAAACCCAATTTGGTTCAGTATCCTTTTTATAAATATAATTTTTATTATTATGAACACTATCCATAAATGCTTTAATATATTTATTCCAAATTAAAATATTGTTAGTCTTTGGAACACAAATTTTAACTATATTAGTTTCTTCCTTTGTTCTAATAGGTTCTCTTAATAACATTTGTTGTTTTGAATCAATATTCCTCTTAAAATTTGTATTTATCTTATTAGGAATTTTTGGCTCTTTTTTATATCCTAATCCATGTTTATTTGAGGAAGATTGAGAATTTTCTAAAATCTTAGATAAATTTTCTCTTCCTTTGTTAAAGTTAGAAACATTTTTAGTGATGTTATCTAATCTTACTTGAAGACTATTATTTTCTAACTCAACTTGTTTAATCTGAGTTTTTAACTCATGATTTTCAGAAACAATTATATCATTTTTTGTCTTTTGATTTTCAATTTCTTGACTTAAAAGTGATAATTGAGTTTCCGAATTTGAAAGAGACTCTTGAACTTTTTCAGGTTCTTCTTCTAGAATTTTCTTTTCATCTTTTAACATATCCCTTTTAAACTCAGCTTTGTTCTAATTTTCACGAGTTTCCTTAAGTTTCTTTTTAAGATTTTTTATTGTACTCAAAAGTTCAGTGTTTACATCAATTAAATTGTCGAAAGTTAAATTACTAACCTCATATTCTTGAGCCATAAAGCATACATTCGCTTGTTCATTGTCGCTATCATTTTCACTTTCAGATGAAGATGAATCTGAATCGTCCCATGTTACAGAGAATGCCTTCTTTTTGAATTTTTCTTTCTTGTTTTTGTTCTGATTCTCCTTCTTTTGTTCTGGACAATCTTTGTGCATGTGACCTTTCTTGTGACAGTTGAAGCATTCTATATTCGAGGATGTAGGTTTGTTCAAGAAATTCTTTTTGAATCCGTTTTTATTTTATTTTCTATATCTTAAGAATTTCTTGAAATTTTTGGCTATAAATGCTAAATCCTCATCTTCAGACTCTGATTCTTCCTTTTCCGCATGAAAAGCTACATTTTTTCTTTCTTATGCTTGATCTTTCTTAGCTTGCATATTTACTTCATACGACATAAGATTTCCAATTAATTCTTCTGGTTTCATTGTAGATAGATCATTTGCTTCTTCGATTGCTAAGACTTTTCTCTCCCATTCATTAGTGAGTGAATTTAGAACTTTAGATACAATATCAAAATCCGTGTATTTTTCTCCTAGTCCTATTAAGGCATGATGAATGTCTTGAAACCTCGAGTACATGTCATTAATGGATTCATTCTGTCGCATTCTAAAGTTTTGGAACTGGTTCTTTAGCATGGAGATCTTTGTTTGTTTGACCTTATTTGTGCCTTCATGTATAGTTTTAAGTGTACTCCATATCTGATGTGCAGTAGTACAAATGCTAACACGATTGAACTCATTTCTATCCAAAGCGCAAAATAGCATATTCACAGCTTTGGCATTTGCACTAAATTCATTCTTCTGAGTTTGCGTCCATGTAGAGTAATCAGTTGTGGGTACAACGAGTTCTGTTTGAGTTGCATTCCAGGCTTCAAAGCTTGTTGCTTGCATATAAATCCTCATCCTTGTAGCCCAATAATTATAGTTTAGTCCATTGAATAGAGGGGGTCTTTGAGTAGATTGTCCTTCCGCAAATGTAGAGTTATAGGAAGATGTTGTGCTAGTGTTGTTTTCCATATTATCAATATGTCAAATAACGGTGTTATGGTTATAGGATGGCCTTGCTCTGATACCAATTGAAAGAAGCTATGCGGTAGGATCTTATAATATGGAATAGTGGAATGGTTTAGGTAGATAGTAATGAGCAGTAAGTAAAGTAGACACCAAGACTTTATACTGGTTCAGACCTCTTGTCCTACGTCCAGTCCCTAAGCTCCTCTTAGGAATTCAACTAACCAACAGCCCTCACTTAACCCGGAGGAATAGGTTTACAACTTACCCGAACAACCGAACGGGATTTCGTGCCTCAACTACCGAAGAGGACTTCAACTAGATACTAAAAGTATTTCTGACTTGTTGTGTTCTTGATAACACTAATGAGTCTATTTGAGTACAACTTTCCTATAATCTTATCCTCGAGAGTATGCAAAGTGTTTGTGAAGATTTAGGAAATGTGAATTGCTATGAATCAAAAAGGTGTTATAGTTAAAACAGAGATTCAAGCAATTGAAGTGGTTTGTGATTGCTTTTGAAAACTTAAGAAATTTGATAGTATGTTCAAGAAAATAGAGAGATTAAAGCAATTAGAATTGGTGATTTGCAAATGATAGAAACATGTACTTATAGGTATAGAATAGGTGTATCTATTTGCAAAAGATTCAGGCAAGAGATGCATCCATTACCATTGGAGAATGGTTGCAACTCTTGGGAAGAAGAAGGTGTCTTTTCAGTGAAAATTCGCAGGTTCAAATTCAGTCGACTGAGCAGGGATTTCAGTCGACTGAAAATATGAAGTAAAATTTTCAGGAACAAATTCAGTTGACTGAGCAGGAACTTCAGTCGACTGGAACTATGCATATTTGTGTATGTGTCACAGGTTTAGTCGACTGGTCATCCATGTTTAGTCGACTGAACTACTAATTTGTGCACAGTGAATGTTTATTAAAAAAAATGAAGTTTATAAAATGTGTTATAGTGTTTGTGCAAGCCTTTTGAGGATAGATTTTAACAATAAATCTAAACTAAGACCTATATAGAAATCATACTTATGTTTATCATTGGTCTTCATCGTTCTTCCTTTAGCTTTGCACATATCTCTTCCTTTTTGTGGAAGCACATTGTCATTGATCAAAATCTTAGCGTATCAACAAATTTTTATAAAACTTAGTTAACTTGGTTAATATTTTATAATTTATTATTATTATTCAAAATTTAGTTAATAGTTATCAAACTTAGTTATATTTTAAAACTTAGTTATATTATATTTTTATTATCAATTTAGTTAATTTTTATAAGCTTATTTAGTGTTTATTAAACTTAATTAACAAAATTAATTTTTATAACCTTAGTTAATTTATTTTGTTTATTATGATTATTTAAATTTTATTGTTATGATTAGTTAATTTAACTAATCTCAGTTAATTTTATTATTATGATTATTTAACTAAGACTATAAAATTTATTGGAACTACTATAATTATTGTTTTTGTTATTGTTGTTGTTGTCGTTATAAACTTAATTAATTTTTGTAAACTTAGTTAATTTACTATTATTATATGAACATGTTATTTTTTTATAACTTAGTTAACTTGGTTAATATTTTATTATTATTATTATTATTATTATAAACTTAGTTAATTTATTATTATTATTATTATTATTATTTAATAAACTAGGTTGATTTGTATAAAAGTTAGTT
This sequence comes from Allium fistulosum, assembly GCA_030737815.1. Classification (NCBI taxonomy): domain Eukaryota; kingdom Viridiplantae; phylum Streptophyta; class Magnoliopsida; order Asparagales; family Amaryllidaceae; genus Allium; species Allium fistulosum. The sequence continues at coordinate 1,297,154,009 of CM060904.1, read as the reverse complement.
AATGAAGTTAACTTTTGTGAACTTAGTTAATTAATATTATTATTATATTTTTATATAAATTTAGTTAATTTTTATAAAACTTAGTTAACTTAGTTAATATTTTATAATTATTTATTATTACTAGTATTCTAAACTTAGTTATTTGTTATGAAACTCAGTTAATTTTTATAGTTTATTTATTATTATTGCTATTATGATTATTGTTGTCGTTCGTATTATTATTATAAACTTAATAATTAAGTTTTATAAATATCAGTTAAATTACTATTAATATTACCATTATTACAAACTTACTTAATTTTTATAAACTTACTTAATTTTTATAAAACTTAATTAACGAAGTTAATTTTTATAATCTTAGTTTGTTTATTTTGATTTTGACTATTGTTATATATATTTATTTAATTTTTATAAAACTTAGTAAACTTGGTTAATATTTTATAATTTATTAGTATTATTAATATACACTTAGTTAGTTTTTATAAACTTATAATTAATTTAATATTATTGCTATTATTATACGAACGTAGTTAACCTTTATAAAATTAGTTAACTTGGTTAATATTTTACACTACAACAAAAATACCCTATTACAACGCCCTTTTTACAACGTGCATTGGCTGCCCGTTGTAATAGAAGGCTATTACAACGGTCCATTCAGGCCCGTTGTAATAGACGACCTATACAACGTCCTTTTTACAACGGGCGATGATAGCCCGTTGTAATAGAGTGCTATTACAACGGTCCTTGCATGCCCGTTGTAATAAATGTTAGTTTTACAACTTCACCTAAAATGCCCGTTGTAATATATAACAATTTTACAACGGTCCAAACCAAATACCTCCAGCTATGAAATTTCGTTCGTTTTATTTATTTATTACCGATCTTTCCTCCTCACAACCCCTAATTCCCAAATCCTAAGCTGGTCCTCCTAATCTCTCCCTCCTCCACCAGATCTACTCCAAAACCCTGGTCGCCTCCCTCTTCCTTCCCTATGTTCCCCTTTCCTCCCATTCCCCCATCAACATCTACCACATCACCCAATCAGAGAACTCACACAGATGCAAATACGAATTCATATGTTTTCAAACCAAATTCCTTAATCCAAGTTCGCAAATCCTAACCAAATATAAATTCACGAATTTCAGATACTCAAAACAAAATCAAAATCCACGTGGGTGATGAGGCGATTGCAGTTCGATTGGGGAATCGCGACTTGCTGGGGTTCGCGAATTAAGTTTAAGGGTTTCTGGTGGTGGAAGAATGATGAAATGGTTTGGAGATTGTTGTCGAAGGAGATGTCGCGATTGAAGCTTGAGGATGAAGGAGTTCGACGGCTTTCGATTTAGTTCATGTTCCGATCAACAAAGGCAAGGACACAATTTTGCTTTCAATTTTTTTGTTTAGATATGTAGTTCTTTGGTTGAGGAAGGATGGGGGAGAGAGTAAGCAGGAATTTTTTGGTGTTAGAAAGTTTATAATTTGTTTGATTCAACTGAAACGTACCAAATATAGATGTTATTAGTTATAGAATCCACTTTCCTTCTGATCAGGCTAAAGTTCAACCTTTTAAACCAGGATTGGGCTTAAATCGTATTACGTGAATTATATTAGTAGTGATAATGTATCTTGATTGTATAGATGTATAAGATTTCCAGAATGGTATTAAATTGTAGATAATAAAGTTCAACCTTTTAAACTAGGATTGGGCTGAAATCGTAAATCGAAACTTTATATACTTGAAGTTTCCCTCTATATAGGTTATTAAATAACATTTAAGTATATAAAAACATTGACTTTATTATAAGAATTTTTATGTATATTAATTTTATGCCAAAGCTTTTATATTTATACATAAAACTTAATTTTCTTTCTTGTTCCATTTTTTTTGTTAGAAAATAATAGAATGTCAATTTTAAATTCAAGTAAATAAATTGATATTTATTATTTCAACTTGGATTGATGTTTTTTCTTAATTGTTATCTTAACTAAGTTTAAATCAGAATTTGAAAATTGAATCATAATTAGAGAGATTCAATTTGAAACGGGATTCATATCGTATGATTTTAAGATTTACGGTAACAATGTATAGGTGAGAAACATGCTTTCTGCAATTGTAGACATCAAGGGACACAGTTTCATAAGTTGGGCTTTTAACAGGATCACACTCTAACATGTGAAACCTTAGATTTTTAGCGGTTTAGACGTTTAGTAAAACAATAAAAGTGTTTATCAAATCAAGAAGACAGTGGAAGCAGATAAAAAAGTAAATAAAATGTTAGATCGATCAATAAAGTTATAAGCCTGTTTTAATCTTTTTTCTTTTTTCTTTTATCATAAATCCTTTATTATTATACACTTTGTTTGAGATTCACTTGCCGTTTTTGGATATTATTCCATGGTTCCATTTGATACAGCGTATACAAGATAAAGGCTATAATGGTTCAAACAGTCCTTTATAATTTATGGTGTTTATAAGATCATATATACCAATATATTATTGTATTTTTCACCACTTCTAGTGAGAAATATATACCAATATATTATTGATATATCTGATAACACTGAATAGTGCATCAATATACAAAAATTATACTGTTCACAAGATCATATATGTTAATACATTAGATGGAACCACATTATTTTGGTGCAAGAGGAGGGTTTGTTGGTGGTGAAGCTATCCTCTAGGCTAGATCGGTCGAAATGTAGATGCTATTTACAAAGTTAATTTCATGAACTAACCTAGTTCATGTTTTGAAAGGCGGTATCCTTTATACACCAAAGTTTCTTTAAATATGCTAGTAGAACGTAAAACATAGCTAAATAATTTAATTTACCATTGGCTAAAATTTAAATCGCAAATTTAAGATGATATACAACTTATTAGTTAATTTATGCATTCTCTTGTTTTTGGAAATAATAGAAGGTTTAAGTTTTCGCAAGAAAAGCGATTTTTCTTTTGAAATCATTGTCAACCCAGTGTCTTTCAAGAAGCATTTGTATACTGTAGTTATGAGATCAGGGATACTTGTATTCAAAACAGCAGCAAAATCTTACTTGTACTTTCCCTAAATCAACCTATTATATAATGCAACCCGAGTTTGGGCAGACCATCCAAATTTTGAGTACTTGTCAGGTTTCATAAATGCGATGATGATGATAAATATAATATTGCAGGAGATTATGCCTATAGAAGCTACAGTTTGTAATAAAGTAAATAATTTATATCTCTACTGACAAAGGTTTTATTATAAATATTATTGCAGCTTTAAACTATGTAACATAAATTAAAAGTTTAAATTGGCCCATTGATGTATACAGTGATATTCGAAGGGTTGCTGTTGATGGTGTAGAAGGTGAGCCTGTTAATCTCACTGAACCAGTTGCAGAGGCGATTGCTGCAGCGTTTGCATTGTGGTTGTCAGACAAAACGAAGGCAGATGGATCTACGCGATTAAGAATCTCAATTGGCCATGATTCTAGAATATCTGCAAAGATTTTACAAGTAAGTTGTGATTTTAGTTTTTTAGAATTAGGAGTTTGCTATTTTTTTAATATTTTAGAACTCAGTTGGCGAATATAGTTTTCAGACTTAAAGAATGTGATCCACATACTATGCTTTATCATCATTAACAGCTAAGCCACATGCCATGCTTTATATTTTATATTGTACTTCTCGCACAGTCATCTGCATTCTATGATTTCATGACATTTATATTTAATATATCCACAATCATCTCATCGAAATTGCGTACCGAATTCCGCTACTTTTGTTGTTGGCACTAAGATGTCTATAAACATCAAGTTAATCAGAACCGTCTACATTGCTTTGTACAGTTGTTGATTATGTGTGTTATTTTTTCAAAAAAGTTTATGATGAGTAAACTCAGATTTATTTAAGATCATTCACCTCCATGTTTTTACCTTATTTAGAGCTAGGATACCAGTTAATTAGGTTCACCGTACCTGAATGTTTTAGCCTCATGCACAGCTTAGAGCACTAGCATTTTCAAGTGTTGTTACACAAGTATATGGATTTATTTTCTTAAATTCTATGTTCGCACGTTGCATGGTATTAAGTAATAGATAGCATATCAAAGACAGATGAAATTTCATGCTCAATTTTCAGTTTCACTGTGTTATGTCCTGTGGCATTTATTTTTTCCTGTCTTGATTTGGCCTTCAGTGTGCAATTTTTTTGTCATTGACTCAACAGGCTCATAGATTTGGAATGTATTATGATTCCCCATGTCATTATACAATACAAGCATTCTCATGATGTCATTTGATTGAAAATAACATCTTTATGTCAGTATGATAAATTAATTACTTTCAGAATGCTGCTTCTCGTGGAATTGCTGGTGTTGGACACGAAGTTATTCAATATGGGTAAGCAAAGCCGTGAAATCCTTTTTTGTATCCTGTATTATCCGTTTCATTTGAGAACGTAATATATAAGAAATACAAAATCTGAATCTTAGTTCAAATGTTTGATGAAATGTTCACTCGTTATTCAATATTGTTAAAACTTCGTATGAAACTTTTCTGATGTTTAGTTGCTTTAAATTGCTTTGGCTTATTTATGTTGAATCGATGATTCTGTCATTACTCGTTTGTGATGGATTTTTGTATTACTTTTTTATTTAAAACCAGGAACTAGATAATATTATCATGTATATCCAATTTTGTTTTGATATATGTACTGTAGATTAGCATCAACACCAGCAATGTTCAACAGCACCATTACCGTGGATGATAAATTCTTCTACCCTACTAATGGATCTATTATGATAACAGGTACAATAGAAAGACCACTTACATATCCCTTTGTCCCATACATTTTCGTTCTAAGTTGTTTTTCCTGTTCCAAGATAGATGCAGTTCTAAGTACATGACAATTTATACTTTCTGAAAGGCTCAGGGTACTTATTTTATTTTCAATTTTTGCAGACCATGTTTCTTGCAGTTAGATATCATGTTTTCTATATATATATATATCATTGATGCAGCGCAACCCTTATTTGGCCAAGGCATGAGTCGTATATGACTTATGATGAGTCGTAGGTGATGAGTCGAAAACGACTTAAGACTTATGATGAGTCGTAGGTGATGAGTCGTATATGACTTATGATGAGTCGTAGGTGATGAGTCGTATATGACTTATGATGAGTCGTAGGTGATGAGTCGAAAACGACTTAAGACTTATGATGAGTCGTAGGTGATGAGTCGTATATGACTTATGATGAGTCGTAGGTGATGAGTCGTATATGACTTATGATGAGTCGTAGGTGATGAGTCGAAAACGACTTAAGACTTATGATGAGTCGTAGGTGATGAGTCATATATGACTTATGATGAGTCGTAGGTGATGAGTCGAAAACGACTTATGACTTAGGAATTTTTCTGGATATGTGTTGTAGCCTATAAATAGGCAAGTTGTGTCATTTTGTAAGGTTGTTGATTTTTGAATAAAATTCTCTTTTGTTAGCTTTGTGCTTTCAATTTCAATTGGTAGTCGAGTGTATCTCCTATCTCCACTTACGTCATTCAAGTGCGCTCGAATCATCGTTTGTTGAAGCCGATTCACGGTATCTTGTGCGCAAGATCAACGTCGAAGAATCGTAGATCTCTTTCCTGGAATCTTCGGATCAACGAGTCAGAGATAGCTAGAATTCGGTATCTTCGGATCAACGAATTTGGGCATTTCAGTATCCATCAATCCATAGATTACTATTTTCATCGATTGAAGATCGTCTAGAATTATCCGCTGCGTCAGTTTGGTATCAGAGCCTGTTTTAGTCAATCATAGCTAAATCGAGACTTGGAGCCGAGAATTTGAAGTGTTGAAGTTGTGTTCATCGTGTTCATCATATTTTGCAACAAAGTTGGAGTTTTCGATCCATTTCATTTTGGATCCAAGTTCGAAAGGTGTTTGAAACTTGAAGTGTGAATTTGTTGAAGTGTTTGGGAAGTATTCAATCATGCCGCCAAGACGAGTTCAACGTCATCGCAATATTAATGCTTTGTACGGAAGAGAAGAGGCCGATGAAATGGAGCAACGAATCAACGAGAATTTCAATGAGAAGCTTACTGAAGGGATTGGTCGATTAGAGAGGATGATGTTGGAGATGAGTCAAAATCATAGAAGAGTTTCACCTGAATCGAGCCATGGGAGAAGTAGAGCTTCACCACATTCAAATCGAGAGAGAAGTGTCGATAGTGATCATAGAAGCGTGGATCGAGATTGTGATAGAAATGTTGATGATCGAGGTCGTGATAGAAATGTGACTGATCGAGAACGGAGGAATGTAGATCGTAGGAATGTTGGTGGAAGAAATGGTGGTGGTAGAGATGTTGGTGGTCAAGATCGACATCGATATACATCGGATGGTGAAGAAGAGTATGATGGTGGTAGTGTTCATGGACGAGGACGTGGACGAGGAAGGAATCAGTCGGAGTACGATCACAAGTGGGAATCTGGGATGAAAACTGAAATTCCAGAATTCAAAGGTGGTATGCAGGCTGAGGAGTTTTTGGATTGGGTGGCTAATGTTGAAGAAATTTTTGATTTCAAAGAAGTTCCAGAACGTCGTAGAGTGAAGTTGGTTGCTACAAGGTTGAGGGGTAGAGCTTTGGCATGGTGGCAGCAAACTAAACTTACACGAGAACGAATGGGGAAGTCAAAAGTTGAATCTTGGGAGAAGATGAAGAAATTGATGAAAGCAACGTTCTTACCTTACAATTATCAATCTCTGATGTATCAACGTTTGCAGAACTTGAGGCAGGGCACAAAGACTGTTAATGATTACGCAGATGAGTTTTATCAGCTTATTGCAAGGAATGATATCATGGAAACGGAAGAACAACTGACATCTAGATTCATTTGGGGATTGAGAATGCAGATCCAGGATATGGTAAATATGTTCGATCCTAGATCTGTGGCAGAGGCACATCAAAAAGCGTTGGCTTGGGAGAAACAGGGAAGACGAGGTGGTGGTGTGTTTACCAATTCTAACAATCAAGCGAAGGGTGTTAATGGAAGTTCTAGTGTTTCAAAAGTTGTTGCAAAACCAGTTGTAAAGGAGGTTGAGAAGGCGAAGGTTAACAACGGTTTCAAATGTTACAATTGTCAGGAGATGGGTCATAAAAGCAACGAATGTCCGAAGCCGAAGAAGAGAACCATGGTGACAGAAGTTGAGGAGGAAGATGAGGAAGAAGCTGAATGCTCTAATTCTTTACCAGTTGAGGAGGAAGACTTACTGTCGGGAGATGACGGGTACGCATTGATGATGAGGAGAAGTTGTTTAACACCGAAGCAAGAGGAGGAAAGTAGTTGGTTGAGGAACAATATCTTTCAATCTACATGCACTATTCTGGGAAGAGTTTGTAAATTTGTTATTGATGCTGGGAGTTGTGATAATATTATCTCTACAGAGGCAGTGAAGAAATTGGAGTTGAAAACCGAGAAACATCCTAAACCGTATAAGTTAGCTTGGTTGAGGAAGGGTGGTGAAGTGAAAGTTGGACGTAGAGCTTGTGTGAAGTTTTCAATTGGGAAGAAATACAAGGATGAGGTTTGGTGTGATGTAGTCGACATGGATGTGTGTCATCTGTTGTTGGGCAGACCATGGTAGTTTGATAGAGCAGTACAACATGATGGTCGTGCTAACAGTTACAGTTTCATGTTTGAGGGTACTAAAATCACTCTGATTCCCAAGAAGCAACAACAGAAAGAGAGTAAGTTGGAGGAGATTGAAGAGTTGAAAACTTTATTATCTCTGAAGGAATTTGTTAAGGAGGTTGAAGAGGAGCCTGAAGTATACCTGTTGATTGGGCGTGAGAGCGGTGAAGAGGTTGAAATTCCAGAAGAAGCGAAGCCAGTTTTGAAAGAATTTGAGGATGTATTTCCAGATGAGTTACCTAAAGAGTTACCGCCGCTGAGAGACATTCAACATCAAATTGATCTTGTTCCGGGAGCAGTATTGCCACATAGACCGCATTACCGAATGAGTCCGAAGGAGCATGAAGAATTAAGGAGGCAGGTGGAAGAATTGCTTGAGCAGGGACGTGTACAGGAAAGTTTGAGTCCATGTGCTGTGCCAGCTTTGTTGGTACCGAAGAAAGATGGGACATAGAGGATGTGCACGGACAGTCGAGCATTGAATAAAATCACTGTACGATACAGATTTCCAATGCCAAGGTTGGATGACTTGCTGGATCAGTTGAGTGGGGCTACTATCTTTTCGAAAATTGATTTGAAAAGCGGATATCATCAAATTCAGATTAGACCTGGAGACGAATGGAAGACAGCCTTCAAGACGAGAGAGGGGTTGTATGAATGGCTGGTGATGCCGTTCGGTCTTTCGAATGCACCGAGTACGTTCATGCGAGTGATGAATCAAATTTTTAGACCTTTCATTGGGAAATTTGTGGTGGTGTACTTTGACGATATTTTGATTTATAGTAGGAGTCTGGAAGAGCATGTTCAACATCTGAAGGAAGTGTTAATTATTTTACGAGAGGAACAATTTTATGCTGCGACAAAGAAATGCGTGTTCATGATGCATAGTGTTTTGTTCTTGGGGTATATTGTTTCGGAGAAGGGCATCCAGGTAGATCAGAATAAAGTTGAAGCAGTCAGGAATTGGCCACAGCCGAAGACAATTACAGAAGTGAGAAGTTTTCATGGGCTAGCGTCATTCTACCGAAGATTCATTCCACACTTCAGTAGCATGATGGCACCGGTGACTGATTGCATGAAAGGGAAACAATTTTCTTGGACGGAGGAAGCTGGGATTGCTTTTGGGAAGATCAAGAAGTTGCTGACATCTGCACCAATTCTTGTATTACCAGATTTTCAGTTATTGTTTGAACTGCATACTGATGCGTCAAAGGTTGGAATTGGAGGGGTGTTGAGTCAGAATGGGCGTCCTATTGCATATTTCAGCGAGAAGTTGTCAGGAGCAAAGATGAGATACAGTACCTATGATGTGGAATTTTATGCTGTTGTTCAAGCGGTGAAGCACTGGCGACATTACTTATTCCAGAAAGAATTTGTTTTATACACTGATCACGAGGCGTTGAAACATTTACAAGGACAAGACAAGATTTCAGCAAGACATGCATCGTGGATTGCTTATTTACAGCAGTTTACTTTTGTCGTTAAGCACAAGTCAGGGGTAACCAATCGTGTGGCTGATGCTTTGAGCAGAAGGAGTCATTTGTTGACAACAATGAAAGTTGAAGTGACAGGTTTTGACTTATTGCCAGAATTGATTGAAGAAGATCCTTACTTTGTGAAATTTGTTGAAAAAGTAAAGGAAGGAAGCACTGATGAATTTGTGTTGGTGGATGGTTTTCTGTTTAAAGGAAATCGTTTGTGCATCCCAGACTGTAGCTTGAGAATGAAGATTGTTAAAGAATTACATGAAGAAGGTCATGTGGGTAGAGATCGTACGCTACAGTTAATTTCACAATCTTATTTTTGGCCGTCAATGAGGAAAGAGATAGAGAGATTTGTGGAAAGGTGTCATATCTGTCAAGTTTCGAAAGGAACAGCGACGAATGCGGGGTTATATATGCCGTTACCTGTGCCTACCAAACCATGGGTTGATATCAGCATGGATTTCGTGTTGGGATTGCCGAGAACTCAGAGGGGAAATGATTCTATATTTGTTGTGGTGGACAGGTTTTCGAAGATGGCACATTTTATAGCCTGTAAGAAGACAGCGGATGCAGTTCGAGTGGCACAGTTATTCTTTAAAGAAATATATCGTTTACATGGTTTACCCGAATCTATTGTTTCTGATCGAGATACTCGATTTCTGAGTCACTTTTGGTTGAGTCTATGGAAGATGGTGGGAACGAAGTTGAAATTTAGTAGTGCATATCATCCTCAGACGGATGGACAAACTGAAGTTGCGAATAGATCGTTGGGAAATTTGTTGCGATGTCTTGTGCAGGACAATTTGAAGAGTTGGGACTTAAAGTTGTGTCAGGCAGAGTTTGCTCATAATCATGCTGTTAACCGAAGCACTGGTTACAGTCCATTTCAGATTGTTTATTCGAGCTTACCAAAGGGGCCGTTGGATTTGACGGTAGTGCCACAATCAAAGAAGACAGTTAAGAAAGCTGCCGATTTTGTTGAAGGGTTGACGGAATGTCATAAAGTCGTTCAGGAACGATTGGAGAAAGCAAATGAGAAATATAAACGAGCTGCAGATTTGAAACGACGAAATGTTGAGTTTAACAAAGGAGATTTGGTTTATGCAGTATTAACAAAAGATCGTTTTCCAGTGGGCGCTTATAACAAGTTGAAAGCCAGGAAAATTGGTCCGGTGGAAGTTGTGAAACAAATCAATGAAAATGCTTATAAACTGAAGCTGCCAGATGATGTGTATACATCTGACGTATTCAATGTTAAGCATCTCGTACCATATCATGGGGATGAGTTTGTTGGGGATGAAGAGTGTGCAAATTCGAGGTCGAATTTCTCTCAACCTGGGGAGGATGATGCAGCGCAACCCTTATTTGGCCAAGGCATGAGTCGTATATGACTTATGATGAGTCGTAGGTGATGAGTCGAAAACGACTTAAGACTTATGATGAGTCGTAGGTGATGAGTCGTATATGACTTATGATGAGTTGTAGGTGATGAGTCGTATATGACTTATGATGAGTCGTAGGTGATGAGTCGAAAACGACTTAAGACTTATGATGAGTCGTAGGTGATGAGTCGTATATGACTTATGATGAGTCATAGGTGATGAGTCGTATATGACTTATGATGAGTCGTAGGTGATGAGTCGAAAACGACTTAAGACTTATGATGAGTCGTAGGTGATGAGTCGACTTAAGACTTATGATGAGTCGTAGGTGATGAGTCATATATGACTTATGATGAGTCGTAGGTGATGAGTCGAAAACGACTTATGACTTAGGAATTTTTCTGGATATGTGTTGTAGCCTATAAATAGGCAAGTTGTGTCATTTTGTAAGGTTGTTGATTTTTGAATAAAATTCTCTTGTGTTAGCTTTGTGCTTTCAATTTCAATTGGTAGTCGAGTGTATCTCCTATCTCCACTTACGTCATTCGAGTGCGCTCGAATCATCGTTTGTTGAAGCCGATTCACGGTATCTTGTGCGTAAGATCAACGTTGAAGAATCGTAGATCTCTTTCCCGGAATCTTCGGATCAACGAGTCAGAGATAGCTAGAATTCGGTATCTTCAGATCAACGAATTTGGGCATTTCAGTATCCATCAATCCATAGATTGCTATTTTCATCGATTGAAGATCGTCTAGAATTATCCGCTGCGTCAATCATGTTTTCTATATTTGATATTTTGGAGAGAAAAATTTATAAATCTTCGAATTTTTGATATTAATGCTTTCCTTATAAATGATATAAAACAATATGACAAAAGTTATGTTTTCCCTAATCAGCAATTCTAATAATTATTCAGTTTGACACCTTAGTCGGTAATGTCACTTATCCAACCTGTTTTTCCTTTTACCCGTTACCAACAATGATTTTAAAATTCTTTTATTTTTCATACAAAATGAATTTTTTGGTTTTCCTTATAATCAAATAGCAACTAAGCTGCTTTTAACTTTTTTTTTGCTTGGAACTTGTTCAAATTCCACAAATGATATGTTAGTTGCCGAGGATTGATCATTTTTAACTTACACGTGAGTGCTGCATATCCTAACCAATTGCATTATCCCCGTTGGCGGCTGCTTTTAACCATTATCGAAATATACTCAAAATTTTCACAATAACATACATGTGTGTGTGATTCACAAGTGGTTAATGTGTATGTGGTAATTTCTTAAATAGTGGAGTAGACATTTTGTATGCTTTAAATAAATGATACCTGTACCACATCATATATTTAAACACAATTTACATGTGAAATAAAATGACATTTAAAGATACACATGTGATGGCGAGAAGAGTTGCATAGATTTTTCCTTTTAAAAAGCCTCCATACTGCAAATATATATAATGTTTTGTTATGCAAATAATCCTAAGGTTGACTAGTGAACTGAACAGATAACAACATACACATTTGGGATTGTCCTAAGCTACAAAAACTTCAGACTAGTACTGAGGGAAGACTGCAACCTAGTACTTGAAGCCATAAACACATGGGACATACTGTGGGAGACAAAGACATCAAGTCCTTATGGAGACTGCTTCACCCTTTTGGACGACCATGGTGAATTCTTCATCATGCACAATAGAAGAGATGTACTGTGGAGGACAGGAGTGCGATCAAAAGATCCAGCAAATTACCCGAACTCACAAGCTATTATTCTACGATATGACGGGAGACTCATGATATATAACCAGAAGATATGGTCTCTGCCCGTTCCTATTTCTCTACCTATTGCTACATCTTAGGTTCTGTTAAGCATTGTGAGCAGTGAGTGCTGGGTGTTTTGTTTCTTTTATGCATGCATGTGTGTAATGAATAATCTTTAGAAACTGAAATGCACACTTCAGTTTTTATTCGTTTCCTTCTTTGAATGAACACTTCATCTTTAGAAACTAAAATTTACACGTGCATTGTAGTAGTTTTATTTTTTTTCTCATTTGAATCTTTTTAACAACGGGCAAAAACAGTTGCAATATCATGTATTACAACGGGCATTGCCCGTTGTAAAAAGATTTATTACAACGGGCATTGTCCGTTGTAAAATATGGTTAACCTATTACAACATCGCCTATTACAACGGTCGGCTGCCCGTTGTGGAACACATATTACAACGGGCATTGCCCGTTGTAAAAAGCCTGTTTTGTTGTAGTGTTATAATTTAGTATTATTATTATTATAAACTTAGTTAATAAACTTTATTGATATTTTATTATTGTTCTAAACTTATTTAATTTTTATAAATCTTATTTTAACAAACAAGGATAGTAATAGCTTCCTGAATCAAAACTATGCAGCTCGTAATAATAGAAAGTGAAAAATTAAATAACAATACCTCATTTGATACCACATCCTATAAATCATCACTTGCAAGAATGAAGAACTCAAGTGATCCATCAACTGCCTCCTCCTCCGTTAGCACAACACAATCATCACAAATTTAGTGCTGCAACTAGGCAAAGTTTACCATTCTTTTTGAAAACAAAACTTTGTCTAACAGAGCATGAATTACGATTAATGTTCTATGACACAACCATGTAGAACTTTTTCCATGCCCCATTAGTAATGGGCTTCGGATACTCCACCTCCTTGAACTTATCAACAATGTTGAAAACACCTTGCAGATCGGGCCATGATTTTTTCTCGCCAACATCAATAGTCCAGTTAAAGCACCTTGCAGATTGGGTCAAAGGAATCATAATTTTTCTTTGTTTATGCTATAATCCTTGAATACTCGACAACATTTGCTAGTTATATTTATAGTTCTCTACTTGTATATTATTTTTTATGAATGAAAAAATTAATTGTGCAGTAATTTTCCCTTCAATGCAACTTTTGAGTGCTAGAATATTGCGTAGCTATAATTAAAGGGAGAAAGCTGGTTTATCTGGCAAAAATATGCAAAATGCGGATAGAAAATGATAGAAACTGATTCAAATCACTAAAGTAAGAGATTAAATCTAACCATACTGACAAATCAAAGAAAGCTCGGCCATTGATCCTTACTAATTGCCTTGTAATCCCTTTTCATCTGCGAAATGCATGCACCGTGAAAACTCAAATTAAAGGTTGACAAAAATCTAATTTTGTTATGTTCTGCAAATATAATCAAAGAAAGCTCGTCCATTAAAAGCAAATATTATCGTATTATGTTCTGCAAACTGAAGCATATCATATGCATGTGCACAACCGAAAAATATCCTATGTACTACTACCCAAAAATCAAAGAATAATGTTACTATATCCTGATGAAAACAATACCAAGTTTGGTTTTCATATAAAGTGAACCTTAATAATGGTTGCAATCTCTACGCATAAATTTTTAAAGGAAACAGGGAAAAACATAACAAGTACTGCAATTCCACATACCAAGTTGCAATCAAATTCAACAAAACTATAGTATAAAATTTTGTAGCAAAAGTTTGGAATCAAATGTTTCTATATAAACTTTGTAAAATACATTAACAAGGATGGAGCAAACCTGTTAGGGTATTTATTTTCATAAACAGGACAAAGCCAACACTTAAATTCAGAATGTGAATGATACCGGACATCTATGTTTGTATGCACGCGCGTTTAGTTTGAAAAAGATATGGTTTAGAAAGGAAAAAAGAAGAAGAAGAATAGATTAGAGTTGAGGGCTACAGATAAAATGTAGATCACGCCTACAAAGTCATGTAGTTTTAATACTGTAGATACCTAAGGAGAAACCAATAGATATACACACGTACGCATCTATGTGTGTATGTATGCATGTGCTTACTTTCCAGATTTTCCACGCAGTTGATGGATAGGATTCTAGTTTTGAAAAGCTTGCACACTATGTAATACATAGACACATAGTTCTTATATCCTACTCCAGATTAGCAGGTATACTTACAGAAATAGCTGAAAATGTATTTATTTAAAGAAATACATAAAAATGTGTTTATTTAAAGAAATACCTGGAAATGTGAAGCAACCGCCAAAGCGTTTATTTGAAGAAATACCTAAAAATGCAAAGCAACTAATGCAACTCAGACTCATCAGGGAATAAAACTCGCATTCTCACCATTTTAGCTGCCATAATTTACAAGAACAATAACTGGAATAATTTCATAATTTGATATGCTTAACTGATGTTATAAATATTGTAACTAGCTATCAACATGGGGATATGGATGAGTTGATATAACATAATTATCATTGTATATTGTCTACTAAAATAAAAGCAATTGATACGTACCAAAAATGCATCCTACAGCCCACATGTCTACACCAGTCGAGTAATGACTAATTCCCAACGACATATCACCCCACATTGTCATATTATTAATATGTGGATTCCCGTTATTTCCAATAATAATACTAACAAAAATACTTAAAATATCAAATTTTTACAAACATCTCTAATAATTCTGGGTACAGAATCAATTTCTATTCTTCATTCTCAAAAACGATTTCACATAAACAGAGTTAATGCTTAAATGTAAATTAAAGCTCGGTGGAACAAAAGTATGGGTTTCCATACCATTATAAACTACTATTAAACGTGATAGAACTGTTGGTGAACTATTATTGATATTATAAGAACCATTTATTTTAATCATCGCAACAATTTAATGGAAGCAAAAGAGCATGATAAAGATAATATATGGAAATACCTGAACGATGCCAGGAGGAAGTGGTTTGGAATTCCTCTTCTTACAACTCCTAGTCACACGAGCAACATAGAAATTATTTATTGCTTATTGCGCACTACTTCGTCTGGTGGAGCTTGGTGCCCCGTCTTTGTTCTCCTGCAGTTTCAAGCTTGCTTGCCACTACAAACAAGAAACTTGAAGTTGCAAGCTTGCTTGCAATAGGCAATAGGCTACTTGCAACTGTAAGCATGCAACTTACAAGTACCTTCCAGTTGCAAGTTTGTAAGTTGCTAGCTTGCTTGCAACTGCGTGCTTATAACTTGCAATAATTTGAAGACTTGTAGAATTAACATTTTGTAGATCATTAAAGCAAGATATTCTTTTATGCTAACTAATATTCTATGTTGTAAAACAAAGATGGAACAAATTTGATTTCCCATCATTAATATCAATAAGAGCATTAACTCCTAATCCATTACTTATCTACAAAATGGCAACATATCATTTTTTGATCTGGTATATATTTGTTTTAAATTCATTATTACCAACAAAA
This sequence comes from Allium fistulosum, assembly GCA_030737815.1. Classification (NCBI taxonomy): domain Eukaryota; kingdom Viridiplantae; phylum Streptophyta; class Magnoliopsida; order Asparagales; family Amaryllidaceae; genus Allium; species Allium fistulosum. The sequence goes on along the minus strand of CM060904.1, from coordinate 1,297,138,177 downwards.
TGCTAAATTAAAAATGGCAATGAACTTTTCCTACGTTTGAAGATTATTTAGCACGTAGGACAATATACATCAGATCAGACAAAATGCTAAATAACAATATTCAAATAATATTCAAATATGCTAAATTAAAAATTGATTTCATTATTGGTGAATACCCATATTACCGAACTTAGGACAATATTTGTATCAATTTTTTCCAAACATAATAGTGGCTTTCAAGCTATTTTGATGGAGAATGTTTCATATCTTTACTCTATGAAATTTGTTGTTTAGAAACCTTAGCTCGCTTTGAAACGATATTATGATCATCATGTGATTATCTATTTGCAAATCCATATATTGAACAATAATTATTATAACGTAACAAAATCTAATAATGAAATAACATAAATTTTGTTACCTGACATCATGCCAGAAAGAATTAGTGTCTAACTGAGGCAATACCATAGTGGCATTCATGATTCGTGCAGCAAGGACAACATCACATATCTAAAAAAACAATGCCTTTGCATATATATATTAAGAAATCAATTTAATACTATGAGTCAAACAACTACAAATCGTGTAATTAAGATGATGAGACTTCTCATATAAAAATTAAAGTTGTTGTGAGCTATTAAGGTATCAACTCATTGGGGACTGTATGTAATATTTTTCTAGTGTTATAAATAAATTAAATGAATTAAAAATCAAGATTATACCAATGTAGTCCATTAATTTGTTATAACACTTGTAAACCAAACAACAACAGTTAATATGCAAATATTTTCTTTTCTTCCACCATAATTCAAATATCTGAATAGTATGTGATAACTATTACATACCGTGCTTCGTTATTAATTTAAGCCGCCATTACAACGAACACATAGATAACCATTGCTTTCACTTTGAAGGGCTATAATGTATATTAAAAATAAATCGGATTTCAGTACAATCAATAAGCATTTAGGCCTGAAGGGAATACCAATTTGGTAAAAATAAGATAAGGATGATTGTTGGTGTTACACATGTGGCCAATGTGATCGTGGAGCTGATGATGGTCTCTAATAACCAGAAGAAGCAGGTGCCCAGAGCTTACCTACGTCAATATCTTTCGAGATTGAAAACATTATTAGCATGTGCAACAATAACATACTATTCTCATAAAACATTTAATTATTGACCACACTATAAAAAAAGGAAGCAAGGTCTGCCTGTGGATTTTATAGCATTAGATTCTAAGTAAATTACTATCCAACCTATTCGCTGCCTAATAGAATGATCTTGCCAGAAGTCTACATATAAATTATCCTTTTGAAACATAATTTTGGATGTGGTAGAAGTTCTAATTGGACTGCCGATGAAGATGATCTTGAGCATAAAGATTAAAAATAGTCGAGGGATGTATATCCTTATCCTACGTTGTATATGTATGTGAATGCATTTTCCACCAGTGTTTTCACAAAAACCTGATGAAAGGGCCATAAAGGCGTAAACATGTTGATATTCTTTTACGAATTTCCATAGATGGTTTTTAGGAGAATACTGCTAACATAAATAATTAAATAGGAAACTATTTCACGAATACTATTTTCACGGAATAAGAACATACTATATAACTACTAAATCATGGAAGATGCTAAAGATTGATTATGCCAAATTAAGATGCTGAATCGAATTGTACAGCTTACGGGTAAATAAATTATGAAATTAAGTATGCCAAATTAAAACTAGAATATGCTAAATAAGAAAGTAGCACCGTTTCAACAAAGAAGAATCAATTGTTGGACTGCCTGAAAGTAAATTCCCATTTGCTTAGAGTGGGAATCGCCGTTAGATTGGAGACCTAAAGCTGCTGTCGAGTCACTTCCCTCTGATGGAGATAAAGTCTGGAACTGCCTCCTCCCAACGTCTCTCCCAGTCGCATTGTCGCCTCCTCCAAACGCTGCTCTCTTCACTGCGCATAAGTCAACTAAGCCGCATATCCTCCTATCGCCATGGTTCCATCGCCTTCCCAATCACAAGTGAGTGTCCAATCTTTTGTTTGCCTTTTCTTTCAGTGGGGAACTTATATCCAAACTAGGTTTTTAATTTGGGCTATGACGGTTTGGGATAAGAAGAGGGGAAGATAATTTGGGGAATTGGCGGCCACGAAAATAAGACAGCTTACAATGTATAACACACCAAATTATTCTTCAAATAAACCAAATTAGAATATACAATAACACTATCAAATAAAGCGTTATTAATTGGGGCTATAAAAATCCACTTTTCTTGTAGTGACTGCTACTGATAGTTACGATTTTTTGAACACTGCTGCTTCACTGTTTTTGCTGTAGTTGGTCTGAGTTCTTGTCATTTCATTGATCTGAACTGATATATATGTATGTATGTATGTATGTATGTATGTATGTATGTATGTATGTATGTATGTATGTATGTATGTATGTATGTATGTATGTATGTATGTATGTATATGCATATATGCATACATGTGTATATGTGGCTGCTGCATACTTATGTTGCCTTTGATTGTGTGTTGTCATGCTCAACTGTTTGCTTTCTGATTTTGTATTCTCTGTTGCATATGTATATAAATGTATGTGCTCTTGTATCCCTGACCATATGCATTGATGCCTCCTATGTTGCATATGTATACATGTCTGGAGCTTGTTGTTGTTTTTCACATACACATCCAAACTGTTCTGTATATTGACCATTGTTGTGTTCATGCCTGAATGTATACTTTCATGCTCTTACTTAACTGTTTTGACTGTGTTGCTCCTGACCACTACTGTGTTGTGCATTTTCTGTTTTGTTTTGATTTGAAGTCCGATTCCTTTGAACTCCTGTACACTATTGTGTTCTGGTTTGGGTTCTGAACTGATGTGTTCATTCATGTATACATATCCTTGTACCATTTCAAGTCTGGTTGCATTTGACCTGTTGTCTGCATTTGATTGGACATTTTGTATATTTTCATGTTCAAGTTGCAACTGAACATGATTTTGAAGTGAGTCTTGTTTCACTTGCTTGTTTTCATGTTGCATGCTAGACTTGCTGTGTCGAAACTGAAATGCTTGCATTCAATTTGACCTTGTTTATGTGGTTCCTGCAATTTGCATATGGGACTGACCACTGCTGTGTTGAGTTATTTGCATGTTTGTACATATAGTTGAGTTGCTGTCATGTTGGTTGTTTTTGCATTTGCACTTGAGTTGAATCCAGTCTAGGCTTGGGTTTTACCTTGTGCTCACTTGTCCCTGCAATTTTAACAAGCAAGTGTATATCGATGTGCACGACCTTGTGGCATGTACAGTGATACAGTGTGCATGTCACAAGTTGTTCGTGTAAGATTAATTAAAAAATGATGATGAACAACCCAAATAACTGAGGCAAATAATATTTTCAAACACACACTTCATTGTAAACTATAAAATATTTCTTTTTCAATTTTACTGCATCAGTGTTTATTTTGCAGATAGTTCAGGTGCTGGATACAGGCTAGAACAGAGTTGAAGATCAATACGAGTGATGAGTGAATATGTAGTGAGGTGAAATATATATGAAAAATTGTATAGTGAAAATTGTGTTGTAAACGAAGTTGTATTGTAATTGAAAATGTACAAATACTGTGAGAGCTCAAATTTGTACTATTTGAATTTGTAATAAAATATTTGTTTAAATAAGAATTCCGAGTTATTTATTTTATTCAACAAATATTTATTTAATTATGTGGAAAAATAAAATAGTATAATAACAAATACATTTAAACAAATATATATATATATATATGTTTATTATCATCAAACAAAAATCATAGGCTATTGTATTCTACAATCTCCCCCTTTTGATGATAACAAATATATATTAAGATTTTGAGTCTATTAAATGTATTTGGTTTTGATGAATTCTATGATCTCCCCCTATTTGTATACTCCCCCTACAATAAAGCTTCCCCTTCACATATGCATGAAACTAAAAAAGAGAATATGCAAAACAATAAGAAAAATGCAATGAACCTAGATGCAATTAAAATAAAAATATGACTTATTTGCCAAAATCTTAACTTCTTTCCCCTTTTTGTTATCAGCAAAAGAGTAACAGTGTTAAATAAGAGTGATAAAATGATAGACACTAATACAACATTAATACCTAATCGAGTATAAATATTAAATTTCAAGAAAAATCAAACAAAAATCATAAATACTCTGTTAGGCGCATATTCCATTTTAGAGTGATAGGGGTGATGTCAGCATAAAAAAAAACCATATAGTCGTGTCCATTTGTGGTATATTTATGACAGGAATGTGAATACTTACTAACCATGCATAACTATTAGGACTTTTAAATGAGATTAGTAGTATTTCCTTTTTTTTTTAAAAAAGAATTCCAAGCATCTTCTAACCACGTATAACCGTGATGACGCAGCGGATTAATCAAAACAATGTCGATCGATGAGAGTAGCAATCGATGGATTGGAAGATACTGAAATGCCCGAATTCGTTGATCCGAAGATACCAAATTCTAGCTATCCCGAACTCGTTGATCGTGCACGATACCGGGTTCAAAGATCTGCGATTCTTCACACGTTGATCTAGCGCACTAGATTCCATGAATCGGCTTCTGCAGTCGTTGAATCGAGAGCACTCGATTACCCGAAAGAGGAGATAGGAGATTACACTCAACTACCAATTTGGCGAAAGCACAAAGCTAACAAAACAAGAGTTTTATTTCAAATCAACTAAAATTTACAAAATGACACCACTTGCCTATTTATAGGCTACAACTCAACACGCCCAAAACAGAACAAATATTTCAACAACACTTAGGTCGTGAACGACCTACGACCTAAAATGGTGCGACCTAAAAATAGACGCGACCTAACAAAGCACTCGACTTAAGGACAAACGACCTAAAAGATTACAACATAAGAAAAATACAACACATCACTTTACAACACATAGGTCGGCAACGACCTAAACCATACGACCTAAAATACATGGCATCTTCCAAGAATCCAGGCGGTAGTGAACTGTAGCAATCGGCGACCTAAAGTTCTCGCGACCTAACTTAGGTCGTAGATCGTACGCGACGTAACTTAGGTCGTAGGTCGAGGCATTCCTTATTCAGAATTTCGGAGCGACTTACCTTAGGTCGTATCACTTCTTTGCGACTTAACTCCTCACGACCTAATGCCTCTTGACTTAAAGTGAGCGACCTATCTCTCTGCAGTTTCCCGCGACCTAACTTAGGTCAAAACATTTTCCTGCAACTTAGTATAGGTCGTAACATATCCCTGCGACCTAACGTAGGTCGTAGCCTTTTAGCTCGTCTGCATTCCATCACTTTGAATCCAGTAATCCTCGTGCCGCTTTTGTTAGGTCGCGAGCGACCTATAATTTTGTTAGGTCGTGAACGACTTAAGACTTCAACCTCCAACGACTTATTCCCAAGCCTTAGCTCGTTACCCTCGAACCCGTTAGGTCGTAGCTCCTTCCCTGGTGGCTCGTTAGGTCGTTCCCGTGACCTATACTTCAGTTCGTTAGGTCGTATGCGACCTAAAAACAGGTTAGGTCGTTTGCGACCTAGGACTTGGTCATTTTGGCCTGCATCATCCTCCCCTGGTTGAGAAAAATTCGTCCTCGAATTTGCGCCATCCTCTTCCATCATAAGTTCATCCCCATGATATGGTATGAGATGTTTAACATTAAACACGTCAGAAGTATACACATCCTCCGGCAGCCTCAACTTATAAGCATTTTCATTGATCTTCTTCAAAAATTTTACTGGACCAATCTTACGTGCTTTCAATTTATTGTATGTTCCTACCGGAAAACGATCCTTTGTTAACACTGCATAAACCCAATCACCTTTATTAAATTCAACACTCCTTCGCTTTAGATCTGCCGATCGTTTGTACTTCTCATTCGCTTTCTCCAATCGTTCCTGAACGATTCTATGACACTCTGTCAATCCTTCAACAAAATCAGCAGCTCGCCTAACTGTCTTCTTTGGTTGTGGTATGACCGTTAACTCCAACGGACCCTTTGGCAAACTAGAATATACAATCTGAAACGGACTGAAACCCGTACTACGGTTCACAGCATGATTATGAGCAAACTCTACTTGACATAACTTCACATCCCAACTCTTCAGATTGTCTTGCACCAGACATCTCAACAAATTTCCCAATGATCTGTTCACAACCTCGGTCTGTCCATCCGTTTGCGGATGATAAGCGCTGCTATCAACTTCGTTCCAACCATCTTCCACAAACTTAGCCAAAAATGACTTAGAAAACGAGTATCCCTATCCGACACAATAGATTCTGGCAATCCATGAAGTCGATATATCTCTTTGAAAAACAACTGAGCAACATGAACAGCATCCGCCGTCTTCTTACAAGCAATAAAATGTGCCATTTTCGAAAATCGGTCAACCACCACATAAATGGAATCATTACCACGCTGTGTTCTCGGCAACCCCAACACAAAGTCCATACTCACATCAACCCAAGGCTTAGTTGGTACAGGTAACGGCATATATAAACCAGCATTAGTTGCAGTTCCTTTCGAAACCTGACAGAAATGACATCGCTCCACAAACCTCTCCACCTCTTTCCTCATTGATGGCCAAAAGTAAGACTGTGAAATCAAATGTAATGTACGGTCTCTCCCAACATGTCCTTCTTCATGTAGCTCTTTTACAATCTTCATTCTCAAACTACAATCAGGTATGCACAATCGATTTCCTTTGAATAGAAAACCGTCTTCCATCACGAACTCATCCGTCTCTCCTTCCTTGACTTTCTCAACAAACTTTGCAAAGTAAGGATCTTCAACAAATAATTCTGGCAACATATCAAACCCTGTCACTTCAACTTTCAGTGTAGTCAACAAATGACTCCTCCTGCTCAAAGCATCAGCCACACGATTCGTCACACCTGACTTGTGTTTAACAACAAAAGTAAACTGTTATAGATATGCAATCCACGATGCATGTCTCGTTGAAATCTTGTCTTGCCCTTGTAAATGCTTCAATGCCTCATGATCAGTGTAAAGAACAAACTCTTTCTGAAATAGATAGTTTCTCCAATGTTTAAAAGATTGCACAACAGCATAGAATTCCACATCATATGTACTGTACCTCATCTTTGCTCCTGATAACTTCTCGCTAAAATATGCAATCGAACGTCCCCTCTGACTCAACACTCCTCCAATCCCAACCTTGGATGCATCAGTATGTAGTTCAAACACTAGCTGAAAATCTGGTAATATTAGAATTGGTGCAGACGTCAAGAGTTCTTTGATTCGATCAAAAGCAATCCCGGCTTCCTCCGTCAATGCAAACTGTTTACCCTTCATACAATCAGTCACAGGCGCCATCACACTACTAAAGTGTGGAATGAACCTTCGATAAAATGAAGCCAACCCGTGAAAACTACGAACTTCCGTTATCGTCTTGGGTTGCGGCCAATCTTTGATAGCTTCGATTTTACTTTGGTCAACCTGTATTCCTTCTTCCGACACAACATACCCCAGAAATAAAACACTCCTCGCCATAAAAACACACTTCTTTGTAGCAGCATAGAATTGTTCTTCACGAAGAATAATTAACACCTTCTTCAAATGTTGAACATGCTCTTCTGTACTAGCACTGTAGATTAGATTATCATCAAAGTAAACCACCACAAATTTCCCAATGTATGGCCTGAAAATTTGGTTCATCACCCTCATGAACGTACTTGGTGCATTCGATAGACCAAACGGCATTACCAGCCATTCATACAATCCTTCCCTCGTCTTGAACGCTGTCTTCCATTCGTCCCCTGGTCTAATGCGAATCTGATGATAACCGCTCTTCAAGTCAATCTTAGAAAATATTACGGACCCACTGATTTGATCCAATAAATCATCAAGCCTCGGCATCGGAAATCTGTATCTGACTGTGATCTTATTCAATGCTCTACTATCTGTGCACATCCTCCACGTTCCATCCTTTTTGGGTACCAATAAAGCTGGTACAGCACAAGAACTTAAACTCTCCTGCACACGCCCCTGTTCAAGCAATTCCTCTACCTGCCTCCACAACTCTTCATGTTCCTTCGGACTCATTCGATAATGTGGTCTATGCGGCAACACTGCTCCCGGAACAAGATCGATTTGATGTTGAATGTCTCTTAGTGGCGGTAATTCCTTCGGTAACTCAGCCGGGAATACATCCTTAAATTCTTTCAAAACTGGTTTCACTTCTTCTGGAATTTCAACCTCTTTACTGCTCTCTCGTCCAATCAACAAGAATACTTCCGGTTCTTTCTCAACCTCCTTAACAAACTCCTTCAGAGATAATAAAGTTTTCAGCTCTTCAATCTCTTCTGACTTACTTTCTCCCTGTTGTCTCTTCTTTGGAACTAAGATAATCTTCGTGCCTTTAAACATAAAACTGTAGCTATTGGTCCGACCGTCATGCTGTACTGCTCGATCATACTGCCATGGTCTTCCCAAAAGTAAATGACAAACATCCATCTCTACCACATCACACCAGATCTCGTCTTTGTATTTCTTCCCAATAGAAAATGGAACACGAACTCGTCTATCCACTTTCACCTCTCCTCCTTTTCTCAACCACGCTAACTTGTATGGATTCGGATGCTTCTCTGTCTTCAACTTCAACTTTGTTACAGCTTCGGTTGAAATGATATTGTCACAGCTTTCGGCGTCAATCACAAATTTACACACCTTCCCCATTATAGTGCAAGTCGACTGAAAGATATTACTCCTCAACCAACTAGCTTCTTCCTGCTTCGGTGTCAAACACGATCTCCTCAGCATTAGATTACAACCTTCATCTCCTCACGCAATATCTGGTTCATCCTCCTCAACTGGACTAGAATATTCTCCATTACCATCCTCATCTTCAAGTTCAGCAATCATAGTTCATTTCTTCGGCTTTGGACACTCGTTGCTTTTATGACCCAATTCCTGACAATTGTAACATTTGAAACCATTATTAACCTTTGCCTTCTCAGCCTCCTTCACCACTGGTCTACTAATAGGTTTAGAAACATTAGAACTCCCACTAACACCCTTCACTTGATTGTTGGAATTAGTAAACACACCCCCTCCTCGTCGTCCCTGTTTCTCCCAAGCCAACGCTTTCTGATGTGCTTCTGCAACAGATCTTGGATCGAACATATTAACCATATCCTGAATCTGCATTCTCAATCCCCCAATGAATCTAGATGTCAGCTGCTCTTCCGTTTCCATAATATCATTCCTCGCAATAAGCTGGTAAAACTCATCCGCATAATCATTAACAGTTTTTGTGCCCTGCCTTAAATTCTGCAAACGTTGATACATCAGAGATTGATAATTGTAAGGTAAGAATGTTGCTTTCATCAATTTCTTCATCTTCTCCCAAGATTCAACTTTTGACTTCCCCATTCGTTCACGTGTAAGTTTGGTTTGCTGCCACCATGCCAAAGCTCTACCCCTCAACCTCGTAGCAACCAACTTCACTCTACGATGTTCTGGAACTTCTTTGAAGTCAAAAATCTCTTCAACATTAGCCACCCAGTCTAAAAACTCCTCCGCTTGCATACCACCTTTGAATTCAGGAATTTCAGTCTTCATCCCCGACTCCCACTTGTGATCATACTCAGAGTGATTTCTTCCTCGAACACTACCACCATCATATTCCTCTTCAAAATCAGATGTATATCGTTGTCTATCTCGTCCACCCACTCTCTACTACCATCACGTCTTCCACCACGCCTTTGATTATCATCAACACTTCTGTCTCGATTGGAATGTGGTGAGACTCTACTTCCTCCATGGTTAGATTCAGGTGATTCCCTTCTCCGATTCTGATTCATCTCTAACATCATCTTCTCTAACCATCCAATTCCTTCGTTATGCTTTTCACTAAAGTTTTCATTGATTCTTTGCTCCATCTCATCAGCTTCTTCTCTTCGATACAAAGCTTCAACGTTTTGGTGACGATTAGCTCTTCTCGGCGGCATGATTTGAAACTTTACAAACTCTCCAATTCTCGGCTTTGACTTTCAAAGTGATGTACACGGCCTTCCTTGCTTCCCTTAGCTCGGCCGAAGCTCTAACTTGCCCACTTCAAATTCAAACACAATTCGAACTTAGATCCAAAGTGAAATGGATCGGAAACTCCCCCTTTGTTGCAATTTGCAATGAACACGATGAACAACAACTTCAAACTTCAAACAAATCGGCTCCAAGACTCGATTTAGCTATGATTGGCTAAAACAAGCTCCGATACCAAAACTGACGCAGTGGATTAATCAAAACAATGTCGATCGATGAGAGTAGCAATCGATGGATTGGAAGATACTGAAATGCTCGAATTCGTTGATCCGAAGATACCGAATTCTAGCTATCCCGAACTCGTTGATCGCGCACGATACCGGGTTCAAAGATCTGTGATTCTTCACACGTTGATCTAGCGCACTAGATTCCGTGAATCGGCTTCTGTAGTCGTTGAATCGAGAGCACTCGATTACCCGAAAGAGGAGATAGGAGATTACACTCAACTACCAATTTGGCGAAAGCACAAAGCTAACAAAACAAGAGTTTTATTTCAAATCAACTAAAATTTACAAAATGACACCACTTGCATATTTATAGGCTACAACTCAACACGCCCAAAACAGAACAAATATTTCAACAACACTTAGATCGTGAACGACCTACGACCTAAAATGGTGCGACCTAAAAACAGACGCGACCTAACAAAGCACTCGACTTAAGGACAAACGACCTAAAAGATTACAACATAAGAAAAATACAACACAGCACTTTACAACACATAGGTCGGCAACGACCTAAACCATACGACCTAAAATACATGGCATCTTCCAAGAATCTAGGCGGCAGTGAACTGTAGCAATCGGCGACCTAAAGTTATCGCGACCTAACTTAGGTCGTAGATCGTACGCGACGTAACTTAGGTCGTAGGTCGAGGCATTCCTTATTCAGAATTTCGGAGCGACTTACCTTAGGTCATATCACTTCTTTGCGACTTAACTCCTCATGACCTAATGCCTCTTGACTTAAAGTGAGCGACCTATCTCTCTGCAGCTTCCCACGACCTAACTTAGGTCGAAACATTTTCCAGCGACTTAGTATAGGTCGTAACATATCCCTGCGACCTAACGTAGGTCGTAGCCTTTTAGCTCGTCTGCATTCCATCACTTTGAATCCAGTAACCCTCGTGCCGCTTTTGTTAGGTCGCGAGCGACCTATAATTTTGTTAGGTCGTGAACGACTTAAGACTTCAACCTCCAACGACTTATTCCCAAGCCTTAGCTCGTTACCCTCGAACCCATTAGGTCGTAGCTCCTTCCCTGGTGGCTCGTTAGGTCGTTCCCGCGACCTATACTTCAGTTCGTTAGGTCGTATGCGACCTAAAAACAAGTTAGGTCGTTTGCGACCTAGGACTTGGTCATTTTGGCCTGCATCACGTGAGGACTTTTAAATGGGGTTAGAATCAACTTGCCTATTTCAACCAATTTTGATATGTGTTCCATACATGCATAAATGTGAGGACTTTTAAATGAGCATGAAAGCATATAATCAAAGATTCCAAGTAGTTCACCCATGCATAACCGTGAGGACTTTTAAATGTGAGAGTATTTTTGGATGATTTTATTGCTAATTAATTAAAAAAATGAATAATTTCTTGTTTAAATACCACATTTTGACATACTATATTGGATTTTGATGAGTGATTGTCGTAGAAATATGATAGGAATAGAGATCGTCATGGAATTTTTACCAACCAAAGTTATTACAAATTTTTTTAATTTTTTTAAAGAAATTTACTAAATATATTGTCTCAAGTCATAAGGTATGATTAATATCAATACTCATCACTTTTTTTAGTCACTATTTATCTTTTCGATAATCCCTAGGGAGTCAGATTAGTTAACATAGGCATTTAAGATCAAATCCAAAAATATAAAATCAAATTTCTAAAATGCTTAAACTGAGACGAAGTCAACAAAAACTATTTTCTGGAAAGGGTTTTATAAAAATGTCTGCCAATTGAAAATCAGTTGAAATGAAATTTATGCAGATATTTTCTTTGGAAATGTGATCCCTAATGAAATAATGTCTAACATCTATATGCTTGGTGCGAGAATGATGTACATGATTATTTGTGAGATCAATTGCACTTTTGCTATCACACATAAGTGGAACTCGTTTAAAATTTAGACCATAGTCTTGCAAAGTTTGTATCATCCATAAGATTTGAGAAGAGCAACCGCTTAGAGCAATATACTCTGCTTCAGTGGTAGATAATGCAATACAATTCTGTTTTCGACTTGACCATGCAACTGATGAATGTCCTAACATAAAACACGTTCCACTAGTACTTTTTCTATCAACTACACTTCCAGTATAGTCTGCATCTGAATACCCTTTTAACTCAAAGTTATCATTAGTTGGATACCATAGACCAAAACGTGGGGTGTGCAATAGATACCTTATAATCCTCTTTATAGCTTTTAAGTAAGATTCTTTTGGATTTGATTGAAACCGTACACATAAACAAATAGAGAACATAATGTCTGGTCTAGAAGTAGTAAGATAAAGAAGTATACCTACGTGTATCTAGAGTAATCATCAACAAATACAGATCAATATCTCTTACCACCTAAACTTGCAATATCGTTAGGTCCAAACAAATCCATATGAACTAGTTCAAGGACTCTAGAGGTACTTACAGTGTTCTTGGCATGAAAAGATGATTTTTTTAAATTTTCCCATAGTACATGCTTTACATAGAATTTCTGTTTTGAAATCATGAGATGGTAAACCTCTTACCAAATCTTTTCTTTTTAATTTGTTTAACAGATTCATGCTAGCATGTCCTAATCGTTTGTGCCATAAGTTTACTTCTACATCCTTAGCTATCAAACATTTTGAAAGAGTGAGATCATCAAAAGATAGAGAATATATATTACCTTTCCTCTTACCTAAAAATAAGGTTTCTTTTGATGATTGGTTAATAATTTTGCACAAATCAGAATCAAAAACAACATTCATTCACTTATCACATAGCTGGCTGATTGAAATCAGATTATGGTGCAGATTTTCAACATATAATACATCGTTTAAGGTAAATGTATCGTTACCTACTTTACTTTTACCAATAATTTTACATTTATCGTTGTTGCCCATTGTGACTCTGCCACCTTTGTATTTCTCTAGGCTATGGAACTTTGATTTGTCGTCTGTCATGTGCGTGGAACAGCCAGAATCCAGGTACCACTCTTGTTGTTCCTTAGCCTGCCAACACACCTACACGAGAAAAGAGTTTTGTGACCTATTTGTTTTCATAGGTCCATGATTGTTAGTGACAAAATATTTTGAAAAACAAGTTTGCGTAAAACTATGACAGTTTATGTTTGTTCCTTTTGGCACCCAGATTTATTTGATTTTAAGGGAATTTACATTCTTGCCTTTAGGAACCCAAATTGGTATGGTTTTCGTGTGTTTGGATCTATAACAGCAATTATTTTGATTGTGTCCAATTTTTTTCACAAATTGTGCACTTGGGATTGACATGATTAATTTCACTTTTACCTTTTTCAGATTGAGTATACCTAAGTCCTTGCCTAATAGCATTAACAGTTTGTTTCCCTAATAGCATATTTAGTGATCTTTCTCCTTTGGAGAATTTTCCTAAAGTTGTAGACAAATATTGGACTTGTGACTTGAGAGTTTCATTTTCATTCAATAACAAAGTTCACTTTTTAATAGAATTTTCTCTCCTAGTATTTTCACTTTCTTTCAAAAATCAGAATTTCATTTCCAAGCGATTTAATTTTAGTTTTTGATTTTTTTATTTCTTCTTCAAATGAGGGACGCTTATCACACTTAGGGCTCTTATTTCTATAGTTTTGAACTAATTGATCAGGCTGCGTATTTAGTTCTATCAAACTATCTCTTTGTGATTCAATTTTAGCGTACTTTTCCCTGAGTCTTTCAAAACAGTCATTTACTTCATGAAAATATATAAGTAATTGCGAATGAGTAAGTTTTAATACCTCGCTTGGAACGTCATCATCACTGTCACTTGTTTCTCCTAAAAGACACTGATTTGCTCTATCACTCTCACTGCCAGTGCTTTTATCATCTTCACCACTTTCATCCCAAGTTGCTGCAAAAGATCTCCTTTTCGGTTTCTTTCCTTTGCTGATTTGATTTTGAGGACAATTTGGCTTGGTATGACAAGATTTATTGCACTTGCGACAAATGATCTCCTGCTTTTCTAAGTTGTCTAGAACTTTAATGATTCTGCTCTTCAGTTGTTGATTTAGGGCAGGATTTCCATATTTGCGGTTCCACCTTTTGAAGCTCTTTATTATCAGTGCCTTCATCATCACCATCATCATCTTCACATTCCATTGTTTCTTTGAGAGCTGTTGATTTCTTTCATGTATCTCCTACTTCACGTTCTTCCTTGAATTTGATTTCTAGCTCATAAGTGGTGAGGTTTCCAATGAGTTTTTCAACTTTAACCTGTTTCAGATTCTTAGATTCTTGAATGGCAGTCATCTTTGCCTCAAAATGTCATGGAAGAATTATGGGAATCTTTCGGACTATTTCCAGTTCTATGTATGGTCTTCCTAGAGATTTTGATTTGTATACAATATTAGAAAGTCGTCCATACATTTCTTCGACACTTTCATCCTTTGCCATTGTGAAGTTCTCGTACTTGCTACTAAGCATGGCAAGGCGAGATTCTTTAACCTAGGAGGTTCCTTCATGAGTCACTTCAAGCGTGTGTCAAATTTCTTGTGCAGTTAGACATTGTGAGACACGATTAAATTTAATTTGATCTAATGAGCAGATAATAGAATTCTTAGCCTTAGCGTTAGCAGTTTGCAGTTTATTTTCAAGATCTGTCCATTGATCCATAGGTTTTCCAACTTTTTAATTACCTACCATCACTGTCGGTGTGCAATATCCTGTTTCAACAATATTCCATGCATCTATGGTTTTCAGAAAAATTTTCATTCTAGTTTTTCAATATGCATATTCACCATTGAACATGGGTGGTCTAGCTATGGTCTGACCCTCAACAAAAGCATTATTAAAAGAAGCCATTGAAAGAAAAAAAAATCAAATTTTTTAATAGAAAAAAATTGTTTTTGTTCCTAGCTCTGATACCACATATAGGATCGTTTTCACCCTAGAGGGGGGATGAATAGGGTGTACTAATAAAAATTAATGCGGAAATAAAAACAGAAAGTAATGCAGTAGAGATCACACATAGATTTACCCAGCTTCGGCAAAAACCTGCCTACGTGCTGCCCCCAAGATTTCTACTAGAAATTAAGTAATCAATTGCTTACAAAACACATAAACTCGGGATACCTACTAACTCGATTAACCTAACTTTAAGCTCAAAACCCTACTACAACTTAGCCACTGAGTTGCGGATTCTCCGAACTACGCCAAGTTCGTAACCTAGTTAAAACTAGAGTTTGACTAAAAAATATAAATACAAAACCCTAATACTTATTTGGCCCAAATAAATAAATTATAAATGAAACATATGCGGCCCAATTAGACAGTGATAAACGAAATTCCCTTTTATTTGCTTCCAGCTCAATTATGCTGCCTTGTTTCTTTTGCAATCTGGAATTAGGGCTTCATTCAAAATTGAAGACACTGATTTAATTGATCGATTTGCGGTGATGATTTTACTTTGATTTTCTTCGTCAATCGATTCCCTGGCTTAGAATGCGCACGGTTGCTTCAATTTAGTCGACCACTTCTTAGGTTATGGCTTTGGTATGTTTTAAATTTGTTGTTTTAATTAACTTGATTATGCTTGACTTGATTCGAGTTTTGGATTTTATTTGTTATTTGTTCTAAGTGTTCTCTCTGAATTTTTGTCTTAAACTCAGATGATTATTTGTCGATGATGAATTGGGCATTTATGGGGATTAAAACCCTATAATCTCGTTCGTATATTTTGATTTGAATTTTTCAAATACTTTGCTCGGCCATTCGATTCTTGCTTGAACGATGTGATGATTTTTGACTTGTTTATTTCTGACTATCGGTTGAATATGTTTCCGATCTTTGTTGGTACGACTTGTTCATCCTTTGAATGTATTTCTGATATATTAAAATATGTTTAAATAAATTCGAATTTGTTAATTCTTTACTGCCAACAACTTGTTCAACTACGACCTTTTCTACTCCTTGACTTTGTTTGAACTGCTACTGATAGTTACGATTTTTTGAACACTGCTGCTTCACTGTTTTTGCTATAGTTGGTCTGAGTTCTTGTCATTTCATTGATCTGAACTGATATATGTGTATGTATATATATGCATATATGCATACATGTGTGTATGTGACTGCTGCATACTCATGTTGCCTTTGATTGTGTGTTGTCATGCTCAACTGTTTGCTTTCTGATTTTGTATTCTCCGTTGCGTATGTATATAAATGTATGTGCTCTTGTATCCCTGACGATATGCATTGATGCCTCCTCTGTTGCATATGTATATACATGTCTGAAGCTTGTTGTTGTTTTGCACATACACATCCACACTGGTCTGTACAATGACCATTGTTGTGTTCATGCCTGAATGTATACTTTCATGCTCTTACTTGACTGTTTTAACTGTGTTGCTCCTGACCACTGCTGTGTTGTGCATTTTCTGTTTTGTTTTGATTTGAAGTCTGGTTCATTTGAACTCCTGTGCACTGTTGTGTTCTGGTCTGGGTTCTGAACTGCTGTTTTCATTCATGTATACATATCCTTGTACCATTTCAAGTCTGGTTGCATTTGACCTGTTGTCTGCATTTGCTTGGACATTTTGTAAATTTTCATGTTCAAGTTACAATTGAACTTGATTTTGAAGTCTGGTCTTATTTCACTTGCTTGTTTTCATGTTGCATGCTAGACTTGTTGTGTCAAAACTGAAATGTGTGCATTCAATTTGACCTTGTTTGTGTGGTTCTGTAACGCCCCACTCTGAGACCCACTGTAACAAAGAGTATTACGGGAGTAATACTGTCTGTTAAAGCGGAGAATAGAGTATAGTGGAAGCGACCATTTGTAATCAAGCTATAACTATCTACTGAATACGTCGAAAGGGTGATATCTATTTTTTTTTCAAGTGGTTCGACATATTCAATAAATACTTATAACGAAATTACAAATGGCTAAAGATCTATCAGAATAAGCATAGTAATAAAATGATAAAACATCACAGAACAGAATCACATAACAAATATAAAATCCCAGAACAATACATCGTTAATACAGATCCAAATATCATAAGTGGGTACAAAGCCACTGCTCACACATGTGAGTCAAAAATATGTACATATCAAAGTCTGAATAATAACATAAGACGGACACTAAGATAAGCTATCTCAAAAGCATAGCAGATAAGTCCAAAGCGGAAGCACAGAGCAGCTAAGTCCAGAGACCTAACCTGAAACAACTCGGTCTGACCCGAGCGAAAACACTCGGGTCAGGCTAGCGAAACAATCAGTAATAACTGAGATATATGATAATGTGGTACATAAATAAAACAGTACTTATCCAAAGAGAAGTATATTATGAACCACATGAATATAATGACGATCCCTAATCATCAATAAACAATAAAAATCTCCAAAGAGAAATCAACACCAAAGTGTAGAATAAATAAAATCGCCTCATATCATCGGCGCAGCCAAAGCTATCAAAAGATGCCCATAGGCAATAATCCCAAGAGTGACCAGAGTCTGTAATCAATGCCCAAGCAAAGATCGATGCTCCAAAGAGCAATGGGGATATATTGAAAAGTCAATGAAATCCAACACTGAAAAGCAGTGTCCAAAGACACTGTGAATCCACAAGGCAATCGCACTTACATCGTATCGTTCCATAGAACCAACACCGAATGGCGGTACTCGAATGGATATAAAAATCATCAAATAATACCAATATTGCACGTGCACCGACTAGAGTCGTTGTTGCCAAGTACTGTAGAGTTGTGATCGATCACTCGCACAGATGCAGAACGCGCGAGACGGCAAGATCCTTCCCAGAAGGATAAAGGCCCAGAGGCGCATGCCGAAAAATAAACTGCTCCATAGAGCAGGTGTCCAGAGACGGTTGCCCAGAGGCGTGGTGACCCAGAGGTCCAGTACTGGCCGCCCAAAGGCTAATGTGTCACCAACTTCTTGGAGAGGAACCCGTAAAGTGTTAACAATGAGTCCCATACCCCACGTTCGCACTAAACGGTTTACTAACCAATAGCAAGCTCACACTCCAAACAATAAAAAGTCCACCTCGTATCATCGGTAAACTAGACCCAAAGGTCAAAACGATCAATCGAATAGGTCGGGGATTAACCGGAAAGAAAATACACACGGTTCCATAGGCCGGAGATTTCCTAACCGTTTAAGCACCTTTCCACTTTGCTCGACGTGCTAAAAAGTGAGTGTGAGATTTTTATTATAGAAAATAATGGTGCGAAACGGATTTATAATTGATTTTGAAATCACTTTAAAACGGCTTTTGAAAACTCTCCTATTATGGAGTAATTAATTTAATAATTAAAAATAATATTATATAATAATTTCGAAAGCCATTTAGGAGTGAAAAATCCTTTGAAAATAATTCATAAAACCCGTGTACGAAATATAGAGACAATCTCAAAGAAATCAATAAAACCAGAAAATCACTGAAAATATTAAGTGTTGGAAAATAGTCCAAAAATGACGCGAACCAAAGTTCGGAAAATTATTCGGACCAGCCAACTGAATCCGAATGGCATGAAAATTGGTAGACATATAGTCCAACATCCCTGCTCCAAACTGCAAAAAGAATCGGGAAATTCCAACTTAAAACGAAGAAACGGCGTCGTCTCAAAGTCGGACAAAAATCATAAAACTTTACTGTGTCAAAACAGTGTAAAGGTCCCACTTCGACGACATGGTCGAAGGGCCACATGAACTCAGATCTTGATGAAAATTTGCAGGAGCATAGTAAAGTACTCCTACTTTGATATGCAACAAGAATCATTCGGTTTTGACTTGAAACGAAGAAACGACAATGTTTCAAAGTTGGTCCGACGATAACTGAAAATGATCACTATTGTAAAACAGTTTCTGGGTGCTACTTCGGCAATAGAAACGAAGTATCTAATGCACCCAGATCTAAACCAAACTTTGCATGGTTAAAGATCTCGATCTCATCTTTTTAACGAGACCAAAAACGATGAAATCCGACAAAGGACGAGCCCGGGATGGCGTCGCAAAGTCGGGGTTCTACGCTGAAAACAACGGGAGAAAAGAGACTAAGGCCTGTAGCTATGCACTAACTGGCCAGAGATTAAAAACCACAATTTTGACATAGTAAACTTCAAATTCTGGAAAAATGAATAAAATGAAAGTTGTAGCTTAATTTCTAAGCTTTCCGGAATGACCAAGATCGTCAAATTCCGACGAGAGATGAAAATTCTATGACTAAAACAATTCTCAGATCTAAATTTTATATCACTGTCGTTGTGCTCTCGGGACAGTGGTAAGAATGCATAGTTTTGACCAAATTAACTTCGAAATTTCATGAAACTCAAAACATGAAAGTTTTAGCACTAAATCTAAGATTTCCAGAACATCCAAAATTATTAGATTTGGATAAGAATCGAGTAACTTATGGCCAAATCAATTTCAGGTTTTTATTTTATCAACCCTGTAGTTTGTTGTCAGATCAGCGACAAACAAGCATGATTTCGACCATTCAAACCTCAAAATTAGGCAAAGCACAAAACATAAAAGTTATAGGGTACAGAATAAGCTTTCCAGAACTTCAAGAAAATCTTAATGCCGATTTAAGATGAATAAGATATGCCTAATTTACTAACAGCAATAAACTAATTATAATTTCAGCTAGCATATATTACTTCTTTTCCAAGCAATGAAAAGAAGATCAAAGAGTTTCAAAATCTAAATGCACAAAAAAAAAGAGGATTACAAAATAATTTCAGAAATTAAGAGATGCTTATACATAGATTAGGAGAGGGTTTACCTAGTATTCCTCTCAAGCAAAAGAACAAACACCTATATGGTACTAACCAAAGCTAAGAGATGATGATCAAGGAGCTAGAAAAATACCAAAACACATAAAACCAAGAGTTACAACATGATTTCCAGAAATTAAAGAGAGTTAGAAATGGATTACAAGAGGTTTTTTGCATTACCTTCCTTTACTTTAACTAGCTTAAGCCAATATAAGAGAGGATGGAGCTTTCCTAAGCATGGAGGTCATTTTTAGGTTTAGGGTTTTAGGAATTTGATTAGGGTTGGCATGAATGAGGGTTAGGATTTTGAGATGTTGGCTGAAACAAATGGGTAGAAGATGGTTTATAGGCTAATGGAAGTGGGTTAGTGGGCCTAATACCCATTAGGACTTGGAATATGTTCTATATCTCAAGTTAGCTAATTTCTCTAAATACAAACTACACATTATTTACCCATAAAATTTTAAAATATGTTACCAAAATAATTTAGCTATAGTTATAAAATTTTACATCACAATATTTGCCAACTTACAATTTAACCCCTAATTATTCCAAAACACATTTTAGTCAAAATTGCCCAAAATCACCGTTTTGCAATTTAATTGTAAATTAAACTCCCAATTCAAATATTGCACTATTTTACCAATATAAAATTTTGCAATATTATAAATTTCCATTTACCCTAATTAATTTCCATTAAATTCTCCATTTTACCCTTAGGCCCAAAATATTAATTTATTCAAAATAACTAACTTTTGAACAAATTAGTCACATAAAAAAAATCATTAATAGCTCCAATTAAATTAAAATCCCAATTTTAATTTATTATTTGGTAACCGCAATCACGGGTTGTTACAGGTTCCTGCAATTTGCATATGGGACGGGCCACTGCTATGTTGAGTTATTTGCATGTTTGTACATATGGTTGAGCTACTGTCATGTTGGTTGTTTTTGCATTTGCACTTGAGTTAAATCCAGTCTAGGCTTGGGTTTGACCTTGTGCTCATCTCTCCCTGCAATTTTAACAAGCAAATGTATATTGGTATGTACGACCTTGTGGCATGTACAGTGATACAATGTGTATATCACAAGTTGTTCGTGTAAGATGAATTAAAAAAATGATAACGAACAACCCAAATAACCGAGGCAAATAATATTTTCAAACACACACTTCATCGTGCACTATAAAATATTTCTTTTTCAATTTTACTACGTCTGTGTTTATTTTGCAGATAGTTCAGATGTTGGATACAGGCTGAAACAAGTTTGAAGATCAAATACGAGTGATGAGTGAATATGCAGTGAGGTGAAATATATATGAAAAATTATATAGTGAAAATTGTGTTGTAATCGAAGTTGTATTGTAATTGAAAATGTACAAATGTAGTGAGAGCTCAAATTTGTACTATTTGAATTTGTAATAAAATATTTGTTTGAATAAAATATTTGTTTAAATTAGAATTCTGTGTTATTTATTTTATTCAACAAATATTTATTTAATTATGTGGAAAAATAAAATAGTACAATAACAAATACATTTAAACAAATACATACATATATATATATATATATATGTTTATTATCATGAAACAAAAATCATAGGCTATTGTATTCTACGTTTAGTATATTATATATGGAAAAATGAGAAAAAGAAAATCTCCCAAAATATAAACTTATTGTTGGACGGACACAAATCAACTTTCAAAATTACAATAAAACTTCTAATCACCAACGAACTACAGGTATGACATGCATAGTTCAAAATTACAATAAAACTCCTTATTCTGTTCAAAATGACCCATCAACAAGACATGCTAATCTAATGCAACTTGACTGTACACATGAATATACAACTACACGCTCACCACAAGTGACATCAGAAGCTTAACATGAAACAAATGCGTGCACACATATCAATAACCAGGTCAAACTATTCGAAGTACAACAACTCAAAACAAGATCAAGGGAGCACGTGCTTGCTACAACTATGAACAGAGTAAGGAACCACATGAGACCAGATCAAGACCAGAGTGAAACTTGCGCATATACATAAACTACCCAAACATATATCAGTGTTATCAAACGGATCAGAAAAGAAAAACAATTTGGATAGCTTTAGGCTAGTGGATAAAAGTCATATGCAATGTTTCACACAATACTCGATTGACATTAAAAAAACGCATAACTCTGTAAAAGAATTTTGCTAAGTGAGACATGCTATTGCAATGTATCTTTCTTCAACATTACGCAAGAAACATGAACATTGAATTCCTAGCCTAGAGTTATACTATGCTCTATTTATCAGATTCATAAACCACTATGTTAAATTATAAGATGTTATTCCCACCTAATAAATAACTTATAAGATGCTATTTTGAAATGACAAGTGGTATTTAAAGCAATGGAAACTGTTTAGCTTGTTTTGTTAGCAGAAGCAGACAATTGTAAAAAGGTTCATCACTATGTTAAATTACCAAAGCATAATAATAATATATACCTGCTCCCGCATCTAAAGATATCGAATTGATATCTTTGGATGGCACACAAAATCACCAATTCCAACTTTACCAAAGGTCATAGCAAGAGGATGATTTCGTTTGGTTGTGTTCTCATCTGCTAGTAGTATACTGTCCACAACCAACTTCTCATGTGTTGAAGGTACAGGTTTCCCATGTATAATGGATGCTGTCGAATCTCTGCATACAGAACCTATTCCAATGACCTATAGATCAAAGTTCACAATTTCACATTTTTGATTTTCCGAACCAGATGAACTCAATGGATTATTAACATCGTTGTTCGGCATTCTTCCAACACTTTCCTGACGTGTCTCACTTCCTCCTTCATTGGAAGGAATGTTTGGTATGTGTTTTCCTTTATCCACGTATCCCTTGAACAAGTCGACCAATGACTTCAGTGTACTCTCCATATTGTTCATCCTAACTTTCAAGTCTTCTGAGCCTCCTTTGGTCTTTTTGAGTTGTTTACATGCAATATTAGAAGACTTAACTTGTGCTCTTGATATCTTGGTTCCAATACTGCGAGTCCGGCCTCTTTTATCCTTTCCAAACACATGTGACAAGATGTCTTCATCCAATGGCAAATCTTCTTTATCTCTATCATTGATTGTTTCCTTCTCTTTTGCAATTTTACCCTAAAATATGATAATACTTGAGATATTATTATTAATTGATAGGTTACTGATCTAAAACAATAGAATGATAAAACATGTAAACATATATGTCAAAATAATAAATCATTATTAATTGATCATCTAAAACAATAGATTGTTTAACTTACGAAGTAGGAAGAAGTCGAATTTGATATGGTTTCATCCTTTTTCGTGTGTGTTTTCTCCCATACTTGACGATGTGTGATTTCTTTTTTTGGATTTGCACTGGCCTGGAACCAAAAAGGAAATACCCATCAGTGAAACCTTCAGCTTACATTCTCGGTTAAAACTTGAACAGAGAATTGCAGAAAGTAATCTCACTGCCTTGCAAAGTAATTAATGCAAGTTTGTTTCCATCCGAACCCCATTAGTAACAGGCCAGGGCCAAGCAATAAGCATTATACGAATAAACAATACAAGAATTAACATAAATACAGAACAAAGAAAGACTAGAAGAAACCGGTCAAATAAATAATACAAGTAGTATAAAAAAGAAATGGGCAATCTTATGCATTATTACATATGAACTCATATATACAGTTGTACGAAATATGAGTTGCAAACCAAAGAAATATATAGATGCACGAGATTCAAACCTTATGTGTTGCACGAAATATATAGTTGCGACAAATGAAAAAACATAAAAGGTCTGCAGTTTCATAGTTACACAAAATAGAATTCCTAATTCTATGAACTAAAGCGTTATATGTTGAAATGTCAGTAAAATCATAAACTGATTAGATTCAAATCAAATTGGAGCAGAAAATTATTAGTTTAAGTTAGGCCCACACTTAACGCATCAACTATTCTTTTGAGCTGATAATAATTCACTTTCAAATTAAAGAATATTCCTTAAACATGCACTCAATAATACTTCTCTTTCAATTAGAGGTTGTTCCCTAACCAAATTAGAGAATTAGAGCAGAGCTTGTGATTACTAAATTATAGAATCTAGCCAAATCCTCTTAAATAATTTAGTTTAATTCGCTTCATTTTAAATGCAGAGGCTATTTGCAGATGCTATTAGCTTTTTGCACTCACAAATATGCACATATTGCTACACATACAAGCACATACTGAAATACAACAACCTCACGTATATTCGACCACACATATGCACTCGTACACGTACGCCGGCGCGCACACATAAAAACACAGCACCGACACTTAAAAAAATTATTTTGTACTCATGTATTTCATTTGAAAATATAATGAGTCTGATGAACTAAACAATCAAAAAAGAAAGCGAATGAGTTCATATGTGGTAAAATTGTTATTAAGATACTTTTAGTGAAAGTTATTTATCTTAGTTTGTTGTAACTATAAAAGCTGTTTTTATTTATTGTATTCATTTATTTGCATTACCTGTGTTTGCATCTTACAGATATGTGATGAATACAATATTGTGTTTTATGATGTTTCTCACAAGAATAATATGAACATATATATTTTGGTATGAAGTAAATCAAATAGTTTGAGAGTCTATGCTTTTTTGAGATATCGTTGCAACTAGTGGGGTATTTATATACGAAGGTTAAATATGCATATACCTTGCTTTTACTACGTTGTGGCCACTTCCCAATGAGCAAAAATTTCTTATACATAAAAGTAAAAATGAATTTCTTTGTAAAATGTTGTAAGCTTTCAGTGGTTGGGCATATCTAAACACATAGGATGGTCTACAGATGGTTTCGGCTCCTTTCCAATCCATGTGTTTCTACTGTTGTCAAAAAGTTGTTCCCTATCCATGTGTTTCTAATAAGATATTCAGATTTTTTTCCACAATGTATCTAAATTATATGTTTTCAGACTATTACTACATAGATAGTTGTCTACCCATGAAAAGTATTCTAGAAGCTTGTAGCAGAATGTAGTCATGAGAAAGTTGTCTTTATGGTAGAAACTTGTACCAGAATATAGAGTATTGAATAAGCGTTTTCTCAATTAAACACAAAGACAGTCTTTTGTATATTTCAAGAGTGTTTGCTAACCTTTTTAGAAAATAGTTATTCAATAAAGATATAAGTTGACAAACAAATTAGAGCAATATTTAAGGGTAATTATTTTTAGAACCCCTTGAATTACACTTTTCCATGATTAATTTTTATCTTTAACCTGACTTTTTTTTTAATCTTTAGGACCATCTGACATTGTTCATATTTATTTTAGAATATCATGCATTATGTTTACCTCTATATTGTTTATTTAATAAAAAAGACAAAACAAACGTATCATTTTATGTTCTACTACAACATGACTTGTACGACCAGTGTGATGGTCATAGTTGTATAATGATCTGTTTTTTTGCCTAGATCTCTTCTTTCGCGTGCACCGGGTTTTGCTTCATTTTTCAAGAATCCATCACAATCTTCTAAATGTGAGCCATGCTTCTGATAATGCACGACTTGTACATGAAACATCTAAATGTGATAAAGCAGGTGCCTACTTTAAAGTCGGTAGTCGCATGCGAAATTGACAGCATATAAAAATAATAAAGCATACAAAGACCCACCTATTTGTACATACACGAATGCCTACATACACCCCAGCACTTTCTTCTTCAAAACACACAACATCACCTACAAACAATCCCTCCCATGCACTCACATAAAACACATTCAACAATTTATATTAACTCATGCAAACATACACACTGGTACATAACACCACACACAAAGATGCACATTTTTTTAAAATCATTCGGTTCTTTTAAATCATACTCCTAGATTGTATCAAATCATTTTAATATTACCAGGAATATCAAACTAAGTTGAAGTAGTGAATTAGCTAAAGAAAACATTATAAGCAATTAGTTATTTCTTACTAGTTGTTCCTTTCTATTTTTCTTATACACATTCCTTCATACACTTTTATGGCAGTTAGCAGCAGTTCACACCATTACCTATAAGCATATAACACAGTAAATTAACAGCAGTTCTACGGTGATTTCAAACAGGATAGGGGCAGCTCAATCATATAAGACTTGCAAGTTGTAGCTACAAATGAGAACTCAGATTACTAAACTGAACCAAATTGAAGAATCAAAATCAAACTGCAATCTAACAAGACTTAAATTTAATTCAAAAACTATTATATACCGAACCATTCATAAGGAATAAAAATTAAAATATAACCATCTATAAGGAATAAAAGTCAAAATATTATATACCAAACCAGGAAGACTATTATATTCGAAAACTATCATATACCGAACCATTCATTTGAAAATACCAAACCAAATTGATGATTTAAACATAACGAACCATTCATAGGAATAAAAATAAAAATCGATTCATATTAAATACCTTAGAACGGATTGATTGCAAATTTTGATATACTGAGATCACCCGTTTCTTTTTGAACTACGTCGATATCAGATATTAAACTTTGGCGATCTGGAATATGAAATTAGACAAGAGAATGGGGGATTAGGGCAAACAGTATTCTTCGATAGATGAGCGTATTATTTTGGAAATGGAGGGGGGTTACGCAAGTGGTCACCGAAATAAAAAAAATACGAAAACTTCACAACGGCTTTGAGTCGTTGCAAAAGTAAAACGGCCTATAGCCGTTCTTAATGATTTTACAACGGCTCAAAACCGTTGCTATTTAGCAATGGCTCAGAACCGTTGCGATTCTTCCACATGGGGGAGCTATGAAACTACTAATATGGTGTAGTGTCTGATTAGAAAAAAAACTCTTTAACACTAATTATATCTTATGGATTTTTATCTATTATGTCTTGTAATATTTTACCTTCTTTCCTTAATTTTTCTATACACATCTTATTTTGACTTTTGTCTTTATTCCAAGTTTTAAGATTAAGTTTAATATTCTTAAGCATCTTACTAAACTGGTATTGGTGTGTACCTTCACAAGAAAAATTAAAGCATTCATGCATTATTTCTTTTTATTCACTATCAAGAGACCAACCATTTTTATATCTAAAAGGAAATTTTCATTTAGTTAAACTATTTACATCTAGTCTAACCAGTAAAAGGGTATGGTCACTTGTATTCTGTTCTAAACTATTACATAAAAAGTTAGAGAATACTGTTGAAAATTCTTTATTTAGTAAAACTCTATCTAATTTACAATGGATATTCTTTTCAATACCAGATCTCCAAGTATATTTATTACCATTTATTAAAGGCTCAATTAACCCAGTTTCTATTAAAAAATTATTGATTCTGTCTAGCTTAGAAAATGGTATATTATTTCCCCCAAACTTTTCATTTGAATGCATCACTGTATTAAAATCCCCTATTATAAGCCATGGAATTTTATAAGTATGATTCAACTTTTAAGCTTACACCATAAACTATTTCTTTCAGTTTCAAAGTTACTACCATATACACTAGTTATTTGAATATTTGCTCCCCCAATATTCTTAAAATTACAGTCTACAAACTGTAAGTCTTTATTGATATCATTTATAGTCCAAATATTTGAATCCCAAAGCACTAAAATTCTACCTTTACCACCACAATCATTATATTTAACTGTTTTCCAGTTACTTGATAATCTCCTACAAAATTTTCCAATATTCTCATCATTCACTTTATTTCTATTAAAGCTATGATTGATGGTTTATAAATACTTAACATATTCATTATATTAGTTTGTTTGCCTGGGGAATTCATTCCCTTAACATTCCATGCAAGAGTCGACATATAGTAAAAATATTAAAAGGAGTTTCTGGTTTTCATACCTGACACTGATGCACTTTTGCTTCTTTTTTTACCCATTGTCCCTTTTGCTTTAATCTTTGTGGTCATTTAATCCCATCCTTCATTTTCTGTTATATATTTCTGCTTAAATTTTGCTTTCCCCTTTCTCGTTCCTTTAATCCCCTTTTATTGATATGCAGCTCTAAGATATCAATATTTTCATATGTGTGAGGCAGTACCGAGTCAATGCAGTCCCTAACCTCAGTATTTGCAGCATTTTCTAATCGAGGGATTACATCCATGGCTACAGGACTATTTTATTATTTAAAAGAGTATCTTCATTTATACTGGTATCATCGTTGTTTGTAACTAAATGGGAATCTGAAACATGGGGGATTTCCGATTCTACAACCTCTTTATTTTTCCGATCCCCCACTATATGGTAGTTAATTATTATCCCTGTTGCTTGATTCTTTCGACCATTTTCTAAAGGTGAACCTTCCACAGCCATGAACTGATCTTCTTGATCAGAGAGCTGCTCTTGAATGTTTTCTTGATCTATGATGATACCTTCTTGGTTGATCAGAGAGGTTGATTCATATATTATTTCAACATTATAACTTTGCTTTTGTGAGACTAGTTTCTTTGAACCCATTTCTTGATTTCTTGAAGTAATATTCTGACTTTGTTGATTCCCTGATTTTGGTACCCATGCTTTTTTTTGTTACATTACTCTTTAGTGTGTCCGAAGCATTTGCAAACAATACACTTTGGGGAAACCATTCATATATGACTTCTTGGGTGATGCTTTCCCCATTATGCAAAGTTAAGTAAATTTCTTCAGCAAAATCATCTTCCGCAACCACTTCTACCAGAAGACGAGCATAATTCAATCTTGTTTTCAATGCAGTGGCTGCATCCATTTTAATGGGTTTACCAATTAAACTAGCCATAACGTTGAACGCCTTTCTGTCCCATAGCTGCAAATTGACACATGGCAGTCTGATCCATATTGGCATTGTTGTTAATAGATCTTTATCCAACTTTAACTTGTCAGACCATTTTCTCATTATGATGAGTTTGCCATCATAAAAATATGGACCATTTTTTAACACAGATTCACGGTCTTTTGCTTCTTTAAATTTAATCAAGAAGAAACCATTCTATCTTAAATACATTTCAAAATCGCCTATTGGCTTCCAAACTCTCTGTATATATGATTTAAAATACAAGAAGTATGGTTTGGTACCTACCACATACACAAGAACAGAATTACTCCACCACTTGTCAGTCCTCTTATTGACTGCCTCTTTAATCGGACCATACTTTTTGTTATTAATCTTAATAGGCCCAATGTATTCAAGATTGCAATCTTCTTCTTTTGGTTCCTCCGCAACAATATCTGCCTAAGATTTGGGGCCTTGAACCCTATTCAGTGAGATGGCAGTCGATTTCTTACTTTGTCTGATCCCTAATCTGCTCTTATTCAAAGGTAGGAAAGAAGGTTGCGAGCTTTCTTTTCCCAACACATTGCCTTTTGCTTGAATCGGCAGCAACTCCTGATTTTTCTTGGCCTCTCTTTTTTTGTTGGTTCTGTTCTGAACCAATTGGAACCCATCATTATCTATGACGGCACTCGTCGATGGCTTTCTGATGTGAGATGATTGAATAGAATCAGGTGGTCTAACAAGTTTGGATGAATCAGAAATTTTAGAATGACTTGAAAGAGGGATTTGGTGTTCCTTCATGGCTAAAAGGAAACCCTATTTTTTCAATGAACAGTCTACACTGCAAATATTTATTTTTCAAATATTTGTTGTCTATACTGATTACAATTAGACCGTCGTGTAGAAGCCGGATCCCGTCCGACGTGTCTCGGTTATATATGGATCGGCTTTTATCAGGTCTAAAGTATATATTTTGATACTTAGACCCGATTCGACCAGAGGTTTGGATTGGGTCGGTTTGGCTCTGCTTGGATAATTACACTTACAACATTCATATTTTTATGTTTTTCAATCTGATCTTTCCGGTCGGACCGACCCGAGATTCTGATAAGTTCGGATAGGGTTTGATCGGGTCTAAGTGATGTTTTCATTACCTAGATCAGACCTAAGTGCATCGGGTTTGGTTCTTCTTGGGTTGGTTCAAGTCGGTTTTGTGGATCTCGGTTTTAATTGTCAATCCTTGCTCTGCAATTTGCAAAAATTTATTTTACAAAAAATTGCACTTAGAATTAGAAATATTTGCATTATACACTGTATAATTTCGATGCAAATAATGACAGGGATATTTCGTAAAACTAGTTTTTGTGAAAGGTTTTATGGATATTAAGTTTTAAAATAAGTGTTGGATCATAATTTCGACCTGAATAAATCTTTCCGGTCGGACCGACCTGAGGTTCGGATAGGGTTTGATCGGGTCTAAGCGGTATTTTCATCACCCACACTAGACCTAAGCGCATCGAATTCAGGTCGGGTTCAATTCTTCTTGAGCTGATTTAAGTCGTTTTTGTGGATCTCGGTTCTAATCGTCAATCCTTGCTCTGTAAACTACAAAAATTTATTTTACAAAAAATTGCACTTAGAATTGGAAATATTTGCAGTATACACTACATAATTTCGCTGCAAATAATCACAAGAATATTTCGTTAAACTAGTTTTGTGAAAGGTTTTCTAGATATTAAGTTTCAAAATAAGTGTTAGATCAAAATTTCCACTTGAATGAAATCTAAAAACGAGATGAAAGAAACTCACCAGATACGATGTTAGTGGGGTTCATATAAGCTGATTCTTATCAGTATCTCCGATCAATCTCTCGGAATCAGTGGATGCCACATTAGGACGGACTCCATTTGTTTTATTTCACAGCCGGTGAGAAAATCAGGGTTTTCACCCAAACCAGTATAACACTAAGATTCATAGTTTACAAGTACAAAAATATTCGAAAACTTCCAACACTATTGACAATTGGAACTTCCATATAAATGACTATAACAGTGGCTGACCATGATGTGGCGTACTAATAACATTCAAATAGTTCATGAAAAAGAATAATAAATTATGCTGATTAAAGTAAGAATCTACTTGGATGTGCTCTCTAAAGTAACAACTGTACTAATGTTTATAATAATATTTAGACTCAAGAGTTTGTTTCAAAAAGCCACTCATCTATAAACAATATCCATGCATGCATTGGTCAACTTTCATGTATTAATTACCTAACTTCTACCATTAGTCTGCTGATACAATTACATACAGTGTATTTAACAGTTTGAATTTGCCTTTTCATTAACGTATCTACACTAATTATGCCAACACTCAAAGACTTTTCAACTTTGAACAATGTTAGTCAGATTATATATGTGTACACGTGGAAAAATGGACTTCACACACAAAATATATAAAAGAACTAAATAAACCCTATTAATACCTCTTAGAAACCTAACTTTAACGCATTTCCTTGTACTGACTAAAAGCTCGCCAATTCTAGGTGTAATTCCACCATCTCTCCCTTATATATACACTTGAAGATCTATCTGTTCCTTATCACCACATATTAGTTCAACTCTAAGTTTCTATTTTACTACAATAATTATACATAATATATTCTTCCTTCATCCAACATATCATTTCAATCAATACTTTGATAATACAAAAAATGCTGTCGCACAAGGTGATCTTCATCTTAGCATTATGCATGCTCATAATCTTTACAAGCTCGACCACTTCTGAATACACAGATGAACTGTATTCATCACGTAAAGATATGAACCATGTTCTTGATCAGTACAACCCTAGATCTCCAATGACCTGCAATAAGTTTCCAAGAATTTGTCAAGCTAAAGGAAGCCCTGGACCCGATTGTTGTAAGAAGCAATGTGTGGATGTGATGATCGATAGTCTCAATTGCGGACAATGCGGGAGACGGTGCAGGTATGGTCAGGCCTGTTGTGGAGGCGAATGCTTAAATATAAGGTATGATCCCAAGAACTGTGGGGGTTGCAAGAATAGGTGCAAGAAGGGTAACTTTTGCAAATATGGGATGTGCAGCTACGCCTAAAAGAGTTGCTTATAAAATTAATTTCATTGTCCACGTAAGAAACTATATCTCATTGTGCAAATTATTATATTATTGATTTGTTTAATTTACATCATAATTATTTTGTTCAATGAAGCAAAAAAGGAGTGTATATTTGTTGTCATTTCAATTGTGTGAAATAAAGAGAATTTTTTCTTGTAGTGCTGCAATTTTCAACCTACAGTCTCGGTATGCGTGGTATTCAAGTAGTTTAAATCTAGCACATAAATTGTCCAAATTATTGATTTTAAAATTTTTGGGTTTTAAAGAAATGAATTTAATTTTCAGTTCAAATCATAGATAAAAAATTAATCATAAATTAAACATTTTAAACCTGACAGTTTGCAACATTAAAATCTGAAATCTTGTAATCCAGATCAACAAAAATATAATACATTCAATAAAATGATCTTGATAATTTGAATGGCGTTCAAGTCAAATTTGTGTATCTTGATTTTTCATAAGATTTAGCTGAGTAAGGATATTTTGAATTCAAGAGCAAAGTTAATGAGGGCATATTTTAAAATATAATATAGTGTTAAAACAGGTGTTTTAAAGATCCGACCCAACTTCAATTCGACCACGATTAACATCCGACTTTGAAGCACTACAGTTTTGAAAATAAAATAATTTTGCGAGAGCGTGAATCAACGGTCTAACCTCAAAACTTTTATAAAAAAATCTCTAAATCAGCATGTTCGAACCACACGGTTCTTTAAACTTGAGAAAAAACTACCGTTTTATTCTTCACGATTTCATATAGTCAATTTAAAAAAAATCATTATTTTAACTACTCAATTATTGAATTACCTTATCAATTGTTAAATGATATGACATTATTAGAATACATTTTGTAAACCTCTGTTGAATTGAACCTCTTTTATATTAAAAAAATTAGAAATTTACACTTTTGCACTAAAAAAATTGCTATAGAATTTTTTAATTAATATTTATTATTAAATGTTCAAAAATTATTATTTTCAAAAGTCAATATATTGCTTATAAGTAGTATATCACACTTATAAGTAATATATCTGAAGAAGCATGGAATGGTAAAAAGCCATGTATATCTCACTTAAAAGTATTTAGAAACATCGCATATGCCCATGTGCTAGATCAAAGACGCTCATTACAAGAGAAACCGGCTATTCCAACGGCTCCAAGCCGTTGGCGGCCGTTGGGAGCCGTTGGAAAAGCCGTTAGAATAGCGTTCACGCTTTCCAAAGGCTTCCAACGGAAGCAACATGGCTATTCCAACGGCTACCAACGGCATTTAGCCGATGGACGCCGTTGGAAACCGTTGGAATAAAATGACCAATTAGCCGTTGGTAGCCGTTGCTAATCTGGGTGAATTTTTTTTTATAACAGCAAGTCATTCGCCTTCCAGCCACAAACAATCAATATATATCAATTTCCATTCCATTTCCACTCCATTTCACATATATATCACATATTCAACACATTATACCACAAACAATATAAACAACCAAAAATCAACATCAAATATTACATTTTCAAACCAAACTCCAAGTCAATATGTACATAAACAACAAAACGATCACCAACACCAACTCCATATTCAAGTCAATATATACAATGCAAACACTTAAACCTTACCACCTCAAAGTCAATACATACACAATAACTGTGGCGCCCCACCGCTATGCTCATAATAACAAAGAGTATTAAAAGAAATACTGTCTATTATTACGAAGAATAAGGCTGGATAGGAGCGACCATCCGTAGTTGG
The DNA here is from genome assembly GCA_030737815.1 of Allium fistulosum. Lineage (NCBI taxonomy): Eukaryota > Viridiplantae > Streptophyta > Magnoliopsida > Asparagales > Amaryllidaceae > Allium > Allium fistulosum. Next base: position 1,297,104,446 of record CM060904.1, on the reverse strand, counting down.
CCTTACACTAGTATTGGTTATTTCGATAGGAGTGATATATATTTTTATTTTTCATCTCTTATTTATTTACTCCCATCGACATACCCAATTCCAGTATAAAACAAGCTACGATGGTTCATAATAGTTTAGGACAATATATATAAAAACAACACAGATACACAAAGAATGTGGAACACAGATAAAAACAAAAGTCTCATATATATATATATATATATATATAACTGATGTCAGTTACAACATAGTTGACACAATACATATGATACAACTACAACTGTCGACTCTGGAATTTATATATACACGTACATTATCAACTAATATACATGAATACATATCATCCTATACAACGACACGACTACTACAAAATGACAAAGACAACTTCAGAAGGTGTGAAAAGTCTTCATAACCCGAACAGCAACTCAAAAAAGGAAATCTACAACCTGAAATAACTCGGGTCTGACCCGAGTATTAAATTCAAAAGAAAATAATACACGGGTCAGTCTAATTCAAACTCAGTTATTAATACACAGAAGCAATGATAATCAATATCAAATAGACGACAGTCACAGAAATCTCGTATATCCAACTTCTCGATAAGAGAATCGGATATCGGCAGATATAACACTAAACAGTGTTAGACAACACATCAGCAGATTTAAATCATCAACCAAGATATGTGAAAAGAATCTCAATAAAGATAATCTTAAAACATCAGAATTGCCTTGCGGCAATTAACAACAACAAAATAGTCAATATAAAACATCAACTCTCGTAGGGCTGCAGTATACGCACGCGTATACTGCCTCGCCACTACAACTTGAAATACACCAAAAGATCAACGAACCAAAATCAAACAAAGATTCAAATCTCAATGTCACTGCCTCAATTGTCAAAGCAAGCAGACACGGACAATGTGCACACATGTACACATTGAAATTTCACAAATGATCACAAGGTCAAACCCAAAAATCAGGTTCAACTCAAATGATATCCAAATAAAATTACAACGCAAGCTCAAGGTCAAACCCGAAATAATGGATTCAACTCAAGTGAATTCGATAACAAATCGAATGCATTAATACAATGCAAATCCACAAAGAAACCAAAAACCAGAACATCAAAATACAAGTCTCAATATCAATGCTACTGCTTCTGCAGTCAAAATATCAAATAAACATGAATCAAGGCAGTGAACTGAAGGCAATGCAAAATATCAACACTACAGGTAATAAGTAAAACATGTCATGTATGAAGTTGAGTGAAACTGCAACAAATATGCACAGGTACAAGAGTCATATGCAAATGGCATTAGATCAGAGCAATATGCAATGAAGGCTTCAAGAAATACAACACTGCTTCACAAAGTACAAGTGAAATAGTGATGGAACTATAGTCAGACCAAATGATCAGGTGAACCCATAATGAAGACAACCTATACTTAAAGAAGTCAACTTAATTGATATACCCAAGTCCATCATATAACAACAATGCAGTACACACAAATGTACTCCAGGCAACAAGTTCAGATACTAAAGTGAAGCACCCGACTTCAAGCCAAGCAGTAGATAGGAAAATAAATACAGAGCAATTGCTCCAATGAAACTGCAGATGCATCATACTCAGGTACAACGACAACATGATGCAATGCAACAGCATACCAAATGACCCAACTGCCCAGGCCTAACGATGAATGTATGTATGCACATATATGAAGGCCAATAACAAACGAAGACTCAATTATATATGCAGTAAAATGGATGCAACAAAATGATAGTGCAGTGCACTCAAAACAATTCCATGTGAACATGTGCATAGGGAACACAAAATGACACAAGTCGAAGCCACAAATGCAAAACAACTTAAAGATACAATGCAAAGATACATCATGAAACAATACAATGACAAGTTACCCAGTTTCAAATGAACCCACGAGTTAGACTCAACCATACATGCATACACACATACATCGTATATATATATATATGCACATATATGAAGAAACAGAAGACAAAAGCTTAACAAAACAACTCAAAGCAAACTTTTAACACGGTACCACAATTTCACAAACGACCAAAGACAATAGCAGTTTGGAACAAATTCAAAGCAACGTAAATGTTGTAGTCGAAACGAGTTCAAAAACACGGAACTGTGGTTTCAAATCAAGGCGATGCAACTCCCAAAATACCAACAAACATTCAAAGCCGTGGTGGTCGTGAGATAGTCAAGGCGAACAGAAACAACATCGTCAAACTCAAATCAAAAGTCATTTAAAGCCAGAAATTCATACAAGAATCAACTCGGTGAGAATCAGGCATAAGTTTGTACAACTACTAAAGTCAGAGAAACCATCTAAGTATTCAAACAAAATAGAATGGCCACGCAAAATCAAAACGAACTCAAACGTTCGCATACAAACGAAAACCCAAGAATCCAAAGCAGTGGAAATCACAAATCACAGATATAAGTTCTTGAATTAGATGTGAGTAATAGAAATTACTCACCTCATCGACGAAATTCGAAGTGGTGGCGTCTCGAAGTGTTCGGCGCCCTCGATTTCACGAAGCCCTTCATCCCTAAGCATCGATCGACGAAGCCCTAATTTGGAGATGATGAGGCCGCCATTTGTTTCCCTCGTTTGTTTTAATTAGGGTTATCCAAAATGATAAGGGGGATCGGTTTTCACGAGTGAACGAATTCAAGGAAAAAGGCATAGATAAACAACACGACATCAAGTATGGGCCACAATTTAAATTTTCACAGCCCACAATTTCTTCTAACCATTTTTAAAAGAATTTAAAACTGATAGAATCACTTGACAGTTTTTTTATAAACGAATTTCAACTCAAACTTTTATTAAAGAATTTTACAATCCTAAAAAGAATTTCAATCGATTCAAAATTGCAATTGCAATTAACAACCGGTTTAATCGTCATTTGATGATAAATAATTGTTGGAAAACTCCGGGTTGTTGCAATAACCATCAAACACAATCCTCACCACCTCAAAGTCAATATATACAATAACCAACCACAAAGACAATAATCATCATACCTCTCAAGCATCTTCATCACATCCGGAAGCACCAGACGACGAAGGGAAGGAACCATGCCTATGCGCGTACTCCGCTAAACGTTGATTCAGCTGCTCCATTTGTATAGCGCGATGACGGTCCTGCTCTTGCAGCTGCTCAACCATGGCTCTAAGCTCTTTTATTTCATCTTTGTCACATGCCTTTTGAGCTGCCCGAACCTGCAAATAGAATATGAGATGTTCACATTTGTATTATAATCATTTTCTTAAGCAATGTATATTTTAAAATATAGAAACGTAAATGACGTGATCTTAAGCAATGCATATACCACAAGGAAATGCATATTTTTAATACAATATATAGGTGTTAAAAGTATTCTTATATTATTTTTTTGTTCATCCATTTTCATCACACATCTTTGTATATTTTTCCTTTTTTACTTATCTAATATTTATAAATCACGTATATGTTAGATTTAACTCAGGTAAAAATCATCATATGTATAGTGTATCTATAGGTTAATTTATTAAATATAATATTGCAATGTTTGTAAGATTACCGATTGGTTTCCATAGCCATAGCGCCTATTCCGCTGCGTCGGATCCATAATAACGTTGAAAATATTATCTTGCTCCTCTACCATCAACTCATCGCGATCCGATTTTGAAAGCAGCTATGCCCATGCCTCTTGAAACTTTGCCTAAAAAAAAATTACAGGTTAAAATTAGTAGAATAGGATTTAAACATATCGATATTAATAAAATAAGATTTAAAATATGCATACATATGCAGCCGTCGCCTTATCATCATCATCCCACTGATATGTAATATTGTCAGCATTGTCTCTTGTCTTGATGCGTGGGTGCGGATAAATACCTCCATCATAGACACGCGACATCCAAGCGATCTTTCCTACAATAAATAATTTATATATTTTAATTTTTCATAGCTAATTACTGAACTGATTAATATACAAAATGTAATAACGGTTTAGATTCGTAATTGATAAATTTACCAAGTCCTCACGGTGATGCTGAAAAGACTTGGATCCGCCACGATGCGTTACAGGATTCCTACTTCTATTGGGAGAGTTCCTCTCCAACTCCATCTGCAATTTAAATTGAATATTATATTTATACTAATTCCGAAATAATTAACTATATATTTGGTAGATTTACCTTGAACTCGTCGGTCTCCCACCAACTCATCCAAGAATCCCATACGGAAGCGCCCATCCAGTTCGGTTTCTTCCCCGATTTTTTAAGAGCTGACATTACCTCCCTGTAATTTTTGGCGACCTTCGAATTCCAGTGGCGCTGAACCATGGCGACATCGGGCTCCGCTATGTCCACTTGCCCTTGTACAAAGAGAAAACATTACTAATTGTTTATTTATACTTATTCATATAGTAAAGTGGTATAAACTCACTAGAAAATCCTGCCAGATTGCCTCCCTGACATGGTTAGGGATCTTACTCCACTTAGGCCAGCAATCTGTCATCTTGCTCATATATGATTGCTTGGAAATGCCAAGCACAACTCCTGAGAGCTCCAAATTAAATCCCCTGTGTTAAATATAAAACAAAGCTAGTTTTCCATGCTAGTTTTACCGACGCTAAAAAGGGCGTCGGAAAACAGTTTTCCAACGCCATACCGACGCCATTTTGGCGTCGAAAAATCAGTTTTTTATTGTAGTGAGAGGTGACAATTAGACCTGTCGTGTAGAAGCTGTACCCCACCCGACGGGTCCCGATTATAGACATATCGGCTTTTGTCAAGTATAAAGTATACATTTTGATACTTAGACCCGATTCGACCCGAGATTTGGTTTGAGTCGGTTCGGATTTGGTTGGATAATCACACTTACAACACCCATATTTTTATGTTTTTCGATTTGATCTTTCCGTCGGACCGACCCGAGGTTCGGATAGGGTTTGATCGGGTCTAAGTGGTATTTTCATCATCCAGACCAGACTTAAGCGCATCGAATTCAGTTCTTCTTGAGCTGTTTTAAGTCAGTTTTGTGGATCTCGGTTCTAATTGTCAGTCCTTGCTTTGTAAACTACAAAAAATTATTTTTCAAAAATTTGCACTTAGAATTGGAAATATTTGCAGCATACACTAATAATTTCGCTGCAAATAATAACAAGAATATTTCGTGAAACTAGTTTTTGTGAAAGGTTTTTGGATATTAAGTTTCAAAATAAGTGTTAGATCATAATTCCACTTGAATAAAATCTAAAAACGAGATGAAAGAAACTCACCAGATACGATGTTAGTGGGGTTCATATAAGCTGATTCTTAGCAGTATCTCCGATTAATCTCTCGGAATCAGTGGATGCCACATTAGGACGGACTCCATTTTTTTTATTTCATAGCCGGTGAGAAAATCAGGGTTTTCACCCAAACCAGTATAACACTTACATTCATAGTTTACAAGTACAAAAATATTCTAAAACTTCCAACACTATTGACAACTAGAACTTCCATATAAATGACTATAACAGTGGATGACTAAAGTAACAGCTATACTAAGGTTTATAATAATCACTACAAGAGCAACCGGCTATTCCAATGGCTCCAAGCTGTTGGCGGCCGTTGGAAAAGCCGTTGGAATAGCGTTCACGCTTTCCAACGGCTTCCAACGGAAGCAACGTGGCTATTCCAACGGCTTTTCCAACGGCTACCAACGGCATTTTGCCTCCAAGTCAAATGAGCCGTTGGTAGCCGTTGGTAGCCATTGCTAATCTAGGTGAAATGTTTTGTATAACAGCAAGCCATTCACCTTCCAGCCACACACAATCAATATATATCAATTTTCATTCCATTTCACATATATATCACATATTCAACACATTATACCACAAATAATATAAACAACCAAAAATCAACATCAAACATTACATTTTCAAACCAAACTCCAAGTCAATATGTACATAAACAACAAAACCCTCACCAACACCAACTCCAACTCCATATTCAAGTCAATATATACAATGCAAACACTTAAACATCACCACCTCAAAGTCAATACATACACAATAACCATCAAACACAATCCTCACCACCTCAAAGTCAATATATACAATAACCAACCACAAAGATAATAATCATCATACCTCTCAAGCATCATCATCACCTCCGGAAGCACCAGACGACGAAGGGAAGGAACCATGCCTATGCGCGTACTTCGCTAAACTTTGATTCAGCTGCTCCATTTGTCTGCTTGTCTTGATGCGTGGGTGCGGGTAAATACCTCCATCATAGACATGCGACGTCCAAGCGATCTTTCCTGCAATAAATAATTTATATATTTTAATTTTTCAAAGCTAATTACTGAACTGATTAATATACAAAATGTAATAACGGTTTAGATTCGTAATCGATAAATTTACCAAGTCCTCACGGTGATGCTGAAAAGACTTGGATCCGCCACGATGCGTTACAGGATTCCTACTTCTATTGGCAGAGTTCCTCTCCAACTCCATCTGCAATTTAAATTGAATATTATATTTATACTAATTGCGAAATAATTAACTATATATTTGGTAGATTTACCTTGAACTCGTCGGTCTCCCACCAACTCATCCAAGAATCCCATACGGAAGCGCCCATCCAGTTCGGTTTCTTCCCCGATTTTTTAAGAGCTGACATTACCTCCCTGTAATTTTTGGCTACCTTCGAATTCCAGTGGCGCTGAACCATGGCGACATCGGGCTCCGCCAAGTCCACTTGCCCTTGTACAAAGAGAAAACATCACTAATTGTTCATTTATACTTATTCATACAGTAAAGTGGTATAAACTCACTAGAAAATCCTGCCAGATGGCCTCCCTGACATGGTCAGGGATCTTACTCCACTTAGGCCAGCAATCTGTCATCCTGCTCATATATGATTGCTTGGAAATGCCAAGCACAACTCCTGAGAGCTCCAAATTAAATCCCCTGTGTTAAATATAAAACAAAGCTTTAGACAAGTATATATATGTATGAACAAATTTATATTGTTATCATTTTAATTTTGATACTTACGCTCCATCAGCCTTCGACTGCAAATATACAAGTGGTCGAGCCGGAGGCTCACCACTACTCTCGCCGGCCGAGCGAGAAGAGCTACGACGTCTGGAGCCTGACATAATACCTGTTGAAAGTTTCATTTTTAATTATAGACATAGATAAAATGATGATGATATGTGGTGCATGTAATGATGATGATGATATATATGTGATGTATGTGCGTGAATAATTTTAAAAATTACCGGATATTACTCAGTCCTCATCGTTTTCTGATTCAGACTCGATCTCGTGTTCTATATCGTTTTCCTCTACACTCTCAAATGCTTCGACTAATACATTTGTATCATCATTTAATTGTCCAAAATTAGTTTGATCGTCTGTAATTGTGATTTCAACATTTTCTTCGATATTTGCTTGATAGGCTTGTTCTTCTGGAATATTCTTTCCATCGAATGTAAATCTCGCCTTGGTTTTAAAAACCGCAGACCAATCCGCTTTATCTCTTTTTAGAGACGGATAAGGGGCGTAATAAACTTGTAGGGCTTGTTTGGCTAGTACAAAAGGATCGTACTACTGATAACGGGAGGTATGTTTTATTTCTATAAAATTATAATTTGGATGCACGTTAATACCAGAACCTGGAACAATGTTGAACCAGTTGCATCTAAACAAAAAAACTTCCTCTACGGGTCTTATAAAATATGTCAATTGCACAATCTGGGTTAACATGCCATAAAAATCATGTATATGATTATTAGGATCATTACTGCCTTTAACAAATACACCGGTATTGTTTGTTAATTTTTCAGCACCGTATTCTTTGGTGTTGAATTTATATCCATTAACGAAAAATATTGTATACGTTTTAACTTTCCTATTCGGTCCCAACGCCAAATGTTTTAATCCTTCATCGACCACATTATTTGTAGGATCACAAACGTAGTTCGAAAACCAAGTAGCGAAATTTTTGCTTAAATCGTCGTTTGGATTTTGTGATTCATAAACACTGCAAACTAAAACATAATATATTGCTTTATTATTAATTTACACATGTAGTATTAAATTAAATTTATCAAAACTTGTAATCTGATAATTACCTAATAAATGGTGCAACTTCTGGACAATTAAGAAGAATATATGTGTGTGTTACATGGTAATCTCCATCATCTAACCATACTTCTACACATTTTCCAGCATGTCGACCATGTTGTTTAAAAATAGATTGTTTCCTGGAGATTTGACCAGGCAACTAGTACTCGGCATCCAGCGGAACTGGCATCAGAGAGTGTTCGACATCAAGGAGTACTTGGCATAGTACTCGGCATCAACTAGTACTTGGCATCCAGCGGAACTGGCATCAGAGAGTGTTCGGCATCAAGGAGTACTCGGCGTAGTACTCGGCATCAGGTAGCACTCGACATCTCATAGTACTCGGCGAAGTACTCGACATCCATTGTACTCGGCACCAGGTAGCACTCGGCATCTCATAGTACTCGGCGTAGTGCTCGGCATCCATGGTACTCGGCATCCATGGTACCCGTCATCAAGGAGTACTCGGCGTAGTACTCGGCATCCAGTGGTACTCGGCGTTAGAAGACGTTCGGCGTATATAACTACTCTACATGGCAGCATCGTTCGGCCAAAGGATCGTTCGGTTAAGAAGCTGTTCAGCCAGAAGGCACGTTCGGCTTCGACTGACAACTATTCTGCACTTCCCACCCATCAAACGTACCGTTCGGCATTGAGAAGGTGGTTCGGCGTCAATGTGTTCGGTCTACTTGGTTCGGCATACAGCGACCACTACACTTGGGCTAGAGTGTTCGGCCACCAAGCCCACCTGGGAAGTCCAACCCATATTTGTCTATAAATAGAGGGGCAGGGTCACAGTGAAAATGGATCTTTTTTGGAGAACACTGGGGAAACTCTGCCATTTTTCAGACTCATCTTCTTTACTTAGCAACTCCATTCAAGCAGTTGATCTACGAATTGTATTTGTAATCAATCATTAAGAAGAGCAATAAAGTTTAACCTCAAAGTGGACGTAGGCAATTACGCTGAACCACTATAAATCCGGTGTTCTTACTTTCTACATTTAAATTAGCATATTCTTCTTTGCTTAATTTATCTTTATTACTTATATCTCTACACAATCTTTCTCAACGAGGTTAGTGACCAATTTTGGTGCTAACACTTTGGTGCTTTCATTGAGAGTTGAATTATCAGCTTGATTGGATCTCATCGTCTACTAGTGGATTTCCATATTCGCGAGATAGATCCAGTTGTTTACTAGAAAACTTCCTATTCTACTCAGATTTGAAAGAAATCTAAGGGAAGCTGATAGTCGTAGATTGGATTCACTGATGTACGCAAGATCTGGGGATTGGACGTTGAAGTTTGCACTCAAGTTGAATGAAGGCCGACCCTCCTCTGAAGGCAATTCGGCCGAACGCTCCAGAAAAGGCGTATGTCGATCGCCCCAGAAAAGGCGTATGCCGAACGCTCCAGAAAAGGCGTATGCCGAACACTCCAGAAAAGGCGTATGCCGAACACTCCATAAAAGGCGTATGCCGAACGCTCCAGAAAAGGCGTAGGCCGAACGCTCTTCCAGGCAGACCATACCTCGAGGCCGAACGCTCTTCCAGGCCGAACATACCTCTAGGCCGAACTCCCTTCCAGGCCGAACATACCTCTAGGCCGAACGCACCTCTAGGCCAAACTCCCTTCCAGGCCGAACATACCTCTAGGCCGAACGCTCTTCCAGGCCGAACATACCTCTAGGCCGAACTCCCTTCCAGGCCGAACATACCTCTAGGCCGAACGCCTCTGTAATGCCAAACGGTATTGTATGCCGAACGAGTCGGTTGTGCCGAACACTGTGAATGCCGAACAGTGTGAATGCCGAACAAGTGTGGAATGCCGAACAGTGTGGATGCCGAACAGCTTTGGCCGAACCACTTCTGGACGATTTACTTTGGACAAACAGCCTTGGCCGAACAGCCTTGGCCGAACAGCTTTAGCCGAACCACTCCAGGCCGATCCACTCTGCCGAACAGCCTTGGCCGAACAGCTTTGGCTGAGCCACATGCCAACACCGAACGCCCCAATGCCGAACGATACTTCTGTATGCCGAACGGTACTTCTGTGCCGAACGAAGTATCCAGACCGATCCATGCACTGTATACCAATCTCTCTCTCACAAAACAATCTGACTGGTCCCTATACAAAAAGTATATGGATCGGGTACCACCCTTATTTTCAAAAAAAAATATTTTCGGGTACGACCCAAATTTTCAAAAAAGAGGCTAGCGGATCGACTTAATAAAGGAACATTCTATCCACTTCCTTGACATCCCATGCTCGACCAGGGCATAGAGGATCTAGCGGCAGCTTATGAACGGCATCAAGGGAACGAACAAGCAACCGCTATTCAAGCGGTACTCCCAAAGGTTGGAGAACATAGATGATATGACTCTAGCAAACGCCAAGATGACTCCAAGCAAACCAATGCTCTAAGCAATTTATTCCAAATACTAACAAGGGTATCATACTGATCGCGTTTGAGGAAAGTCGACCTCCAGATATATTTTGGCAGCTAGTTAGCTAAAGAGCCTCCTACGACTATGGATCGTTTCTTTTACAAAATGAATCAGAACTAAAGTGAGGAGGAGTGGAGCAGACTAAGAAAAATAACAATGAAGGCCCGTTGGCTAAGGATGTAGATCCCAGTAGCCGAAACAAGACTTCAGAATTCAGCTCATATGCTCTTTGAAAGATTCAATTGACAACCTCTACTTGAAGACTCACGACTCAGAGTGATACTAGAAACCAACCTCGAGAGAGTACACCAAAGTCTAAAGAAAATCAGGGGAATGTTGTATATTCCCAGATACTCACTGATCCTAACACGGGCGATTACAAACACCTCCGAGGTGTGATCGAAAAGATGACCTGGAAAGGAAAGCTTCAATAGTATGTAAAAGTCCTGCAGAATTGCGGGCAGCGAATATCCGATGCCTATTAATAAAGGGCTATGATTATCAATTGGACGGTTGACGGTCGACATCCCTTTGAAAGGAGCCAAGGGCAGAGTCGAATAGCGAGCACACGATGCTACTTCACATATCAATGAGATTTACCATAATCTTCTTTGAATTATTTCCATTTCCATCTCTATTTCAATTGTTCTATGAACTACGAATAGCTTGAACTAAACTACTTTCAAAACGATGCAGGTGACCAGGTACTCAGATTTGGTTGCCAACCAATCTACGCAGACCGTGATCGGACGTTTGGAGTTACATCTGGACGAGCATAATTCTATCGCTCATCATCAACCATACGCCTTTGATTTGGGGCTATGGATTAAATACAATGTACAACATCACGATGCACGGAGAGCTGAATTCCATCCTGCAAGTGGAATTTATTCAAGTAGAGAGCGGCTGCGATACGGCCGGCCACTTGCTAAGTGAAACTCAAGCTCGGGGGCAAGCCATCACATCATGGCTAAAAATGGGTTGATACACGACGATCCTTCGCACAACTCCGTTCTCCCAGAGTGCGAGACGGAGTATAAACATCTACTTAACACCGTACTCCCAGAGTACGAGACGGGGTATAAACATTAATCAACTCTGTACTCCTAGAGTGTGAGATGGAGTATAAACATCTACTGAACTCCGTACTCCCAGAGTGCGAGACGGAGTATAAACATTCGCTTAACTCCATACTCCCAGAGTGCGAGACGGAGTATAAACATCTACTGAACTCCGTACTCCCAGAGTGCGAGACGGAGTATAAACATCTACTCAACTCTGTACTCCCAGAGTGCGAGACGGAGTATAAACATACATCAACTCCATACTCATCCCCAAAACTGGGGGCAGAACCAAAGCAAAGCACGCTAGTTGAACATTTGTCTAAAAGAAGATTGCAACGAAACGATTAAAAGACGACTGTCAAGCAATCAACTGAACGGAAATATTCAGCATGAAAGACTGCGGTTTTTCAAAGCACGTCATGTTTACACAAGACGTCCTTTGGGGGGCAAATGTTATCCCGCCTTTTGGCAAGGCCGTGACACCAAGAACTTGATTAGAAACCAGTGACAGTTCGTCTTGGAGATCGGTTACACAAAGACTCACTATGGATATCAATGGATTTTGTCCGAGTCTGGATCGAGCCACGATTAACAAGACATAACAATCAAAGCCAGGGAAGCCAACGTTCCAAGTTTCAAGGCGATCCGAGTTCGTATGCTCAACTTATGATCGATTCGAACAACCGACCATCCATCCATCGACCTCCACATTTGACTTGGAGACCTAAACTGCTTGGAATGAATATGGCCCGATCATCCACTCCAATCGAGTCATAGAACAAAGTTTGACAAAATACAGATACCCCTCATGAAGCTCAGTGATGCCGGGATCCGTCTAAAGTGGACGTGATTTGATCATCTACACATCAAATCCTACCCTGAACACGAAAGGTTGTTCGAAAGCCCAACTTGAAGTAGCTATGGTAGAATGCGTACTCGCTAACCATCGCTGTCAATATATGGACACGACTGCACCTTGGAACATAGCAACTTACTTTGTCTACTCAACAATCTATTATCCTTATTTTCTAGAAGGAGATACGGAGCAAATTGTAAGAGATTTGGCTATCTAACCCAACATGGATGTGATCCAACCATCTGTCATATACCTCCTTCCTTGACTTGATTGGAAGAGCTATAATCACCAAGCGGACGAGAATCGATCGTCCATTTTTCAAATTCCATCCCTCATCCTGGGGGGCAGAATCCCATTCCATGAGCAAACGTGGTTCGATTGTTCATTCGACGAAATTAGCCTCGATACAGTGGATGAATACAAATTAAAGAGTGGAAATACGACTGCTCTCAACTTAAACCCCCCAAGTCCCCAGAGCGCGGACTGGAGTACTCTAAGTCCCCAGAGCATGGACTAGAGTATAAACGACTTAAACCTCCAAGTCCCCAGAGTGCGGACTGGAGTACTCTAAGTCCCCAGAGCGTGGAATAGAGTATACACGACTAAAACCTCCAAGTCCCCAGATTGCGGACTGGAGTACTCTAAGTCCCTAGAGCGTGGACTAGAGTATAAACGACTAAAACCTCCAAGTCTCCAGAGTTCGGACTGGAGTACTCTAAGTCCCCAAAGCGTGGACTAGAGTATAAACGACTTAAACCTCCAAGTCCCCAGAGTGCGGACTAGAGTACTCTAAGTCCCCAGAGCGCGGACTAGAGTATAAACGACTTAAACCTCCAAGTCCCCAGATTGCGGACTGGAGTACTCTAAGTCCCCAGAGCGCGGACTAGAGTATAAACGACTTAAACCTCCAAGTCCCCAGAGTGCGGACTGGAGTACTCTAAGTCCCCAGAGCGTGGACTAGAGTATAAATGACTTAAACCTCCAAGTCCCCAGATTGCGGACTGGAGTTGTAACGACCCAGAATTTTGAACGAATTAAATTGAGAATATTTAATTAATTTTAAATATTTGAACGGTGATTTAACTTGAATCCTCGATATAAATTCAATTTTGGCGATTTAATTACAGAATTTAATCTATTGTAAGTTGAATAAAATTTAAATCTTCAATTTAAAGTTGAAGAAAAATATTTCGAAAGCTTTTAAAATTCGTATTGATAATACCGAAGCTAATCGAACTGTCAGGATTGAATTTGAAACTGTTCCGTTCAGTTTTGAATTTAATTGTTCGAATCGATATTTAAAATAGTCAAATTTCAGACTGTCTCGGAATTCAACGAAACCAGTCCCATTGGGTCCGTAATATTGTATTATTGTCGGATTTCCAATTTCGTATTTTTTTGGAGTTAATCTGTGAGCGTACGAAGTATAAACACATTCAGATTTTAGAACGAATTCAAATTAAAATTTTAAATTTATATTAATTAACAACACCACATATCTCCTTTAATCACGCCTAAACTTACGCCTACAATCACGAATATAAACGTGCAAACCCATACTTCATCAGATTTTTTAAACATCCCTGTTCAAATCAAACGAGACTATATCTTCGTTAACATCCCTGTTCAAATCAAACGAGACTATATCTTCGTTAACATCCCTCTCCTCTAAACAACTCTCGTTCAAAATCAAATGGCCGACTCTCTTCAACTCGTCCCTTTGTTCCTCAATTTATAATCTAACCGCACTCTCCTTTCTCCCTCCTCAGTTCAAGAACAATTCGAATGAAGAAAAAAATAAAATAAATAAAAATGGCAGCCGAGTTCAGTTCGAAGGGGATCGCGATTTAATCGCGACTGAGCGGAGGGCTTCGCGGCGAGGCAAGCGGCGGCAGCAGTTCGATGGCGAGCGAAGGCGATTCACGAGCGCGTGGTGACTTCGAACGCGAGTGAGTGATGAGGTGATGGCAGCGGCGACTCGATGGGGAAATAGGCGGCGACAAGGCAACGTCGCGAATCGTGATTTAGAGCTTCCGGTGGGATTTCTCGAGGGGGGATTCGCGAATCAGTACATCGCGAGTTCGATCTCGCGTACGAAGAGAGGCTCGCGACTGGGTTTGGTGGTTGGTCGACAGGTGACAGATACTGGCGATGGGGTTCGTGGCAGCGTTCAATCGTGGTGACGATTCTGGCGTTTGACAGAGATGGGTTCGAGCGATGTCAAGCTCGTCGTGAGTTCTGGCCAAGGGTTGTGACAGTGTCGGGGTTGAGATCGTTGGTAAGGCATTCGATTCTTTTCCTTCGTTGTTTTTGTTTTTTTGTTTTTTTTACTTGATTAATAAAAGTATATACAGATTGAAAAGAAAAATAGTGATAATAATAATACAGTAAAGATGAGCTCTGTTGTAATCTATAGATAGGGGATAAAACTATAAACAGAAAATTTATATAAGGATTTATAGAAAATTAGATTTTTAATATAGTTTATTTTTATAAGTGTATATATATGGTTTCAAAAGAAAATATACACATGCATGTTTGAAACTTATATAGGAATGAGATTTTAGTTTAACGGTGAGGTATAAAAATCATTTTTTATAA
Source organism: Allium fistulosum (assembly GCA_030737815.1). Taxonomy (NCBI): domain Eukaryota; kingdom Viridiplantae; phylum Streptophyta; class Magnoliopsida; order Asparagales; family Amaryllidaceae; genus Allium; species Allium fistulosum. The sequence goes on along the minus strand of CM060904.1, from coordinate 1,297,089,346 downwards.
ACAGAAATCTATTTATATATAGATAGGATTATGAAAATAAATGTTTTAAGTGTAAAAATATTTATCGAAGGAAATTTAGTTTCGAATTTAATTTTTAGTTAAACAAATTTATTAAAAGAAATTGGTTTAAAATAAAATCTTGGGATAATTAGAATTACCAAATGAAAATTGATTATTCGATTTAATTCGAATATTAATAGATTTTATAAAATTGTTTATACCAGGTTAAAATCGAGAAAACAAAACTGAAATGGAAACGGATTGCAATTAAAAGCTAAGGTGAGATTTTCTCACTCGAAGGAAAATTTTGATTTGCAGTTATTGTTTGATTTGTTTGAATGTGCTATTAGATATGATAGGATATATCTATATATATAGCAGTATATACATATTGGCATATGTATATATTGGATTGATTGATTCCCGCCTCGTATAGCGGATGAGACCCTATTGCGCCGTTAGTAAGCGGATTTATAAAAACCCATATACCGCGATAATTCCGTACTGGAGCGGAATTGGTATTGTGCTAACGTCTTTGGATGCAGGGAAACAGGTTGGAGGGATCCAACTGGACCCCTCACTTTGATTGAATTTATTTATACTGTGATATGAATCTGTGAATGATTATATTGATGTTATTGATCATATCGATGTCTGGAAAATTGTTGAAAGCTAAAATTTAGCTGAATGGATGTTTGATATCATTGGATTCCAAAAATAAACGAAATTGAATTTTTGGAAATCAAAATAGAAATTTCTAAGTGAATTTGATTTTAGAAATTCAAGAAATTCGAAGAAAGGAATTTTAAAGTATAAAAAGTTAATTTTTATAATCTTATCGAATTTATTTCCAGAATAAAGTGAAAATGTTAAATAAATGAATTTCGTATAATAGTGATTTTAAATTGAGGAAATTAATTTAAAATCTGGATTTCTAAATAGATTGAAAGAAGGCAATAGAAATTTATTTTCTTTAAAAAGAATTTATTTAAAAGGAGATAAGTTGGAAATCCAATTAGAAATTTAATTGGTAAATTGAAATGATTTGGGAAATCAATGTAAAATGAGTTCAATTTAAAGAATCCATTTAAAAACAGGATATTGAATAATTTGAAGGAAGATAAGGAATTTATTTTAGTAAGGATGAATATAATTAGAAATCAATCTATAATTGATTTAATATTTGGAAATGAAATTTTGAGAAATCAGTATGGGAAGTTTATTTAAAGTTGAAAATAAATTTAGAAATCAATATCGAAATTGATTTGGAATTGAAGTTTTATAAATAGAATTGGAATTTATAAAAGTTGTTTATAAACCCAAAGTCACTTATTTTGATAAGTTAAATATAGAAGTGGATAAAAGAAGGTTTATAAGTCGAAGTTGTTATTAAAAAGAGAAATAGAATTTATAAACGTGCTTATAAATTCGAAAATAGATTGAATGTGATAAATTTAATATAGAAGATTATTTAAGAAGATATATTCACGATTTTGAATAGCGAATTTTTATTGAAATAAAAATGTGTAGGAATGATTGAAATGGGGTTAAGTAAATTTTATTCACGATTTTGGACAGTGAATATATTGTTAAGTAAAATGGATTCATTTTTGAAGAAGTAATATTTTAAAAATGAAGTTAAACATTTTAAAGGTGTTTTAAAATGTGTTATGAATTGAAACCATAGATTTCAACATTTATTGTTGAAATAGACGTTTTCGAGAAACTTAAGGAAATGGTGGACTATAACACTGTTGTTATAGTAAATGATTTCCGGAAGGAAATGTTTTATATAGTATTGGGATTTATATATCTATCTTAATTTAGAATCCCTATACTAGTGATTTCGAGTCGTCGTAACGATGTTTTACGTAACATTCGTTTTGACTCAAATAAAGGTGTTAAAAGAATATTTTCCTTAAAGAATGAAATTATACTTAATTTGATTTAAGTATATCGAATATTTTCCAAGTGTTGAAAATAAATGAATTGTGAATTGCTGACTTATTTTTAAATAAGTATGGAAATGTTTTCCAAAACGAAATGAAATGTTTTGAGAATTTATCTTCTTAAAGATAAATTGAAATTGAATATTGAAAACGATTTGAAAATCGAATATCAGTAGATATTCGAAAGTATAAATTCAATACGGAATTTATAGAAGAAAGCGAAGTTGTTTAAAAATAAATATTGATTTATTTTTGAAGTGTGGAAAATTGATTTGAATTTGTTTTCAAACGGTTAAGTGTGGAAATAATATATATCTAGTAAAGATATATTTGGAAAATAAATAATTTTGGAAAATTATTTGGAATCTGATGATGTTGCGCGTCTTTATTGATAGTTAAATAACCGACTATCAATAATTACCTTTAGATAGGTATTTGTTGTGAATTGGATGAATTTGAATGCCACACTTATTTTTGAATATTCGCTCACTATTCGGGTTAACCGGGAAAGGACCATGGGGTCGTATAACCCATTCCGAATATGTGATACATCGTTATGAATTGCATTTGAAGACCGGTGTTGAAGACCGGATATTTTTGAAAACGGAAGGATTACCGTCGAGTTACTCTACATCGACTGATCTTCGGTTTAGAGGTTTTATCACCCTTAGTGACGGGAAGTCCTGACGTGATTGAAAATTATCCGGATTTGCAAGGGCTTCGTGAGAAGTGCCTTCGGTTCTGTTCGATCCCGGAACAGACTTGTATGGATTGTGTGTCTGACGTTACAATTTGAGATATAAAGCTGATTTCTTTCAAATACATTTCTGTTGATGGCGGAGAATTTATTCTCTTAGCTTAACACCCTTCTCTGAGACGTACGAGCTCAGAGGTTATGTAGTTGAAATTTATCAGCGATATATCCCAATTTGGTAACGTGGCATACTGAGTGTTGCTGTGAAATGATCAGTGTTTGATCATTTGTGATATGATCATTTGTTTGATCTTATATCTTGGTGATCATAGGTTGATCATTTTGTTTGACCCGAAGCAGGGCTTTTTATAGAAAGCGTAGCTTTGTGGACGAGACTTCATCGAGCCTCACACCCCGGAAATGGTCGAAACAGGACGAATGCGGCAAGGTTCTAGGGAGTAGCGCCCCTTAGTGTATGTCATTCCTTCTGGATAAAGGTGGTATCATGGTATGGAGCCCAGATACTTAACCTCTGTGGTTGCTGCAAAAAATTTATTTCTTTGTGGTTTGTTGGAAATCGGGGATCCTCGGGAAGATCGGTGACGATCGGGGGATGGCATACGCGTGTCAGTAGTTACCTATTTTTGCAGAGGTAACCCGGCCTTGTGTTGGCAGAGATCCGGTTAGGTTCTCGGGTCGTCTATTCCAGGGACGTACCCATCGTGGATAGGAAGTTCCTTAGCCTGACCATTTGTTGGAAATCCAAAGAAACAATACGAGCCTTTACGATTTCAATTGTATAACCTGTCTCCTCAGGAGGCAGCTATAGCAGGCATAATATAATGGTACCTATGCTGGCTAAGATTTATATTCTACTTTCGAAATGTTTTCCACTATGCACTAATAATAATATCAAAAAGAATTTGATTTTTGCGTAGTAAGCATCTTTGACTATCATAAGAAGAAATCTCCTCCAAGTCTGCGTTTGCATTGTGTGTGTGGTGGGAGGTCTTATGGTAGTTTCATTTTCCAAAAGCATTGCGAATTGACTTTAAAATTATCTTGTTGTTGTTTTAAAGAAAGATAACTGTTTTACGATCTCACACCAGTCACCATGACTGACTCGGAGTTTATTGTTTCCCTTCTAAACTCTGGGTGCCCACCAATTTCCACACGGGCAGTCTAGAGTTAGATTATCAGGATATTCTGGATATTCTGGAGCTTTGGAGATAAGCTGGAGGACGAGACGTAGTATTTGTATCTGATAGTATTTATCCCGCTGTGTATTCTGTATGAGGACAAGTTATGTAACTGTCCATTGTTGTATATTGACTCTGATGATTGATGTATGTATAAAATGATATAGTTCTTTGTTTAAAGATTATTCATTTATCTATTATATATTGTTCCGCTGCGATATGTGAGATTCTGATATTGTCTCTGCTCTGTATCTGTTGTTGTTTTGTTGTTCTTCTTCTCTTTTTCTTCTATCTTCTTCTTCTTCTACTTTTTCTTTTTCTTAAAACCATAACTTTTCGGGTTTTCGGCATTCGATGGCTCAGCAGTCGATAAAGTGAGTATCGATGTTGAATTTTCGAAAGTCGAAAATTTACGGGACGTTACATTTGGAGTACTCTAAGTCCCCAGAGCGTGGACTAGAGTATAAACGACTTAAACCTCCAAGTCCCCAGAGTGCGGACTGAAGTACTCTAAGTCCCCAGAGCGCGGACTAGAGTATAAACGACTTAAACCTCCAAGTCCCCAGAGTACGGACTGGAGTACTCTAAGTCCCCAGAGCGCGGACTAGAGTATAAACGACTTAAACCTCCAAGTCCCCAGAGTGCGGACTGAAGTACTCTAAGTCCCCAGAGCGTGGACTAGAGTATAAACGACTAAAACCTCCAAGTCCCCAGAGTTCGGACTGGAGTACTCTAAGTCCCCAGAGCGTGGACTAGAGTATAAACGACTAAAACCTCCAAGTCCCCAGAGTTCGGACTGGAGTACTCTAAGTCCCCAGAGCGTGGACTAGAGTATAAACGACTTAAACCTCCAAGTCTCCAAAGTGCGAACTGGAGTACTCTAAGTCCCCAGAGCGCGGACTAGAGTATAAACGACTTAAACCTCCAAGTCCCCAGAGTGCGGACTGGAGTACTCTAAGTCCCCAGAGCGTGGACTAGAGTATAAACGAATTAAACCTCAAAGTCCCCAGATTGCGGACTGGAGTACTCTAAGTCCCCAGAGCACGGACTAGAGTATAAACGACTTAAACCTCCAAGTCCCCAGAGTGCGGACTGGAGTACTCTAACTCCCCAGAGTGCGGACTCGAATATAAGCGAATCGGATCTCCAAGTTCCCTGAATATGAACTATGACACAAATGACTTGAATTTGTCAAATCCTTGGCATACGGGCTAGAAAGTATTCTAAGTGCACGAAGCACAGAATGGAAGTTCAACGACTCCCGAAGAGTTTTCGAGTTATATGAAGATGGACTGAGAAGTCTATGTTACTCACAACTACTTGGATTAAAATCACAATCACAAAGAAAACTGAACAATAAGAGTCTTTTGTAAGACATAAAAAGGAACTAAACCTTATTCAGAAATGAGTTTCTATTACAACCCCTCCAACGTTCGGAGTCGACATTCTATTTACAAGGACTAAGGAAATAGATGAAAATAATTACATGACTTAAACTAACTCTCGTTGAACAAGGATAGTAATCACTTCTTGTGCTTCTTCAACTTCTCCTCTCTAGAGCATTTACCCTTGGTACTCTTCTTTGATAGAGGGGTAGCAACTGAAGGAGTACGGGGGCCTTCTATGGGCTTGGACCCGCTAGGAAGGATGACCTTCAATGGCTTGTTCAAAGGATCGTCCAAGTCCACAACTCGGGGCTCTACTATGACCTTGACCGTCTCCTCCTTCTCTTTCTCGAGTCGTTCCTCCATGCTCAATTTGGATGTGTGCTCAGAGGCACTTATAACCCCCGTCGGTAGGAGAGGAGGTTTCAGACTTGTCTTCATAAAGCATAAACCGTTCGACTCCGATCACCTGAGCGTCTGGACCAGAAGCCTCCACTGCGTGAGTGGCTTCACTTGTTTTCTCCCACACTTCCTTGGCGTCATCGCTCCTTGGAGTGGGCTCGGGGTCAGAACGGCCTGCACAAGATCATGGAAAACAAGCATTAGAATGCAATAGTCCTGCATAAAGAATAACGACTTTCGAAATCTTAAAGAGAATCTTAAAGAGAAGGATTATCTACCAGGTTTAGGCAAACTCTCAGCCATCCAGGGGGTCTCACCCTCTGGAACGGGAGACAGAATGCGGACTAAAGTACTCTAAGTCCCTGAGTGCGGACTAGAGTATAAATGACTCAAAAACCTCTACGTCCCCAGAGTGCGGACTACAGTACTCTCAGTCCCCAGAGCATGGACTAGATTATAGACAACTTCAGAAAAATCCCTAAATCCCAGAAGCGGACCAGATTACTCTAAGTTCCCAGAGTGCGAACTAGAGTATAAACGAATTGACGAAAATCTCTGCATCTCGAACTGTGGACTAAAGCATAAACCGTTCGACAAATCTCTAAGTCCCCGGAGCGTGGACCGAAGCATGAACACAAATTGGACGCGAGTCAACCGGAGGGAGAATAACACTGAGTCACTAGAATGCAGAGTGGTGTATAAACATCGATAAATAGGCGAGTGGATTCCGACCATTTTCTATTCCGTAAACTTCGGCCTGGGATCGACAGGAGGATTATTAACCCACTGAGGATGGAGTTCGACCGTCCAACTAGTGACCTGGCCAAATCAATGCTGGGGGCAGGGGTACAAAACACTAAAAAGCTGAATACGACAGCTTACTATAGCCCTAGCGTGGCGTTCTTTATAACTTGAGGCAGCGACTGCAGGGAGGCCTCAATACATAACCAATCGAAACGGCATCCAAAGCTACGAGCAACCTACTATATCATACCTCAGACCAAGGGTCAATGCCGATCCGCACCAAGCACATACGAATGTGACTCGGATGTTTTTTGAAAAACTATGACCCCTAGAGTATGGAAAGGAGGGTAAACCACGAATACTTGGTCAAAAATTCTCCAGCACCCTCGTTCGATTCGTCAGGAGGAGTATGAAACTGGATGAGCATAGCCCGACTGCATTTGTAGCCAACTTTACCCCGTGATCTGATTACAGAGCATGAACCAAAGTGGACGTGGATGACCATCCACTATCCAAATTACTCCCTGAAACTTATGTGGCATCGAAGTATTCCTCTTGGGATGAAAAACCATGATAAAATCCAAGATAGGCGAGACCTAGTCTCCCATCGACTGACATGATCCCACGATCCAACGGGAAGGAGAGTAAAGCTAAAGTGGGCGTGGCTGGCCTTCCTACTTATCGGTATATGCCCCAGACCTGGGGGCACGAGCGAGAAGCAAGATGAATGTGAACTAACTATTCACCAATCACCTCTATGTCTTTGGAGTTTAGGTGAAAACATAAACATAGCTAGGACGAGACTCAACCGTCCATGCAGTACATTTATCAACCCGGGACTGGGGGAAGACGCATGGTCATCCAAAAACTGGCTACGATAGCTCAGTATTAAAACTTATATATAGTGCTTACAGCTACTCAAGGAAACGACCGAAAGGATGCCTAGAGATAGAATCATAAAATCGATGCCAATGCTTGTGGGAAACTGACTGTCACTCCAACCCGAAGGGCGAGTGAAGGATCATGAATGCATTGAATAGAAAATGTGTTACTCGAATATACAAGCAAATTAAAACTCATAGCAAGATCCAGCTATGCAGTTGCACGCAACTCGAGGCTGGCCCCTACTCGACGTTTCCTTCAACGTGCTTTTAAGCCTGATCTTTGGCCATTTGCAGACAATCAATTAGAGCATTCAGAGCCCTTCATTATTTGACTTAACAACTCATGACAAGACTCAAGCATTCGACCAGAGTAACCATCAACATTGACCGTCCCGACCATATTTCACATTGAATGTTATGCAAAATAGTTACATCTTTACTCAAAGAATCTGGGATGGCACCTGCTAAGCTGACGGTCGATATTACAGCCAGCCATGGCGACCCTTTCCGGGTGCTGAATATCGGATCACAGCTCAGTGCAGTGATGATAAAAGAATTAGTTGGATTTTTCTGAATAAATGATGATATGTTCCCTTGGACCCATTCTGACATGCATATGTGATTTCATTAACTATCGCGAGCCATGCATTGAATATCAACCCGAAGCTACAAAAGCTAGCACAATCTCTATTGATTTCATCATGAAGAACTCTTAACCACGACCAAGATGAAGAAAATAATCAACTTCTTTATCTGTAACGTCATCTGTCCTTATGACCTTCCATGATCCATTATAACTGCAAATGGACAGGTTGAAGCTGTGAACAAAATCATAGAGTCTGTACTGAAGAGAGGTTTGGAAAACTCCTCAAGTGGCTGATTGCAACCCTTATTTCACAGAAAATACAAACAAGGAATCGCGATTGAATTTCTATTAAACTAGACGGAGTTGGTGACGACTTATGAGCATATAAAATGCATCCGAGAGCCAATGGCAAGAACATGTACCCGAACGTGCATGTGTACATCCGAAAAAGTTCGACTTCTTGAAATCAACAGAAATTGAATTCTCACTAAGGGTTATTAAGAAAAGACTAGATCAGATAGCCGAAGCTTATTAGCTCTGCAGAATCAGTCACGGATGGCCACTAATGAACTACAACCCTGGATTTATAATATTGGGAATCGACCAAGCATCACGATGACCAAAGAAGGATACAACACCTTGGGAGGATAAATTGGAGGATAATGACTATTCAAGAAACATGGTGGATTTCTTTCCGAAGACAAGGAATACTCGCTGATTCAAAGCGTGTTGTGTTGCTTCACACGACACACTTTGGGGGGCAAGTGTTTCCTGGAGATTTGACCAGGCAACTAGTACTCGGCATCCAGCGGAACTGGCATCAGAGAGTGTTCGGCATCAAGGAGTACTCGGCGTAGTACTCGGCATCAACTAGTACTCGGCATCCAGCGGAACTGGCATCAGAGAGTGTTCGGCATTAAGGAGTACTCGGCGTAGTACTCGGCATCAGGTAGCACTCGGCATCTCATAGTACTCGGCGAAGTACTCGACATCCATTGTACTCGACATCAGGTAGCACTCGGCATCTTATAGTACTCGGCGTAGTGCTCGGCATCCATGGTACTCGGCATCCATGGTACCCGTCATCAAGGAGTACTCGACGTAGTACTCGGCATCCAGTGGTACTCGGCGTTAGAAGACGTTCGGCGTATATAACTACTCTACATGGCAGCATCGTTCGGCCAAAGGATCGTTCGGTTAAGAAGCATCGTTCAGCCAGAAGGCACGTTCGGCTTCGACTGACAACTATTCTGCACTTCCCACCCATCAAACGTACCGTTCGGCATTGAGAAGGTGGTTCGGCGTCAATGTGTTCGGTCTACTTGGTTCGGCATACAGCGACCACTATACTTGGGCTAGAGTGTTCGGCCACCAAGCCCACCTGGGAAGTCCAGCCCATATTTGTCTATAAATAGAGGGGCAGGGTCACAGTGAAAATGGATCTTTTTTGGAGAACACTGGGGAAACTCTGCCATTTTTCAGACTCATCTTCTTTACTTAGCAACTCCATTCAAGCAGTTGATCTACGAATTGTATTTGTAATCAATCATTAAGAAGAGCAATAAAGTTTAACCTCAAAGTGGACGTAGGCAATTACGCTGAACCACTATAAATCCGGTGTTCTTACTTTCTGCATTTAAATTAGCATATTCTTCTTTGCTTAATTTATCTTCATTACTTATATCTCTACACAATCTTTCTCAACGAGGTTAGTGACCAATTTTGGTGCTAACATAGATAATATTGCTTCAGAAGAAGAATCTTGTTCAATGGCCTCATCATTACGCGCAACACATTGAAATGATAAATTGAAATGACCCTCCTCTTTTCTACCTTAATTTCATAAGGATTTTTTTTATTTCATCAAAAGGGAATTTAAATCAAATAGAAATCAAAATGCCATACAAGCTATTGACATAGCCACTTATTTCTTTTCTAAGTAGGCAAATTAGACAAAATCAGCAGTTCAGACGTCTAAATTCTTATGACAGGCGTCTAAACTTAATCCCAGACGTCTAACTAATTATGACAGACGGCTCAGAGATCTAAAATTGAAACAGAGAGAAAAAGACATTTTGAACTAAATTCAGACATCTAAATTTTTGTGACAGACGTCTACGTTTAACCTCAGACGTCTAAATTATTATGACTGACGTCTAAGTTTAATCTCAGACGTCTAAATTATTATGACTGACGTCTAAATTTAATCTCTAGGTACATGCATATGCACATTCAATTTATGTGTGTCTGGATGTCCACCTACATTCATTTGCACTTTTAAGTTTGATTTTAACTTCCTTTGAACTATCAGAGTCATTTTTTTTCTTTCAAACAATTCAACCAGGATCCAAAACTTTTTACCAATATAAATATATCAGTGCATCCCTAGTAATATACACATACATATGAGGATGTACGTGTTTCTCTTGTTTAAATTCAGAGTATATCTATATTTGTTAAACAAGAGTATCCTGCTTGATTTGGATTCTAGCAGTTCTGACTAAAGTTAATTACTATATACTTTTGAATATTTGTAACAAGTCAGTAAATCCTATGCATATCTAATTTATATGAGCTTAAAAATATCCACAAGAATAATTCCAGGTTTTTATAGCTAAACTCAGATTTTTAACCTTCAAACTTAAGGTATTAAGTAACTTGAAATTAACTAATACAATATATGTACATATACATATCCATTTCTCAAATACAGGCATATATCATTTACAGATTTTCACCACAATACTCAAGCATATATTTTCTTGCAAAAATTCAACCAAGTCTTTAGATTAATCCCAAACTTAGTACATCACTAGATTCATTTAGAACAACCAATAAATCCAAACTTTTAAGATCATTACATAACAACCAAAACAGAACTATAAAAACTCCCCAGATTACATGCAAATATTTCATTCTAAGTTCTTATTCAATTCTAATTTAGCATGCTTATATAATCACTTTCATTAGCCACAGCAGCTTCCTATTTAGATCCAGCATTTCCTGAAAGAACATTAGAGGCTGCCCCATTTTAGATGAGACACCCCAGATGCCATAAGCAAACAAGGGTCAGATACAAGATCTGGTATGAGTAAAATCAAAAATTCCATGATATTAAGTAAATGAGTGAGACATAAATATTTTGTACAAGTGGGCATATCTTCTTTGAACAATTTGCCTGACTTGTTTATGATATACTTGTGCATATATGATCAGTATTTAATACTAATCATGTACACACATTCAACCATGCAAACATATGTTTCAAATAGAAATACTCAGGAACTATCATAGCTCCAGTCCAACCATCTTAGGAATAACTCAAGTTCCTACTTCATCAATTTAAGGTTGCATTTATCAAATTAATTCCTAGCCTCATCTGCCATAAAGGAATCACAGGGACACATTGCAATAAAATAATTCACAATATTGCACAAAGATCTCAGGGCTTAAACAAACCATGTGCCAACTTGCATACTTCAAATATGACAAGCATTCCAGCAGTCTTCTTGGCTCACAATCCTTAGTTTATTTACTAAGTGTTCATGTTTAATCCTATCGTGAGATAGCTAGGTGACTAAATCCCAGTATACATGAAACATTACATAGAGTTTACAAGCATAACTCAAGAACAATCTAACATTCATGTCCAGGGAAAATCATATTTTCAAGTATTTTGGCTTAAAGAAAATACAAGAATATTTACAACTGGGAATAAAGACTAGGCATGTGGGTTATTATTGTTTCATAAGCAACCATGTTTGAACTAAATTCAAGATCTAGCTTAAACAAGATTTCTGGCTCATGGATTTTCTATTTGGTCAAGGGTTCAGCACTTTTGGATATTTCCATTGCAACCTTGAATCTTTCATTTGAGCCTCAGCACTTACACAAGTGTAATGCAACTCATATACATTTTGGTTTCTATGTTTTCCATGCCATATCTAAACCAGTTACAAGTATTCTCTATTTACTTTCATGATTTCATACTTTTACCTTTCTGGGTGTAACCAAACAGAGCAAAACACTCAAACATCAAAGCAATCAAAACATTCAGAAACACCCATTAAAACATCCATTGAAGCATCCATTAAAACTATAGTAATGGAATCAAAAACATGTAGAAAATAACATAAATCTGGCTGCCTCATAACAGGACTTAATGCCATGGGTTTAGTGAGATTACTCACCTGAATATTTCTTCTTATAAATCCAGAAAATCCCTGAGTGTATTTTCTCTTCCTTTAAAATGTTTTCTTCTTTTCCTATTATAAGTAGCTCGGGTAAAACAATTTCTCTGGCCATAACCACTTATTTATAAACATATTTTTACTAGGGTTTTTCTCAAGACAAAATTCCATTTCTGTCCTGGCTAGCATCATGCATTGTGTGTTTGCATTTTCTCATTTTTATCCCTAATTACCCCCGGTCATATTACCAATTAAAGGCTGCATTTTCTTTTCTTTACTTTTTCAGAAAATGGCCACTCACCTAGTCATGTTAAAAGTGTGACTACCCTATTTTATATTTTAATTATTCCTGAGAATCCCCTTTGCTATTTTTTCCTACACAAGCATATTGACTTGTATTACATTTCATGTCATTTTAATGTTATAGTTTCACTTGCTTACATATATATACTTTTCAGTACTTAAAAATGTATATTTGTATACATATCTTATCTAGGCTTATTTAATTCCTCTTTAATTTCAGAAACATATGCACCTATATGTATACAGGTTTTCAAATCCTTATAACATATATATGTATAAATTTTTTTTCTGGGTTTTAAATAAAATCTGTTTACTGATTTTTAAAATAAGAAAACTTACTTTTCTTATTTTCTGGGATGATCCATATAATTCCAGAAATCAAATATCCATATCACAAAATCATGTTTGTAATGCTTTTTAATCCTTGTTTTAAATTCAAGAAATCTGGAGTTCTTCCTTGTGCCATATCAGTGTGCACGTGCACACATGCACACATACTTGCACACAATTAATTCCATATATTCTTATACAAATAAATTCAGATATTTTCAAAATTCAACTAAAATAAGATTCCATGAATTTCTGGGGCATTACAATCACCCCACCTTTTTAGGAATTGTGTCCTCACAATTTTCTCATTTTGACTTTAAACATTTCCAGATTTTATAAAATCTATCAAACATAGCATAAGCAAACAATTCAGCCAATAACAACCATACATATTAAACTTTTTAGGGATTTAGATTTTTACCTTCCACTGCAAAAAGCTTAGGGTAATCCATCTTTATCTTATCCTCTAACTCCCATGTACAATCATTAGGGTCTAGGCTCCATTGAACCTTTACCAATTTCAAAGTTTTGCTCCTCAACTTCTTTTCCTCTTTAGCTAAAATCCCCACTGGTTCTTTCTCATAGACCAAGTCAGGATTTATTTGAACTTGAGTTGGTTTCTCTAGAATTTCCTCTTTATCATGCACCCATCTCCTAAGTTGTGATACATGAAATACATTGTGCATTGCACTCATCTCTTCAGGTAGCTCCAACTTATATGCTAATGAACCTATTTTTTCCAAAATCTTGTAAGGTCCAACATATCTTGGGGTAAGTTTTCCCTGCTTGCCAAACCTCAACACCTTCTTCATATGTGAAACTTTGATGAAAACATAATCACCAACTTCATATTCTACCTGCTTCCTCCTCATATCTGCAAACTTCTTTTGCCTATCTTGAGCTGCTTCCATTCTTCTCCTCACCAATTCAATTTTCTCTGTGGTCTCTTTAACATACTCAGGCCCTAAGACAGCCTTTTCTCCTACTTCAACCCAACATATTGGTGACAAACATGGTTTGCCATACAAGGCTTCAAATGGTGCCATACCTATGGTGCTTTGATACTATTGTTATATGTAAATTCAGCCAAATGGAGGTGATCTTCCCAATTACCTCCAAAGTCCAATGCACATGCCCTCAACAAATCCTCCAAAACTTTATTTATCACTTCTGTTTGACCATCTGATTGGGGGTGGTATGCAGTACTCAAGCATAACTCACTTCCCATGGCTTCTTGAAAGCTCTTCCAAAATCTGGATGTAAAGATTGTGTCCCTATCACTTACTATAGTCTTAGGGATTCCATGCAATCTTACTATTTCTCTCATGAATATTTGAGCTAGTTTAGGTGCATTTCTTTCTGCCTTCACTGGTATAAAGTGTGCCACTTTAGTCAATCTATCAACTATTACCCAAATGCTTGTGTTTCCTCTTTTTGACCTAGGCAGACCATCTATGAAATCCATAGATATATCTTCCCACTTCCACTGTGGTATACTTAGAGGCTGTAATAGGCCTGAGGGTCTTTGGGTTTCTGCTTTGACTTGTTGGCAAGTCATGCACTTTGCAACATGTTTGGCCACATCAGTTTTCATCCCTCTCCACCAATAATCCCTCTTCAAATTTTGGTACATCTTGGTGCTGCCTGGGTGTATAGAATATTTGCTCCTATGATATTCATTAAGTATCTCTTCCTTCAATTCTATATCCTTTGGAACACATATTCTACCTTTATTCCTTAAGTAACCATTCTTATCAATGTGGTAGTTTGCTACTTCTTCTCCTTTTTCTATTAAAGTCTTCTTTTCTAATAAATCTGGATCTCCCCCTTGCATTTTTCCCACTTTCAAAATTAAATCTGATTGTAAAGTTATCAAACTTAATTTTCCTTTACTCCCTTCTTCAATCATCTCCATGTTTACCTCACTGTTTTCCTCAATTTCCAAATCAGTAAGTAGAGATAAATTTCTAAACTCTTCTATCATTAGCATGGCTACTTTTGCATGCTGCCTGCTCAAAGCATCTGCAACCTTATTAGCTTTTCCTGGAGTACAAAGTATGTCTAAATCATATGCTGCTAGAAACTCAACCCATCTATGTTGCCTCATATTCAAATCTTTTTGTGAAAAGAGATATTTCAATGCCTTATGGTCTGTGTACATAATAAACTTAGCACCTAGAAGATAATGTCTCCAGAGCTTTAATGCATATACCACTGCTGCCAACTCAAGATCATGGGTTGCATACCTTGATTCATGTGGCTTCAATTGTCTTGATGCATAGGCTATAACTTGATCTTGCTGCATCAATACAGCTCCTAGCCCAAAACCACTTGCATCAATATACACAATCAAATCCTCATTTCCTTCTGGTACTTTCAAGACTGGTGCATTGACTAAGGCCTCCTTGATTCTACTAAAGGCTTGTTCACATTTCTCAGTCCATATAAAGGGTTGGTTCTTTCTAGTTAGGTTGGTAAGAGGTGATGACATCTTAGAAAAATCTTTTATAAACCTCCTATAATACCCTGCCATTCCCATAAATGACCTAACTTCTCCCACTGTGCTTGGCCTTTTCCATGCTTGGATTGCCACAATTTTATTGGGATTTACAGAAATGCCTTTGGCAGATATAACATGCCCAAGGAAATGCACTTCTTCTTTCCAAAATGCACACTTGGAAAATTTTGCTTTTAAATCTTTTTCTCTTAATCTAGACAAAACAAGGTGTAAGTGATTTTCATGTTCCTCTACTGTTTTAGAATAGATCAAAATATCATCAATAAAAATCAAAACAAACTTGTCTAAATAATCCCTGAATATCCTATTCATCAAGTCTACAAAGTATGATGGAGCATTTGTCAACCCAAATGGCATGACAAGAAACTCATATAAACCATACCTAGTGTTAAAGGCTGTGTACTTAACACTTGAGTCCTCAATCTTCATCTGATGGAATCCAAATGCCAAGTCTAACCTAGAAAATATTTTTGCTCCACTAAGTTGATCAAAAAGATCATCAATTCTAGGTAAGGGGTACTTGTTTTTGATAATGACTTTGTTTAGCTCCCTGTAATCTATGCACATTCTTAAAGTACCATCATGTTTCCTTACAAACACTACTGGAGCACCCCAGCATGAATTACTTGGTCTTATAAATCCTTTGCTTTCCAACTCTTCTAACTGTTTCTTCAATTCCTTCAACTCACTTGGCCCCATCCTAGTGGGTTTCTTAATAATTGGACTTGCTCCTGGTATCAGATTAATCTGAAATTCCACTGGTCTGTGGTGTGGAACACCCTTAACTTCTCCAAACACATCTAAGTATTTGTTAATTATGGGGATTTCTTCAATAGAAGGCTCACTGGAATCCTTACTTAAGTCAATCAAGTGATATAATTTTCTTTCCTTGGCTATTTCACACAAAATTGTGATTCTTTGACCTCTAGAATTTTGTAATGATATGGTGGATGAGTCTAAATTAATTATTGCTTTGTATTGTCTTAACCAATCTACACCCAATATAACACCTATATTTGGGTAATTTAAAACATATAAATTGGAAATAAAAACATTTCCTCCTATGTTTAATTCCACATCCACACACATCATGTTTAAAACACTAGAACTTCCCAATGGGCTTTGCACTAACAAAGGGGTTTCAACCAGTATGCAATTTAATTTAAGCAATGCAACTAACTCATGGGAAATCAGAGAATGTGTTGCCCCTGTATCATACACTACTGATATGGGTAGGGTACAAATAAATAAAGTACCTTCCACTTGACCATGGTTTTCTGCATTAGCCTCTACTGTGGATTTGATTCTGCTTTCCAAACTTGCTAGCTTCCCTTGCTGTTTATACTCAGGGCAGTTTCTCTTGATATGTCCCTCCTTACCACATAGGTAGCATTTGAAAGCTCCTCCCTTCAATTCTGGGCACCTTGGTTTGATATGTCCCTCTTTTCCACAATGATGACATGTTATTTTTCTCTTTGTATCAGTGGTCTTAGTATCATTGGTTTTCTTGCCTTCTGTCTCCTCCTTCTTTTTGTCATAGGGATGATACCTTCCCCTATTTTTCTTATTGTTGTTATTCTTAAAATTCTTATACTTCTCCCTTTCCTTGTCATGTTGCTCAAATTTTAAGGCCAGATCAATGATTTGATCAAAAGTTTTATCTGCATATGGCAACATAGCCCTACTAAGCCCTGGGTTTAAACCCTTAATATACCTATCATTCTTTGATGCCTCATCAGCCACAAGCATAGCTCCATACTTAGACAAGTCCTCAAACCTATGAGTATATTCAGTCACATTAAAAGTTCCCTGCCTAAGTCTGATGAATTCTTCAAGCAATAGAGTTTTGGCTGATGCTGGAACAAATCTAGCTTCCAACATCTCCTTGAATTGATTCCAAGTGATCTCATTTTCATTTCTTCTAGCTATGATCACCTCCCACCAGCTTAAAGCTACCCCTTTTAGTTGTCTTGAAGCTACTTGCCTCTTCCTTTGATCATCCAATTGCATGTCATTGAAAACTATGTCCAGTGTTCTCAACCATGCTTGAATTTCCATCACATTCTCAGTTCCTTCAAAACTCCTACCTCCCAAATTGGAATAAGTCTTTAGTAGTTTTGAAAGTTTTTCATGTGGGTTCTCAGGCCTATGCCCAATTCCATCCCTTAAAGCCCTCATAAAGTCTTGCATATCAAGCATTTGTGGTGCACTTGATCCTGCATGGTGATGAGATCCTATTCCTACCATGGTCTACTAACTAAGTTCTGGGCAAATGGTATTAGTATATTATGAGTACTTCTATAATTATTATTTTCTCATCTAAATTAATTCATCCAAAACAAACAGACAAAATACATTTCTATAATAATTAACAATCAATGCAACCAAGTGCTCTGATATCAACTGAAATGACCCTCCTCTTTTCTACCTTAATTTCATAAGGATTTTTTTTTATTTCATCAAAAGGGAATTTAAATCAAATAGAAATCAAAATGCCATACAAGCTATTGACATAGCCACTTATTTCTTTTCTAAGTAGGCAAATTAGACAAAATCAGCAGTTCAGACGTCTAAATTCTTATGACAGGCGTCTAAACTTAATCCCAGACGTCTAACTAATTATGACAGACGGCTCAGAGATCTAAAATTGAAACAGAGAGAAAAAGACATTTTGAACTAAATTCAGACATCTAAATTTTTGTGACAGACGTCTACGTTTAACCTCAGACGTCTAAATTATTATGACTGACGTCTAAGTTTAATCTCAGACGTCTAAATTATTATGACTGACGTCTAAATTTAATCTCTAGGTACATGCATATGCACATTCAATTTATGTGTGTCTGGATGTCCACCTACATTCATTTGCACTTTTAAGTTTGATTTTAACTTCCTTTGAACTATCAGAGTCATTTTTTTTTCTTTCAAACAATTCAACCAGGATCCAAAACTTTTTACCAATATAAATATATCAGTGCATCCCTAGTAATATACACATACATATGAGGATGTACGTGTTTCTCTTGTTTAAATTCAGAGTATATCTATATTTGTTAAACAAGAGTATCCTGCTTGATTTGGATTCTAGCAGTTCTGACTAAAGTTAATTACTATACTTTTGAATATTTGTAACAAGTCAGTAAATCCTATGCATATCTAATTTATATGAGCTTAAAAATATCCACAAGAATAATTCCAGGTTTTTATAGCTAAACTCAGATTTTTAACCTTCAAACTTAAGGTATTAAGTAACTTGAAATTAACTAATACAATATATGTACATATACATATCCATTTCTCAAATACAGGCATATATCATTTACAGATTTTCACCACAATACTCAAGCATATATTTTCTTGCAAAAATTCAACCAAGTCTTTAGATTAATCCCAAACTTAGTACATCACTAGATTCATTTAGAACAACCAATAAATCCAAACTTTTAAGATCATTACATAACAACCAAAACAGAACTATAAAAACTCCCCAGATTACATGCAAATATTTCATTCTAAGTTCTTATTCAATTCTAATTTAGCATGCTTATATAATCACTTTCATTAGCCACAGCAGCTTCCTATTTAGATCCAGCATTTCCTGAAAGAACATTAGAGGCTGCCCCATTTTAGATGAGACACCCCAGATGCCATAAGCAAACAAGGGTCAGATACAAGATCTGGTATGAGTAAAATCAAAAATTCCATGATATTAAGTAAATGAGTGAGACATAAATATTTTGTACAAGTGGGCATATCTTCTTTGAACAATTTGCCTGACTTGTTTATGATATACTTGTGCATATATGATCAGTATTTAATACTAATCATGTACACACATTCAACCATGCAAACATATGTTTCAAATAGAAATACTCAGGAACTATCATAGCTCCAGTCCAACCATCTTAGGAATAACTCAAGTTCCTACTTCATCAATTTATGGTTGCATTTATCAAATTAATTCCTAGCCTCATCTGCCATAAAGGAATCACAGGGACACATTGCAATAAAATAATTCACAATATTGCACAAAGATCTCAGGGCTTAAACAAACCATGTGCCAACTTGCATACTTCAAATATGACAAGCATTCCAGCAGTCTTCTTGGCTCACAATCCTTAGTTTATTTACTAAGTGTTCATGTTTAATCCTATCGTGAGATAGCTAGGTGACTAAATCCCAGTATACATGAAACATTACATAGAGTTTACAAGCATAACTCAAGAACAATCTAACATTCATGTCCAGGGAAAATCATATTTTCAAGTATTTTGGCTTAAAGAAAATACAAGAATATTTACAACTGGGAATAAAGACTAGGCATGTGGGTTATTATTGTTTCATAAGCAACCATGTTTGAACTAAATTCAAGATCTAGCTTAAACAAGATTTCTGGCTCATGGATTTTCTATTTGGTCAAGGGTTCAGCACTTTTGGATATTTCCATTGCAACCTTGAATCTTTCATTTGAGCCTCAGCACTTACACAAGTGTAATGCAACTCATATACATTTTGGTTTCTATGTTTTCCATGCCATATCTAAACCAGTTACAAGTATTCTCTATTTACTTTCATGATTTCATACTTTTACCTTTCTGGGTGTAACCAAACAGAGCAAAACACTCAAACATCAAAGCAATCAAAACATCCAGAAACACCCATTAAAACATCCATTGAAGCATCCATTAAAACTATAGTAATGGAATCAAAAACATGTAGAAAATAACATAAATCTGGCTGCCTCATAACAGGACTTAATGCCATGGGTTTAGTGAGATTACTCACCTGAATATTTCTTCTTATAAATCCAGAAAATCCCTGAGTGTATTTTCTCTTCCTTTAAAATGTTTTCTTCTTTTCCTATTATAAGTAGCTCGGGTAAATCAATTTCTCTGGCCATAACCACTTATTTATAAACATATTTTTACTAGGGTTTTTCTCAAGACAAAATTCCATTTCTGTCCTGGCTAGCATCATGCATTGTGTGTTTGCATTTTCTCATTTTTATCCCTAATTACCCCCGGTCATATTACCAATTAAAGGCTGCATTTTCTTTTCTTTACTTTTTCAGAAAATGGCCACTCACCTAGTCATGTTAAAAGTGTGACTACCCTATTTTATATTTTAATTATTCCTGAGAATCCCCTTTGCTATTTTTTCCTACACAAGCATATTGACTTGTATTACATTTCATGTCATTTTAATGTTATAGTTTCACTTGCTTACATATATATACTTTTCAGTACTTAAAAATGTATATTTGTATACATATCTTATCTAGGCTTATTTAATTCCTCTTTAATTTCAGAAACATATGCACCTATATGTATACAGGTTTTCAAATCCTTATAACATATATATGTATAAATTTTTTTTCTGGGTTTTAAATAAAATCTATTTACTGATTTTTAAAATAAGAAAACTTACTTTTCTTATTTTCTGGGATGATCCATATAATTCCAGAAATCAAATATCCATATCACAAAATCATGTTTGTAATGCTTTTTAATCCTTGTTTTAAATTCAAGAAATCTGGAGTTCTTCCTTGTGCCATATCAGTGTGCACGTGCACACATGCACACATACTTGCACACAATTAATTCCATATATTCTTATACAAATAAATTCAGATATTTTCAAAATTCAACTAAAATAAGATTCCATGAATTTCTGGGGCATTACAATCACCCCACCTTTTTAGGAATTGTGTCCTCACAATTTTCTCATTTTGACTTTAAACATTTCCAGATTTTATAAAATCTATCAAACATAGCATAAGCAAACAATTCAGCCAATAACAACCATACATATTAAACGTTTTAGGGATTTAGATTTTTACCTTCCACTGCAAAAAGCTTAGGGTAATCCATCTTTATCTTATCCTCTAACTCCCATGTACAATCATTAGGGTCTAGGCTCCATTGAACCTTTACCAATTTCAAAGTTTTGCTCCTCAACTTCTTTTCCTCTTTAGCTAAAATCTCCACTGGTTCTTTCTCATAGACCAAGTCAGGATTTATTTGAACTTGAGTTGGTTTCTCTAGAATTTCCTCTTTATCATGCACCCATCTCCTAAGTTGTGATACATGAAATACATTGTGCATTGCACTCATCTCTTCAGGTAGCTCCAACTTATATGCTAATGAACCTATTTTTTCCAAAATCTTGTAAGGTCCAACATATCTTGGGGTAAGTTTTCCCTGCTTGCCAAACCTCAACACCTTCTTCATAGGTGAAACTTTGATGAAAACATAATCACCAACTTCATATTCTACCTGCTTCCTCCTCATATCTGGAAACTTCTTTTGCCTATCTTGAGCTGCTTCCATTCTTCTCCTCACCAATTCAATTTTCTCTGTGGTCTCTTTAACATACTCAGGCCCTAAGACAGCCTTTTCTCCTGCTTCAACCCAACATATTGGTGACAAACATGGTTTGCCATACAAGGCTTCAAATGGTGCCATACCTATGGTGCTTTGATAACTATTGTTATATGTAAATTCAGCCAAATGGAGGTGATCTTCCCAATTACCTCCAAAGTCCAATGCACATGCCCTCAACAAATCCTCCAAAACTTTATTTATCACTTCTGTTTGACCATCTGATTGGGGGTGGTATGCAGTATAGGGATTTCTACCTCAAGTTTACGAAGACGGTCAACTTTTAACGTAGTTGAACAAAGCTCCTTATAAAATAAACTAAGTTCTGTTATAACCTTCCAAACTTTTACGGGCAACAATTCTTTAAAAGCAACGAGTAACAAATTTTGCATCATTACATGACAATCATGGCTTTTCATCCCACTCAGTCTTTCGTTCTTATAGTCGACACATCTACGAAGATGAGATGAAATTCCATCAGGAAATTGTAATCCTTCCACCCATTTTAACAGTACTTTAACTTGGTTGTTATCTAATTCATAACATGCTTTGGGTTTTTTAGTGTCATTTGGCTTCATATGAAGCTCAGGACGATTACATATTTCTTCTATATCACGTCTTGATTTCAGATCGTCCTTAGTCTTGCCCTTAACATTCAAAAGTGTATTAAACACATTATCGAATACGTTTTTCTCGTTATGCATCACGTCAATGTTATGACGGATTAAGAGATTTTTCCAATAAGGCAACTCCTAGAATATACTCTGTTTGCACCAATTATGAAACATCGATTTACCTTGGATTTCAGTTTGCTACCCAGTTTCATGTATCTTTGGATAATCATTTACAAGTTCATATATATCTTCACTTGACCAAATCGTCGGTGGTTGTAAAGTCTCATGTCTATTAGCTATGAAGTTTTTTTTGTCGCTTCTAAAAGTATGATTAATATGGAGAAAACATCGATGACAATCAAACCATGAAATTTTCTTCCCATACCGTAAAGAAAATGCTCGTGTTTCTTCCATACAGTAAGGGCAAGCAAAACAACCGGCCGTACTCCAACCCGAAAGCATTGCATATGCAGGAAAATCGTTAATAGTCCATAACAAAGAAGCGAACATCCGGAAAAAAAAATTTCGATACGTCGTATGTTTCAACTCCTTCATACCACAATGTTTTCAACTCTTCGATTAGCGGTTGTAAGTAAACATCGATACCCTGTGTCGGATCATCAGGGCCAGGGATGACAATTGTGATAAACATATATGGAGTTTTCATACACATCCACGGGGGTAGATTGTAAGGTGTAATGATTATAGGCCAAGATGAATATTTAGAACCAAACTGAGAAAATGGTGAAAATCCATCAGTACACAAACCTAGTCTAACGTTATGGCTCTCCGCTGCGAAATCGGGATATTTCTTATCAAAATACTTCCATGCTTCTCCATCTGATGGGTGTGTTAACGTACCTTCTTCAGGTGTTCTCACACTGTGCCATCTCATATGATGCGCAGTTACATATGATGCATATAACCTTTGAAGTCTAGGAGTGATAGGTAAATAATGCATACGCTTGTATGGAACTTCTTTTCCATTTTTTTTCCTTGGTTTGTATCTTTCTTGATTACATATTTTACAATTCTGAAGACTGACATCATTTTTCCAAAAAAACACGCAACAATTTAGACATGTATCAATTTTTTGATACGGCAAACCGAAAGATGACATTAGTTTTTTCACTTTATAATAATTTTCGCACATTAAATTATCTGATGGCATATGGCGTTTAGCAGCTTGTACAATAGCCATAAATCCAGCTTCTGTGAAGTTGTACTTTGATTTCATCGCAATGTACTATGCAGTTGCTGATAATTGAGTGCCGCTAGTACATCCATTCCAAAGAGGTTTCTTAGGAGCATCCAATAAATCATATATTTTTTCGCTCCAACATTTGGTTCCTCTTCGACGTTAACATCGTCGTTATTAATTTCAACAGTAGGGAACATAAATCGTGCTGCATCTTCAACCATATGTTCTATGAGATTCGTTGTACTAACTTCATCACTAATGACCTCTATTGATTGTTCTTCGTTACGTGTTATAATTTCTCCATGACGATCCCACACCAAATAATTGGTTACGAAACCATATTGGCGCAAATGAATCCTAACCATATTCGGTACTAAATGCTTCGACAATTTAGATTTTACTGTTTTTTATAATCCATTTTCGTTTATATACAAAGTTATATTCCTTGCTATTTTGTTTACATTTTTGTACCTTTTGTGATGGTCGGTTATCCTACTTCCCATTACAAACACAATAGTAATTACATTTCTTAAATCATATGATTATAAACGATTTCCCAAAATTTCGGCAGCACTTCCTTCGTGTTCCTTGTATTGTACACATATGCATGTACACAAGGAACGAAAAGGAAATGCCATCGAAATTTTATGAACCGTTTATAACGATATGATTTACGAAACGTAACTACTTTATAGTGTTTGTACCTTGTCGAATACAGGGACAAATTCAACAAATATTGTATCAGATGAATATGAATATCCGTTTTGCAATAAAAACGAATATTCATACAACGATCATATACAACACTTATCAGACGGGGCCAAAAATTCACTAAGAGATTTAAATTTTGTTTATATGTTACCGTTTATTAAATATATAAAATAAAGCATATTATGCATTATTTTATTTATATTCTACTATTTTATTAAATATATAGTAAATTATATTATTTTTACTATTTCGCAAAATATATAATTCATGTGTATATATATACTAAATTATATACTAATTATCTAATGCTAATATATTTTGTAAAAGATATAATTCATGTTCGTAAAATATTCGAATAATTCATGTTTGCCTAATATTTTACAAAACATACACAAAATAATTTAAATCAATCCTAACTAATCTAACGCTAACTCAAATGTGCATTTACACTAAATTATCAACATATGTATATATGTGCATAATATATATACACAAACAATTTGAACATTTGGATGTTAATAATTGTAATTAGCACTTAGTTTGGTATAATAAACAATCAATAAGCCATTAGATACGACTATAACAACAAATTAAACACAAAATTTGCAAAATTTAAAAATTTAGGATTTTAGGCAAAACCTGATTTTGGAGTGGAATTGGATGGAGAGAGGCCGCTGGTGTTGATTGATGGTGTCGGAGTGGCCGCCAGTTGCGTGGGGAGGCTGGGAGCAAGAAAAGAGAAGGAGTGGAGGAAGAGGGTGGAGGATTTGGGGTTTGTTGGGGGAGAAGAGGAAAATGAATGTTGCTCTCGGCCTGCTACAGATTTACACGAATATTTCCAACGGCTTCCAACGGCCGCAAACGGCATTTTTACTGTAGTTCTAGTAGTGAATATTCCGTTGACGGCCGTTGAAAACCTGTCGTGGCTATATACCGTAGTTCTAGTAGTAAATATGTTAGACTCAACAGTTTGTTTCAAAAGGCCACTCATCTATATATAAACAATATCCATGCACGCATTGGTCAACTTTCATGTATTAATTACCTAACTTCTACCATTAGTCTGCTGCATACAATTACATACAATGTATTTAACAAATTGATCAATTTGCCCTTTCATTAACGTATCTACACTATTTTTTTTATTTTTTTTAAGCCAAGAGAAAAGTCAATATATTTATATTCAGACTCTTCTCCATTATTAACCTGTCCTTCTTCCTATTTCATATTTTGTTTGCCAACATCATCGTGGTTTTCAGCTACTACTCCATGGAGGTTGGCTACTACTCTAACTGCAGTAGCATCACACTCTTACTTCTCTTACTTCTATAGCTGCATTTCGGCACAAGCTTTCTATCCCCAACAAGCCACAACAAACAAGCTACTTCATGTTGTCCTCATCCAACCTCTACAGCCCACTTGATTCTTGCAGTCTTGTCACTAATCAAACTCGGAGCTCTCTTCAGCTACAACTGCCGTATACTAGGGCATTTGCTCGGCTCCATTCTTACTTGTTCAGCAGCAAACTCTGAGCTCTGACAACTTCTTGGCTATTTAACCTACAATACTGCTGTCTTTTTTTTTAAAGAATATATAAATAACAAAAAGGAGAAGAAAGCCTTCCTCCGGAGGCTCACAGCAGAAGGCGAAGTATATGGAGCACATATACCTCCCTAGAAAAAGCCAGCAAAAAGAAAAAAACAAGCAAATAAAAACAACTCAAAGACACGGGGCAGCCAAGAAGCTAAGACGAAGCCCAAATAATCAGAAATAATCCGAAAACCCTCTCTCCCACTCTCCCGCCTCAACCAAAAGGTGAAGACCAGTCCACCCAACATACCACCACCAACCATCAAGCCAAACGAACAGCCAGACAGAAGCATCAAATCAAACTGAGAAAGATGCTAGGCATCCGCCCTCCTGCCCACACCATCGAGCTCCGGCAAGGCCACCGCCCATAGGTGTGGACAGGAAAAAGTAATAGGAGATCATCAGAAGAGACGTCGAAGGAGAAACCAAGCGCTCAAGCCAGAAGAAACCAGTACTCAAAAGCGAATCCATCCTAAGCAAAAATCGCAACAGGGAGACAACAGGAGCACCTGAAACTAACACAAGCAGTTGAATTAAAAATAAAAAGGGGGGAGGGAGAGGAACGGAGGGAGGAAGACACCACCCGAAGGCAGAGGCCTAACCAACGCCTAGTCTAGCGGCATTAGGAGAGCATGAAATCGACAGAAGTCCAACAAGCCGCCTAGAGCGATGACTTAGAGGACCCCTGAAGGGTCTACCCCGGAAAGCCAGGAAGACGTCATTCCTCACCCGATGGATAATAGACTGAGGATCCATCGAAATGCTCTCGAAAGTAGCCTTATTTCGCGCACACCAGACGTGCCAGCAGATGAGACAAGGAATCAAACGGAACACGATAGACCGAAGGGATTTCCCAAAATTCCCATTCCACCACGAATTGAGGAGTTGAAGAGGATAAGATGCCGGACACCGAACACCGACTAGGTTGCCAAAATAATTCCAGCAAGCTCTGGCCGTGAAACCGCCAAAAAACAAGTGGTTCAAAGACTCCGTTTCACCATTTCCGCAGCATCTACATCGGGAAACAGATGGAATGCCGATCTTTTGCAGATTCTCGTCCAAAGGTAACCCATCATGTAGCAAACGCCACATTAATAGGGATACCATGGGGGGAATGCGAGAATCCCAAATGAAGGAGAATTCATGGCGAATGGGGAAAGGAGCTCTGATGGAGGACCAGGCTTTCTGAATGGAAAACGTAGCGCCATCCCACCCTGACAACCCACCATAAGAACCAGCTAAAAGCTTCAGTGACTGCATGTGCTTCCAGGTCTCGCTAGCATAGGAAGGAGAGCCCGAAAAATTCGAGCCCGCAAGTCCGTGGTACTTAGCATGGAGGAAAGACGCCCATAAGGAGTTGTTGGCATCGAACCTGTACCACA
Source organism: Allium fistulosum (assembly GCA_030737815.1). Classification (NCBI taxonomy): domain Eukaryota; kingdom Viridiplantae; phylum Streptophyta; class Magnoliopsida; order Asparagales; family Amaryllidaceae; genus Allium; species Allium fistulosum. The sequence goes on along the minus strand of CM060904.1, from coordinate 1,297,062,284 downwards.
ACTTACAAGCAAAAGCTGCACAAAGGTCTCTGGGATTACGAAGACCCAATCCGCCTTCATTTTTGGGGCGACAAATCGAATCCCATGACACCCAGTGGTGACGACGGTCGTTGTCCTTGTTTCCCCAGAAGAAAGACGAGGCCAGAGACCGGTAAGAATGGAAAAAAGATGAGGTAGGGGTCATAGTCGCGAAAATATGAGTTCCCATCGAGTCTAAGACGGATTTGATAAGAACAAGTCTGCCGGCTTGGGATAGAATAGATGAGTTTCCAGCGTAAAATCTTCCCCCTTACTTTGTCTATCAAGGGGTCGAAAAGCGCGTTAAGTTTCCTACCCCGGTAAAGGACAACCCCAAGATAGGGAAGGGGAAGGGAAGTTTCCTTGAACCCGGAGATATTCTCGATCCAGCATGCACGGGAGAGAGACATGTCCTTCGAATGGACAAAGCAACACTTGGAAGGATTAACGAGTTGGCCCGAAGCCCTCTCGTATTGATGGAGGAAGCTGAGAAGCCGCCTTACAGAGGAACGGCTGCCATCAGAGAAAATGACAATGTCATCTGCAAAGGATAAGGAGGAAATGAGAGGACAACCCCTAGGAATCCCGAAGCGTTGGATTTGACCGTATATGGTTAAGGATTGGAGACCGCGAATAAAAGTCTCGGCTGCAATAACAAAAAGAGAAGGCGATAGTGGGTCGCCCTGACGTAAGCCCCTCCCAGCCTTGAAATACCCATGGGCCGAGCCGTTAATGAGGACAGAGAACCAGCAGTTGGAGATGAGTCTCCAAACCAAGTCAATAAGGGCCTCCGTGAAACCGAAAGTTCTCAAAACCTTAATAACGAAGAACCAGGACATGCGGTCATAGGCCTTAGCCATGTCCAGTTTGAAGACAACATTAGATCCCCAAACTTTCCGATCAATTTGGGAGATCAGTTCCTGGGCGAGAAGGACATTATCAGAGATAAGACGCCCCTTAACAAACCCTACTTGAGAAGGAGAAATGATGCGTTCAAGGAAAGGAGCCAAGCGAGTGGCCAGAATTTTAGAAATAACCTTATTAGAGAAGTTGCACAGACTAATAGGCCGGAAATCCGCACAAGTCCTCGGAATATCACACTTAGGAATAAGAATAAGGTTGGTGGAAGTCCATCCAGCTGGGAGATTTCCCCCGGCGAAGAACGATTGAATGGCAAGACAAAAATCAGCCTGGATAATAGGCCAAGAACACCTATAAAATACACCATTGAAGCCATTAGGGCCACTGGCACTATCCTTGTTAAGGGCGAAGACACAAGCGCGGATCTCCTCCGTGGATGGGATATCCGCAATCATGGTACCTTCCGAAGGGAGGACCACTGGTGGAATGAAAGCTAACAGGGCCGGATCAGACACCGAGACCGAGGGAGATCCCAGAAAAGATTGGAAATGGGAAAGGATTATGTCTTTGACTTCCTCTGGTGACGAAGCCGAAGAACGATCGGGCCTCAAAATCTCGCGAATCGCTAGAAGATTATTTTTCTTCCGAATAGATGAGTGGAAGAATTTGGAGTTCGCATCTCCGACGACTACCCATTTGACCCTCGCCTTTTGACGGAGGTAGTCATTCTCAACACGCAATTCCGAAGAGAAGGAAGTTTGGGCAATGACCCACGCCTCCTTGTTGGCAGCGGTAGGTTGCTCGTCTAACAAGGATTCGGCGACGATAAGCGCCTCCTCTGCCCTACGAACGCGATCGAAGATGTTCTTGAAAACTTGAACGTTCCAAGCCTTAAGGCAAGCCTTAAGACGCGAGAGCTTTCTCCCGAAAGCACCACAGGGGGAGGCAGAAATAGGAACGCTCCAAGAGTCAGATACCACCTGAAGGAAGGAATCACTACGCCATAGATGCCCTATTGCAACGAAATTACAAGGTGGTGCTAGCTACAATGTAACGATAGCTATGCTGATTTTTGTCTATTGCAACATTCACTTCAATGTGTTAGCATAGATATCAGCAAAATGTTGCAGTAGCTATAAATATATTCAAATTAATAAAATTAATAAAATTTTACACCTCAGCGATCCACACCATCATTTAAAACAAAATCTCAACCATCAATCCACACCATCAATCCACACCTTAGCAATTTCCATTTCCCGCTTTACTTTTCTTTCTCGTTCCTCTTTGTGTGAAAATTAGGGCACGACATTTTTCTTTCTCGTTCCACTCTGTGAAAACTAGGGCACGCGATTCCAGTTGCTTTGATGCTCTGATTGATCGAATCTAGTGTGAGAAACGTTCCTGGTAGCTTGCTCCTTCGTTCTCCTTGATTGATTGCTCGAATTGCTTTGACTTCGTCGTCCGGTGCGATGTGATATTATTTGGTATGTTTTCTGCCTTTTGGTTTACTTGATTATTCTCGATTTTGGTTACACTCGCACGCTTTTGCCGATGATGAATTGGGATTTATTTATAGGCTTTATTTCCTATAATCTCGAGTTTAATCTTTCTGTTGGACTTTGAGAAATCTGGTATGTTGGATTGCGATGATGTATTGGTATGTTGGATTTTGGTTCACTGGCTTGATTTTGCTTTGCCGATGATGAATTGCGATGTGATATTATTTGGTATGTTGGATTTTGGTTCACTGGCTTGTTTTTGATTTCTGATCTGAGCTTGTTAGCTCCTTTCTGCTGCATTTGTTAAACCAGAACTTGAACCTTTGTTAAACCAGAACTTGAACCTTTGTTAAACTTGTTCACATACCTTTGTACCTTGCTGCATTTGTTAAACCAGAACTTGAAGTATTTGTATTCTGTTGTCCTCTAGAAAACTGCTTCACTTGAAAACTTCTGCATTTTTGAAAATCAGAACTTTGAAAGTGATCTTTGGTTTTCTAAAACTGTTGACTAATCTGAACATTGAGTTTTGATTTCCACAATATATACAAACATATGTGTGTTGAGCTTTGTTGGTTTTTCTTGGTCTGGACTGAACTGGTACCATGCTAACCTTGTTCTTTAACATGAACTGATGCTCCAAGTCCTCTGTATATCATATTACTGCCTATGTTTCTCTTGTACATCATTGATGCATTCACTGTTTTTGCTTGATGGGCTGCCTATGTGTACTGCTGTGTTTCTTGCACTGGCTTGTCTACATTTTTCTGAACCTGGTTCTTGTTTGTTTTGTTGGTTGCTTGGCCCTGAGTTGAATCCAGTCGATGACTCGGGTTTAACCTTGTGTCGTGTCCTTGTATCCATGTGTTGCATTCATGTTTGGCTTATGAACTTATGAAAAGAAACAACCCAAATACCTGAGGCAAATATTATAACAAAAATATTTTTATTTTCTGTTTAAGTTAAATATTATTTTCCAGATTACTGCTTTTGAATTATATGTGACAGGTATTGAAGACTGGACAGCTGGATACAAGCTTGAAGACAGAGTCAAATCAAATGTGCATGAGTGTATGAATGCATGAGCTTGAAGACAGGTTTCAAAGAAGGCTCGATCTTCCAAAATCGGATGAATCGGTCGATCCCCGCCGGGACTGCGGTGCCCCGGACCCCCGCCAGCGCTGCGCCCGGACCCGCTTCTCGGTTCGCCTTCGGCTCGGCACTCGGCTCGTCATATATTTGTTAGTGTCGGTGTCTGTATAAATTGAAACTGCATATGTAATGAGTGAACTGAGTGATGTAGTGAGGAATATCTGTATATGTGAATATCAGTGTTATATATCATTGAATTGTAAAATAGTGGAGTCAAGAATTTGTACTATTTTAAATGTTGAAATAAAATATTTAAATAAATTACTGTTTGAATATCAAATTCTGTGCAATAGCATTTTATTAAATAAATATTTATTTCTATTAAAAAATCAAATATGCTCTACATTGTGGGTCCCACAAATTTAGAAAGTTAATATCTATAGCAACATTTTGGAATGTTGGTACAGACACCTATGGATGTTGCTATAGACCCAAATAAGGTTCTATTGCAACAATATTTCTTATGTTGTCTTAGATAGTCAAAATGTTGCCATTGAGGTCTGCGGCAACGCGGCAAAATGCATCACCGAGAAAGTGTTGCCTTTGCCCTTTTTTAGCATATAGCAACATTTTTTGGCACTTCCTGCATCACTTCTTTGGTGTTGCAGTATGCAATCTATGGCGTAGTGAATGGTGGGATTTCCACATGCTCTGAAATCGAAAGGAGGAGGGCCCAGACAGCGATAGAGGAGAGCAGCGAACAATCATAGGGGCATGGTCCGAGAAGGAACGATGGAGATGGGCGATAGAGAAGGAAAAAGGGAGACGAAACCAATCCTCTGAACCGAACACGCGGTCAAATCTAGAGAGGATACGATTCGGTCCCACTTGGTTGTTAGACCAGGTGAAAGCAGAGCCGACAAAGGGGAGCTCGGAGAGGCCAGAGGAGGCAATGAACGAGTTGAAATCCGCCATTGCCCCTCTATTGATGGCCGCTCCTCCCGTTTTTCTGCTTGGCTCGCGACGATATTAAAATCGCCACCTAACACAGAAGGAGAGAAACCCAGAGAATCAAGAGCAAGAATGTCAGACCAAAGAACAACTCTCTCCGAACGATCACACTTGGCGTAACTACGGAGAAGAGAAAAGGAACAGCAATGGACGTGGACGTGCACGCCACCGAGTAGAGCTGAGGGGAATCAAAAACAGGTCGAGTCACAATAGATTTGGACCATAAAATCCAAATCTTACTTGAGACATTTGCAGAACCATCGCCAAATCCTAAGGATAAGACAATCTTGGAAATGTCTGCCTGGTCAATAAGGGGTTCCAGGATAGCGACCAATCCAACCGAGTGCTTCCTTACAATGCGTTTAAGCCTAGCCAAAGTCGCATCATTACCGATGCCACGAACATTCCAGAAGAGAAAGTTCGCCATAGGAGCGAGAAAGAAGGAATAGAGGAAGAATCAAGCGAAAACAGAACACCACCCACAGGGATCAGAAAAAGCACAAACTCAAATCAGATACAGCGAAGATCGAGCAGATCGGTCGATCCGCTCGGACGCCGCTATAGAGCGTGTGCGAATGGTGCGAAGGGTAGGAGGAACTCTCCTCTACCTCCGCCTCGTTGCGCGAGAGGGAGGGGTGGGCGACGCAGAAGGAGATAAGGAGGAGCTAAATAGGACTAATTTTGTATTATCTACACTAATTATGCCAACACTCAGACTTTTCAACTTTGAACAATGTTAGTCAGATTATATATGTGTACACGTGGAAAAATGGACTTCACACACAAAATATATAAAAGAACTAAATAAACCCTATTAATACCTCTTAGAAACCTAACTTTAACGCATTTCCTTGTACTGACTAAAAGCTCGCCAATTCTAGGTGTAATTCCACCATCTCTCCCTTATATATACACTTGAAGATCTATCTGTTCCTTATCACCACATATTAGTTCAACTCTAAGTTTCTATTTTACTACAATAATTATACATAATATATTCTTCCTTCATCCAACATATCATTTCAATCAATACTTTGATAATACAAAAAATGCTGTCGCACAAGGTGATCTTCATCTTAGCATTATGCATGCTCATAATCTTTACAAGCTCGACCACTTCTGAATACACAGATGAACTGTATTCATCACGTAAAGATATGAACCATGTTCTTGATCAGTACAACCCTAGATCTCCAATGACCTGCAATAAGTTTCCAAGAATTTGTCAAGCTAAAGGAAGCCCTGGACCCGATTGTTGTAAGAAGCAATGTGTGGATGTGATGATCGATAGTCTCAATTGTGGACAATGCGGGAGACGGTGCAGGTATGGTTAGGCCTGTTGTGGAGGCAAATGCTTAAATATAAGGTATGATCCCAAGAACTGTGGGGGTTGCAAGAATAGGTGCAACAAGGGTAACTTTTGCAAATATGGGATGTGCAGCTACGCCTAAAAGAGTTGCTTATAAAATTAATTTCATTGTCCATGTAAGAAACTATATCTGATTGTGCAAATTATTATATTATTAATTTGTTAAATTTACATCATAATTATTTTGTTCAATGAAGCAAAAAAGTAGTGTATATTTTTTGTCATTTCAATTGTGTGAAATAAAGAGAATTTTTTCTTGTAGTGCTGCAATTTTCAACCTTATCTCGGTATGCGTGGTATTCAAGTAGTTTAAATCTAGCACATAAATTGTCCAAATTATTGATTTTAAAATTTTTGAATTTTAAAGAAATGAATTTAATTTTCAGTTCAAATCATAGATAAAAAAATAATCATAAATTAAACATTTTAAACCTGACAGTTTGCCACATTAAAATCTGAAATCTTGTAATCCAGATCCACAAAAATATAATACATTCAATAAAATGATTTTGATAATTTGAATGGGGTTCAAGTCAAATTTGAGTATCTTGATTTTTCATAAGATTTAGTTGAGTAAGGATGTTTTGAATTCAAGAGCTTTGGAATTCAAGAGCTAAGTTAACGAGGACATATTTTAAAATATACAGTGGGCATATTTTAAAATATAATATAGTGTTAAAGAACTAGGGTTTAAAAGATCCGACCCAACCCCGGTTCGACCATGATTAACATCCGACCTCAAAGCGTTACGGTTTTGAAAATGAAATAATCTTGCACTTGTGTGAATCAATGGTCTAATCTTAAAACTCTGAAAAAAATCTCTAAACCAGCATGTTCGAACCACATGGTTATTCAAACTTGAGAAAAAACTATCGTTTCATTCTTCACGATTTCACATAATCAAGTTAAGAAATAATTTCATTATTTCAACCACTCAATTATTGAATTACCTTATCAATTGGACGATATGATACATTATTAGAATGCATTTTATAAACTTTTGTTTAACTGAAACTCTTTTATATTAAAAAAATTAGAAATTTAAACTTTTGCACTAAAAAAATTGTTATAGATATTTTGATTAATATTTATTTTTAAATGTTCAAAAATTATTATTTTAAAAAGTCAATATATTACTTATAAGTAGTTAATTTTTTTACATAATTAATTAATTTTACATCTAAATAAAAAAATTAAAAAATAACGATCAAGGCGGTTTTTATGGTCAAACTGGTTGAACCACTATAACTTTTGACCGTACATCACCAAGGTTCGACTGACGGTTTGATCTTCGAAACTATGTAAAGAACATACAAGGGACTACTATTTTCTATTTTACTATTACGATTTTCTTTTTTCCAAAATAAAGGAAACGTAAAAAGCAAACAAAGTGCTAAAAATATGATATGGCAGCCAAAAATAATACGTTGCATCTAGAAATCTATTATCCACGCTGGTATAAAGATCCAAAATCTCCTACCGTGGAACATGGCTAAGACAACTAAGCAGCTTATATACATAAATAAACATGGAGCAATGCTAAGCCACTCTCCATCAGGGAGTGTGCTGGTACTTTCTCTATGATTGATGGAGAGTGGTAGATAATCGTTGACTTGAATGGTGGTATTGGAAAGTGTGTGGTCATCATTAAATAAAAATGGTCATAACTTATTTTGAATATCGTGTAAGGTTTTATATAAACACTAGTTTCAAGTCTGTTGGAGGTATGAGAAAACAATTGTCATGGAATATAATTACTAAACTTGAGTGCAGTTTTCTTCTCTTGATCTCACATTTGTGTTTCTTCTAAATGTTCATACTCCTCTTATTCTCTCTTCAAAGTGATATCTTAGCCAATAACAAGTAATGAGAATATGTTACAACCTCAATTACCATGATTCATGGGTAAAAACTTTAATCAATGGAGCATTTAAATGAATGTGTTATATGAATATCAAGATCTATAAGAGATTGTGAAATAACGCGTGGTGGAGCCGAAAATCAAGCCGACGTGACTCCGTAATATTTATGTCATGGATAATGTGTCATCGAATAGAAAGAGAAATAACAGAAATATAAGAATGCATTTGTTATTTATTTATCAAGCTATTGATGCTAGGATATTTGGAACAATTTCTGGTGCGGGTTCGACAGAGAAAGCATGGGATTTACTTTCAAAAAATTACAAAGATGAAGAAAGAATAAAGAAGGTGAGACTACAAACTCTTAATAGCGAATTCGATATGCTATAGATAAGAGAAAGAGAGTCCATGGAGGAGCATTTTAATCGAAACATTTCTATCGCAAATCAATTGTGTGTGAATGGAGAGAAACCTAAAGATCAAAAAATTAGAGGAAAAAATACTTCGAATCTCTGGTCAAATGGTGTTAGATTGAACAAAGGGCTTTAAAGTATCACTATACAATTAACTACGAATACTATTGGAATTTTTTTACCATTTACCAAACTTTAAATATCTTGATGATATAGCGATGGCAAATAAATGTGCATAAAATATCGTTGCTTAGGGTATAACTTATTAAAAATTAAAAATTGGATTTCCCTTAAATATTTTATAAGCAATTGAACTTGTAACTAATATTGTAGTTTAACAAAGTTCGTAGAGACTTTAATATTAATTGTTTAAATATTAATAAGGACCAAGTTCACGTCAAGGACAACACAACAACGTTGGTAGAAATTTTCTAAGTTCAACTTGTTTAAATTAATTTATGAATGTCATAAATTAATAACGAAAATTCGTACAAATGTTGTATTTCGATGACTTTAAATTATTTATTTATAGCCTTAAAATTTATTAAAATAAATACAATCATTATGCATTATTTATTGAATATGGTCTAAAATAAATAAATAATTAATATATGTGATATTAATTAGATCCAAAATTATTAAATGGCCCATATGTAAGGTAGAATAGAATTTTGAATTTTCCTCTCGAACTAGAAGAGATTTAGAACAAAGATAGAAGCAAAAAGTGGAGATATTTGGAATATCTAGTGGTTATATATAACACATTACCACCTCTTTTTCTCCCTTAAACACAATCAACCTCAAACCACTTAACCCTACCGGCAACAAGTTGGAGCCTGTAGTTAGGATTTGCAAACCAAGGAGGAAGAATGAACCATATTTCAAGAGGAAAGTATAGCAATACGACGTGTCAACAACCTGTCGGATCTAAAAGTAAAACTTCTTAATTTAATTTGAACTACGCACACTACACGCATGCGCGTACACACATAGATACACACACATACATATACATATATTATATTATGTGAATATATGTTTACACCAAAAATACATTTTCTCAAAAACTTTTAACCAACAATATACATATACATTAACAAATTATAACATTAAAAGTTAAGTTTCTCTTTTTTCGGCAAAAATAATATATATTTTTGCTGAAAATAGGGAAAGATGGTTTCTATTATAATGTATTAATATACATACACATACACAGACACACATCACATGTGCATCCTATATTATTTACTTCATGAATTATTTAGATTAGAAATATATTTTATTTGCATACTATAATACATTGAAATATTGTACATGTAATCACAAGTGGAAAATATATATAAATCGAAGGAATAAGTTAACCGATTATATTTAAAATTAAAATGAAATAAAACTCATCAAATAAAATATAAAAGTTGAAGTTAAAATAAAATTAATATCAAAACACATAAAAATGTTAAATATGATTTAATGAGACTATATCATTAAGGATAAATTTTTGAAATAGGCTTTCAGAAAAAGCTTATTAGAACAATAGGCTTGTGTGAAAACTTACTATGAAACTTGTTTTGTTCCCAGACTAGTATATGCGCATTCTGTAGATGCGCATGAACAAAATTGTACATGCGTATTTACAGAATGCGCATGTACACTGATTTTTTTATATAAATAAAACTAGCACATTCTGTAAATGTGCATGTACATTTTTGTTCATGCGCTTTTACAGAATGCGCATATTCATTTCGGGACTTAAAATAAATAGACACCCGTTTTCTTCTCCATTTCAATCTTTTCAGAAAATCAAACCCAAATTCTCATCCCTAAACCCTAATCCCAAACCCCCTCTTCCATCCGAAAATCAAACTCACGTACTTTTCAATCTCAAACCCTAAATATTCATTCAAATTTACAGCAACATCATCCGTCTTCTAATCAAGTAAAGATCTTAAAGGTAAATTTTTTGGGTTTTATTTTCAGCAAATTTTTCATGTCTAAATTGTTTGTATTCTAGTTCATTGTTTTCTTAGTTGTAATGCAATCTTATACTCTACTGTTGTTTTCATTGCTAAAAGGTTTTTATTTTAAAATTATGTGGATAAGGTCTACCATTCCAATTATATATTACTATGATGGCGAATTAGTGATTGAAGATGACGATAAACCTAAGTATATTGTGTTAGGAAATCAAATCCATGGTTTTAATGACAACAACTATACAATGAAAATCAAATGTACATATATATGTATATATACAGGAACTTGCTAGAACAACATCACTAGAGAGACAAGAACAAGGTGCAAAGAACAATACAAGAGACTACAAGTCGATAAGATCAAAGAAGCAACAAGAAACATGCATAAAAAGGACATGCACTGTTTTCAGACGTCTGAGTGGACAAGTCAGACATCTGAAAATATCCTCTGGAACAACAAAATAGACAAGACCAAACGTCTGGTAGATGCACCCAGATGTCTGGAAATTTACCCTGTATAAAAATTATATACTACCAGACGTCTAATACAAATACCAGACGTCTGATTTCAAACTCAGGAACAAAAATTATAGAGGCTCAGACGTCTAATACAAACATCCAAACGTCTGAATTCAAACTCGGGATTGAAATTTAAACTTCAACTGCCAGATTTGAATATATGTCTTCGCTTCTCTTCGCTACAACTCTTTATCATCAACAGAAGCAACTGTAGAGCGCTTGTTAATGGATGCAACTACTAGAAGCAATACTCTACAACTATATAAACAAGAATCAAGAAGGATCAAAGAACAACTCGACTCTCTATCTTGATCATCTCTTGTTCTAATCATCTACTTGCTATCCAATCTGAAAATCTAAGATCATACACTTCTATATTCTCTCGAACAATATTGTATTCAATCGTTCAAGAGATATAGGAAGTTCAATTGTACTATATAGTCAAAATCTGTGTAATAGGGAACACATAATTGACAAAGAAACTCTACTATTGTAAACCTATTCCTCCGGGTGAAGTGAGGGTTATTTGGTGAAAGGAAATTCCGAAGAGGAGCTTCGGGATTGGACATAGGACGGGAGGTCCGAACTAGTATAAAAACCCTGGTGTGATTATTCTTATTTACATTCTTTACTATCGTTACACTATAGTTTAATTTAGTTATATACTTGTCATTTGTATAATCGATCCACCATACTATAGACTTTCATATTGGTGGGAAAACTACAAAAGGATCAAAAATTAAGAAATATTGTAAGTTTGAAGAGCTTAAGAAAAATGTATACGATGTGACAAAAATAAATCCTAGTGAGTTTGATATAAAGCTAGTAACAAAATGGGTAAGAGATGATGGTTCGTCCGCTATTGAGGTGTAGGTGATGAAGATACAGATTCAATGTTTTCTATTGGAATGAAAGTGATAGAACTAGTTATGTAATATCCTAACATTGGAACATTTTCCTTGCTCACATGTTTTAGCAGCATGTTCACGAGGTTCCGGAGGTGCTAATAGAGCATATGATGATTTTATTTCACCATGGTGCCCAATTGCAAATTATAATGCTTCTTATTCTCCTACATTTCATCCAGCCCCAGATAGTCATTATTGGACAATGTATGAAGGTCCTAACATAAAACCACCTCCGAAACGAAGATACTCAGGACGTCCACGATCCGCACAAATAAAGGAGCAATGGATCAATCAAATACCAACCGACAAGATAGGTGTAGAAAATGTGGTGTTTTAGGACTTAAGAGAAGATCTTGTAATCGATGAACTTATTGTAATCGGTTTGTGCATGGAACTACGAACTTGCTTATGTAATGAACTTGCTTGTTGTAATCGAGGAATTTTGTGCTTTTTTTTGAATGCAAGGTTTATGCTTTTACAAATTTAGTTATTCTGTGTGTATATAAATATATGTTTAAATGTTTGTATGAATGTGTGGATGAATTCTTGGATGAGAAAAAACACTGTTTTTGAAGTAGAAAAATGAACAGACACATTTGTAAAACGCGCATGAAGGAGTATGCACATGCACATTTGTGGAATGCGCATGTGTATATTCCTTCATGTGCATTCTACAAATGCACCTGTTCATTGTTGCTAATTCAAAAAACAGTCTGCTATTTCTCATCCTTAACTTGCATCCATACATTCATACAAACATTCATATAGACATTCATATATGCATATATAAAAAAGAAAAATAAATTTCATATATTCCAAATATAAATTCAAACATTCCAAATATTCTTACATTCCAAACAAGCAAAGTCAAAGTTTAAAAGCAAATTCATAGTCAAATACATAAGCTAATCCTTAAGCCTTCGAACTTCTAATGGTGTATTTCTTTTCTTCTTTTCCCTCCTTCGGTAAACTAGCATTTGAGATGGTTCGGGTTGTTCTTGAGTATGATGTGGTGATTGATCTTCACCTTGAGATGGTCCATATACAATGTCCTCATGTGCTTGGAAGGTTGAGCCTTCTGTATATCTAAAATTTTGGGTTGTAGCTTCCCATTGTGGCCATGGTTGTTCTTTATGCATAGCGGGAGATCTACATTAGCTTCCCCTTGTTGTTTGACAATAGCTTCCCATTGTTGTTCAAAATTAGCTTCCAAAAGAGAACTAGAAGGTCCTTGAGCATGAGTAGAAGGAGGTGGTTGAGCATGATGCACAGAAGGTCAAATTGACTTATTTCTACCTAAAATTGTATTGAGTAAATCTTTGAGCCCAAAGCATTTCATTTTCACCTTATCGGGCTCAAATCGATTGAGTTCAATATCATTCACCATCTCGATAGCACTATAAATTCCACTGGCAACATCATGCTCCAATGGTGCTCGAGGAATGTAAGCAACTAAGCGTCTCGAAGATTATTTCAATATGTAACGGCGAGTTATTTGCCAATACCAATACTCATATTCACACAAGGAAATCAGAGGATTTCTATCAACAACCATGTTTTAAAGTTTCACATTCCATAAATGTAAAGTTTCATAAATCAACCACCCTAATCCTTAGGGTTTTCAATAATTTGAACAACTGGATCGGGAATATATTGAGAAAGATATCCAAATTGTCTCCTTACTCTATCCGAACAATAATTTTAAAATCCCAAAAAATAAATCAATCGAGTCTTATACCAAAAACCTATATACTGATCAAATAAATAACCCATTGTTCCAAGGATTAAGGCATAGGGATCCCAAGTCACACTTTTGGATGGTAGTTAGTCGAGTTCATTACGATAAAATAGAACATTTTTAGGGGACTCTCGCCAATGTTTTGCGGTGTTCCATATACAAGAGATAAGTCAAGAATTAATTAAACTTACTCTTTACAATAACCATAATAAGACTTTCTTCAAAATAATCATAGACACTTACCTACAATCATAGGGAAGGATATGGTCCAAATTAGGCGGGATTGCTACATTTGGTCGTCCAATGGCCAAGTATGTCCACGACAATAGCTATAATTACATGGAAATAGAAAAAAATATCAAGCAGTAATTATATGGAACTAGAAAGAAAAAACATTTGAAACTTACATAACTGCAATAAAGACACAAAACCACCTATTGATTTGGACTTCTACAGCGCAAAAGCTGACAATTCGCTATATAAATATGAAAGCACCGCACTACCCCAAGAATAGTAACCAAATTGTTGGAAATCCCTTAAAACTGGGAAATACTTCAATTTACATCGACCTTTTGAATGATTCGCAAAAAGTCGAGAGTTTAAACAGTACAATATTCCAATATGGGTTTGTTGCTCTATCTCAATATCTGTTGCCTCTACGGGAAGGGGATTTTCAAATTTGTCTAAACCAACTCATGTTAATTTCATTCTTCGATCTAATTTCATCTAGAGGAGGAGCTACACCTAATAACTCATGACGTAACTCAATATAATTGATTTCAGAGCCATCGAAATACATTGGAAAACAGCTAGCACTAATACTAATTAGTTTCTCAACATCAAATAAAGTTATAGTCATTTCCCCAACTCTAAAATGAAATGTATTTGTCTCCGGCCTCCACCGATCACACAACACGATAATAAGATGATGGTCTAATCTAAGATACTCAAGTTGAAATATTTTCCAAAAATGGGCCATTCTTAGATTATCTTCTAGTCGGGGGTCTTTACAATCTATTAGTTTGAGCTTGCTTGAATGATCAATAGCTTAAACCATGGAACTCCCTATTCAATTAAATTCAAGTGCATGAAAAAATTACTTAAATTTTATTCTCATTATTTGTAGAATAATGAACTAAAACTAGAGTAATAATATTCCTCCATGAGTGCTTGGTTTTCACTACGATGCTCCTTTTAGCGATAGAGAACACTTCCACCAATTAGTCCGGGTTCTAACTCTACTCATGAAATTTTTTTCAATCAATTATTATATAAAATTTCAACACATGTATACACTAATCTATATTTGAATCTAAATTATAACAGCAACAAGTTTAATCATTAGGATACATCTACGATAACCCTAAAAATAATATACACTAAAATTGCGAATCAAAATTTAGATCTAGAGTTTTTACCTCTTATTTGAGAAGATGAAGAAAATTCTTCCATTTCCTTAGAATTTGGAGATGAAGATAGGTTAATTTGATGTTTGGTTGGAAGTAGGGTTTGGGTTTTAGAATTGAGGATTTCGGGTTAGGTTTTGATAGAAAGTGAAATGGGGAAGAATGACAGTGATTATCTAACTTTATGCCGAAAATTAATATGCGCATTATGTAAATGAGCATGAACAAAAATGTACATGCGCATTTACAGAATGCGCTAGTTTTGTTTATTTAAAAAACAATATACATGCGCATTCTGTAAATGCGAATGTATAAGTTTATTCATGCGCATGTATACTGGCCTGCTAACAAAACATGTCTATTTTCATAATAAGTTTCCACAGAAGCCTATTTTTATAATAAGTTTTTCTGGAAGCCTATTTCAAAAATTTGTCCTATTATTAATGATAAAATAGAACTAAAATCTAATGCAATATTAATAATAGGATTTATTTGAAAACTTGCCCCTTTTTTTCAATTGTCAATGACCATAATCCAACAAACATTACAAATAATACAATATGAGACAATTGGATACTTCATATTCTGAACTTAAGTTGTAGTTTTTCATGCTAACACTTACACTTAGCAAAAAACAGATTACATCCTTATATCTGAATTTTGACTCGAACAATACTTCAATGACTCATTCGTCTCTAAATCACTCGACATTCGCACAACAATTTATCCATAATAATTTAATTTTTAACATTTAAATTTGAAAATTTTAATTTGAAGTTTTGAATTGAAATATGAAATTTTGAGTTTTGAAATTTAGCATTTCAACTTTGAATTTGAAAACTTAAATTCTAAAATTGTAAACTAGGATTTAAATTTGAAATTTTAATTATTTTAGAAATGCAAAGGGTTAAAAAAAGATCTGATTTTTTTATATATTGTTTTAATTTTTATCAATCAAATATAATTAAAATCGTTAAATGTTAATTAACCCATATATTAAGTTGGTTGAATCATATTAAACCCCCGTATAGTAAATGGTTCAAATGTGAGAAATTTTAAATTAATCACAAATTTCATAGGAATTTGTATGCTCCGACACGACCCATTTAACAAATCTACTCAGAAGCGGCTATCAAATCTACCAAAAATATCCTTTTTGTTCTTTCTCCTGAAGTCTTGCACGAAATGGTTCACCATTTTGCTGTCAATGCGTTCACCATCAAAATGAGTATCACCTGCTATTGCCTTCACTTCAAAGATACCTTTTATAATAGTTAGAAGATACGCATCAAATGTGACATCACCTGGATCGAAGATGAAGAATTTTTTTTCACATATGCTTGTGACATTTTTTGTCCAGACCACAAGCAATTGTAGCGGCTGTGGGCTCATTTGTATTGGACTGTAACAACTGCAGTCTTTATTATTGAACGTTTTCATGCATTTTGGTTAGGACCATTGATGAGATAAGTTCTACGACAAACTGTTTTTATCCTCCTTTGTACTGGACTGAGATCATCTTTTTTTTAGGCCAAAGATGACTTTGAAAGGCCCACTATAAGAAAATGATCATATTACAACTAGTTTTTTATAACTGGCCGCCAGATGACAGTTATAATAAAGGGTTTTTAACAACTAGTATTTATTGACAGTTGTAATAAAGAGTTTTTAACAACTATTTTTTTATGGCAGTTGTAATAAACGTATTTTTAATAATTGAGTTTTCCTACCAGTTGTAATAAACGTATGTTTAACAATTGAGTTTTTCTGGCAGTTGTAATAAACATAATTTTAACAACTGTTTATTTTAGCTAGTTGTAATAGAGATTTATAACGACTAGTTAATTTTGGCAATTGTAAATATTTGTTTATAACTATTGTCCTACTCATAAGACTTAAGTGATTATGTAACCAATTTCAAGTAAATGTTTTTTTTTTGAAATGGTACTTAGATACAACATATCACCAGGACAACAAACTACAAATCATGTGTCAATAAATATTCAAATCACGCTACGCAAGTTTCGAACTTGTGACCTCTCGCACCAAAGTTGAATCACTTAACCACTTGGACAATGGTGCTTGTTTTCAAGTAAATGTTATTAATTACAAACAAAAATCTGAGTGAACACAAAGGTTTTCGCTTAGATATTTTAATTAATAAAAAAAATTTACTTACTTGATAATTTGTAAATATTAAGTTATAATTAATAATTATAAATTGTAGCTTATATATGTCATTATTTATAATGTATTATAATTAATGATTATCAATAAATAATTTCTAATTTCTAATTATTATCAATAATTGTTTTTTATATTTAATAATTTATTATAGTTAATTATTAATAATTAATAAATTATAGTTAATGTTTATTAAATTAAAAAAATACCTATGATACAAAGTACACTTTCATACGCATTTAGTATTTATTATTTAATAATTATAATCAATAATTATACTTAATAATAAATTTTTAAAAAGGTAATAATTAATAATGCTAAATAATAAATAGTATGGATTATTTAATAATTAATAACTACTATTAAATAAATTAAGAAATCATAATTAATAATTAATAATTAAGTCTAATATTTAATAATATTATTTAATATTAATTAAAAAATGTAAGATTTAAATAAAATTAAAATTTAATGTAATATTCAAAATTTTAGAAAATTCCAAAATACTAATAAAAATTCGAAATTTGAAAAATATAAAATTTACATTGCAAATTATTGCTTCCATATTCATCTAGAGGTTTACTTTTATATCTATCTTCTTATATACTTTATGCAAGCCGGAAATGGAAGGTGGCATAGGGCTTCGAAAATATACTGACCTAAATACAACAGCAAGAATCAAACTGCTTTGGAAGTTATTAACTTCAAATTGTTTATGGGCTACATGGATGCGTGCCAAATACTTAAAAAAAAATTTGGGTCATCCCTATTAATAATAATTTTTCAGGTACGATGAAATATTCTGTTTTACGGCAACGTGATTTGGCAGCTAACATCATGTCTCGACTCATTGTTAACGGGGAGCATACAGACTTATAGTATGATCCATGGATTAACCATAAATCCCTGGTGGATTTAATTGGTTGGAGCAGAGTTTCTATAAGCAGCACTACAAGTAGTAAGGTGAGCAGTATTCTAAATGATGGTCAACTACAACTGTAATTATTAGCTGAGACTAGGGAGGTAACTTCTCATATTATGCAAGTTAAATTATCTACTGAGCAGCCAACAGATTACTGGACTATAGCTAACTAGCAAAAATTTAATTTTTCTACTGTAGGGAATGAGATCAGACTACATGCATAAAAAGACTACACATACATACTTATATGGTATAACAAAACTGCAAGGAAGTTTTGCTATACAACATATATGGCATATATGCGTCATTTGCCAACATCCGACAGGTTAATCTCGTGGGGAATGAATGTTGATCCACACTATAACTTTTGCAACAAGCATAACGAGACACATCAACATTTATTTATAGAATGTGATTATAGCACTTATCTGTGGAAGTCTTTGCTGTACAAGCTAGAGCTCCATCCAGCAGTCGAATGCTCATTGCAACATCAGTTATCGGTTTTGCGAGGTAGTTTCGCACATCAGTCAGCTATTCAACAACTAGCTTACGTCGCGGCGGCTACAACCACTATTTGGATGGAGAGGGTCAGACGCCGATTTGAAGGGAAAAACTGCTCGATGGAGCAAAGATGCAAATTAATTGAAATTGATGTTCGATTGCAGATCTAGATAAGATTAAATTATCAACATATATCATCGGCAGATAGACACAGATTTATGAGATGGGGGATTGAATTAGGCGATGTTGGATAATGATGCGGCTATGATTATAGGATTTTGTTTTGGTTTTGTTCGCGTGTGGTATAATAGGCCGGGTCAGGTAGATTTGCTGGATGCGGTGGTGTGCTATTAGCCTCTTGGGTCGGCCTTTTATTTTCTTAAATAGTTCTTGTTTGTTTTTCTTGTATTTGGTGTTGTTTCTCCTATATTAGGGATGTTAAATAGAGGATGTCGTGCTCTTTTTCTTTGCCACAATGGTAAGGTTTTTTAAGGAGGCGAGTCATGCTATTGTATGGTTCTCATCGTTATTAATATTTGAACCTTTTTCTTCAAATATATATAGACACACACATACATACATATATACGTAACACACACATACATTCATACATACGTATATTTTTTGTGTTCTACGTAATGAAAATTTTGACACCAACCAAAATTATTCCCTCCAATCCAAAAACTTTTTGGCTCCATTCCAAAATTTCTTCCCTTCGTACATCTTATTTTATATTAATGCATCAACATCAAACCCATAGCATCCCTACCACACACGCAATGCAAACTCTCTCCATAGCATAGTTCCCTATTTCCACAGCCACCTTCCAAACAAAATCCTAAATAAATTTCTCCTCAAAAATTTTAACTGCATCTACCAAAATTATCCTAAGTCCACCCCACACGCGATCTTCTTATCTTTTCTGCTCACGTCTGCTCTTGGATCTGTTCACGCTACCTCCAGATATCATACTCAGATCTGCTTCATTGATAAGCTCCGGTTTGCTCGGTCTTGATCAATCTGGTTGTTTTGTGAGTGTGTTCATCTAGTAATTTTTTGTTGTCGCACTGTCCGGACCTGCGTCCATAACTGGTGGATGTTTGAAGCTGTTTGGTGATGTTGAGTTTCCCACACTGCCTCCGTTTCAGGTTGTCACGAATTCATTCAGTTGATAATGTAAATATCAGTACTTTGTTTTGATTTTTCAATAGAGTTATTTATTTTGAAATGGTTTTCAGTACTTTATTTTAAAAGATATCTTGATGTAGAATATATGTTTGCAATGTTTGGCTTTAACTTTTTTACAGTATGACACTTTAGTGATTTTTATTATCTATTGGTCGATTAGTATTATTTTAAGGCTGGTGAAGGAGTAGAAGCTCAATGCATTAGTGGGTTCACTACAATTGACATCCCTCCTCCTTGTGGTTATCTATAGTAAACATACCAATTTTTTTGTTAACGTGTAATACATGATCCAAGTGAAGTATATAGGAAAAATTGATATGCCACCTTGATCTTTCTTTGTCTCGAATCCCATACCCTTATAATAATGGTAGAGTAAGGGGTGGCCCCAAGGTGAGATTGACTGATGGTGGTGGTTGGTTAAAGCTCTAGTGGGTAGCCACTCCCTTCTCAGGGAATCGTATGTGAGACTCTCGCGTCATACAGTTATGTCCCAAGCTTCCATTGTTGGCCCTTATCATTAGACCACTATGCTTGTAATTAATTTTTGCATCGGTAAAAATAACTAAAAGGAAATGATTGGTTTTAGAATCCTTGTTAATATATTCATGGTAGTATTTTTCACCATCTTTGATTATGGTAACCTTGTTGGCTTTGCTGAGGGAGTATACTGGGGAAAATGAAAAATTAAGTTGGCTGACTTTGCTGTGTAGTTATATTAGTGCATATACATTATTCTCTTTTTCAAAATATCTCAAAAGGTCATAAGACTATGTTGAATCAAAATGAATTTTGTTTGATTTTTATCTACCATGGTTTTCAACACATACTGATAACTCATTTTATTAGGTACACCTATTATTTTCCATATATAGTTATGATATACACACATATACCACATATACATACATATATGTGCATAATTTTGTTTTTCAGATGTTTTATAGTTTGTAGTGTAGTCGAATATGCGTTCATTTGACATTTTGTTCATGAAACCATGCAAAGACAAGGGTGATCTAATTTCTTTTTAGCTCTCTTCAACTGCTTAGGCTACTTCTCAGAAGTTTTCATACTGCGTTGATTAAAGTTCGGTTTGGGACTATTATAATATTCTATGACCTCCTGTATTTGTAGAGGAACTACTTCACTGTCACTATATGTAGTTTGATGTCAGTTATATACTTGGTCTCAGTTAAACTCTATGCATAGATTGTGTGTGTCCTCGTTTGTAACAACCCGCCCCGAAACAAGCCTAAATCCCTGCCCAGAAAAGGCTTATCAAACTTCGACCCATTCCAAAGCTGGTTGTTGGTTGGTAAAATGAACAATATAGGGCAATTTATGTATTTATTCAGAACTCACATTGGAAGGATTAAATATAACAGAATAAATATTACACATGTTATCTCAATTTTCAAATGTCACAAAACAGAACTATAACATAATGTTAACAATAACCGTTACATCATCTTGTTTAAAGATACATTTATAACTTCAAATCGGTACAC
The DNA here is from genome assembly GCA_030737815.1 of Allium fistulosum. Lineage (NCBI taxonomy): Eukaryota > Viridiplantae > Streptophyta > Magnoliopsida > Asparagales > Amaryllidaceae > Allium > Allium fistulosum. Next base: position 1,297,041,312 of record CM060904.1, on the reverse strand, counting down.
ATCAGAAAATAGCATAAATAGATAAATAGACTATCGCCACAAGCTTCTCTCATCATCATCTCCATCTTGATCATCGTCTCATTCCTTAACATGTGTTGTAATAAGGAGGGAGTCAGAACAACAATGTCCGGTGAATAGAGTATCTCAAGCCTTTCTATATCGGTACTTGGTCAGTATAATTTAAATAAAGATATGTCTTTCGCATTTCAAATTATATTCAAAACCATTTAACACTTCATATAAGGAAAGAGGCGAACCCTCAAACAACCACTTAGTATCTTCAATCCCCAAAGCAGGTTTTCCCATAATCAATAACCCATAACTATCGTTATTAATGTTTACCAATACAAGAGGTAGAACCCAAGCCACTTAATACTTTTAATGAAAAATAGGCAGACTCTGACCATTTAAGACCTCAATTGAGGTAGACCCCCATTATTTAATACCTATCCCCAATGCGGACTCCACACAAGTCTATATCTAGTTGACATTGCACATAAATCACTACAGACACTTAATACTTCCTATTGAAGCGGACCTTTCTGAGATATCCTCTACTGCGCCTAAACCCAATCTCGACCATTTAATACTTTATATAAGGGAAAGAGGCGGGCCCTCAAACAATCACTTAATACCTTCAATTCCTCAAAGCAGGTCCTTCATATTATAACATGTACCATACATAGATGTTTCACATTAGTCCGATTATTCGTAAGAACTAGTAGCCAGATTTACTAGGCAAATTTACCCTACAGAATTGGGACTAACCTCGCATCATCCGTGGTTACTTATTATAAGTGATGTCCCACATCATCCCCAAAGTCACACTACTAGTAGCCAAATTAGATAGGCAGACTTCTATGTGCTTTTAACTGACCTCACATTCCTATAACTTAATTATATTTCATAGCACTCTCTAAATGTATAATCACACATCTCACCGTATTCAATAATTAGGCCTTATAAAAATCCTTCTTATTTCTCCTAACTAATTACTTTCCTAAGGTGGATTTAAATGACAATTATAACCTAATTAACTATGCAATTAATACATTATAATAGTACATTATTTACGCTAGTTTATATACATATAAGTATGTATTTATTAGGCCTGCAGAGATTACACCCTAAATTAACGTTCAAATGTCAAATCTTTCAATACTATACATGTCTCATTTCCACAATAGCATTAATAGCATTTTTTACTATAAATCTAATATTCCAAGATCAAATCAACAAACTTGTACTTAGAATTCAATTCCAACTTACTTTATATTAAAACAATCAAATAAAACCATAATAATGAAAACTTATAATTTAATAGGTTTTACGCTCTATTCAACTCCTTTTTACATAAAATTAGACAAGGGAATTTTTATTCAATTTGTTAAAATAAGCAATGTAAACTATGAGTAAGAATAAGTATCTTACACACCATTTTTAAATCAAATCTCTTAATGAAGTCCATAGAAAAGGAATAAAAAGTGGAATAGAAGGTACAAATATATTGCAAAATCCACAAAAACCTCATTATTTTAATACAAAACAATTAAGAATATAACCTAAGAATTGACATTTCGCTTTAGGGGAATTTTAGGGATTTTTATTGTGATGTTTTCGTAATCCAAAACTCTCCAAGGCATATATCAAATCCAAACTACACTATTCGGTTACTAAAATAGAAAAACTAAGATTTCCACTCACAGAAATCCTTAGCTTTACCTTCTTTTGGATTTGACTCGCCTTCAATGAACCCTTTCATATCTCTTCTTTTTGATATATATAGCAAGGGATTTGTATATATATTAGATTCAAAAATTGAGGTTTGAAGGAGAAAAGATTGAGAATATAAACAATAAACAAAGATAGATATATAGGAATTCTCACCTAAAACTCTAATGGAGTTTTTAATATAAGAAGAGACAAACTGACAGAGCTTCGATAATGTGCCTAAAATATTGTGTGAATAAAAGTGAGGGGACTAGGCTCTTATTTATAGTGGTTGGAACACACCAGAACCATTGGATGAAGGTCGGTTAAAAATAATAAAATATGGTACGATAAAATAACCAAAACCCTAGCCGCCTTCAACAGGCAGCGATCCACTATCGCCTGGCGGTCGATCAGTCATGGGTAAGGAGTCGACTACTCCCTCTATTCTAGAAATATTTTGATTGTCGTTGATTTGTTTAAATTTAATTCCTTAATTATAATTTAACATCAACGTTAATCTTAATGTTTACTTAACCCCTCAATTATAATTACCGTTAACTTTTGAATTTCGAATTTGGGAATTAAATATTTATTTGAAATTGTATTCTATCTAAATTATTTTAAATCTAAAAACTTCAAACGCTCATAACTTCTTCGTTTGAGCTCCGTCTTCAGCATATTTTATAGGGAAATTGATCAAAATTTTGCCAAGAATGCAATGGCATAACTTCCACGGTCAAATTCTAACTTTTGCAAAATTTTCATTTTTACCTCTATCTTATTCAAGTCAATTTATCCAATTTATTTATTTATGGTTGATTTTACGAGGTATTACATTCTCCCCCTTAAAAGGATTTTGTCCTCAAAATCTTTCCAAGGAGCAACAACATAACGGCTATAAACATCCATGTTATACAACCAAGTTATCTAAGCAACCATCTACTCAACCAAAAGTGCAATGTGATTATGTACAGCAAACATACTATAAGTGAGCTTAATTCTAGCGTAAGTGTGTGATCGTGACATATAAATACATATGCAAATACCCTGAACATGCATAAAGATTTATACACAAGTGCAAAGTGATAGTGAAAAGTGTAGCAACCATCACCTACCATCTAATTTAGCAACCATAATGTAACCAAAAATCATTAATTTGAAGAGAAAAGTTTACCAATGAAAAGCTCAGGACGAGAGATCCTCATCTTTTCTTCAGTTTCCTTTATGCTTTCTCTTGGGTTGTCTCCCCATTGTACTCAGACCAGCCTAATTTTTTTGTTGCGGTGCTTCCTAATTCCATGCTCTATAATCGTGTGGCGGTACATGATGTTATTGGCTCTATCTCAATATCCCCCAACTGATCAGGATCTACTACAATGGGTATGTTATGAAGGTATTTCCTCAATTGTGAGATGTGAAAAACATCATGTACTCCTGCCAATCTACATGGTAGCTCCATGTGATAAGCAAGTCTTCCCATCCTTTCCAAAATTCGGAAAGGCCCAACAAATATTGGTGCCAATTTCCCGGACTTACCAAACTTACAATTTTTATAAGAGGGGAGACTTTGATAAACAGTGAGTCTCCAACCTCAAACTCTAACTCTTTTCTTCTCTTGTCTGCATAGTATTTATGGCGGTCTTGCACTGCCTTCATACTTTGCCCGATCTACTTTACTTTTTCCAAAGTATCGCGAATCATATCTGGTCCGAGCAAAGTTTTATTGGTTGTTTCATACCAATAATTTGGTGATTTGCGTGGTCTCCCATAAAGCGCCTCAAATGGGGCCATACTAATCATTGCTTGGTAACTATTACTGCACACGAACTCAACTAATGGTAGATGCTGCTCCTAGTGTCCTCGATAAGTCCTCTAAGATTCTATTCACCCTTTTAGTTTGACAATTGGTCAATGGGTGGTAAGCAGTGCTAAGATTCAACGAAGTTCCCAAAGCTGCATGCAAATCCTCCAAAACTCGTTAGTGAATAAGAGGTCTCTATCACTAACAATGCTCGTCGAAACTCCATATAATTGAACCAACACCTTAATATAAGTCTATGCTGAGATGTTGCGGTCCTATTGTTCCTAACAAGAATAAAATGGGCACTCTTAGTGAGTCTATCAACTACGACTAAATAGCTTCATTGTCCCTTTGACTTCTAGGCAATCCTTCTACACAGTCCATCAAAATTTGTTCCCATTTTCAAGCCGGAATCTCCAGTGGTAACAACAATCCTTCGGGTTCCCTTGCTCAGCCTATATCCTTTGACGTGTCAAACATCTGGCAACAAACTGAACTACTCTCTTCTTCATTCCCTGCCAAAAGAAAATTCTCTTCATATCTGTATACATTTTATCTCCTCTGAGGTTAATGGTCATCTTTGAGTGGTGACACTCTACAAGCACTTCCTCCAACACACTATCAATCATTGGGACATAAAGGCATCCATCCCTACTTAAACATCCCTTCTTGTCAACTGCATGTATACCGATGTGGGAAAAAGGTTATCCTCTTCTCAACTTATCCAAAATCTCCACTATCTTCTCATCCTTCTTTTACTCAAGCCCAAAGTGGCCCATCAAAGCCAGTTAGACCTCCATCATTGCCAAAAAAGCCTTGGATGGATTTTGTTGGCGGTTGGAAGTTGAAATTTAAGAGGAACTGTAACACCTCTAATTTTGATTAACATTATTCAGGAGATTTGATTATATAAATTAAACGGAATAGTGTGATGTGTAGTATAATAAGTGGATTGAGATTTGGTACCTAACAAGGTCGGACCTTAACTAATTAACTATTAAAATTTGTTTTAAAACTTAATGTAGAAACGAATGTATGAGAGGGGCAAAGTAAGTATAGGTTTATTTCTTATGCATTAAACTCGCCCTCCCATATCATTCTCATTTTCACAACATCAAAACAATATAAAGAAAAGAAAGAGGAGGCTGGCCATTAAACAAGAAGAGTAGAGGAAGAAAGCTTACGAAATCAAAGAGGAAAAGCTAAGGAAACCAAATCAACCTTAATAATTGATCTCCAAATGACTTTATTTTATGATATACCATGTATGATTATGCCATTGTTTCATTAATTAATGAATTATTGGAATTTTTATGAAATTATTATGATAGTTTTATGAGAAAACATTAGTAATTGATCTCCAAATGACTTTATTTTTGGATATTTCATGAAAATATAATTTTGGAAATGGGTTTTTAGTTTCATAATTTTCCAAATTAATAGGAATATTTTATGAATTTCCTAAAGAATAAAGGGCATTTACTTCAGGTTTTAATTATTAAAAATAATTAAATAATGGTTTTGGTCTTGAAATATTTATGTGTTAAAGAATACGTTATTTCTGATTTTTGGTGAATTTTGGGAATTTTTCCTAAGTGTTTATGATTTATTATGAATTTATTAGGCTGGAAAAGCTTAATAATTATATTAAAATAATAATAAATAATGAAGGGTTTGCAAATGATTTGAGAATGTTAAAATCTTAGCTATTGTATTTTTTCTAAAAAGAAACTAGTAAAGAAAGTTATTATCCAATAGAAATTTGACAAAGAATAAGAGTTGGTGGAAAGTGTTATCTTTAAAAAGAAATAATTAAGTTTTTAAACTATTTGCATTAATGCCACCAGACGAAATCATCGTTGACGCTACCATGCGGCACCAATGTTGAATCCACTATGAAGCATCATCATTGATGCTACCCTTTAGAAATGGGACATCAACGTTGATGTCCCTTGTTGGGACATACGTCATCAACGTTGATGTCCCTCTTTGGACATATGTCATCAACATTGATGCCACCTTTTTCGACATATGTCTTCAATGTTAATACCACCTTTTTGGACCTATGTCATCTACATTGATACCACCTCTTTAAACATATGTCATCAACATTGATGCCACCTTTCAGGACCTATGTCGTCAACGTCGATGCCACCTCTTTGAACATATGTCGTGAATGTTGATGCCACCTTTTTGGACATATATCGTCAACTTTGATGCCACATTTCTGGACTTATGTCGTTAATGTTGATGCCACCACTTTGGACATATGTCGTCAAGGTTAATATGTTTGTCGTCAATGTTAATACCACCTTTTTGGACATATGTCGTCAACGTTAATCTCACCTTTTTGGACCTATGTCATCAACGTTGATGTCACCCCTTTGAACATACATCGTCAACGTTGATGCCGCCCCTTTGAACATACGTTGTCAACGTTGATGCCACCATTTTGGACATATGTCACCAACGTTATTCCACCTTTTTGGACCTATGTCATCAATTTTGATGCCACCTCTTTGAACATTACGTTGATATCACCTATTTGGACCTATGTCGTCAATATCGATGCCACCTCTTTGAATATATTTCGTCAATGTTGATGCCACCTATTTGGACATACATCGTCAACGTTGATGCCATCTCTTTGAACATATTTCATTAACATTGATGCCACCTATTTGGACATACGTTGTCAACGTTGATTCCACCTTTTTGGACATATGTCGTTAACGTTGATGCCACCTTTTTAGACATACGTCGTCAACGTTGATGCCATCTTTTTGGATCTTCGACATCAATGGATGATGTTTTCCTTGTTTTAAAGAATGATTTTAAGTGGTTTATCAATGTTAACGATAATTAGTTTCAAGGAAATAAATAATGATTTAGTCTAATTTTGTGTGAAGTTTGCCAATGGAAAATCTTACTTGTTTATAAGTAAATTTGTCATGTATGTGACTATTGATTGAACATATTTTACTAAATAATGCTATATGTTCTTATTATCAATTGATTAGTCAAATTTACATATTTTATCATTGTCATGCTCATATTTCATGACTCAACACCGCATTTTGGTATTTTGGGAGGTAGAATTAGCAGTTAGGTTGTCCATATAGTGAGTATGGTCAGATTAAACTCAAGAGTGGGTAGAGTTGCATTCAAGAGATCAGATAGATCAATTATGTTAGAATGCCCCGAACTGGCCCGGAGGTATGACTCATGAATTTAAAACCAAATAAGATTTTAGGTGGAACTGGTTTAGGATCACGCCCTGTGCTCTAGCCGTTAGCCCCCAGTTGGTAAAGGTCCACGATTCTACTGTATAAGGCTTTGTCAGTAGTCAGACTAAAAGGATGTTTATGCACAGAAAGGAACTCGTATCTCTATATGCTCACCATCTTATTTAAGTTGTTTTACTCCTAACTTATTTAGAGATTTGTGGACATCTAGATATGTTTTGGTCCGAGTCAGCTTGATAGGTTATTGGTTGGCCTGTATAACCCATTAGGTTCATGGTGACCCTAGGAAAACTATGATTTGAGACAAACAATTTATTTTTGGGAAAGGTAAACCTTGGGTGTACATAACTCTAGGATGACAGATTAGTCAGACTTACCCAAATTACAAGCAAGCATATGATCATGTTATGTTTTTTTGTAATCGTTGTGGTTGTAGGTGCATGATTTATGACTGACATATTTGAATAAGATACCAGTGAGGGGAAAACTCGTTCTTTTCAATGGCGTGGTCTCACTAGATATTTATTTGGTTCAAGATGGAATATAATTATTCACACCAGACTTTTTGTCTAATACGAAGTTTTTGTTATTCCCTCTAAACTCTCAGAAACTCATTTGAATAGGTCGAGAGTAGGGATTTCAAGTTAGACAAATAAGCTTTCGGAGACACACAAGAGGCAAGCTAGTTAATATTAGGAGTTTTTATTTCCGATGTGTTCTTTAAAGCTTATGCTATGTTTGAATGGATGTAATGACAGAATTTATAACTGTTAAGTATTAGACTCTGATCAACCAAAGGGGCATCTTCATATGTCGCTCTTGGAGTACTTTGTACTTATTATATTTTCTCCGACGTAGCCGATGGATGGGATAATGTAATGAATGTGAAAATATTACTTTTAAAATGTAATGAAAGTTTGATTAATGATAAATGTTTGAAAAAAATTCATATTCATATGCATCTGATGTTATTGGTATGATTAACATAGCAATATTTTATCATCGGAGAATAATAGTATTGATGACCGCAGCATCAGTAGCGCTTATTTTCAGACCTCAAAATGTGGGATGTTACAACTGGGTATCGGTGCATAGGTATATGAAAATTTTAAAAGATTAAAATGTTTTTAAAAACATAATCCAATTAAATTAGAGAATAAGATCGAGGCATGGGATAATGCTATAGTAACGTTCTTGTATTTACTATATATATAAATATGTATCCTATCTTTATTCTCCCCTCTATTTTAGACCATTCTTCTTTATCCAACAAAGATCTGTATGCAGATTCAAAGGAAATAGAGGGGTGAATCTAGGTGGAGGAAGCACCACAACTGATGCAGCCCAGACTGATAAAGTCTTAGGTCGCGAGCGACCTAACGTACTGATAAGTCGCGTGTGACCTAACGATGAACGAGCTAACGAGATAGATCAAGCATTGGGAGGAAATACGACGAGTTATGCAAGGAAAGGGGAGCCAGCGACCTACGATAAGTCGCTTAACTATAGGTCGCTAAGCAGTAATGTTTGCTTAGGTCGCGAGGACTTAGGTCGCTCAACTTTAGGTCGCTCGAAGATTTCTAGAAGCGATGTTCTTAGGTCGCTCGATCTTATGCCGCTTTCTTTAGGTCGCGAACGACCTACCATAAGTCGTGGGAAGATAGGTCGCTCGACCTTATGCCGCTGGAAGATAGGTCGTTGGAAGATAGGTCGTTGGAAGATATGTCGCTATGAAGATATGACACACTCTCACATGCCAATCTCCTTAAGTCGCGTCAACTTTAAGTCGCAACCACCTTAGGTCGTAAGTCGTATGCCGCATTGACTTAGGTCGCTGACCTTAAGTCGCTCTCCGATTGGTGCTGTAGTCTATTTTAGGTCGCTCGACCTTATGTGATGTTGTACGTAATGATGTGTTGTACTTAGATCATATATTTGTAACTCGTGTATGTTGTATCTGTTGTACTTTGTTGTGTTGTAATGTTTTAAGTCGTTTGATGTTGTAAAGGTTAGGTCGTTAACAACCTAACTTAAGTCGTGTACTCTTTTAAGTCGTGTATTGTAATGTGTGTGATGTGTTTGTTTTTATGTCGCAAGTGTTAGGTCATTGCCGACCTATGTGTTGTACTGTGTTGTGTCGTGGAAGTGTGTTGAGTTGTAAGCCTATAAATAGGCGGGTGGTGTCATTTGTAATAGTTAGTTGATTTTGAATAAAAACTTGTTTGTGTGCTTTGTGCCACTTCTTAAATTGGTAGTTGAGTGTAATCTCCTATCTCCTCCTTCGGCATTCGAGTGCGCTCGGATCAACGATTGTAGAAGCTAATTCACGGTATCAAGTGCGCTTGATCAACGTCTGAAGAATTGTAGATCTTCTTTCACGGTATCGTGCGCGATCAACGTGACGAAGATAGCTAGAATCCGGTATCTTTGGATCAACGGATTTGGGCCTTTGGTATTCTTCAATTCACCGATTGCTACTTTCACCGTTTCATCCATTTTAGTTATCCGCTGCTGCGTCAATAACAAATGCAAATGCTCGACCCAATACTAGAAGGACAAGGAATCAGGATTGACAGGAAAATGCTAATCAAAACGCAAATGCTAATGTGGGTATTGGAACCCTGCCAGTAGATATGGGGATTATGTATCAGTTCTTTGTTAACAAGGTGCAAGGTGAAGCAGCAGCTAGTTTGGCTCGAGGAAATGTTGCTAATGCGGGAGGAGCTAATCCTGTTGGTGCCAATTGGCAATAATTATGCCAAGCTGAACCATGATTATACTAGCCTTGGAGGAAAGTCGTTTTTAGGAACAGAGGATACTGTTGAAGTAGAGAACTGGTTATTACATTGTGAGTGAATTGTTGCCGATCTGTGCTTAAACGATGAGCAGAAGAGAAGATTGGCTTCGAGGCAGTTGCAAGGAGCTGTATTGTATTGATGGAATGGGGTAATCATTGGTATGCCAGAAGAGGAACTGACTTGGGCTAATTTTAGGAGAAGGTTTGAGGAGAGGTTCTTTTCTAAAGTAGCCAAGTCAAACTTGTTTAGGAAGTTTGCTGATTTGAAGCAAGGAGAAATGTTGATGTTGGAGTATGCGACTAAGTTTGATGAGCTATCCAGATATGGATATGCTACCATAGATACTGTGATCGAGGGGAATGAGAAGTTTGTCCGGGGTTTGAAGCCAGAGATTGCTAAAGCAACAATGCCGCATCTCATAGATCTATGTAATGTAATGGTAGAAACGGCAATAAGGAATGAGGAGATGCTTTCGACTTTTGGGAAGGAGAAGTCAGTGTCGGCCCAAAGTTCTCAGGGTAAGAAGAGGGAATTCTTTAAAAAGAAGGGAGCTCAGAGGGTCGAGATACCAAGAAAAAGAAAGCGGGTGTTGTTTGCTATAACTGTAGTAAGAAATGGCACTTTGCAAATGAGTGTCACCCTGGTAATGGAAAGAAGGCTGTAGGAAAGAAGAACATGAAGTGCTATAACTGCAACCAGATAAGGCATTATAAAAATGAATGTCCAGAACTAGCCAAGGATGAAAAAGGGAAAGTTTTGCTTTGGAACCATCAGCTTCTGGATCGACTATAGAAGAGAAAGGAAATTCTATGATGGGAGTTACGCTTTTGATTCATGGCATTCCCGTTGAAGTATTATTTGATATTGGCGCATCACATTCTTTTATCTTACAATATTTGGTAGATAAGTTAAAGTTGGAACCATCATACCTTATTACTTCCTTAAGGTTGCAAATCCAATATGAGGTTATGCAACTCTTGGGATGAGATGTGACCATTTAGAATTTGAGCTTTTAGGTCATGCATTTTCCTGCGATTTGTATGTGTTTGACTTTATAGGTTTTGGGATAATTCTAGGTACGGATTGGTTAAGCAAATACGATACTAGGATATTTTGCTATGATAGGAAGATATCACTAGGACACCCTAATAACCATGATTGAATTATATACTTGATAGAAAATTCGAGTTTAGATGTTTGTGCTTTATTGGGTGCAATGGAAGTGGAGGATGAAGTGAATCAGGTTTTTATTATAAGAGAGTATGCAGATGTTTTTGAGCCAGTTACAGAACTACCGCTAAAATGAGCTGTTGAGTTTCGAATAGATCTTGTACCAAGAGCTGAACCCATGAGTAGACCGCCAACCAGAATAACACTAGTGGACGAGTTAAAGGTGCAGTTGGTGGACTTAGAAGGAAAGAATTTAATTTGACCAAGTAGTTTGCCTTGGGGAGCGACTGTAGTGTTCGTGAAGAAACTGCATGGGTTGTTGAGGATGTGTATCGATTATCACAAGTTGAATGAGAAGACGATAAGGAATAAGTATCATTTGTCGAGAATAGATGATTTGTTTGATCAGTTGAGTGGAGCCAAAGTATTTTCCCAATTGGATTTAGCAACAAGGTTCCATCAATTAAGAGTCTCTAATGATAGTGTTCCATTAATGGCATTTCGAACAAGATATGGTTCATATGAATGGTTATCATGCCCTTTGGACTAACCAATGTGCCTGCTTACTTTATGGATTTGATAAACTGGATCTCTCGAGAGCATTTGGACATATTTATGTTAGTGTTGTTAGATGATATTCTGATATATGAAAGAGATCATTAGATTCATCTTAGAATAATGCTAGAGATGTTAAGACAACATAAACTAAAAGCGAAGTTTTCAAAATTTCATTTTTTGAAGAAAGAAGTGAAGTTCCTTGGTCATGTAGTTTCAGAAAATGGGTTATCCATAGATCTAGCTAAGATTGGAGCTGTTAATAATTGGTAAAGACCTGAGACTGTGACTGAGATAAGAAGTTTTCTAGGGTTAGCTGGCTATTATCATAGACTTATTAAAGATTTCTCTCGTATAGCGACACCTACGACTAAACTGACAAGGAAGGGTGTAAACTACGTTTAGACCGATAAATGTGAAAAGGCATTCTTAAAGCTAAGACATTTATTAACTAACGTGCCTGCGTTAATTGTTCCAGATGAGAATCAAGATTTAGTGGTGCATACTGATGCATGTAGGGCAGGGTTAGGAGCTGTGTTAATGCAAAGAGGTAAAGTGGTTGCCTGCGCTTCTCGATAGATTCAACACATGAAGTTAGATATCCAACTCATAATTTAGAGTTGGCGGGGTGATCTTTGCTTTGAATGTGTAGAGACATTATCTTTTGGGAGAATGATTCAAGTTATTTATGGATCATAAGTCTTTGAAGTATTTATTCTCTCAAAAGGAGTTGAATATGAGACAACAAAGGTGGCTAGAGTTTTTGGCAGCTTATGATTTTGATATTGAACATATGTCAGGAAAAGGAAACAAAGTTGCAGATGCACTTAGCAAAAACATCATAGTGTGATATTAGCTATGTTAGTATGATGGAAAGATTTGGAGGAATTGACTACTTGTGGTGTAAGGTTAAGGTCGACGACTAGTCGGAATACCACAATGTTATCATGTTTGGAACTTTGGCCAGTAATGATTGAAAGGATTACTTCTAAGTAGAAAAATGATCCATTACTAGCTGAATAGATTGGAAGGTTAAAGAGGGAACTTGGATTGATGATTTAAAAGTTTTAGTCTTGATCAGAAAAAATGGTTGAAGAAGAAGGGACGATTGTGTGTTCCGGATGTTTGAAACCTAAGAAAGGAAGTTCTCGAGGAGTGTCATCGATCAAAGTTTACTATTCATCTTGGAGGAACTAAAATATATCACGATATGAAGAGGAGTTTCTTCTAGGAAGGAATGAAGAGAGATGTAGGCTTATGGGTAAAACAATGTTTGAATTGCCAACAAGTAAAAGCCGAGCATTGGAAACCAAGTGGATTGCTTTAACCTTTAGAAGTGCCACTTTGGAAATGGGATTCCATTATCAATGGATTTTATTGATGGGTTGCCAAGGTCAAATAGGGGAAATGAAATCATATGGGTCGCGATAGATAGATTGACCAAGAGTACATGCTATATTCCCGTTAAGTCGACAAGGACGACACCCACCTTAGCAAAGTTATTTATGAAGAATATTGTAAGACTACATGGGATTCCCAGCAGTATAGTTAGTGACAGAGATACTTTATTCACTAGTGAAACCTGGAATAGTCTGCAACAAGTGTTAGGTACTAAGCTGAAAATGAGGACCGCTTATCATCCACAAATAGATGTGCAAACGGAAAGAGTAACAAAATTCTTGATAATTTGTTAAGGGCTTGTGTACTAGACTTTGGAGGGTCACGAAAAGACCATTTTCATTTGGTCGAGTTCTACAATAATAGTTATCAAACTAGTATAGTAATGGAACCTTTCGAAGCTCTTTACGGAAGGCCGTACAAATAACCAGCATGTTGGTTGGAGCTGAAGATAGATTGGTTCTTGGTCCAGATATAGTGAGAGAAGCCATAGAAAATATTGGGTTGATCTGAATAAGGATGTAGGAAGCTCAGTCTAGGAAGAAAAGTTACTTAGACAAGAGGCATAAGAATTTAAAGTTCTCGGTTGGAAACCATGTTTTTTGTTAAAATATCATCGATGAAGGGTATAGTGCGGTTTGGAAAGATGGGAAAATTGGTACCGAGATATATAGGTCCATTTCCTATCAGAGAAAGGATCGAGAAACTTGCTTATCAGATAGAGTTACCAAATAGTTTGGCAGGAGTTCATAATGCTTTTCATGTTTCTCATCTTACAAAGTGTGTTCATGATCCAGAGACTACTATTGCACTAACTACATTGGAAGATATAATAGTGGAACCGGATATGACTTTTGTTAGGAAACTAGTTCGTGTTATAGCAAGAGGTTTGAAGAATTTAAGGAACAAGACAGTCAAGTTAGTGAAAGTCCAGTGGAGTGACAATGAGAAGGATTGCACTTGGGAGACAGAGGACAGGATTGGAGAAGCTTATCCTGAGTTATTATGATGGTATGTTCCATACTTATTATATAGGCTTTGTTGTTGGTAGAATATACTAGCATTGGTTGTTATAAATGTTTGCATGTTTGATATGCTTATTATGTTGTCCTTACTGAATTTCGAGGACGAAATTCTTTAAGGAGGGAAGCCTGTAACACCCCTAATTTTGGTTAACATTATTCAAGAGAGATTTAATTAGATAGATTATATAGAATACTGTGATGTGTAGTGTGATAAGGGGATTGAGATGTGATAACTAACAAGGTCGGGCCTTAACTAAATAATTATTAAGATTTGTTTTAAAACTTAACATAAAAAAGAATGTACGAGAGGGGCAAAGTAGGTATAGGTTTATCTTTTATGCCTTAAACCCACCCCCCATATCATTCTCATTTTCACAACATCAAAATAATTAAAAAAAGAAAGGGGAGGCCAGCCATTAAACAAGAAGAGTAGAGGAAGAAAGCTTAGGAAATCATGTGGAAAAGCTAAGGAAACCAAATCAACCTTCAAATCTCAAGTCTTGTTATCGTATCAAGGTGAATAATAATGAAACCATCTCATTTATGCTTGTGTTATTTCGAATTTTATGGATTTCCGGATTGCTTGATGATTTTATGATATGCCATTGTTTGATTAATTAATGTATCAAAATTTTTATGATAGGTTTATGAATAAAACCTTAGTAATTAATCTCAAAACAGCATGATTTTTGCATATGTTGTGAAAAACATAATTTTGGAGATGAATTTTTAATTTCATAATTTTTCAAATTAATAGGAATACTTTATAAATTTCCTAAGGAAGAAAGGACATTTATTTCGGTTTTAATTATTAAAAATAATTAAATAATTATTTTGGTCCTGAAAATTTTACATGTTATGTTATTTTTGATTTTTGGGAATTTTGGGAATTTTTCCCAAGTGTTTTTGATTTATTATGAATTCATTAGGCTAGAAAACCTTAATAATTATATTAAAATAATAACAAATAATGAAGAGTTTGCAAATAATTTGAGAGTGATAAAATATGAGCTATTACAGTTTTTTTGAAAAGAAAATTGTAAAAAAAGTTATTATCCAATAGAATTTGACAAAGAATAGAAGTTGGTAGAAAATGTTATCTTTAAAAAGAAATAATTCGGTTTTAAAACTATTTAGTAATGTCACCAGGCGACATCATCGTTGTTTCCACCATGCAGCATCATTGTTAATGCCATCATGCGACATCATCATTGGTGCTACCCGTTTAGATATGCGACATCAATGTTGATGCCACATGTTGGGACATACGTTGTCAACATTGGTGTCAACTCTTTGGACATATGTTGTCAAAGTTGGTGCCAACTTTTTGGACATATGTCATCAATGTTAATGCCACCTTTTTGGACCTATGTGTCGATACTGATGCCACCTCTTTGAATATATGTCGTCAACGTTGATGCCACTTGTTTGGACCTATGCATCAACGTTGATGCCACTTCTTTGAACATATGTCGTCAACGTTGATGCCACCTTTTTGGACATATGTCATCAACGTTGATGCCACCTCTTTGGACATATGTCATCAACGTTAATGCCACCTTTTTGGACCTATGTCATCAACGTTAATGCCACTCTTTGAACATATGTCTTCAACGTTGATGCCACCTTTTTGGACATATGTCATCAACGTTGATGCCACCTCTTTGGACATATGTCGTCAACGTTAATGCCACCTTTTTGGACCTATGTCGTCAACGTTGATTCCACTCTTTGAACATATATCTTCAACGTTGATGCCACCTTTTTGGACATATGTCATCAATGTTGATGCCACCTTTTTGGACATATGCCGTCAACGTTGATACCACCTCTTTGAACATATGTCATCAACGTTGGTGCTATTTGTTTTGACATACACCATCAACGTTGATGCCACCTCTTCGAATATATGTCGTCAATGTTGGTACGACCTATTTGGATATACGTCGTCAACGTTTATGCCACCTTTTGGACATATGTCATCAACGTTAATCCCACATGTTTGGACATACGTCGTCAACGTTTATGCCACCTTTTTGGACCTACGACATCAATGGATGATGTTTTCCTTATTTTAAAGAATGATTTTAAGTGGTTTACCAATGTTAAAGATAATTAGTTTCAAGGAAATAAATGGTGATTTAGCCCAATTTTGCTTGAATTTTGCCAATGGAAATCTTACTTAATTATAAGTAATTTTGTTACTTATGTGACTATTGATTAAACATATTTTACTGAATAATGCCATATGTTCTTATTATCAATTGATCGATTAAATTTACATATTTTATCGTTGTCATGCTCAAATTTCATGACCGAACACTGCATCTTGGGATTTTGGGAGGCAGAATTACCAGTTAGGTTGTTCCCATAGTGAGTATGGTCAGATTAAACTCCAGAGTGAGTAGAATTGCATCCAAGAGATCAGATAGATCAATTGTGTTAGGATGCCCCGAACTAGTCCAGAGGTATAACTCATGAATTTAAAAGTAGATAAGATTTTAGGTGGGACTGGTGTAGGGTGGTGCCCTATGCTTCAACTGTTATCCCAGGTTGGTAATGGTCTGCGATTCCAGTGCGTAGGGCTTTGTCAGTAGTGAGACTAAAAGGATGTTTACGCACAGAAAGGAACTCGTAGCTCTATATGCTTACCATATTATTTAAGTTGTTTTACTCCTAAATGTATTTGGAGATTTGTGGACATCTAGATATGTTTTGGCTCGAGTCAGCCCGATAGGTTATTGGTTGGCCTGCAAAACCATTTGGTTCACAGTGACTGTAACGACCCGCAAATTTATCACTTGGATAAATTATATTTATTTTTAAAATATTTAGATATAGGTTTAAAAGTATGAAATAATCATGTTTTAAGTGGTAGATAATAATAGTTATTTTGTTTGGGAAAAATATTTGCGGACAAATTACCAAGGTAAAATATTTATAATTTGTAGATATCGTCCTAGGTAAAATATCGATAAAACAGCCAAAAATCATTTTATCAATAAAACTGCTTTTAAACAATAAGGATCTTGCAAGGCTCTGGATACACACACAAATATATGTATTCAAACAAGATTATGAAATAAAATAATTTATTTTATTTTTTTGAAAATAAAATGTATTTATGACATCGACAGTTGATATCATCGGTTTTATATATTTCTTTGGAAATTCAAGTTAAGTTTAAATATTAAATAAATGGGTTTTTATTTACAAATAAATCTATTTTAGTTATTTAATAATGATGGTGGAATAGTTTCTAAAAATTTGTTTACCAAAATAGATAGTTCATAGAAAAATAGAAAATGTGATCGAAGAACGTTTTCTAGAATTTCGACTTTTTGACACCGGAAAGTTGTCGGGAACGTCGTTTGCCTTTATGGACTATATATACACATATATAAGATTTAATTAACTAAATAATAATAATATACTTAGTATATTATCTTATGTTAATTATGTTTAGCAAGTGATGTGACAAGTCATGGTTTTAAAAATAATAACTTATATATATATATATATAAGTATACATCAATATCTCTTGTCATATCTAACCATTATCATTATTATCCATCACGACCTAGAGGATGTGGCTAGAGAGGAGGGGACATGATGTAAGAGGGGAAGGAAGGTGGTGACTGTTGAATCATGAGTTTTGATTCATGACAAAAAGCTTAAACAATCAAGTGATGAGACTATACGATCAAGCGACAAAAAGAGAATGAGATATGCTATTAAACTACAAAGGAGACAAGACTTCAAATCCATGTACAGTATGGTTATTTATTGAAGTTATAGTCATTAGATAAAGTTTTTAATTGTTAAAATCTATCCTCAAGTAGCTTACACAAAATCAAAGTTGTTTTAAATTCAAATTCTTTAAAGAATACTTAACTATGCACTGACAACTAGGTCAGTCGACTGACCAGGAATGACCAGTCGACTGAACCTGTTTCAGTTGCACAGATACGCTCTGTTTTTACTACCTTTGAATATTCAGTAGACTGATCATTTTTGCTCAGTCGGTTGACCGACTCTAACAGTCATTTTTTCTGAAGAGACACTTCTTTCTACGAAGTGTTACGATTCAAATTGAAGAGAAATGGCTGCATCTTTTGATCAAAACTCTTCGTGAATAGTTGTAGTTGTTTGTCTACTATATAAACACATCAAAATCATTTTCCAAATCACCGAATTTCATTTTGCTTTCTGATCATACTCTCTACTTTCTATCCCTGTATTCTAAAAGCAATCACAATCTTTATATTGCTTAAATCTCTGAACTAATCAATATATTCTTTGATTCTAAGCAATATCTTCCTTTCATATCTTCACACACACAATATATACTTGAGGATTTGATTATAGGAAGGTTGTATACTTAAAGACATATCAGTGTTATTCAGAACAAAATTGTCAACTATTTTCTTATACCAGTAAAAGTCATGTTCGGTTGTTCAGGCAGTAAAAGTCCTCTTTCGGCTGTTAGAGGTGGAAAAATCCTGTTCGGCTGCTCAGGTGTTGTATACCTATTCCTCTGGGTTAAGTGAGGGGTTACTGAGTGGAAATTCCAGAAGGAAGTCTAGGACTGGATGTAGAATGGGAAGTTCGAACCAGTATAAAAACTCCTGGTGTGCTTATTCTTATTTGCTTTATTATTATTATCTGTTTCCTTATTTAGATTATAATACATTCCATATTACACGATCCTAAGTGATAACTAGCCACACGGTAGTCACATTCATTTGGTATCAGAGCTTTGGTCTTCCTATAACCCTAACACAGTTAATTGATTTTTTTTAATATGGATAGTAACACCAATTCTAGCATCAACATTAACTCTAGTTTCACTGAAGGTCAGCCAACTGCTCGACCTCCACTATTTAATGGTCTTAACTACAATTACTGGTCAACTAGAATGATAATATATATGAAAGCTAATGGTTTTGAAACCTGGAATATTACCCAAAAGGAGTATACCATGGCAACAGAAGATTTTTCAACTTGGACTACTGCACAAAAAACCGATGCTACTTCAAATGCTAAAGCTATGAACATGTTATTCTATGCATTAGATAAAAATGAGTTTAATAGGGTCAGTATGTGTACAACTGCTTATGAGATATGGAGAACTCTAAAAATAACTCATGAAGGAACAAACAAAGCAAAATCTCTATGTTGAAAAATCAACTCCAAAATTTTAAAATGAAACCAAACGAAACTATAAATGACATGTACTCTAGATTTCAAGATATATATCACTCTCTATTGGCACTAGGAGAAAAATTTACTGACTTTGATATAGTATCAAAAATCCTAAACTCTTTAACAGATGAATGGGAAAGCTATTGAAGAAGCAAACGATCTTTCCACTATGAAACCAGAAGAGTTAATAGGAAATCTAATGTCATATGAAGTGAATTTGCAGGCAAAGAAAGTTCAAGCACAGGATAAGAAGAATCAAGCATTTCAAGCAGAAAAAGATGATTCTGATTCAGATGAAGAGGATATGGCACTTATTGCTAAAAAATTTAAAAAGTTTTTGAAATTCAAAAAGAATAACAAGTTCAGGAGTTACAAAAATAACTCTAATAACAACAATAATAGCAATAAACCATCATCCTCTGTCCCAGAATGTTATGAATGTCATAAAAAGGGTCATATGAAGAAAGATTGTCCAGAGAAAAAGAAAAATAAATTCAAGAAGGACAAATTCAAGAAGAAAGCATTTTCAGTAACATGGGATGATTCAAATTCTTCTTCATCATCAGAGAGTGACAGTGACACAGAGCAAGCAAATGTATGCTTCATGGCTACAAGTAATGATGTAAGTGAACCAAGTTTTGAAGATTTGGTTGAAATTAATTCAGAATAATGGACTTTGCAAAACAAACTAAAAGGCAAAATAAAGAGTTACAAGGAAAATTAAATAGATCTGAATTAGAAATTAGTATGCCAAGAGATGAAAAGAAAATTCTAGAAGAAGAACTTGAAAAATCTCAAGAATCTAATTCTAATTTAACATCTCAACTTTCTATGGTAACTCAGGAATTAGAAATTCAGAAAAATAAAAATGATGATTTATCAACAGAAATTAATAATTTAAAATCTAACACTAAAGTATTAGAGTTAGAAAAATCTAGTCTTAAAACTAAGCTAGAAGATATTAATAAAAATATTTCTAACTTCAATAAAGGATGAGAAAATCTTTCTACAAAAATAGAAAATTCTCAGTCTACTTCAAATAAAATGGGGCTAGGATATAATAAAATTGAAAACACAAAGAAATCTAGAAAGTTTAAAAACAAAATTAAAAACAAAATTAAGAAAGATATTAAGAAAACAGTTTCTAATAATCTTAAAACTAATAAGATATGGATTCCTAAAACAAATAACAATTTAATTAGGAATAGACATATCAAAATATTTATGGAAACTGTTCATAAAAATAAGAATTATATTTATAAAGGGAATTCTGAACCCGCTTGGGTTAGGTTTCCTAAGACCTAACTCTTAGGACCCTGAAAAGAAAAGTGGGTACCAACTTAATCTTATTTTTTTGCAGGTACCACTTAAAATGAGAGGAAAATGGATTTTAGAAAGCGGTTGCTCGAAACATATGACTGGTAATAAGGACATGTTAACTAACATTGTCTACTCAAATGGAGGATCGGTCACTTTTGGAGACAATTCAAAAGGATATATCATCGGCAAAGGTGATGTGAGCAATAACGGAATCTCTAACTTACCTCTCATTTCTGATGTTTTATTAGTTAAAAATTTAAAACATAATTTATTGAGCATAAGTCAATTATGTGATAAAGGTTTTAATATATCTTTTTCAGAAAATAAATGTAATATTTTTGATAAAAACCAAAATTTAATTTTTGAAGGTATAAGAGATAAAAATATTTATATTTTAAATATGAATGTAAATCATAACACAAACATGTGTTTAGTAGCTACAGAAAATGATTCTTGGCTATGGCATAAAAGATTTTGTCATATAAATATTAATACTATTAATAAAATAGCTAAAAATAAACTTGTTAAAGGACTACCTGATATGAAATTCAAAGTTGATAACATTTGTGATGCATGCCAGTTAGGAAAATTAACAAAATCTTCTTTTAAATCTAAGAAAATCATATCTACAACACAACCACTTGAACTACTACATATGGACCTTTTTGGACCTACTCAATTTCAATCTATTAATCACAATAAATATGTGTTTGTTATTGTAGATGATTTTTCAAGATATACATGGACTATTTTCATGAAACATAAAAGTGATACTTTTGAGAATTTTAAAATTTTTGTAAAAAGAATTCAAAATATAAAGAATTTAAAAGTTAAAAATATTAGAAGTGATCATGGAGGTGAATTTGAAAATGAAGCTTTTGAACATTTTTGTAACAAGAAAGGAATTAATCATAACTTTTCTTTTCCTAGAACACCACAACAAAACGGAGTTGTAGAAAGGAAAAACAGAACATTACAAGAATGTGCAAGAACTTTATTAAATGGAAGAACTCTACCTAAGCATTTCTGGGCAGAAGCTGTTGCAACTGCTTGTTATGTTTTGAATCGTGTTTCTATTCGATCGTTAACAAAATACACCCCATATGAAATTTTAAATGGTAGAAAACCTAATATATCTTATTTCAAAGTATTTGGTTCAAAATGCTTTATACCTAACACTAAAGATCAGCTTGGGAAATTCGATCCAAAATCCGATGAAGGAATATTCATAGGATATTCGGAAAGAAGCAGAGCTTATCGAGTGTTTAATATAAGAACTAAAATAATCGAAGATACTCTTCATGTTTCATTTGATGAAAATGTCAAAATTTCTTCCAATATTACAAACTTGGAAAATAATTCTAATAAAATCATAACAAAAAATTCAGAAGATGATGATATTATTTTTCAAAATAATAACATTAATAATATTAGAGAAGATGAAAACATTGTTCATAATGACAATCCCGTAAGATCTCCTCCAAGAATTCTTAAGATCACCCTGTTCAAAATATAATTGGAGAAGTAAATTCAAATGTAAGAACAAGACATCAATTAAATCAAATGGGCCATATAGCTTTTCTCTCTAATATAGAACCTAAAAATATTAAGGAAGCCTCCACTGATGACTATTGGATTATAGCTATACAAGAAGAGTTAAACCAATTTGAAAGAAATGAAGTTTGGGAATTAGTTCCTAGACCAAGTGATCAATCCGTCATTGGTACAAAATGGGTTTTCAAAAACAAAGCTGATGAACTACATAATATAACTAGAAATAAAGCTAGATTAGTAGCACAAGGATATAATCAAGAAGAGGGAATAGACTATTAATAAACGTTTGCTCCTGTTGCGAGATTAGAAGCTATACGTATTCTATTGGCCTTTGCATGTTTTCATAACTTTAAATTATATCAAATGGATGTTAAAAGTGCTTTCTTAAATGGATATATAAAAGAAAATGTCTATGTTGAACAACCTCCTCTTTTTACTCATGAAAAATTTCCAGATCATGTTTATAAGCTCAAGAAAGCATTATACGGTTTAAAACAAGCACCTCGTGCTTGGTACGACCGACTTAAAAGCTATCTAATAGACTCTGGTTTTGAAATTGGAAAAGTTTATCAAACTTTAATTATTAAGAAATCTAAAGAATATATTTTAATTATACAAATATATGTTGATAATATTATATTTGGTTCAACTAATGAAAAATTATGTCAGGAATTTTCGACTATCATGACAAATGAATTTGAAATGTCACATATGGGAGAACTATCATATTTTCTTGGTCTTCAAATCAAGCAATTGCAAAATGGTATTTTTATTAATCAAGAAAAGTATTGTAATAATCTAATTAAACATTTTAGTATGGAACACACTTCTTCCAAGCCAACTCCTATGAGTACAACTATACATCTCGACAGAGATGAAAATGGTAAGAGTGTCGACCAGAAACTATATCGTAGCATGATTGGATCATTACTTTACTTAACTGCAAGTCGACCTGATATTATGATGAGTGTTTGTTTATGTGCTCGATTTCAAGCAAATCCTAAAGAATCACATATGCAAGCAGTAAAACGTATAATTTGTTATCTTACCAAGACCAACGATTTAGGACTATTTTATCCAAAAGAATGTCCATTTGAATTAGTATCTCATAGTGATGCTGATTTTGGAGGAAGTTGAACAGATAGAAAAAGTACAAGTGGAACTTTTCATTTCATTGGACGCTCCTTAATATCTTGGTTTAGCAAGAAACAAAATTGCATTTCACTATCGACATGTGAAGCAGAATATATATCTACAGCTTTAGCATATGCTCAAGTAATCTACATGCAACAAACACTGCAAGATTTTGATATAAAATTAAATAAATCTATAATATATTGTGATAACACCAGTGAAATAAATTTATCTAAAAATCCTATCAATCACTCACGAACTAAACATATTGACATTCGTCATCATTTTCTTCATGATAATATTGAGAAGGATATAGTAAATTTAGAATTTGTAAATTCTGAAAATCAGTTAGCTGATATTTTCACTAAACCACTCAATGAAAATTGTTTTATAAAGCTAAGAAGAGAGCTAGGTATAATTTCTTTAAAAGAATTATAAAATGTTAATAAAATAAAATAAAATAAAAAAATTTTCCTGGTCCTTGAACTCAGCACCTCTAACTTGGAAATTCTATGTCTTTACCATTTCACTACTTGTTGTTTCACAACTGATTTTATCATATTTTTTATTTACTTATTTTACCCTTCTCATGGATAATTATCCACCATGAAAATTATAATTAGTTTTCCTCCTCTAATTCCTTTTCTGGTTCTCCTTTATTTTACATATCTTTTACTATTTTTTCAATTATATATACCTCAAGAGTTTCTGTTTATCTTTCCATCTCATTTGCTTTAAGCATATATTATTTTCTTGCTTGCAAATATGTCCTCTTCAGACAACTCACCCCATGGCTCTACATATTCCTCAGTAAGATCAACAAATTTTCTCCACACCTTCCTCTGGATCTACAAATTTACCTACACCTACTCCATATCAAGAACCAGCCAGAGCATCAAACTATCATACTGGCCATACTCCAGAAAAAAAGAAGGCATGCCGTTTTTTGTTTTTTGGTTCTCCACAAACAAAACAAAAAATTGATGATTTACATCATTATTAGAGGGAATCAATAGCAATTCAATGTGAAATGTACTATGAATAGAAGCTAAATTCAAAACGACTTAGTTTTCTGGAGAATCTTGGATGGAAATTTTGCGGCTCATCTTCATCAGATGTTCATCAACCCACAATGTCTCATCAATCACCACAACCTCCACCGGTGTCTCCAAATTCTTGGGAGCATGGAAATAACTGGTCTCCATTGACACCATACAAAGAAGAGACAAAGGTTGAACCAGAAGACTGCAAAACTCCGCATTCATCATCTTCTTCGTCAAAATAATTTATTTAATGTATATGTATTTTTTAACATTTCTTTCTTATTTGTATACATCATTTGCTTAAAATATTATATTCTATTTATGTCAAATTCTATTAAAATACAGCAAATGAGAGTTCAGTCGACTGAACATATTCGGTCAGTCGACTGAATTTGGAAACAGAGAGTTCCATTATATAGATCAGTCGACTGACCATATACGACCAGTCGACTGAAACAAAAGGTTTTTCTCGGGAAATACCTTCAGTCGACTGACCTAATTCGACCAGTCGACTGAATAGGCTGCCCGGGTACATTTATCACTATTACACCTACCTTTTTACCTCTTTTAACCTACCTTCTTCTTTTTTCACTTTAACTCTCCCTCTTCAGCATTTCAAAACCCTAGCTTTCAAAATACTCAAATTCCTTTTCTCAATTACAATTTCAAATAGCTCCACGACAACCTAAACGATCTAGACAAGCCTTATCTTCCTCTGAGCCAATTGACACCCAAATAGCTCAATGGCTCTATGATGCTACAGATGTTCAAAGATGGAACAAAATAAAGGAAGCACGCTTTTTCAAAGGATCATTTGTTGTGTTTCCTGACTTCTCTGCATATAGAATTCAAGAGCTTGTAAGGAGAAGTCGTCTAGAATCTCTTCTTGACCACAATCCGAACAGTATCAAAATCAATCATACAATGGTAAAACTCTTTTATGCCAACTTAAATTTGGGACATCAAAATCCACGAAATTGTGACAATTGCGTATGGAGTTTAGTTTGTGGCAACAAATTTTCTTGTCTTTAGATAGAATTGGTCACATTCTTCACACACCAACCAATGGTATTCCGTTGGAAGATTTAAATGTTCTATAGGTGAATGTGAATGCATTCTATACTTCCTCGTACTGGTTATGAACTTGTATATCCGGAAAATTATAGGGCTTTATATGCGATTTGGGGAGATGTTCAAATCATTTGGCCTAAGCTGATTCTTGATGAATTCTTGTCTTTCAACCAAGGTCGAATGAACATCATCTATTACGAAGAGTATACTATGCGGCTACTTACGAACCTACAAGTTCCTATTCCAGAATCTGATACCTCTACTACTAAAACCCTAAATAGCCGCACAATTAGTCTGATGAAATTGCCTCCTAGACCTCTCACTATCATGTCTTTTCAAGATTGGTAATCAAGACCTCGTCAGCAAGGTTCTACTCCACAGCAACAAAGAGAGAACATTCGAACCCCAACCCCATCCCAAAGTACCCGAGAGTCCATTGATTTACTTGCACGTAATCAAGTCATTTTGGATTCTCGCATCAAAAATCTAGACAAGAATATCGACAAAAAGTTTGACAAAATCAAAAGCTTTTTTGGGATTTTATGGGATGCGATCTCTTGTTCCTCCTCCACAACTGCGGACATTTCACATCGGGATCCGGGCAAACGTCCAGCACTTCGTTTTACTTAGTCTATATCCGAAGAACATACAAGTTATGACACCAGTGGAAATGGGGGTGACAGACAATTTGTGGAAAGTTCTTCAAGAGGCAAAGGACCATTGCAAGTGGAAGAAGTAACAGATTCGGACTCTAATGAATAATGTTGTTATTTCCTGATTGGTGGTAGTAATTTATCTTTAATTTCACAAACAATCTACTACTGTTTATTTTTTATGAGCTTGTATAAATAGCTCGGTAAAATTTGAAACAATTTTTCTTGTGGTTGTCATTCTGTTAGTTCGCAATGATATAATTATTGGTTATTTCCTTTTTGTCGATGACAAAGGGGGAGAAATTTGTATAACTAACAAATTCTTTGCAGGGTTAGATATTTCGCCAAATATTCAGGGGGAGATATATATAACTTCCGTTATATAATCCTTAAATATAGTATCATCCAAAAAAAGGTTGTCATCAATCAAAAAGGGGAAGAATGTTGAATCATGAGTTTTGATTCATGACAAAAAGCTTAAACAATCAAGTGATGAGACTATACAATCAAGCGACAAAAAGAGAATGAGATATGCTATTAAACTACAAAGGAGGCAAGACTTCAAATCCGTGTATAGTATGGTTATTTATTGAAGTTTTAGTCATTAGATAAAGTTTTTAATTGTTAAAATCTATCCTCAAGTAGCTTACACAAAATCAAAGTTGTTTTAAATTCAAATTCTTTAAAGAAGACTTAACTGTGCACTGATAACTAGGTCAGTCAACTGACCGGGAATGACCAGTCGATTGAACCTGTTTCAGTTGCACATATACGCTCTGTTTTTACTACCTTTGAATATTAAGTAGACTGATTGTTTTTGCTCAGTCGACTGAACGACTCTAACAGTCATTTTTTCTGAAGAGACACTTCTTTCTACGAAGGGTTACGATTCAAATTGAAGAGAAATGGCTGCATCTTTTGATCAAAACTCTTCGTGAATAGTTATAGCTGTTTGTCTACTATATAAACACATCAAAATCATTTTCCAAATCACCGAATTTCATTTTGCTTTCTGATCAGACTCTCTACTTTCTATCCCTGCATTCTAAAAGCAATCACAATCTTTATATTGCTTAAATCTCTGAACTAATCAATATATTCTTTGATTCTAAGCAATATATTCCTTTCATATCTTCACACACACAATATATACTTGAGGATTTGATTATAGGAAGGTTGTATACTTAAAGACATATCAGTGTTATTCAAAACACAATTGTCAACTATTTTCTTATACCAGTAAAAGTCTTGTTCGGTTGTTCAGGCAGTAAAAGTCCTCTTTCGGTTGTTAAAGGCGGAAAAATCATGTTCGGCTGCTCAGGTGTTGTATACCTATTCCTCCGGGTTAGTGAGGGATTATTGAGTTGAAATTCCAGAAGGAAGTCTGGGACTGGACGTAGAACGGGAAGTTCGAACCAATATAAAAACTCCCGGTGTGCTTATTCTTATTTGCTTTATTATTATTATATGTTTCTGCATTTAGATTATAATACATTCCATATTACACAATCCTAAGTGATAACTAGCCACACAGTAGTTACTTTCAGTGACGTGACTTGTCAAAATAATGACATGTTAGGATATTTTAAAAACTAAGGTTAAAATGGTAATTTTCCTACTTTCTTTCATCTACAAATACACACCCTCACACACACATTTTCATTTACATTCCAACTTCATTTTTTTAGAACCTTCTTCTCTAAAAATTTCATGGCTTCTATAGTTCAAAAAATTAGAAAAAAGTTAGTTTTTATGTTGTAACTTGCTTTCATACCTTCTGTACTTCTTATACTTTCATTTCAACATCCTCTCTTCCAAAAACCAAGGCCATCACTACCCCCCACACATCCCTAGCCAAGACAAATCACCTATGGCTGAACCCATTCTAAGGCCTTAGCCCCTCCCCCCTAAAGTCTCAACTTTTTAAGCTAGAGTCGAGCGTAGAGACGTTGCCGAGTTATAGTCGAAGTTCGGGCGAAGTTAGTTAGCATAAAGGTGAGTAAAACTACTTTGTTATGGAAAGTTTTTTGACTTTATTATGATGTGTTATTGTAGTGATAATATGATGAGAAAATTTAATGGTTATTATGTTGGTCGTTGGTGATTTGATGGATGTTATGTTTGGTATTGAATTTGAGATTTGAATGTGATATTGTTGAGTTAGTAAGCATATAACCTTATGTTTATATATGTATTTCATTGTGATGTTAAAATTATGGTAGTATGGATGCATGGTTGTGATCTAAGAACCAAAGTATGTTGATTTCAAACAAAGTTAACAACTTTGTGTTCTGCGACAGATGTGAGATCCGATTTGAAATCAAAACTATGATTTCTAGTTTCAAAGTTTGGAAATGGTTTCAAGTTTTATCTTGGTTTAAGGTTTCAAAAACTTCTACATATTATTTCAAAACATGTAGGAGCAAGAATTTAAGTGAAGTATTTCACTTAAAATAAGATAGCGAACTACGCTCATAACGATAGTCGCTATGGATGCAGTTCGACAAAAAAATTCACGATTTCCATCTTTAAGTGATTCATTTTGGAATTGTTTTGCAAAAAATTTCTAAACTTACTTAGTAACATAAAAAAGATATTAAGTTTATATTATTTAATAATTTATTTATCTAATAAAATAATTAAAGTTAATTAGCACTTAATTAGTAATTAAGTAAGTGATTATAGGTTAAGTAACACTTAAGGAAGGTTAATGACTAATTATTGATTAATAAGGTTTTAATGTGATTAATGAAGATAAGAAGTAATTAAATGATTAATTATTATTTAATTAAGTTAATTAGTTAATTAATTATTATTTAATTAGGTGATTATTTAATTAATTAGGATTTAACTAATAATGAATTGTTTAAACCTTAACTAAGATACATTAGGAAGTTAATTAGGACTTAACCAAGTTCATTAAGTTAATTAAAGTTTAATTATGAATTAATCTTGATTTAATTAAGATATAATTAGGATTTAAGCTAATTGAATATACTTTAATCTTTTCAAAGCTATTTTTAAACTTAATCGGTTATGTTTTAAATTAGTTTTCTTTTTAAGGTTAATT
This sequence comes from Allium fistulosum, assembly GCA_030737815.1. NCBI lineage: Eukaryota > Viridiplantae > Streptophyta > Magnoliopsida > Asparagales > Amaryllidaceae > Allium > Allium fistulosum. The sequence continues at coordinate 1,297,012,557 of CM060904.1, read as the reverse complement.
GGTTTCAAATCAAAGGATCTCTCGTCTGGACCATTAAGTAGCCAAATGAATTAAAGTAATGATTACAAAACATTGACACATTTTATGGAAAGTAAGTTGACTTGTTTTTAGCACAAATGTTGAATATTGGTAACGTGGTAAACAAGGAAGTTAATTTCAATAAGCGGATCATGATAACTTAAACATATAGAATATACTTCTATATGTATGATTTTTCACCCATAATGGATGTTTCCATATTTGTAACTTGGACATCTACCTATGATTGATTGTATGTTATGTGTGAGTCCCTTACATATCTGATGTTATGCAATACCCATGATATAACTTGGATAAGTAAACCCAAATTTAGTGATCCATTATAGTCATTAAGCCTCCATTTGGTTTTGAAAAGTTAATATTTCATTTTCTTTTAAAATGGTCTTCAAGGTTATTCTATTTTAAACAAGATATTTGAAGAATGATTTGACAATTGTTTTGAATATTATATAAAGAAGTTCATGAATAATTTTGGGGTATTCATAAAAGGAGTTTTAGAAATAGTTTTGAATGTTCATAAAAATATTTTATAAATGGGTTTGGATGTTTATAAAGGGAAGTTTTATATAATGTTTGAAAGTTTATATAATCAGGTTTGAATATTTATAAAGAGTCTCTTAAATGAGTATGGAGGTTGATAAACGTTTTGTAAACGGGTTTGGGTTAAAGCAAAAAGGATTTCATAGGTAAGGAAAATTTATAAAAGGATTTATCGAAGATAATTACAATAGGAATTCGAGGTTTGGGTTTCTCGAGGTTGATCTTTTAAAAAAAATGGTGGTATGGAACATCCGTTCCACATTTAACACCGAAGGAATAGTGCTTAGAGTTATCCTTTTGTCTAAACTTATATAATGTAGTTAAATTCGTATAAGAGATTTGGAAATGAGAAATCTTATAAATGTTTTGTTAATATACTTATGTAAAGGAGATAAGTATATGAATGTTGATAAATGTTTAGGAAAGGATATTTATAAATGAAAATGGTTTTGACGCTTAGTGATTGCTTTGGGTAATTAAATATCTAGATTTTGTTGTTGTTGTTTGATAGTTAAATAACCGACTAACAAATTTGGCCTAATTTGACTTAGGAAGTATGAATGTAAAACTCGAGTTTCCGACAAGGACTCGAATACTTACTTCCAAAAGAACTGGGAATGAGTCAACCGGAAATTACCGATTGTTGGTACGGAGAGACCGAAATCAGATATATACCCAAAAATCACTCCAAACCAACATGTACGTTCGAATGGAAGACATCTTGATGATGATTGAAGATGGTTCTCTTTGAAGTGCAAGAGCTACTGCAACTAATCCTAAGGGTGATTCCCAAATGGATGTAGTAGAGTTAGTGACTTCGATTTCGTTCAGACCCAGATCGAACTTGTATGGATGAATGTTGGCATTGCATTGACGCCTGGAGGGCAGTATTAGCATTCCGAGATGGACTGCTATTCAGAAAGGTAAAACGTAGCCTCAAGCCTCATCAACCGGGAATGACTAAAACAGGGGATATGCAGCATGGCTATGTGGGTCGCACCCATTAGGGTATATCATCACCCTTCTAGATATATACACAATCATCAATGAATTCGTGTATGTGGGAGCGTCTATTAAAGGTTGTGTAACAACCCGCATATTTGACGATTATGTATTTGAATATCTTATTTAAATATTTAATCGTTAATCGGATCTTAGTCCGAAAAGCTACTTTTTGCATACGGTCAAATTAGGACTCGAGACCACCCCCATTGAGTTCAAAATGACGTTTGCGATCTTTTTAAGTATAAACTTTGACATGTTTGGAGAAAGTGGAATTTTCGCCACTTTTTCGCTTATGACTTTGGTTTGGGCTGAACCACCTACTAGCTCAGTCCAACCCCTTCTCTTCATAACTTCATTCTATTTTGCTTAAACATTCAAGCTTCATCAAAAATGGAGGAGGGAATGGGAAATTAAAACTCCAAGCTCAAGTTCTCTTGCAAATCCATCATTCAACTCCAAATTCAAAGAGAAGACATTGATTCAAGCTTGGGACTGTTCTTGCTTTGCTTTCAAGCTTGATTTCCATCAATTTCCGTGAAAAGGTGAGATTTTTATCTCACATTCTTGTCTATAACTATCTTGGGTTGTTGGGAATGATTCCCTATCACTTGTGCATGTATATTTGCATTGGGTTTGGATTGGATTGGTGAAAAACCCAAATTTTTAGTGTTTTCGGCGAAAATCTAGCCCTAGGTCGTTCTGCCTTGCTAGCTCGCGCGCGTGAAAAAGTCTCTACCTGCATTTAGCTCGTTCTGGACTTAGGTCGTTCGCCCCTTGTTCGTTTATGCCTTAGGCCGCTCGGCCATAGGTTGTTCCAGCCATAGGTCATTCTGCCTACAAATAGCACAGCCCCGTTAGGTCGTTCAAACCCTTAGGTCGCTCGACCTTACTTAAGACGATTAGGTCGCTCGTCCTGTTTTTTTTAAGTCGTTTGCGGTTAGGTCGCTGGGCCTCGTTTCATTAGGTCGCTCGGCCTTACCCACTCATTAGGTCGCGCCTTTCCTTACCTCGGCCATAAGTTAGGTCGCTCGACCTGTCCCCTTTACGTCGATCGCCTAGTTAGGTCGTTCGGATATTATAGGTCGCGCCACATGCTTAGGTCGCTCACTTAGGTCGCTCAGCATGCTATACTTAGGTCGTTCGACCTATCCTACTTTAAGTCATAACCCACTAGGTCGTTCGCCCTGACTTAGTTGCATTATCCACTTAGCTCGACCATGTTAGGTCGCTCACCCCGCTAGGTCGCGCCAATATGTCGCGCTGTTCTCTTTAGGTCGCTCGACCTGTTTTCTGCCTAGCTCGTTAACCACTAGGTCGCTCGGCATGCTACCCTTAGGTCGTTCGACCTATTTTACTTTAAGTCGTTGCACTTTAACTCGGCCACATTTGGTCGCATGGGAACTTCTACTTTGATGGTTTTGGAACTGATTTCCTTGGGTTTTATTCACGTCTTCGAATGTGAATTTTAGTGAATTGAATTGTTTCAACAATCATTTTGTGACTTGTCACTTTAAAAATATAAAGGTTTCAATACTAGTAGTATATATCAAAACTCTTTCATCAAAATGATTTCAACTCTATTTTATTACAAAGCTCTTTTTCCTAAACCGTTTTCCAATCTATTAGTATATACAAGCCTTTACTTCACTCGGATGAGAAATCTAATTAAACGGCTTAGCAAAACAGGTGGTATGAAACGCTTGCGTTTACTTCGTCGGTTAATTCTTGGACTTGTTCGATTGAACCTTTTGTGACAATTTCCTAGTGAAGATCTACAGTTTGTTCGTAAATATTTAAGTTAAGCAAGTGGTTATGGGACATGAAGCTAAACTCATATATTTACTAGCTTGGTGTGATTGACACTTCTTGATGATCATGACGATCATTTTTGTGATTTAGACTAGCGATTGAGCGATGTCTCTTTGTCTACGAGGGAGACTAGACCCTGTTTGTGTGATGTTTCTACTCACATATGTGGGGTCTTCGGGCCATTCGTGTGTTCAAAAATTAAATGGTTAGCTTCCATGAGATAGCGTCTCGTTCGTGTGATAGACCTTCCCCTTTTTGTGGTTTCTGGATTTCGTGTGTTGATTTCTGAAATTTGTGCTTCACCAATTTTCGTGATTTTCATTGATATGTTTTATCAATTTTTGTGCATTGGTGAATTCGTGTGTCATTACCTTTTTGTGGATTTGGGTCTTTGAGAAGATTCTTGTGATATTGATTAATCTCTTGTTGATTATCATTTACATACTTATAGTAGTATGCCATTATGGTTATTATATGTTTATGCCATATCTCTTATTCTATATCATGTCATCTGATATTTATAGCTAGACTGATCCGTTTATTATTTTCTTATGAAATAATACTCGGGTCAGACCGAGATGTTACAGGTGCTTCTGCTTGACTTCTCTTTAGGGATCTATTACTCTGACTTTTGGCAAACTACTTAGATTAGTAGTTTTTGTTGTATACATTTGAGATATCGACTCATAGATGTATTCTTTTGTGTAGCACATGTTGCTATTCTTTTGTATTATCGTGGATCTTTCTGACCACTACTCTGATGTACACTTTCATGTGTTATATATTCATATCTTTTTCCGCCTTTGTGATATGGATGTCTGTGACTGGTTTGTGTTATGTTTATTTCTATATTTGTTTCCGAAGATTATATATAGCCACTGTGTGATAGCTTTGAGTTTGTATCGGTATGTCGGATTTCCTCCTTAAATGAAGTGCATGCTATATTATCTGACATATCGGTGCTCGCACAAAGAAGTTATATGGATGGTCGCTCCTCAACAGCCTTATTCTCCGCGTTAGTCGACAGCATTACTCCGTAGTGTTATTGGCTAGCGTGGGTATAGAGGTGGGGCGTCACAGCTTGGTATCAGAGCCAAACTTTGGAACAATGTAGAATAACTTAACAAGGATCATCGTTCTAAGTCCAACTTAAGAGTCGTGCCTTAGGATTTAATTCGAGTCTTCGTACCGATTCATCCTATTTCCTTATATGTATCCTTGTTTTATCTATCAAGATTTGCTTAATATTTATTTGGAGAATTACTTTTCTTCTTCTCTCTTTCTTAAAGAAGAGAATGTCTAGACCAGGCCGTCCCAGAGCCGGACCATCTACTGTTACTCCCCAGGATGGAGTTTTTATGACCGCTCAACAGCTTCTTGATTTAGTAAAGAATGCTTAAGCAGCTGGTCCTAATCAGGAACCTACTCATCCTAAGTCTGGATTTGCACGCTTGTGCAACGATTATACCAACTTGGGTGGGAAACCATTCAAGGGTTCCGAAACTATTATTGAGGTCCAGGCTTGGTTAAGAACATGCGATCGAATCTTTTCTCGCATGAATCTTATCGATCTTCACCGCGTTCAGGTGGCCTCCAGTATGCTCCAAGAAAGAGCATTGGACTTGTACGAACTTCTTATTTCTGAAATTAATGAAGCATATCTCACCTAGGAGCAATTCCGGGAACGCTTCAAATTAAAATTCGTACCAGAAGCAGAGAAAGTGACATTGGCTCGACGTTTCATAGACCTTGTTCAAGGTGAATCCTCTGTGACAGATTATGTCGCATCCTTCGAGTCACTGTCTAAATATGGGGTTGAATACATCAACACCCCATTGAAGAAGAACCAAAGATTCGTCTATGGATTAAACAAGAATCTCAAGAAGCCATTACTTCTAAAATTAGAAGTTTCTTTCGACCAACTCATTGATATCGCTCTTCGTCTTGAAGAGGCGGATAGGGAAAGTGATGTTGAAGTGGTGGGTTCCAAACCAAACTTCAACAACAGAAAAAGGCCAAACAAATCCAAAGGCCCTTATCCCAATAAGAAGGGGAAACAAGCAACTCCTACTGCAAAGACTTTTTCCTCTAGTGATGGGAAATGCTACAACTGTGGTTCTAGGGACCATTTTGTGAACAAGTGTTCAAAGCCCCGTTCTTGTCGCTATTGTAAAAGTCCGGATCATTATATGCATCTATGCCCTAAGCTTCCAGGCAAGAAGGAGGGAGTTAAACGTTGCTCAAGCCCCTGGCAACACATCTCGCGGTCAAGGTATGTCTCATTCTGTCCTTGATGGCATTATTATATTTCATGATCAACCTATTAGAGTTCTCTTTGATACGGGTGCATCCCATTCTTTCATATCAAAGGAACTTGTCGATACTTTTTCCTTAAGTATTGTTGCTTTAATGACTTCTTTAAGAATTGCGAATCCGGTTGGTGGATCCGCAACTCTTAGTTTGCTTTGTAAAGATGTGGAGATTATTTTGTGTGATTTTCCTTTCCTAGCCGATTTGCATGTCATGCGTTACTTAGGCTTTGGAATGATTTTGGGTATGGATTGGCTTAACCATTATGAAGCTCATATCCTCTGTCCTGAGCAGACTATTTATCTTCGACATCCACTATCTGTTAAGCAGATTTCTATTATTCTTAAAGATTCGGATTCCACTTTGGCTGCATCTTTATATTCTTTAAATCCTCGTGATGATGATAATGATGATGAGGAGGATGACGTTTCTCGTATTCACATCATTCGTGAATTTTCCGACATATTTGAGCCCGTTTTAGGATTACCACCTAAGCGAGCAATTGAGTTCAGAATTAATCTTATACCTGGAGCTCAACCTATTACTCGTCCTCCTTATCGCATGTCCAATAAGGAGAATGAAGAGATGCGCAAACAATTATCCGAATTAGAGACGAAGCAATTTATTCGCTCTAGTTCCTCGCCTTGGGGAGCTTCAGCAATTTTCGTGAAGAAATCCGATGGTACACTTAGGCTTTGCGTCGACTACCGCAAGCTTAATTATCTTACTATTAAGAATAATATCCTTTACCTCGGATTGATGATCTATTTGATCAACTTAGTGGTGCTAGAGTCTTTTCACAATTGGACTTGGCTACCGGTTTTCATCAGCTTCGTATTGCAGAGGATAGTATTCCTTTGACTTCGTTCCGTACTCGATATGGATCTTATGAATGGCTAGTTATGCCATTTGGTTTAACGAATGCTCCGGCTTATTTCGTTGACCTTATGAATCGAGTTTTCAAAGATTTCCTCAATCGGTTTGTTCTCATCTTTATTGATGATATTCTTGTGTATTCTAAAACCGAGGAGGAACATGAAAAGCATCTTCAGATTGTATTGGAAACTCTTAGGAGTAATCAGTTAAAAGCAAAATTTTCTAAATGCCACTTTTGGCAATCGAGTGTAAAGTTTCTCGGTCATATTATTTCCGAATCCGGAATATCAGTGGATCCTTCAAAGATTGAAGCAATTCAAAATTGGAAGAGACCGGAGAGCGTGACTGAAATTCGTAGCTTTCTCAGATTGGCAGGTTATTACCACCGTTTCATAAAAGACTTTTCTAGAATTGCCGTGCCTCTTACTGGCTTAACAAAGAAAGGTGTTAAATACATTTGGTCTGATAAATGTGAAACTTATTTTCAGAAATTAAAAGAACTCCTTTCTGATGCTCCTATTCTTGTTATTCCCGAAGGGAATCAAGATTTTGTTGTTTATACCGATGCTAGTCGCGTTGGTTTGGGTGCCGTTCTTATGCAAAAAGAACGTGTTATTGCTTATGCTTCTAGGCAATTGAAGCCGGCTGAGACTAGATATGCCACACATGATTTAGAACTCACGGCTATCGTTTTCGCCCTTCGAATTTGGCGACATTATCTTTTGGAAGAGAAATTTATACTTTATACTGATCATAAGTCTTTGAAATATTTATTCTCTCAAAAGGAACTTAATTTACGTCAACAGCATTGGCTCGAATTTCTTACATCTTATGATCTTGATATTCTTTATACTCCTGGAAAGGGAAATCGAGTTGCCGATGCTCTTAGTCGCAAGCAACAAGCGGTTGTTTCCATGATGATATCCGAATGGAATGATCTTGAGGTTTTATCCACTTGTGAAATTCGAGATCATGTTTCCAATTTATGTTCATCTCTTGTTTTATGTAGCCTTGAGGCTCATCCTTCTCTTTTAGACCGCATTCTTGAAGCTCAAAGGCTAGATCCCGAATTGGCTCTTCTTGGCCGAAATATTAAGGATAAAATTGATATTGAAGGTTTGAAAGACTTTAAAATTGATTCTCGTGGCGGCATTCGAAAATTTGGTAGACTGATCGTACCAAATATTAGTGATCTTCGTAAAGATATTCTAGAAGATTCTCATCGTTCCAAATATTCCATTCATCCCGGTAGTAGTAAAATGTACGCGGATATGAAGCGACTTTATTATTGGGAGGGAATGAAATTTGATATTGCTAACTTTGTTAAGTGTTGCATGACTTGCCAACTTGTCAAGGCCGAACATCAAAGGCCCGGTGGGTTATTGCAACCATTGGAAATTCCAATGTGGAAGTGGGATCAAATTTCCATGGATTTTATTGATGTCCTTCCCCGTTCTTGATCGGGTCATGATAGCTTATGGGTAATCGTTGATAGACTTACTAAATCCGCCCATTTTATTCTCGTTCGGTCGAATCGAACCGTTCCTCTTCTGGCCAAACTCTTTATCAAAGAAATTGTTAAATTACATGGAGTTCCTACTTCTATTGTTAGTGATCGTGATCCATTGTTTACTAGTGGATTCTGGAAGAGTCTTCAAAAAGCTTTGGGAACGAAGCTTAATTTTAGCACCGCTTATCACCCCCAGTCCGATGGACAAACTGAGCATGTGAATCAAACTCTTGAAGATCTTCTTCGTTCTTGTGTGCTTGATTTCGGTGGAAGTTGGGAAGATCATATTTCACTTGTTGAATTTTCCTATAATAACAGCTTCCAAGCTAGTATTGGTATGGCACCTTTCGAGGCACTCTATGGAAGGCCATGCCGATCTCCTTCTTGTTGGCTTGAGGCTGGTGAGAAGCTGGTCTTAGGTCTAGATTTTATTCGAGATTCCACAGAAAAGATTGATCTTATTCGTCATAGGATGAAAGAAGCTCAGAGTAGACAAAAATCCTATGCCGATAATCGAAGAAGGAAATTAGAATTTTCTGTTGGAGATCTTGTATTTATTCGTGTTTCCCCTATGAAGGGTGTTGTACGTTTCAGTCGATCGGGAAAGTTAGCGCCTCGATATATTGGGCCATTTCCTATCACCGAACGTATTGGTTCCATGGCTTATCACCTTTCATTACTGGCTCAATTTTCTGCCATGCATGACGTGTTTCACGTTTCTCAATTACGGAAATGTCTTCGGGATTCCGAATCTATTCTTGAGCCCGGTGTTTTGGAAGAGATTAAAGTTTCGCCTAATTTAACTTATGAGCAGCATCCTATTCGAATTATTGCTTCGGAGGTCAAACGACTTCGAAATAAAGAAGTTCCGCTTGTTAAAGTTCAATGGTCCTCAAATCCTAAGGATTGCTCTTGGGAATCTAGAGAATTCATCGAGCGTACACATCCGAACTTACTTTCTCATGCTCTTTGAGGTGAACTTCTTATTTCAAATTTCTTTTGTGTTAATATGCTTTTATGGTTGTTACTTTTTATTTCCATCTTATATATATATATATATATATATTGCGAGGATGCAATTTCTTTAAGGAGGGGAGTCTGTAACAACCCGCATATTTGACGATTATGTATTTGAATATCTTATTTAAATATTTAATCGTTAATCGAATCTTAGTCCGAAAAGTTACTTTTTGCATACGGTCAAATTAGGACTCGAGACCACCCCCATTGAGTTCAAAATGACGTTTGCGATCTTTTTAAGTATAAACTTTGACATGTTTGGAGAAAGTGGAATTTTCGCCACTTTTTCGCTTATGACTTTGGTTTGGGTTGAACCACCTACTAGTTCAGTCCAACCCCTTCTCTTCATAACTTCATTCTATTTTGCTTAAACATTCAAGCTTCATCAAAAATGGAGGAGGGAATGGGAAATTAAAACTCCAAGCTCAAGTTCTCTTGCAAATCCATCATTCAACTCCAAATTCAAAGAGAAGACATTGATTCAAGCTTGGGACTGTTCTTGCTTTGCTTTCAAGCTTGATTTCCATCAATTTCCGTGAAAAGGTGAGATTTTTATCTCACATTCTTGTCTATAACTATCTTGGGTTGTTGGGAATGATTCCCTATCACTTGTGCATGTATATTTGCATTGGGTTTGGATTGGATTGGTGAAAAACCTAAATTTTTAGTGTTTTCGGCGAAAATCTGGCCCTAGGTCGTTCTGCCTTGCTAGCTCGCGCGTGTGGAAAAGTCTCTGCCTGCATTTAGCTCGTTCCGGACTTAGGTCGTTCTCCCCTTGTTAGTTTATGCCTTAGGTCGCTCGACCATAGGTTGTTCCAGCCATAGGTCGTTCTGCCTACAAATAACACGGCCCCGTTAGGTCGTTCAAACCCTTAGGTCGCTCGGCCTTACTAAAGACGATTAGGTCACTCGTCCTGTTTTTTTTAAGTCGTTTGCGTTTAGGTCGCTGGGCCTCGTTTCATTAGGTCGCTCAGCCTTACCCACTCATTAGGTCGCACCTTGTTAGGTCGCGCCTTTCCTTACCTTGGCCATAAGTTAGGTCGCTCGACCTGTCCCCTTTACGTCGCTCGCCTAGTTAGGTCGTTCGGATATTATAGGTCGCGCCACATGCTTAGGTCGCTCAACATGCTATACTTAGGTCATTCGACCTATCCTACTTTAAGTCGTAACCCATTAGGTCGTTCGCCCTGACTTAGTTGCATCATCCACTTAGCTCGACCATGTTAGGTCGCTCACCCCGCTAGGTCGCGCCATTATGTCGCGCTGTTCTCTTTAGGTCGCTCGACTTGTTTTCTGCCTAGCTCGTTAACCACTAGGTCGCTCGGCATGCTACCCTTAGGTCGTTCGGCCTATTTTACTTTAAGTCGTTGCACTTTAACTCGGCCACATTTGGTCGCATGGGAACTTCTACTTTGATGGTTTTGGAACTGATTTCTTGGGGTTTTATTCACGTCTTCGAATGTGAATTTTAGTGAATTGAATTGTTTCAACAATCGTTTTGTGACTTGTCACTTTAAAAATATAAAGGTTTCAATACTAGTAGTAAATATCAAAACTCTTTCATCAAAACAATTTCAACTCTATTTTATTACAAAGCTCTTTTTCCTAAACCATTTTCCAATCTATTAGTATATACAAGCCTTTACTTCACTCGGATGAGAAATCTAATTAAACGGCTTAGCAAAACAGGTGGTATGAAACGCTTGCGTTTACTTCGTCGGTTAATTCTTGGACTTGTTCGACTGAACCTTTTGTGACAATTTCCTAGTGAAGATCTACAGTTTGTTCATAAATATTTAAGTTAAGCAAGTGGTTATGGGACATGAAGCTAAACTCATATATTTACTAGCTTGGTGTGATTGACACTTCTTGATGATCATGACGATCATTTTTGTGATTTAGACTAGCGATTGAGCGGTGTCTCTTTGTCTACGAGGGAGACTAGACCCCGTTTGTGTGATGTTTCTACTCACATATGTAGGGTAGCGCCCCACGGTCTTCGGGCCATTCGTGTGTTCAAAAATTAAATGGTCAGCTTCCATGAGATAGCGTCTCGTTCGTGTGATAGGCCTTCCCCTTTTGTGGTTTCTGGATTTCGTGTGTTGATTTCTGGAATTTGTTCTGGATTTCGTGTGTTGATTTCTGGAATTTGTGCTTCACCAATTTTCGTGATTTTCATTGATATGTTTTATCAATTTTTGTGCATTGGTGAATTCGTGTGTCATTACCTTTTTGTGGATTTGGATCTTTGAGAAGATTCTTGTGATATTGATTAATCTCTTGTTGATTATCATTTACATACTTATAGTAGTATGCCATTATGGTTATTATATGTTTATGCCATATCTCTTATTCTATATCATGTCATCTGATATTTATAGCTAGACTGATCCGTTTATTATTTTCTTATGAAATAATACTCGGGTCAGACCGAGATGTTACAGGTGCTTCTGCTTGACTTCTCTCCAGGGATCTATTACTCTGACTTTTGGCAAACTACTTAGATTAGTAGTTTTTGTTGTATACATTTGAGATATCGACTCATAAATGTATTCTTTTGTGTAGCACATGTTGCTATTCTTTTGTATTATCGTGGATCTTTCTGACCACTACTCTGATGTACACTTTCATGTGTTATATATTCATATCTTTTTCCGCCTTTGTGATATGGATGTCTGTGACTGATTTGTGTTATGTTTATTTCTATATTTGTTTTCGAAGATTATATATAGCCACTGTGTGATAGCTTTGAGTTTGTATCGGTATGTCGGATTTCCTCCTTAAATGAAGTGCATGCTATATTATCTGACATATCGGTGCTCGCACAAAGAAGTTACATGGATGGTCGCTCCTCAACAGCCTTATTCTCCGTGTTAGTCGACAGCATTACTCCGTAGTGTTCTGGGCTAGTGTGGGTATAGAGGTGGGGCGTCACAGGTTGCAAAGCAACTGGGGTGATGATATATTCAGTACTATCTAACAAGGGGTAAGCCGGTCCTGTGTTGGCAAGGGTCGTTAGGTACAACCTCGGTACATTTTTCTATAGGTGTACTGTGGCGGGCGGTAACCCAGTAGCCCAATCATTAGTTGGAAATCCAAACTCCAATACGTGGTTTACGTTTTCGATTGTAGGCCTAGTATGTTGGAATGTGAGATGGAAGCATTTCAGCTATTTTATCTATTTACTTTAAACCTAGACACTATGATAATATCACTGTATTTTGATATAAAATGTTTTGGTTATCGTAAGGTAAAAACTCGTCCGTTTTTATGTGTGGTGTGGTCTTACGAGATACCCTTTGTTTGAAAAGTTTTCAAATGTAGAAATCAGTTTGGTTGTTACTTGTTATCGAGTTTTACTCACGCCGGTTTACCAGACTGATCCGGGCCATTATTCCATGTAATGCTCGGGTCAGACCGAGCACGTTTTCCTAGGTTTGGCTACATACTTTGGAGCTGGAGAGGAGCTGGATGGTCAAGACGTATTCACGTATATTTTTCTTCTGATGTATTATAGAGTCTTTATGTTTGTCAATGTAAAGACAGGTTTCTATAATTGTCCAAATTTAGGATAAGTCTAATGTACTCTGATATCGTATATATAAATAAAGATGTTTCCTTTCTGTAAAGATCATGGTTGTATTATATATTATTCGCTGCATTGTGAGATTTTGTTTTGTTTTTGTTTTCTCTATCTTCTACCTTCTTCTTTCACCCTAACAGATCGGTATTTTCAGCACTTGAATGTTTGACATGTAATACAGTGGACGTATTAGTGTCGATTTTTGAAGGTTGAAAATCTGATTCATTACAGTGACCCTAGGAAAACTATGATTTGAGAGAGACAGTCTATTGTTGGGAAGGGCAAACCTTGGGTGTACATTACCCTAGGATGACAGATTAGTTAAACTTACCCAGGTTGTAAGCAAGCATATGATCATGTATGTTTTGTTCTAACCGTTGTGATTGCAGGTGCATGGTTTATGACTAATATATTTAGATAAGATAATAGTGAGGGGAAAAATCCATTCTGCTTAGCGCCTTGGTCTCACTAGATATCTATTTGATTCAAGATGGAATATTATTATTCACACTAGACTTTTTGTCTGATCCGGAATTGTTTTTCCCCTAAACTCTCAGATACTCATTTCAGTTGGTCGAGAGTAGATATTTTTAGGTTAGAAAAATAAGCTTCCGGTGATGCGTAGGAGGCAAGCAAGCTAATATTATGAGTTTTTGTTTCTGATGTGTTCTTTAAATCTTATGCAATGTTTGAATGCATGTAATGGTAGAATTTATAACTGTCAAGTATTAGACTCTGATCAACCAAGAGGGCATCTTCATATGTTGCTCTTGGAGTACTTTATGCTTATTATATTTTCTCTGAACATGGACAATGAATGATATTATGTAATGAAAGTTTAACGAATATTCATTGACCATACTGCTGTTAGTAAGGTTATTCTACTATAAAAGAATCTCAGATAAATTATTGTTAAGGTCTCCTTGAGTATATATGCATACACGATCACACATAATTTCATATGCATCAAAATTAAGTTGAAAAACTAATTTTACACTTCAGTGACGTCTGAGATAAAACCACAGACATTTGTGACAATTCTCGGGTTAAAATTTTCTGAAGTCACAAACGTCTGAGGTTTTACCACAGACGTTTGTCATATGAAAAAACTATCAATTTTGAAAAGATACTTCTGTTTGAAACAAAAAAGAAATCACCTTTCAACAAAAGGTTGCGGCCATTAAAGTGAATAGACTTTCTCAAATAGTAACAACTCTTTATCTGCACCTTTTTGAATTTATAAATACTACTTTGATTGAGAAGTAGAAATCAACTAACTTGAATTAATCTATTCTTTCCTCTTTTTATTTCTTAACACTTTCTTGCATATACATTGTTCACATACTCTCAATCTATTACAACCAAAATATAATTTTGGTTAAACCACTTCCTACAACTCAAAGCATTCATTTTCACCATACTCAAAGGAAATCATAGGAAGATTTGTACTATAAGTTAAAAACTGTGTTATTTGGAACACAAGATTGTCAGAGATACTTTTGAATTAGCTTATTCCTCCGGGAGAAGCATGGGAAATTTGTTTAAAGGAAACACCAACGAGGAGTTTCGGGACTGGACATAGGACGGAAGGTCCGAACAAGTATAAAAACTCTGGTTTGCATGCTTTTTATAATTTACTATTTATTGTCTACTATATCATTTGCTCATACACTTGCATATTATACACAAGTTAGATAATATACAATCCACAAGACTTTCATTTAGTATTAGAGCAAAGTTATTTCAAACTACAGTAACACATAATTGAAATCATTAAAATGGCAAGTACATTTCAAGAAGGTCAGTTAACTACTCATCCTCCACTATTTACTGGTTCTAATTATGCTTATTAGTCAACACACATGCAAACTTTTATGGAAGCAAATCAATTAGAAATATGGCTAGCAACTCAAAATAAATATGAAGCATCTGACACCGATATTGGCACATGGACTAATGCACCAAAAGCAGATGCATCTAACAATGCCAAAGCTATGAATGTTTTATTTTGCTCACTCAATAAAAATGAATTTTTACGGGTCATGCTTTGCACTACTGCTTATGATATATGGCATACATTACAAATTACCCATGAAGGCATAAACAAAGTTAAGCAAACAAAAATTTCTATTCTACAAAATCAATTTTCATCTTTTAAAATGAAATCAAATGAATCAATTATTGACATGTATGCTAGATTTCAAACTATACAGCACGATCTTATGGCATTAGGAGTTAAATTCACTAATTCTGATTTAGTGACATGAATTTTGAACTCTTTGACAAACGAATGGGAAAGAAAACTTTTAGCCATCGAAGAAGTTAGCGGTCTTTCCCAACTCAAAGTCGAAGAGTTAATAGGAAATCCGATGTCGTATGAAGCCAATTTACAAGCAAGAAAAGAACAAAATCAAGAAAGAAAAAACATCGCATTTCGAGCAAATAATGAAAACTCCAACTTGGAAGAAGATGAGATTGTTTTCATCACCAAAAATTACAACAAGTTCAAGAAATTCGAAAAGATGATGAAATTTCAAAACAACTGCAACACAAATTCCACAAATCAAACATTAATGAAATGCTTCGGGTGTGATAAATTTGACTCTATGAAGAAAGACTGTCCACTACTCAACAATTATAAAAATAAAAATAAATTCAAAAATTTCAAGAAAAAGTGAAGAGCAATTCAAGTAACTTGGGATGACTCCGACTCTTCCTCTTCATCCGATAGCGACAGTGACTCAGAGCAAACAAATGTTTGCTTCATGGCTAGCACAGATGAGGTATGTCCTGAATTAACATATGATGAAATTCTTGAAATTAGTATAGAATTAGATGACAAGTATAAAGAATTAAAAAAATTAAATAAAGAAAATGTGGGAAAATATAATGGAGCTGAATTGGAAATTGGATTGTTAAAAGATGAGAAAACTATTTTAGAAGAAGAATTAGAATTAGAACAAAAAGAATGTAAAAATTTATCATCTCAAAATGTTACTCTTACACATAATATAGAGAATAACAAAATAAAGAATTATAAACTTGAAAAAGAAAAGTATGAATTGAAACAAAATTTAGAATTAGCTAATATAGAAATTTCTGATCTCAGAAATAAATTAGATAAAATTACTAGCAATGTTTCAAAATTTAATAAAGGAAAGCAAAATCTGGAAAATTTGATAAAGATTTGAAGACCGTCAAAAAATAGGAAGGGATTAGGATTTAACATAAAAAATCATAAACGTTCAAGGAATAATTTGGTTTCTAATAATAATCAAGGATTTAAGAAGTATAGTACATTATATACAAATTTTAGAAAAACAAAATCTAAATATGAAAA
The DNA here is from genome assembly GCA_030737815.1 of Allium fistulosum. NCBI lineage: Eukaryota > Viridiplantae > Streptophyta > Magnoliopsida > Asparagales > Amaryllidaceae > Allium > Allium fistulosum. The sequence continues at coordinate 1,296,996,525 of CM060904.1, read as the reverse complement.
TGAGGAAACAAAAATGATTATAATATGGATTCCTAACAAATAACAAATTGATTAGACAAAAACACATAGATGTATATTTAAAAGATATAGTTCATAATGAAAATTACATCTCTAAAGGTTCCAAACCCTCATGGGTATGGTTAACTTCTCCTAATAACACATAGGACCCTAACGGAGGAAGTGAGTATCAATTAAGATTTATTTATTTTGTAGGTATCCAAAAACAAAATTAATACTAAAAAGAAATGGATACTTGATAGCGGAAGCTCCAAACATATGATGGGAAATGCACACATACTATCAACCATCACTTACATGGACGGTGGCACGGTCACTTTTGGGGATAATTCCAATGGATATGTTATTGGGATTGGAAGCCTCATCAATGTCAGTATATCTACTCCTCCTATTATTTCAAATGTATTATTAGTTAAAAACTTAAAACATAATTTACTTAGTATAATCCAATTATGCGATAAGGGATTTAGACTCGATTTTGAAAAAGATAAATGCAATATCTTTGATCAAAATAAAACTTCAATTTTTGAAGGAACAAGAAATTGAAACATTTATATTCTAAACATGAATATTAATCATAATAATGATTTATGCTTAACCGCAAATCATGATGATCCATTGATATGGCATAAAAGATTTTGTCACATAAATTTCAAATATATAAACAAATTAACTAAAAACAATTTGGTAAGAGGATTACCGAAAATAAATTTCAAAGTTAAAAATCTATGCAATGCATGTCAACTTAGAAAATTAAAGAAAAGCTCGTTTAAGTCTAAAATGGAAATTAAAAGCGGGGTAGACACACGGCGTGGGGTTTACTTAAGTGAGTATCAATGAATACCATGATCTTAAGGTTCCCCATGATCTCAAAAAAAAAAAGTCTAAAATGGAAATCTCTACTAAACAACCTCTTGAATTACTTCATTTGGACTTATTTGGTCCAACTCAAGTACGTTCGATAAATCATAACAAATATGTTTTTGTAATTGTAGATGATTTTTCAAGATATACTTGGATGCTATTTTTAAAACATAAAAGTGATACAATCGAAATGTTTAAAATTTTTGCTAAACGAATTAAGGCTCTAATGGATTTAAAAATCAAGAGCATAAGAAGTGATCACGGTGGAGAATTTGAAAATGAATTATTTACAAACTTTTGTAATAAAAACGGAATTAGCCATAATTTTTCATTTCCACAAACACCACAACAAGACGGAGTAGTTGAAAGAAAAAATCACACCTTGCAAGAATGTGCTCGAACTCTCCTAAATGGTAGTGGCTTACCAAAGAATTTTTGGGTCAAAGCTGTTGCTACTTCATGTTATGTATTAAATCGTGTAACTCTTAGACCTATAACTAAAAATACATGTTATGAAATGTTCTACAAAAAGAAACCAAAAGTATCATATTTTCGAATATTTGGATCAAAATGCTTTATTCTAATAATCTTGGTAAATTCGATTCAAAAGCCGATGAAGTAATTTTTGTTGGATATTCTGATCAAAGTAAAGCATATAGAATTTTTAACAAACGAACAAATGTTATAGAGGAAATTCTTCTTGTCTCGTTTGATGAAAACTTTAAAAATATAAATAATGACGATGAATAAATTTTTTGACACTAATCAAAATAAAACCATTGAAATTATGATTGAAAATAATAATGATAATCGAAATAACAATGATTTGAAATCACCACCCCGTATTTTAAAAGATCATCTTATTGATAACATAATTGGAAATCTAGATAATAAAGTTTCGACTAGAAGAAAAATAAATCAAATGAGCAATGTAGCATTTATATCCAATTTTGAACCAAAAAATTACAAGGAAGCATCAAATGATGATTTCTGGATTTTAGCAATGCAATAAGAACTTAATCAATTTGAACAAAATAATGTTTGGGAACTAGTACCAAGGCCAAACGACTAGTCAGTAATTAGAACAAAATGAGTTTTTAAAGACAAAGCAGACGAAAATGGAAATTTTATACGTAATAAAGCAAGATTAGTGGCACAGGGATACAATAAAGAAGAAGGAATCGATTATAAAGAGACTTTTGCACCTGTGGCACCTCTTGAAGCCATAAGAATATTACTTGCTTTTGTGTGTCATCATAACTTTAAGCTATTTCAAATGGATATTAAAAGTGCTTTCTTGAACGGTTTTATAAAAGAAAATGTTTACGTTGAACAACCATCACTATTTGTTCATGAAAAATATCCATACCATGTTTTTAAACTTAAAAAGGCATTATATGGTTTAAAACAAGCACCTCGAGCTTGGTATATGATCGATTAAAATCACATTTAATAAATTCCGGTTTTCAAATTAGAAAAATAGATACAACATTATTTATTAAAAGAGAACATAAGTATATATTAATTGTTCAAATTTATGTTGATGATATTATATTTGGATCTACTAAAGAAAATTTATGTAATGAATTTTCTACAATAATGACAGACGAATTTGAAATGTCTCATGTGGATGAATTGAATTTCTTTTTAGGATTACAAATAAAACAATTAAATAATGGAATTTTTATAAATCAAGAAAAATACTGTAAAGAATTACTAAAGCATTTTGGAATGGATAATACATCAAGTAAACCCACTCCAATGAGTACTACTAATCATCTAGACAAAGATGAACATGGAACAGAGTTCCATCAAAAACTATATCAAAGCATGATAGGATCTTTACTATACTTAACAGCTAGTAGACCAGATATTATGATGGGTGTTTTTTTATGTGCAAGATTTCAAACACAACCTAAGAAATCACTTCATCGGGTAGTTAAACAGATTTTACGATATTTAACCAACACTAAAGATTATGGTCTATTTTATCCAAAAGGCAGTACGTTTGAACTCGTATCTTACAGTGATGCGGATTTTGGTGGATGTAAATTGGATAGAAAAAGTACAAGTGGCACATGTCACTTTACTGGTCAATCGTTAGTTTCGTGGTTTAGTAAAAAGCAAAATTGTGTTTCTCTTTCGACATGTGAAGCCGAATATATTTCTGCTGCCTTAGCTTGTGCTCAAGTAATATATATGCAACAAACACTTAAAGACTATGGAAAAATAATAAACAAATCTCCAATATATTGCGATAATACTAGTGTTATAAATTTATCTAAAAATCCAATTAATCATTCACGAACCAAAATAAATCGATATTCGTCACATTTTCTGAGAAATAATGTTGAAAAAGAAATAATAACTCTTGAATTTGTTAATACCGAAATTCAAATAGCTGATATTTTTATAAAATCGTTAAGTGAACTAACTTTTATTAAGTTAAGATGGGATCTAGGAATTTGTTTGTACAATGAATTAGTTAACTAAATTTGTAGAAATAATATTTTGTTCACTTAAATTTGTAGAAATATCTCATATATACTTTCAACTGCACAATTGGTTTTATATACTTAGAATTAATAATAACCACATATAAATTAAACTAATAATAACCATTTAAATAACCAACTACTCCCTGTTAAATTTTTATGGCTTAACTCCTTTTCCTCAACTTATTTTCTAAGTATAGAAAAACCTTATCTTATAAATTCAATGTATATTCTACCTAAAAAATAAACACAAATAGATTATTAAAACAAATAATACACAAAAATGTCTTTTGATCACGACTCCACATATTCAACTATCGACTATAAATCTCCCTCGTCAGATACGTATAACCAACTAAATCCACATCTACATCAACTCGTTCAGTCTCTTTAAACATTGTTGCATCACCAACATACCACACTAGCTTTTCTCCTAAAGAAAAGAAAGCTAAACGTTCTATTGATCTGAAATCATCTCTCACCGACAAAGTCAATGAGATATATGACTATCCACAAGAAATGATTCCGCGCTCAACGTGAAATGTATTACGAGCAATGACGTCAAGGATCTCATCTAAATTTTCTCGAAAAGCGTATTCTAGAAATTTGTGGTCATTCACCAACAAAAAATTGCATACATTAAAAATCTGCTCGATTATAAGAAACTCCTACAAAAACGCATTACATTTCTCCGAGAATCTATGCAAACCAGGACCATCAAACAAAGCTTGGATTGACACTCCAGCTCGTCCAAGTTGGTTTCCATTGAAGCCATTAATTGACGATACAAAAGTGGAACCAAATTCATGGGATATACAACAAATCAACAATTCTTGATTCTCCGACAAAAACTAAACTTATGCTACGCATCATATAAATTATGTTTATTTATTAATTTTTGGTGTGTGTATTGTTTTATTGTATTAAAATTTTAATGAAACTTTCATTGATATTTAGAATTTTTCAATATGTCAGAAAATACATACCACAGACGTCTGTCACAAGTTACGAGAAATTTTTTTTTGTAGCCACGGCGTCTGTGGAAACCTCACAGACGTCTATCGAATGTCTCTGCTTATTTTCTCTACAACCAAAGACGTCTGCGGAACCATCACAGATGTCCATCGAATCTCTTTGTTTCTTTCTTACTGAAGTCATAGACGTTTGTGACTCTCTCACAGACATTTGTCGCTGCTCTGGCCACAAATTTTCAACAGCCATATATAAACAAATTTAACCCATTCTTCACTTTTACCTCCATTTCAGTTCCCAATTTCTGAAACCCTAGCTTCCAAAACCTTCAAATTCATCAATCAATTGCTCCCAAGAAAGTGACCGTCTCTAAAAAGCAAAAACAAGGCTAATCTTCCTCCTCCTCTCAATCCCCGGTTACACAAGCACACATAAACCAATGGCTCCGCAACAATCCCGATGCCATCAAATAACTTGATGCGCTTTCTCTAAAGAAAATCCACTCTGGTCCTTTCTATCGCCTTGGAAATGTAATAGAATATGAAATTATAGGAATAACTATGGATTTTGGAAAGCTTAGACTTTTTACTATAAGTTTCATGTTCTGAGTTTTATGAAATTTTGAAGTTAAATTAGTCAAAATTGCACTTCTTTCTTACTGTCCCGAGAGCAAAATTACAGTGACAGTAATTTAGACCTGAGAATTGAAATTACCAAAACTTATGACTCGAAAATCTGAATTAGGTGATTCTTTTTCTGACTTCTAGCTATGGCAATGCTCTTCAACTTTCATGTTTTATGACTTATCAAATTCTGGGTTCTACAGGGTCCAATTGGCTCTTTAAGCCGCAGCCCTGTCATTATTTTAATTATTCGGAGTTTTGTAATCTTAGCCATGCCGGTTGTTGCAACCTAATTAGCTACGATGTAAACAAGGTAATTATCGATCCTCTGGCTATTTACCTTTTCTACTCAAATTTATGTAGTACGTAGATTTGGAATCTGGAAAATGAGGATGGTTGGTTGTGGTCAAGTGTTTATGGAAAAGAAATTAAAATTGATGTATATACGGTTGGCCGTATACTAGGATGTTCTTATGAGGGAATTGATTTAACGAATAAACCGGATCACGATCTTTTACCCAGAGATGAAGTTACCCATCAAATATGGGAAGATAGGATGCCCTAATGGAAATCCATTTACCTATGCCCACGTGCTAGACTACTAAATCGAATGATAATTAACATAACCATTCCCCATCTAGGTAGTCACGAGCAAATTTATCCCAATGACCATCGAGCTTTGTATGCAATATTTGGTCACCTACCGATAAATTGGGCAAAATTTATTCATGATCAAATTAAAGGTTTTTGGACTCAGCATCATTGCTCAATTGTATATGCTCCGTACATAATGCGCATCTTGCAAGATCTTGGAGTTCCTTCGTACTTATCACAATACAAAGAAATTCGAACAAAAGATAGTGGTCCACGATATCTATCCTTGATGCATCTTCCTAAAACCCTACCTCGTATGATCCCCTTCGACCAATGAACTCTACAACAGCATCAACAAGAACACCATGGTCCTCCTCCAAATAGTGCTCCTCAGCAGACTTACTCCCCTCATCCTTCACAACAACCACCTTCCTCTAGTCATGCTACCGAATATTATTCGGACTCTAAAATACAAGAAGCTTGCGTTGAACCAACGCAAAACGAATCTCTTCATGATTTTGCACTTAAAAACTAAAAGATAATCATAGCTAATCAGCGAGCTTTAAATAGAAAGATGACTGGATTGTAACATTCTTTCTCCACTAGGATGACAAAAATGGAGAAGACTTTGGACAAAGTAGTCTCCACTTTAGGAAAAGTTATGCGCAAAGTACGTGGTTGATCTTCTTCTCGCTCATCATCCTCGCCTTCACTAACACCTCTACCTCGGGCTCAAACACCAATTTATCGCTCTCCAGCCTTGCCTGAAGGTACGTCTCACGATAGAGGTGACCGAGGGAAGACTCCTATTCACACACAACCTGAGGAGGAAGAAGAAGATAGTGATGACATGTACGCGTCTGATACTTTGCATTTTTAACAACAACCGTACATGGCATTTTAAGGCCTTTAAATCACGAAGATGGGGAGTATAATGACCAAACACAATGGCCAAGTACATACGAGCATGATCCATCTTCTTATTGGGAATATTACTAGAACTATGAGGGCTTATCTTACTGACAAAATCAGTACAATTAGAATTTTCTTTTATTTTGCAATTCTTATGCTTGTTTGTTTCACTATTTACAACTTTTACTACAATTGTCTCTAATTTTATTTGAACTTCCATATTTGATTTTCCATGATTTTAATGGATAACATGTTATGTCTATTTAATATCTCTGTATCTTATATCGTTTTCCTCCATTTTGATAATGACAAAGGGGGAGAAATCTATGCATATACGTAGGGGGAGGCAAATATAATAATACTTCCATTTTGATAGTATAGTTGTCGTCATCAAAAAGGGGGAGATTGTTAGAACCTCCAGTTTAAGTTTCAATGATAACAACTATACAATCATATATATATATAGACCTTATCAAGATTGCAGGTATATCCTACAAGAAGACACCATGCTCGAAGATATTGAGACTCAAAAAGAAACGAAGATTCATTAACCATACTACTGTTAGCAAGGTTATTCTACTATAAAAAAGTCTTAGATAAATTATTGTTAAGGTCTCCTTGGTATATATGCATACACGATCACACACAATTTCATATGCATCAAAATTAAGTTGAAAAACTGATTTTACACTTCAAAGACGTTTGAGATAAAACCACAGACGTCTGTGACAATTCTCGGGTTAAAATTTTCTGAAGTCATAGACGTTTGAGGTTTTACCACAAACATTTGTCGTATGCAAAAACTATCAATTTTGAAAAGACACTTCCGTTTGAAACAAAAAGAAATAACCTTTCAAAAAAAGGTTGCGGCCATTAAAGTGAATAGACTTTCTAAATAGTAACAACTCTTCATCTGCACCATTTTGAATCGATAAATACTACTTTGATTGAGAAGTAGAAATCAACTAACTTGAATTAATCTATTCTTTCCTATCTTGATTTCTAAATACTTTATTGCATATACAATGTTCACATACTCTCAATCTATTACATCCAAAATATAATTTTGGTTAAACCACTTCCTACAACTCAAAGCATTCATATTCACATACTCAAAGGAGATCATAGGAAGATTTGTACTATAAGTCAAAAATTGTGTTATTTGGAACACAAGATTATTAGAGATACTTTTGCATTTTTTGATATCAGTATTCACCTTATGGTTCATTTAGCCGATGAAGCATTGATTTCTGGTCCTGTTAGATATAGGTGGATGTACCCATTTGAACGGTAAATTACTAATTTTAGTCATGTACATAATTATTCGATTTAAATAGCTATTGATGTCTACATTTTACAATTATTCATCTTCATAGGTTGATGAAAACATATAAAGGATATGTGCGCAACAAAAGATATATTGAAGGGTGTATTGCAGAAGGATATATTGTACAAGAAGCTAGTCTTTACTGCATGGAGTATATGCCAAAAGGAGGTGCTGGCACTCATAAACATACCCGTGAAGCGTTTTTAGACGAGGATGATGAGTTTGCTGATGAAATAGCACTAGATAATGGTAAAGATATAACGTTAACTCAAGTGCAATTTCAACAAGTGCGTAAATGGGTCCTTGATAAATACGACGGATTGGATGAATGGAAGAAGTAAATTCATGAATTTGTTCTGAATTCTTATTATTGTAAATCAATTCATATATATAGTATTTATTGTGTGTTTTTCGTAGGAGGTATAACTCCTATGTTCAAAGCACCAAATCTCAAACTCGAGGCGGGGGTACATCTGGGGAAGCTATTAAAAATTTCACTTTTTGGTTACGTGAGGAGGTATATGTATTAAATATTTAATGTATTTTCAAGTTGACCATACACCTCCTTGACAATGTTTTTTTACTTATTGTGTTTGTTGTAGTTGTTGAAGACCGTCGATGTTGACTCAACTCTTTGGCGGTTAGTTAACGGGCCGAAGTTTGATGCCCGTAGTTATATGAAGTACCAAGTGAATAGGTTTTTATTTTCTCCGAAGAGTTATGAAGAGCGAAAGCTAACACAGGATAGTGGTGTATGCATGAGAGCAATTACACAATTTAGAGCGAGTGGGAAGGATAAAAATTTTAAGGAAGTAGAAACAACTTATTACGGAGTCATTCAACAGATAATTGAGTTGGATTACATTGACTTCAAACAAACAGTTTTTAATTGTGATTGGGTAAAGGTCGAAGATAAGATCAATGGTTGTAAAATAGATTCTGTTTCAAGCTTGATCACAGTTAACTTGGGAAAATTGAAGAATAAAGATAGCGTGAATGATGAGCCATTTATTCTTGCATCGGAAGCGAGTCAAGTGTTCTACTCAAAAGATTTAAAAAATAACGGATGGTTTGTGGTTTTGCATACACCAAAACGGTTGACCATAAATGTGGATGACACTGAGTTTCCCACCGTTTATCAATCAGCTTTTGAAGACAATGAAAAATTAGAAGATCTTATCAAATGCATATGTTAACTTTGTATTTCAAAGTAGTTATTGTACCTTAACAAAATATTTATTTAAAATGGTGTAAAATGTAAAATATAGCATGAATGATAGTAATAGATGCATTATATTTTTTATTAGTGTCATTATAATATCCTGATGGATCCATAAGGATGGATATATTGCAAGAGTTCATTTTGTGTTTGTAGTTGTAGGTACTTACATATGATCACATACATACACACATGTACACATACATACATATGATCAGCTTGACTATTCTTTCTTTCTTTGTGTTTGTAGGTAGACAGGCAGTTCAAGATATTGTATTTGCACCCTTTAGTTCAGCAGTGCTAAGGTAATATATTTTTGTATTTGCATCCTTTATTTCAGTCAGTATTTTAGATATTGTTTTGAATCCGCTTAAGTTTAAAATTCTGGTGATGCAGGAAGACTTTATCACTGCAACATTAAAGTGAATGTTCCCCTTCCCACCCATCCCTGCGATCCCCGATTGCTGTTAGCCAAATTATTGCATGGACTCCCCTCTATAACAAGATCAAATGCATTATATGACTTAATAAAATTGCTCCAAGCGATTACTGGTAAGCTGCTGTACATCTGATATAGTAAACAACGTCCCCTTCTGATTTGTCTGATCCCACCAGTTTCTCATCACATTACGATTATTGTCAGTCGGACTGACAAAAATCATAATGTGGTGAGAAGTTGGTGGGATCAGACAAATCAATAAGGGGACGTTGGTTCATATATCAGATGTACAGCAGCTTAACTGTGATCGCTTGGAGCAAATTTTATTAAGACATATAAGGCATTTGATCTTGTTATGGAGGGGACTCCATGCAATAATTTGGCCGACATCAATCGGGCATCACAGGGATGGGCTGGAAGGGGAAGAACTGTACGTCATAATGTTGTTGGGATTATTTTAGGATTTGAGACTTTGCAGGACATAATGTCACAAGATGCCACACCACCGTCAAATGATACAACATCCCAATCATCCACTTTAAAACGGGAGAAAATTGATATAGACAACTACGTTTCTCCAGTCGGAAAAAATGGTTCAAAGGTCGCTACGAAGATTGGTAAACTAGTAAGAAATCATGTGCCAATCTCATATCCAAGTTGGAAAAAAGTTCCGCCAAATTACAAGGAAGACGTGTGGAATCAATTGGAGGTAATAATGAGCTCCGTTCATTTATAATGCTTTCAATACATAAATAAAAAATGGTTTACATGCATTTTTTGTTATGCAGAAATATTATGAGCTCAATCCTCTATCAAAGGACCTTATTATGAAAAAAATGTCCGAGGCTTTTAGGAGACACAAGAATGATTTGCGCAAGAATCATTATGACCATTTCATCACTGACGAAGAAAGAATGAGAAATTGTCCACCGAAAATTGCTCAAGATGATTGGGATGAGTTCATAAGAAACGAATCAAAACCCGAGGCGAAAGAAAAAAGGAAGCGAGGCAAACAAAATAGATCAATGCTCGAATATGGTCATCATTCGGGACGTAAGAGTCACGCTATGATTACTCAAGAAATGGTATGTGTCATTGAATTGGTGCATCACATTGCATATACCATTAGTTCCAAATATAATTTTAGGTCATTGTATGCAGGTCGATTCAAGTAGTCCGGGAACAGAAGTATCACGTCTTCAAGTATGGGAGAAAAAGCATAAGAAAAAAGATGGCAGCACGTCAGATGCGACATCTTCCTACTTTGTAAGTTAAACAAATAATAATGCCTCTAAATTAAATTTTCATTATTCATATATATATGTATTTACTTTTTAGGACAAAATTGAAAAAGAAAAGGAAATGACGAGTGGTGGTGATGAAGCCGTCTTTATATCAGTGTTTGGTAAAGATGTAAAGGGCAGGAGCCGAAGTATAGGGACCAATATAGCTCCTAGCCAAGTTAAGAGTGCTGCCATTCCATGCAAACGGCTCAAACAGGCCCAAGGAGTATATGAGCAGCGACTGCAAAATGTGGAGCAAAAATTGATGAAGCTGGACAATATGGATGATAAACTGGAGCGTCTTCTAAGCATAGCCCAAGATAATCGTCAAGTAGGCAGTGAAATCGCATCTTCTCAGTTTGCCACTCCGAACAATCAGTTAATCGACCAAAGATGTGAAATCCTAAACTTCGAGGATGAAGTAATTGCAACAGGTACTATTTTATTAAAATTTGAAGAAAATAATATGTTGCAAAGTCAGTGAATGCTTAACTTCGTGAACGGGAGAGTGCGCTGCATTTTCTTGCACGTATAAGCAAATTTATAACTTGCTGCCACATGTTTAATACAAAGTGAACCGTCACAATTTTGCTGAGTTATATCTCAACACATTTTTCATTTAACATGGCTGAACAATAGTGAGGCTGTTAGTCAAGAAATAAAACAAGTTTGTTATCACGTTTACAATTGCTGAGACATATTAGTAAACAATTAACAGAGAAGCAAGGCAATGGGTGAAAACATTAATTCAAAAGCAACTTGAACTTTACATTACTCTGCCACAGCTAAGGGCTAGCCGAGCAGTACTTGTGTACATGGCATTAAATGAATATGTACCCAAAACACTTCTCAGCACTCATTTCTTTGACTTAAGTAAAAAAAATAAAGATATCACTTCATCATCCTTTATTCCACTTCTTTCAGCATCTCAAGCGAAGCATTAATGGCTGATATTGTTTAAACTTCTGCACCCTTTTAAATTGAGTTGCTAGCTGTTGTAGAGTAAAGACAGGTGAGTTTGAAACTCACGCATTTAATATATATGTTGCCTGGTTGTCAAAAAAATTCTCTGTAATTCACTTCTGGCATTAAACCTAAGTCATTATTAGGCAAATTTGGGTCTAATTCATATGCTATGGAACTTGGGCCATCGCTGCATGTTTGTGAAATGGTTTTGGGTAGCATGAGTTTTGTTTTTTATTTATATAAGTTTTCATCCTAAAAAAATCTGGTGCACTGTCCCTGATGCATGCGAGTAAATCCTTTTGTACCTGTGTATGCACTGCCCCTGAACCATGCAAGTTTATTTCTTTGTTACCTGCGTGTGTTATTTTTGCAAATTACATGCTTTATACGTGTGTTTTAATTTGATTTTTGTGTGGAAATTCTTGCATGCGTGATATATATTGCATGTATAATTTTCTAAAGGCAAATGGTTCCAAGATTTAAAACTTTTATTCTTGCGTGTGTAGTGTCCCTGAAGCATGCAAATATACCACCTCTAATATATGTGTATCCTTGCATTGAAATTATTTCATGCGCACACTTATGCTTTTGTGCCCATATATACCACCTCTTAAATGTTTGGGAGCTTGTTAGTTCTGTAAATGTGATTCCATATATTCACTCCAGAAATGCTTATATAACAGGTACTATATGCCGAGATTCCACAACATTAGTAATTCATGGAAAACCAGTACCACCCACATATGAAAAAGTGTTGTTGGACAAAATTTTATTGCCGGATGAGCTAACCGCCAAAATATGTCGACAATTTACCGAGACCTTTGGGGATGTTGGAGCCGGAGGTTATGTGAGCCATCAAAAGGGTTTGATACGATATCTTTAGTCGGAGGTATTGATATTTCTGACTTTTTCTTTGCATATATTGCTGATTTTCTTTTGTTTGCTGTATATGAATTTTGCATATGCAAATGCATGTGTATTTTGTCCTGGTCTGTCTTGTTTACAAGATAATCGACAATTTATAAAATACTAGGAAGTAAAGCTTTTACCTTCCAAAAAAAAGGTTGAAGCCCATTATATTCTCCTTCAATGCCTCTCAAACTAAAAAACAACCGTGTTTAAAATTTATTATAACATTATATATTTGCAACTTGAAAGAAGTGTTGCCAACTCGTACAAAGCATAAAACATTATATTGACTTTGCATTTCAAAGTCTGAGCTAGAAAGTTGGATAATGAATTGCATTCAAGATTCAATGCAACTTCTATTAGTGGTAAGTAATACTTATGTCACACGGACTGAGTCAGATTACATCCAGTGTCTATTCAAGACTGACCAAAAACAAGAGGGTTGATAATCTAATTGAATTCAGCCACATCAATGATGTCCAGATGATAACATGCACCCCAAGATCTAATGCTTTTCTTGATTAAACAAGAAGATAAGTAACAACATTAGCAGCCTGTGTACATAACTGTGATATAAGAATAGCAATGCACCTGTTTTTATCTGAAATTATTTTCATATATGAAATTACATTATTTCAAGCAATTTCCTTTTAATGATCAAAGCCTAACATTCATTCTTTTGGGTGGTATGAATTTTTAGACAGGTTTATCAAACCTGTCATGTATAAACAGAGGCATGTTGCCTGTACACAATCGTACACACAGTCATGCATACATAAATACAAGCATGCAAGCACCTTTCACAATTTACATTCAAGACTTATCACATGCAAAATAGATATATCAAGTTTTAAGAATTTATAAGGGTGGTTTGCTCACCTGGATAGTTTGATAGAGAGGAAAGAGAACCTGAAAAAGATTTCAAAATCTGGAAATTGAGGCTTGATCAAATTTGCTTTATCCTAACCGTTGTTTGCTTTGAATTGCTTTGCATTATTTGATTTGCTCTTTGCTTGGGTTCTACTTTGTTTTAAATTGTTTCAGACTTTTTGAATTAGGTAGATGCTTTTTGTTTTTGAACTGGAATATTCTTTCCAGATTTATGAAGTTGAACTACCTCTGAATTTAATCTTCGAGTTGCACATGAACCAGGTTGAACATTGAAGTCTGAAAACTACAATGCTTTGCCCTGTAATGAACCATGTAGACTTCACTGCTTGCAAAACAATGTAGTGTAATTAATGAAATCTTTGTACTATAGTGTAATAAACAATGCAGTGTAATAAGTATGATATTCCGGCACGGTAGCATTCTGTTTGCAAAACAATGAGTGTAATTACAAGTTTGATAATTTTATATGTATGGTATATGTGCGATATGTTTATAGTGCTTGTGTACCATATTTTGATATTCTGGCATATTTTGATATATATTGATATTCTGGTATATATACTGAGATATGCGTGTAACGCAGTAGTGAGTTACAGATGTGATTTTGTAGGAGCAGGAGCAAACACTATGTGCAACGGTTGTTAACCGTTGCTTTATGTGTGACTTTGGCATAAAGCAACGGTTTTAAACCGTTTTTTACTGAACATAAAGCAACGTTTTATACCCGTTGCCTATTGTCCATAAAGCAACGGTTTATACCCGTTGCATTTGGCCCAATTTGCAATGGTTAATACCCGTTGCCTTTGGCCCAATTTGCAACGGTTTATACCCGTTGCCTTTGTCACAATTTGCAACGGTTTATACCCGTTGCCTTTTGGACATAAAGCAACGGTTTTCTCCCGTCGCTAAATTCAACCACTCCTGTAATGAAGACGGTTTTTACCCGTTGCTTTTGGACTTAACAACGGTTTTTACCCGTTGTTAATAGCTTATAATGGTGTAGTGCCTCTTCATCTTCCACATTTATTCTAAAGAATCCTAAACTATACTCTGCCAAAATACCAAGTGAATCAAACTTGATTATCTCTTGTTTGATTCTCTGCCACTCTCTCCATAAGATCTCAGTGCTATTCAGAGTTATAGGATCTTTTATAAATCAAACTATTGAGTAAAAGGTGAGGTTGAGCCTTGAAATCAATTGGGTGTGATTGTAGCCCCGAAAATCAATTAGGTGATCTTGTAGCCTGGTTAAATCAGGAGAGTTGCCCTGAACTCGAATACAGGAGGGTGTACCTCGTAGCCTTGAAACCGAGGGTGTAATCTGGGAGATTATTTTTGAAAAGAAATCCATACGATTGTACGGGACTGGATGTAGGGTAACTCCGAACCAGTATAAAATCATGGTGTGTTCTTTCCTTTACTGCTTTTATTTAGTATCTGCATCTGTGTCTGATTCTGTGATTATATCTGTGTTTGTGAATTGCATTTGTTGGTGTTTAAATTGAACAAAATTCAAAAAGATTAAAAATTACATAAAACACTATTCACTTCCCCTCTAGTGTTATTCCGGCCTAAAGATCCGTAATCCGCATTTCTCACATTTGGTATCAGAGCAAGGTTTTAAAAGTTTTCATAATCTGAATTTTGAAAAGTTTTAAAAATAGCTACCAACACTGGTTCTGTTAACACTATCACTAGTTCATTTGTAGAGGGTCAGTTTACTGCCAGACCACCACTTTTTAATGGCAGTAATTATGCATATTGGGCATGTAGAATGAAAATATATTTATAGTCAATAGGATTAGACACTTGGAATATCACACAAACTGAATATTTTGAACCCACAACTAGTTTTGCACAGTGGACTGCTGAGCAAAAGAATATTGCACAAAATAATTCAAAAGCCATGAATATTTTATTTTGTTCACTTGATAGGAATGAATTCAATAGAGTATCTGTTTGTAAGTCTGCATATGATATCTAGAAAACTTTGCAAGTTACTCATGAAGGAACAAGCAAAGTCAAACAGACCAAAATATCCATACTCACAAATTAGTTTCAATTATTCAAAATGAATTCTAATGAGTCCATTTCAGATATGTATAGTAGATTTCAGAAGATTGTGCATTCTCTAATTTCATGGGGAAGAAGTTTTTCCGAAGAAGATCAAGTCAAAAAAATTCTAAATTCTCTTACTCCTGAATGGGATCAGAAAACTCTTGCAATCGAAGAAGCAAATGATATCAATACTTTAAAGATTGAAGAATTGATTGGAAATCTATTGTCGTTCGAAGTACAAATGCAAGGGAGAAGAGATAGCAAGGCATTCGAAAAGAAGTCAATTGTGTTTAATACATTAACAGATGGATAAGACTCGGAAAGTGATGATGATGAAGAAATAGCTTTAATGACAAAGAATTTTCGGAAGTTTCTGAGATACAGAAATATGAAAAAATTCAAAAAGAATGATCACAGGAATTCTGGAAATCATAATGAAGTACCAAACCACGTCAAATGTTTCAACTGTGACGAACCAGGCCATCTCAAAAGAGACTGTCTGCATCCTGATAAGCAAAAGTTTCTTGCAAGCAATGATTATACAAAGAAAAGGAAAAGAGCATATACTGCTACACTAGACGATTTTGACTCAGATTCGTCCTCAAACGATGATGAAGACGGAAAATTCAAACATGTGCTTTACGGCTATTCATGATTCTGATGATCTCGGAGATACGAATCTAGAAAAAGGTACATGTTTACAATATATTGGTTGAAATTGTTTGCTTAAATTGTTTGATTGTTTTTTGAAATTATGTGTTGTTTGAATTTTAATTTTTTTATTATTATGTTTATTTTTATTTTTAATATTATAATATATTTTTTATTAAAAGAATATTATTATATTACTCCAGAAAATATATAGACATTAAAAATAATATATGTATATAGATATTAAAGTATATAGGAAAATATAAGTCACATGAATTCTATGACCCATGTCGACATAGCCCTACCCATGATGTCGACAACCCTGTCAGAAATTTGAAATTTGAATTTGAATTCAAATCTTTGAACTTCCCTCCACCTTTTCCCCAAATTCAATGTTCTGGAAAGGTACCTCTTGACCAGAGAACATGTCTATTGAATATCTATTTATTTCCATTATCTTATCATACCTTTTCACTTTCATTTTAAAATTCAAACTCTCTTTCACTCTTTCAAACTTTCTACTCTCTTCAAAAATGGCTTCTTCAAGCACTCTATCCACAATGAGGTTGTCTAAAACCATTAAAGAGTATCTCTATAATGATTCGAAAGCAATCAAGGCTTATATAAGCTATGTTAATTTCAGAAAAGTTAATACGGGAAAGTTTGCTATCTTTAGCGATTTCTCTACATATGAAATCAATACTCTTCTTGAAGAGAATCATATTCTTAGTCTTTTTGACAATTCTCAAAATGATTTTGTTTGTTACCCAAATCTTGTTAAAATGTTTTATGCGAATTTGAATCGCGGTTTTTATGAAGGAAATGAAGATGAAATTTGGAGTAGTGTTAAAGGCACTAAAATTGTTTTAAATTGTGAAATTTTGGGCAACATTCTCAATTGCAAGAATTCGGGAATAGATCTTTCTACTTTTAATATTGATGAGCATGATCGTGAGACATTTCATCACATTTTCGAAGGAGATGACAACTTTGAATTTAAAAATCATAACTTTCATCCGAAAGCACATATTGTCAATCTTCTTTTGCAACATACTATCACTCCTAGATCGGGAAATTTCAATAACCCGACTTTAAAGGTTTGTAAAGCTCTTTTTGCTATCTTTGGTCATTATGACATTAATTGGGTGCAAGTGATTATGGATGAACTTCGTCCTAAGAATTTGGAAATGGGTGAGAATACCTTGTATCATGGAATCTATCTCACTCGAATTTTTAATTATTTTGGCGTTGATTACAAAAGGGAAGAATTTGTTTCAAGAAAAGTGTTTAATCAAGCCAACATTTCTCTCATGAAAATTCCTTTCATATTTCAACAATATGAATCTCTTGCCGAAAAGGATAAAATATTGGCACATGAAGATATGGAGGAAGAAGATGAAGAAGAAGAAGAAGGGGAGGAAATGGAAATTGAAGAAGATAATGAAGAAACCTCCTTGGAAAGTATTAAGTATCCTACCAATACTAACAATCCGTCCAACAAAACTCTCCTCAAAAATCAAAAGATTATAGTGGAAAATCAACGGATTCTCAAAAGATCCGTTAGTAAGAAATTGGATAAAATGTCCACTAATATGAACAAATTCTTTGCTAAAGTAGGTTGGAAACTTGGCTTATCATCATCATCTTCATCCTCTAGCACATTCTAAGAACTAGGTTGTAATGTATTAGTTTGTTTTGTGTGAGCTTGTATTGTTTTTTTTTTCATATTATGTAATATCTTATGTATCATCTCATATATGTATAAAAATCATCTATCTTATCTTTTCTTACCTTATCGTGTCTCTACAATAAATGTTAGTATAGTATACAAGTTTATATATATACATACTTATTCACAAAATAAATAAGACACATAAATTAATCGATCCATGTCGACATGCCTCTACCCCCCTATGTTGACATATAATAGTCAGATTTGGTTATTTTTAAATTTTGAAATTAAAATAACTAACTCGTGTCTATTCATTTTAAACGAATTTCTGCCTATTTAAACACCTGTTTCTTCCAGAAATTTGTAAACTTTTCATTTTTACTTATCTCTATTTGCATCTCTTCACTACTTATTAATAATGGCTTCCTCTTCTCAAACTCTAAGTGATAATCTTGAAGAAACTCTCAATTCATTCAAGAATATACTTACTTTTATTCTCCGCAATCAAAGGCACTTAGAACTTAGTCAAATGCAGATGATAAAAGAACAAGAGAAGCATTTCGATGCCCTCCGTTGGATGATTTCTGCCCTCAACAAAGATGATCTCGATGAAAATCCTATAGGAACTTTGATTCAAGATAATGAAGATTGGGAAGTTATTAAAAAGGATCCTATCTTTGGAGAAGAAGGATGGGTTGAAGTTCCTAGAAATATTTGATCTCCTTATGGTTTGAATTGTTTGTCTTTGAATTGTGTGATTTGATTTGATTTGCTTTGTTTAGATTAGAATTGATTTGGTTTGAATGGATTGTATAACATTATATTAAACATAGTATATATTTGTTGGGTTTAAACTTTCATATTTGTCATTAACTCGTGTTTTTTTATATATATATAAATATAACATCGTATATAATCAATTTTTTTATTTCGCTTATTATACTTCCTTATTAGTATTTAGTTTAGATAGTATTAGATTAAGGGGGAGTTATATAAGTTTAGAATTAGTTTTTTTGTTGATGACAAAGGGGGAGAAGAATACAATAGAGTAGTTAGGCTTAGATTAAGGGGGAGTTATTAGTTTTAGGGGGAGTTATAGTGAAGGTGAAGTATATTATATAAACATAGGTTGTCATCATCAAAAAGAGGTAGATTGTTAGTCCTTGAGATGATGGTTTTGATGACAACAACATTAGAACTTGTTATAAAATATAAATACTAACGTTATGGTTTAGATATATATGTATATGCAGAATATAAACATGCAGGTACCAAGAATGAAGACTGTATAGTATAGAGATACAAGACTGATGAATTTAAAGATCGAGGATATCAAGATTGAAGACTCATGAGTATCAAGAAATCAAGTTATCAAGAGTTCAAGATTTCAAACAGTACAAGATAATTTAGTTAGTCTAGAATTATGTTAAAACTTCTTGAAAGCACTTACATCTTTATTCGAAATTTATTCATGGAATGGAATCCACTTCGAGCCTGTTAAAGGGATGGAACCCTAGTGGGATGGAACCCACGACAATATCTGGTGGAACATATAGTGGTCCTATTTTGATATCCACTAATTTTATAAAAATGTTTTTCAAAAATATATCTCTTGTTTTTAAAAAAATGTTTTCAAAACTTTCTTTTCAAAAAGACATCTCTCTTGTTTGAAATATTTTAGCCTCAAAACTATTTTATCATTTTTAATATTTTGATTTCAAAATTGTCCTTGTTTTTAAACCATCTCGTGTTTTAAATATTTATATACTCAAATTTTAAATCACTTTATAGATTAAGATTATATATATTAAAAATTATTTTCTAAACTCTTTTATATGTTTAAACTATATTCAATATATTTACAAAGTTTAGAAATTCTTTTGACAAATTATAGAAACCAATTTTAATAAGAAAATCAAAACATCAATTTTTACCTTAAGCATGTCGACATACCTCAACCCCCCATGTCGACATGGTGTCCGTTATTTTCAAATTTCAATTTTCAAAAGAAGTGTCTATTCGTCGTATCCTTTCATGAATAGACATGGTTATTGCTCTACTATAAATACCAGTAAGTTATAAACGAATTTTTACCAGATTTCCTTTTATTTTCTCTCCTCACTACACCAAATACTGAGATTTGCAACTAACCATCCGCGCATTTGGCAACGGTTATTAATCGTTGCCATTTTGAAACGGTTAATAACCGTCTTGGTTCCGTTAGCAACGGTTTTTTATCGTTGCTAATTGGGAACGGTTACTAACCGTAGCTTCTTTGGAGACAAATGATGGCGGTGAATTTCATCCTTTCGCGCCATAATTTTTGGCGCGCTTCGTTCCAACTAGCAACGGTTTTCAACCGTGGCTAATTAGCAACGGTTTGTAACCATGATAAATGTTGTGGCAGCTAATTTTGTGCCAAATATCACAGTACTTGTGTCGTTTACTCTGGGGCACAAAATTTACCGAGCATTCAGTAAAAAAAACGCAGATCTCTGATTCTCTCAGCCGCGATTTCGTCCTCGTCGATCGGCTCCTCCAGTAGTAAAGCATACAGCACAAAATTTAACTTGCAGCCGCGAATTAACATCTCCAGCCTCCAACAGCAACAGCCGGCGCTCCGGCGGATTCAAAGCTAGGGCATCTTTCATTTGTTTCAGCATCTTCATATCGCTTCTCATCTTCTACATGTTTCCCTACTACTGCAAGTTTTTATTTATTTCGTTAATTTCAACTTCCTTGAGCTTCGTACCCATTACCACTTACCTAACCAGATCTATCATTTTCAAGCCTTTAATCTCCTCCAACAACACGAAAAAATTGAGATGTTTTGTCTCCTTGAGTTAGTCATTTTATTTTTTAGTGTTGCAAGTTTTCTATGGCTTGCTTATGCCGAGTCTCAGATTATTGATCCACTTTTTGATTGTAGAGATCTAGAATTTTATGCATACTAGATCATGATAATCTGCCTTGGGACGCCATAAGTTGTTATATCTAAAAGGGGTACCTTTCCTGTAAAATGTCGAGATGGCCAGATTAAAAACGATAGGTGTGTGATCGCCAGTTTTACCGATTGGTAAAATTGACTAAAAAGTTAGGATCATGGCAGCTAAATTAATCCAGATACTTGACAAAATATGTTGATCTGTAATTTTTTTGGTTTTATAGTTAGTCCAACAATTTATTTCTGGTTTTGTTTATTCTCAGTTTTTGTCTGTCTTTTCTGCAAAAACGGATGAGCTTTCTCCTCTTTTCTACAAATCAACATTTATGTTTTTGTTATAATCTTCTGCGTACGTATATTCTGGTAGTAAGAAACTTACTATTCTGATCAAACGTTGAGAAAAATTTGACTACAAAAACACACTGAGTTTCAAAGTCGGCTTAGGACAAACTATTCGTTCGAATTAACCAAAAAGCAAGATTATTTATTTCAAGTTTCCTTTCTTTCACGTAAAAACAAGGGTTTCATACGATGATGTGATGGATTAAATAGTCGCCACAAATCTTGGTGGTGGGTGTACGATGATTGATGAGGTGTATTTGGTGGTGATGAAGGAGGAGATGGTTGAGGTTGTGATGATATAATCTATAATGCTATTTTTAGTTGCATTTTAATGAATTGTAATGGCATTTTCAAAGGAAGCAGTTCTTTACATTAACTCATAATACTATTTTGCAGTAACATTTGTTAAGAATAGAAGAATGTGATTGAATTGAGAAAAAACGAATTGCTGTAATTTGAAGTGAATGGAAAAAATTCTTTATTTTAATGAAAATGAAAAACCGATATCTCTTGTACATGTTACAGCTTCTACTTATAATAACAAACTGCTATTTGGGCTGAGATAATATGTGTGGCCCAACATTCAACACGTCCGCACCATATCTATACTATATTATTATTAGTGAGTTAAATTCCAAGCTCGCACAGACCCCTTTGAAATTTGGCAACTGAACAGTCGCGTTTTTATTTCTTTCTATTCGTTCCCAGCTTTCCACTTCCTTCGTTATCTTTCAACCTTTTAGATATTAACATTCTCCTCCCGATTCATTTATTTCTCCATCTGGCGAAGTTGCCTCCCCTTCTATCGCCGTAGCCAACCCCTTCAACTTCGAATCTTCGCTCGAACCACAGTCGACCATATTTAGTAAGTGGATAAAATTGTTGTTAATGGCGCAAGCCAAGTATCAGGAGAGGGGTAATGCATAGACATTACTCTGGTGCTACAAAATGACGCTGTTGTAATGGCAAATTTTTTGGAAACAGTTTGATGCTAATGTTAAATTTCAAGTGAAATCAAAAGAATATTCATCCGTTTAGTTAATATCAGAGTTGAACTTGGTGGAAAGCCATAAGATATTGTTACCCATGATTTCTTATTAGCTCTTGTTATTTTCTTTCAGTATGTCTTTTAGTATAGACAAACAATAGATGAATCAATCTAATCGAAGAAATACAGAATATGTGGAAGGTGTGAGAAATTTCGTTAAATTTGTTGCTAAAAACGGTGGCAATAAGGAGAAGTATTTCGTGCCCTTGCACGAGGTGCAAAAATGAAGATACATTCAAATTAAATGACATTCATTTTCATTTGCTTAGATATGGTATTGTTCAATCATATACCATGTGGTGTTTTCACGGGGAAAGAATATCGGAGAAGCCAAAAAAACAACCGGTTAGTCATGCCACAAATACTGATGAGTCCGAACATATTAGGATGAAGGATTTGATCAATGATGCAGATAGATTCCATCATTTTCAACCTACAAGTCAGTTGCATGATAATGCTAATATTGGTGAGCAGTTTAAGGATAAATCATTTTTTGATAGTGCAACTGCAACAGAGCCATTGTATCCTTCTTGTCCAAAAGAGATTACAAAGTTGTATGCCATTGTGAAACTGAATAGCTTGAAGACCCAATACGGCTTTTCAGACAATGGTGTGACTGCAGTACTCGAATTCATAAAGGAGTTATTCCCCGAAGGTAACACGCTACCTTCAAATTACCCCGACGTGAAGAAGATCATTAAGCAAGTTGGGATGAATTACATAACTTATGATGCATGCATTAATGACTGCATCTTGTACTGGAAAGATAATGCGAACAAAGTTTCATGTACAAATTGCAACGCACCAAGATACAAGACATCATTCGACAAAGAGAGAAAAGCTACCACAGTACCTCAAAAGACCTTAAGACATTTTCCTTTAATTTCTAGATTGAGAAGACTGCATACTGTACCATGGATAGCAGAAGCGATGACCTGGCATGGTCGTGCCAAGTCCGGTACAACCGTAATGCGTCATCCGCGTGATACTTCTCAATGGAAAACTACAGATTCTTTTGATTCTTCGTTTGCTGCTGAACCACGAAATATCACGCTTGGAATAGCAACAGATGGTTTATGTACGAATGCTTCTTTAACTAACCCTTACAGCTGTTGGCCAGTAATTGTAGTACCATATAACCTTCCTCTGTCTTTGTGCATGAAAAGAGAGTTCTCAATGTTAACACTGTTGATTTCTGGGCCAAAACAACCGGGGAAGGATATTGATGTTTATTTAGAACCTTTGATAGACGAGTTAAAGCAGTTATGGGAAGGAGTCGTTACATTTGATTCATTTATGAAATCTGAGTTCATAATGAGAGCTAGAGTGTTGTGGGCAATCCATGATCATCCCGCTCTTGGGACTTTATCGGGATGTACAACTCATGGCTACTTTGCATGTCCTCTTTGTGGAGAAGAAACTACATCTGTTTATCTCCCTGAAAGTAAGAAGATTTGTTACATGGGACATCGTAGATTTCTTCCGTCCGGACACAAGTTTCGATATGATAAGACAAATTTCAACAACGAGCAAGAACTTAAGCGTCCTCCAAAACCACTGACTGGTTATCAAGTTGAAAAAAAGGTAGCGAATATAAAAATGAAAGTTGGTAAAAACATACCGGAAATTGGTCGAAAACGGAAAAAGACAATCGATGAAGAAGTTCCTGCATGGTATAGGAGGTCGAAGTTCTTTGATTTGCCATATTGGAAAACAAATTTAACCCGACATAATATTGATGTTATGCATACGGAGATGAATGTCACGAAACATTTGATCAACACAATTATGAACCATAAAGACATGTCAAAAGATGGGACCAATGCACGGAAGGATTTGAAAATCATGGTTATAAAACAAAAGTTTTGGGTGATAGAAGATCCTGAAACAAGTAAAGTAACCATACCAAATGCGACTTTCACTTTGAGCAAAGAAGAAAAGATACGGTTTTGCACCGTTTTGAAAAATTTGAAAGTGCCGAGCAAATTCTCTTCGAACTTCCATAACAATGTGAGCATCAACCCTCCTGAACTAAAAAATATGAAGTCACATGATTACCATGTCATAATGCAACATTTACTTCCGGTATTGCTTCAGCATTATTTTCCGCAACATAAGGATCTACGGAATGCTATTCACCGCATTAGTCTCTTTTATAACATTTTGTGCTCAAAGGTGATCAACAGGGAACATCTTCTAAAAGAAAAGGCTAGTTTGGTAGAAGCAATGTGTGTTATTGAAAAACATTTTCCGCCTGCATTTTTTGATATCAGTATTCACCTTATGGTTCATTTAGCCGATGAAGCATTGATTTCTGGTCCTGTTAGATATAGGTGGATGTACCCATTTGAACGGTAAATTACTAATTTTAGTCATGTACATAATTATTCGATTTAAATAGCTATTGATGTCTACATTTTACAATTATTCATCTTCATAGGTTGATGAAAACATATAAAGGATATGTGCGCAACAAAAGATATATTGAAGGGTGTATTGCAGAAGGATATATTGTACAAGAAGCTAGTCTGGCTAGTATGCTGGAATTTAATAATGTAACAATTTCAGCTATTTCATATTTATTTGAAAACCCTAGACCCTATTATAATATAACTGGATTTCCTATCAAAGGTTTTGGTTAGCGTAAGGTAAAAACTTACCCATGTTTATGTGTGGGAAGTCTTACGTGATACCTTTTCTTTCAAAAGGTTTTGAAGTTAAACAAGTTTAACCTGTTACTCACACCAGACCCATGTCTGACCCAAGTTGTTTATTTCTGTTTTATAAACTCTTGGGTACTCAAATTTTTACGAGTAGCCAAGGGATTCAGGTTAGCCTTGACGAATTGTGGAGGAGCAATGGAGCAGGAGGCTTCAGCGTTGTAGATATAGATAGTGGTTTCCGCTGTGTTGATCTTGTTTAGATCTTTGTTTTGTATTGAGTTGTAATAACTAGACAGATGTTTATAACTGTCTAGTATATGATGTGTAATCTGTGTAACTCTGGTAAGTGTTGTATATGATACTATGTAATATTTATGTGATATAATATATTTTGTTCGTTTCCGCTGTGAGTATTTGTGTTAGTTTCTTTTCTCTTCTTCTCTTTTCTACTTCTCACCCCTTTCTTTCTTACTGTCGATGCGACTTTCCGGGAGTGGAAAGCCGGGTCGTCACACGTGGTATCAGAGCATTAGGTTGAGTGAGCACAGACAAATCCAAACATGCACAGATAAACACACATCTATACATCCATATATACAGATATTCTACTTATATAAAATCACACAAAACATTATTTAATTCCAGAAATTTAACATGCAACTAGATTTCTCTATATTTAAGTTTAAAAAGGAAGTTACTCACCTGAAACAAAGATGAACAGAGCCTATTTTATTTGAAACTGCTTTTAAACTTTAGAACTTGAATGCTTTTGAAAACTGTAGACTTGAGTTGCTTGTTAATGGAACTGGAATGCTAGCTTTAATTTGAAGAAGAAGTTCAGGCTTTTGGTTTTAAATCTTGTAAATTTTGAATGCTGCCTCTAGATTTCAAATGAATGCAGGCAGGCTACAGATAGGCTTGAAACTATTACAGGGAATATGATCTTGATGTGAGGGGTTTGATTTTCATGTTTTACTGGATTACAGGGATTTGCTTACAAGCTTTGAAATTTTGAAGATGGTTACAGATTTGAAAAGATTACAGGGAAAATGATTTGCATATTGGAATGAAGAGGATTACTGATTTGTTTTGAACATGATTTCTGGATTTTTAGAGAAGTTATTGATTTTCAGATTTGAAGAGTTTGATTACTGATTTCATTTTGTTTATGAGAATGGGTTTGAGTTTTCTTGCTTTTGGAAAATGAGAAAAAGAATGGGAAGAGAAAAGAGATGTGTATATAGATTAATTTTGGATTTATCAAAAATTAAAGAAAATAAAATAAGTAAGGGACACTTGTCTTTTACTTATTTTATTTTCTTTAATTTTTGATAAATCCAAAATTAATCTATATACACATCTCTTTTCTCTTCCCATTCTTTTTCTCATTTTCCAAAAGCAAGAAAACTCAAACCCATTCTCATAAACAAAATGAAATCAGTAATCAAACTCTTCAAATCTGAAAATCAATAACTTCTCTAAAAATCCAGAAATCATGTTCAAAACAAATCAGTAATCCTCTTCATTCCAATATGCAAATCATTTTCCCTGTAATCTTTTCAAATCTGTAACCATCTTCAAAATTTCAAAGCTTGTAAGCAAATCCCTGTAATCCAGTAAAACATGAAAATCAAACCCCTCACATTAAGATCATATTCCCTGTAATAGTTTCAAGCCTATCTGTAGCCTGCCTGCATTCATTTGAAATCTAGAGGCAGCATTCAAAATTTACAAGATTTAAAACCAAAAGCCTGAACTTCTTCTTCAAATTAAAGCTAGCATTCCAGTTCCATTAACAAGCAACTCAAGTCTACAGTTTTCAAAAGCATTCAAGTTCTAAAGTTTAAAAGCAGTTTCAAATAAAATAGGCTCTGTTCATCTTTGTTTCAGGTGAGTAACTTCCTTTTTAAACTTAAATATAGAGAAATCTAGTTGCATGTTAAATTTCTGGAATTAAATAATGTTCTGTGTGATTTTATATAAGTAGAATATCTGTATATATGGATGTATAGATGTGTGTTTATCTGTGCATGTTTGGATTTGTCTGTGCTCTCTGGAAAACTACAGATTCTAAAACCAAAGATAGATCAAATACGTATTCCCTCAGAGATACGTAAAACTCAATGAATTCCAGTTATCCAAACTGACCATTCAATTCAGAAGTCCAAATACTTATCCAAGTCAGAATACAGAAGAGATCCAAAACACAACTCTACTTCACAACATCAGTAGATTCCAAACTTACTTCTCCTATCCAGAGATACACTCCGAACTGTTTTCGCTGCTCAACTCTGATCTGAGGTAGAACACAAGCACAGACTGGACAACTTATTCCAGAAATAAGGTTCACTGATCCATAAAGAAAACTCAGATACTCCAGCAAAACTTGAGCTGCTTCACCAACTCCATCTCTAGGAAACATCCTTCCACTAGACTGAACCACCGGTATCACTCCTGGAATCCAGTCGATAAGAAAACTCAACCTTCAGATGCGGAAAAACTTCTGACTTCTCTGAAGACATCCAGAAAACTCTGACAACACAAGAGAACACTCAGCAATCACAAGTCACTTTTGCGATCAACCCAACCTATTTCCAAAGAAAACTGTTCCTCTTTACCAATCAGAACAGCTTACACTTATTTATCCAATTTATCGAAGAAATGGATCCACTCTGCTGCTTCTGAACTTCACTTCCAGAAAAACTGCTCAGCTAGAAAACTTCTTGCCATTACAGAACACTCCGAGTAGCACTGCTGACACTGATGCTCCTATCCAAAGCTCTTCGAGAAACTCGAACTCCAAACCAAAGCAGAAACACCATGCTGAACTCAGCCACAACACCGAAGCATACACACTTCCTTAATCTTGTTCCAAAGAAAACATCTTCGGGAACATCCATCGTCACTGTATCTCATCATACAGCTACTATTACCTGAGGTATCAAGATACCATCACTCACTTCTGCCTCATCGACAGATCCAACTCTACTCATCCAAACTTCAAAAATAAACTCCGAACCTTAACAGGTTTCCTTCAGAGATTGTGAAATCCTTACCATTGCAAAGTTCATTCGAGACGGTATTAGGTCTACAGTCTCGACAAATACACTTCCAACCTCAACATTCAAGTATTTTCCAAGTAGAAAATATTTTCCAAGTATTTTCACTGGATGTTGAAATTTCAAAGTGATAAAGAAATAATAAATAATATTATTTGAATGGAAGAGCTTGATTCAAACAGGAGTGGTTTGAAAATTTTAAAGGAATTTGTTTTGAATTTAAAAACCAAAGGTGTTTACTGCATGGAGTATATGCCAAAAGGAGGTGCTGGCACTCATAAACATACCCGTGAAGCGTTTTTAGACGAGGATGATGAGTTTGCTGATGAAATAGCACTAGATAATGGTAAAGATATAACGTTAACTCAAGTGCAATTTCAACAAGTGCGTAAATGGGTCCTTGATAAATACGACGGATTGGATGAATGGAAGAAGTAAATTCATGAATTTGTTCTGAATTCTTATTATTGTAAATCAATTCATATATATAGTATTTATTGTGTGTTTTTCGTAGGAGGTATAACTCCTATGTTCAAAGCACCAAATCTCAAACTCGAGGCGGGGGTACATCTGGGGAAGCTATTAAAAATTTCACTTTTTGGTTACGTGAGGAGGTATATGTATTAAATATTTAATGTATTTTCAAGTTGACCATACACCTCCTTGACAATGTTTTTTTACTTATTGTGTTTGTTGTAGTTGTTGAAGACCGTCGATGTTGACTCAACTCTTTGGCGGTTAGTTAACGGGCCGAAGTTTGATGCCCGTAGTTATATGAAGTACCAAGTGAATAGGTTTTTATTTTCTCCGAAGAGTTATGAAGAGCGAAAGTTAACACAGGATAGTGGTGTATGCATGAGAGCAATTACACAATTTAGAGCGAGTGGGAAGGATAAAAATTTAAAGGAAGTAGAAACAACTTATTACGGAGTCATTCAACAGATAATTGAGTTGGATTACATTGACTTCAAACAAACAGTTTTTTATTGTGATTGGGTAAAGGTCGAAGATAAGATCAATGGTTGTAAAATAGATTCTGTTTCAAGCTTGATCACAGTTAACTTGGGAAAATTGAAGAATAAAGATAGCGTGAATGATGAGCCATTTATTCTTGCATCGGAAGCGAGTCAAGTGTTCTACTCAAAAGATTTAAAAAATAACGGATGGTTTGTGGTTTTGCATACACCAAAACGGTTGACCATAAATGTGGATGACACTGAGTTTCCCACCGTTTATCAATCAGCTTTTGAAGACAATGAAAAATTAGAAGATCTTATCAAATGCATATGTTAACTTTGTATTTCAAAGTAGTTATTGTACCTTAACAAAATATTTATTTAAAATGGTGTAAAATGTAAAATATAGCATGAATGATAGTAATAGATGCATTATATTTTTTATTAGTGTCATTATAATATCCTGATGGATCCATAAGGATGGATATATTGCAAGAGTTCATTTTGTGTTTGTAGTTGTAGGTACTTACATATGATCACATACATACACACATGTACACATACATACATATGATCAGCTTGACTATTCTTTCTTTCTTTGTGTTTGTAGGTAGACAGGCAGTTCAAGATATTGTATTTGCACCCTTTAGTTCAGCAGTGCTAAGGTAATATATTTTTGTATTTGCATCCTTTATTTCAGTCAGTATTTTAGATATTGTTTTGAATCCGCTTAAGTTTAAAATTCTGGTGATGCAGGAAGACTTTATCACTGCCGCATTAAAGTGAATGTTCCCCTTCCCACCCATCCCTGTGATCCCCGATTGCTGTTAGCCAAATTATTGCATGGACTCCCCTCTATAACAAGATCAAATGCATTATATGACTTAATAAAATTGCTCCAAGCGATTACTGGTAAGCTGCTGTACATCTGATATAGTAAACAACGTCCCCTTCTGATTTGTCTGATCCCACCAGTTTCTCATCACATTACGATTATTGTCAGTCGGACTGACAAAAATCATAATGTGGTGAGAAGTTGGTGGGATCAGACAAATCAATAAGGGGACGTTGGTTCATATATCAGATGTATAGCAGCTTAACTGTGATCGCTTGGAGCAAATTTTATTAAGACATATAAGGCATTTGATCTTGTTATGGAGGGGACTCCATGCAATAATTTGGCCGACAGCAATCGGGCATCACAGGGATGGGCTGGAAGGGGAAGAACTGTATGTCATAATGTTGTTGGGATTATTTTAGGATTTGAGACTTTGCAGGACATAATGTCACAAGATGCCACACCACCGTCAAATGATACAACATCCCAATCATCCACTTTAAAACGGGAGAAAATTGATATAGACAACTACGTTTCTCCAGTCGGAAAAAATGGTTCAAAGGTCGCTACGAAGATTGGTAAACTAGTAAGAAATCATGTGCCAATCTCATATCCAAGTTGGAAAAAAGTTCCGCCAAATTACAAGGAAGACGTGTGGAATCAATTGGAGGTAATAATGAGCTCCGTTCATTTATAATGCTTTCAATACATAAATAAAAAATGGTTTACATGCATTTTTTGTTATGCAGAAATATTATGAGCTCAATCCTCTATCAAAGGACCTTATTATGAAAAAAATGTCCGAGGCTTTTAGGAGACACAAGAATGATTTGCGCAAGAATCATTATGACCATTTCATCACTGACGAAGAAAGAATGAGAAATTGTCCACCGAAAATTGCTCAAGATGATTGGGATGAGTTCATAAGAAACGAATCAAAACCCGAGGCGAAAGAAAAA
The DNA here is from genome assembly GCA_030737815.1 of Allium fistulosum. Classification (NCBI taxonomy): domain Eukaryota; kingdom Viridiplantae; phylum Streptophyta; class Magnoliopsida; order Asparagales; family Amaryllidaceae; genus Allium; species Allium fistulosum. Next base: position 1,296,965,823 of record CM060904.1, on the reverse strand, counting down.
AGGAAGCGAGGCAAACAAAATAGATCAATGCTCGAATATGGTCATCATTCGGGACGTAAGAGTCACGCTATGATTACTCAAGAAATGGTATGTGTCATTGAATTGGTGCATCACATTGCATATACCATTAGTTCCAAATATAATTTTAGGTCATTGTATGCAGGTCGATTCAAGTAGTCCGGGAACAGAAGTATCACGTCTTCAAGTTTGGGAGAAAAAGCATAAGAAAAAAGATGGCAGCACGTCAGATGCGACATCTTCCTACTTTGTAAGTTAAACAAATAATAATGCCTCTAAATTAAATTTTCATTATTCATATATATATGTATTTACTTTTTAGGACAAAATTGAAAAAGAAAAGGAAATGACGAGTGGTGGTGATGAAGCCGTCTTTATATCAGTGTTTGGTAAAGATGTAAAGGGCAGGAGCCGAAGTATAGGGACCAATATAGCTCCTAGCCAAGTTAAGAGTGCTGCCATTCCATGCAAACGGCTCAAACAGGCCCAAGGAGTATATGAGCAGCGACTGCAAAATGTGGAGCAAAAATTGATGAAGCTGGACAATATGGATGATAAACTGGAGCGTCTTCTAAGCATAGCCCAAGATAATCGTCAAGTAGGCAGTGAAATCGCATCTTCTCAGTTTGCCACTCCGAACAATCAGTTAATCGACCAAAGATGTGAAATCCTGAACTTCAAGGATGAAGTAATTGCAACAGGTACTATTTTATTAAAATTTGAAGAAAATAATATGTTGCAAAGTCAGTGAATGCTTAACTTCGTGAACGGGAGAGTGCGCTGCATTTTCTTGCACGTATAAGCAAATTTATAACTTGCTGCCACATGTTTAATACAAAGTGAACCGTCACAATTTTGCTGAGTTATATCTCAACACATTTTTCATTTAACATGGCTGAACAATAGTGAGGCTGTTAGTCAAGAAATAAAACAAGTTTGTTATCACGTTTACAATTGCTGAGACATATTAGTAAACAATTAACAGAGAAGCAAGGCAATGGGTGAAAACATTAATTCAAAAGCAACTTGAACTTTACATTACTCTGCCACAGCTAAGGGCTAGCCGAGCAGTACTTGTGTACATGGCATTAAATGAATATGTACCCAAAACACTTCTCAGCACTCATTTCTTTGACTTAAGTAAAAAAAATAAAGATATCACTTCATCATCCTTTATTCCACTTCTTTCAGCATCTCAAGCGAAGCATTAATGGCTGATATTGTTTAAACTTCTGCACCCTTTTAAATTGAGTTGCTAGCTGTTGTAGAGTAAAGACAGGTGAGTTTGAAACTCACGCATTTAATATATATGTTGCCTGGTTGTCAAAAAAATTCTCTGTAATTCACTTCTGGCATTAAACCTAAGTCATTATTAGGCAAATTTGGGTCTAATTCATATGCTATGGAACTTGGGCCATCGCTGCATGTTTGTGAAATGGTTTTGGGTAGCATGAGTTTTGTTTTTTGTTTATATAAGTTTTCATCCTAAAAAAATCTGGTGCACTGTCCCTGATGCATGCGAGTAAATCCTTTTGTACCTGTGTATGCACTGCCCCTGAACCATGCAAGTTTATTTCTTTGTTACCTGCGTGTGTTATTTTTGCAAATTACATGCTTTATACGTGTGTTTTACTTTGATTTTTGTGTGGAAATTCTTGCATGCGTGATATATATTGCATGTATAATTTTCTAAAGGCAAATGGTTCCAAGATTTAAAACTTTTATTCTTGCGTGTGTAGTGTCCCTGAAGCATGCAAATATACCACCTCTAATATATGTGTATCCTTGCATTGAAATTATTTCATGCGCACACTTATGCTTTTGTGCCCATATATACCACCTCTTAAATGTTTGGGAGCTTGTTAGTTCTGTAAATGTGATTCCATATATTCACTCCAGAAATGCTTATATAACAGGTACTATATGCCGAGATTCCACAACATTAGTAATTCATGGAAAACCAGTACCACCCACATATGAAAAAGTGTTGTTGGACAAAATTTTATTGCCGGATGAGCTAACCGCCAAAATATGTCGACAATTTACCGAGACCTTTGGGGATGTTGGAGCCGGAGGTTATGTGAGCCATCAAAAGGGTTTGATACGATATCTTTAGTCGGAGGTATTGATATTTCTGACTTGTTCTTTGCATATATTGCTGATTTTCTTTTGTTTGCTGTATATGAAATTTGCATATGCAAATGCATGTGTATTTTGTCCTGGTCTGTCTTGTTTACAAGATAATCGACAATTTATAAAATACTAGGAAGTAAAGCTTTTACCTTCCAAAAAAAAGGTTGAAGCCCATTATATTCTCCTTCAATGCCTCTCAAACTAAAAAACAACCGTGTTTAAAATTTATTATAACATTATATATTTGCAACTTGAAAGAAGTGTTGCCAACTCGTACAAAGCATAAAACATTATATTGACTTTGCATTTCAAAGTCTGAGCTAGAAAGTTGGATAATGAATTGCATTCAAGATTCAATGCAACTTCTATTAGTGGTAAGTAATACTTATGTCACACGGACTGAGTCAGATTACATCCAGTGTCTATTCAAGACTGACCAAAAACAAGAGGGTTGATAATCTAATTGAATTCAGCCACATCAATGATGTTCAGATGATAACATGCACCCCAAGATCTAATGCTTTTCTTGATTAAACAAGAAGATAAGTAACAACATTAGCAACCTGTGTACATAACTGTGATATAAGAATAGCAATGCACCTGTTTTTATCTGAAATTATTTTCATATATGAAATTACATTATTTCAAGCAATTTCCTTTTAATGATCAAAGCCTAACATTCATTCTTTTGGGTGGTATGAATTTTTAGACAGGTTTATCAAACCTGTCATGTATAAACAGAGGCATGTTGCCTGTACACAATCGTACACACAGTCATGCATACATAAATACAAGCATGCAAGCACCTTTCACAATTTACATTCAAGACTTATCACATGCAAAATAGATATATCAAGTTTTAAGAATTTATAAGGGTGGTTTGCTCACCTGGATAGTTTGATAGAGAGGAAAGAGAACCTGAAAAAGATTTCAAAATCTGGAAATTGAGGCTTGATCAAATTTGCTTTATCCTAACCGTTGTTTGCTTTGAATTGCTTTGCATTATTTGATTTGCTCTTTGCTTGGGTTCTACTTTGTTTTAAATTGTTTCAGACTTTTTGAATTAGGTAGATGCTTTTTGTTTTTGAACTGGAATATTCTTTCCAGATTTATGAAGTTGAACTACCTCTGAATTTAATCTTCGAGTTGCACATGAACCAGGTTGAACATTGAAGTCTGAAAACTACAATGCTTTGCCCTGTAATGAACCATGTAGACTTCACTGCTTGCAAAACAATGTAGTGTAATTAATGAAATCTTTGTACTATAGTGTAATAAACAATGCAGTGTAATAAGTATGATATTCCGGCACGGTAGCATTCTGTTTGCAAAACAATGAGTGTAATTACAAGTTTGATAATTTTATATGTATGGTATATGTGCGATATGTTTATAGTGCTTGTGTACCATATTTTGATATTCTGGCATATTTTGATATATATTGATATTCTGGTATATATACTGAGATATGCGTGTAACGCAGTAGTGAGTTACAGATGTGATTTTGTAGGAGCAGGAGCAAACACTATGTGCAACGGTTGCTAACCGTTGCTTTATGTGTGACTTTGGCATAAAGCAACGGTTTTAAACCGTTTTTTACTGAACATAAAGCAACGTTTTATACCCGTTGCCTATTGTCCATAAAGCAACGGTTTATACCCGTTGCATTTGGCCCAATTTGCAATGGTTAATACCCATTGCCTTTGGCCCAATTTGCAACGGTTTATACCCGTTGCCTTTGTCACAATTTGCAACGGTTTATACCCGTTGCCTTTTGGACATAAAGCAACGGTTTTCTCCCGTCGCTAAATTCAACCACTCCTGTAATGAAGACGGTTTTTACCTGTTGCTTTTGGACTTAACAACGGTTTTTACCCGTTGTTAATAGCTTATAATGGTGTAGTGCCTCTTCATCTTCCACATTTATTCTAAAGAATCCTAAACTATACTCTGCCAAAATACCAAGTGAATCAAACTTGATTATCTCTTGTTTGATTCTCTGCCACTCTCTCCATAAGATCTCAGTGCTATTCAGAGTTATAGGATCTTTTATAAATCAAACTATTGAGTAAAAGGTGAGGTTGAGCCTTGAAATCAATTGGGTGTGATTGTAGCCCCGAAAATCAATTAGGTGATCTTGTAGCCTGGTTAAATCAGGAGAGTTGCCCTGAACTCGAATATAGGAGGGTGTACCTCGTAGCCTTGAAACCGAGGGTGTAATCTGGGAGATTATTTTTGAAAAGAAATCCATACGATTGTACGGGACTGGATGTAGGGTAACTCCGAACCAGTATAAAATCATGGTGTGTTCTTTCCTTTACTGCTTTTATTTAGTATCTGCATCTGTGTCTGATTCTGTGATTATATCTGTGTTTGTGAATTGCATTTGTTGGTGTTTAAATTGAACAAAATTCAAAAAGATTAAAAATTACATAAAACACTATTCACCCCCCTCCCTCTAGTGTTATTCCGGCCTTAAGATCTGTAATCCGCATTTCTCACACAGTCATCATAAAATGGTGGTGGCTACAAATGGTAATCCCAGACACACTAGTTTTACGGCCGAGCCTTTCAACTGCCTATACCAGTCCTCTGATTGCCTGATAAACCCACATTGTTGGGACGTGTAGGGTTAAGACACAAACCTTTGCCATAGTTCACAATGTGAGAACCCCCTATCACGATGCATCTACATGCAACCAGGTTTGGTGAATAGAAAATCTTGAGCCTTTCTATATTAGTACTTGGGCAATATAATTTAAATAAGGATACGTTTTTCGCATTTCAAACTATATCCAAAACCATTTAATACTTCATGTAAGGAAAGAGGTAGGCCCTAAAACAACCATTAGTACCTTCAGTCCTCAAAGCAGGTTTTCCCATAATCAATAACCCATGACTATCGTTATTAATGTCTACTAATGCGAGAGATAGAACCCAAGCCACTTAATACCAATTAAAGGAAAATAGGTAGGCTTTGACCATTTAAGACCTCAATTGAGGTAGGCTCCCATTATTTAATACCTATCCCTAAGGCGGACTCCATATAGGTCTTTATCTAGTTCACATTGCATGGAAATCTCTTCGGACACTTAATACTTCCTATTGAAGCAAACCTTTCTGAGATAGCCTCTACCATGCCTAAACCCAATCCCGACCATTTACTACTTCATATAAGGGAAAGAGGCAGGTCCTCAAACAACCACTTAATATCTTCAATTCCCCAAAGTAGGTCCTTCGTATTATGACCCAGACCCCATGGAGACGTCTCACATTAGTCTGACTATCCGTAGGAACTAGTAGCCAGATTTGTTGAGCATATTTACCCTAAAGAACTGGGACTAACCTCGCATCATATGTGGTTACTTATTATAGGTGATGTCGCACATCAGCCCAAAAGTCACACTGTTGGTAGCCATATTAGCTGGACAGACTTCTGTGTGCTTATAACTGATCTCGCATCCCTATAACTTAGTCATATTTTCATAGCACTCTCTAAGTGTATAATCACACATCTCACCATATTCATTAATTAGGCCTTATAAGAAATCCATCATATTTAGCCTTACTAATTACTTTACTAAAGAGCATTTAAATGACAATTATTAACCTAATTAACTACAAAATTAATACGTTGTAACAGTATGTTATATGCTAGTTTTTATACATATAAGTACGAATTTATTAGGCGTGTGGAGATTACTCCCTAAACCAACTTTCAAATGTCAAATCTTCTAATATTATACAAGTCTCATTTCCACAATAGCATTAATAGCATTTTTACTATAAATCCAATATTCCAAAATCAAATCAATAGACTTGTGCTTAGAATCCAATTCCAACTTATTTTATATTAAAAAAATGGAATAAAACCATAATAATGGAAACTTACAGTTTAATAGGTTTTATGCTCTATTCAACTCCTTTTTACATGAAATTAGACAAGAGAATTTTTATTCAATTTGTAGAAATAAGCAGTGTAAACTACGACTAAGAATTCGTATCTTACACACCATTTCTAATTAAATCCCTTAATCAAATTCAAAGAAAAGGAATAAGAAGTGGAGTAGAAGGTAAACACATATTTGCAAAATCCACAAAAACTCCATTATTTTAATACAAAACAATTAAGAATACAACCTAAGAATTGACATTTCACCATGGAAGAATTTTGGAGAATTTATTATGATGTTTTCATAATCCAAAACTCCCTAAGGCATATATCAAATCCAAACTACACTATTCAGTACTAAAATAGAAAAACTAGGATTTCCACTCACAGAGGTCCTTAGCTTTTCCTTCTCTTGGATTTGACATGCCTTCAATGAAGCCTTTCAGATTTCATCCTTTTGATATATACAGCAAGGGATTTGTATATACGTTAGATTCAAAAAAATAGAGGTTTGTTGGAGAAGAGATTGAGAAAATAAAAAACAAACAAAGGTAAATATACAGGATTTCTTACCTGAAACCCTAATTGAGTTTTATGAATTTATGAAGAGACAAACTGATAGAGCTTCCCTAATGTTCCTAAAATATTGTGTGAATAAAAGTGAGGGTTCATCATCTTAAATTGACGCTACTCAAAGAATAAAGCTGAAGTGATAGTTAATAAATCAACTATCGGGGATAACTATATATGGAAATTAAATTTCATACTCTTACCACTACTCGTTGATTTCAACTTGTCTTGTCCCTCGAATCAAAATGAAGTCGAGCAAGTTGAGGTAGCGTTACATCTAGGCATTGCCTTGATGACATTTTTAATCTACGAGATAGAAACGAGTCCATGCCTCGACGTTTAGCGTTAAAAGTGTTACTAAATCCTTTCCATATAAGTGATATCGTTTACGAAAACTTCTTTTCCATAATTGAATCGAACCTTTTAATTTTAAAATAGAACTTATGCTGGGATATCACATTTCAAATGATAGTTTTAACCAACTTTATCAAAATGATTGTTTTACTTTAAATACTAGTTAATTTCTTCGGTATCATTATTTAAAATGTTCAATTAACTTAAATCAATGATTAAATATTTCAAAGATCTTCATTTAAAATAACTAATTAGCTTTAATCTTTCTTAATTACTTCGAACAACATTATTTAAAATGATTAATTAACTTTGATCATCCTAATTTAAATGATTAATTAACTTTAAAACATTGTTATTAAAATGATTAATTATCCCTTAAACATCATTGTTAAAATGATTAATTAATTTTAAACATTGTTATTTAAAATAATTAATTACTTTTAAAACATCATTAATAAAGTGATTAATTAATCTTAAAATATCATTAACGAAATGATTAATTAACTTTAATATATCATTATTTAAATGATTAATTAGCCTTAATCATCATTAGTTAAAACGATTAATTAATTTTAAAACATCGTTAATAAAATGATTAATTAATCTTAATCACATTATTATTTAAATAATTAATTAACCTTAAGAATCATTAGTTAAAATGATTAATTAATTTTAAAACATCATTAATAAAATGATTAATTAATCTTGATCACATCATTATTTAAATAATTAATTAACCTTAACCATCATTATTTAAAATGATTAATTAATTTTAAAATATTAGTATTAAAATAATTAATTAACTTTAATCACATCTTTATTTGAATAATTAATTATCTTTGCCAAAACCATGTACAAGATTCAATCAAAATATTTTAAGGAGGTTAACATTTTTCAAAGTGCCAATATAACGATAGTTGCTATATGGACACTTTCATAAACACTTTCTATATGTCACTTATTCAACCAAACATCACATATCATAATTGTAAGCACACATACAAAGGAAAATAACACTAAATAACATGTAGAGAGCATCCTAATATTATTTACTTAAACCTTTTTTCGACTATATTTCAAGTTATTTTACTACACCAAGATGTCAACTTTTTAAAGTGGTCACCAAGCCAACAATTACAACACTTTTAACAAATACAACATAAGGAAATAACATATATTTTCGTCACAATAGTAAAGGTCAAAACTTTCATCATAAAGGTGAGATTTTGCTCACCAAGCTTAAGCAAGCTAACCAAATCTTCCTAAAACTTGAAAAAAGGCCTAGATCTTAACTTTTTCTTAACAAAATTTGCATTTTGGCCTAGAGGAATGGATGATGGGCTCGGCCAAGGGTGATGGAGGAGGATGTGGGCTTGTTTTTGGAGAAAGGTATAAGAAGTATAAAAGAGTTGTTTTTAAGTGTTTTGAAGAATTAAAAGGAAGAAAAAAAGTGGTTTTTAAATCCTAGTAAATATTTGGAGGCCATTACAAAATTTTGCATGCTTTAAGAAGAAGATGTAAAGTTTTAAAAAGTGGAAAATGAAATGAGGAAGGAGAGAGAGAAATTTGGAATTATTTTTATGGAATATGGGTTTAGGAAGTTAACTAAATGTCCTTAACTACCATGCCCTCCACTCATTTTGTGCCACATCATCACATCCTCCTGTTTCCTTGCCTTCTCACACACGTTACCCCCCTCTTACACACATTTCCATCATTTTATCACATCTTAGTACTAACATTTGAAAGCACAATGGATAATAAGGGTTTTCATGTACTTAAGTTGAAATTTACACTTAAGCTTCTTTTCCATGTCACATATTCCTTATGTTATCTTAAGTAAACATATATTTACCATTTTATATCCTTAACCACTATATATATTATTTGTATATGTAAGTGTACATGCATACTAAGACATTTACAACCTTTATTGCAACTTTTAGATCATGAAAAATTAAAATTTTCGAAAAAGCTTTTCAGTCACATTTTCTATTATCCTTTGAACTAATAATTTTTGTAAACAAAATTTTGAAAATAATATTCATATCACTAGTTATTGTTTAAAAGAGTTTTATTTATGTTATAAGATTAATTAATTAATTATTAAAAATATATTAAATATTGAAATTTAAAAGTAATTAAACTATGGGTCGTTACATCCTCCCCTCCTTATAGGAAATTTCATCCCTGAAATTTATCATAGACAACAATAGATAACAAAAGGAACCCAAATGATATCATTAAATCAAACAAGTACAAAGAAAGTTACTCCACCGCACCCGGTGAGTACAATAAAAGATACAACAACATGAAGACGGCTAACTACAATAACCCGAGATACGAATTCCTAATAAAATCCTCGGTTTCCCAAGTACAACCCCTATCATCCTGACTCCATTGGACCTTAATAAGATTCACATCCTTCCTCCTTAATTGCTGTACATCTCGAGCGATGATACGAATAGGTCGCCTGAGAACAGTTAGGTTAGGCTGAACTTCCAACCAACTTGTTGTGCCTATTCTACTATCGTTGAAGGGTCATGTACACACTTACGTAAATGAGATACGTGAAATGCATTGTGCACATTTGATAGTCAATCTGGTAATTTCACTCTATAAGTAAGCCAACCATCCGGTCTTGAATGGGAAAAGAGCCAATAAATCAAGAGGTTAGCTTCCTTGATTTCTCAAACCTCACCACACTCTTCAAGGAAAAACCTTCATAAATACAGAATCTCCTACTAAAAACTCAAGTTCCCTACGCCTCCGATCCGCATAACACTGTTGCCGATCCTGCACTTCCTTCATCTTCCATCCGATATCAGCCACTTTCTCACTGGCTTCTAAGATCATGTCGAGCCCAAGAACAATGCTATCACCAGACTCAATCCAATATGAAGGAGAATAGCAAGGACGACCATATAGAGCCTCGAAAGGGGCTATACCAATACTTGACTGATAGCTGTTGTTGTAAGTGAATTCGACTAAGGGTAAATGATCTTCCCAAGAACCTCTAAATTCGAGAATGCATGCCCGCAATAAATCCTCCAAGATCCGATTCACTCTCTCCATCTGCCCATCTGCATAAGGATGGTAAGCCGTACTCAGATTCATCTCGGTCCCTAAGGCAGTTTGCAGTCCCTCCCAGAACCTGTTAGTGAATATCGAGTCTCAGTCACTTACAATACTACAAGGGATACCATAAAGCCTCACAGTCTCCTTCACATACAACTAGCTAGACTATCAGCAGTCCTATTCGGCTTAACCGGAACGAAATGAGCACTTTTGGTCAGCCAATCGACGATAACCGAAATGCCTTTGTTCTCTCTTCTTGACCTAGGAAGTCTATCAATAAAGTCTATAGAAATCTACTCCCACTTCCACTTCGGGATCTCAAGCGGTTGAAGCAGTCCAACTGACTTCTATTGGTCACTCTTAACCTGCTGGCAGTTTGCACACTGACTCGCAAATATCAAAACATCTCGCTTCATCTCCTTCCACCAAAATACTCTCTTCATATCCTTGAACCTCTTAGTAACTTCCGGATGGAAAGATAACTTTGAACGGTAACATACAGTTAACACTTCTCTTCTAAGACCATTAACATTCGGAACACGGATACACCCTGGGGATCAATCTCAAAACTAAATACAACGCCTTCTTGAACATCCTTCTTGAGTCGAGCCAAAATAGGATCTTCTTGACTAGCTGCAATCCTCTCCATCAATACTGGCTTGACTTCTAAGTTAGCAATCATCACAACATTCCTACTTAACGCATCTGCAACAGCATTTGCCTTCCTAGGGGTGTATAGAATTTCTAAATCATAAGAAGTGAGAAACTCCAACCAGCTCTGCTACCTCAAATTCAAATCTTTCTAGGTAAAGAGATATTTTAAGGACTTGTTGTCCGTGTATAACTCAAACTTTTCACCCAGAAGATAATGCATTGACAACTTAAGTGCGAAGACAATAGCCAAAAGCTACAAATCATGCGTAGCATAATTTTTCTCAAGTTGCTTCAGCTGTCAACTTGCACTGTCAATAACCTTGCCATGCTACATTAGAATTGCTCCCAAACCAGAATTACAAGCATTCGTAAATACTGTTAAAACTCTGCTCCCATCTGGAATAGTCAAAACATAAGCGCTAGTCAACTTCTCCTTCAGTTCCTTGAACGCTTGATCACACTTAGGCGTTCATACGAACTTAACATCTTTACTTGTTAACTTCGTCAGATGAAAAATAATCTTCGAGAAATTTTTGATGAACATCCGGTAGAAACCAGCCAATCCCAAGAAACTTCTAACTTCCGTAGCATTTTCAGGCTTCTTCCAGTCTTGAACCGCAACAACTTTAGTTGGGTCTACTGATATGCCTTCTCCCGAAACAACATGCCCCAAAAACCTAACTTTAGATTTCCAAAATAGCACTTAGCAAACTTAGCCTTCAACATATGGCCCCTCAAAGTATTGATTACAATTCAGAGATGGTACTTGTGCTCCTCCTCCATTTTCGAATAAACAAGAATATCATCAATAAAGACAAGAACAAATTTATGAAGAACGTCCTGGAACACTCGGTTCATTAAGTCCACAAAGAAAGTGGGTGCATTAGTCAGCTTAAACGGTACGAGTAACCACTCGTAGAAACTATCTAGAGTCCTGAAAGCAGTTAAGGGCACACTCTTCTCTGCTACCCTTAATTGGTGAAATCCGGTGGCAAGATATAATTGGAAAAATATTCGAGCGTCATGGAGTTGATCAAACATGTCGTCGATCCTTGGTAAAGGGTATTTATTCTTGATAGTCATTTTATTCAACTCCTAGTAGTCTACACATAATCTTAAAGAACCATCCACCTTGGTAACAAAGACGACTGGCGATCCCCAACTGGAAGTACTGTGTCTTATCAATCCCTTCTGCAACAAGTCGAAGGTCTGTCTTTCTAACTCTCTCCTTTCTTTCGGAGCCAACCTTTGTGGAGGTTGTACAATAGGTCAGGTTCTTGGAATCAAATAAATATGGAACTCCACTTCACGGTGGGGAGGTAAACCTTGCACTTCATCAAAAAAATCTACGAAATCCTGAATAACTAGTATATCCCTAAGTTCCTCCTTAGCTACTTCTAGCGAATATAGAAAGCTACTCATCAACTTGTTTGGTTCCTCACAAAATATATCTACACCAACATCTCCAGTATCTCTAACTTTGACAATCCTTCGATCACAATCCAAGATCGCACTAAACTTAGATAACCAATCCATTCACAATAATACTCCAAAACCCATGAACTCTAGAATAAACAAATCAAAGGGAAAGGAATAATTTTGACAAGAAATAAGGACATGCAGACACATGGTGTCAAGATTTGTCGGACCCCTAATAGGGTTCGACACACAAAGGGGATTACTCAAAAGGATGGGTTTCAGGTTAAGCCTATCAACGAGATCAACTGAAATAAAACTATGGGAAGCACCCGTATCGAATAATATCCTAATAGGAAGATCATAGATGGATAGTGTACCTTACAGCACCTGCTTCCCCTTCTATCCTAACGAAGTGGATGGTATCTCGTCAATAGCAAAAACTTATCCTTTTGACCCCTTCTTCGGAAAAGGGCACTCACTTTTCATGTGTCCAAGCTTGTTACAATTGTAGTAGATTGGATCGCTAGGAGGGTTAGTGCAATGATTTGTGAAGTGACCCATCATGTTGCATCTAAAACAAAGAATTTTGGACAAGTCCCTCGGCTTCTTTTATATTGGGGCTCCACCTCCAGGGTTCTTTCCTGAACACTGGTTCTTTCCTTAGTGCTTGAAATTCGGCTTACCTCCAATGGGTATCATTGATAAAGGCTTGGCATTGATTGCTGGTACTACTCCCTTTTGGACTCCTTCTTAATATCAAGGGCTTTAGACTTCAAGGTCATACTAATAAGGTTGGTGAATGTACCCATAAGATGGTTGGTCATTTCTCTCTAGAACTCTTATCGCATTCCATTGAAAAACATTTCATTCTTTTTAAGTGGTGTGTCTATCAATCCAAGTCCAAAACGGGATAATGCATTAAAATTGTGCTCATACAGTGCCATTGTCATATCACCTTGCTTTAAATCCAGAAAACTCCTAAACAACTACGTACTTCCAGCTTTTAGGATAAACTGCACTTCAAGGACTTCCCTAAAATGTGCCTAAGAGAATTCCTCCTTTAGAGTATTAGCCTTTAGAGAATCCCACTAGTCCATTGCCGACTTTGGAAGTTGTCGCGATACTAACAGACGTTTCTCTACATCTTCCAACCTAAGATCTTCAAATATCCTTTCACAGGACCTAAGCCAAGTCTGCACTCCAAGAATATCCTCAGTACCATAGAACGGTTTCTCATCTGAAGTGGTTTAATTCTTAAACAAAGTCGCAAAGTTCATAGAAGATTGAACCTATGCTACCACTTCTTCCACGGGACCTACAACCAACACATTTCAAGCTACTCTGCCATTTTAGCTGTGCTAGTTCCAGATCGACTCCTTCCTCATCTTCTTGTATTCATCTTCTATCACTTAGACAAATAAAATGTATCTTTAGAACATAGAAGTGGATCAAAATAGTTGTAAGAAAAACAACACCAATGGATCTAGAACGAGAATTTAAAGGATATATATTATTATAAAAATTACAAATATGCTCTCTCGAGATTTACTCATTCTAGGGCATCATGTATCCAATCTCTAATGAGTTGCACCTCAATCATGCTAAGGTATTCGCTTAACCAAAGCTCTAATACCAACTATGATGACCCACCTTTTGACCCTTGAGAATGATACTTAATACATCCTCGATGTTCATCTACCGTTGCCCAAGCGTCCAAAAGACGAGTTGTCGTAGGGTAAAATAAGGAACATAACAAAATAGAACAGAAAATCTCACAACAGAACGATTACATATAATACAACAATAATATAATACATAAGGTTACTCCTTAACTTGCTGCTATCAGAGTTGCACAAAAGTACTACTACTATAAGACTGGGCAGTTATACATTCTGCCTTTACACTTTTTGATATAAAATACACATACATAATCATACAGCGGAAATAGATAACTAGATAGATAAAGGAGTCTCCAGCTCGTCCATCATCTTCAAAGAGCCCAAAGAAAAACCTGCTACTCTCGGACTACTCGAATATAATTGAGTACCCAAGAGTTGACAGAAACAAACAACTCGGATCAGACAATAAGTCTGGTATGAGCAAATCTCTAATCAAAAGGGTGGAAATAAATACAGTATGCAATACCATGTCACCAACTACGGAATGGGTTTCCCTTCGTAGTAACAATATTTAACCACAACAATGGATATAAGTAATTAAACATCGTGAAGTGCTCATGACACTTCCCGATGCAATTAAGAAAGAGGTAAATTAAAAAATTTGGAATGAAAGGAAAGGAAAGGGAAATTTTCTAACAAATGACTAGGAATGTATGCCACCCTTATCGAAAGTATCCCTCTAGTCTATATACTTGAGAGAGCCATTCTCTCTTGTAACTCCTCTCGACAACTCCAAGCCGGACTCCACCAACCTCACTGAGAATCTGAGTATTTCACATCTTAGTGCGCATATAATCAAAACCAACCTAAAGTTGATGTGAACATACCCTATTGGGAACAACCTCACATAACTTGGCCCCCCACTCGATTTCTGGTTTTAGTCATTTCTGACAAAGGATAATAACGCTCAAATGAGTAACAAATCATCTTAAATTGACGCTACTCAAAGAAGAAAGCTGAATCGATAGCTAATAAATCAACTATCGGGATAAATAAAAATGATCGTATATGGAAATTAAATTTCATATTCTTACCATTACTTGTTGATTTCAAACTTATGCTATCCCTCGGTTGAAAATGAAGTCGGGCAAGTTGAGGTAGTGTTACCTCTAGTTATTGCCTTGACGACATTTTTAATCTTCGAGATAAAAACGAGTCCATGCTCGATGTTTAATGTTAAAAGTATGACCAAATCCTTTCTGTATGAGCAATATCGTTTATGGAAACTTCTTTTCCATACCCAATCAAACCTTTATACTTCTAAAACCGAACTAGTGCTAGGATTTCACATTTCAAATAATAACTTTAACCGACTTTATCAAAAATTTATTTACTTTAAAAAATAATTAATTTCTTCTGAATCGTTATTATGTTCCATTAACATAAATCAATGATTAAATATTTGAAACATCTTCATATAATAATTAATTAGCTTTAAGCTAGCTTAATTACTTCAAAAGATGTTATTTAAAATGATTAATTAGCTTTGATCATCCTTATTTAAATGATTAATTAACTTTAAAAAATCATTATTAAAGTGATTAATTAACCCTTAAACATCATTGTTAAAATGATTAATTAACTTTAAATATCTTTCTTTAAAATGATTAATTAATTTTGAAACATCATTAATCATTTTTGGACCCCTCTTCCTAGGACTTCAAAAATGATATGGATCCCGAAAGTGCGGGATGTTCCTCCTCCTATGGCACCCTTCGTCCTCCCTGTTGAGACTTCAGTGCCTCCTATTGTTTCTCCACTCTCCGACGCTGCTACGGATTCCTCTATTCCTTCTGACATTTCAGATCCTGGAGATTCTGGTATTGTATGGCACTCTACAGAGATGGCTCGGATCCATGTACATTCTGACATGAGATATGACCCGGCTAGACATGATTTCCATACTTTTGTTAGCGATGATGACGGTGACTCTAGGCGTTTGCATTACTCTATAGATGGTGGTGGTCTTATTCTCACGATGGATGGAGCTCGTGGTAAGCAGAATCGATATCTCCTACTCTATGATAGCTGGGATAGGAGATATATATACTGTAAGGATCACCCGGGTTTTGTATTGGATATTATGTCTCTTTTTGCTGATTATTTGCATGTGTTAGGTCCTGTTGGAAGTGATTCTTCCTCCTCCTGGGAAGAGGAATTGATTTTTCCTTAGGTCATTTTTATAGCTGCAGAAGCACCTTTGCTTCTCACATGTTATGTACTCTAAGTGGTATGGCCACTATAAAACCATATAGCTGTTTCTGTGCATGTGCAGAACACCTTTTCTTTATATATATATATATACAATGGCACAACCCACTATAAAGTCGGCTGGCTTTGCCAAAATATCATTAACAAAATGATTAATTAACTTTAATACATCATTATTTAAATAATTAATTAGCCTCAAACATCATTAGTTAAAATGATTAATTAATTTTAAAACATCATTAATAAAATGATTAATCAATCTTAGTCTCATCATTATTTAAATAATTTATTAACCTTAAGCATCATTAGCTAAAATGATTAATTAATTTTAGAACATCATTAATAAAATGATTAATTAATCTCAATCACATCATTATTTAAATAATTAATTAACCTTAATCATCATTATTTAAAATGATTAGTTAAATTTTAAAATATCATTATTAAAATAATTAATTAACTTTAATCATGTCTTTATTTGAATAATTAATTATCTTTGCGAAAACCATGCATAAGATTTAACCAAAATATTTCAAAGAGGATAGCATTTTTCAAAGTGACGATATAGCGATAGTCGCTATACGGACACTTTCATAAACACTTTCTATATGTCACTTATTCAACCAGACATTACATGTCATAATTGTGGGCACACATACAAAGGGAAATAACACTAAACAACATGTAGAGAGCATCCTAATATTATTTACTTATACCTTTTTTCGACAATATTTCAAGTTACTTTACTTCTCCTAGATGTCAACTTTTTAAAGTGGTCACCAAGTCAACAAATACAGCACTTTTAAAACATAAGGAAATAACATATATTTTCATCACAATAGTAAAGGTCAAAACTTTAATTATAAACGTGAGATTTTGCTCACCAAGCTTAAGCAAGCTAACTAAATCTTCCTAAAACTTGAAAAAGGACCTAGATCTTGACTTTTCCTTAACAAAACATGCTTTTTGGCCTAGAGGGATGGATGATGGGTCGGCCTAGGAGTATATGGGCTCAACCAAGGCTGATGGAGGTGGATGTGGGCCTGTTTTAGGAGGAGGAAGGTATATGAAGTAGAAAAGAGGTGTTTTTAAGCGTTTTTAAGAATTAAAAGGAAGAAAAGAAGTGATTTTAAATCCTAGAAAATATTTGGAGGCCATTAAAAAGTTTTGCAAGCTTTAAGAAGAAGATGTAAAGTTTTAAAAAGTAGAAAATGAAATGAGGAAGGACAAAGAGAAATTTGGAACTAGTTTTATGGAAAATGGGTTTAGGTAATTACCTAAATGCCCTTAGGTGCCATGTCCTCCACTCGTTTTGTGTCACATCATCACATCCTCCTCTTTCCTTACCTTCTCACACGCGTTACCCCCTTTCACACATTTCCATCATTCCATCACATCTTAGCACTAACATTTGAAAGCATAATGGATAATAGGGGTTTTCATGTACCTTAAATTGAAATTTACACTTAAGTTTCTTTTCCACGTCACATCTTCCTTATATTATCATAAGTAAACACGTATTTACCATTTTATATAGTTAACCATTGTATACATTATTTATATATGTAAGTACATGCATACTAAGGTGTTTACAGCCTTTATTACAACCTTTAGATCATGAAAAATCAAAATTTTGGAAAATTCTTTCTAGTCACATTTTTTATTTTTCTTTGAACTAATTTTTTTGTAAAAAAAATTTGAAAATCATTTCCCTATTACTAGTTATTATTTAAAAAAGTTTTATTTATGTTATAAGATTTATTAATTAATTATTTAAAAATATATTAAATTACGATCGTTACATGGATAAACTGAATCTGCCTTAAGGAACAACCAGATGATAAGTAAAGTGGCTCTTAACCAGCTACTAAGCTTCTTCTTTCAAGGTCCTTCAATTGTTGCTCTTGATGCATCATCTCTTACCAAATTAGCGGCTTTGGATTCGATCAACTCTAACTCCTTGCATCCTGATGATTACATGAAGCCATTGGTATGATAATTAATCTCTTGCCAAATATTTTGTTGTTTGTTACGGTGAATGGTGATTTTTTGTATGTATGACATTTCTGGAATTTAATCATATATATATATATATATGTATATATATATGTATGTATATATATATATGTATGTATGTATGTATGTATGTATGTATGTATGTATGTATGTATGTGTTCTTTAAATTGTTTGTATGATAGCTAATATAAGTTTAGACTTTTATATGACATTTTAATATGTGCTGGTAACAGATGTACTGTATTATAATATATAAGCTATGGCTAATTGTTTTTTTTCATTTAAGCATTTATTTTGTAACTGTCAAAAACAGATGCAAAAGGTCAAATGGCAACTGTTTAAGCTGTATTGGAATCATATTACAATGGTTTTAGACAGTTGTAATATAATTTACTACAATTGTCTTCAATAGTTGTAATATTATACTTTTCAAATAAATGTTATAGATTTACAACTGGCATTTACAATTGTAAAAGAACATACTGCAATTGCTTTTAACCGTTGTAAACAAAATCCTTACTACAATAGTTGCTTGCAACTGTCATAAACAGTTGTAAAATGTAATCATCCTATAATAACTTCGCATATTAAGACTGAAGGCTGTCTATTGTAATAGGCCTATTACAACTAGCATTGCCAGTTGCAAAATACGTATTTTATTGTAGTGGTCATAGCTTGATCTCAGCTTGAACCGAAGCATCACCGAATCTTCTACCAATCAATCGCTTTGTATCTACATATTAACAAATTCATAACCTATAACCATTATAATTTACAAGTCATAGTTATCAGGACCCAATTGGACCATGGTTAAACTATGGTTAACAGTCGACCACCAACCATCATGGTCCGGAGGAGCTTCGGGACTCTTACTTGCATGAACCACCGATGGAACCTCTCAACCATGAGTTAACCATCATTTTGATCCGCGTAGAACCCTAATTTTCAACATACGATTTCTCTCAATCCATGGTAGAAACTCTTTTAACCCAAAAACTTCAAACCCGATATTATAACTCCTCAATTCTATAGTTATCCAAATTAGGCATGCACACAAGACTCCGGCCCACTACATGAAATAATGCTGCTATGTCAACAACTTGCAATAAACATAGCGCTTTCCGTTTCAAGCATTGGATTCCCAGAATTGGTTATAACTAGTTTTCCTTTTTATGAATGAATTATTTTTACTATAAAATGTAATGTACAGTATCATGCCACGTGTCCAAAGTTGGTTAGAAAATTATGTACACAATTCTGTATATTTGTGAATATGGGAATGGAACAAGAGGCTGAATTGACGAAAATACTCTCTTGTCTTTGTTTCTTCCTCCCTCTTGCCATGGGTGAAACGCTGAAGCCAGGCCCGGCCCAAGACATAGGCAAGGGATACATTTTCCTAGGGCAACACTTCACGCAGGGGCAACAAACCGGAAAAAAACACTTCACGCAGGGGCAACAAACCGGAAAAAAAAAATCGATTTTCGTATTTTATACTGCAAAATGCGAATCCGCTATCCACCCCGAATTCCGTTCAACTGACAAATCAGCTTCGCCTCAGGCCCTCAATCCTCAAGTCCGTCTTCGCTGCCTCGTCCTGGTGTCCATCGTTGCCTCGTCGTCAATTTTGTCAGGCCGATTTGTCTCTTGCCCTAATTCCCAAATCCTAATTTCTAAATTATGTGAGTTTATGTTTATTAATTATCAGTTTATGGGGTATTGATTGTTTGTTGATTGAATATCGATTTTGATAACTTTGTTAGTTTCTGAAACATGAATAACAATGAAAGTCGCAAACAATTGAATTTTTTATACCGATTATGTTAGTTTGTTGTTTTTTTCCAGATCCTAGACTAAGTTAACTTAAGAGAAATCAAATGCCCTAATCCCTAAATTAATTTTTTGAATTGTCATTTCACTAATTTGTATATAATTGCATAAGAATTGGCTGTTAAATGTTAACTAAACTTTATTCGGGTACAATAAAAATTTTCAAAAAAAAATTTTCGGGTACGATCCAAATTTTCGGGTGCAATGCACCCGAACCCGTGCCGCAGCGCAGGGCCCCCTCATTTAGGTTAGCTGCTTAATAATTTATTTTATGCTATTTGATGTTAATTACTAATTAGCTAGTTAACAATTGATTGTTTTAAAACATTTGAATTATTGTGTTATGCAATTAAACGTAAATAATACACAATTGAAATTTGCTATATTAATATTGTGTTATATCACAATTTGAGATAGGAATCGAAGACAAAATTCTGGATATCAAAATAGAAAAAAAAAGCAACGGAGAGATGAAGAAACAAAGTCATTAGTTGGCTCAATATCAAATTTATTTCAAGCAAGAAATAAAAAAATTCAAACTTCAAGTCAAATTGAAGAAACCAATTGGGAGGAGGATGAGAATATAAATATCAATATTGACAATGATGAAGAGCCTATAAATGAAAATGTTGATGTAGAAATTGACAATCAACATATTGTAGAAGTTATGGAGGATGAAAATAATGAAGATGTTGGCAATTCTTTTGATGAAGATGGTAATGATACAACCACAATTGATCTTGGAAAAGACTTTGATGTTAATTATGATCCGGGATTATGGGGAATAATTAGTGATACCAAAAGAATTATGCTAATTCAACATGGTCCGATTAAGATTTTAAAAGAAAATGATGTATTTCCAAGAAGCAAGATTGATGGTAGACATTTTTCTTCTAAACATTACATTGGCGGCTATCCACGTAGAGAAGAGCATGAAAGAAAATGGCTTGTATATTCAAATAAATGTGATAAAGTTTATTGTTTTTGTTGCAAACTTTTCAAGCATACACAAAAGGTATCTCAATTGGCCGGTGAAGGATGCAATGATTGGCATAATTTATCTACAAAGTTAAGAGAGCATGAAAGTAATCCATCGCACAATGCAAATCTTATAAAATGGGTTGATTTGCATAAGGGACTTCAACAAAAGAAAACAATTGATAAAGCAATGGAAGCTCAAATTGACCAAGAGAGACAACGTTGGAAAAAAGTACTTGTGCGTATAATTGGCGTTGTCAAAACACTTTCTAGAAATAACTTGCCATTTTGTGGATCAAATGAGAAGATTTATGAGAAAAATAATGGGCTTTTTTTTCAACTTATAGAATTTGTGGCCGAATTTGATCCAATTATGGAAGACCATCTTAGACGTGTGGTAAACAACGAAATAAATCATCATTATCTTAGCCATAAAATTCAAAATGAATTGATAAGTTTGTTGGCCAACAAGATCAAAATAACAATGCTTGCAAAAATAAAGAAAGCAAAATATTTCTCCATCATCCTTGATTGCACTCCGGATTTAAGTCATAAGGAGCAAATGTCCATTATTATAAGATGTGTGAATGTTGACGATGCAAGTGATATCAATGTGGAAGAATACTTTCTTGTTAACCGTCGACGATACATCCGGACTTGGTCTTTTTAAAGAACTTGAAAATGTTTTGGATAATCTTAAACTTGATATTAATGATGTGAGAGGACAAGGGTATGATAATGGTTCGAATATGAAAGGTAAATTATTAAATTTAATATAATACTCTTAAACTTGATTTTAAACTATTGACTATTATGTTAACTAATTTTATTGGATTTGTAATAGGTAAACATCAAGGGGTGCAAAAAAGACTACTTGATGTAAATTCTAGAGCTTTCTACATTTCATGTGGATGTCATAGTCTAAATCTTACATTATGTGATATGGCGAAATCATGTATGAAAGCCAGAAACTTTTTTGCGTATGTGCAAAAGATTTATACTTTATTTTCTTGCTCAACTCATCGGTAGGAAATACTCCGAAGTCATGTGAAAGGTTTGACTCCAAAACCATTATCTGCAACCCGTTGGGAAAGTCATATTGAAAGTGTTAAAGCAATAAGATTTCAATCATCGGAACTAAGAGATGCTTTGATTGATATTGCAAATAACTCTAAAGAGGACATTGTGATGATGGAGGCAAAAGGATTGTGCCAAAATGCTTTGGAAAATTTCGAGTTTCTAATTAGCTTGTGTATTTGGTATAAGATATTAGACAATATTAACCGAGTAAGTAAAATACTTCAACGAGAGGAAATGCATATTGAAGATGCAATCTCCAAAATTAAAGAGCTGGTAACTTTTTTTGAAAAATTTAGAAAAGATGGATTTGAACCCATGATGGAGGAGGCTAAAGAAATTGCAAATGATGTTGGCATTGATCCTAAATTTTTTGAAAAGAGAATTGTGCGTAGGAAAAAGCAATTTGATGAAGACATCGTAGAGAATTATAATAGACAATCTCCAGAGGAAACTTTTAGAGTTACTTATTTTCTACAGATAATGGATCAAGCTTTAACTTCGCTTAGAGATCGGTTTGAGCAATTTAAACATTATGAAGGAATTTTTGGCTTTTTGCTAAACTTGAAATTCAAAAATGTTAATGATGATAAATCGAAGGACTATTGCATGAATTTGAAAGATTTTTTAACACATGAGGAAGAGAAAGATATTTGTGGTAATGAGTTGTTTTATGAGCTTCAACAATTAAAAAAGATTCTACCATCGGAAATTACTACATCAATTGGTATTCTTAATTTCTTGAGGTTTGATCGAGATGTAAGTGGATTTCTCAATGTTTGGGTTGCTTATCGAATCCTATTGACTATTCCAGTTACGGTTGCTTCGGCGGAAAGAAGCTTTTCAAAATTGAAATTAATTAAAACATATCTGCGAACTACCATGTCGCAAGAGAGATTAAGTGGACTAGCTATGATTTCAATTGAAAATGAGTACTTGGATATACTTAACTATGAAGAGATAATAGATGAGTTTGCCTTAAAAAAAGCAAGAAGAAGTTGCTTCCGTTAATGTCTACTTATGTATTTTCATATCAAGTTGACATTTAGTTTTTTTGTATGTGATCTAAATAATTTGTCTACTATTTTGTAATCAATGTTAACTTTCTATCATAGAATCTACATTTTGTTTCATACATTTAAGTGTATTGTTGTTTATTAAATTTTGAGGCAACAAAAATATTTTTTTTTTATTGGCCTAGGGCATTGAATGTGTTTGGGCCGGCCCTGGCTGAAGCTGCAACAACTTCGCAACAATGCCTATCAGGTATCAGCTAGCCATCCGCTCCTCCCTACAAGTTATCCAAAGCACAATATTGACGCAAGGAATCATGTTCCAATCCCGACATGGTACCTTCACCTGACACAAAATCCACCATTACCTCTCAAAACACAACCCTACAAAACACCACAAAAACCCTCGTCGAAATCTTTTTCAAAATCTCATCCTACCCACCACCACCAATACATCAATCCAGAACTGCTGCCCTGTGACAAATACATGTTGCACCACTACAAACATCGCTATCATCCACTCCTACCCTTCTATATACCTCCACCTGAAAACTCTAGCCCAGCAACTTCACAACAAGTATATTTCCATCCACCTCATTCTGAACCTGCCAACAACCAACCCTTGCAACCCAATCAATCTAAAATGCATATATACGGCCAAAAGTTTAATCTCAAGTCTTAGTCATCGCATGCTGAGACATTAGATAAAATCTGCACTTGGTGATGCACGCAACCTGTTTGGTTAAATAATCAAGCCAACTGAACTATCCCTCCAACTCACTAAATATGAAACCAGCTCCTCTACTGTATGCATATTTTATCTTAATGGTCCACTCTATTGTACGTTAATTGTTGGTTAGAAAAATGTGTTTATTTTTGACCCGGGTGACCATGATACGGTCTTGGTTGATTTTTCTCAAGGCATGAATCAAGTGGAACACACTTTTGTAATCCGTCTCGTTGTTATTAAACCTTTATATAATGCCCTCGGTTTTGCTCAATCTAACTTTGAGAATCAAATGGGGAGGGATCATGTGATGAGTGTTTTGTGTAAAAACAGTTGTATGAAAAGAAATTGAAATAAGGCAAACATCTTTTGAATGTTTTGTTGCCATATCATCAATATATTATGAGTTTATAGAGTCTCTTGTTGTGCCTTCTGTGGAGATGTCATAGACTTGTCACGTCATAGACTTGTTGCTAAAACAGTTGGTAATGATTTTAAAGATAACGCAAATTGGAATCTTTTAATGCAGGCGGGACATGTCATAGACTTGTTGCTAATACAGTTGGTAATGAAATTGTGCCTCTTGTTGTGCCTTCTGTGGAGAGTAATATTCCAAAGACCGAATGGAGAAATCGCGAAGCAGCTACTTTAGCATTTGGTCAATTCTGGAAGGCCCAATTGTCAAAACACTTCCCCACTTGTTCATGCTGAATTGGGGTTTTACTTAATGCGATGAAAGATCATAGTTGTCATTTGAAGGATACGACTGTTTGGGCTCTTTGTAGGATATTTGAAGGATACGACCGTACGGGTCAAGGTAGACCCGCCCCGCCCCGCCCCGCCCCGCCCCAAGACCCGATGAGTTTTTTTGTATTAACGCAAAATTGTGTACTAATGTATATATATTTGTATTTGTTGTTACTAAATAATACATTAAATACAAATAACAATGTGTTTACAATAATAAAGGAAGATAATAAAAATATAAACTATAAAATAGTTCAAAAAAATATACATATGTTATTGTATAATTATCAATTATGCAACTTAATACTATAAAAACATTATAGCTTATTGATCGGAACATTATAATTTCTATGTCATAATCTCACACACACACACACACATATATATATATATATACACACATATAGATTAACAAATCATCGTTATAATACTAAAGCGATTTTATGAGATCTCAGTAGTGCGGGTCGGACTAGGGCAGATCAACCAAGCCTCGATCCGACCCTAAACTTGGAGCTCTCAAGAACGGATCACGGATCTACCCGATCCGATAACCCAATGAGACGGGTCTGGACGGGCTGAAATAGGGACGGGTCAACCGAGTTTGGATTCTAGATCCACCCCATTGTCATCCCTACTCCTCTCCTCTATATCTATTCTTTTACTGTCCTAGCATATTTGCACCATATCACAAACAATTCGCATGTGCGCCACCATCTTACTACTTGCTGATATCCTTTGCTGAAGGATCAAATTCTAACTTTTTGAATAATTCGTTATGGTTTGATTTTCCATTTGTTCAATATTTGGGTTCACTTTGCTCAGTGTAAACCAAAATTGGTATAAAATATTAGTAAATTGTCGTCTAATGCTAGTTGATACCTGGGCTAATTCTAAGTTAGTAATAGATTCATTTTTGTATATTTTGGTTTATATAATATTAGTAAATTCTATACTGCCTACTGAGCTAATTCTAAAGTCATATAGTTTAAACTGAATTATACATGTGTTTCAGAATGATTAAAACTAAAAATGTAATTAAGTATAAATTGTCGACTATATGATTTAATCTGAACTAGCTTGTTTGTACATTCGGCGTATATACTTCTTTAAAATCATTCTAGAAATACTTGACTTTGGGATTAATTAAAATAACACATTTGACCAAAGTTTGAAATCGTTTTGGAACTACTTATCATCATGTATATTACAAAAATACATGTAAACTACCGTCTTCAACATAAAAGAATTTATGAAATTTACATTTATAGTATGGTTTAGATTAGAAAGAATTGTCTGAAAAATCCAATTGATCAAATCTTAGGAATATGATCTTGAAATATTATCATGCTATGTTTATACTCACATTTAAAATTATAAATAACAGGGGAAAAAATTGCACGGTTCAGAATGTCCGACCTAACTGCAATAACCTTGATCCTTGAGACATCACTGTTCGGTCATCATAACTATGTTTCAAGTAGACATCTCAAATGTATGAAAATGACAGGGCTGATCATAATGTCTGTAAACCAATAGGATTCATAAGGTTCAAGCAAAAGAATAAAATAATATGCTGGTTTAGAATCTATTTGGTTCTGCTCCCCAAAGTATGGACATCAATGATCCTAAAGCTATTACTCTTATTAGTCATATGCATACATAATACACTGGCCAACTCGTACTGGCCAACTCGTACGTATTTACCTAACTTCTACAGCTAGTAATTAACTTAGTACGCTAATACAGTTGAATGTATGATGTATTTAACAAGTTGAATTTTCCCTCTCATTAAATTATCTACACTAATTATGCCAACTCTCAAAGACTTTACAACTTTGAACAGTATCAGTCAAATTATACATGTACACGTTGAAAAACTAACCTTACACGCAAAATATATATAAACTAGTTAAATCCATTAATACCTCTCAGAAGCCTAACTGCTACAATTCCTTGTACTGATTAAAAACTTACCAATTCTAGGTGTAATTCCATCATCTCTCCCATATATATACTTGCACATCTATCTGTTCCTTATCATCATACATAGCTTAAGTTCTATCTAGCAAATATATCTTGAGTTTCTATTACACCATACATATATACTCTTCCTCCATCCAGCATATATATAATATCACCAGTTTGATAATAAATAAAAATGTTATCAAGTAGGGTGATCTTCATCGTAGCATTATGCATGCTTGTACTCTTCACAAGCTCGGCCACTTCTGAATACACAGATGGACTGTATTCATCACGTAAAGATATGAACCATGTTCTTGATCAGTACAACTCTAGATCTCCAATGACATGCAATAAGTTTCCAAGGATTTGTCGTGCTAAAGGAAGCCCTGGACCCGACTGTTGTAGGAAGAAATGTGTGGATGTAATGATCGATAATCTCAATTGTGGAGAATGCGGGAGACGATGCAAGTATGGTCAGGCCTGTTGTGGAGGTGAGTGTTTAAATATAAGGTATGATCCCAAGAACTGTGGGGGTTGCAAGAATAGGTGCAACAAGGGTAGCTTTTGCAAGTACGGGATGTGCAGCTACGCCTAAAAGTGTTGATCTTAAAATTTCATTGTCCATGTAAGAAGGTATATCTGATTGTGCAAATTATTATATCATTGATTTGTTATATTTATTACATAAATATTTTGTTCAAAAGTAGTGGAGCAAAAACGATATATTTGTTGTCAATTTATTAGTTGTGTGGAATAAAAAGATTTTTTTTTTTTAAATATAGTTCTATGTTTTTCGACCCCACGGTCTTCAATGTGAATGGTATTCAAGAAGCACAATTTTGTTCACACTTTTTTCAAAGTGTGAACAAAACACGTTTCTCCTATTGGAGAAATTTTGGGGGTCACACATATGATCCCCTGAATTCCACCAATAGGAACCGAGTGTTTTGTTCACACTTTGAAAAAAAGTGTGAACAAAATCACTCTCGGTATTCAAGTAGCCAAGATCTAGTCTAGCACATAAATTGTCTAAATCATTGCATATGATAGGATTGGTGCAACACATGCAATACCAAATTATTTTTTCTTCCTCCAAACCTTATTTTATTTTGAAAATTTGGATCTTAAAAAATCAATTGTTTTTTCCGGTTCAAATCATAGATGAAAAATTAAACATCCTAAACCTGACAGTTTGCAACATTAAATTCTGAAATCTTTTTATCCAAATCAACAAAAATATCACAAAGTCAAACAAAATGATCTAAACAAATTAAACTAAGTTTAAGTTGAATTTGAGTGTCCAGGTTCATTTTACAAGATTTAGTCGAGTAAAGATGTTTTAAATTCAAGAGCAATAGGTAATGAGGTATTAGAGAAAATGGGTTGATAACATTTGTGAAATATGATATAGTGTTAAATAACATATAAGAAATTTTATTTTTTAAACATGAAAAGCAAACTATAAACCAAATAGAATTTTGCAGCAAAAATAAGGAGTTGCATTCCAAATTACCAACGCGGGTAAATAAGATCCAAAATTCAACAATGGAACAGAACTATCTTATACATGAATCAAACAAACACGATCAACGTACGTATCTAGTTCCCAAAACATGGCATTGACGTTTTACTAGTGTTTTGTGTCCACTGTATACACAAACACAACAAACGAAAGCCTGGCTAACATGCCAAAATGAATCATAATATAAACTATACACAAATTAGAGATTATTAGATCTAAATTACATTTTGACTATTTCCAGAATAATAAACATGTATCACCAATAACACCTACGAATCACAAATCCAACAATCCAGTAATTAAATAGAAACCCGAAATTGGGTGAAAGAAACTCACTAAAAACAGTGTTAGTAGGATATAGCATCGTAATTCTTAGCAGCATCTTCGATCAACCTCTCAAAATCAGTGAATGCGACATAAGAAGGAGGGGTTCCGTTTCCATGATCATTAGCAATGATCTCGACTCGATCATGCTGCCACACACCAACGCAAGAGTAAGTTGTTCCTAGATCGATTCCAATTCCTCGACTGTCACCTTTAGGCCCCATTTTCATTTTTAGCTTTGGTCTTTAGTTTTTGAAGCCCATTTTCATTTTTTCATTTTTAATGTTTTTAAAATTTTGAAAAATGTATTTGGTTCTACTATTTTGAAAAATAGCTTTTAAGCTGAAAATTAAAATTGAGATTCCAAAATAAAAATACCAATTTCAAATTTGGGTAGAATTTGACTGTAAAATATACAAAATATATGAGATAATATCATTTCTAGCACGTCTCCAGTTGAATGTTTCAGTTGATAAACACATGAACTACAGCCAGTTCTAGTGCATGCACGGCAATCCAAGTACTCAACTACATTTGTCTACAAATCCATCAAAAATAACACTAACATAGCTACATTTTATTGCATAAATTTTGCTGTTTCAACTGAAGCAGTACAATAACTTATGTGGAAAATAATTATTGTAAACTGAAACATGATAAAAAAATTGTCGTATCAGCAACTCTAATTCCCTTTCTTTTTCAAGTATCAGCTCATTTTAATGGGATAAATTCTCACAAGAGATTGTTAAAGTCTCATTATCCACATTACATAACTAGAACTTTAGACACTGGTTTCTTCTTTGAGCTTTCTTTCTTCTTGTGGTTTGAAAAAAAATGGTAACGCATCAAAATCACTTATATAGTTTTAAAAGACCAAGTAATATGAATTTTAGAGAACTATTAAAGCCTATGCCTAAATATCAGTGAAATCAGCAGAAGTCGCTGGACTGCCACGTTGTCGATTCAAGTTGAAGAAGTAATGAAAGCCTGAGCAGAGGCATCTGCTAAAATTAAGGCATGTTGTATGAACAACAACATGGTTAGGGATACAAAAAAGTAATAATTGTTGAATGTAATCCAAAAACAGTCTAAATTTAAGGCATGATCAAATGAGAAGTTGAAGGAGCAATCTAGCTGAATGAGAAGTCTATTTGATATGTCTCTTAGTAACCAAGAGTCATAATTAACTTGCTGTTTAGATTTCTGTACTCAAGTGTTGTCTAAACCGGCCTATAAATGTGCTCAATTTTTTTGTTTTGCTGTAAGAAGCACAAAAGAATGAAAAGACAGTTGAGAATTTTCATCTCTCTTCTCTTCAAATTACTTTGAATTCTAACAAATTGGTATCAGAGCCATGGCCGACGCAGGTAGCAACGCCACATTCATCATGTCCAATCAGACGATGCCTCTGTTCAAGGGTGAGAATTATGAGTTC
The DNA here is from genome assembly GCA_030737815.1 of Allium fistulosum. Classification (NCBI taxonomy): domain Eukaryota; kingdom Viridiplantae; phylum Streptophyta; class Magnoliopsida; order Asparagales; family Amaryllidaceae; genus Allium; species Allium fistulosum. The sequence goes on along the minus strand of CM060904.1, from coordinate 1,296,936,181 downwards.
TGGAGCATCAAGATGCAAACGATGCTGAAATCTCATGGCTTGTGGTAGCTAGTAGAAACAGGAGCACCAAATCCTGATCCGACACCAACTGAAACAGCCAAGCGAGATGCAAAGGCGCTCTTCTTCATTCAGCAAGCCGTACACGAATCGGTGTTTGCAAAGATTGCAGCAGCGACAACAACAAAGGAGGCCTGGACTATTCTGAAAACAGCATTTCAGGGAAGTTCTAAGGTAGTAGCTATCAAGTTACAGGGCTTGAGACAAATGTTTGAGACAGTGAACATGAACCAAGGCGAGTCAGTTCAATCGTTTCTCACACGAGTTACAACAATAGTCAAACAAATCCGAAGTTGTGGGGAAGATCTTTCTGAGAAAATAGTTGTGATGAAGGTGCTGCGTAGTTTGATAACCAAGTTTGATCATGTTGTTGCAGCGATTGAAGAGTCCAAACCATTCCACCTACACGTTTGATGAGTTGATGGGATCGCTGTAGGTCCATGAAGTTCGTCTTAATCGATCAGAAGTAAATGATGACACCAAAGCTTTTTATACCAAGGGCGAGCCTTCAAGCAGACAACAGCAAGGCAGAGGTAGAGGCCAAGGAAATCGAAGGGGTCGAGGTAGTCATGGCAGCAGAGGTAGAGGCAAGCTAAGTGACAACCGACAACACTCTAATCAATCGAAGAAAGATGTTGAATGTTACTATTGTCACAAGAAAGGGCATATGCAAGCCGACTGCTACAAGAAACAAAGAGAAGAAGGTCAAGATTTGGAGTGTTATTACTGCCATAAGTTTGGTCATGTACAAGCAGACTGTTACAAGAAGAAAAGAGAAGAAGGACAGGCAAGTTTTGTTGAAGAGAAGAATAATCAAACACGGTTGTTTATGGCTAAAACCGATGAAGAATCAGATGTGAGTCAAGTCTGGTTTTTGGATAGCGGGTGTTCAAACCACATGATAGGTTTTAAGCATTTTTTGATGAATTGGATGAGTCATACAAGAAAGCAGTGAAACTTGGTGATGATAAAGAGATTCGTGTTGAAGGAAAAGGGAGAGTAGTTGTTCGGTCCAACAGTCACAACACATGGATGCTACATTGTAACGACCCGCTATTTTGGACTATTCGCATCCGCACATGTCGAACTTGAATAATTCAAAATACCGAATTGTTAATTTAATTTTGGCAAAACTGAGCATATACGGTAAATAAAATAATCACAAATCACAGACACAAGAGTAATAAATGCAGCGGAAACAAAAGATAGTAGTTCATGAAGCTACTATATACATAACAGAGTTAAATAAGGTACAGCAGATGTCTCGAATACAATAGTCAAATATAAGAATCAGAATACAATCACTGGAATCAACTGGATATCTGAAAGCTGGATAGATGGCTGGATCTTCAAGCGAAGCTCCAACTCCAAAGGTGAGTCTCGAATACTGGTACACTCAGTCTAACCCGAGCGTAAAGCAAAACACAAAACACTCGAGTCAGGATTAACATTCTTATATCAATAAATCCAACTCAAGTGAAATAGCAACTGAAATACAAGTAACTCAAAGGATGTTTGGAATAACCATCCTTTAAGGATCCGTTAAACTATCTACTATGTAGTAGTGTACGATAAGTAGATAATGTCTATCAGTAATATAAGATATCAAAATAGTGTTAAGGCATTACCATTATCCCCCTTAACACATTTTATATAAGCGTTATAATCTATACAGCACTGTAAACTCCACCGTAAACTAGTGGGATATCAGGGAGTACTCCATAGGTATAACACAAAACAAATCGTAGTGGTCGCGTATATAGGAATACAAGTATGACAAGGCACATAAGGCAATACCCAAGGTAGTGAAACTACCGTTTGCCGGATCCGGACTGGTGAGAACGCATTGTCGCAGCGATTGCAACACCGCGAAACAACACTCCCAAAATCAAGGGTGCAACAATCGACAACAAGTAATGAGTAGTTTTCGAAGAAGTGTGTTCGCTCGAGGCAGCTAACCTCCATTTGGCCCGGCACGGCTCCTGTTTTAGTCATTTCCAATTTGACACAAGTGTCAAGGCTATCCATTATCATTCTCTTTCTTCAGTCATCACGTACATCATTCCAACCACTTCATTCTGGATCACACTCCGCGTATAGTTATTAAAGTGGTTTTCGGTTTAGACAGTGAGTATGTCCCTAACCGATTCCGGTCTCTTTAATAACTTTCGTCATTATTACACCGATTGGTCGTTTAATAAATTTCAAAACCAAATCAATTTCAAATAGAATTTGTAAACCAACATTTCATTTGTCTTTCTAAATCAATTTCCATAATTTACGTTTCAAAGCTTCCAAATTCATAATTTCAAAATCTTATAATTCAATTTCAATTTCTATTTAAACAATTCAAATATTGATTCAAGTTCGTATATAAGTTTCATTCCGAAATCATTTAAATTAATTTAATTTAACATTTAAATCAATTTAAATTCATTTATCGATTTCATTCAATATTCATTAAGTAAATTTGCCATTCAAAACAATTTCTATTAAATTTCCAATTCATTAAATCCATTATTTAAATTCAACTTCATTATATCAAAACTTACAAATTGAATTAAATTAAATTCATCAAATCAAATTCTTTAAATTTCAAGTCTTACATTAATTTCAATAAATCACATTTTATTTCTTGTTAAAGAAATTCAATTTCACTTATTTACTTACTTAAATAATTTTCCAAAACTTAATTAATAAAGAAACTCAATTTCAATTATTCAAGAAGTTCAGTTCCACTTATTAAAGAATTCAATTTATTTAATTATTAAATAATTCAATCTTATTTAATTACTTAATAATTTCAAAACTTAATTATTAAATAATTTCAAACTTAATTATTAATAATTCCAAATTTTAAAACAACGTTCATTCATCATCTACTATGTTAATATTTTGATTCATATTATTAAATATTAACATTTCCTTTCATTAAAATTCAAATTCCAACTTCGTTTCAAAACATATTATTTATTCAAATAAAATCTTCATTTTATTTTAAAATCAAATCATTGACCAATCGGGTTTTATTTAATTCTCTATCCTAGGTCAAAGTTTAATTTGGGTATTTATCATTTCAACCCGATTCCAATTCAATTCAAAATCAAAGCATAGCAAAGGGAACTTGTAGTGTGATAACTAGGATGGTGTCAAAGTAAATAAACAAGCAATAACAACAACCAATATCAATCCAATAATCAATTCAAATAATCCCGAAATAATCGTATTAATTCACATGGTTGTTTGTGCAAATTAATATAATTATCTCTAGAATCTACACTATCATTTCATGTAGATTAAAGATTATTACACTAATCTTTATACGGTTCTTCACTTGGTATCTATTATTCAATTTCATACAACATCAATTTAAGCAACAAACATTTAAATGGTTCAAGGTGTATTTTACCAACTTGCAAAGTGTCAATTAATTCAACATTTAAAAGGGTCATATTATGCAAATGTCATCTAATCAAATTTAACATATATCAAATCTAACTATCTTACGCAAATTTCAATTTCAAATTATTTATCACTTACAACATTAACAATTTAACGTCCAATGTGAACAACAAACAATCAATCAATTATCAACCAAACTGAATTATCATCGTTTGAATAACAGATAATGGTGTCAGATGTCACAGGTGAACTGATATAGGTAATAGCATATATAACAGTGTAATTAACTAACAGCAGCATATTTCAATTATCGTTTCAATTGAAATCAAATTTAATAAATAAAGAACATTAACCGTGAGTGATTGCTCACCTTTCGAGGCTAGAGAGATAGACAATGAAGTTTAGTTACGAAATCCAAGCACGAATCCAAACAAACAAAGTCGGCACGAATTCGACGAAGAAGCTGATAAATAAGGGATTTGACAAAATCAAATTAGAACAGAATCGATGAAGATAATTGGTAAGAGTGAATTTATATATATATCACTATATGTAACTATTTACGTATATAAAACGTATTCTAAATTCAAACCCATTTTAAATCAAATATATATATATATATACATTTCAAAATCATTGCTTAAATTAAACCCATATATATAATGTAATTTAAAAACAAACTCAATTATACTTATGTGCAATATATATAAAATTTATCATTAAAATTTATAGAGCAAATTGCAATGGTCCAAATTCGCCTTATACAACAAATATTATACTAACATATAACTTATATATTTATATAAACCGACAAACATAACTATTAGAACTTGTACGTTAAAACCTGTCCAAAACTATACATGTATACGCCCTTTTTAATCATATCATATGTAAACAAGTATATAAAACATACGTATCTTATTAATAAAATTATTATACAAACACCGTAAAATATTATATAATATAGTAAATATAGTAAAATATAATGTAAACACGTTATATCATTTAAATGCACGTACCATAACACATATGAACAGAAAATTTTTAACTTCCGCAAATGTATACTCAGATGAGAACAAACAACTATATACAAACAACATCATATATATATATATAATATTGATTGATATATATATATACTTTATAATACTATAAACAAACATTTCAAAACGTATATACATACGACTATACAGAGATATATATATAAACAACATTATAATAGCGTATAAAACCATACTGTGTCAGATGAACTAAAATAGGCAGACCCAATTAATAGATATATATGCAGGCATCTCATATATACAACTCTAATATATTAGATATATATACAATAAAATAGATATGCATACTACCTGAACAACACTTGAACTGTTATATTATAAGTATACTAATATATAGATTTTTCGAACATATCAATACATACCAACTCTAAAATATATAAAGTTCTAGAAAAAAATATATATTTTTATAAAACAAACAAAAAGAACAAAACTTCCTTTATAATATACACTTACATAAACTTTTCATATATACAAAACACGTACAACGTTTACATTGTATATACATATATACAAACTATAACATATAATACTAACAAAACAATGCTGGTAAACAACCCTATACAATCAGTTTATACAAATAAAATTTTCACAAACAAAGGTATAAATATATACAATAATATATAAATATGCGAATAAAATTTAATATAGTATTATATAACTCGTATATGATAATACTAGATAAACATCACAATATATGGCATATAGGAACTGACGTACAAACACTAATATACTTGCAACCTATTCAATATACGACCCTATGTATTTATATAAGCTACTGAGAAAAGAGAAAAATATATAAAATAAAATAAAATCATCACTGCAGAATTTAAATAAGCAACCAAATGTATACAAGTCTAAATATAAACATACGATCTTATATATACTAATACGTTACATAATATAAATACATAAAATACCTTGCGAAGAAAGAAGAAGGCAGAAGGCGAGAAATGGTGGGGGACGTATGGGGTGAAAGAGAATGTGAGGGGAGAAGAACGTTGTTCAAAAATATTGGTCTTCATTTTTTTTATAAAGCACGGCCATGAGAAAAAGAAGGGAGAGAAGAGAACGTGCAGGCAAGGATGTGAGAGGAAATGGAATCCCAAAAGCAACTTCATATAATTATCAACAGAGCACAAGGAAATGGAAAGACAACCGAAAACAAATGCAATCAATGAAACGATGAAAGGTCGTAAGTTGATTTCAAAGTTATTAATAGCTAGGAATGGGAAAGTCTATACGTGAATTGGAAAAAAAATTATTAAAGCAATTAATTATTGCTTGGATCACACAAAAAGTCATGGATCTGGTACCGATACGTTTACCGGTTTCGCGGATTCCATCACGTACCGGGTTCAAAACACAGAATTGAATATAGCGCATAGATCAGCATGACGAGACGATAAAACGGTATATAGATATCAGTGGTACGATTTAATTTATAAAATTCGAATTTTTCTACTTGCGGAAAATGCAAGAAAAACGTAGAAAAATAAGATCGACGGAGCCAAAGAAGTCCGAATTTGGAAAAACAAAAAATGACGTTTGCTCGGAAGATGGTTTAGAATTTTTCTATGTAAAAATATTTAGGTTCCGAAAACATTTTATTTTCATCGCTTTTTAACTGATTAAATTGAAGTAAATTTACGCGCGAAATAAACTTTCATATTTTCGGACGAAAATTTACCAGTTGCTATGTTTAACTAGACGCATTCCAAATATCAAATTTTTATTTCAAAATTTTATCATTTAAAATTTCACAAAATTTCAACTAATTACGTTATTAAAACAGTTAAAATTTTACGGGTCGTTACACTCTCCCTCACTCAATACTTTTCATCCCCGAAAAGGAAGGAGGTAGAAGAATAGAACCAACCAGAAAGAAAAATGGTTTTGATAACAAAATAAACAACTAATTTAAAGCCATATAAATTTTCAACTTAAATTAATTAATATTCAATAATTTGATTTAATCCATTTGATTTCACTTAAGTGAAATCAATCTTAATTATTTCTAAATTTATTATCTTATTATCCAATTATGTTTAATTAGCAAATTTCTAAAATCATAAATTAGAATAGTCATTTAATAAAATCATATTTATTCAACAAATCTAATTCTTCTTTATTCCAAATTATTATTAAGTTTATTCCACTTAATATATCTTATTACATATATTTAAACCATATAAATTAATTTAAACCATATAAATTTCAATTTAAACCATATTAAATCAATAAATAGTCATTCGATTTAAATTTGTTAGTTCGACTGTTAATTCTAATCATATAAATTTCATTTTAAATCAATTAATTAATATTTAATAATTGATCTTAATTCAAGGTATTTCATTAAGCTGATTCAATTCAATTTGTTAATTCTTTCAGAACAAAATTTACTTTATTTATCTCATTCAATTAACTTATTATTCTATCATCTTTATTAGCATTTTTTTATAATTAAAATCTAAGTGCATAACATTTATTATAAACACTCAAATTTTATTTATAAAATTATTTTATATTGTATATTATCCAATTACATTTTAACTTCTGAATAATTTAGGTAAGTTATATTAAAATGAAATTGAGTATTATACAAATAAAATTTTTCTTTTTCAATTATTTCAAGTTTAAATACTTATTCAAAATTTAGCTTTATTTACAATTGAATACATCATTTAACATGATTTTTAAGAATTAATATTCCGTTTAATTTCAAACCCATTAGAAATAATTATGTATATACTATATATATTGAATCAAATTAAATTTAAAATAATATACCCATATATATATAAATCAAGTCATACTTAAGAGATTCAAATTAAAATATTTCCCAAACAAAACCATAGCAAAGCTACAGAATGGTTTCTCCACTTCGAAACTCGAAAATGAATGTCGATGATGCGGCCGTCATCACCGAGATTATTTTCCAGCGACAAAGAGAAGAGCACTGATTACAATATTTTAAAATTCTTTGAAAACGGTTTCTATTTGAAAATACGTTCAATAATATACATTTTAAAAATTTAAAACCAAAGCTTGAAATTTTAGGAAATTAAATTCTCAAATTCTTACTTTAAATTCAATTAAATTTCTAAATATATCTATAAACCAACTTTTATAATTCCATTTATTTTTATGGTGGAATAATCAATGATTTACAAAACAAATAGTGAAAATCAAATATTACCTTTCTGACAACCAATTCAGTTAACAATTCAATTTCAGAAAATTTATACTTATATATAATATAATCATACAAGATTATTTTATTTACCAATTTTGAAAATACTATCGTGTAAGTTTGCTCTGTTCAAGTGTTTTGGAAATCCTATCGATAGCGTTGATCAAACGAATCGATCGGAAACCCAAATCAACATCAACAACTCAAACAACACAATAAAGAAACATTTTTATATTAATAACAAATGCATTACCTCGCACGACGATACAAGGATGGATTTCAAAATAAGTATAGGGATTCAAATTTGATGACTGAAATCAAAGAGAATTTTGATTCGAAAATAAGTTTGAAACAGAAGATAAGATAATTCAATTACCACAATCGGGAGATGGATGATTTTATTTAATTCACGGGCAACCTTAACCGGGTCGTCCGTAACTTCAAGAATAAGATCGATGCTGAATTCCAAGGTAAATCAACACTCGATCTCAAGAGATGGAAGTAAGGTATAGCAGGTAATAGATAGCATCGTAAACCGAAGATACAGAAATCTCCGGTAAATCGATGCCTATTATAAAGGAGTTTTACTCCTTTACGAATCATTCGAAGATTGGCGAGACCGCCGATCTATTATAGATAACATTCAGAATGGAGTTATGGGGTGCTCCAGGGTTGAAAGAAGACGAATAGTGAAGGACACGAATGAATTTCGGAACCGAGGGGAACGTTCCAAAATTCAAAGGAATTGAGTCAAAGGAAGAGATCGAAACTCGAATGAGAGTGAGTCTGTAAATACATTTACCCTATATGCTAAGTTTTGCCTAGAGCTACCAAAGCTCTGATACCAACTGTAACGACCCGCTATTTTGGACTATTCGCATCCGCACATGTCGAACTTGAATCATTCAAAATACCGAATTGTTAATTTAATTTTGGCAAAACTGAGCATATACGGTAAATAAAATAATCACAAATCACAGACATAGAGTAATAAATGCAGCGGAAACAAAAGATAGTAGTTCATGAAGCTACTATATACATAACAGAGTTAAATAAGGTACAGCAGATGTCTCGAATACAATAGTCAAATACAAGAATCAGAATACAATCACTAGAATCAACTGGATATCTGAAAGCTGGATAGATGGCTGGATCTCCAAGCGAAGCTCCAACTCCAAAGGTAAGTCTCGAATACTGGTACACTCAGTCTGACCCGAGCGTAAAGCAAAACACAAAACACTCGAGTCAGGATTAACATTCTTATATCAATAAATCCAACTCAAGTGAAATAGCAACTGAAATACAAGTAACTCAAAGGATGTTTGGAATAACCATCCTTTAAGGATCCGTTAAACTATCTACTATGTAGTAGTGTACGATAAGTAGATAATGTCTATCAGTAATATAAGATATCAAAATAGTGTTAAGGCGTTACCATTACCCCCCTTAACACATTTATATAAGCATTATAATCTATACAGCACTGTAAACTCCACCGTAAACTAGTGGGATATCAGGGAGTACTCCATAGGTATAACACAAAACAAATCGTAGTGGTCACGTATATAGGAATACAAGTATGACAAGGCACATGAGGCAATACCCAAGGTAGTGAAACTACCGTTTGCCTGATCCGGACTGGTGAGAACGCATCGCCGCAGCGATCGCAACACCGCGAAACAACACTCCCAAAATCAAGGGTGCACCAATCGACAACAAGTAATGAGTAGTTTTCGAAGAAGTGTGTTCGCTCGAGGCAGCTAACCTCCATTTGGCCCGGCACGGCTCCTGTTTTAGTCATTTCCAATTTGACACAAGTGTCAAGGCTATCCATTATCGTTCTCTTTATTCAGTCATCACGTACATCATTCCAACCACTTCATTCTGGATCACACTCCGTGTATAGTTATTAAAGTGGTTTTCGGTTTAGACAGTGAGTATGTCCCTAACCGATTCCGGTCTCTTTAATAACTTTCGTCATTATTACACCGATTGGTCGTTTAATAAATTTCAAAACCAAATCAATTTCAATTTCAAATAGAATTTGTAAACCAACATTTCATTTGTCTTTCTAAATCAATTTCCATAATTTACGTTTCAAAGCTTCCAAATTCATAATTTCAAAATCTTATAATTCAATTTCAATTTCTATTTAAACAATTCAAATATTGATTCAAGTTCGTATATAAGTTTCATTCCGAAATCATTTAAATTAATTTAATTTAACATTTAAATCAATTTAAATTCATTTATCGATTTCATTCAATATTCATTAAGTAAATTTTCCATTCAAAACAATTTCTATTAAATTTCCAATTCATTAAATCCATTATTTAAATTCAACTTCATTATATCAAAACTTACAAATTGAATTAAATTAAATTCATCAAATCAAATTCTTTAAATTTCAAGTCTTACATTAATTTCAATAAATCACATTTTATTTCTTGTTAAAGAAATTCAATTTCACTTATTTACTTACTTAAATAATTTTCCAAAACTTAATTAATAAAGAAACCCAATATCAATTATTCAAGAAGTTCAGTTCCACTTATTAAAGAATTCAATTTATTTAATTATTAAATAATTTAATCTTATTTAATTACTTAATAATTTCAAAACTTAATTATTAAATAATTTCAAACTTAATTATTAATAATTCCAAATTTTAAAACAACGTTCATTCATCATCTACTATGTTAATATTTTGATTCAGATTATTAAATATTAACATTTCCTTTCATTAAAATTCAAATTCCAACTTCGTTTCAAAACATATTATTTATTCAAATAAAATCTTCATTTTATTTTAAAATCAAATCATTGACCAATCGGGTTTTATTTAATTCTCTATCCTAGGTCAAAGTTTAATTTGGGTATTTATCATTTCAACCCGATTCCAATTCAATTCAAAATCAAAGCATAACAAAGGGAACTTATAGTGTGATAACTGGGATGGTGTCAAAGTAAATAAACAAGCAATAACAACAACCAATATCAATCCAATAATCAATTCAAATAATCCCGAAATAATCGTATTAATTCACATGGTTGTTTGTGCAAATTAATATAATTATCTCTAGAATCTACACTATCATTTCATGTAGATTAAAGATTATTACACTAATCTTTATACGGTTCTTCACTTGGTATCTATTATTCAATTTCATGCAACATCAATTTAAGCAACAAACATTTAAATGGTTCAAGGTGTATTTTACCAACTTGCAAAGTGTCAATTAATTCAACATTTAAAAAGGTCATATTATGCAAATGTAATCTAATCAAATTTAACATATATCAAATCTAACTATCCTACGCAAATTTCAATTTCAAATTATTTATCACTTACAACATTAACAATTTAACGTCCAATGTGAACAACAAACAATCAAGCAATTATCAACCAAACTGAATTATCATCGTTTGAATAACAGATAATGGTGTGAGATGTCATAGGTGAACTGATATAGGTAATAGCATATATAACAGTGTAATTAACTAACAGCTGCATATTTCAATTGTCGTTTCAATTGAAATCAAATTTAATAAATAAAGAACATTAATCGTGAGTGATTGCTCACCTTTCGAGGCTAGAGAGATAGACAATGAAGTTTAGTTACGAAATCCAAGCACGAATCCAAACAAACAAAGTCGGCACGAATTCGACGAAGAAGCTGATAAATAAGGGATTTGACAAAATCAAATTAGAACATAATCGATGAAGATAATTGGTAAGAGTGAATTTATATATATATCACTATATGTAACTATTTACGTGTATAAAACGTATTCTAAATTCAAACCCATTTTAAATCAAATATATATATATATATATATATATATATATATATACACACATTTCAAAATCATTGCTTAAATTAAACCCATATATATAATGTAATTTAAAAACAAACTCAATTATACTTATGTGCAATATATATAAAATTTATCATTAAAATTTATAGAGCAAATTGCAATGGTCCAAATTCGCCTTATACAACAAATATTATACTAACATATATCTTATATATTTATATAAATCGACAAACATAACTATTAGAACTTGTACGTTAAAACCTGTCCAAAACTATACATGTATACGCCCTTTTTAATCATATCATATGTAAACAAGTATATAAAACATACGTATCTTATTAATAAAATTATTATACAAACACCGTAACATATTATATAATATAGTAAATATAGTAAAATATAATGTAAACACGTTATATCATTTAAATGGACGTACCATAACACATATGAACCAACCAGAAAGAAAAATGGTTTTGAAAACAAAATAAACAACTAATTTAAAGCCATATAAATTTTCAACTTAAATTAATTAATATTCAATAATTTGATTTAATCCATTTGATTTCACTTAAGTGAAATCAATCTTAATTATTTCTAAATTTATTATCTTATTATCCAATTATGTTTAATAAGCAAATTTCTAAAATCATAAATTAGAATAGTCATTTAATAAAATCATATTTATTCAACAAATCTAATTCTTCTTTATTCCAAATTATTATTAAGTTTATTCCACTTAATATATCTTATTACATATATTTAAACCATATAAATTAATTTAAACCGTATAAATTTCAATTTAAATTAATTTATATTTTTCAATTTGGTTAAATCCATTTATATTAAATCAATAAATAGTCATTCGATTTAAATTTGTTAGTTCAACTGTTAATTCTAATCATATAAATTTCATTTTAAATCAATTAATTAATATTTAATAATTGATCTTAATTCAAGGTATTTCATTAAGCTGATTCAATTCAATTTGTTAATTCTTTCAGAACAAAATTTACTTTATTTATCTCATTCAATTAACTTATTATTCTATCATCTTTATTAGCATTTTTTTTATAATTAAAATCTAAGTGCGTAACATTTATTATAAACACTCAAATTTTATTTATAAAATTATTTTATATTGTATATTATCCAATTACATTTTAACTTCTGAATAATTTAGGTAAGTTATATTGAAATGAAATTGAGTATTATACAAATAAAATTTTTCTTTTTCAATTATTTCAAGTTTAAATACTTATTCAAAATTTAGCTTTATTTACAATTGAAAACATCATTTAACATGATTTTTAAGAATTAATATTCCGTTTAATTTCAAACCCATTAGAAATAATTATGTATATACTATATATATTGAATCAAATTAAATTTAAAATAATATACCCATATATATATAAATCAAGTCATACTTAAGAGATTCAAATTAAAATATTTCCCAAACAAAACCATAGCAAAGCTACAGAATGGTTTCTCCACTTCGAAACTCGAAAATGGATGTCGATGATGCGGCCGTCATCACCGAGATTATTTTCCAGCGACAAAGAGAAGAGCACTGATTACAATATTTTAAAATTCTTTGAAAACGGTTTCTATTTGAAAATACGTTCAATAATATACATTTTAAAATTTTAAAACCAAAGCTTGAAATTTTAGGAAATTAAATTCTCAAATTCTTACTTTAAATTCATTTAAATTTCTAAATAAATCTATAAACCAACTTTTATAATTCCATTTATTTTTATGGTGGAATAATCAATGATTTACAAAACTAATAGTGAAAATCAAATATTACCTTTCTGACAACCAATTCAGTTAACAATTCAATTTCAGAAAATTTATACTTATATATAATATAATCATACAAGATTATTTTATTTACCAATTTTGAAAATACTATCGTGTAAGTTTGCTCTGTTCAAGTGTTTTGGAAATCCTATCGATAGCGTTGATCAGACGAATCGATCGGAAACCCAAATCAACATCAACAACTCAAACAACACAATAAAGAAACATTTTTATATTAATAACAAATGCATTACCTCGCACGACGATACAAGGATGGATTTCAAAATAAGTATAGGGATTCAAATTTGATGACTCAAATCAAAGAGAATTTTGATTCGAAAATAAGTTTGAAACAGAAGATAAGATAATTCAATTACCACAATCGGGAGATGGATGAGTTTATTTAATTCACGGGCAACCTTAACCGGGTCGTCCGTAACTTCAAGAATAAGATCGATGCTGAATTCCAAGGTAAATCAACACTCGATCTCAAGAGATGGAATTCAGGTATAGCAGGTAATAGATAGCATCGTAAACCGAGGATACAGAAATCTCCGGTAAATCGATGCCTATTATAAAGGAGTTTTACTCCTTTACGAATCATTCGAAGATTGGCGAGACCGTCGATCTATTATAGATAACATTCAGAATGGAGTTATGGGGTGCTCCAGGATTGAAAGAAGACGAATAGTGAAGGACACGAATGAATTTCGGAACCGAGGGGAACGTTCCAAAATTCAAAGGAATTGAGTCAAAGGAAGAGATCGAAACTCGAATGAGAGTGATTCTGTAAATACATTTACCCTATATGCTAAGTTTTGCCTAGAGCTACCAAAGCTCTGATACCAACTGTAACGACCCGCTATTTTGGACTATTCGCATCCGCACATGTCGAACTTGAATAATTCAAAATACCGAATTGTTAATTTAATTTTGGCAAAACTGAGCATATACGGTAAATAAAATAATCACAAATCACAAACACAGAGTAATAAATGCAGCGGAAACAAAAGATAGTAGTTCATGAAGCTACTATATACATAACAGAGTTAAATAAGGTACAGTAGATGTCTCGAATACAATAGTCAAATACAAGAATCAGAATACAATCACTGGAATCAACTAGATATCTGAAAGCTGGATAGATGGCTGGATCTCCAAGCGAAGCTCCAACTCCAAAGGTGAGTCTCGAATACTGGTACACTCAGTCTGACCCGAGCGTAAAGCAAAACACAAAACACTCGAATCAGGATTAACATTCTTATATCAATAAATCCAACTCAAGTGAAATAGCAACTGAAATACAAGTAACTCAAAGGATGTTTGGAATAACCATCCTTTAAGGATCCGTTAAACTATCTACTATGTAGTAGTGTACGATAAGTAGATAATGTCTATCAGTAATATAAGATATCAAAATAGTGTTAAGGTGTTACCATTATCCCCCTTAACACATTTATATAAGCGTTATAATCTATACAGCACTGTAAACTCCACCGTAAACTAGTGGGATATCAGGGAGTACTCCATAGGTATAACACAAAACAAATCGTAGTGGTCACGTATATAGGAATACAAGTATGACAAGGCACATGAGGCAATACCCAAGGTAGTGAAACTACCGTTTGCCTGATCCGGACTGGTGAGAACGCATCGCCGCAGCGATCGCAACACCGCGAAACAACACTCCCAAAATCAAGGGTGCACCAATCGACAACAAGTAATGAGTAGTTTTCGAAGAAGTGTGTTCGCTCGATGCAGCTAACCTCCATTTGGCCCAGCACGGCTCCTGTTTTAGTCATTTCCAATTTGACACAAGTGTCAAGGCTATCCATTATCGTTCTCTTTCTTCAGTCATCACATACATCATTCCAACCACTTCATTCTGGATCACACTCCGCGTATAGTTATTAAAGTGGTTTTCGGTTTAGACAGTGAGTATGTCCCTAACTGATTCCGGTCTCTTTAATAACTTTCGTCATTATTACACCGATTGGTCGTTTAATAAATTTCAAAACCAAATCAATTTCAATTTCAAATAGAATTTGTAAACCAACATTTCATTTGTCTTTCTAAATCAATTTCCATAATTTACGTTTCAAAGCTTCCAAATTCATAATTTCAAAATCTTATAATTCAATTTCAATTTCTATTTAAACAATTCAAATATTGATTCAAGTTCGTATATAAGTTTCATTCCGAAATCATTTAAATTAATTTAATTTAACATTTAAATAAATTTAAATTCATTTATCGATTTCATTCAATATTCATTAAGTAAATTTTCCATTCAAAACAATTTCTATTAAATTTCCAATTCATTAAATCCATTATTTAAATTCAACTTCATTATATCAAAACTTACAAATTGAATTAAATTAAATTCATCAAATAAAATTCTTTAAATTTCAAGTCTTACATTAATTTCAATAAATCACACTTTATTTCTTGTTAAAGAAATTCAATTTCACTTATTTACTTACTTAAATAATTTTCCAAAACTTAATTAATAAAGAAACCCAATTTCAATTATTCAAGAAGTTCAGTTCCACTTATTAAAGAATTCAATTTATTTAATTATTAAATAATTTAATCTTATTTAATTACTTAATAATTTCAAAACTTAATTATTAAATAATTTCAAACTTAATTATTAATAATTCCAAATTTTAAAACAACGTTCATTCATCATCTACTATGTTAATATTTTGATTCAGATTATTAAATATTAACATTTCCTTTCATTAAAATTCAAATTCCAACTTCGTTTCAAAACATATTATTTATTCAAATAAAATCTTCATTTTATTTTAAAATCAAATCATTGACCAATCGGGTTTTATTTAATTCTCTATCCTAGGTCAAAGTTTAATTTGGGTATTTATCATTTCAACCTGATTCCAATTCAATTCAAAATCAAAGCATAGCAAAGGGAACTTGTAGTGTGATAACTGGGATGGTGTCAAAGTAAATAAACAAGCAATAACAACAACCAATATCAATCCAATAATCAATTCAAATAATCCCAAAATAATCGTATTAATTCACATGGTTGTTTGTGCAAATTAATATAATTATCTCTAGAATCTACACTATCATTTCATGAAGATTAAAGATTATTACACTAATCTTTATACGGTTCTTCACTTGGTATCTATTATTCAATTTCATACAACATCAATTTAAGCAACAAACATTTAAATGGTTCAAGGTGTATTTTACCAACTTGCAAAGTGTCAATTAATTCAACATTTAAATGGGTCATATTATGCAAATGTCATCTAATCAAATTTAACATATATCAAATCTAACTATCCTACGCAAATTTCAATTTCAAATTATTTATCACTTACAACATTAACAATTTAACGTCCAATGTGAACAACAAACAATCAATCAATTATCAACCAAACTGAATTATCATCGTTTGAATAACAGATAATGGTGTCAGATGTCACAGGTGAACTGATATAGGTAATAGCATATATAACAGTGCAATTAACTAACAGCAGCATATTTCAATTGTCGTTTCAATTGAAATCAAACTTAATAAATAAAGAACATTAATCGTGAGTGATTGCTCACCTTTCGAGGCTAGAGAGATAGACAATGAAGTTTAGTTACGAAATCCAAGCACGAATCCAAACAAACAAAGTCGGCACGAATTCGACGAAGAAGCTGATAAATAAGGGATTTGACAAAATCAAATTAGAACAGAATCGATGAAGATAATTGGTAAGAGTGAATTTATATATATATATATCACTATATGTAACTATTTACGTATATAAAACGTATTCTAAATTCAAACCCATTTTAAATCAAATATATATATATACATTTCAAAATCATTGCTTAAATTAAACCCATATATATAATGTAATTTAAAAATAAACTCAATTATACTTATGTGCAATACATATAAAATTTATCATTAAAATTTATAGAGCAAATTGGAATGGTCCAAATTCGCCTTATACAACAAATATTATACTAACATATATCTTATATATTTATATAAACCGACAAACATAACTATTAGAACTTGTACGTTAAAACCTATCCAAAACTATACATGTATACGCCCTTTTTAATCATATCATATGTAAACAAGTATATAAAACATACGTATCTTATTAATAAAATTATTTTACAAACACCGTAACATATTATATAATATAGTAAATATAGTAAAATATAATGTAAACACGTTATATCATTTAAATGCACGTACCATAACACATATGAACCAACCAGAAAGAAAAATGGTTTTGAAAACAAAATAAACAACTAATTTAAAGCCATATAAATTTTCAACTTAAATTAATTAATATTCAATAATTTGATTTAATCCATTTGATTTCACTTAAGTGAAATCAATCTTAATTATTTCTAAATTTATTATCTTATTATCCAATTATGTTTAATTAGCAAATTTCTAAAATCATAAATTAGAATAGTCATTTAATAAAATCATATTTATTCAACAAATCTAATTCTTCTTTATTCCAAATTATTATTAAGTTTATTCCACTTAATATATCTTATTACATATATTTAAACCATATAAATTAATTTAAACCGTATAAATTTCAATTTAAATTAATTTATATTTTTCAATTTGGTTAAATCCATTTATATTAAATCAATAAATAGTCATTCGATTTAAATTTGTTAGTTCAACTGTTAATTCTAATCATATAAATTTCATTTTAAATCAATTAATTAATATTTAATAATTGATCTTAATTCAAGGTATTTCATTAAGCTGATTCAATTCAATTTGTTAATTCTTTCAGAACAAAATTTACTTTATTTATCTCATTCAATTAACTTATTATTCTATCATCTTTATTAGCATTTTTTTATAATTAAAATCTAAGTGCATAACATTTATTATAAACACTCAAATTTTATTTATAAAATTATTTTATATTGTATATTATCCAATTACATTTTAACTTCTGAATAATTTAGGTAAGTTATATTGAAATGAAATTGAGTATTATACAAATAAAATTTTTCTTTTTCAATTATTTTAAGTTTAAATACTTATTCAAAATTTAGCTTTATTTACAATTGAAAACATCATTTAACATGATTTTTAAGAATTAATATTCCGTTTAATTTCAAACCCATTAGAAATAATTATGTATATACTATATATATTGAATCAAATTAAATTTAAAATAATATACCTATATATATAAATCAAGTCATACTTAAGAGATTCAAATTAAAATATTTCCCAAACAAAACCATAGCAAAGCTACAGAATGGTTTCTCCACTTCGAAACTCGAAAATGAATGTCGATGATGCGGTCGTCATCACCGAGATTATTTTCCAGCGACAAAGAGAAGAGCACTGATTACAATATTTTAAAATTCTTTGAAAACGGTTTCTATTTGAAAATACGTTCAATAATATACATTTTAAAAATTTAAAACCAAAGCTTGAAATTTTAGGAAATTAAATTCTCAAATTCTTACTTTAAATTCATTTAAATTTCTAAATAAATCTATAAACCAACTTTTATAATTCCATTTATTTTTATGGTGGAATAACCAATGATTTACAAAACAAATAGTGAAAATCAAATATTACCTTTCTGACAACCAATTCAGTTAACAATTCAATTTCAGAAAATTTATACTTATATATAATATAATCATACAAGATTATTTTATTTACCAATTTTGAAAATACTATCGTGTAAGTTTGCTCTGTTCAAGTGTTTTGGAAATCCTATCGATAGCGTTGATCAGACGAATCGATCGCAAACCCAAATCAACATCAACAACTCAAACAACACAATAAAGAAACATTTTTATATTAATAACAAATGCATTACCTCGCACGACGATACAAGGATGGATTTCAAAATAAGTATAGGGATTCAAATTTGATGACTCAAATCAAAGAGAATTTTGATTCGAAAATAAGTTTGAAACAGAAGATAAGATAATTCAATTACCACAATCGGGAGATGGATGAGTTTATTTAATTCACGGGCAACCTTAACCGGGTCGTCCGTAACTTCAAGAATAAGATCGATGCTGAATTCCAAGGTAAATCAACACTCGATCTCAAGAGATGGAATTCAGGTATAGCAGGTAATAGATAGCATCGTAAACCGAGGATACAGAAATCTCCGGTAAATCGATGCCTATTATAAAGGAGTTTTACTCCTTTACGAATCATTCGAAGATTGGCGAGACCGCCGATCTATTATAGATAACATTCAGAATGGAGTTATGGGGTGCTCCAGGATTGAAAGAAGACGAATAGTGAAGGACACGAATGAATTTCGGAACCGAGGGGAACGTTCCAAAATTCAAAGGAATTGAGTCAAAGGAAGAGATCGAAACTCGAATGAGAGTGATTCTGTAAATACATTTACCCTATATGCTAAGTTTTGCCTAGAGCTACCAAAGCTCTGATACCAACTGTAACGACCCGCTATTTTGGACTATTCGCATCCGCACATGTCGAACTTGAATAATTCAAAATACCGAATTGTTAATTTAATTTTGGCAAAACTGAGCATATACGGTAAATAAAATAATCACAAATCACAAACACAGAGTAATAAATGCAGCGGAAACAAAAGATAGTAGTTCATGAAGCTACTATATACATAACAGAGTTAAATAAGGTACAGCAGATGTCTCGAATACAATAGTCAAATACAAGAATCAGAATACAATCACTGGAATCAACTGGATATCTGAAAGCTGGATAGATGGCTGGATCTCCAAGCGAAGCTCCAACTCCAAAGGTGAGTCTCGAATACTGGTACACTCAGTCTGACCCGAGCGTAAAGCAAAACAAAAAACACTCGAGTCAGGATTAACATTCTTATATCAATAAATCCAACTCAAGTGAAATAGCAACTGAAATACAAGTAACTCAAAGGATGTTTGGAATAACCATCCTTTAAGGATCCGTTAAACTATCTACTATGTAGTAGTGTACGATAAGTAGATAATGTCTATCAGTAATATAAGATATCAAAATAGTGTTAAGGCGTTACCATTATCCCCCTTAACACATTTATATAAGCGTTATAATCTATACAGCACTGTAAACTCCACCGTAAACTAGTGGGATATCAGGGAGTACTCCATAGGTATAACACAAAACAAATCGTAGTGGTCACGTATATAGGAATACAAGTATGACAAGGCACATGAGGCAATACCCAAGGTAGTGAAACTACTGTTTGCCTGATCCGGACTGGTGAGAACGCATCGCCGCATCGATCGCAACACCGCGAAACAACACTCCCAAAATCAAGGGTGCACCAATCGACAACAAGTAATGAGTAGTTTTCGAAGAAGTGTGTTCGCTCGAGGCAGCTAACCTCCATTTGGCCCGGCACGGCTCCTGTTTTAGTCATTTCCAATTTGACACAAGTGTCAAGGCTATCCATTATCGTTCTCTTTCTTCAGTCATCACGTACATCATTCCAACCACTTCATGCTGGATCACACTCCGCATATAGTTATTAAAGTGGTTTTCGGTTTAGACAGTGAGTATGTCCCTAACTGATTCCGGTCTCTTTAATTACTTTCGTCATTATTACACCGATTGGTCGTTTAATAAATTTCAAAACCAAATCAATTTCAATTTCAAATAGAATTTGTAAACCAACATTTCATTTGTCTTTCTAAATCAATTTCCATAATTTACGTTACAAAGCTTCCAAATTCATAATTTCAAAATCTTATAATTCAATTTCAATTTCTATTTAAACAAATCAAATATTGATTCAAGTTCGTATATAAGTTTCATTCCGAAATCATTTAAATTAATTTAATTTAACATTTAAATCAATTTAAATTCATTTATCGATTTCATTCAATATTCATTAAGTAAATTTTCCATTCAAAACAATTTCTATTAAATTTCCAATTCATTAAATCCATTATTTAAATTCAACTTCATTATATCAAAACTTACAAATTGAATTAAATTAAATTCATCAAATAAAATTCTTTAAATTTCAAGTCTTACATTAATTTCAATAAATCACATTCTATTTCTTGTTAAAGAAATTCAATTTCACTTATTTACTTACTTAAATAATTTTCCAAAACTTAATTAATAAAGAAACCCAATTTCAATTATTCAAGAAGTTCAGTTCCACTTATTAAAGAATTCAATTTATTTAATTATTAAATAATTTAATCTTATTTAATTACTTAATAATTTCAAAACTTAATTATTAAATAATTTCAAACTTAATTATTAATAATTCCAAATTTTAAAACAACGTTCATTCATCCATCTACTATGTTAATATTTTGATTCAGATTATTAAATATTAACATTTCCTTTCATTAAAATTCAAATTCCAACTTCGTTTCAAAACATATTATTTATTCAAATAAAATCTTCATTTTATTTTAAAATCAAATCATTGACCAATCGGGTTTTATTTAATTCTCTATCCTAGGTCAAAGTTTAATTTGGGTATTTATCATTTCAACCCGATTCCAATTCAATTCAAAATCAAAGCATAGCAAAGGGAACTTGTAGTGTGATAACTGGGATGGTGTCAAAGTAAATAAACAAGCAATAACAACAACCAATATCAATCCAATAATCAATTCAAATAATCCTGAAATAATCGTATTAATTCACATGGTTGTTTGTGCAAATTAATATAATTATCTCTAGAATCTACACTATCATTTCATGTAGATTAAAGATTATTACACTAATCTTTATACGGTTCTTCACTTGGTATCTATTATTCAATTTCATACAACATCAATTTAAGCAACAAACATTTAAATGGTTCAAGGTGTATTTTACCAACTTGCAAAGTGTCAATTAATTCAACATTTAAAAGGGTCATATTATGCAAATGTCATCTAATCAAATTTAACATATATCAAATCTAACTATCCTACGCAAATTTCAATTTCAAATTATTTATCACTTACAACATTAACAATTTAACGTCTAATGTGAACAACAAACAATCAATCAATTATCAACCAAACTGAATTATCATCGTTTGAATAACAGATAATGGTGTCAGATGTCACAGGTGAACTGATATAGGTAATAGCATATATAACAGTGTAATTAACTAACAGCAGCATATTTCAATTGTCGTTTCAATTGAAATCAAATTTAATAAATAAAGAACATTAATCGTGAGTGATTGCTCACCTTTCGAGGCTAGAGAGATAGACAATGAAGTTTAGTTACGAAATCCAAGCACGAATCCAAACAAACAAAGTCGGCACGAATTCGACGAAGAAGCTGATAAATAAGGGATTTGACAAAATCAAATTAGAACAGAATCGATGAAGATAATTGGTAAGAGTGAATTTATATATATATATCACTATATGTAACTATTTACGTATATAAAACGTATTCTAAATTCAAACCCATTTTAAATCAAATATATATATATATACATTTCAAAATCATTGCTTAAATTAAACCCATATATATAATGTAATTTAAAAACAAACTCAATTATACTTATGTGCAATATATATAAAATTTATCATTAAAATTTATAGAGCAAATTGCAATGGTCCAAATTCGCCTTATACAACAAATATTATACTAACATATAACTTATATATTTATATAAACCGACAAACATAACTATTAGAACTTGTACGTTAAAACCTGTCCAAAACTATACATGTATACGCCCTTTTTAATCATATCATATGTAAACAAGTATATAAAAAATACGTATCTTATTAATAAAATTATTATACAAACACCGTAACATATTATATAATATAGTAAATATAGTAAAATATAATGTAAACACGTTATATCATTTAAATGCACGTACCTTAACACATATGAACCAACCAGAAAGAAAAATGGTTTTGAAAACAAAATAAACAACTAATTTAAAGCCATATAAATTTTCAACTTAAATTAATTAATATTCAATAATTTGATTTAATCCATTTGATTTCACTTAAGTGAAATCAATCTTTTTATTTCTAAATTTATTATCTTATTATCCAATTATGTTTAATTAGCAAATTTCTAAAATCATAAATTAGAATAGTCATTTAATAAAATCATATTTATTCAACAAATCTAATTCTTCTTTATTCCAAATTATTATTAAGTTTATTCCACTTAATATATCTTATTACATATATTTAAACCATATAAATTAATTTAAACCATATAAATTTCAATTTAAATTAATTTATACTTTTCAATTTGGTTAAATCCATTTATATTAAATCAATAAATAGTCATTCGATTTAAATTTGTTAGTTCAACTGTTATTTCTAATCATATAAATTTCATTTTAAATCAATTAATTAATATTTAATAATTGATCTTAATTCAAGGTATTTCATTAAGCTGATTCAATTCAATTTGTTAATTCTTTCAGAACAAAATTTACTTTATTTATCTCATTCAATTAACTTATTATTCTATCATCTTTATTAGCATTTTTTATAATTAAAATCTAAGTGCATAACATTTATTATAAACACTCAAATTTTATTTATAAAATTATTTTATATTGTATATTATCCAATTACATTTTAACTTCTGAATAATTTAGGTAAGTTATATTGAAATGAAATTGAGTATTATACAAATAAAATTTTTTTTTCCAATTATTTCAAGTTTAAATACTTATTCAAAATTTAGCTTTATTTACAATTGAAAACATCATTTAACATGATTTTTAAGAATTAATATTCCGTTTAATTTCAAACCCATTAGAAATAATTATGTATATACTATATATATTGAATCAAATTAAATTTAAAATAATATACCCATATATATATAAATCAAGTCATACTTAAGAGATTCAAATTAAAATATTTCCCAAACAAAACCATAGCAAAGCTACAGAATGGTTTCTCCACTTCGAAACTCGAAAATGAATGTCGATGATGCGGCCGTCATTACCGAGATTATTTTCCAACGACAAAGAGAAGAGCACTGATTACAATATTTTAAAATTCTTTGAAAACGGTTTCTATTTGAAAATACGTTCAATAATATACATTTTAAAAATTTAAAACCAAAGCTTGTAATTTTAGGAAATTAAATTCTCAAATTCTTACTTTAAATTCATTTAAATTTCTAAATAAATCTATAAACCAACTTTTATAATTCCATTTATTTTTATGGTGGAATAATCAATGATTTACAAAACAAATAGTGAAAATCAAATATTACCTTTCTGACAACCAATTCAGTTAACAATTCAATTTCAGAAAATTTATACTTATATATAATATAATCATACAAGATTATTTTATTTACCTATTTTGAAAATACTATCGTGTAAGTTTGCTCTGTTCAAGTGTTTTGGAAATCCTATCGATAGCGTTGATCAGACGAATCGATCGGAAACCCAAATCAACATCAACAACTCAAACAACACAATAAAGAAACATTTTTATATTAATAACAAATGCATTACCTCGCACGACGATACAAGGATGGATTTCAAAATAAGTATAGGGATTCAAATTTGATGACTCAAATCAAAGAGAATTTTGATTCGAAAATAAGTTTGAAACAGAAGATAAGATAATTCAATTACCACAATCGGGAGATGGATGAGTTTATTTAATTCACGGGCAACCTTAACCGGGTCGTCCGTAACTTCAAGAATAAGATCGATGCTGAATTCCAAGGTAAATCAACACTCGATCTCAAGAGATGGAATTCAGGTATAGCAGGTAATAGATAGCATCGTAAACCGAGGATACAGAAATCTTCGGTAAATCGATGCCTATTATAAAGGAGTTTTACTCCTTTACGAATCATTCGAAGATTGGCGAGACCATCGATCTATTATAGATAACATTCAGAATGGAGTTATGGGGTGCTCCAGGATTGAAAGAAGACGAATAGTGAAGGACACGAATGAATTTCGGAACCGAGGGGAACGTTCCAAAATTCAAAGGAATTGAGTCAAAGGAAGAGATCGAAACTCGAATGAGAGTGATTCTGTAAATACATTTACCCTATATGCTAAGTTTTGCCTAGAGCTACCAAAGCTCTGATACCAACTGTAACGACCCGCTATTTTGGACTATTCGCATCCGCACATGTCGAACTTGAATAATTCAAAATACTGAATTGTTAATTTAATTTTGGCAAAACTGAGCATATACGGTAAATAAAATAATCACAAATCACAGACACAGAGTAATAAATGCAGCGGAAACAAAAGATAGTAGTTCATGAAGCTACTATATACATAACAGAGTTAAATAAGGTACATCAGATGTCTCGAATACAATAGTCAAATACAAGAATCAGAATACAATCACTGGAATCAACTGGATATCTGAAAGCTGGATAGATGGCTGGATCTCCAAGCGAAGCTCCAACTCCAAAGGTGAGTCTCGAATACTGGTACACTCAGTCTGACCCGAGCATAAAGCAAACCAAAAACACTCGAGTCAGGATTAACATTCTTATATCAATAAATCCAACTCAAGTGAAATAGCAACTGAAATACAAGTAACTCAAAGGATGTTTGGAATAACCATCCTTTAAGGATCCGTTAAACTATCTACTATGTAGTAGTGTACGATAAGTAGATAATGTCTATCAGTAATATAAGATATCAAAATAGTGTTAAGGCGTTACCATTATCCCCCTTAACACATTTATATAAGCGTTATAATCTATACAGCACTGTAAACTCCACCGTAAACTAGTGGGATATCAAGGAGTACTCCATAGGTATAACACAAAACAAATCGTTGTGGTCGCGTATATAGGAATACAAGTATGACAAGGCACATGAGGCAATACCCAAGGTAGTGAAACTACCGTTTGCCTTATCCGGACTGGTGAGAACGCATCGCCGCAGCGATCGCAACACCGCGAAACAACACTCCCAAAATCAAGGGTGCACCAATCGACAACAAGTAATGAGTAGTTTTCGAAGAAGTGTGTTCGCTCGAGGCAGCTAACCTCCATTTGGCCCGGCACGGCTTCTGTTTTAGTCATTTCCAATTTGACACAAGTGTCAAGGCTATCCATTATCGTTCTCTTTCTTCAGTCATCACGTACATCATTCTAACCACTTCATTCTGGATCACACTCCACGTATAGTTATTAAAGTGGTTTTCGGTTTAGACAGTGAGTATGTCCCTAACTGATTCCGGTCTCTTTAATTACTTTCGTCATTATTACACCGATTGGTCGTTTAATAAATTTCAAAACCAAATCAATTTCAATTTCAAATAGAATTTGTAAACCAACATTTCATTTGTCTTTCTAAATCAATTTCCATAATTTACGTTTCAAAGCTTCCAAATTCATAATTTCAAAATCTTATAATTCAATTTCAATTTCTATTTAAACAATTCAAATATTGATTCAAGTTCGTATATAAGTTTCATTCCGAAATCATTTAAATTAATTTAATTTAACATTTAAATCAATTTAAATTCATTTATCGATTTCATTCAATATTCATTAAGTAAATTTGCCATTCAAAACAATTTCTATTAAATTTCCAATTCATTAAATCCATTATTTAAATTCAACTTCATTATATCAAAACTTACAAATTGAATTAAATTAAATTCATCAAATCAAATTCTTTAAATTTCAAGTCTTACATTAATTTCAATAAATCACATTTTATTTCTTGTTAAAGAAATTCAATTTCACTTATTTACTTACTTAAATAATTTTCCAAAACTTAATTAATAAAGAAACCCAATTTCAATTATTCAAGAAGTTCAGTTCCACTTATTAAAGAATTCAATTTATTTAATTATTAAATAATTTAATCTTATTTAATTATTTAATAATTTCAAAACTTAATTATTAAATAATTTCAAACTTAATTATTAATAATTCCAAATTTTAAAACAAGTTCATTCATCATCTACTATGTTAATATTTTGATTCAGATTGTTAAATATTAACATTTCCTTTCATTAAAATTCAAATTCCAACTTCGTTTCAAAACATATTATTTATTCAAATAAAATCTTCGTTTTATTTTAAAATCAAATCATTGACCAATCGGGTTTTATTTAATTCTCTATCCTAGGTCAAAGTTTAATTTGGGTATTTATCATTTCAACCCGATTCCAATTCAATTCAAAATCAAAGCATAGCAAAGGGAACTTATAGTGTGATAACTGGGATGGTGTCAAAGTAAATAAACAAGCAATAACAATAACCAATATCAATCCAATAATCAATTCAAATAATCCCGAAATAATCGTATTAATTCACATGGTTGTTTGTGCAAATTAATATAATTATCTCTAGAATCTACACTATCATTTCATGTAGATTAAAGATTATTACACTAATCTTTATACGGTTCTTCACTTGGTATCTATTATTCAATTTCATACAACATCAATTTAAGCAACAAACATTTAAATGGTTCAAGGTGTATTTTACCAACTTGCAAAGTGTCAATTAATTCAACATTTAAAAGGGTCATATTATGCAAATGTCATCTAATCAAATTTAACATATATCAAATCTAACTATCCTACGCAAATTTCAATTTCAAATTATTTATCACTTACAACATTAACAATTTAACGTCCAATGTGAACAACAAACAATCAATCAATTATCAACCAAACTGAATTATCATCGTTTGAATAACAGATAATGGTGTCAGATATCACAGGTGAACTGATACAGGTAATAGCATATATAATAGTGTAATTAACTAACAGTAGCATATTTCAATTGTCGTTTCAATTGAAATCAAATTTAATAAATAAAGAACATTAATCGTGAGTGATTGCTCACCTTTCGAGGCTAGAGAGATAGACAATGAAGTTTAGTTACGAAATCCAAGCACGAATCCAAACAAACAAAGTCGGCACGAATTCGACGAAGAAGCTGATAAATAAGGGATTTGACAAAATCAAATTAGAACAGAATCGATGAAGATAATTGGTAAGAGTGAATTTATATATATATCACTATATGTAACTATTTACGTATATAAAACGTATTCTAAATTCAAACCCATTTTAAATCAAATATATATATATATATATATACATTTCAAAATCATTGCTTAAATTAAACCCATATATATAATGTAATTTAAAAACAAACTCAATTATACTTATGTGCAATATATATAAAATTTATCATTAAAATTTATAGAGCAAATTGCAATGGTCCAAATTCGCCTTATACAACAAATATTATACTAACATATATCTTATATATTTATATAAACCGACAAACATAACTATTAGAACTTGTACGTTAAAACCTGTCCAAAACTATACATGTATACGCCCTTTTTAATCATATCATATGTAAACAAGTATATAAAACATACGTATCTTATTAATAAAATTATTATACAAACACCGTAACATATTATATAATATAGTAAATATAGTAAAATATATTGTAAACACGTTATATCATTTAAATGCACGTACCATAACACATATGAACAGAAAATTTTTAACTTCCGCAAATGTATACTCAAATGAGAACAAACAACTATATACAAACAACAGCATATATATATATAATATTGATTGATATATATATATACTTTATAATACTATAAACAAACATTTCAAAACGTATATACATACGACTATACAGCGATATATATATAAACAACATTATAATAGCGTATAAAACCATACTGTGTCAGATGAACTAAAATATGCAGACCCAATTAATCGATATATATGCAGGCATCTCATATATACAACTCTAATATATTAGATATATATACAATAAAATAGATATGCATACTACCTGAACAACACTTGAACTGTTATATTATAAGTATACTAATATATAGATTTTTCGAACATATCAATACATACCAACTCTAAAATATATAAAGTTCTAGAAATTTATATATTTTTATAAAACAAACAAAAAGAACAAAACTTCCTTTATAATATACACTTACATAAACTTTTCATATATACAAAACACGTACAACGTTTACATTGTATATACATATATACAAACTATAACATATAATACTAACAAAACAATGCTGGTAAACAACCCTATACAATCAGTTTATACAAATAAATTTTTCACAAACAAAAGTATAAATATATACAATAATATATAAATATGCGAATAAAATTTAATATAGTATTATATAACTCATATATGATAATACTAGATAAACATCACAATATATGGCATATAGGAACTGACGTACAAACACTAATATACTTGCAACCTATTCAATATACGACCCTATGTATTTATATAAGCTACTGAGAAAAGAGAAAAATATATAAAATAAAATTAAATCATCACTGCAGAATTTAAATAAGCAACCAAATGTATACAAGTCTAAATATAAACATACGATCTTATATATACTAATACGTTACATAATATAAATACATAAAATACCTTGTGAAGAAAGAAGAAGGCAGAAGGCGAGAAATGGTGGGGGACGTATGGGGTGAAAGAAAATGTGAGGGGAGAAGAACGTTGTTCAAAAATATTGGTCTTCATTTTTTTTATAAAGCACGGCCATGAGAAAAATAAGGGAGAGAAGAGAACGTGCAGGCAAGGATGTGAGAGGAAATGGAATCCCAAAAGCAACTTCATATAATATTCAACAGAGCACAAGGAAATGGAAAGACAACCGAAAACAAATGCAATCAATGAAACGATGAAAGGTCGTAAGTTGATTTCAAAGTTATTAATAGCTAGGAATGGGAAAGTCTATACGTGAATTGGAAAAAAAATTATTAAAGCAATTAATTATTGCTTGGATCACACAAAAAGTCACGGATCTGGTACCGATACGGTTACCGGTTTCGCGGATTCCATCACGTACCGGGTTCAAAACACAGAATTGAATATACCACATAGATCAGCATGACGAGACGATCAAAACGGTATATAGATATCAGTGGTATGATTTAATTTATAAAATTCGAATTTTTCTACTTGCGGAAAATGCAAGAAAAACGTAGAAAAATAAGATCGACGGAGCCAAAGAAGTCCGAATTTGGAAAAACGAAAAATGACGTTTGCTCGGAAGATGGTTTAGAATTTTTCTATGTAAAAATATTTAGGTTCCGAAAACATTTTATTTTCATCGCTTTTTAACTGATTAAATTGAAGTAAATTTACACGCGAAATAAACTTTCATATTTTCGGACGAAAATTTACCAGTTGCTATGTTTAACTAGACGCATTCCAAATATCAAATTTTTATTTCAAAATTTTATCGTTTAAAATTTCACAAAATTTCAACTAATTACGTTATTAAAATAGTTAAAATTTTACGGGTCGTTACATACATGATGTGTACTACATCCCTCAACTGTCCCAGAACCTACTTAGCATCGGTCAAATGATGGACAATGGGTATACCATCAAGTTTGAAGGTGACAATTGCAGAATTATAGATGCAGCCACCAATCAAATAATGGCAACAATCATGAAGACACAAAACAACTTGTTCCCCTTGGAGATGGCGAAGGTGGAAAACAAGGCACTTGCAGTCAAGGAGATTAGTTCCAACAACTTATGGCATTTAAGGTATGGCCATTTGAACATTAATGGTTTGAGGCTGCTTAATCAAAAGAAAATGGTGATTGGGTTACCAAACATTGATAATATCGGGATATGTGAAGAATGTGTGTTTGGCAAGCAATCGAAGCTGCCATTTCCAAAAGATCGGTCAATGCGTGTAACCAAAGTACTCGAGTTGGTGCATACTGATTTATGCGGACCAATGGAGGTTGGGTCGATGGGAGGAAGCAAGTATTTTATGTTGTTCATTGATGATTACAGTAGGATGACTTGGGTGTATTTTCTCAGTTACAAAAATGAAGCATTTGGATTGTTTAAAAAGTTCAAAGCCATGACAGAGACATAAACAGGGGCTAAGCTAAAAGTTCTAAGGTCAGACCGTGGTGGTGAGTTTCAATCAAAAGAATTCAAGCAGTTTTGTGAGAAAGAAGGAGTGCTACAACAATTAACCACCTCATACACACCTGAGCAAAACGGTGTGGCTGGACGCAAAAACCGCACTATGGTGGAACAAGAAAGAAGCATGTTGAAATCTAAAGGTATGTCGAATCAGTTTTGGGCTGAAGCGGTAGCAACAGCGGTATACATTCTAAACATGTCACCAACTAAGGCGGTGATTAACAAGACGCCATTTGAGGCATGGTTCGAAAGGAAGCCCGGTGTGGGGCATTTACGTGTATTTGGATGCATTGCATATACTCTCATAAGTACACAAAACCGCAAGAAGTTGGATTCTAAATCAGAAAAATGTGTGTTCATTGGGTATTGCATACAATCTAAAGGCTATAGGTTGTATAATCCAGTGACAAAGAAGGTTACAGTTGGTAGAAACATCATGTTTGATGAGAATGCTAGTTGGAATTGGTCCACGGAGGGAGACAACACATCAATAGTAGAAGTAGAAGTGGAAAAGGAAGAAGGCAGCAGTGAACAACCATAGGCTAGCCCAAGCACAAGTGACATAACAAATCAGATGGTCGATTCTAATACACCAGTAAGGAAGGTACGATCCTTATGAGAACTGTATTAAGCAACTCAATTTCTGTATGTAGCAGACACATTGTCTTTTGAAGAAGCAACAGCAAAGAAGGAATGGGTGCAAGCAATGAAAGAAGAGATGAGTGTAATCGAACAGAATCAAACTTGGAAGTTGGTGGAATTACCGAAAGATCGCACTGCAATTGGAGTTAAATGGGTTTACAAGACTAAATTTGGGGCAGACGGCAGTGTATTGAAATACAAAGCAAGGTTGGTAGCGAAAGGATATGCACAGAAACAAGGCATAGATTACGAGGAGACGTTTTCTCTAGTGGCTAGATTTGAGACGGTTCGACTGCTAATGGCAATTGCAGCCCAGTTGAGACAGCCTATCTATCAATTTGACGTGAAATCAGCATTCCTCAATCGTGAACTAAAAGAAGAAGTTTATGTTGAGTAGCCGGAAGGGTTTGAAGTGAAAGGAAAAGAGCATTGGGTGTATCGTCTATTCAAGGCACTATATGGTTTGAAGCAGGCCCCTCGTGCGTGGTACAACAAGATTGATGCACATTTTCAAAAATTGGAGTTTCAGAGAAGTAAGAATGAGCCTAATCTCTATGTCAAACGCAAAGGAAAAGGAGGCTTAATAGTAGTATGTCTTTATGTTGATGATATGATTTATTTTGGCACGGATGATGGAATGGTGAAGGAGTTCAATGAGAAAATGATGAATATGTTCGAGATGACAAATTTAGGAGAGATGCATTACTTCCTAGGTTTGGAGGTTGAACAAGAGAAGGGAAATTTTTTTGTATCCCAGCGCAAATATGCAAAAGATTTGATAGAAAAGTTCGGGTTAAAGAGTTGCAATCCTGTAAAAACCCCGATGAATACAAATGAGAAGTTGACAACAATTGATGGATCCGAAGCAGCAGATGCAACTTGGTTTAGAAGTTTGGTAGGTGGTCTGATGTATTTGATGCATACAAGACCAGACATCACACATGCAGTTGGAATAGTTGCAAGGTATATGCAAAACCCGTCTAAACATCATTTGGGAGCAGCAAAGAGAATTCCCCGATACATTGCAGGAACAACATGTTATGGTCTATGGTACAGTGCAGTCGATGAACCTTGTTTGAAAGGTTACAGTGATAGCGACTGGGCAGGCAGCATAGATGATCGAAAGAGCACAACATGTCAGGTGTTTTTCTATGGCAACAATGTAATCAGTTGGAGCTCAAAGAAACAGTCAACAGTTGCACTATTAACTGCAGAAGCCGAGTATAATGCAGTAACAGCAGCAGCATGCCAAGGAGTATGGTTAAGGTGTCTGTTAGAGGAGTTAAATTGTGAGCAGAAAGATGCAACAATTCTCTATTGTGATAATCAATCAACAATTGCAATTGCCAATAACCCAGTGCATCGTAACAGGACAAAGCAGATAGACACCCGACTCCACTTCGTACGAGACCTGATTGAGCAAAGGGTGATAGAATTGCAGTATGTGAACATGAACCAACAAGTTGCAGATGTGCTGACGAAGTCACTTACTCGAGAGAAGTTCAGCTGGTGTCGTGACATAATGAATGTGCTGGACTTTGGATTAAGAGGGGGTGTTGAATGTAATCCGAAAACAATCTAAATTTAAGGCATGATCAAATGAGAAGTTGAGGGAGCAATCTAGCTGAATGAGAAGTCTATTTGATATGTCTCTTAGTAACCAAGAGTCATAATTAACTTGCTGTTTAGATTTCCGTACTCAAGTGTTGTTTAAACCCTATAAATGTGCTCAATTTTTTTGTTTTGCTGTAAGAAGAACAAAAGAATGAAAAGACAGTTGAGAATTTTCATCTCTCTTCTCTTCAAATTACTTTGAATTCTAACAGTTGTAGAAGTAATGAAAGCCTGAGCAGAGGCATCTGCTGAAATTAAGGCATGTTGTATGAACAACAACATGGTTAGGGATACAAAAAAGTAATAATATGAAATAATGATAAAATATATCACCGACAACTCCTTACCTATCCATCAGTTTTTAAGATGTACATGCATTGGCAGTTTAATTGACTTATACTACTTTAGGTGTTGAAAATGCATAGAAAAAATTGATCTTACCAGCCCTTACCAATATACGAACAGAATTAAATAGAAATCAAAATAAACAGTCCAAAATATAGTATGGACTACTAAACTCTAACTATGTACAAACACAATCAAATAATGTTACACAATTAATTGTTTTCACCTTTAACTTATACCATGCCTACTGCCATTCAAATCAGCTTAAACTTTTAGGTACTATGTAGTACAAGCATGGAAGAGTTTATTTAGATGAAGCCTGAGTAGATGTATATGCTACAAACATGCGCTGCAGTTTATTCGTCTAAATTTTATAACAAGATGAAAATAATTTGAACAACAATCTATGAAAATTTAATAGCAAGCAATGTTAAGTTACCTTACTTCTTCCCTTAGCTGAAGCTTTGCTAAGCTCACTGGTTTGTAATGCCTTAAATGCATCGAATTCAAACCCGGTATTATTTCACCATCAATCCCAAGTCCATATAAGTTAAATGAGCAAGAACAAATTTAACATGAACATCACTCAATAACCAAATAGAGCTACCTGATATAGCATCCTTGGTTAATTTGTGCAATAACTCATTTAAATGTATTGATATTAATTATGAGTTTCTTTTGTATATTAAATTTATCGTAGTATATTAGATAACAATAAGAATGCTTGTCATTTACTAGTTTTGTAGACAACCAATAGCACACCATCAACAAACTTTTCTTCTCACTGAAAATAGTAATAGACGTTTGAATTTTATCGAAGGTATGTCAAATTTTGGCGACACTATATGGAGAATTGAAGAGGTCGGAAGTAGCTTCGTAACGGAGAAAACGGTTCGCAAATCGGAGTTCGGAGGTGGAAGTTATGGGGAAAAGGTGAAGGGGTGCTGAATTGACAATGACAGACGTCCGAGAAAAAGGACAGACATCTGTCGCTTCAGCAATCTTGCATCTCGAGACATTGGATAGACGTCTGTGAAAAAGAATAGACGTCTGTCGCTTCAACAAACCTGCATCTCGAGACATTGGACAGACGTCTGTCATATTATGATAGTCTGTGTCGACTTCTGTTTTTTTTTAGGCATAGGCTTGACGTGAAGATTTGTGATATTTGCAGGGGCAATTTTGGAACTTTGCTTAGGTTTTCTAGTCTTCTATATAAGCTAGCTTCAGGTTCCAGATCTACACGCAACAGAAAGCGACTGCAAGAGATTAGCCTCCACCAATTAGGGTTTATCAAAACCTAATTTTTCTTCAATTCTCTTCTCCACAAATCAATTCTATTAGAATTTTGATCATTATATTCAATCTCTTGTGATCTTCTCATCGATATTAATAAAAGCTCTCTCTTAAAGTGGATGTACACTAACACAACGTTAGTGGAACCGCTATAAATCACCGTGTGA
Organism: Allium fistulosum; assembly: GCA_030737815.1. Lineage (NCBI taxonomy): Eukaryota > Viridiplantae > Streptophyta > Magnoliopsida > Asparagales > Amaryllidaceae > Allium > Allium fistulosum. The sequence goes on along the minus strand of CM060904.1, from coordinate 1,296,900,862 downwards.
TTTATTTTTCGTTATTGCTTTGATTTCTATATTGTTTGTTTGGGGATTGTGATTGCATTTGGATTGGATTGATTAGAATTGAGATACTGATTGGTTGTTTTTACACTTCTTACCACGATCACGTCTTCCGCTATGCTTTTAAGGTTTTAATTTGAGTGGTCTCGAGTTGGAATCCCGTCCTAACATTTGGTATCAGAGCATTGGTGTTGGTAGGTGGTTGTAGAAATGCCGGAATCAGATAATACCTCAAGTAGTTCCTCAATGGGTAATCCAAGTGGTGTAGTGCCTTATGTACGTGGTTCGTACGTAGCTTCAGGATCAAAATTGGTTATAGACAAGTGGAATGACGATAATGATTTTAAAAAATGGCAATGGAAGATGAAAGTAGTTCTAAGGAGGAATCAGGTGCATCGGGTAGTGTTTGACACACATTTGTTGCTAGCGGACATCTCAGATGTTGAGAGAGAGGAAATGAAAGAGTGGGCATTCACTACACTTCAACTTGCTATGGGAGAGAATGTTATCTCTGAAATTAGTGGTGAGACCACCGCTAAGGGTATTTGGGACAAGTTTGAGGAGTTATATATGAAGAAATCACTGACTAATCATTTGATCTTATTGCGAACGTTCTTCACCTATAAGATAAAGGAAGGTACTTCGCCAAAGACGCACTTGAATACTTTTGATGATTTGCTAATGAAGATGAATGCAGTAGATTTGAAGACCGAGGAAGAGCGAAAGGCGATGATATTGTTGTGTTCATTGCCGGACCGCTATACAGGTTTCTCAAATAGTTTGATCTATAGTCGGGATACATTGACTCTTGGTGATGTCAAAACAGGTCTTCTTAGCGAGAAGTTGTGGGATCAAATGAAGGAGTTAGGTGATGGAAGTAGTGGTGCTAGAAATGGTCATGGTTTGTTTGTAGAGAAGGAGAGGTATGTGAAGAAGGAGAACCGGGGGCGTTCTAAATCAAGGAAACCCAGTTCGAGAGGAAAGTCGAAGGAAAGAAAAGGCAAGTGCTATATTTATAGGAAGCCCGGTCATTGGAAGAATGAGTGTCCGGACAAAGAGAAGGCGAAGAAGGAAGTAGCATCTTCATCAGTAGCAGTGGAGAGTGGAGTTGGTGAGGGAGACGTAGATGTGTTGTAAGTAGTAGCATCAGATGTTTCAGGTAGCGAATGAGTGCTCGATTCGGGGGCGTCTTATCATATGACGCCAAATAGGAATTTTTTTCTTCTTACATCGACAAAGAAGGAAATTCAATTGTTATGGGAAATGGTGCTATTTGTAAGTCGAAAGGCATTGGTTCCATGCAAATTCGGATGTTTGACGGAGTGATTCGTACTCTCACTAATGTGTGCTATATTCCGGGACTTAGATAGTCTCTTATCTCTTTGGGGTAGCTGGATTCTTTAGGTTGTAAGATCACTATTGAGAGTGATAGCTTGTCGGTTTCATAGGGTGCGCTTGTGGTGATGAAGGGTGTCAGGACTCATGATATTTATTTGCTTCAAGGAGTGACAATAGAAGATGAAACTTGTATAGGAGTTGATAGTTCTTCTGGCTTGGGTGCGACTAGGTTGTGGCATTTGAGGTTAGGTCATGTCTCGGAGAGGAGTTTGGATGTTCTTCGGAAGAGGGAGATGGTCGATGGAGAGAGTTTCAACAAGCTAGAGTTTTGTGAAGAATGTGTCATGGGGAAGCAAACTAAAGTTTCATTAAGTGAAGGAAAACATAATTCGAGAAGGGTTCTTGAGTATGTTCACACGGATGTTTGGAGACCGGCACCAGTAGCTTCTTTGTGTGGAGCTCGCTATTATATTTCTTTCATAGATGACTTTTCTCGTAAAGATTGGGTGTATGTAATGAAGGCCAAGTTGGAGGCATTTTCAAAGTTCAAAGCATGGAAAGCTCTTGTTGAGAATGAGAGTGGCAAGTCTTTGAAGGTTCTAAGGTCCGATAATGGCGGAGAGTATGTTTTCAGAGAATTTTTGGAGTTTTGCAAGCATCACTGTATTCAGAGACATTTTACTACAACTGGAGATCCATAGTCGAATGGTGTTGCGGAGAGGATGAATTGTACTCTACTTGAGAAAGCTCGATGCTTGAGATTGACATCGGGTTTGGCTAAGGGATTTTGGGATGAAGCTTTGTCAACCGCAGTGCATATTATTAATCAAATTCCGTGCTCAGCTATTGGTAGAAAAATTTCAGAGGAAGTATGGAAGGGAAAGAGCATTGACTTGAGTTATCTTTGTATGTTTGGGAGTCCGGTTTATGTGCATGATCCGGGAAATGATAAGCTTGAAGTTATAGCTTTCAATGGGTTTTTTGTTGGTTATACGGATGGAGTAAAAGGCTATTGGATTTGGAATTCGAAAATGAAGAAAGTAGCGAATTCTCGTCATGTTACTTTTTATGAGTCGGTGTTGTTCAAGGAGAATTAAAGCTCATCGGATGTTCCGGATTTGGTTCATGGTGAATCGAAGGAGAAGGAAGTTATTTTCACATTTTGTCCAAGGAGTAGAGAGAGTAGAGTAGTTGGAGATGCTTGCAAGGAGGTAGCAGTTGATGTTACATTACATAGTCCACAGGGTTCCTTTAGTAGTGTTGGTGATGTGCATGATTATAGAGAAGATTTAGTTCAAGGTGGAGCTGAAGGAGGTTTTGGTGATGGTATTGCTACTCGGGTTGGTCGACGTACTATATGACCACCCGAAAGATATGGTGATTGGAACTATCTTAGCTTCTGTGATAATTTGGACTATGCTCTTCATGTAGTCCAAGATGAGCCGATGGACCTTGATGACGTCATGGAGTCGAGTGATAGCTCGAAGTGGATTTGTGCCATGGAGGAAGAGATGCGATCATTGTTGAAGAATCAAACTTGGGATTTGGTTCTACTTCCTAAAGGAAACCGTGCTATTGGGTTCAAATTGATATACAAGGTGAAGGACGATGGGAGGTACAAAGTAGGCTAGTGGCTAAGGGGTTTGCACAAAGGAAGGGGAAGGAGTATGATGAGATATTCGCACCGGTTGTGCGCCATACTTCTATCCGGATATTATTTGCTATAGTTGCTATTCATGACTTGGAGTTGGAGCAACTTGATGTGAAAACCACCTTCTTGCATGATGACTTAGATGAAGACAACTACATGGAGCAACCGTAAGGTTTTGTTGTGGATGGTAAGTCAAATTTGGTTTGCAAGTTGAAGAAATCACTATATGGTTTAAAGCAATCACTTAGACAATGGTACAAGAGATTTGATCATTTTATGCTTGAAAATGGTTTTGATAGAAGCATCAAGGATGGTTGCGTTTATTTCAAGAAGTTGCAAAATGATTATTGGGTGTATTTACTCTTGTATGTGGACGACATGCTCATTGCTTCTAAGGATAAGAATAAAATCAACAAGTTAATGCTGAGTTTGAAATCGGAGTTTGAAATGAATTATCTTGGAGAAGCAAGAAGGATATTGGGCATGGAAATTGAAAGGGATCGAAAGCGTTTTGAGTTGAAATTGACTCAAAAGGAGTACATTGAGAAAGTGCTTTGCCGGTTTAGCATGGAGAATGCAAAGGTGTCAAATACACCTTTACCTTTGCATATGAAGCTTTCGAGTAAGGGATCACCTATCTTGGAGAAAGACAAGGCTTATATAGCAAAGGTGCCATATGCTAGTGCGGTTGAAAGTCTAATGAATGCTATGGTGTGTACAAGGCTCGATATTGCAAATTCCGTCGGGATGGTTAGTCGATACATGGCTAATCCGGGGAAATCGCATTGGAAAGCTGTAAAGCTTATATTGAAATACCTTAGAGGCACATCATCTCGTGGACTTGTATTTGGCGGTAGTGATAGATTGGATTGCAAGTTTGTTGGTTATTGTGATTCGGACTACGTCGGTGATAGAGATTGGAGAAAATCAACTTCTGAATATGTCTTCACACTTAGGGGTACAGCCATAAGTTAGAGACCGAGATTGCAGACCGTAGTTGGTTTATCCACAATGGAGGTGGAGTTGATAGTCGTGGTAGAGGCGGCAAAGGAGGCACTCTATTTGAAGCGATTATTGTGTGACTTGGGATTCAGGCATGATAGCATTGATGTTCGATGTGATAGTCAGAGTGCTATTCACTTGGTAGAGAATTTGGCGTTTAGCTCATGGACTAAGCACATTGAGGTAAGAGAGTCATTTCTAGTAGCCATAGATGAGGATAAGCAAGTATATCTTTGAAAAGTGCACACAAAGGATAACGCGGTGGATGCGTTCACTAAGGCATTACCGGTTGGGAAGTTCGAACATTGCTCGAACTTGATTCGCTTGGAGAAGTGCTAGGTGCCACGGGGTGACACGGTTGAGGGAGGAGCTTGGGTATGGATGAGAAAGAGTATTGGTAAGAGATTGCGGTTCTATCTTCTTGGTAAGTGCTAGTTTACACTCCTCAGCACTTTAGTCTTTGGTGAGACGGTTTAGGATTTGGATGTTTTCAACATTTCATTAGCGGGCGGGGGCTTTGCTTGAGCTCTTTGGTGGAGTGCAATGGGCGGTGGCTTTGCCGAAGCTCATTGGGAAAGCATTCATGTTTGGTTGAAGGTAGAAGAAGTGATAGTTGGTGCTATCGGTTGTTGTTGATGGTATGGTACCATTGGAATTGGAGATGGATATAGTGTTGAGGTGGAGTGTTAAATTTTGGCGACACTATATGGAGAATTGAAGAGGTCGGAAGTAGCTTCGTAACGGCGAAAACGGTTCGCAAATCGGAGTTCGGAGGTGGAAGTTATGGAGGAAAAGGTGAAGTGGTGCTGAATTGACAGCGACAGGACAGACGTCTGTCGCTTCACCAATCCTACATCCTGAGACATTGGACAGATGTCTGTGAAAAAGGACAGACATCTGTCGCTTCAGCAAACCTGCATCCCGAGACATTGGACAGACGTTTGTCATATTATGACAGACGTCTGTGGTGACTTCCGTCTGTTTTTTCAGGCATGGGCTTGACGTGAAGATTTGTGATATTTGCAGGGGCAATTTTGGAACTTTGCCTAGGTTTTCTAGTCTCCTATATAAGCTAGCTTCAGGTTCTAGATCTACACGCAACAGAAAGCGATTGCAAGAGATTAGCTTCCACTAATTAGGGTTTATCAAAACCTAATTTTTATTCAATTCTCTTCTCCACAAATCAATTCTATTAGAATTTTGATCATCGTATTCAATCTCTTGTACTCTTCTCATCGATATTAATAAAAGCTCTCTCTTAAAGTGGATGTACACTAACACAATGTTAGTGGAACCACTATAAATCACTGTGTGATTTATTTTTCGTTATTGCTTTGATTTCTATATTGCTTGTTTGGGAATTGTGATTGCGTTTGGATTGGATTGATTGGAATCGAGATATTGATTGGTTGTTTTTACACTTCTTACCACGATCTCGTATTCCGCTGTGCTTTTGGGGTTTTGATTTTAGTGGTATCGAGTCGGAATCCCGTCCTAACAAGATAATCATTACATGTTATATCTCAGTGTGCCAATATCCTGTATTATGAAAGTGTGGCCATTTCTCCAAAAAAATTAAAGGATCAAATATGTTTTTTTAAAATGTAAAAAGCTCAACGAATTTACTATTCAAACACATTTAGACAAACTAGACAAATTTAGCTTCAATCATATTTCTGTCAGAACTTTTCATTTAACAATATAACAAAAACACAAACAAATGTTTTATTAACTAAATTTAAATGGGTATTAAGTCCCATTTTTCAAATATAGAGTATTATCCTAGGAAAAACTTCTTGATCTTTCACAAAAAGAATATTATATCTATCTAAAACTTGTACCAAATTCAAAATAATATACATGTTATCATAACCTAAAATAAGAAACAGTTCATGCTCAATTAGAGCATAATATTAGTAATGGTAAAAAAAAGAGCTGTAGCATCGGCCCTTACAAAATGAAGATATCACCAAAGGAATGACCTGAGCAACCTTAATACGGCTTTTGGTGGCTAGCACTAAATGACAATACTTACATCAATTGTAAAATTTATAGTATTTCAATTCTAAAGTTATTAAGGTTCAAATAGAATGGAGAATTAAGCAATGTATGGTAAAACAGAGATAATGCCTCTTTACAATCCATAAATTCAACTCATGGTAAGCTACTAATTGAATTAATATATGTGTTTTGGACACATATACACATTCAGGAATACTGAAAAGGGTAAATACAATTCTTAGAAAAAGTACATGCATGATTTAAACAAGAAATATGACCACTATATACACTACAAATTAAGGAGCGTCTGTTCAGAAAAAAATGTTATGCAACAGATTGAAGATAGCAATGAATATTGAATAATAACAAAAAAACGCACAATCAAAATAAAGTAGCTACAAAATATCAATATGTGATTAGCCGCTTAACCCTAGATATTATTAGCTGCAAAAGATCAATAAGTGATTACAAGTAGAACCCAGTTAAACATAGGGATTAAACCAACAAAACCGAGTGACCCACCAAAGAGCATGACAGTCAATGTCAACAAGTAGAAAAGATTTCAAGGAGGACAAACTGCTTAATCCAATCCAAAATCCAAAATGGAGCTGGGAGAGGTGTGAGGATCGTACAGTTTTCCAAAAAAAATGCCGGACCACGTGACCTCTGCTTCTTCTCTCTCATCCACTACAAACTTTAATCATTACCCTAAATTCTTTAATTCTCTTAAGGATTTTTTTAGGCCTTTCGTACCTTCAGCCGATTCTTCACCTAATACTACTGCGACATATGGAAATAAAACGTATGCTCAGGCTGTTATTTCAAATCAACGAGCCTCTTCATCTCCTCCTAAAATACAAAATTTCTACTCGATTCCGAAAAGGGTTGAGCAGATAAAATTGAAGAAGTTGTGCTTTAGGTGCGGGATGGCAAAGCACGTAGCCAAAGATTGTCGCAACATTGTCTTGTGTTCTTATTGTAATGGTTTTGGACACAAATCTACTCATTGTCCTCAGCGCATCGCAAATCGAAGTAGAAAAGGGAAAGAAATTGTTTCGGAGGTAGATCGGAGGGACAAAAAGATTAGTAGTGAGGATCTGAGACCAAGGAATGATGTGTTAGGAGATAATCAAGTCAGTGATGTAGATTCCAACAAATTGCTTTGTGTCACTCTTGATAACTCTGATTTCTTGGCAAGAGCTTACAGGAGAAGTAGAAGATGTGTGATAATTACAATTGATAGAGGCGAATTTACAGTCAATGAAATTGTTGAATTACTAACGCGTCATTTTGGTGCTCATAATTGGAAAGTGAAGAAATTGTTTCATGAGTTCAAAGTCCTTTTTCCTTCATTTAATTTGGCGTTGGATGCTGCTATGCGGAAGCAAATCAAGACATTAGGCAAATCTTTAAAACTTAGACTCTGGAGTTTGAACGAAGGTAAAATCGATAGGAATCCGAACTCTAGATTATGGTTACGACTTACAAATCTTTCGGAGATCTATTGGGATTTTGAAGTGATGGAAGAAGTAGTAAGTGGTATTGGAATTTTACTAAAGATGGACTTGGTAGACAGTAAGAAATTCGATCATTCTTATCTTGATGTTGAGGTGGAAAGAGATGAAAATGTTCCTATTCTAAAGATGATTGAAGTCATTGTTGGAAATGCAAGATTTCTTGTTTCTGTGAAAATTACTTCGGTTGTGGGTGATTTGGAAGTGGATCAATGGAATTGTATGAAATTTGGACCGAATTCTGAAAAGATTTGGAAGAGAAAATATCCAAATGTCAGTCTTGACAATAATTTGATTGATCTTGACATTACTGATGATGGAGTGGTGGTTACTCATGTTACAGACAATGGTAGGGAGGAGAGGTTATAGAGTGCAAGCAAAGTTAATGATGAAGTTCATGTTGCCGATCCTGTTAATATACTAGATCGGGTGATTGTGGAAGCGGCTGAAACAGATTCTGATGATGCTAATGTTATTGTTTTCATAGCTAAAAACTCAAAGGAGGTCATAGAGTTTATCAGAAATACTGAATCAGTTAAGACAGTTAGTTGTTATGCAGTAGAAGCTGATGGAATTCCATAACTGAAGAGAAAAGTTTTTAGATTATTGAAGTTGTAAAAGAACCTGTACCTGTAATTGAAATTAGTGATAATTCTCTGACACAAGAGGAAGAAGTTAGCAGAATTAGAAGAAGTGCAAGGCTGATTGGAAGAAAAGAAGATACATTGAGTAAAGCTGGAAAGAGGGCTGAAGTCAGATCTTTGGAGTGCGCAGCTGCTTCATCTAGTAAGTCCTCTCATCCTTTTTATGGAAGTATTCATGTTCCTGCTGCTTTAAATTCATTTTCATCTAAGAATTTGTATGAAACTGCTAAGAAAATGGGTATTATTTTTAAAATGGTGAATCCGATCTTGATAATATTAAGGCTTTAGAAGTGTTGAGGGATTTTAATAGTAATACATGAAGATATTATCATGGAATGTTAGGGTATTGGGCACCCCCAATAAGTGTGCTAGAGTAAAGAATTTGATTTGTTCTCTTCATGTTGATATTGTGCTATTGCAAGAAACAAAAATTGCTAATTCTAGTAATTTTTTGTTTACTTCTGTTGGGGGCAATGTTCTGAATGAATGGAGAGCTGTGAATTCCATTGGAAGTTGTGGTGGTCTTTTAATTGGATGGAAAAGTGATTTGTGGACTTTGGTGGATGAATGTAAATGTGATAACATCCTCCATGTAGTTCTTGAAGATGTTAGAGAAAATGCAGAATTTCTGTTACGAATGCGTATGGACCTTGTGATAGGAAGGATAAAGAGAAGTTTTGGGAGGATTGTGCTAGTAGTATTAATGATATTAAGGAGCCTTGGGCTATTGGGTGGGGCTTTAATATTACTAGACATATTGCTGAAAGAAGTGGTAGAGAAGGAAATCTTAATGATATGATTAAGTTTGATGAGTTTGTTGGTGATTGTGGTTTAATTAATCTGCCTTTAAGTAATAGGAAGTTTACTTAGAGTAATGGTAGAGAGGTTCCAACTATGGCTAGACTTGATAGTTTTTTCATCAATAATGAATGGGACGTAAAATACCCTCTTACTACTCAGTTTGGTCATGCTAGAATTATCTCTGATCATTGTCCAATTATTTTGGATACTGGGGATGATGTTAGAATTAGAAGGCGATTTAGATTTGAAAAGATGTGGTGTATGGAGAGTAGTTTTGATAGGATGCTTGAAGTAAAATGGAACAGTCTTAGAAATGATGGAAATGCTGCTGTGAATATTACATTCAAGTTGAGGGAGATCAGAATCTTTCTGAAAATTTTGGAAAAGAGATGTTTTGGAAGTGTTAAGGAGAGAAAAGCTTTACTTTATGATGATATCTTGGAGTTGAATAACAAAGAAGAACTTGGAACTATTATAGTGGATGAAGTTGACTCTCTTAAAAAGGAGGAGGAGTTGATGCTTGTTATTGATCAAGAGAAAACTATGTAACAACCCGATATTTTCAACCATTCGCATCTGCACATGTCGGACTTGAATTGCTCAAAATACCGCGTTGTAAATAAAAATTTGGCAAACTCATCATATACAGTAAATAAATAATCACAAATCATAGACACAGAGTAATATAATGCAGCGGAAACAAAGAAATAATAGTTCATGAAGCTACTATATAAATACATCAAAGTTGAGTAAGATACAATAGGAATACCAAGATACAACAGGAGTAACAGTATAGTAATTAGGTACAACTCAGAATACAACTGGAATCAACTGGATAACAAAATGAATAGATATCTGGATCTTCAAAGCAAAACTCCAGCTCCAAAGGTGAGTCTCAAATGCTGTATCACTCAGTCTGACCCGAGCGTAAAACAAACACAAAACACTCGAGTCATGACATACATACTTATACAATGTAAACCAACTCAAGTGAACTGTAATAAAGATACAAGTAACTCAAAGGATGCTTGGGATCGTCCATCCTCTAAGGATCCGTTAAACTATTTACTATGTAGTAATATTCGCTATTATAATAATGTCTAATATAAAATAAACATACTTTTAAATAGCATTAAGGCTTTACATTTTCCACCTTAACACGTAATAGTCCTAGTAGTCTATCCAGTATTAGCATACTCCCAAAATGGGGGCTACCCTCGATACTCCACAGGCTACGGGAGAAATCATAACTCGTAGTGAAGCTCGATATGGTAGGTGACACGACACACAAGGCAATGCCAGGGTAGATATACCAATTACGCACACGGACTGATGGAAACGCATAGCAGCCACTACCGCTCCACCTCGAACAACACTCCAAAATCAACGGGTGCACCCAATCAATCACAAAGTAATAGAATGGTATCGAAGAAGTGCGTCCGGTAAGAGGTGCTACCTCATTGGCCCGAGATCGCTCCTGTTTTAGCCACCTTATGCCAACTCACAGGAGTTGGGTCCACGTATATACCTTAGGATCGTCGCCACCATCCTACTTCATTCTGGAAACTCCACCGCGTACACAGTTGTTAAAGTGGTTTTCGGTATCGACAGAGAGTATGTCCATATCCGATCCCGGTCTCTTTAACAACCAATCGTTATTATAACCCGTGGTTATAATTTTAAAATAATATTTTATACTTCAAAATAGAATATCATTTCAAATCCAAATCTTTATCAAAATAAAGATTAAATCAATTCCAAACCATTTCAATATATTTAAAATAGTGGAAATTAGCCACAAGGGCCTCTTTAGCAGGTGGAATTAGTTTCTAGGACACACGACTGAAATAATTACTTTTAAGGACAAAATGCAAAATAATTAATTTCTAAGGCTTAAAAACCTATGAAATTATGTCTTTGAAAGTAATTGGACTGCTGACTTTGTCCTTAAAAGTAATTATTCTGTTGACTTTGGCCTTGAAATTAATTTTTGTGGATGTGTGTCCTAGAAACTAATTGGACTGCAAAGTTTGTCCTTCTGGTGAAATGCCCCTTTAAAATATCATATCATTTCAAAACTTCATTTCAAATCATTTCAATATATCAAAATATCATATCCTTTCAAAAACTTCATTTCAAATCATTTAATATATCAAAATATCATATCTTTTAAAAAACTTCATTTCAAATCATTTAATATATCAAAATATCATATCTTTTCAAAACTTCATTATCAAATCATCATTTGAGTTCAAATCCAAATATTCAACTTTAAATACCTTTTAAATTCAAAGATATCATTCATTTATTATCATTTCAAGTCACCTTTTAAATAGTTTATATTTCAATCAAAATAATTCATCTAAACGATTTAAAAGTGTAATTATTATACTTTCAAATCAAGTATTCAATTTCCAAAGTTTTAAACTATTCTGAGTTCATTTACTAAGTTAAAAAAACCATAAACATTGAAAATTTCAGCTTTTCACAGCATTCAGAAAAAGCTGTTATAAGTTATTCTTGAAAACATTTTAATTCAGCAAAGACAGCATTTTAAAACTGCTGTTAAATCTCAGTTTAGTTGAAATTTAGTTTAAAACAGCAAAGACAACATTTCTAGAAATGCTGTAATAGCTCAGGTTTCAAATTAAAGGGTTTCATTAAATTCAGCAAAGACAGCAGACCACTACAGCAATTACAGAACTGCTGTAATAGGCCTTTATCAAGTTTTTAGCCTTTTAATTTACTTCAGCAACTACAGCATTACAGAACTGCTATAATAGCCTCTTATTTAAGTTTTAGTTCATTTACAGAAATCTTAACATTTCTGAATGCTATAAAAAGTAATTTCCAGATTTTAGTGTATTTCCAGCAAATAATAACCTTCAATTTTAAACCTTTTAAACATTACAAAAATCATATTTTGACATTCAAAAATGTTCATTAAAATTACTCTTTTAATTTATGATTTTTATAAGAATCATTTACAGAAAAATCCAAATTTCCAATAATTTTACTTAACAAATCCAAATGTACAATTTTCTTTTCTTCACATTTTTAACAAATAAACTTAACACTTATATTTTATTTCCATTTCACAAATTTAACTAAATTTTCAATTTTATTTAATTAACTTAAACCTTTAATAAAAACCAAATTCACATTTCCAAGTCAAGTTTATATGTTAAAATTCCACTTTTAAGCATTCATTTATTTAACCATTTTAATACATAGATAACTCAATAACACTTTATTAAATCATTTAAATTCAAATTCAAATCAAATTATCATATTTACCATTTTCCAAATATAATTAAATTTCCATTTTATTTATAACTTAAATATCATTTTAAAACCAAAATTCCAAATTTCCAAACTTAAGTTATATTTCAAAAATTCACATTTACCATTCATTTAAATTACATTTTTAACTTCTAGAAAAATCCAAATTTCTTTATTTAAACATTAAAAATCCAATTTAAATCAAACTTTCATAATTTTACACTTTTAAAAATATTTAAAATATTCAAAATACTTTATAAAAATAACCACGGGCCTGTATATAGTTTTCTAACCTAGGTCAAGTGATACAGATATGTATCATTTCAATCCGCAGTTTAAAAAGCAAAAATCCGGGTTCTATCATTTCAAACCCGCAATCCCAAGTTAAAATAAAATAAATAAAAACCGTTCACGCCTATCATTTCAGCTCATAACGATTTTTCTCTATTCTAAAGTCCGTTCGAGTATGTATCATTTCAACCCATAGTGAATCTAATATACAGGGAACTTGCAGTGTGATAAATAGGTATAAATGAATAGTTTAACAAATAAATAACAGTAACAGATAATATGACAGGTAAAATAATAGGTTTAACATCATATAATTAATAATCATAGGCAGTTATAACATCATATATAATATTCTACACATTCAATTGTTGTCAATTCACATTTGCATAAGTATAAATGTCAGGTGAGATTTACTCACTTGTTTACGCTGGAGTTATCAATTCAAATGACACAGACGGATTCCAGAAAGCACAATGACACAACAATAGATTCAAGTGGAAAGAGAACCAAGCAATTGATCTTGTACACAACCCATAAACAAGACAATAAAACATGAATCAATACAACATTGAATTGAGACAACTTTGAAAATAAAAGAAAAAATGAATTGAATGCTTTTGCCATGCTTTCCACACTCACATGCTCGGCCTAGGGGTTGATATGGCTCGGCCATAACAAGGTTTTGGTTCAGGTTTGGACCTAAAAAGGCATGGCTACAAGGAATAGGAAGTGGAAGAGGTTACATAACATGAATATGAAGAGGCTTATGCAAATAGTGGAGTTTTGGTTCAACTTTTGGCTCGGTCTATGTCCCATCTAGGTTCGGCCATTTCATGTACAGGTCTGGACAGAGGTAGGAGATGATGGTTAGGGGTGTGTCAAGGTGGTGGTGGAGCAATAGGGGGTGGCCGAGGTCATCTAAGGTGATGGTGATGGAGACTAGGTGGCTAGGCATACTTTTTAAGCAGTTTTTTTTGCATTGTTTGGTGAAGTTTTGTTCAAGGGGAGGTCATGGCACTATCAGGTCAGATGAGTGGGATGGTTTGGCCGTGGATTATATGGGAAAGAAGTGGTGGTTGTTGGTGGAGGTGATGGAGAGGCTATGGCCGAGCAAACACATGAAGAAGTCAAGGCAATTCAAGTGGAAAACAAGGCAAATTCAAGGAAGAAAAGTAGAAAAGAATGGAGGAAGCCATTACCATTTTTGTTCTAGCCGTGAAAAAATGAGATGGAGGATAGTTTCTCACGTGAATTAAAAATGAAAACTCACGGTTACAAAGAAAAATGCACGACCAAACTTGAATTAATGAAAGGTTATGGAAATGAAAAGTTTTAGGCAATGAAAGGTCTTAGGTTTAAAGCCTTTAGTCTCTTCAATTTCCATTCTTTTTAAATTAAATAAAAACAAATGAAATTTTCAGTAATTGAATTTAAAAATGAAACAAAGTAAAATAAAATGAATATAAATAATTAAATTTAAAGAAAATAGAAAAAGAATTAAAGAAATAGTTTAAAAATTCAAAACAGGACTTAAAACTTACAAATAGAATATCACTAGTTTTAGAAAATTTCTATTTCACTTTAAAACAAATAAAAGGTCAAATAAATAAAATAAATGAGGAACAAAATAAAGTGGGAATGAGAATAAAATAAGATCTTAAGAAAGTAGAAAAATAAATAAAGAATTACTTTAATTAATTGAAACTGGAAATTAGAAATTGTAAACAAAATACAACTGACACTAGAAAATGTCAATTACACTTTAAAAATGTTTTAAAACAAAAATATATACATAACATGTTATTTTACCCATATAAATATAAATTAGAACATTACATGACCAAATAAAATATTATTTATATAATTTAAAATAAACAATTTTGTTAAATACAGCAATTTACACACAATATTTAAAAAGGCATAACTTTCACATTATAAATCAGATTTCAACTAAACGAAAAGTAGTATTCTTAAAATTTTATTTACTTTCATAATAAAAGATAAAATTTCAAAAGTTCAAAATTTAAAATTTTAAAATTAAAAGTCAAAGTTTGACCACATTGACAAAAATTCACAGTTCTGGAAAATACTCTATTTATTCATGTTTGGGATTATAATTCACATACAAATCATAATTAATATTTAAAATAACAAAATTTTCCATTTAATAAATAAAATAAAGTTTTTAAATTAGGAAATTCAATTTAAAATAATTACAAAATACAGGGTTGTTACAAACTATGTGGAGACAAAGATCCAAGGTAAGTTGGTTGAATAATGGTGATTCTAACACTGCCTATTTTCATAAAATTGCTAATGGGAGAAGAAGAAAAAATATGGTGTATCATCTGTTGTTGAGGGGGGGGGGGAGATTTATGATCAGGAAATTATTTTACAAAAATTCTTTAGTTATTATAAGGATCTTTTTGGCTCTTCTCAGTACAATGTTTCATCTATAGATTGGATTCTGATCTATAAGAATAATAATGAAGTGGATTTAAGCAGTTTGGAGCAACCTTTTTTAAAATAGGAAATTAAGAAAGCTGTTCTTGAACTTCCTACTGATAAATCTTCTGGGCCAGATAAATTTCCTTCTTTTTTCTTTCAATTTTTTTGGAATGTGGTTAAAACTGATGTCATGGCTTTTTTTACAGATTTGTTTAATGGTAATTTGGAGTTTAGTCGTCTAAATCATGCTTTAGTGGTTTTGATTGCTAAATGTGATGGTGCTGATGATGTTAAAGATTTTATACCCATTAGCTTGCTCAACTATATCTTCAAAATTATTACCAAAGTCTTTGCAAATAGACTTAGAGGTCTAATGGATTCTTTGATCCTTAACAGCCAGTCAGCATTCATTAAAGATAGGAGTACCATGGAGAATGTTGCTATTGTTCATGAAGTGATTAATCACTGTATGAAAAATAAGGTGCAGTCTGTTATCCTTAAGTTGGATTTCTCAAAGGCTTTTGACTGTCTAAATTGGGATTTTCTGCTTGATGTTTTGAAAGCCAGAGGTTTTGGTGATAAATGGAGAAATTGGATTAAAGAGATTTTGTACAGTGGGGTTTCTTCTATATTGATTAATGGTAGAGAAAGTAATAAAATTATGTCCAAAGGGGGTCTTAGGCAGGGAGATCCCATTTCTGCACTTCTTTTTAATATTGCAGTGGATGTGTTTGCTAGATTAATCAAGGTGGCTGCTAATCAAGGCTTAGTGGATTCTTTGGGAAATTCTATTATTAATGGTGGTATTTCTTCTCTTCAATATGTAGATGACACCATAATTTTTAGCTCCCCATTGCCTCACCATTTAATTGCATTAAAATTAATTCTGTATGGTTTTGAAATCTTGTCTGGGCTGAAAATTAATTTCATGAAGAGCTCAGTGATTGTTGTTGGAGGCTTTAACTTTGATATTGAGGATGTAGCTTTAACTCTTAATTATAAGGCGGGAAGTTTTCCTTTGTCTTACTTGGAAATGGTGATTAGGCCTACTGCCTTATTGCATGATGATTGGTTACCCTTGATTGAGAAGGTGGGATCTAGATTTTCGAGGTGGAAAAGTCATGCTTTATCAAGAGCAGGTAGACTTGTTTTGATGAATTCAGTTTTATCTGCTCTTCCATTATATTGGATGTCTTTCTATAAGCTTCCCAAATGGGTTATCAAAAGAATTGATGGAATTAAGGAAGAATTTTTTATGGAAAGGAAGTAGGACTGGTAGTTGCATGAATAATCTTGTGGCATGGGATGTAGTTTGCCAGTCAAAGGAACAAGGAGGTTTAGGTGTAATTTCTCTTAGGGAATTAAATTGTGCTCTCTTATGTAAGTGGATATGAAGAATTACTGATAATGGTAATTCACTGTGGAAACAATGGATGGAGATGGCTTATTATAATGGTCAATTCACTGTGGGTATTCCAGTTCCTACTCAATGTTCATGTTTTTGGAAATCTGTAATGAAATAACAGAGTATTTTTAATGTTGGCTTAAAGTGGGCTGTAGGCAATGGGAGGAAATTTTTATTTTGGCACAATAAGTGGATCACTGATATCTCATTGATGAATCTTTTTCCTGATCTTTATGCTATCTCAATTGATCAATTTGCTAAGGTGGCTGACATGCATATTCATGATGAAGCTGATTTTAAATGGAAATTGATTTTTAATAGGATGCTTGAGAGAGACAGTCTCATTCAATATTTTAAGCTTGTTAATCTGCTTGAACAAATTTCTCTTTGGGATAATATTGATAAAGATGAATGGTATTTAGAGAGTAGTAAGAATTTTACGGTGAATTCAATATATAATCTTATGAATATTGGGGGAAGAAAGGTCAAGTATCATAAAGTTCTATGGAAAGCTCATGTTCCATCGAAAATAAAGATGCATATGTGGCTTTCTATCAATAAGAAGATGAACACTAAATTGCTCCTTATTCATAAAGGAATGAACATTGATGCTAAGTGTTTTTTTGTTGCTACAAAGATGAAGATTCTGATCATCTATATTTCCAATGCCCTTTCATTTATCTTCTTTGGATTCGATGCCTGTACTACCTTCATATTAATTATGTCCCTCACTTTCTTGATCAGTTCTGGTATTGGGAGGAGGATAGAAAGCTAATTTCTAATGTAGTTGATAGATGTTTAGTTGATTTGCTTAATATGAGTTTATCTTGGGTTGTTTGGATTGAAAGAAATAATAGATGTTTCAAGCAAAATTCTAAACCTTTTGATACTTTAATTAGAAATATTATTACTAATATTTCTTTTTGGGTAGGTGATACTTGTCTTTATGGTCAGGAATGGAGGCTTATGTTACCAGAGTTGGAAAGAAGGACCAAGGAGGGTATGGATTCGATTGGAAAGAGGGTGGCCAAAACAAGGAGAGGGAAGTGGATGGCTGATTTGCATTCCCTGCTGGTTGCTAGTTGCTGTCTGATATTATATGTTGCTTGATTCTTCTTTTGGTTGTATATATTTTTGGGTCTAGTATGTTTTGATGTTGTATGTTCTGGCTGTGATGTATCATTTTGTTGTTGTTAGTTTGGTTGTATGTTTTTGATGGGTAGATTGTGCATGTATGCTATTATTGACTATATGTAAATATTTGTGGTTGTTATGATATTTATAGGCTGGGAATTTTTCCCATCCTTTCCTCAAAAACAAGAAAAACCTTAATTCACAAAAATAAATCAAAGGTATCATCAAATCATTCACGTTTAATCATAGATATTAATAGTTTGAAGAATGAGATAACCAAAAAATAAGAGTCGAATTTACCTGATTTTTGATGATTTTGGGATAAAATCTAATAAAGAATATGATTTCTCTCATAAAATAATTTCTGGATTTCACGGCCCAAAAAAAGAACAAGGGTTCTGTCGCTTTTGTTTTGTATTTGAGTTTTGATTTTTCAAGGTTTTCATTTTGGGCCGAAAACTGGGAAAACAAAAAAAAACAGTTTTCAATTTTCTATGTTAAGCCCATTTTGAAAAATGGTTATTTTCAAAAATGAATTTTACAAAATAATAAAGCAAATGAGTTTTCATCACTTTTCAAAATTGAAAACTAAAAATACTCTGAAAATGGGTAACCAAACAGGCCTTTATTCTTTCTGATATACTTTATTCTATTCTATCCGTATGTTCAATTCTAGGTAAGATGGAATCGAAAAATCTTTGACAATTTTAAGAACAGAATAATCTTAAAATTATCCTATTCTATTTGTATGTTTCAATTCCATGTGACTCAAATCGAACCTCACAGCCATGGAAACCGATTTGATGACATGTAATTTCTGAAATAATTTCATTTTTTTTACAGTTTTCCATTAATTTTAAATTAAAATATATTGATAGGCGAAGAAAATTTTTATTTGCATTATTAGTGATCAAAATGGTAAATATTAAGTAATCATCGTGAAATTTATTTTCTAACTGAATAAAAACAAAGAGAAATATTCTAAAATTTTATTGCAATAATTAAATGGTAAAACCTTGAAGAAGGAAGTATATAAGGAAACCAAATCTTATGTTTGAAGCGAACAATGTGGCACCTTGTTTACAAGAATTTGGCAAAGTTATTACCGATAGAGTTAAGGGTGTGCATTTGGGTTTATCAGGTAATTTAATCATATGACTTCACTTTATAACAAAATCTTGTTTGAAATAAAGTAGACCTTTTGTTTTATTTTCTATTGTATATTATGTTATATTGGGAAATAATTAATATTTTAAATACATTTAATAGAAACAAGGAGAAAATCCTTAAGAAATTTTCTAATCGATTTTAGTTACGAATGTGTTCATAGCCATAAGTACTGAATCGTGTCAAATGAATATCATCACAATACAATACAATCATAATACAAACCAAATATCCAAACCAAACTATACCATCACAATACAAACCAAATGTCTAAACAATATGCAAGCAAATATCCAAACATCAACAACAATACCAAGCCAAATATCCTAATAAACCATATATATATATATATATATATATATATATATGCAATCACCTCACCATCTCCAAACAAACCAAATATAAAAACAAACCAAATATACATACAATCACTATCTCAAAACAAACCAAATACCTTCTCATCCTAACCCTGCCCTACATCACCACCTTAGTAATGGCGTCAGCGGGGCATCGGTAATATCAAGTGGGTAAATAATAACTTTTTTAGTAGTGAGCAATTTTTTGGAACATATAGATTTACCCATCAAGAGTCTTCAATAGGATAATTATAAAGTCAAATAGAAGATCCCATGAGACGATGTGCATTAGTCTTTGATTTGATAATACTATGGATCTTAATGGTCAAAATTATACTTTGAGTATAATCAATCAGTTAATAACTATTAGGTCAAAAATTGGTTTAGCATTTCGAAATGTTGTTCAAAGTAATATTATTTGGAATGGTCTTAGTAGCACAAATGAGCTTGAATATAGTCGTGGGGTTACTAGAAGTTCAAGTCACATGTCCATACGCAAGATATGCAAATTGCATAATCGTGAAAATTCATTGTTTGTTAGACAATGAACGAAACAGACAATCCACATATATTGCAGTTATTTGCTTGTATGCCATGTGGCAATATAAGCTTTATGCGAAGAAACTTTAGTTTCGTCAAGGACTAAAATGGCTATATTTAATATATAATTTCAAATTCAAGTCCAAGTCTAATGAATAAATTATATGCACATCCATTCTCTCAATAATAGTCAATGATACATATATCGTAGGCGTATGCAATGCAATGTTTATTTGTTCAAGGTCATATGTGCATAATGTTACAAGAATACTATCAGCACTAAAATTTTCAAATCAATTTAGGGTTCACAACTTTGAGATTTGAGTAATGAGAAAAGAATTAATCGCCCCCATTTGAATGGCCAAGGAGGTATATTTATAGAGGTCGGATGTGGCGGGTTGGCTGCCACATGTCCATACGTCTAGGCATTCGACATCTCTCCCCCATTGATGTCATTCGACATTCCCTTTGCATTATTGTCATTAGACAACTTCTCGTATTTCTTATATTCGATATCTTGCTAACATTTGACAACCCTTCCTTTTGTAGAAACTCGGTATCATTGGCTTTTTTGCAAATGCTTTACAACGATTAATTTTGTAAAGGATCGATAAATTTTATGTTATAGATTTTGATATTCCCTGTTCCTTCAAGTCTGTTGTAGCTCAATATTTAGAAGCATTTACTGACTCGGCACCTTCATCAATCTACAGACTTGACACCTTGACTCATTGTCAATGTTCGAAATCATCTTCCACTTGTTAGATACTTGATAATTTCTCCTATCAAAAGAGGCTCGTTGTTACGACCCGTATTTTTAACGATGGGATATTTGAATAATTGGTTTAAATATTGAATCATTAATTAAATGAAGGCCCAAAATAAGATTTTTTACATATGGCCAAAATAGGACTCGAGACCACTTCCGTTGAGTTTGTATTTATGTTGCGAATTAAAATGGGTATAAGTGTCGCTATATTTGGAGATCGGACGATCCGACGGCCGAAAAAATCTCGAAATGTGCAAAATTACATCCATTAGATGGCGACAAGATTTATACCATTGGATTCAAAAAAACAAGGCGATGTATGTAGACGAGTTTCGTTGCAATTGAACATGTCGTGTGATCGTGCAAGCTTGAAATGTACGACCATTTGTTTGAGAAAATAAATAAATGGAATATAATATTAATATAAATTAAACCAAATCTTTCCCTCTCTAATTTCATTTCCACATTTTACTGTTTCAAAAAAATCTATGGTTGCTCTCCTCTTAAAACTTCAAAAATCAAAATCGAGCAATCCGCTCAACGATAAATTGCGAAACTAGATCCGATGAGCTCTTATCGATGAGAGCTTTAAGTAGGTGGTGCTTATCTAGGGTGTGATCACCGTCGGTGATGTCGACTTCCTTCATGGTCGATCTAGGGTTTCGGTTAGGCGGAGCTACTGGCGCCGATAGGCGAAACGGAAATCACCGTTGGATTTCTGTTCATAAATAGCACCTTTCCACCAAAGCTAGTCAGATCCGATTGACTATTGCAAATAGCGTCCATAGGAGAAATGTGAGCAGCTGTTACTGTCGTGAATTCCTACCAGTGATTGAGCCATTCATCTTGGTGGTCATTGTGAAAAGGACGGGTTGAGGAGTGTGTAGGCGAAAACGGTGCAGAGATTCGTCGACAAATGAGTGAGAAATCAATGGAAGAAGGTGGTGGCCTTGGTGTATGCACGTACAAGTAAAATGCATACGTGACTAAGAGATTAGGGAAGAATAATTAAGGGTTAATGAGGCAATTAATTTTTAATTGGTTAATTAATTATCTTCTTAATCTCGAATCATATTTGATCCATATCTTTTGCATACGAGGTCCATTTTAGATGCAGTTTCTTACGTTGCTCTCGTATTGGAGAGCTCTACGTTTTGGCATTGGTTTGGATAGCTTTTGTTAAGGTAAGTAATATTGTATCTCACCATACTATGATTATAGTATAGTATTAAATTGACGTTCCAGAATGGTTTCTAATTTTAAATTGTGATTTTATTATACTTAAACACCCATTAGTTTTTTATAAAAGAAAATAATAGTATTTTAAATTATTTCATATCGAATATTGCATTTTTACCATCGATGTGTTATTTTTAGGGAATTACTAGATTTGTACTATTTTTATAGGAATTTCCCCATTAATTGATATGGATGCATTATACATGTTGTATGTACAATATTTTGGATGTATGGATGGTTGCATGTTGGCTTGTTTGCTTGTTTTTGGTTGAAAGCGCCGATTTAGCGACGATCGAGTTTTAGGCAAATATCTCATGCATTGGGGTTTCGTACATGTGAAAATCCAATGAATGAGATAAGTTGTAGAAGAGTGTTGATCTGAAGATGGAAGACGAGGCTTCAGATTTCAGGATGGACGTGGGACGTTTCCATTTGGTTTGTACTTTTCCATTTTTTGTTAAGTACACAACCAAAGTGATTTGCTATTGACCACTATAGAGTAGTTAGTGCCCATCATTATTGATGATTGGCAATTTGGCAGACCTTTAGCATGAACATTGAAGAGATTTCGAGGTGCGTGATATAATGGTTTGTTCATGCGATCGACTTAGAGTCTTGATGTTATTGCTCTATGACAAGCGATTTTGATGGTGAGGCGATAATGTGATGCTTTGACATGATAGTTGGTAATTTGGATAGTGAAGTGTATGGAGTTAGGTTTCGAGGTTGATAGTTTCAGGACTTTGTAGATCATGCTTGAGGTGTTGGCTCATTCGCATCAAGGGTGGATGGTGATGTAACATCATGATAAAAGCTTTGTATCTTTGGTTTGACTCGTGCTGGGAGTAGGTACCGAAGGTTAGACACTCTGTATCTTTGGTTTATGACTCATATAGAGAGTATGTACCGAAGAGGCTCGTGTAGGGAGTCATGGAGTGTAGGAACGTGGTAGGTTCATGGATAGTGGAAACTGGATTGAGCGAGTAAGGCTCAGATCGATGTGCATGTGCTAAGGGATCGTTGATGACTCAGAGTGTTTTCTATTGTACTAGAAGCAGGGATATTTTAAGTGGGGATGCCCATGGATCATGTTGGGATCTTTATATCCTAGACTTGTGGCTTTGGGTTTAGTGTCTAGCTTTGGGCTATGAGACACATATCGATATTTGGGCTACATGATACGAGAGTAGAACTGAAAACCAGGATTTTCCATTAGTCCCTTGCATGGTGGTCATACGAGTTATCATATATCTAGAGCACACCGAGTGACAATTAATATTGTTTGATGGATGTTATATTTTTTATGGTTGCTTCACTAGCCACCTGCCACTCTAGGGATGTCACATGAGGTAGGTATTGTGGATAGGGATACCTAGGAACCCCAATAGTTTACTTAGTATGGAATATCCTTTTTATGATGATGTAGAGTACCATATTATCGATGTTCTGTGCCAACTCTTTGGTTACAGGGACAAGTCATGTATGATCCGTATACTCTATGTTTCGTATACTATATCAACTTTTATGGTATTTTGAGATTGTTTATCGCTCACGCCAGACTGTTGTCTGACCCTAGGTTTTATGCTTTACTTCTTATTATCTCTGGTACTCTTAAATGAGTAGACTAGAGAGAAGGTATGGATGACATATGGAGTTCTGCAGATGGACTAGTAGGAGGTGACGTTTAATCATACTTATATTAGAGTTTGTTATTGTATATTTTGCTATATGATACTATGGAGCATTGACAGTGTTTGGCTTACTATTATTAGAGACTAATTATCACTTGAGTTTATTTGTCAGTTGTATAAAATCTGTTATTGTGTCGTATAACTGTATGAGCATGTGTACTCCGATTCTATGGTTCATGTAGTTATCACTGTCTCAATTGATTTATATACATGTTGATTATTATATTTCATCTGATGCGTTGTGAGATATATGACATGTTATGTGATTATTTGATGTTTCCTTTTTCTTCTTTTCCATTCTCTTCTCTTCTAATTTTCTTCCTTACTTCTTTTTATTTCCTTTGACTACCATTCTATATCTAATGTGTAGGGAGGTCACATTACATTTGGTATCAGAGCTTAGGTTACATGATTAATCTGAGTTGATACCGCGATCCAGTAGGGATAGGATATGAGTTATCACCTTAGACTAGATCTAGAGTGTGTGTGTGTATGAGAGAGATCGTATTTGTTATATATTTTAGTTTTCAAAACTATATAGTAGTATATAATATTGCGCACACGAGCACTATTGATGCAGTTTTCTTTATGAGAGACCGATCATTGATATGCACGTAAATGTGCATATTTTTTCTTCCATATTTAATCTAATTTAATTAATAAATGAGCATATAGAGTATTTTAACATGTTTAAACCAAAATTTCAAATGTCATCAAATCACCATTTATTCATCTTCATATGGGGGCAAAATAGTCATTTTTGTGCATATATTAATTTTGAGAATATTTACTTGGCATTTTATTTTTATTTGTAGGAAAATTGGATGGAAAATAGAAGAAGTCTTCATGTATTCATGCATGGACAAGAGAAGGAAACAAATGAAGATGGAAATAATTCATTTCATGCATCAAGGAGAACCCCACCTACCCACTTTGTGACGACCCGAAATTTTCGATAATTAAAAATGGTTAATTTAATAAGATTCTGTGATTTAATTTTGAAAGAAATAAAATTTTGTAATTCAATAATGAAATAATAACTAAAATGAAGCGTAACAATTTCAATTGAAGTTAATCATTAACAAATTGAATGAAATTCCAATCAATTGAAACTAGTGTAAAGGTTATACTTGGTTATAAAGTGAATATAGGAAAAAAATGTAAATATTTAATTCATTAATGAAATTGTATGTAACAAAAGGGTAATTGAATACAATTAGTATTATATAAGAATGGTAACATTTGTTTGTGAATAATGAATTTCATAAGTGTAATTAAAGTTATGGTAATGATTGTTATAAGTTACATGTTTATTTGGTCTGTTAAATTTAAATGGGAAATCAATTAGAATTAAATAAACTTTAATGTTACATTAATAAGATTAAGACAATAACCGAGACTGTGAATGTAACAAAATGAATAAGAAATGCTAATTTTATTCATAAAGTAATAATTGATGTAATAAAAGAATGGAACCAGGATAAATAAATTAATTGGATTTAAAATCTTAATTAATGTGTGAAATTGACAAAATTTCAATATAATTGAATTATAGTAGTTAATATAAATAAAAGTTGGAAATGTAGTCTATTTGTGAAACAAGGTATCAACAAGTATTAACTAGGTTATTTGAGTAATAATGGATTGAGTATAAAGATTGAAATCAAATAAAAACAATTTATTGAAATTAAATATAAATAATTGATTTAATTATAATTGAAATTAAACACTGTAAATGGGTAAAATAATTTACTTTGAATTGATATCTAGATTTGTTTTAAATTATGGCAAAAGTCTAAGCAATCGAAAATGGTGAAAATTGTTAGTATTAATTTTGGAATAAAAAATGTGATTTAATTAATTTAATTAATGTGAAAATAGCCATTTTGGCCACTGACTCTGATTTCGATGAAAACAGTTTCATTGGATCTGTAACGGTGAATTATTATAGGATTTCATGTTTCGTAACGATCGGACTTGTCGTTTGATCGTACGGGCTCGAAACGCCTTGAAATCAATTTAATTGAAATCAATTTGAAATAAACTGATTTTAATATAACTTCTTCATATGATGCAATTAGGACCTGAAACATGTTCCATTGGATTTAAAAATAATGAAAACATCTATTTTGATATATGGGATGACCCATTTTCGTTTTGGAGACAGAACGGGCTTCTCGGGTCGTATCGTTCAAACCCATATCAATCGTGTTCCTTCGTTTTATTTTCTGACCTATCTATAAATATCCTGTTATAAATCCTAATGTTCCTCAACTCAGTTTGTCTGTACATACAATTTCATATGTTCCTCTCTTTCCAATGGCAGATGAACCTTAATTTCCAATTGCAATTTCAAATCAAAAATCAAATCGAAAATTTCAAACTCCACAAACTATATCGAATTATATATCGATTCAAAGCTCTCGACGAGCGTAACTCACTGGTGTAGCTCGTTCTTCAATTTGAACCACCATTTGACCAGAATTTATCGTAGAACTGCAGCCGTTCGTTTCAGGGTTTTGGCAGTTAACGGTGGATCCGCGACTTTAAGATGATCGGGCTACAGCGTTGGAAAGATGGGGTCGAGAGGGTTCGAGTGGTACTATTCGTTCATCGCCGGAGGTCATGAAATCGCCAGAATTTGAAGAACTATGGCGGCGGAGGCAGTTCGCCTGTGGCCGATCTGGGATAGCCGCGAGTTGGCCATAGGGGCGGCCAGAGGAGGGCTACGCGGTGGCGCGTCTGGATCGTGGTGATGTTGGTCGTAGGAGGTGGTTTTGGGCGGTCAACGATCAGCTTCGATGGGTTCGGTCACGTTGCCTGGACGAGCCGTTCGTGTGTTTTGGTGATGTGTCTAATTTTTTATATATTATTTTGTTCGTTTCAAAATTTAAAATCGTATAACTTCTAATTTACACAACTTTTACATACGAGGTCTAATTAACACGCGGTTTCTTGCACTAGGATCGTATCGAAATTCCGAACATTTTAACGCTGGTTTGGACGAATTCTGAGGCCGTTCAAATTTTGGGCTTATTTTGAATTTATATTCGATTTAAATTCAAAGGTGAGTGTTTTAACCCACTCACAACTTCTAAAATTTCTTATGTTTGTTAAATTAAATTTATGATGTGATTAGAAATTTATTTATGACTGTTTGGTATATTTTAAATCATCATCTAAGTTAATTTGAATTTATTTGAATTAAATCGTTATTTAATTTATTATTGAATATAAATTGCCAGTTAAATACCTGTTATTGATTATCAGTTCTATGTTGATATTGATTGATTGATTTGGATGATGTTTGTAATGGATGTTGATTGTTGATATTGGATGAATGGATGTTGTATTTTATACCGCTATAAATTGCAAGTTCACTATGGGTTGAAATGATACATACCCGAACGATTAATAGATTAAGGAAAAATCTTTATAGGTTGAAATGATAGACTCGAGCGATTTTATGGATTTTATTATTTATTCGGGATTGCGGTTTGAAATGATATATAACCGTAATATTTTAAATTGCGGATTGAAATGATAAATATCCGTATCACTTTACCCTAGGGCAGAGAATTATATACGAACACCAGATTGGTTAAATTAAATGATTTTAAAATCCTTAATTTTCGAATTTAATTATATGATATTTTGAAATGAAATTTGATTTATGTAAATTGAAGTATTATTGGAAAATCATGTTTATGATGAAATGTGAAATGGTTTAAAAGGAATTGCTTTAAGACATTAAATTGAAAGTTAAAGTTAAACTTTTAAGTATAAATGAAATTCTATCGAAATAAAGTTATTGAAGTTGTTTGAAAATACTTTGAAATATTTTGAAATTGGAGTAATCTGAATTGATATTTGAACATGGATTGAAATGATATGAAATTCAATAGTTTATTGAAACGTTAAATTGAAAGATTTGGAATTTGGTTTGTTGACTCGGAAATTGAAATTGGTCCAAATGTGTTGAAATGAAATGAATAGTTTAAATTGATGTTAATTCCAAATTCATGTTTTAATATAAACTGTTAATATATATATATATATATATATATATTATTTCAAAATTTCTAATTATTAAGATTTTAAAGTATTAAATATTTAACCTGTATTAATTATATTAAATCATTTTAACTTATTTTAAACCATTTAATTTATTTAAACTAATTAACCTGTTTTAACTTATTTTAAATCTAATTAGTCTATTTTAAAGCTATTTAATCTATTTTAATTATATTTCATCTATTTTAAATCTGTATTAACTATTTATAACTATTTAAAACTATTTTCTTCTAAATTCCAAACTAAGTAAAATGGATGGGTTTATATTCAAATTCTCGATTTTTAAGTGAATATGGTTAATGATGTTAACCTAAGTTGGGATTTAAATAACATATTTGGTTTAATATGATATTTTGAAATGAGAATTTAACATATTTTGGAAATATGACTTTTAAAAGAAAATATAATTTCGAAGTATGATTTCAATGTGATATAATTTCGGAAGTAAGTAATGATTTCGAAAGTGATATGATTTGAATTGAATATGATATTTTGATATCAATTATGAAATGAATTTGGAAATTTAAAAGAACCATTCGGTGTGAAATAAGCGTTTGGTTGTTAAAGAGACCGGGATCAGATATGGGGATACTCTCTGTCGATACCGAAAACCACTTTGACAACTATGTACGCGGTGGATATTCCAGAATGAAGTAGGATGGTGGCGACGATCCTATAAGGTATATACGTGGACCTAACTCCCGTGAGTTAGCATAAGATGGCTAAAACAGGAGCAATCGACAGGCCAAGTGAGGTCATTCCTCCGATCGGGCACATTCCTTCGATACTATTGCGATTTTGGTGGATACCCTCGATTTTTGATTTCGGAGTGTGTTCCGAGGTGGGCGGTAGTAGCTGCTATGCAATACCACAAGTTCGGAAGTGTAATTGGTATATCTACCATGGCATTGCCTAGTTGTGCCGTGTCACCCACCCTAGCGCACCTTCTACGAGTTTGTTTTATGTCGTACCTAGGGGCTATCCTCTGGCGGCCCAGTTTACGGGGAGTTACGGTACTGTATAGACTATTGGCATTATAAAATGTGTTAAGGGGGAAAATATAACGCCTTAACACTATTTTAATACTTTTACTTTAATGTAGACATATTATGATAGCGTATTGTACTACATAGTAGATAGTTTTTTGGATCCTTAGGAGATGTGAATCCCGAACATCTCTTTAGTTACTGCACTCACATTAGACACTGGATAAGAGATGTCAAACCCCGTAAACATCTACGACGCCGTTTACACTCATATTTATTTACCGTTGATTTGACTTCCATAAGATCTTTTAGTTCTGACTCGAGTGTTTTGTCTTTTCAATTCGCTCGGGTCAGCCTTAGCATTTCAGGATTTGAAGACCTTATTTCTGGACGACAAAGATTTGTACTACTATTATTTACTATATTTATTCCACTGCATTCATACTGTTCCCTTGTGTTATCATTTGTTTATCTCTGATATGTGTAACTCTGATTTTGTATTGTATAAGTATAATCAAATGTTTTGTATACAGCTTCATGAACTGTTATTTGATTATTATATTTTGTCATTCCGCTGCGAGATTCTATTTTGTTTTTTTCTTTCTCTGCTTATTCTTATTTACCCCATAACAATCCGCCCTTCTGTATGGTTTGATTTGGCACGTGTGTCTGCTTAAAGCGTCCAAAAAGGCGGGATGTTACAGTTGGTATCAGAGCCAGGTTTAGCGATAACCTTAGCATTGTGGGTCTAACTCATATTAAAATAGGGTAGTAATACCCTAGAATGAGTCGCTGAGAGTATATATATGAGAGAGCGTATTTGTTAGTATTATAAAACGGTTTTTATATTGTGTTAATTTGTTCCATTTTGTATTTCTAAATTCTGGTTGGTGCATAGGACGCTATGACATCGATAGGGATTTCTAAACACTTAATAGGACAGACCGACAAAATATTTGTTTTGAAATATAGGTAAATGAAATAATTTTGCCTATTATATTTTCTGTATATAAAATAATAAATTTTATAAATGATATATATTTGGTTGTAATATGTTGGTTGTTAAGTAGTGAAATTTACATATATTGGTTGGAAATAAGATTTGAAAATAAAAAAAATGAAATTCGGAAATTTAGAACTTAAGTTCCAGGGTTTTTTGAAAATTTCTTTCGAATGATTTTGGGATATAATAATAACATTATTTAGAAGTATTTTCTGATATTAATATTTTAATATGATTTGAAAGAAAAAATTTAAGAAATTTTGGAAAGAAAAAGTTCTGTACTCCCCTCACTTTCGTTGAAAAATAATTTCAGTGATGAGTGCACGCATCATCGACATTCATTTTCGAGTTTCAAAGTGGGAAGGCTGTTGTAGTAGTTTTACTGCACAATTGTTTTGATAATCTTAATTATGAATTCCAATTTTGATTCAATATATATAAAAGATATGATTATATAGATATTATTATTTTGAATAATTGAAATGGAACTCGACATTTAGTTCTTAAGTTTCTATAAATTAGAGATTTCAACTATTATAATGAATTAAAATTTTAACTATTTAATAATTGAAACTTCTAAATGAAAATAAGAAATGATATGCTGAGTTATAACTGAAATATCCATAGAATCTAAAATTCGTAACTTGTAAACGAAAAGAATATGAAAATAAGAAATGATAACTATTGAACATTTATTTACTAAAGTGAAATAAGATGAACTTGTGTAACTTTCAATTGCATTCTTAAAGACATATATATAACTTACCAATTATAAAAGTGGAAATGTTAAAGGAATATGTAATGGAAAATTTTACAAGTAAAACCAATGTAATAGAAGTGTTCAATGAAGTTTACTTTTATAAATAAGAAATTTGATATGAAAATAGTTACAAACTTGAGTTTAAATTATAATACTACTAATTAAATGAAATAGAAAATGAGTACTGTAAGTAAAGGATTTTGAACTTAAGTTAATATTGAAACTATTTATAATTAAAGTAAATAATAAAATGAATGTAATGCAATAAAAGAAATTGACATGATATGAATAAATGAAAATGATTTTTTTTGTAAGTAATAAAAAATAATATAATAAATGAAATAAACACTGATTTAATGAATGGGAATAAAATTTTGTTAGAGATAAATGTAAGTTACAGAAATAATCCTTGTATGAATGAAAAGAAAAAAAAACTGTAAATGTTGTGAAAGAAATTTAATAAGAATAACTCAAGTACATTGTAAATTATTGTTTATTCTAGTTTATGGGTTGTTTAGGATAGGATACTTCTAATTGTTTAAGATGTATGAATAATCTATTGAGTTCATCTAAGACTGTTGAGTAAATGGTGCACTCAGTAGTTTATTTGTCATTCTAGGTGGTTAAAAATTTCTGAACCCAAACAAACCATTTGTTTGTTTGCTATGGATGGATAGTTGATTTTATTGATTTCATATGATGATTGTATGTTGTGGTTGCCAATGATTGTTGTTTATATTGATTTGTTTGTTAGTGGTTGAAACAACTTTAAATATTTCATTTTATATAATTATTAACTCTTTTAGATTATATAAGTGAAATATATGTTATGGAAGCAATTGCCACTGCTTTTGGTTTCGTAATTTAGCGTTGTTTGCCCGACAAATAGGTATGTTCTCGGATTTCGGTTTTCTAGCGATATTATATTGTTTTTCCATTGTTGGGATATATTATTTTGAAAATTTTGATATATTATTATTATTATTGATATTATTATTTTCTCTCGAGCCTCTCCGTACAAAGGAGACTCTGCCGAAATATTTTGAAAATTTTGGACTTAGAAAATTTGTAGAAATGTTTTCCAAACTTTATTACTTTGAGTATAAAAGGATTTAATGGTTATGATTTGATATTTATTTTTATCTAAATTAATTTTTTAAATTAATTTGTTTATAAATTTACTATTTTGAATAAGATATATTGAATACCTAATCCCTTCTTTTCCCTCCTTTTACCTTTTCAGGGACGAAAAGTTTTGAGTGGGGGAGAGTGTAACGACCCGAAATTTTCGATAATTAAAAATGGTTAATTTAATAAGATTATGTGATTTAATTTTGAAAGAAATAAAAATTTGTAATTCAATAATGAAATAATAACTAAAATGAAGCGTAACAATGTCAATTAAAGTTAATCATTAACAAATTGAATGAAATTCCAATCAATTGAAACTAGTGTAAAGGTTATACTTGGTTATAAAGTGAATATAGGAAAAAAATGTAAATATTTAATTCATTAATGAAATTGTATGTAACAAAAGGGTATTTGAATAAAATCAGTAATATATAAGAATGGTAACATTTGTTTGTGAATAATGAATTTCATAAGTGTAATTAAAGTTATGTTAATGATTGTTATAAGTTACCTGTTTATTTGGTCTATTAAATTTAAATGGGAAATCAATTAGAATTGAATAAACTTTAATGTTACATTAATAAGATTAAGACAATAACTGAGACTGTGAATGTAACAAAATGAATAAGAAATGCTAATTTTATTCATAAAGTAATAATTGATGTAATAAAAGAATGGAACCAAGATAAATAAATTAATTGGATTTAAAATCTTAATTAATGTGTGAAATTGACAAAATTTCAATATAATTGAATTATAGTAGTTAATATAAATAAAAGTTGGAAATGTAGTCTATTTGTGAAACAAGGTATCAACAAATATTAACTAGGTTATTTGAGTAATAATGGATTGAGTATAAAGATTGAAATCAAATAAAAACAATTTGTTAAAATTAATTATAAATAATTAATTTAATTATAATTGAAATTAAACACTGTAAATGGGTAAAATAATTTACTTTGAATTGATATCTAGATTTGTTTTAAATTATGGTAAAAGTCTAAGCAATCGAAAATGGTGAAAATTGTTAGTATTGATTTTGGAATAAAAAAATGTGATTTAATTAATTTAATTAATGTGAAAATAGCCATTTTGGCCACTGACTCGGATTTCGACGAAACCAGTTTCATCGGATCCGTAACGGTGAATTATTATAGGATTTCACGTTTCGTAACGATCGGACTTGTCGTTTGATCGTACGGGCTCGAAACGCCTTGAAATCAATTTGAAATAAACCGATTTTAATATAACTTCTTCATACGATGCAATTAGGACCTGAAACCTGTTCCATTGGATATCAAAATAATGAAAACATCTATTTTGATATATGGGATGACCCATTTTCATTATGGAGACAGAACGGGCTTTTCGGGTCGTATTGTTCAAACCCAAATCAATCGTGTTCATTCGTTTTATTTTCTGACCTATCTATAAATATCCTGTTATAAACCATAGTGTTCCTCAACTCAGTTTGTCTGTACGTACAATTTCATCTGTTCCTCTGTTTCCAATGGCAGACAAACCCTAATTCCCAATTGCAATTTCAAATCAAAAATCAAATCGAAAATTTCAAACTCCACAAACTATATCGAATTATATATCGATTTGAAGCTCTCGACGAGCGTAATTCACTGGTGCAGTTCATTCTTCAATTCGAACCACCATTTGACCAGAATTTGTCGAAGAACTGTAGCCGTTCGTTTTAGGGTTTCGGCAGTTAACGGTGGATCCGCGACTTTAAGATGATTGGGCTACAACATTGGAAAGATGGGGTCGAGAGGGTTCGAGTGGTGCTATTCGTTCATAGCCGGAGGTCATGAAATCGCCATAATTTGACGAACTATGGCGGCGGAGGCGGTTCGCCTGTGGCCGATCTGGGATAGCCGCGAGTTGGCCATAGGGGCGGCCAGAGGAGGGCTACGCGGTGGCGCGTCTGGATCGTGGTGATGTTGGTCGTAGGAGGTTGTTTTGGGCGGTCAACGATCAGCTTTGATGGGTTCGGTCACGTTGCCTGGACGAGCCGTTCGTGTGTTTTGGTGACGTGTCTAATTTTTTATATATTATTTTGTTTGTTTCAAAATTTAAAATCGTATAACTTCTAATTTACACAACTTTTACATACGAGGTCTAATTAACGCGCGGTTTCTTGCGCTGGGATCGTATCGAAATTCCGAACATTTTGACGCTGGTTTGGACGAATTCTGAGGCCGTTCAAATTTTGGGCTTATTTTGAATTTATATTCGATTTAAATTCAAAGGTGAGTGTTTTAACCCACTCACAACTTCTAAAATTTCTTATGTTTGTTAAATTAAATTTATGATGTGATTAGAAATTTATTTATGACTGTTTGGTATATTTTAAATCATCATCTAAGTTAATTTGAATTTATTTGAATTAAATCGTTATTTAATTTATTATTGAATATAAATTGCCAGTTAAATACCTGTTATTGATTATCAGTTCTATATTGATATTGATTGATTGATTTGGATAATGTTTGTAATGGATGTTGATTGTTGATATTGGATGAATGGATGTTGTATTTTATACCGTTATAAATTGCAAGTTCACTATGGGTTGAAATGATACATACCTGAATGATCAATATATTAAGGAAAAATCTTTATAGGTTGAAATGATAGACTCGAGCGATTTTATGGATTTTATTATTTATTCGGGATTGCGGTTTGAAATGATATATAACCGTAATACTTTAAATTGCGGATTGAAATGATAAATATCTGTATCACTTTACCCTAGGGTAGAGAATTATATACGAACACCGGATTGGTTAAATTAAATGATTTTAAAATCCTTAATTTTCGAATTTAATTAAATGATATTTTGAAATGAAATTTGATTTATGTAAATTGAAGTATTATTGGAAAATCAAGTTTATGATGAAATGTGAAATGGTTTAAAAGGAATTGCTTTAAGAAATTAAATTGAAAGTTAAAGTTAAACTTTTAAGTATAAATGAAATTCTATCGAAATAATGTTATTGAAGTTGTTTGAAAATACTTTGAAATATTTTGAAATTGGAGTAATCTGAATTGATATTTGAATGTGGATTGAAATGATATGAAATTCAATAGTTTATTGAAACGTTAAATTGAAAGAGTTGGAATTTGGTTTGTTGACTCGGAAATTGAAATTGGTCCGAATGTGTTGAAATGAAATGAATAGTTTAAATTGATATTAATTCCAAATTCATGTTTTAATATAAACTGTTAATATATATATATATTATTTCAAAATTTCTAATTATTAAGATTTCAATGTATTAAACTATTTAACCTGTATTAATTATATTAAATCATTTTAACCTATTTTAAACCATTTAATTTATTTAAACTAATTAACCTGTTTTAACTTATTTTAAATCTAATTAATCTATTTTAAAGCTATTTAATCTATTTTAATTATATTTAATCTATTTTAAATCTATATTAACTATTTATAACTATTTAAAACTATTTTCTGCTAAATTCCAAACTAAGTAAAATGGATGGGTTTATATTCAAATTCTCGATTTTTAAGTGAATATGGTTAATGATGTTGTAACCTAAGTTGGGATTTAAATAACATATTTGGTTTAATATGATATTTGTAACGACCCACTATTTTGGACCATTCAAATCGGCAATAATCCACATATGTCAGACTTGAAAAATACAAAATAACAGATTGTAATAAAATTTGGAGCAAATTAAATCATTCACAGAATCACAGACACAGAAATATCAGAATAACTCGCAGCGGAAATAAAATAAATAGTGGTTCATGAAGCCACTAAAATACAGAGTCTCAAAAACAGATACAAAATACATAGTCTGAAAACCAATACAGTTCTGAAACAAGTACAATAGAAATCCCAAATAAATAAGTCTCTAATACAAAAGCTGAAATAGAACAACTGAAACTGAAATAGATAGATAACTAGAGAAGCAGAATCTCCAGCGATTCCTAGCTCCAGAAAAGTGAAATCCAACGCTGTGAATACTCAGACTGACCCAAGCGTAAATAAAACACAAACACTCGAGTCAGGACATACATACTTATACAATGTAAACCAACTCAAGTGAACTGTAATAAAGGTACAAGTAACTTGAAGAATGCTTGGGATCGCCCATTCTTTAAGGATCCGTTAAACTATCTACTATGTAGTAATAATCGCTATTATAATAATGCCTAATATAAAATAAACATACTTTTAAATAACATTAAGGCTTTACATTTTCCACCTTAACACGTAATAGTCCCAGTAGTCTATCCAGTATTAGCGTACTCCCAAAAATGGGGGCTACCCTCGGTACTCCACAGGCTACGGGAGAAATCACAACTCGTAGTAAAGCTCGCTATGGTAGGTGACACGGCACAACTAGGCAATGCCAGGGTAGATATACCAATTACGCCTCCGGACTGGTGGTGACGCATAGCAGCCACTACCGCCCACCTCGAACAACACTCCCAAATCAAGGGTGCACACCAAATCAATCACAAGTAATACAATGGTATAGAAGAAGTGTGTCCGATCAGAGGTGCTACCTCATTGGCCCGTCAATCGCTCCTGTTTTAGCCACCTTATGGCAACTCACGGGAGTTAGGTCCACGTATATACCTTTAGGACCTTCGCCACCATCCTACTTCATTCTGGAAACTCCACCGCGTACATAGTTGTTAAAGTGGTTTTCGGTATCGACAGAGAGTATGTCCATATCCGATCCCGGTCTCTTTAACAACCAATCGTTATTATAACCCGTGGTTATAAAATTTAAAAACAGTTTGTATTTCAAATCAAAATTCTTCATTTAAACCATTTAAAATTAAAGTCATTATCCCTTTAAATCAAATATTCAATTCCCAAAAATTTAGCCTTTTCTGAGTTCATTTATTCACATAAAAACATTAAAACATTAAAATTCTAGCTTTCACAGCACTTAAAAAGTGCTGCGGTAAGTTATATTTGAAAACAATTCAATTCAGCAAAGACAACATTTATAAACTGCTGTAATAGTTCAGTTTTAAAGGAAAAATAGTTCAATTCAGAAAAGACAGCATTTACAGAACTGCTGTAATAGTTTCAGGGTTCAAATTAAAGGTTTTAATTCAATTCAGCAAAGACAGCGTTTTAAACTGCTGCAGTAGTTCAGTTACATACAAAAATCACATTTCAGCCTACTGCAGCAATTAACAAGTGCTACAATAGCCCCTTCATTAGTTTTAGTTCTAAATTAAGTTCCTACCACTACAGCACTTACCAAGTGCTGTCATAGCCTTAGTTCATTTTAGTCTTTTAGTTCATTTATGCAACCACGGCACTTACAAAGTGCTGCAGATTCTACTTAGTTCAGAAATAGTTCATTTCCAGAAATGATAGCATTTCTGAAGTGCTATTAATTGAATTTCCAGGTTTTAAATACAATTCCAGCCACAAATAAACTTCAATTTAAATCATTTAAACTTATAAAAATCATATTTTTCCACATCAAAAATGTTCATTTAAATACCTTTAACTTATGATTTTTTTAAAGAAAAATTTTACAAATAAAAATCAAATTTTCCAAAGTTCACTTATTAAATTCAAGTGTGTCACTTCCCATTTTTCATTTTTAACAATTTACTTTAACACTTAAATTTAAATCTCCATTTTTCACCATTTAAAACTTAATTTTCATTTTTAATTTAATTAACTTAAATTTCCATTTAAAAATCAAATCAAACTTTCCAAATTAAGTTACACTTTAAAATCACAATTTCTATTCATTTATTTTACATTTAACACATAGAAAAATCATTTCCACTTTAATAAATCAATTTAAAATTCAACTTAAATCAATTTATCATATTTTTACATTTTTCAAAATACTTAAAAATTTCCAGAAAAATATATAAAATAACCACGGGTCTGTATAATATTTTCTAACCTAAGTCAAGTGATACGGATAATATATCATTTCAATCCGTAGTTTACAAAGAAAATCCAGGTTTTATCATTTCAAACCCGCAATCCCAAGTAAATAAAATTAAATAAAAGTCGCTCAGGCTTATCATTTCAGCCCATAACGATCTTTCCCTATTCTAAAGTCCATTCGGGTATGTATCATTTCAACCCATAGTGATTATATTCTACAGGGAACTTGCAGTGTGATTTAACAGAATAGAATAAACAGTAATATAAAATAAAATATAACAGATGATGATATAAGTTAATTACAGGGTTTAACATCATATAATTTACATCACAGGAAGTATAACATAATATAATTATTTCTACACTTTCACTTGCTATCAATTCACTGTTATATAAGTATGAATGTCAGGTGTGATTACTCACCTCTATAAAACTGGAGTTATCAAATCAAATGACACAAACGAATTCCAGATGGCACGATGACAAGACTATAAATTCAGGTGGAAGAGAACCAAGCTAGAGCTCTTGTGAACAACCAACAAACAAGACACAATATCAATATAAATCCAATACACATTGAATAAAACAACTTTAAAATAAAACAAATAATGAAATGAATGCTTTTGCCATGCTTTCTACAATCATATGCTCAGCCTAGGGGGTTAATATGGCTCGGGTTTGACATGCTTTTGGCTCGGGTAAGGACACATGAAGGCACGGGTACAAGTAATTGAAGTGGTAGAGGAGTTACATCATAAGAATACAAAGAGGGAAGCAAAATAGTGGAGGTTTTGTGCACCATATTGGCTCGGCCAATGGATGTTTGGGCTCGGCCCTGTCATGTTTAGGTCTGGTCAGTTGTTGGAGTGGTGGGTAGGGGTCATAACAAGGTGGTGGCGGCGGCTATTGGTGGTGGCCGTGGTGGTGGATGAAGGTGATGAAGTTGTGGTGGCTCGGCTATGTATGTTATAAGGAGTTTGAACATTATTTTGTGGAGTTTTTGAACAATTGGAAGGCACGGCCTTGACTGGTCAAAGGGGTAGGTGCTTCTAGGTGGTGGATGGTGAAGAGGAGAAGGTGGTGGTGGTCATGGCCGTGGCAAACAAGGTGGTGGCCGAACACAAAGATGAGAA
Organism: Allium fistulosum; assembly: GCA_030737815.1. Classification (NCBI taxonomy): domain Eukaryota; kingdom Viridiplantae; phylum Streptophyta; class Magnoliopsida; order Asparagales; family Amaryllidaceae; genus Allium; species Allium fistulosum. The sequence continues at coordinate 1,296,862,572 of CM060904.1, read as the reverse complement.
GAGCAAGGCAAAACAAGCAAAACCAATAGGAAAAAGAAGAAGAAAAATATAGAAAAAAAAGAGAAGCCATTACCAAAGTTTTCAGATCTGAGATGAGGCCGAAAATTGTGAAATGAGAAGTGAGTTTTCACGTGAAAAATGGAAATAAAAGTCACGACCATCAATAGAAAAGTAATGGCCAAAAATGAAAAGACTAGTTAACCAAAAGTCATATGTTATAAAGCCTTTTTGTCTCTTCCAATTTCCATTCTTTTTAATTAAAAATAAAAGCAAATAAAATCAGTAAATAAAATAAAACAAAACTGAAATAAAGTGAAAAGGAAAAATAATTATTTGTTTTTAAGAAAAATAAAGAAAATGCTTAATATATTGAAACTAGCTTTTAAAAATTGCAAACCAATACACTTAACTTTGGAAAAATTATAACTTCACTTCTAAAATTTATACTACACTTCAAAAATGTTTGAAAAATAAAATAATGAAATAAAATTTCATTTAAAAATGATTTAAAAATATTTACAAAATATTAGGGTTGTTACAATATTTTGAAATGAGAATTTAACCTATTTTGGAAATATGACTTTTGAAAGGAAATATAATTTCGAAGTATGATTTCAATGTGATATAATTTCAGAAGTAAGTAATGATTTTGAAAGTGATATGATTTGAATTGAATATGATATTTTGATATCAATTATGAAATGATTTGGAAATGTAAAAGAACCATCCGGTGTGAAATAAGCGTTCGGTTGTTAAAGAGACCGGGATCAGATATGGGCATACTCTCTGTCGATACCGAAAACCACTTTGACAACTGTGTACGCGGTGGAGATTCCAGAATGAAGTAGGATGGTGGCGACGATCCTATAAGGTATATACGTGGACCTAACTCCCATGAGTTAGCATAAGGTGGCTAAAACAGGAGCAATCGATGGGCCAAGTAAAGTCATTCCTCCGATCGGGCACATTCCTTCTATACTATATTCAGATTTGCGATTTTGGTGGCCACCCTCGATTTTTGATTTGGGAGTGTGTTCCGAGGTGGGCGGTAGTAGCTGCTATGCGTTACCACCAGTCCAGAAGTGTAATTGGTATATCTACCCTGGCATTGCCTAGTTGTGCCGTGTCACCTACCCTAGCACGCCTTCTACGAGTTTGTTTTATGTCGTACCTATGGGGTATCCTCTGGCGGCCCCAGTTTACGGGGAGTTACGGTACTGTATAGACTATTGGCATTATAAAAATGTGTTAAGGGGGAAAATGTAACGCCTTAACGCTATTTTAATACTTTTACTTTACTGTAGACATATTATGATAGCGTATTTTACTACATAGTAGATAGTTTAACGGATCCATAGGAGATGTGAATCCCGAACATCTCTTAAGTTACTGCACTTACGTTAGAAACCGGATAAGAGATGTCAAACCCCGTAAACATCTCTGACGCCGTTTTCACTCGTATTTATTTACCGTTGATTTGACTTACATAAGATCATTTAGTTCTGATTCGTATGTTTTGTCTTTTCAATTCGCTCGGGTCAGCCTGAGCATTTCAGGATTTGAAGACCTTATTTCTAGAGGACGAAGACGAAGATTTGTACTACTATTATTTACTATATTTATTCCACTGCATTCATACTGTTCCACTGCATTATCATTTGTTTATCTCTGATATGTGTAACTCTGATTTTGTATTGTATAAGTATAATCAAATGTTTTGTATACAGCTTTATGAACTGTTATTTGATTATTATATTTTGTCATTTCACTGTGAGATTCTGTTTTTTTTCTTTCTCTGATTATTCTTATTTACCCCATAACAATCCTTCTGTATGGTTTGAGTCGGCACGTGTGTCTGCTTAAAGCGTCCGGGATGTTACACACTTACCATGATCAACCATTATGAGCTAATGGAAATGTTAGTTGAGATTAAAAGCACATGCACATTTAATGGTGGATTAATTACTTGCTAATGATAACTTGGTGGCCTCACTTCCTCAAGGGTATTTTGGGTAATCCCTAAAAATATTATTTAAGGTTTTAAAACATGTATAAATACCCCATATGTTTCATGTAATGAGCTCTTAGCCTCCTCTTTAGTTAATTTAGTTTGAGGCTCTAAAATAAACAAAAACTCTCTTTTCTTTTTAATGGCTTCTTAGCCTTCTTTCATATAATTTTCTTATATGCAATTTTAATTTATGCACTTTTAATTCAAGTTCTTCTTTTGTTCTTTTTCCTTTCATGTTAGTAGTGTAGATCTATTTGTTTATGCAAGTAGATTAATTCTCTTTTTATTTTAATTAGCTCTTCTTACTAAGCTTGCATTTTCCTTTTGTTTTTGTTTCATGTTGCAATCTACATTTGTTGAATGATAACAAATATGAGAAGCTAAACCCCTTTAATTTATGGGTAATGAAGCTCTTTAATCATGTAGATTCAACATATTTGCAAATTTGTGATCTCTTTTTGTGCTTAATGGAAATTTTCGGATGTGGTAAATTTTTTCATTTAGCTTTGAATTTGATAGCCTATGTTGTTGACATCAAATAGGCTATGCTTAAACAAACATAAACAGAAATTACCTCTTCATCTACATATGATTATGGTAATGAAGTCAATTTTAGAATCAAAATTCGATGGTCTATATTACTAATCAATAGTAAATAGATCATGCTTAAAATAGATTTTATTTTCAATTTCATTATCATTTTCATGAGAGTTAAGAAGTGGTTTAGTGGGTGTGTTATAGTTTGATGGTTTATGTTGGGCTAATTAGTAGCACAAATAGACCATACTTATGATAAACACATCAACTAAATTCACTAATGACCAAAAAAGAGAGATCATAATTTCATTTGTGTTGATTTATATGATCATGAGAAGGGATTTGCCTCTAAATTGCCTTCTACTCTCATATTTTATTCACTTTCTTTTTGCTAGTTTTACAATTTTTTTAGCTTAACACAACGTCAAATCTTGGTTTAATTTAATTGAGTAGAATTTTAAATCAATACAATTCCCTGCGGATTGACCCATACTCGCCACATACTAAAATTGTACGCCGTGCGCTTGTGGTTATTTTTAATTTATTTTTTTTGGCTATTTTCTAATTTAATAGAAGGTTAGCCGATTCACCAAGTTTTGGGCGCCATTGCCAATGAATTAATTTGATTTAATTTTTATTCTTCGAATTATTTGTTGTTTGATTTTATTGTGTGTTAGTTCGCATAGAAAAAAAATTTGTTGTGTGTTTGTGTGTGATTTTTTCTTTTCTATTTTGCATTTGCATTTCTATTTAAAAAATATATATATACACAATTCCATTTGAAAAAGAAAAAAAAAAATATTACATTTCATCAATTTTGCATTTACAATTTCTTTTTTTACAATTCTGCATTTACATTGCCTATGCCATATTGTTCACAGTTCTAGACAACATTTCTTACTGCCTGGCCACTTCAACTACCATACCAACGGATCACCACAAAACAACCATCCACCAACCATACAACAACTTCCTATTTCCAACTACTGCCATACTTCATTCACCCGCATACAAAACCATTACTGCCTCAACCAATCATAACTTCACTCCCCTCTAACAACATCCCACTGACCACTGCTTGCAAAACTTCACAATAACCATAACCATTTCTGCCATTACTGTCACTCCTTCTTTATCACTGACTTGCCATTACCCCCTCTACCATTTCTGCATACATCAAACCACTATTGCACATCACCCTTAACATACAACAACCACAACCTCCAGATCATTACCACAACAACCACTCATTTCACTTTTGCGACTGCTGTCACCATTTATTCACACTCCTCATTCATACTTCAACAACTGTCTGTGCCTGACAAACATTCCTGGCCACACCCAGAAACAGTGAAACCACTTCATCACCCATTGCTGCATTACCACTTTAACTTGACCATCATTTATATCACCAGCCATACATCACTTCTGCACCATTTTGCTACTGCTTTCAACATCTTGCCAAAACCTCCTCAACAGTGCACTGTGCTTTGCCATCAAATTCCCTCTTCCAACCATCAAAAGTGCACCACTACATCCCCACTGTGCACACAAATGTGTGTATCCCTATCAAACACAAAACTGCCTTTGCCTCTCCTTACTGTACAAAATCCTTCATACCTCCTAAACATCACCAGCCACTAACATAAAACCAGTTCTCTGACCATCAGCCTTCAGTCACATTAACCACTGATGCATATATATCAATGTACATTTCACATATATCACCTCTACAACTTCCCCTACGCACAAACTCCACACTTTCATAACCACACTGCTTCAAACAACCACCATCCCATTGTCACACTTCATAACCAGTGCCACATCTCCCTACAACTTGTTACACCTCATAATCCACTTCATTTCTACAGCTACCACCTCCTCTTGCATATCAAACTGCAACCCCTCCAATTGCCACAAAATTAAGTCCAATCGCCCACTTCCACATCATCAACAAACAAATGTCATCAGTGCATCAAAAACATCTACCTCCTCTGCCTAGTCCATATCAATACAACCATCCCCTACTTGCAAATTTTTCCCATCTACATCACAGCACATAACAAACTGCTTGTTGCCCCTATCAACTGAACTGCCACTACAACCCCAAACACTTCAGGAAGTAACATACTTCCCACTGCTTACTCCCCACTGTCACCATAGACTACACTTCTACAATCAACCTACCTGACTTCCATTACACATTGCTGACATAACCACTTCTCAAACTACCAAACATCATCCATCTTCTACCATCAACCTAGACATCACATTACATCACTGCATTGCTTTACTCCATTTACAAATAATAACATCCTCTTACTGCTATACTGCCATTCAACTTCATTCACCATTGCCAAACTGTCATTCATACAAACTACTCTTTCATACTGCAACTTCCCTACCATTTCATCAAAACATCTCATCTACCACCACAGCCACTGCCATATACACCATACTGCATCACAACTACATCACTGCCTTGCCATCATCACTTCACAACTACATCACTTATACAAACATCAACTACCCACAACAACAACTAAATACCACCTCTGCCAGCGGCCACAGCCCCAACCCTTCATCACAAAAAACTTCAACTACTTCAACTACTTCAACTACATACACTTACTGCCTTCCTTGCTCAACATTCATATCCTCATATAACTGCTTCATTCATTCAAAACCGTGCTTATCTCAAAACTACTATTGCTGTTGCTAAGAGCATCTCCAACCCATGAGCTATTTTGATGTAATGTCAAGTACACATCATCAACATTTAATTTAATTCAAATTTTCATCTCCAATGCCAATGTTAATGACAATGTTATGATGACTTGGCAAAACAATTATTAGACATTGTCTAGTGCAATGTCTAGTTTTAGACATTGCACTTCACAATGTGAAGTAATAAATATTCACAATGAACTAATTTTTTATCTATTATTTTTATTTATTTAAATTTTGATTGGAACACATAGTCAATTTTTTTTCAATAAATACATTTGCATTGGAGTAGTTTTCTTGTTTTTAATGTGATGTTTACTTTTTAGAAATTACATTGAGATAACATTGTGATTTATCCCTTGACACATAGGATTTAATTGAAATCACATCATATTTGCATTGAAGATGCTCTAACAACATTTCCATTTTGACTTCATCCCCTGCCATTACTTCATCACCTGACTGTATCACCTCCCCCCACAGCAAACACTTCCTGTCATAAACACTTGCTCACTGATCACGACACCATAGTGTCATTCCACTTCAACACCATCACCTCAATGATCATATACATACTTTCGTCCACTGTCCACATCCCCTCTACAAAACAGTGTTATTGCCATCCATCTTCCTGCCTCATTTCACTGTTACCCCTGCCTTCCCCCACAAACCACCAACACACATAACCACCCCCTACAGTCCCTGTCTGCACTTCTCAACTTACATCCAACAATTCTCCAAACAATTCGCAACAAACTCTTCAAACTTTCCACGGCTTCATCTGCCTAAATCACCCATAACTACAATAACTCCTCACCATCACTCGAGAAACCACTAATCATCGAACTCCATCGCGAACTCACTACACCCGAACCTGCTTCATCAACTTCAAACTCCACTTCCATCCCATGCCTCACCCAAATCCGCAATCAAATCCATCACCAATTCCGCAAGCTTCAGTTCGATGGTTTCGATTTATTTCGTGAATTCGATTTGGTTTTTCGTGAGAAAGAGGCGAATTTAAATTTCATTTAGTGAAGTCAATTTTGTAATTGGTCGTGAAATTTTGTTTTCTCTGATGTTTTGTGAAGGATCACATGGTTTTAATTGGGCTAGGGGCTTGCTTATGGGCTTGTGAAAGTGCTTTCTAAAGTATTTGTTAAATTCTCTTTTAGTTTAATTTGATTTTAAATTTTTTTAACTCTTTATTTAAAAAAATCCTTTTTCTTTCATTTGTCTTTGCTTTGGTTCTATCTTATAAAAAAGAGAAAAGAAAAAAAGCAATGGTATATATCTTGCTCGAAATTTTCAGGTTGCAGGTGGTAGAAGTGCTTGCCAAAAATAAATTGCTTGCTTGCTTATATATATATAAAAATGAATTTGCTGCTTTTAAAATAATTTTCTAATAATTCTGCACGCTCTGGTATCGTGCCCTTATATATTATTTTTATTTGTTTTACATTGTTGGTTGCTTGCATTTTAAAAAATTTCAAAAACAAAAATAAAAATCCATTCATAGTTGCGTCGTTAAATCACGTTTATTTTCAACTTTCATTCATATCATCTTATTTTCTTTTCTAAAGGCAATACCCAAATCCACATAGGATAGGGGATTTCATCACCCCTTCCTTGGCCCACAAATTGCATTTCATTCTAGAATTTGATTAATAATAATGATTGGACATCGAACTTAAGAGTGTCACGAGCTCACTTCCGGCTTAATTGTATATTGACAAGTTGTCTTCTTTCGACAATTTATATTCTTGGTGTCTCAGCTACGGCAGAGGAATATCAGTTATAAATATTACCGTGATTCATAAATATTATACTGATTGTTTCTCTGAAGGTACTTAAATCTTCGGTTGCATTGCTATGGTGATTCGTGGTGCACCGATAAATCATGTCCGTTACCTGGCTGAGAACTATTTTGTTGGATTAAGACAAAGTGTGATTATACAATATTGGGTTAGGAGCTACTTAGGACAAAAAATTTGTAGTTAAGTCCTTACATTCATTTAGTTGCATTAGTTCATGCATATTTAAAAAAAATATTCAAAATCCAAAACAAAAAATATTGTACATTCTCCTTAACTTAGTTTTTAAATCTTTCCATTTGAAATTTTTCAATCAAAACCAAAAATTTTAAAAAAAAATTAAGTTATTTTTTTACAAAAAAAACAAAAAATCCAATATATATATATAATCATTTCAAAAACAAAAACAAAAAATTGAATATCCAAAAAAAAGTAAAATTTTCCTTTTTAAAATAAATTCTCTTTGGTAAATACTTTTCCTTTAAAAAAATCCAAAATAAACAAACATTTTGAAAATGTCTGAATTTCCCTACTCGCAGGAATTTTACAATAGTTGTGAAAATCAATATATTCCATATAATTTCACACAAAATTCTTATGGATATTTTAATAACAACTATTGTAAAAACAATTCGAATTTTGAACTATAAAATTTTCAAAATAATGATTAACCCTCAAATCTAGAAAAATAGTATTATAACGATTTGGTCTTTACTTGAACAACAAAATCAAATGATAAATAATTTGAGTAAGCTGTGCAATAACCCAAGTCAAGAATTTCAAAGTTTACTTCAAAATTCAAATGATTTCGATTATAACTCATGTCAATACAACTTCGAACTCCAAAATAAATTTCAAAGTCAAAATAAAAATGGAAACAATTGTTTAAATGATTCTGGAATGAGAATAGTTTCAATTACGGTGCGATTGACAATATTTGTGCTCAACAATTTCAAATTGAAAATTCTCGAGTTAATAATATAAATAGGATTTTGTTGAGCAAATGAAAGAAATACACAAAGATCACACAGATTTGTTGTTTGAAACATATATGAAACAACGTGAGAAACAAAATCAAATCCCAACGTGTGACAAGTCAAATAATAATCCATCTTTTACCAAAATTGACGATTTTCAAATAACAGCTTTTGAAAGTAAAACGACAATCTTAATGAAGTTGTTGAAAATATGGTAATTGAGTTGGATTTCAATTCTTTTGAGAGTGTGGAACCAAATTTAAAATTCGATCTTCCTTTTTTCGATTTTGAAAAATTGCATACAACAACTTTGAATTTTGAACATGATATATGCAATGAAGTTATGAATAATTCGACAAAGGAAGACTAATTTTATGAACGAAAATTCATTGGACTTTTCGAGGATGAGTTGTTGAATTCCAAAGGGTTAGATTTATATCACCATTTTAAAATCAATAATTCTGAAGAAGTTTTGAATGATAAGCTGGACTTTCAAATCGGTGAAAATAAATTTGAACTTCAACCAATTGTTTTATCTATCCCAAAAATCATCGACAATAAAACAACTCATATGATTTTTAATAAAACGACATTCGTTTTTCCAAATCAACATTCAACTTTGATATCTTTTATGGTTTTGGTTTTCCGTGCTTAAGTTGTGTCTCTCATACTTGACGAGACAAATGAATTGGTCTTTGGAAGACCGTTTCATTTACTCTTTGACAGCATATTTTCCGATATCATGTAAATAATAACCGTTTCATTTTCATGTAAATATAGGTCATACTTTTATTTTATTTTTCTCCTTTCACTTGGGCTGACTGTGGGGACACAGTCAAAATCAAGTGCGGGGGACTCTCATCTTTATTTTTGATTTTTCATGGTTTATTTTTTTATGCATTTTCTTTCCAAAACTCAAAAATGTCAAAAAAAAAACAAATAAACAAAAATTCCAAGACAAATTTTCTTCTTGGCATATTGATTTATTTTTAAAGAAACACTATAGGATAAATATAGGATTTTTGGTTATCAAGTTGAAATTTTTGAAAATTTATTTATCTCAACAAAAATAAAAATAATGTTTGATTACAAGTCACGATTGTTTAACTAGTACATAGGAAGGTTCAGAGGTGATAATTATGAAGTATATCCTAATTGAAATCTTTGTTTAATAAGTGGTTGATTTGAAGTAAAGGCGATAACATTTTAAATCTTCTAAGTTAAGTAATGCCAAGATGATATTGTAAAACTCTCTCTTCATAAAAAAATAAAAAAAGAATATATATATATATATATATAATTTTTGTATATATGTATATTTTATTAACACCTAGAGTCATGTGTCCACACGCAAGTGTGTACACTCTCCTTGCTCTGTACCCTTCTCACGTAAGCCCGAAAGGCAGTGCATGATCAGTATACCTGGCCTTAGTTTATCCGAGTTAGGTGTATATATATATATATATATAAATTCTTTCATTAATAACGCCTACAGTAGATAGGTGTACACTCTTGTGTGTTCACTCGCCATGCTCTGTATTCCCCTCATTTAAGCTCGAAAGGCAGTGCATGAGTGATATATCTGGCATCAGTTTTCTGAGTTAGGCATATGTAAATATTGTTAATATCAATAAAATTTCAAAGAAAGAGAGAGCAAGAAATTGAAATCCAAGCAATATTTTCACTTGTTTGATTTGACTTGTTATTTAAAAAGAAATAAAAATACCACTTTGAAAAAATTTGATAATCAACTAAGAATCTATTTCATGGTTGCACTATGTTATCAACCGAAACAACTAGTCAAACTAGAGTCTATTTGTTATGATAACTTAATTTTTGTTGGAAGTTTTGACGAGTAAATGACTTAAATTTTCAAGATAATGACCAGAACTTATATTTAACTTATTTGTGTCAATTTGAAAGTAAATTCTTTATTTGTAAATATTTTCAAAAACTTGCATCCATATCTTTGTGAATAAATCTTGCAGTTAGGAATTTATCACTTTGCATTTGGATTTTGTGGGTAGTATCCGCTGAAAACCCATACGAAACAACACTCGTCCTACTAGGGACACCTAGAGTTTTAACGGCTTGTTGCATAAGCTCAACGCAATCATGTTTCCTACGAAACAGATTTATCTTAGTTTTTCTTTATTTGAGGATAAATAAAAAGATAAGGGTAGGGGTATTTGATGTGCACGTAAATGTGCATATTTTTTCTTCCATATTTACTCTAATTTAATTAAATAAATGGCATATACAGTACTTTAACATGTTTAAACCAAAATTTCAAATGTCATCAATCATCATTTATTCATCTTCATATGGGGCAACCTGGTCATTTTTGTGCATATATTAATTTTGAGAATATTTACATGCCATTTTATTTTTATTTGTAGGAAAATTGGATGGAAAGTAGAAGAAGTTTTCATGTCTTTATGCATGCACAAGAGAAGGAAACAAATGAAGATGAAAATAATTCATTTCATGCATCATGGAGGACCTCACCTATCCACTTACCATGATCTACCATTAGGATCTAATGGGAATTGTTTGTACCAAAATTGGGCACAACACTCTTTGGATGTGTTTGAAGAGATAAAATGAAGAAAATAAATGTAAAATGAGGGAGATCTAACAAACACACCAATCAACAGATAAGAAAAAGCACAGAAACACACGGATTTAGAGTGGTTCGGCGTATTGCCTACGTTCACTATGAAATGATTGATGTTTATCGAATTTCACTCGCTGATTACAAGGGATTACAACAGTACAACTGAAGTGTAGTTATGATTTCGGCAGAGTATAAGCATAGAGAAGCCAAATCAGTCCCTTTTCTGTAGGTCCAGGGTCACTATTTATAGGTGTAGACAGCAAATATCTTGCCCAGATCTCGGAAGACTTCTTCTCTCACGTGAGTGGGCCCACGGGGTTGAGTTCAGGTGATTTCGACTCGATCTGAGAGCGATACGAATTGAGTTCGTATCGATCCATAAATAGTCCTTTTGGGCTGAAATTGGTCAGGTACATTCTTGAGGTAGTACGCAAGCTCTTGTGAAAATTTGAGGGCATTTGGACTTGTAGATCTTGAGTTATGATCGATGCAAGTTTGGATTTGCAGGGCATTATCGAGTTCATATCGATGGTGTTCGTATCCATGCTGGCACGTATCGATCAAATGACGTGGCACTATGTTTTAGGATCGATCCACTTTTCATGCCGAGTGATCGAGTGTTCCTTTCTTTGTAGGCTCCATTCGTATCGATATGTTCATGCTCATTCGTATTCATCTGTAGGGTTCTACTTCATATCGATTACGGAGGGGGTGTTTTTCGTATTAATGTTCGTCTACATCTTTCGTATCGATACGATACAATCCCATTCGTATCATTCCAGATCTCTGCCTTCGTATCGATGTCTTGAATGTTTCTTTATGTAGTTGGTGGGTGGATTCGTATCGATACCTCACTGATCGATACGAATTGTTCCAGAAATGATCGATATGCCTTGGGCAATAGGTGGGAGCGATACGACATATTTTTAGGTATGGATATGAAACATGGGTGGTGCGATGGATACAAAGTGAAGGACGTCTGATGGATATGAAGTATAAGAGCAAGGCGGATACAAACAAGGCAACTCTTCTATAGATACAAATGTGAGTGCTGCTTGGCCTTGGATATGAGGTGGATGGACACGAATGCACCTGCTCCTTCCCATGGATATGAATTGCAGCCGGCCATGATGGATACGAACCAATGGCCTTTCAGTGGATACGAAGGAGGTCTTTTTCCCTGGATACGAATTGGTTGTTTCACTTGGATTTTGATGAATCAATATCTTGAGCATACGAACTCCGATTGACTTGAAATTTGGAACATTGTATTTCCTAGCTCTACTTTTCATGCCATATCGATTGTAGCTTGATCCAGAATTGGACAGAATTCACTAGTATCCATAGTGAACGTATGTATAATCGATCTTTGGGGCAGACTGTCCTTGGTTTCCAGTTAAGTTCTTGGTGTCACGGCCTTGCCAAAAGGTGGGATAACTTTTGCCCCCCAAAGTACGTCTTGTGTGGACATGACGTGCTTTGAAAAGCTGCAACCTTCATTCTGAAGAGTTATATCTGATTCGTTGAACAGTTGTTGTCTTTTTGTCAAAAGATGTAACCTTCGATTAATTTGCTGATAATATAAATGCTGAATTGTTGACTGCCGATGTTTATGCAGTGTATTGGTGTAACTGAGTGTCGAGCATTAGCAATTTGTCGTTCACTGTTGTAATTGTCACCAGGTGAGCATTCATTCCCGATGGTACGAATCTCCGCGAGCTTTATGTTGATGGGTACGAACTCATCATTTCGTATCGATGCATTTCTAATGGTTTCGAATAGTTCAAATAAGCTTTGGCTTTGTACTTGTATCGCTCGTTGGATGGATACGAATTGCTTCATATTGATGATTTTAAAACCGCCTCGATTGAATGTTGGATACAAACTAGTTTTCGTATCGATTATGCCATTGACTGCCTCAACCGGTCAAAACCACTGGGAGACGAATAAACACTTCCCAGGTATAAATACTCTGGTACTTAGACAAATTCCCCACTTGTTCATTTTTCTTCTAGCATTCGTATCGCTCCAGATATTAGAAAATTAAGAAATCGCCTTTATCTTCGAATCGAATTAGACCCCAATTCTTCAAACCAATTACTAAAACTAGGTAATTAAATCATGAATTTGCATCGAGAACGATGAGACTTGAAATTCTTTGCCATTTCACTTGTTTCCGTGACCGGTTCTGATAAAGTGGTGGTCGGAGATGATCGAAATGAGGTCGAGGAAGGAGGAGGCGGTCCCTGCAAGGCTTTGGAGAAGATGAAGTGTGGGGATACGAAGTAGCATTTGCATCGATGATGGGTGGAAGGATACGAAGAGGTCATTTGTATCAATCGAAGAGTTGCGGTTCGTATCGATCTGAAAGCAACCAAAGTTCGTAATGATGGTTATGGATATGGTTTTGTTTCGAGAGAGGGAGTACTTTCATATCGATTGGAAATGGTTGGAGGTCGTATCGATCCAGGACGATCGATACGAAGATCTAGTTGCGCGATCGATACGAAGTATCGATTCTGCCGATCAATACGAAGACACGGCCCATGATCGATACGAGGTGATGAGTTTTGATCGATACAAACTGGCCTTGAGGTGATTGATACGAAATTTTTTCTTCTACCGATCGATACGAATGGGACTTTTGCTGATCGATCCGAACTTGCATCTTGACGGATATGAAAATTTTGCATATTTGATCATTCGACTCCGACGAGCTTCTGCCCAGTACTACCGGACTTAACCTTTTCACTGCATATTTGACTGCCTTTCGAAGCTCATCGATGGAACTGTAACTTGACAAAATTTAACGAACTTTAACTTGGACAGGTTTCCGAAGTCGGGATGGCACGGTTGTGACGGTCAGCGATGACGGTCACTCTGATAGAATTCCGAAGTCTCGTCATTCGAACACCTTCTATATCTTGCAGTATTTTATTAATTATATACAGCATTGCACTATATTACATTCATGCACTTCACACTGGGGGAAACACGAGATTATTGTCACCAAACGATGGTTTTTGATGAGTTGATTAGCTATGGAACCCGGGAGTTCACAGCAACAGGAGGTTCAGAGTCTACCTCCTTTGATAATAGAGATGTTGGTTATTGCGGCCAAAGTCATAAGTCCAGCTCCGGACGAGTTACCGGGAGCAACCTTCGTTGGGAACCCACATGATTCCATTTCATCTAATGTTTTCGAAGATATGTTGGGGAGAATTTTCTTGAGGCACGGGCTATCGTTGAATGATGTCCTGCTACTAGGGCCGAACAACAGGCCACATATTCCCCCGGAAGGGTATACCGCTTTTAATTGATTTTCCTGCACAGCCGGGACGCTCCCACCATTCAATCGGTATATCTAGGAGGTGTTATCTTATTTAGGGATTGCCGCATCACAATTGCATCCGAACGGGTATGCTCTTCTGAACAGTCTATTCATCATCTTCATGGAGCATCTTTTCCGACCCCCGACTCCAGAGGAGGTCAGATTCTTGTTCAATGTAAAGAGTCGGGGAGATAATCCCTCCTTCACGTTCTTAGAGGGAGCCATAATCTGTCAAATTATGATAGGAACTTGGACCAAACTTAGCAACTTCAAAATCGAGTGGTTCTATGTTCGGTGCCCGCTAGGATTCGCTAGACGGTGGTTAGTCAGATGTAAGTGCTGCAATTTCTCTGGCGACTAATAGGATAGTTGGAATCGATGTTGATTCTAACATTTTCTTTCTTTTACAGCTTCAATTCCATGACTTGAAGGCGCTCACTTTAAGGAAATAGTACGAATTCTTCAAGAGGTGCCGGGTGAGATTAAAGAGATCGACTCGGTGCTTACGGATGAAAATTTAAGGAACGTTGGGCTAATTGACAGAGACCAGAGCATAAGATTTGAAGGATCACTTAGGGCAGCTCCGGCAAGACGGGCTAGGCGTAGGATGCCCGGGATTGTAATCGCTGAGCCGGTTGGTGAAGTGGATATGCCCACCGAAGATGAACCCGTAGCCGGACCCTCAGATAATCCTTGACATTCAGAGGGAAAGAGGAAAGGCAATGCGGTTGCTCATAAGCTTCACAAGTCTTCAAGATGGAAATCCGTGGTCATGTCTCTGCCAGCCGCCGGTGTTATAATTTCGGAGGCACCTCCCCCATACATGGAGAATCCTTTTGAAGGACTTGCAGACATCCCAATTCCAGACTATGTGTCGCTCCAACAAGATACTGGATTAGAGGGGCTTCAAAGAGCTTTAGATCTAGGCGAGTCAACTCCTTCGAGTATGGCCGATATAACCGGTTGGTCAGAGGGTTTGCACATGCATACACACACTTCACGGCACCACATAGTTTCTAATCACAAGCAATTCATTTCTGGGAAATAACAACTCTGTTTTTCTTCTCATTTTACAAGCACTATGTCAAAGCGAAGATCTATGCTTAGCTGCCTCCGTTCTGCACACCATTCATCTAGTTCATATTATGAGTCTCGTAGATGTGAGGCCAATAGAGACGGCGATCGCAGCTACTCTAGTCAAGAAAGGGAGCTCTATGAGAGGGAGAGGGATAGAGAGAGGGATAAAGAGTATAGGCGCCGTTCCCGGTCGCGCTCTCCGCCACCTAGAGGTCCAACTCAACCTTCTAGTTCTGGCAAACAAACCCATGAATCTTTGCGTCAAATACCACCTTCCCTTGGACCAAGGCCGAACCAATAGCGTCGGAGGACCGAAACTGAAACTCCCATCTTTACTGAACAAGCCATCACAGAGCCCACCGGGGAAAGAGCGATTAGAATCGCTAAGCTGAAAAAAGATTTTCCAAATATCTACTTTGACGGCTTCGTCTTTCCCCCGCACTTAAAGTGAATTCCCGTCGAGGCAGAACAGACGATGCACGACTATATACATGATGTTTATGGCCAGTACCGAGAATGGATGAATACCGCGGACAAAGTATGAGCGGTGGCTTTTGAGCGGGCGAAAACAATCGAGAAATTAGGGACTGATCTCGCTCAGAAGGACCGCATAATCCAGGTGCTCAATGACCAAAACGAGTCCGCGAGAAATTCAGAAACGGAGGCCAATAAAAGAGCCGATGATGCAACCCGGAGGATAGAGGAGATGAGGTGAACACACTTAGCCCTGGTTGAGGAAATGGGGCACCGGACCACCACAGTCATGGTCGAAAGGGATGGAGCGCTAAAAGAGCTTGAGGAGCTTAAAGCCAAACTTGCTGAAGTCGTCAAAGAGAAAGATGACGCAAATAAAGCCGCTCAGGAGGCATGCGAGCAGGCTGTGGTGCTCAAGGATGAGAGGGATGCGGCAACGCTGAAGGCTCAGGAAGTCGAAGCCAGGGTTGAGGGTGAAGTGAGAATGGCAGAGGCCAGGTTGGAGGGTGACATCAAAGATCTCCTCATTACATATAATGCCAAAGATCTGAAGCATCGAAATCTAAGCTGGCTCGAAGGCTATCCATCACATCTATACAATGCTTGGTGCCGCTTGGTTGAAGATGAAAAAACGGAGCACCACACCGAATCCATCGATGAGTTTGAATTGGAGAATCGTGTGCTGAGTGAGGATGAAAGAAGAGTTCTCCACGACATCACTATTACATTCAAGAAGGAGAGGTTCAGTACTCAGCACCTGGAAGTTGGAGAGGGTTCTGGCGTTGAGCATCATGATACGGGTTTCGAAATTCCTATGCTAACCCATCCCGAATCTACTCCTGCAGTTGATCCTTTATCCGTACCCGCATACAATCCTGATCAACCGCAGCTATCTCCAGCTCGTGACCAGGTCACTGAAGCTGTTCCGGCTCCATCCGCAAGCCATTCTGAGGAAGGTATTCTGAACATTTCTTGCACTTATTCAAAGTCGAGAGCGTTGTTTGAAGTAATCACTACACTTTTTTTCTTATCCCTATTCAGCGATAGGAGCTGCATCGATCGTGCCCCCTGCAACCCAAGAGCCGCATCACGAGCAGGAGGCTCTTATAATAGAGGCGACCACAACAACGGCCGCTGCACCAACCGATGGAACGTAGGGGAGCACTTTTACTTTTGATGAGTAGATGATGGAGGAACTTCTTGGTCATCAAAGTGACCCTTTTGTCGACCTGCCATTTGTCATGAGTGGAGGTGCACCCGTGGTCAGCTCCTCTGGCCCAACTGCCAGCATCCCCACGGATGCTCAAACAGTCCATGAAGAAGAGATAATAGCTGAGATCAATGCCGAGATGAAGCCGCCGCACGGACCAGTGGTATTGGAGGTGGGATGGCGGGTCCTGGTCCAGCCCCTCTGCGAATGATATCTCCAGGAGGCACGGTTGTCGACACTGGTGTGCCTCCCTCATCTTCTAATGTCGATCATGTCCCTCCGACTCCGCCTCCAGAAAGTATTCCAATTACCGTGAGTTCGGAGGAAGAGATTACCATAATTCCCCTAGCTGGAAACCAACCACCAAAAGGCAAAGGCTCGAAGAGGCATCCAAGTGGTAGCTCCAATGTGTCGGCGCGAGGGAGAAAGAAGAAGAAACTGAAGGAATAGACATATCTTCTTGCTCCCTTTTTTGGTAGATAGATAGGAATTTCTTTTTGCTTCTTGTAGACCATGTATAGATGCGGGTTCGGCCCCTGCTAGTAGGAATTCTTGGAAAGATTTTTGTACTTATCCTTCTTTTTCAAATAACAGTTAAAATAAAATTCCATTTTGTTTCCAGCATAACTTTGTGTTTATTTGCTTAAGTGTGTTAGCACTTGAACTTCCATTCAATATACTTGTGAAACTTTAGTCTCTGAATTAGACCTAGGTTCGTTTGTTAAGTCCCGAAGTTACGGCTTCGAGTCATAATCGAACGTCAAGTCAAGTTCCAATATTGCACTGTCTCGATCAGTAACCAGTACTTAAGTTTTTCCCCCAGTCCTAGGGATAAATTGAAATGGTCAGTCGGCAGCCGCTTTTCACCTTCAATACATCGGCTTGACTTTGTTTAAACGAAGGTGAAACGTGACGAGCTCGGGTGGTCGAATCACACTTGCTCATCTATTGGTAATTGCATCCACACTCTGAGGATTGCACTTATATGTCGGCGGTCAATCACGCCCGTTTAATGATTAGAGATATGTCTGTGCTCTGGGAACTTAGATTAATTCATGGGTGGTCAGTTACACCCAATTTATGTTTATACTCTGATCTGCACTCTGGGGCCTCGGAGTTGTCTCACGGGTGGTTAGTTCGCACCCGGTTTGTGTTATACTCCAGTCCGCGCTCTTGGGACTTAGAGTTAGTTGATGGGCAGTCAGTTACACCCATTTTGATGTTTATACTCCAGTTCACACTCTGGGAATGTGTAGTTAGTTAACAGACGGTCGATCACATCTGTTTTTAGTTTTAGGATTTCATTCGCACTCCGGGAACGATAGATGTATCAGGATCGTGGATGGTCGGATCACATCCACCCTGAGTTAACAAGCGAGGTCGTTAGATGGACGGATCCATCCTCCTCGAACTTGGTTTAAATACGAGCGAAGTTGTTAGGTGGACGAATCCACCCTCTTTGAGCCCGCTTTTGTAAGTTTATACTCCAACTCGCACTCTAAGAGCCGGAGTTAGTTAGAGGATTTTCGTTTATCAATCCTTTCTTCGCTTTAGTGTGATGGCTTGCCCCCGAGCTTGGGTTTCACTTAGCGGGTGACTGATCATATCATAGTCACTCCCTATTTGAATAAGTCCCACCGTAGGATGGAACTTAACTCTTCGTGCATTGTGATGGTCGCATGACGTATTTCAAAAAATCACTACTCTGGCTCGATGAGATTGCATTTTATTGCTGAAATAAGAAAGTATGGCAAAGTCAGTTGCCTTATTACAAATTCAAATTTCGAAATGCATAAACAAATTGCAAATGAAAAGCAGACTGAATGAATAAATAAAGCCTGTTATGTGTAGTAGTGACGAAGACTCTCGCTGTTCCAGGCTCTCGGCAAAGTGAGACCGTCAATGGTCGATAATTTAAATGTGTCGTCTCCAAGTTTTCGTTCAATAACATACGACCCTTCCCACGTTGGTTTCATATGTAAAGGAACCAGGTAAATTCTCTTAAGGACGAAATCGTAAGTTCAAAGGTTCGGGGTCGGACATTGGCATTGTACAATCGGGCGACTCGACTTCGGTACGCGGCTGCCCTCAAATCAGCCTCTTTTCGGTTCTCATCCAATAAGTCCAGAGATTCGGCTAGTAATATAGCATTTGTCTTCGGATCATAATACGTCACACGATGAGAAGGCACTTCCATCTTAACTAGAATAACGGCTTCTGAACCGTATGAAAGAAAAAATGGAGTGTGGCCGGTCGCGGACTTGTGGGTTTTCGATAAGCCCATAGGGCCATAAGAAGTTCATCGACCCACTTGCCCCTTGTTTTTCCAATCATTTCTTTAGAATGGACATTATAACTTTATTAACAGCTTCAACATGTCCATTCTCTTGAGGGTGTGCAACCGCAGAGAACTTCTTCTAGATGTGGAATCATTGATAGAAATTCTTAAATTCAACACTGTTGAATTGGGCTCCATTGTCAATGATGATGGTATGTGGGAGACCAAATCGACAGATAATGTTGCGTACAACAAAGTTGATCACTTTCTTCGTTGAGATAGTAGCAAGGGGCTCAGCTTCCGCCCATTTGGTAAAGTAATCAACTACAATGATGGCGTACTTCGCACCACCTTTAGCTAGAGGTAAAGAACCAATAATGTCGATTCCCCATACCGCAAACGGCCAGGGACTGACCATCTGAGTTATTTCGGTAGGTGGGGCCCTTCGAATCCGAGCATGTTTCTGACATCTGTCACACTTCCTGGCATAATCAGATATGTCGCGATTTACAGTCGGCCAATAGTATCCATACCGAAGCACTTTCTTGGCAAGAGCATGCCGCCCGGTGTGATCGCCACATTCTCCTTCATGTACATCATGCAATACTCGTTTGATTTCATCGTGGGCGATACACCAGAGTAAAGGAACAGAGTATCCTCTTCTTTACATGACTCCATTCTGAATGGTGAACCGCGAAGCCTTTCGAAGAACTTGTCTTTTTTCACTCCTGCGCTCTGGCAGGGTCCCATGCTCGAGATAGTTTCTGAATGGAGTCATCCATGACTCCTTATTGGGAATGACTTCAAATACCCAGTCGGTCTCCATTTGATCAACACTCGGGGAAGATAATGTCTCAACGAGAACAAGTCCCATTTGTTGTGCCTCATCGGTACTGGCCAATTTTGCTAAGGAATCGGCCTTCTGATTGCGTTCTCGGGGTATACAATATATGGCATAATAATCGAACCGATTCAATATTTCCTAAACCCAAGGGAGATAAGCAGCCAGCCTCCGGTCTTTGGCCTGGTACTCCCCCCAAACTTGGCACACGACCAATTGCGAATCGCAGTAAATCTCCACAACAATAATTCTTAAATCTCTGGAAAGTCTTAGTCCGACGAGCAGGGCTTCGTATTTGGCCTCGTTGTTGGTCGCACGAAAATCAAATTTTAAAGCATAGCAAATAGATGGGCCTTCAGGAGTTTCAAGTACAACTCCAGTGCCTGAGCAGCAGTCATTCGATGCACCATCAGTATGTAGCTTCTAGACATGTTTGGGAATTTCACTGATTTCGGGAAAATCCTCGGAAATAGTGAATTCAGCGATGAAGTCTGCTAGCACTTGCCTCTGAATAGCTCGTCTCGATGTGTAAGTGATGTCGAACTGACTCAGCTCAATATTCCACTTCAGTAACCTACCAGACGTCTCAGGCCGCATAAGGACCTGTCGTAACGGCTGGTCGGTGTATACAGTGATAAGATGAGCCTGAAAATATGGATGGAGCTTCCTCGAGGTAATGACAAGAAATAAGCCAACTTTTCCAGCTTCAGATAATTTCTCTCTGCTTCGGTCAGTTGTTTGCTGATGTAATAGACTGGCCGTTGTATCCGGTCCTCCTCTCAAATTAAGGCAGCACTAATTGTGTTATTTGACACCGCCAAGTAGATGTACAATCTCTCATGATCAATGGGCTTTGACAGAATGGGTGGTGTGGACAGCGATCAGTGCCCGAAGTGCGCCCTCACATTTCGTAGTCCATTCAAAATTCCGTTTCCCTTTTCCGATCAGATCGAAGAAGGGAATGCATTTGTCGGTGGATTTTGAAATGAACCTGCTCAGTGCTGCTACTTTCCCGTTGAGGCTCTGAACTTGCTTTATAGTCTTTGGAGTCTCAAGATTTCTAATTGCCCAGATCTTCTTGGGATTGGCTTCGATTCCTCGAGCATTGACGATGAATCCAAGGAATTTTCCAGATGCGACCCCAAAGTGACACTTCAACGGGTTGAGTTCCATTTTGTACTATCGAAGGATATTGAACATCGTTTCCAAGTCTTTGATATGATTGGTGGAGAATCGCGACTTCACAAGCATGTCGTCCATATACACCTCCATGGTCTTTCCGATCTGGTTAGAAAACATTCGGTTGTCGAGTCTCTGATAGGTTACCCCGGCGTTCTTAAGTCCGAACGGCATCACTTTGTAGCAGTAAAATCCTAGATCGATGATGAAGCTGGTATGCTCCTGATCGGGCAAGTGCATGGGTATCTGGTTGTAGCTGGAATACGCATCCATAAAGGATAAGAGTTCATATCCAGCCGTTGAATCTACAAGCTGATCAATTCGGGGAAGTGGAAAACTGTCTTTAGGGCAAGCTTTATTCAAGTATGAGTAGTCAATGCATTTTCTCTATTTCCCGTTAGGTTTCCTGAAAAGTAAAGGATTGGACACTCATTCCGTATATAACGCATCTCAGATAAACCCGTTCGACTTGAGTTTATCTACCTCTTCCTTAAGGGCGACAGATCTCTCTGGATCCATACCACGCCTTTTTTGCTTGACCGAGACGTGCCGCGGGTCAATATTCAATGTGTGGCTCACGATATCTGGCGAGATCCCACACATGTTGGAGTGCGTCCAGGCAAACACATCGAGGTTTGCCCGGAGAAACTCAACCAATTCCTCCTTCATCTATTGGCTTAGCTGGGATCCAATCTTTACCATTTTAGAATTGTCATCATCATCAATCAGAACATCGATCGTCAGCTCTGCCGGAGAAGCCTGACTGTCTTTGACTTCGTTTTCACTTTTAGTATCTCTCGGGTCAAGATCCCCTGGGAATTGGTTGTGGTGCTCGGGCCTTGATCCAGGCGTTAGCTGTCAATTTTCCGCAAAGCGGACGTAGAGAGATTCCTCCACGCCCTTTCCCTTTTCTTTTCGCTGCGCTTCCTACAGCTCAACAACATAACAAGCTGGTCCAGCAGCCTGGTCTCCCTGAACGACTCCAACCCCATTGTCGGTTGGGAATTTCAAAGTTAGACACCAAGGGGCAATAGCAGCCCTGAACTCAGCTAGAGCCGGTCGGCCCAAGAAAGCGTTGTACGGTGAGTTTATATCCAATATAATAAACTGTAACATCCGGACTCTCCGGCGTTCTCCAACTCCCAACTCCACTGGTAGCTCCACCATCCGAGTGGGTATAGTTGCACTTCCATTGAAGCCATGAATACGAGACTGACAAGGCTTCAAATCTTTCGCTTCCATCTTTATCTGGTCATAGGCTCGCTTAAAGAGTATGTTTATTGAACTTCCACTGTCCACTAAGATCCTCTTCATCCAAGCAGGACCTATCTGAGCTAAAATGACTAGTGGATCAATGGTTGGGGCTTCGACTCTATCGGCATCCCTGTCTCGAAATACAATGTTGTATTTCATCATTTTCTACTGTTTGGTCGGAGCCTCGTTTTCCAAATTACTACAACATTCGAACCTCGCATGCCTAATAGAGCTGGCATACGACTCCATTCCCTCGAGCTCCAATCCGCTGGATGAGGACCACCACTAACAGTGTTTATCACTAACCTCCCGCTGGTACGAGTGGGTTCCTCCGATCTAACCTGATTTGGTACTTGGTTTTGATTTGATGGGCCCGCACCTCCAGACTGCGTCACCCGAACAAACTACTCCAACATTCTTTCTCGTATTAACTTCTCGATAATATCCTATAAATGATGACACTCGTTCGTGTTGTGGCCATAACTATCGTGAAATCTACAAAACTTCCCCGTTTGAATCAGTTTTTCTGACGATTGCTTCGGAGCAGGTTTCTTATATTGGATAGTATTGCAAGTCTGCAAGTACACATTTTCCAGAGACGTATTTAAAGGAGTATAAGTGTCAGACATGGGAGCTCTACATCGCGGTCCGCGATTCTGATCCCATTTCCTGCCCTGATTTCCATCGCCTTTCTGTTGATTCTGTATGTTTAACTACACCTTTTCGGAACTCTCACAGGTTTGTTTTACAAAGACATTGCTTTGAATTCCTTCCACACTGGGCCCTACGTCATCCTTTTTCCTAGACTGTTTCGCATCCTCCCTTCGCAAGAACTGAGCTGCCTTGGAATAGAAATGGTCCAATGACGCAGGAGGTTTTCCGGCCAACCAGTTGCCAAATTCGGAATCAGGATCGATTCCCTTAGTTAGTGCCATCAGAATTGAGTAGTCATTAGGATTATTAATCTCAGCGCATGTAGCATGAAACCTCTTCAGATAATGTCTGAGTGTCTCTCCGGGTGCTTGAGTGATAATGGACAAGGTATTAACATCTTTGGGCCTTGTGACATGCATGCGAAATTGTTCAACAAACTTCGTTGCCTACTGGTCAAAACATGAGATAGATCGAGGTGGTAGGCGAGTAAACCACATAGTTGCGATCCCCCTAGGCAAATTGGGATACTTCGGCACTTGACTGCATCATCAACACGCGTGGCATTCATTAACCATTCATACTTTAAAATGTGTTGGTTAGGGTCAGAGCTCCCTTTGTAAAAAGTTAGATTTGGCATTCTGAATCGCCGAGTCGGTTCAACGTAGAGGATATCATCGGTGAAAGGGGTATGACTTCGGGAGATTCCCCAGTCGTCATTAGTGAGGCCCTGACTTTCACGGATCATCTGACGGATCATTGTCGGGATGTCTAGCATCTGGACATTCTGGGCATGCTGAGCCAAGGTGTGGTCTGGTCCACAATGCGAGGATGGGCCAGTCGCGGTCGACGATCCATATCTCGCCTCATTGGTTCTAGGTCTTCAGGAACATAAGGCTCGGGAATATACTCATGCTGGTGACAGTTTAGATCCGTTTGGTTTCGAGTGTCAGCTCCTAACTTAGTAGCAGCGGCAGCAGCATGGTTGTCAGTGTATGATAAGGAGCCGTCCCTCCTCGGGAAGAGGGTCCGGTCTGGTGGCTGGCGACGGGCCAACTCTCAGCTACCCAAGATTTAGAGTGCACTGATGTCAGGTCGCCTATGTATAGCTTCCATCCAGCCGTGGGCGCGTGGATCTGCGATTATAATCAAAGGAAACTGAACTTTCAGTAGATGAGTAGGAAACCTAATCCCTTCTGGATCTCCTTCTTCTTTCGTGGTTCAATTGATTGGTTAACTCTGCGTTGGCACGGAGCTGCTGGGTAAGCTACTGGCGGCTTTGAGTCAGCTCTTGCATTAGCAGTTGGACTCTTCCTTGATGACAGAGCCTTATGGATTCGAAGGTCCAGCGACATTCTGGTCCGCAGAGGGAAGTTGTGTGGGGTTGTGCCTATCCCGTCCTTCTAGATCTGCAGCAGTTGAGGTAGTTCTGGTGTTGACCATGGTGGATAGCGAAGTTTTCTCCTAGACTTGGTACAAATCTGAATAGGATGGAAGAACTTCTAGGCTTGAAATCTGGATCTCTTCCTTAGATTCTTGCAATCCAATATCGGCAGTAGATCCAATAAGTAGGAGAAAAGCTAGGTTTTCTTGGTGAAAGCACCAAAATGTTTGTACCAAAATTGGGCACAACACTCTTCGGATGTGTTTGAAGAGATAAAATGAAGAAAATAAATGTAAATTAAGGCAGATCTAACAAACACACCAATCAGCAGATAAGAAAATGCACAGAAACACACGGATTTAAAGTGGTTCGGTGTATTGCCTACGTCCACTATGAAATGATCGATGTTTATTGAATTTCATTCACTGATTACACGGGATTACAACAATACAACTGAAGTGTAGTTATGATTTCGGCAGAGTATCAGCGTAGAGAAGCCAAATCAGTCCCTTTTCTGTAGGTCCAGGGTCACTATTTATAGGTGTAGACAGCAAATATCTCGCCCAGATCTCGGAAGGCTTCTTCTCTCACGTGAGTGGGCCCACGGGATCGAGTTCAGGTGATGTTGACTTGATCCGAGAGTGATACGAATTGAGTTCATATCGATCCATAAATGGTCCTTTTGGGCTGAAATTGGTCAGGTGCATTCTTGAGGTAGTACGCAAGCTCCTGTGAAAATTTGGTGGCATTTGGACTTATAGATCTTGAGTTATGATCGATGCAAGTTTGGATTTGCAGGGCCTCATTTTACATTTATTTTCTTCATTTTATCTCTTCAAACACATCCGAAGAGTGTTGTGCCCAATTTTGGTACAAATAGAAATGTTAGTGGAGATTAAAAGCACATGCACATTTAATGGTGGATTAATTACTTGCTAATGATAACTTGGTAGCCACACTTCCTCAAGAGAATTTTGGGTAATCCCCAAATATATGATTAGGGTTTCAAAACATGTATAAATACCCCATATGTTTCATGTAATGAGCTCTTAGCCTCCTCTTTAGTTAGTTTAGTTTGAGGCTTAAAAATAAACAAAAACTCTCTTTTCTTTTTAATGGCTTCTTAGCCTTCTTTCATGTAATTTTCTTATATGCAATTTTAATTCATGCACTTTTAATTCAAGTTCTTCTCTTGTCCTTTTTCCTTTCATATTAGTAGTGTAGATCTATTTTTTTATGCAAGTAGATTAATTCTCTTTTTATTTTAATTAGCTCTCTTCTTACTTAGCTTGCATTTTCCTCTTGTTATTGTTTCATGTTGCAATCTACATTTGTTGAAATGATAACAAATATGAGAAGCTAAACCCCTTCAATTTAGGGGTAATGAAGCACTCTTAATCATGTAGATTCAACATATTTGCAAATTTGTGATCTCTTGTTGTGCTTAATGGAAATGTTCGGATGTGGTAAATTTTGATTTTTAGCTTTGAATTTGATGGCCTATGTTGTTAACACCAAATAGCCTATGCTTAAATAAACATAAACACAAATTACCTCTTCATCTACATATGATTATGGTAATAAAGTGAATTTTAGAATCAAAATTTGATGGTCTATATTACTAATCAATAGTAAATAGATCATGCTTAAAATATATTTTATTTTCAATTTGATTATCATTTTCATGAGAATTAAGAAGTTGTTTAGTGGGTGTGTTATAGTTTGATGGTTTATGTTGGGCTAATTAATAGAACAAATAGACCATACTTATGATAAACACATCAACTAAATTCACTAATGACCAAAAAAGAGATATCATAATTTCATTTGTGTTGATTTATATGATCATGAGAAGGGATTTGCCTCTAAATTTTCTTCTACACTCATATTTTTATTTCCTTTCTTTTTGCTAGTTTTTAGAATTTTTTTTAGCTTAACACAACTTCAAATCTTGGTTTAGTTTGATTGAGTAGAAAATTAAGCAATACAATTCCCTGCGGATCGACCCGTACTAAAATTGTACGCCATGCGCTTGCGATTATTTTTAATTAAATTTTTTCGGCTATTTTCTTATTCGATAGAAAGTTAGCCGATTCACCAATCATCCTTATTATAGAATAGAAATGATCTGGCATATAAGGAATACTGCTATTAACTCCATCTTCGGGTTAAGAAGTGGGCAGGATTGAGGTCACTAACCCTGATTGATCAGATATATTTGCAGAGAGTGTGCGAATCATTTTTCGGAATGACCAAGGTACTCTAAATGATTATAGTGCTCAAGTGCAAATGGTTAGAGTCGACTTTGCTAAACTGTATAAAGACTACATGAGTTTAGGAGGTAGACCATTCCTTAGAACAGAGATGGCTATTGTAGGCAAGATGAGATGGCTACTTGCAAGAGGATCTTCGATGACTTGGAGTAAGATGATGCAATGTGGTAGAAGTTGACCTCTAGATAACTCCAGGGACGAACAATGAACTAGTGGTGTGTTTCTATAGGTTTGATTCCCGAGGATCACTTTGCCTGGGATTAGTTCATAGTTCATTTCGTAGAATGAAGAATTTATCATTGGGTTGAGTGATCATCTTAGGAAGCGAGGGATTGGTCATATTAATGAGAGCTTCGAGAGGATGATTGGGTAGGCTTTATTATGAGAGAGCCTGTACCTAGTCTAGAAGGGATGTCTCGAACCGGTTGAGTAAGGACAAACTGTGAAAGCATATGCATTGATTGCCGTTTCGATTTCATCAAATGCTCCATCGATTAAAGAGAAGGGAAATAGCATTACCATTTGATGTATGATATCCATATATGGCATTTCCATACGTGTTTTATTTGATGTTGAGATTTCATATCCCTTCATACCTAGTGATTTGACAGATAGATTAGGATTGAGACTCAAGGTAATTAACTGTCTTTAATTATGATGGACCTAGTTAGGAACTCAGCCGGCATATACATAGTTTGTCGAGACTTTGTCTTATTGAGTCATTTAGTTAGGTTTGTTTTGGCATTTAGTTAGGTTTCGTATTAAAGTTTGGGAATGGATTAGTTGAAGGGTATGAAATAGTGGTGGATTGTAAGAGGCCGTTGGTGACGATTGGGCTTATAGAGGAGTGAATGGTAGTGATTGGCTGCCTATTGAGGATGGTTTTATAGTTAGCTTTCTATATTCGCTCGATATTCCACATGATGAGGTGTCATATATGTCTGTAGCTAAAGAGTGTCCTGACATATTCGATGAGGTGATCAAATTACCAACATATAGGGATTGAGTTCTGTATCAATCTGGTTAGAGGAGCTAGACCACTAGTTATGCCTTCAAGTCATATGATTTCCAAAGAGCAGAGGAAGTTAAAGGTGCGAGTGGATGACCTATTGAGATGATGGTTCATTCGTAGGAGCATATTTAGGTAGGATGCACTTATAGTGTTCACCACTAAGGCGGACGACTCTTTGAGGTTGTTTATTGATTGTTGTGAGCTGAATGAGATGACGAAAAAGTATCCACTCTTGCTTATTGATGACTTGTTCGATCAACTCTATAGTGCGAGGATGTTCTCTTAGTTAAACCTTACGATAGGTTTCACAAACTGAGAGTACCTAGAGAAAGTATGCTGATTATACCATTTTGTACGATATTATGATTTTTGATTGGATTGGTTATGCCATTCGGGCTAACCAACATGTCGGCATGCCTTGCTGATCTCATGGACTATGTTATGAGGGGTCACTTGAGTGAGTTGTGCTTGTACTTTTTGATGATATTTTCATCTACTCATGAATGGAAGAAGAGCACAAGACATGATTGATGTTGTGTTGTGAGAAAACACCGATTGATGATGAGATTTTTTAAGTATCACTTCTAGAGGAGGGAAGTGAGATGCTTAGGTCACATTGTTTCAGAGTATGACAACATTGTAGATCCCGTAGAGGTTATGGCAGTCCAATACTTGAATAGACCCAAGGTAGCAACATCATTAACTTATTTGATGAAAGAGGATTAGACTTATATTTTAGATGTGAGGTGTGGATAGGTATTAGTGAGTCTGATCGAGAGGTTGACGAGTGCACCGATGTTACTCATTTTGGGTGGAAATAAGGAGGCGATAGTGCACACATGTCGATGGTACTTAACTGGGTGCAGTACTGATATCAGAAGGTAATGTTGTCGCATGTTAGTCGACAACTAAAACTGCATGAGAGGAAGTATCCGACTCTTAACACAGAGTTTGCGGCGGTAGAGTTCGCTTTGAGGATTTGGAGGCACTATCTATTAGGAGAGGCGTTCGAGCTGTTCAATGATTCGACATCATTGAAGTATCTCTTCTCCGAGAAGGATCTCAACCTTTGTTGATAGCGATGGTTGGAAATCTTAGCCTCCCACGATTCTGACAATTCCTATATGTTTGTATGGGAAATGTAGTTATTGATACTTTGAGTGGAAGACATACCAGTTTGGGAGCAATAGTCATAGAGGGGATATTGCTCGAGTTTATTGCTAGTTATGATTTCAGAACTCGATGAGCTATGGCCAAAGGTGATGGCTAGTTTGACCATCAGACCTGCTTTGGTTTAGCGGATCGATACTAGTCAGAGGCGTGAGGCTAGACTAGTGGAGATTATGGTTAAGTTAGAAGAATGAATAGTGTCTGTAGAGGTGATGTAGTGTGAACCCGACCGAGACTGTTGGTTCCATATGGATGGGAGATTGCTTGTTCTCAAGTAGTGGGAACATTTATCTATATGTTGCATTGATGGATTTTCGATGACCGATGATAGTGTGATAGTATTTGAGTCACAGTCGATTGGTTGACAAAGAATGGTAGATTTGTATTCCTTAAGTCCAGTAGAACGACATCCGAATTTGTCGGGTCATTTATAAGATGGATAATGTGATTCAATTATGTGCCAAAAGCATTGTATGTGGCTGAAACCCTTTGTTTAATAGTGGGTTTTGGAAGAACTTACAAAAGGCATTTGGAAATTTGGCACCGAATTGGCTAGATGAAATCGAGACTGAACTAGGGACTTCGATACCTCGTAGGCTATTCATACCGATAGATGTGACACAAAATAGGTTAGGAGGAGGGAAATGGAGTAATAAAGGTTTAGTGGAATGAAAGCGAAGACGGTAGGATATGGAAGACTGAGAAGAGCATGAGGACCACTTGTCAGTAGCTCTTCAAACGGTGAGATTTCATTTTTATAGCCGGCTTTCATACTGGATATCATATTTGATGTTTTATATTAGATAGTTTAGTATCTTGCATGTTGGAATAGGCATGTATGTTACTTTTTTATGTTTGATCTTACTATGCATGTTTGATGTTGGATTTTTAGCATTTGATATGATAACTTATGCTTATATGATTGCTGGGCATGCATGATAGTTTTGGTTTGATATAGCATATTTATTTGAGATGATTGTTATACATAGGCCTGTAAACGGATGCAATCGGATACAGATAGTGTTGTATCTGTATCCGTATCCAAAAATGAAAATCCGTATCCGAATCCGTATCCGATATCCGTGAAAACCCGTTGAATATTATCCGTATCCGTATCCGCTAATATTTTCGGATATCCGAAAATATCTGTATCCGGCTTAGCGAATACGGATATTTTTGGATATCCGAAAATATCCGTATCCGAACCTCAAAACGTATCCGAAAATATCCGAAAATTAATCAATATAATGCATATTTCATTTTTTTGACTGAAAAAAAGATGAAAAAACCTTCTAATACATAAATTACATCAAATTAACAATAGGTAATCCAATCACACAAAATTTGTACAATAATATTGCATATATAAATATAATCCATACGCAAAACCCATAGGCTAATTCAATCACAGCAAATCATAAAAGCAAACATGCATCACACAATTTAATTTCAAACCGGACGGATATTTATCGGATACGGATATAGCCATATCCGTATCCGTATCCGAAATATGTTTCGGATATCGAATATCCGCATCCGCTTTTCGGATATCAGATATTTTTCATGTTTTCGGATACGGATGCGGACGGATTCGGATATTTTGGGTATTCATTGACAGGCCTAGTTATACATAGTCTAATATGTTTAAACACATGATGATGTTACATTTGTGTTTAATCCTCTTTGTTTAGTACATATTCAGGTACATGGAAGTAAGTGTTGGCTATAGCCTTTTATATTCGCATCTAAATGGTATGCTATTGCTATAAAAGAGGTATGTAACATATGTAGTGTAGATTTAGTGATGTATGTTTGGTTGCCTCGGAAATGAGATGCCTAAGAAATGAGATGTATATGCATCTTTGTTGTATTGAAATTTTTTTGGACCTAGCCATGCAAAGGAGGTGCTGCCGAATTTTTTCGAAATCTTAGGGATTTTGAAGGCCTATGGGTTATGAGACGTTCTCCTTACTTTGTGATTTCGGGGATGAAATCCTTTAAGGAGGGGAGAATGTATCAACCTGTATTTTAATGATAGGATATTCAAGTAATTGATTTAAATATTGAATCATTAATTAAATGAAGGCCCAAAGATATGATTTTTCACATATAGTCGAATCAGGACACGAGACCATTTCCAGTGAGTTCTTATGTTGTGAATTAAAATGAGTATAAGCATCGCTATATTTGAAGATCGAGCAATCCGATGGTCGAAACAATCTCAAAATGTGTGAAATTATCATCCCAAGGCACAGTATCAGATGGTGACAAGATTTATACTGTTGGATCCGGAATAATGAGGCGATGTACGCAAATGAGTTTCATTGCAATTGGATGTGCCTTGTGATCATGCGAGCTCGAAACGTACGACCACTTATTTGAGAAAATAAATAAATGGAATATAATATTAATATAATTTAAACCAAATCTTTCGCTCTCTAATTTCATTTCCACATTTTACCGTTTCATCAAAATCCATTGCCGCTCTCCTTTTAAAACTTCAAAAATCAAAATCAAGCAATCCGCTCAACGATAAATTGCGAAACCAGATCCGATGAGCTCGTATCGTTAAGAGCTTCAAGTAGGTGGTGTCGATCTAGGGTGTGATCAAGGTTGGCATTATTGACTCCTCCATGGCCGATCTAGGGTTTCGATTAAGTGGAGCTATAGGCGGCGATAGGCGAAACAGAGATCGTCATTGGATTTCTCTTCGCGAATAGCACCTTTCTCCTTTCTTGGCCTTCTCTTTGATGATTCATCTTAATTTCATGGTCTTGCAAGTTTGGGGAATACACTATCGGTCCTTCATTTTGAGTTTCATTCTTTCTTTGGGGACCTATAATGCTTTTACCCATTTCTTTGCTGTCAAGTAATGAGGTGTCCAGATTCTTCCTTGGAGATTGTACCTCCCCTCATCCTTTAGTGAGCTTTGCTATTTCAGAAGACTTCTGAGAAAGAACCTTTTCAAGGAGTTCCGGCATCATTGCAAGTTGTTGAATTGAAACCCAAATCTTAGCTTTGCTAATTGTTAGCTTCACTGGTGTCGAAGGTTGTCCAGGTTCCGCATTCTCTGTATTGAAATTTGAAGCGATGTTTTCCTCCAAGTTTGTTCGTTGCATGTGACGACCCACATTTCGGAAGGTTTAAGTCGAAGGCTTAAGTCGAAGGTTTAAGTCGACAATAATCCACACATGTCCAACTCAAAACAATCTGAAACACAGATAATCAATGGGGTTAATTAAGGAGAATAAGAAAAGAAGAAAACAAACACAAAATCTTGCAGTGGAATGACAAAATATAATAATCAAATAAATAGTTCATGAAGCTGTTTATACTATACGTTTGATTATAATTTATACAATATTTATCAGAGTTATATATACACATAATAATAGAATAGTGCAGCAGAACAACATGATGCAGGGAAATAATACTAGTAATATAATGTACCAAATCTTCATCTTCGTCCTCCAGAAAATAATCTTCAATGCACTAAAATACTCAAGGCTGACTCGAGCATAAAATAAAACAATACACTCGAGTCGGAACTAATATATTCTTGTATAAATCAAATCAATATCACATATAACATAGTGTAATAGCATCAGAGATATCTACGGGGTTTACATCTCCTATCCAGTGTATAACGTGCGTGCAATAACTCAAGAGATGTTACGGGATTTTCCATCTCCTAAGGATCTGACAAAATATCTATATATAGTATAATACACTATATATGTAATGTCTAATCAGTAAAATAAGTATTTTTCTCAGCGTTAAGGCTTTACATTAATCCCCTTTAACACATTTTAAGTATTGACATACAGTTTGCATATAACACAACCAATAGAACATCGGTAGCCAATGAGGCGCCATGATATGACAACACTAAATCAATATCGTAGTGGTTTCGAATAAGGATAAAAGTATGACAAGGCGCGTAAGGCAATGCCCAAGGTAGGATACTACCAGTTTGTGTTCCTGGATGATTGTAACACATCGTTGTAGCGACTGCTGACCGCGTCCAACACTCCCAAAATCAGAGGGTACGCACCAATCAATAACAATGTAAAGATAGTAATACAAAGGAGTAGGTCTGCTAGAGGTAGCTAACCTCATTAGCACGGGTGCGGCTCCTGTTTTAGTCATTCCAGATTGACATAAGTGTCGGGTCATCCATCAGTGTTCACTTCCTTCAAATCCAGCAACATTTATCAAATCCTACCACTTCATTTTGGAGCCTCCTCCGCATACACAGTTGTTAAAATGGTTCCAATATTGACAAAGAGTATGCCAATAAGAGGCCCCGGTCTCTCTAACAACCAAAAGTCGTTTTACACACCGGTTGGTTCTTTTACATTTTGAAAATGATTCATACTTGATATCAAAATATCATATTCCCTTCAAAATATCATTTCATTTCAAAATATCATTTTTACTTAAAATATGTCAGTTTCACTTGAAAATCATTTTCGCTCCAATATCCTAATTTCGCTTCCAAAATCGTTTCGAATTCCAATTTAGGTTATAACTTCCATTTAACCAAATTCGAAGTTAAATCCATGATTTAAATATAAACAGTTCCCACTTGGACCAGTTTGAATTTTTAGAAAATAGTTTGAATAATTTTAAATAGTTTAAAAAGTTAAAATACTTAAAATACTTAAATAGTTAAAATAGTCCGATATAAAAAGGCTTTAGTATTGAAAATGGTTTATATAGTAAAATAGTTTGGAAAATCAAAATAATTTGAATATTTAAAAAGATAAATTATTAACCAGTTTATATTAAAATAATTTATTTTGAAAATAATTTCAAATCAAACTGTCTCTTCCCATTCAACAATCTGGACCCAGGTCCAAATTTCAATCAACTAATTAAATTTCATATCTTCCAATTCAAATCATCTCAATTTCGATTTAAATTCAATTCTACAAAATTTCTATTTCAACTCGAATTAACTTCAATTTCGAAACGTTCATTTTAACTTCAACTTTGATTCAATGATTCGATTCAATGGTTTAATTTTAATTCAATTTTTATTTTAAACCATTTCAGTTTATATAAATTTCAAGTTTGATTGCAAAATACCGATTTAAATCATTTAAATCAAATTTAACTTCGATGTTCAATTTAATGTTCAAATCTTTAAAATGGTTCAATCCTGAGCCAAAATTAGAAATATCCATTTATTCACTTTTACTTAAATAAATTCGAAGTTCAGGTAAAATTTCAAACCTTTCAAACAATTCAATTTCTATAATTCAAGTCATATTTCAATCATAACTTCCAATTCCAAATTAACTTCTTTAACAATTTCTTTTAACTAATTTTAAATTCAACATTTCAAAACTCGAATTAGAAATTAATTCAATCTTTATAAATACGATTTTTATTTCTTTGAAACAAAATCATTAAATAGATTCAAATTCAGGAAGTTAAAACCATTTAATTTAACCAATCCAGTGTCCGTATATAATTTTCTATCCTATGGCTAAGTGATCAGTTATTTCAATTTAATTTCAGGGATGGATATATATCATTTCAATCCAAGTCGAAGTGTCATAGGTATATATCATTTCAACCTATTTCTTAATTTATTCGAATAATTCAAATAATAGTTTATATGCTGTCAAATAATATACAGGGTGATAACAGGAATATATAAAATAAATAAACATCCAATCATCCAAAATATCAACCAATAGCCATCCATCAGAATCAACATCCAAATAAACCAATAAATCATGACAGTTAAATAGTTATCAATATCGGGTGTTTAACTAGCAATTTAGTTTCAATTTCAAATTTAACTATCAATTTAAATTCCTATCAGTGAATTCATATGTCAATTTAAATGTCAACTAAATTGCCAAACAACAGTCAATAAAAGTAAATTAACCCACGATTTCAATTTAACTAACATCAGAATAAATTAGAATTTCGTGAGTGGGTTTAGTCACTCACCTTTATTTGAAACTGAAAATTTTCAGATTCAAATAATTACGAATCAAATTCTGTGTCGTAGCCTTTATCGATACGATCGCAACGCTACTCGTTTCATTTGAAACGGACCTCGTATGATAAAGTTACGAATTTATTAGCATTTGAATATAATTAAAATATAATTAACAAAATAAATAAAATATTTTTTTTAAACAAACCTTCCCTCTCCCTCCATCTCGCGTTCAGGTCGAGAACTTGCGACTTCGTTATTTATTTTTATTTTTTTAAATCAATACGTGCCTCCGCCACCACGTCGCCGCCAACCAGACCCACACCGCCGCGCCCTAGCGTCGCACTACCGACCTACCCGTCCGCGCCTCCAACCACCTGCAGGCCGAGATTGATCGAGCCAAACCCGCTCCGTTAAACTCACACCTGTCGTCGCTACAAACCTCCGTTCAACATCAGACTTTGCCAGAACATAGCTCCCATCGTCCTCTCCAACTTCTCTTCAGGAGCCATCTCCTAAATATCGAAGGCAACGGAGATAAACGTCATTGAACACGCGACGTTCAAACCCAGATCCTGGCGAATTCGAGCGACATTGACTCGATCCAACCATCCAACATGTAGAGCTCGTCGACATCTACACTTTTCCTTTTGGTGTCATTCGACTTCGTTGAGTGGATTTGAAGAAAACGAGGGGAGAAGATCGATGAATTTTGGCCATTAAAACGTGAGAGAGGAGCGGCTAAAGCTTTAGGGTTTCGTTCGCGAAAATTCCGAACTCCAAACGAAGCGTGCCGCCTGGCGTTCTATATGTTATACCCCTATTCCGAACACAATGGAACATGTATCGGGAGTCAATTCCATCATATTCAAAAGATAGTTTTTCAAATCAAATTATTTTAACTTAAATTCCTTTAATTAAATTCTATGCGTTTCAAGCTCGCATGGCCAAACGCTAAGTCTGATTGCTATGAAACTTGAAATCCTACAATAATTCACTATTATGGATTCGATGAAACTGGTTTCATCGAAATCTGAGATAGTGCCCAAAAAGACTATTTTTACACGTTAATTAAAACGAGAAATTTGCCAAAATAAATATAATCACTTTTAAATTCAATTTCAAAAGTTAACAATTTTCATTCTTATTTAAATAAAATTTAGATCAACTTTTGAAATCCTTTCCATTTACATTAAATTCCAGATTCAATTATTTAAATAGTTTCCAATATTAAATTTAAACAATTTTACTTATTCAATAAATCGCTATATTTGAAATATAAGTTATTGAACTTATAAAATTTAACTTTTAAAATGAATTCAAATAATAAAACAACTACTTCCATTTTACAGTAATTCAACATTCATTATTCAATTCTTGCTATTGATTACAACACGTTAAATATATTGAACTTCATTCTAATACAAATAATTTCCTTAAATCTTATCGAAATTTTTATTTCAAATTTTTTTTCAAGTTCAAATTAAATAAATTATATAAATAAAACATTAAATTTTCTATTTCTAACTATTTTTGTTCAATAATTATATTAAATTTAATAATTGAAAATAGTAAGAAATACGGGTCGTTACATTGCACGATCTCTTAATTTGGTACATTAACCATCTTAGCACTTACCATTTTCCTACAGCAAAATTTTACAATTAGTTTCGAAGTAAGGAAATAATAAGGCGAAGGTTTAAGCCCTCCTTCTAGCGCCAAAAATGTTAAGCTAAAAACTGGTTCAACATTCTGAAATGTTGTTCAAAGTAATATTATTTGGAATGGTCCTAGTAATACATATGAGCTTGAGTATAGTCATGGGGTTACTAGATGTTCAAGTCATATGTCTATGGGAAAAATAGGCAAATTGCATAATCGTGAAGTTCATTGTTTGTTCGACAATGAACGAAATAGGCAATCCACATATATTACAGTCCTTTGTTCATATGTCGTGGGGCAATGTAGGCTTTATGCAAAGAAACTTTAGTTTAGTCAAGGACTAAAGAGACTATGTTTAATATATAAGTTCAAATTCAAGTTCAAGTCCAAAGAATAAGTTACATAAACATCCATTCTCTCAATAATATTCAAAGATACGTATATCATAGGCGTATGCTATGCAATGTTTATTTGTCCAAGGTTTTATGTGCAAGTGTTGCAAGAATACCATCGGCACTAAAATCCCCAAATCAATTTAGGGTTTACAACTTTGAGATTTGAGAAATAAGAAAAGAATGAATTACCCCCATTTGAATGGCCAAGGTGGTCTATTTATAGAGGTCGGATGTAGCAGGTTGGCCGTCACGTGTCCATATAGCTAGGCATTCGACATCTCTTCTGTATTGATGTCATTCAACATCCCTTTTACATTATTATCACTCAGACATCTTCTCATATTGCCTATATTCGATATCT
This sequence comes from Allium fistulosum, assembly GCA_030737815.1. Taxonomy (NCBI): domain Eukaryota; kingdom Viridiplantae; phylum Streptophyta; class Magnoliopsida; order Asparagales; family Amaryllidaceae; genus Allium; species Allium fistulosum. Next base: position 1,296,825,381 of record CM060904.1, on the reverse strand, counting down.
TTCTAACATTCGACATCCCTTCCTTTTGTAGAAACTCGGTATCGTTGGCTTGTTTGCAAATGCTTTGCAACAGTTAATGTTGTAATGGCTTGATAAATGTTGTATTATACAAGTTTGATATTCCCTGTTCTTTTAGGTCTACTATAGCTCAATACTTGTAACCACTTATTGATCGACGTCTTCATCATTCTACAGACTCGATACCTTGACTCATTGCCAATGTTTGAAATCATCTTCCGCTTGTTAAATAGTTGACAACTTCTCCTATCGAAGAGGCGAGTTATCTCTTAGAGGTTTGATATCACTTTGTTATTAGATATTTGGTATCGTCCTTTTTTACAAGTTTGGCAACGTTCCTTATTGTAGTGGTTTGACATTCATTGCATTGTTGAAGCTCGACATCCTTTATATTTCAGACACCTGTTATCTTGATATTGCAAGTTCTTAGTATCTTCATATTGTAGACACCTGATACCTTTATAGTTTTTATATTCGATATCCTTCAGATTATAGATACACGCCATCCTTTTTTAATTGACCAACATCCTCTAGCGATGCGACATCCCTCCTTTGTCATATGCTTTTCAACACTCTAGCTCATAGAGGCTCGACACCCCTTAGGAACTCAGTATCTCTTCTAAGTTTGTTATCTTCTTGTACTTTCAACATGCTTCATTGGCATGGCTTTCTTCTTTCGTACAAACTTGATATCCCCATTATTTCTTAAATACCAGCACCTTCCGGGTGTTAGGTGTTCGATATTTTTTCTCCATTGTTGAGGCTCATCATAGTTCCTTACTTGCAAATACTTGATTATTTTTATCCTTCCTTTAATGCTCACCATCCTATAGAGGTTCGAGACCGCCATGTAGAGATACAAATTCTCCACTTCCACGGGGCTAGATAAGATCAAAGTTTTCTCTAGATGGCTTTACAACTCTTTAAAGGCCCTTTGGCAATCCTCTCCATATTCAAAGTTTTTCTTCTTCTCGATCACATCAAAGAAAGGGATGTACTTATCAGTGGCTTTAAAGATGAATCTGTTCAAAGCTGCCACTCTTCCGTTTAAGCTCATCACATCTTTGCTTGCCTTTGGTTCTGCCATATCCCTAATCGCTTTAATTTGGTCAAGGTTGGCCTCTATTCCTCTAGCACAGACGATTTATCCCAAGAACTTCCCATATAGTATCTCAAAGAAGCACTTTTGTGGATTTAATTTCATTTTGTATCTTCTTAGTACTTCAAACATTTCCTCAAGGTCCTTTAAGTGATTACTTTCTTCTTGGGATTTCACTAGCATATCATCTACATATACCTCCATGTTTCATTCAGTTTGTTCCTTAAACATTTTATTTACTAGTCTTTGATATGTACCCCCATCATTCTTAAGTTCGAAAGGCATCACTTTGTAGCAGTAGATTCCCCAATCTGTTATAAAACTTGTGTGTTCTACATCTGGTTTGAACATGGGGATTTGGTTGTACCCTGAGTACGCATCCATAATGGATAACAGTTTGTGTCCCATTGTGGCATCAACCAGTTGATCTATTCGAGGTAAAGGGTAACAATCTTTAGGGCATGCCTTAATTAAATCTGTATAGTCAACATATGTTCTCCATTTTTCATTGGACTTTTTGACTAGCACGGATCTAACCATTTTGGGTAAAACTTCCCTAGTGAATCCATTTTCAAGTAGTCTTTTGACTTCCTCTTTCAACGCATTAGCTCGAAACTTATCGAACTGCCTTTTCTTTTGTTGAATAGGAGTAATATTCAGATCTATGTTTAAGGCATGGCTTGTGATTGTTGGAACTATTCCAATCATGTCAGAGTGGGTCCAGACAAATATATCCTTGCTAGATTGAAAAAATTGAATAAGGTCCCCCTCAGCTTGTCGCCTAACTCCTTTCCGATCTCCACTTTTTTGTAGGATCAAGCGAATCCAGGCTTACCTCTTCAAGACCTTCGGTTGGCTTTATTCTTTCTTGCTCATTTCTACAATTTAGTTTAGCAACAATTTCTTCACATCTATTTCACTGTCTACCAAGTCCGCATCTTTTCGCTTTCTTTTCCTCTCGGCAAGTTGAATCTTCTTAGTACATTCTCGGGCTTCTCAGATATTCTTGTTTTCTTGTTTGCCTTGGATAGTCGATTTGAAGGGATATTGTCCAAGGACTTTTCAATTTTGTTTTATCTCAATTCATTTTTCTCCAAGACAAAACAAGAAACACCACCTCTTTTGAATTGCTCAAGTATTGCGAAGTACAGTTCTCGAGAGTTGAATTGCTCCTCTCTTATTGTTCTCCAACCATTCTTAGTTAGAAACTTCACCTTAAGGTATTTTGGTGAAACAAATGCATCCACTTCAACTAGTGCTGGTCTTCCAAAGAAAGCGTTATAATATGAGAGTTAGTCCATTATCACAAATAACATTTCGATGTTTTGGAATATGATGGTATCCCCATCTGCACCAAGAGCTCGATCTATCCTATTGCGGTAAACCCTTTATTGTTGAACCCAAAGATTGGTTCAAAGTATGACTCCAACTTCTCCTTTGGAACCCCATTTGATCGAAAGCATGCTTGAAGATGATGTTCACTGCACTTCTAGTATCCACTAAGATCTTTTTTACTACAGAAGGCCTGATTTATGAAGTTATCATCAGTGGATCATTATGTAGGTAATGGACCCCTCTCAACTCTTGTGGGGTTGTTGTTAAGTTGGGCATCCAAAGCTTATATTTGTGATTTTTTTAGCGCTGGCTCCTTCTAAATAGAAAAGACTCCATCTCCTGCATTTCTTATATATCTGCTCTTTGCTCCTTTACTGCTTCTAGCAGGACGGGGACCTCCACGGATGACATTATGTGGTTGATCGGAGGAATAATGTCTTTTTGAGAGTCATTTTCTATTAAATTTACAGTTTTATTTAGGGGCCTCTGATTGTTCCCTTCAAGATTGGAGGACTTTTAATTATCTTTGACAAAATCCTTCAAAGATCTAGATCTGATCATGTTCTGGATTCTTTCGACTAGAACACGGCACTGTCAGCTTTATGCCCGCTCGCCTTATGGTAAGCACAACAATCTCCCCCTTCTTTGGTTCTGGATTTTTCCTTGCCTTGTAGGAAGTAGGAAAGTTTCCTTCATCTTTAGTAATAGAAAAAATATAGGAAATAGGTTTATTCAAAGCTACATAGTTAGATTTAGGGATCTGCTTCCATCTCCCTCTTTTATTTTCATCCCATCTCGGCTTTTTATTGGGGTGGTCATAGCTAATTTCCTCTTTCCTTCTTTGACTGGGATTTCTTCTTGGTATAGTACATTTCATCCATATGGATAAACTTATCAGCCTGAAAATAGAAATCTTGAAGATCCCTACACCCATGGATGTAGAGTTCCTTCCAGAAGGAGGTCTGTTGATTTAACCTTGAGCAACTGCCATTAGTTTTTTTAATTAGTCATGTTTCCCACATTTAGTGCCTTGGTATTAAACCTCTTCAAATACTCATCGAGCAATTCACCTGGTCTTTGTTTGACATTTGCTGGCACACTAGATTCAATAATGCGATCTTTGCATATGTAGAATTGTGCTAAAAACTTGTAAGAAAACTGTTTCTAAGAGTAAATGGTTTTCTCTCTGTAATGTTTGTACCATTTGGAAGCTACTCCCTAAAAAGTCATAGGGAAAAGTCTACAACATACCGCTCCAGAGGCATTGTGCAAATCCATTTGGCCCCCAAAAGCTAAAAGATGGTCATCGAGGTTAGTGGTTCCTATGATGGTATTGTGATATGCGATGGAACTCTAACTGACATTATATCTTCTGTGAATGGAGCTTCACGAGGATTATTGTTTACCCTGGTTTCCAGGGTCCTTTTCACTTTAAGATCAAGCATGTCTTTTACTATTTTATTGGCCATGTCTTTTAAGTATGCTTTATCATCATCATGATCCCTTCTGGAGGGCTTGTATTTTTTACCTGAAGTTGAACTACCTGACTGCTCGAAAGATCTCTTTATCTCCTTTCTTGGCCTTCTCTTTGATGATTCACTTTAATTTCATGGTCTTATGAGTTTGGGGAATACACTATCGGTCCTTCATTTTGATTTTTTCTTTCTTTGCGGATCCATTATGCTTCTACTCTTTTCTGTTCTATCAAGTAATGAGGTGTATATATTCCTCCTTGGAGATTCTACCTCCTCTCCTCCTTCAGAAAGCTTTGCTATTTTAGAAGACTTTTGGAAAAGAACATTTTCAAGGAATTCCTGCATCATTGCAAGTTATTGAGTTAGACCCTAAATCTTAGCTTCGCTGTTTGCTAGCTTCATTAGTGTCGAAGGTTTTCCAGGTTCCACATTCTCTGTATTGAAATTCAAAGTGATGTTTTCCTCCAAATTTGTTTATTGCATGATCTACTCATTTGGTACATTAACCTTCTTTGCTCTTACCATTTTCCTACTGCAAAATTTACACAATTAATTTCTAAGTAAGGAAATAATAAGGCGGAGGTTCAGGCGCTCCTTTTAGCGCCAAAAATGTTAGGCCAAAAATTGGTTCAACATTCTGAAATGTTGTTCAAAATAAAATTATTTGGAATTCAGCGATGAAGTCTGCTAGCACTTGCCTCTGAATAGCTCGTCTCGATGTGTAAGCGATGTCGAACTGACTCAGCTCAATATTCCACGTCAGTAACCTACCAGACGTCTCAGGCCGCATAAGGACCTATCGTAACGGCTGGTCGGTGTATACAGTGATAAGATGAGCCTGAAAATATGGATGGAGCTTCCTCGAGGCAATGACAAGACAATAAGCCAACTTTTCCAGCTTCAGATAATTTCTCTCTGCTTCGGTCAGTTGTTTGCTGATGTAATAGACTGGCCGTTGTATCCGGTCCTCCTCTCAAATTAAGGCAGCACTGATTGTGTTATTTGACACCGCCAAGTAGATGTACAATCTCTCATGATCAATGGGCTTTGACAGAATGGGTGGTGTGGACAGCGACCGGTGCCCGAAGTGCGCCCTCACATTTCGTAGTCCATTCAAAATTCCGTTTCCCTTTTCCGATCAGATCGAAGAAGGGAATGCATTTGTCGGTGGATTTTGAAATGAACCTGCTCAGTGCTGCTACTTTCCCGTTGAGGCTCTGAACTTGCTTTATAGTCTTTGGAGTCTCAAGATTTCTGATTGCCCAGATCTTCTTGGGATTGGCTTCGATTCCTCGAGCATTGACGATGAATCCAAGGAATTTTCCAGATGCGACCCCAAAGTGACACTTCAACGGGTTGAGTTCCATTTTGTACTATCGAAGGATATTGAACATCGTTTCCAAGTCTTTGATATGATTGGTGGAGAATCGCGACTTCACAAGCATGTCGTCCACATACACCTCCATGGTCTTTCCGATCTGGTTAGAAAACATTCGGTTGTCGAGTCTCTGATAGGTTACCCCGGCGTTCTTATGTCCGAACGGCATCACTTTGTAGCAGTAAAATCCCAGATCGATGACGAAGCTGGTATGCTCCTGATCGGGCAAGTGCATGGGTATCTTGTTGTAGCTGGAATACGCATCCATAAAGGATAAGAGTTCATATCCAGCCGTTGAATCTACAAGCTGATCAATTCGGGGAAGTGGAAAACTGTCTTTAGGGCAAGCTTTATTCAAGTATGAGTAGTCAATGCATGTTCTCTATTTCCCGTTAGGTTTCCTGAAAAGTAAAGGATTGGACACTCATTCCGTATATAACGCATCTCAGATAAACCCGTACGACTTGAGTTTATCTACCTCTTCCTTAAGGGCGACAGATTTCTCTGGATCCATACCACGCCTTTTTTGCTTGACCGAGACGTGCCGCGGGTCAATATTCAATGTGTGGCTCACGATATCTGGCGAGATCCCACACATGTTGGAGTGCGTCCAGGCAAACACGTCGAGGTTTGCCCGGAGAAACTCAACCAATTCCTCCTTCATCTATTGGCTTAGCTGGGATCCAATCTTTACCATTTTAGAATTGTCATCATCATCAATCAGAACATCGATCGTCAGCTCTGTCGGAGAAGCCTGACTGTTTTTGACTTCGTTTTCACTTTTAGTATCTCTCGGGTCAAGATCCCCTGGGAATCGGTTGTGGTGCTCGGGCCTTGATCCAGGCGTTAGCTGTCAATTTTCCGCAAAGCGGACGTAGAGAGATTCCTCCACGCCCTTTCCCTTTTCTTTTCGCTGCGCTTCCTACAGCTCACCAACATAACAAGCTGGTCCAGCAGCCTGGTCTCCCTGAACGACTCCAACCCCATTGTCGGTTGGGAATTTCAAAGTTAGACACCAAGGGGCAATAGCAGCCCTGAACTCAGCTAGAGCCGGTCGGCCCAAGAAAGCGTTGTACGGTGAGTTTATATCCAATATAATAAACTGTAACATCCGGACTCTCCGGCGTTCTCCAACTCCCAACTCCACTGGTAGCTCCACCATCCGAGTGGGTATAGTTGCACTTCCATTGAAGCCATGAATACGAGACTGACAAGGCTTCAAATCTTTCGCTTCCATCTTTATCTGATCATAGGCTCGCTTAAAGAGTATGTTTATTGAACTTCCACTGTCCACTAAGATCCTCTTCATCCAAGCAGGACCTATCTGAGCTAAAATGACAAGTGGATCAATGGTTGGGGCTTCGACTCTATCGGCATCCCTGTCTCGAAATACAATGTTGTATTTCATCATTTTCTACTGTTTGGCCGGAGCCTCGTTTTCCAAATTACTACAACATTCGAACCTCGCATGCCTAATAGAGCTGGCATACGACTCCATTCCCTCGAGCTCCAATCCGCTGGATGAGGACCACCACTAACAGTGTTTATCACTAACATCCCGCTGGTACGAGTGGGTTCCTCCGATCTAACCTGATTTGGTACTTGATTTTGATTTGATGGGCCCGCACCTCCAGACTGCGGCACCCGAACAAACTGCTCCAACATTCTTTCTCGTATTAACTTCTCGATAATATCCTATAAATGATGACACTCGTTCGTGTTGTGGCCATAACTATCGTGAAATCTACAAAACTTCCCTGTTTGAATCAGTTTTTCTGACGATTGCTTCGGAGCAGGTTTCTTATATTGGATAGTATTGCAAGTCTGCAAGTACACATTTTCCAAAGACGTATTTAAAGGGGTATAAGTGTCAAACATGGGAGCTCTACGTCGCGGTCCGCGATTCTGATCCCGTTTCCAGCCCTGATTTCCATCGCCTTTCTGTTGATTCTGTTTATTCTGTATGTTTAACTACACCTTTTCGGAACTCTCACCGGTTTGTTTTACAGCGACATTGCTTTGAATTCCTTCCACACTAGGCCCTACGTCATCCTTTTTCCTAGACTGTTTCGCATCCTCCCTTCTCAAGAACTGAGCTGCCTTGGAATAGAAATGGTCCAATGACGTAGGAGGTTTTCCGGCCAACCAATTGCCAAATTCGGAATCAGGATCGATTCCCTTAGTTAGTGCCATCAGAATTGAGTAGTCATTAGGATTACTAATCTCAGCGCATGCAGCATGAAACCTCTTCAGATAATGTCTGAGTGTCTCTCCGGGAGCTTGAGTGATAGTGGACAAGGTATTAACATCTTTGGGCCTTGTGACATGCATGTGAAACTGTTCAACAAACTTCGTTGCCTACTGGTCAAAACATGAGATAGATCGAGGTGGTAGGCGAGTAAACCACATAGTTGCGATCCCCCCTAGGCAAATTGGGATACTTCGGCACTTGACCGCATCATCAGCACGCGTGGCATTCATTAACCATTCATACTTTAAAATGTGTTGGTTAGGGTCAGAGCTCCCTTTGTAAAAAGTTAGATTTGGCATTCTGAATCGCCGAGGCGGTTCAGCGTAGAGGATATCATCGGTGAAAGGGGTATGACATCGGGAGATTCCCCAGTCGTTATTAGTGAGGCCCTGACTTTCACGGATCATCTGACGGATCATTGTCGGGATGTCTAGCATCTGGACATTCTGGGCATGCTGAGCCAAGGTGTGGTCGGGTCCATAATGCGAGGATGGGCCGGTCGCGGTCGACGATCCATATCTCGCCTCCTTGGTTCTAGGTCTTCAGGAACATAAGGCTCGGGAATATACTCATGCTGGTGACAGTTCAGATCCGTTTGGTTTCGAGTGTCAGCTCCTAACTTAGTAGCAGCGGCAACAACATGGTTGTCAGTGTATGATAAGGAGCCGTCCCTCCTCGGGATGAGGGTCCGGTCTGGTGGCTGGCGACGGGCCAACTCTGGGCTGCCCAAGATTTAGAGTGCACCGATGTCAGGTCGCCTATGTATAGCTTCCATCCAGCCGTGGGCGCATGGATCTGCGATTGTAATCAAAGGAAACTAAACTTTCAGTAGATGAGTAGGAAACCTGATCCCTTCTGGATCTCCTTCGTCTTTCGTGGTTCAATTGATTGGTTAACTCTGCGTTGGCATGGAGCTGCTGGGTAAGCTACTGGCGGCTTTGAGTCAGCACTTGCATTAGTAGTTGGACTCTTCCTTGATGACAGAGCCTTATGGATTCGAAGGTCCAGCGACATTCTGGTCCGCAGAGGGAAGTTGTGTGGGGTTGTGCCTATCCCGTCCTTCTAGATCTGCAGCAGTTGAGGTAGTTCTGGTGTTGACCATGGTGGATAGCGAAGTTTTCTCCTAGACTTGGTACAAATCTGAATAGGATGGAAGAACTTCTAGGCTTGAAATCTGGATCTCTTCCTTAGATTCTTGCAATCCAATATCGGCAGTAGATCCAATGAGCAGGAGAAAAGCTAGGTTTTCTTGGCGAAAGCACCAAAATGTTTGTACCAAAATTGGGCACAACACTCTTCGGATGTGTTTGAAGAGATAAAATGAAGAAAATAAATGTAAATTGAGGCAGATCTAACAAACACACCAATCAGCAGATAAGAAAATGCACAGAAACACACGGATTTAAAGTGGTTCGGTGTATTGCCTACGTCCACTATGAAATGATCGATGTTTATTGAATTTCATTCACTGATTACACAGGATTACAACAGTACAACTGAAGTGTAGTTATGATTTCGGTAGAGTATCAGCATAGAGAAGCCAAATCAGTCCCTTTTCTGTAGGTCCAGGGTCACTATTTATAGGTGTAGACAGCAAATATCTCGCCCAGATCTCGGAAGGCTTCTTCTCTCACGTGAGTGGGCCCACGGGATCGAGTTCAGGTGATTTTGACTTGATCCGAGAGTGATACGAATTGAGTTCATATCGATCCATAAATGGTCCTTTTGGGCTGAAATTGGTCAGGTGCATTCTTGAGGTAGTACGCAAGCTCCTGTGAAAATTTGGTGGCATTTGGACTTGTAGATCTTGAGTTATGATCGATGCAAGTTTGGATTTGTAGGGCCTCATTTTACATTTATTTTCTTCATTTTATTTCTTCAAACACATCCGAAGAGTGTTGTGCCCAATTTTGGTACAAATAGAAATGTTAGTGGAGATTAAAAGCACATGCACATTTAATGGTGGATTAATTACTTGCTAATGATAACTTGGTAGCCACACTTCCTCAAGGGAATTTTGGGTAATCCCCAAATATATGATTAGGGTTTCAAAACATGTATAAATACCCCATATGTTTCATGTAATGAGCTCTTAGCCTCCTCTTTAGTTAGTTTAGTTTGAGGCTTAAAAATAAACAAAAACTCTCTTTTCTTTTTAATGGCTTCTTAGCCTTCTTTCATGTAATTTTCTTATACGCAATTTTAATTCATGCACTTTTAATTCAAGTTCTTCTCTTGTCCTTTTTCCTTTCATATTAGTAGTGTAGATCTATTTTTTTATGCAAGTAGATTAATTCTCTTTTTATTTTAATTAGCTCTCTTCTTACTTAGCTTGCATTTTCCTCTTGTTATTGTTTCATGTTGCAATCTACATTTGTTGAAATGATAACAAATATGAGAAGCTAAACCCCTTCAATTTAGGGGTAATGAAGCACTCTTAATCATGTAGATTCAACATATTTGCAAATTTGTGATCTCTTGTTGTGCTTAATGGAAATGTTCGGATGTGGTAAATTTTGATTTTTAGCTTTGAATTTGATGGCCTATGTTGTTAACACCAAATAGCCTATGCTTAAATAAACATAAACACAAATTACCTCTGCATCTACATATGATTATGGTAATAAAGTGAATTTTAGAATCAAAATTTGATGGTCTATATTACTAATCAATAGTAAATAGATCATGCTTAAAATATATTTTATTTTCAATTTGATTATCATTTTCATGAGAATTAAGAAGTTGTTTAGTGTGTGTGTTATAGTTTGATGGTTTATGTTGGGCTAATTAATAGAACAAATAGACCATACTTATGATAAACACATCAACTAAATTCACTAATGACCAAAAAAGAGATATCATAATTTCATTTGTGTTGATTTATATGATCATGAGAAGGGATTTGCCTCTAAATTGTCTTCTACACTCATATTTTTATTCACTTTCTTTTTGCTAGTTTTTAGAATTTTTTTTAGCTTAACACAACTTCAAATCTTGGTTTAGTTTGATTGAGTAGAATTTTAAGCAATACAATTCCCTGCGGATCGACCCGTACTAAAATTGTACGCCGTGCGCTTGCGATTATTTTTAATTAAATTTTTTCGGCTATTTTCTTATTCGATAGAAAGTTAGCCGATTCACCAATCATCCTTATTATAGAATAGAAATGATCTGGCATACAAGGAATACTGCTATTAACTCCATCTTCGGGTTAAGAAGTGGGCAGGATTGAGGTCACTAACCCTGATTGATCGGATATATTTGCAGAGAGTGTGCGAATCATTTTTCGGAATGACCAAGGTACTCTAAATGATTATAGTGCTCAAGTGAAAATGGTTAGAGTCGACTTTGCTAAACTGTATAAAGACTACATGAGTTTAGGAGGTAGACCGTTCCTTAGAACAGAGTCGGCTATTGTAGGCAAGATGAGATGGCTACTTGCAAGAGGATCTTCGATGACTTGGAGTAAGTTGATGCAATGTGGTAGAAGTTGACCTCTAGATAACTCCAGGGACGAACAATGAACTAGTGGTGTGTTTCTATAGGTTTGATTCCCGAGGATCACTTTGCCTGGGATTAGTTCATAGTTCGTTTCGAAGAATGAAGGATTTATCATTGGGTTGAGTGATCATCTTAGGAAGCGAGGGATTGGTCATATTAATGAGAGCTTCAAGAGGATGATTGGGTAGGCTTTATTATGAGAGAGCCTGTACCTAGTCTAGAAGGGATGTCTCGAACCGGTTGAGTAAGGACAAACTGTGAAAGCATATGCATTGATTGCCGTTTCGATTTCATCAAATGCTCCATCGATGAAAGAGAAGGGAAATAGCATTACCATTTGATGTATGCTATCCATATATGGCATTTCCATACGTGTTTTATTTGATGTCGAGATTTCATATCCCTTCATACCTAGTGATTTGACAGATAGATTAGGATTGAGACTTAAGGTAATTAACTGTCTTTAATTATGATGGACCTAGTTAGGAACTCAGCCGGCATATACATAGTTTGTCGAGACTTTGTCTTATTGAGTCATTTAGTTAGGTTTGTTTTGGCATTTAGTTAGGTTTCGTATTAAAGTTTGGGAATGGATTAGTTGAAGGGTATGAAATAGTGGTGGATTGTAAGAGGCCGTTGGTGACGATTGGGCTTATAGAGGAGTGAATGGTAGTGATTGGCTGCCTATTGAGGATGGTTTTATAGTTAGCTTTCTATATTCGCTCGATATTCCACATGATGAGTTGTCATCTATGTCTGAGGCTAAAGAGTGTCCTGACATATTCGATAAGGTGATCAAATTACCAACACATAGGGATTGAGTTCCGTATCAATCTGGTTAGAGGAGCTAGACCACTAGTTATGCCTTCAAGTCATATGATGCCCAAAGAGCAGAGGAAGTTAAAGGTGCGAGTGGATGACCTATTGAGATGATGGTTCATTCGTAGCAGCATATTTAGGTAGGATGCACTTATAGTGTTCACCACTAAGGCGGACGACTCTTTGAGGTTGTTTATTGATTGTTGTGAGCTGAATGAGATGACGAAAAAGTATCCACTCTTGCTTATTGATGACTTGTTCGATCAACTCTATAGTGCGAGGATGTTCTCTTAGTTAAACCTTACGATAGGTTTCACAAACTGAGAGTACCTAGAGAAAGTATGCTGATTATACCATTTTGTACGATATTTTGATTTTTGATTGGATTGGTTATGCCATTCGGGCTAACCAACATGTCGGCATGCCTTGCTGATCTCATGGACTATGTTATGAGGGGTCACTTGAGTGAGTTGTGCTTGTACTTTTTGATGATATTTTCATCTACTCATGAATGGAAGAAGAGCACAAGACATGATTGATGATTGTGTTGTGAGAAAACACCGATTGATGATGAGATTTTTTAAGTATCACTTCTAGAGGAGGGAAGTGAGATGCTTGGGTCACATTGTTTCAGAGTATGACAACATTGTAGATCATGTAGAGGTTATGGCAGTCCAATACTTGAATAGACCCAAGGTAGCAACATCATTAACTTATTTGATGAAAGAGGATTAGACTTATATTTGAGATGTGAGGTGTGGATAGGTATTAGTGAGTCTGATCGAGAGGTTGACGAGTGCACCGATGTTACTCATTTTGGGTAGAAATAAGGAGGCAATAGTACACACATGTCGGTGGTACTTAACTGGGTGTAGTACTGATATCAGAAGGTAATGTTGTCGCATGTTAGTCGATAACTAAAACAGCATGAGAGGAAGTATCCGACTCTTAACACAGAGTTTGCGGCGGTAGAGTTCGCTTTGGGGATTTGGAGGCAATATCTATTAGGAGAGGCGTTCGAGCTGTTCAATGATTCGACATCATTGAAGTATCTCTTCTCCGAGAAGGATCTCAACCTTTGTTGATAGCGATGGTTGGAAATCTTAGCCTCCCACGATTCTGACAATTCCTATATGTTTGTATGGGAAATGTAGTTATTGATACTTTGAGTGGAAGACATACCAGTTTGGGAGCAATAGTCATAGAGGGGATATTGCTCGAGTTTATTGCTAGTTATGATTTTAGAACTCGATGAGCTATGGCCAAAGGTGATGGCTAGTTTGACCATCAGACCTGCTTTGGTTTAGCGGATCGATACTAGTCAAAGGCGTGAGGCTAGACTAGTGGAGATTATGGTTAAGTTAAAAGAATGAATAGTGTTTGTAGAGGTGATGTAGTGTGAACCCGACCGAGACTGTTGGTTCCATATGGATGGGAGATTGCTTGTTCTCAAGTAGTGGGAACATTTACCTATATGTTGCATCGATGGATTTTCGATGACCGATGATAGTGTGATAGTATTTGAGTCACAGTCGATTGGTTGACAAAGAATTGTATTCCTTAAGTCCAGTAGAACGACATCCGAATTTGTCGGGTCATTTATAAGATGGATAATGTGATTCAATTATGTGCCAAAAGCATTGTATGTGGCTGAAACCCTTTGTTTAATAGTGGGTTTTGGAAGAACTTACAAAAGGCATTTGGAAATTTGGCACCGAATTGGCTAGATGAAATCGAGACTGAACTAGGGACTTCGATACCTCGTAGGCTATTCATACCGATAGATGTGACACAAAATAGGTTAGGAGGAGGGCAATGGAGTAATAAAGGTTCAGTGGAATGAAAGCGAAGACGGTAGGATATGGAAGACTGAGAAGAGCATGAGGACCACTTGTCAGTAGCTCTTCAAATGGTGAGATTTCATTTTTATAGCCGGCTTTCATACTGGATATCATATTTGATGTTTTATATTAGATAGTTTAGTATCTTGCATGTTGGAATAGGCATGTATGTTACTTTTTTATGTTTGATCTTACTATGCATGTTTGATGTTGGATTTTTAGCATTTGATATGATAACTTATGCTTATATGATTGCTGGGCATGCATGATAGTTTTGGTTTGATATAGCATATTTATTTGAGATGATTGTTATACATAGGCCTGTAAACGGATGCAATCGGATACAGATAGTGTTGTATCTGTATCCATATCCAAAAATGAAAATCCGTATCCGAATCCGTATCCGATATCCGCGAATACCCGTTGAATATTATCCGTATCCGTATCCGCTAATATTTTCGGATATCCGAAAATATCTGTATCCGGCTTAGCGAATACGGATATTTTTGGATATCCGAAAATATCCATATCCGAACCTCAAAACGTATCCGAAAATATCCGAAAATTAATCAATATAATGCATATTTCATTTTTTTGACTGAAAAAAAGATGAAAAACCCTTGTAATACATAAATTACATCAAATTAACAATAGGTAATCCAATCACACAAAATTTGTACAATAATATTGCATATATAAATATAATCCATACGCAAAACCCATAGGCTAATTCAATCACAGCAAATCATAAAAGCAAACATGCATCACACAATTTAATTTCAAATCGGACGGATATTTATCGGATACGGATATAGCCATATCCGTATCCGTATCCGAAATATGTTTCGGATATCGAATATCCGCATCCGCTTTTCGGATATCAGATATTTTTCATGTTTTCGGATACGGATGCGGACGGATTTCGGATATTTTGGGTATTCATTGACAGGCCTAGTTATACATAGTCTAATATGTTTAAACACATGATGATGTTACATTTGTGTTTAATCCTCTTTGTTTAGTACATATTCAGGTACATGGAAGTAAGTGTTGGCTATAGCCTTTTATATTCGCATCTAAATGGTATGCTATTGCTATAAAAGAGGTATGTAACATATGTAGTGTAGATTTAGTGATGTATGTTTGGTTGCCTCGGAAACGAGATGCCTAAGAAATGAGATGTATATGTATCTTTGTTGTATTGAAATTTTTTTGGACCTAGCCATGCAAAGGAGGTGCTGCCGAATTTTTTCGAAATCTTAGGGATTTTGAAGGCCTATGAGTTATGAGACGTTCTCCTTACTTTGTGATTTCGGGGATGAAATCCTTTAAGGAGGGGAGAATGTATCAACCTGTATTTTAATGATAGGATATTCAAGTAATTGATTTAAATATTGAATCATTAATTAAATGAAGGCCCAAAGATATGATTTTTCACATATAGTCGAATCAGGACACAAGACCATTTCCAGTGAGTTCTTAGGTTGTGAATTAAAATGAGTATAAGCATCGATATATTTGAAGATCGAGCAATCCGATGGTCGAAAAAATCTCAAAATGTGTGAAATTATCATCCCAAGGCACAGTATCAGATGGTGACAAGATTTATACTGTTGGATCCGGAATAATGAGGCGATGTACGCAAATGAGTTTCATTGCAATTGGACGTGCCTTGTGATCATGCGAGCTCGAAACGTACGACCACTTATTTGAGAAAATAAATAAATGGAATATAATATTAATATAATTTAAACCAAATCTTTCGCTCTCTAATTTCATTTCCACATTTTACTGTTTCTTCAAAATCCATTGCCGCTCTCCTTTTAAAACTTCAAAAATCAAAATCAAGCAATCCGCTCAACGATAAATTGCGAAACCAGATCCGATGAGCTCGTATCGTTAAGAGCTTCAAGTAGGTGGTGTCGATCTAGGGTGCGATCAAGGTTGGCATTATTGACTCCTCCATGGCCGATCTAGGGTTTCGGTTAAGTGGAGCTATAGGCGGCGATAGGCGAAACGGAGATCATCATTGGATTTCTCTTCGCGAATAGCACCTTTCTCCTTTCTTGGCCTTCTCTTTGATGATTCATCTTAATTTCATGGTCTTGCAAGTTTGGGGAATACACTATCGGTCCTTCATTTTGAGTTTCATTCTTTCTTTGGGGACCTATAATGCTTTTACCCATTTCTTTGCTGTCAAGTAATGAGGTGTCCAGATTCTTCCTTGGAGATTGTACCTCCCCTCATCCTTTAGCGAGCTTTGCTATTTCAGAAGACTTCTGAGAAAGAACCTTTTCAAGGAGTTCCGGCATCATTGCAAGTTGTTGAATTGAAACCCAAATCTTAGCTTCGCTAATTGTTGGCTTCACTGGTATCGAAGGTTGTCCAGGTTCCGCATTCTCTGTATTGAAATTTGAAGCGATATTTTCCTCCAAGTTTGTTCGTTGCATGTGACGACCCACATTTCGGAAGGTTTAAGTCGAAGGCTTAAGTCGAAGGTTTAAGTCGACAATAATCCACACATGTCCAACTCAAAACAATCTGAAACACAGATAATCAATGGGGTTAATTAAGGAGAATAAGAAAAGAAGAAAACAAACACAAAATCTTGCAGCGGAATGACAAAATATAATAATCAAATAAATAGTTCATGAAGCTGTTTATACTATACGTTTGATTATAATTTATACAATATTTATCAGAGTTATATATACACAGAATAATAGAATAATGCAGCAGAACAACATGATGCAGGGAAATAATACTAGTAATATAATGTACCAAATCTTCATCTTCGTCCTCCAGAAAATAATCTTCAATGCACTAAAATACTCAAGGCTGACTCGAGCATAAAATAAAACAATACACTCGAGTCGGAACTAATATATTCTTGTATAAATCAAATCAATATCACATATAACATAGTGTAATAGCGTCAGAGATATCTACGGGGTTTACATCTCCTATCCAGTGTATAAAGTGCGTGCAATAACTCAAGAGATGTTACGGGATTTTCCATCTCCTAAGGATATAACAAAATATCTATATATAGTATAATACACTATATATGTAATGTCTAATCAGTAAAATAAGTATTTTTCTCAGCGTTAAGGCTTTACATTAATCCCCTTTAACACATTTTAAGTATTGACATACAGTTTGCATATAACACAACCAATAGAACATCGGTAGCCAGTGAGGCGCCATGATATGACAACACTAAATCAATATCGTAGTGGTTTCGAATAAGGATAAAAGTATGAAAAGGCACGTAAGGCAATGCCCAAGGTAGGATACTACCAGTTTGTGTTCCTGGCTGATTGTAACACATCGTTGTAGCGACTGCCGACCGCGTCCAACACTCCCAAAATCAGAGGGTACGCACCAATCAATAACAATGTAAAGATAGTAATACGAAGGAGTAGGTCCGCTAGAGGTAGCTAACCTCATTAGCACGGGTGCGGCTCCTGTTTTAGTCATTCCAGACTGACATAAGTGTCGGGTCATCCATCAGTGTTCACTTCCTTCAAATCCAGCAACATTTATCAAATCCTACCACTTCATTTTGGAGCCTCCTCCGCATACACAGTTGTTAAAATGGTTCCAATATTGACAAAGAGTATGCCAATAAGAGGCCCCGGTCTCTCTAACAACCAAAAGTCGTTTTACACATCGGTTGGTTCTTTTACATTTTGAAAATGATTCATACTTGATATCAAAATATCATATTCCCTTCAAATTATCATGTTTACAAAAAATATGTCAATTTCACTTGAAAATCATTTTCGCTTCAATATCCTAATTTCGCTTCCAAAATCGTTTCGAATTCCAATTTAGGTTATAACTTCCATTTAATCAAATTCGAAGTTAAATCCACGATTTAAATATAAACAGTTCCCACTTGGACCAGTTTGAATTTTTAGAAAATAGTTTGAATAATTTTAAATAGTTTAAAAAGTTAAAATAGTTAAAATACTTAAATAGTTAAAATAGTCCGATATAAAAAGGCTTTAGTATTGAAAATGGTTTATATAGTAAAATAGTTTGGAAAATCAAAATAATTTGAATATTTAAAAAGATAAATTATTAAACAGTTTATATTAAAATATTTATTTTGAAAATAATTTCAAATCAAACTGTCTCTTCCCATTCAACAATCTGGACCCAGGTCCAAATTTCAATCAACTAATTAAATTTCATATCTTCCAATTCAAATCATCTCAATTTCGATTTAAATTCAATTCTACAAAATTTCTATTTCAACTTGAATTAACTTCAATTTCGAAACGTTCATTTTAACTTCAACTTTGATTCAATGATTCGATTCAATGGTTTAATTTTAATTCAATTTTTATTTTAAACCATTTCAGTTTATATAAATTTCAAGTTTGATTGCAAAATACCGATTTAAATCATTTAAATCAAATTTAACTTCGATGTTCAATTTAATGTTCAAATCTTTAAAATGGTTCAATCCTGAGCCAAAATTAGAAATATCCATTTATTCACTTTTACTTAAATAATTTCGAAGTTCAGGTAAAATTTCAAACCTTTCAAACAATTCAATTTCTATAATTCAAGTCATATTTCAATCATAACTTCCAATTCCAAATTAACTTCTTTAACAATTTCTTTTAACTAATTTTAAATTCAACATTTCAAAACTCGAATTAGAAATTAATTCAATCTTTATAAATACGATTTTTATTTCTTTGAAACAAAATCATTAAATAGATTCAAATTCAGGAATTTAAAACCATTTAATTTAACCAATCCAGTGTCCGTATATAATTTTCTATCCTATGGCTAAGTGATCAGTTATTTCAATTTAATTTCAGGGATGGATATATATCATTTCAATCCAAGTCGAAGTGTCATAGGTATATATCATTTCAACCTATTTCTTAATTTATTCGAATAATTCAAATAATAGTTTATATGCTGTCAAATAATATACAGGGTGATAACAGGAATATATAAAATAAATAAACATCCAATCATCCAAAATATCAACCAATAGCCATCCATCAGAATCAACATCCAAATAAACCAATAAATCATGACAGTTAAATAGTTATCAATATCGGGTGTTTAACTAGCAATTTAGTTTCAATTTCAAATTTAACTATCAATTTAAATTCCTATCAGTGAATTCATATGTCAATTTAAATGTCAACTAAATTGCCAAACAACAGTCAATAAAAGTAAATTAACCCACGATTTCAATTTAACTAACATCAGAATAAATTAGAATTTCGTGAGTGGGTTTAGTCACTCACCTTTATTTGAAACTGAAAATTTTCAGATTCAAATAATTACGAATCAAATTCCGTGTCGTAGCCTTCATCGATACGATCGCAACACTACTCGTTTCATTTGAAACGGACCTCGTATGATAAAGTTACGAATTTATTAGCATTTGAATATAATTAAAATATAATTAACAAAATAAATAAAATAAATTTTTTAAACAAACCTTCCCTCTCCCTCCATCTCGCGTTTAGGTCGAGAACTTGCGACTTCGTTATTTATTTTTATTTTTTTAAATCAATACGTGCTTCCGCCACCACGTCGCCGCCAACCAGACCCACACCGCCGCGCCCTAGCGCCGCACTACCGACCTACCCATCCGCGCCTCCAACCACCTGCAGGCCGAGATTGATCGAGCCAAACCCGCTCCGTTCAACTCACGCCTGTCGTCGCTACAAACCTCCGTTCAACATCAGACTTTGCCAGAACATAGCTCCCATCGTCCTCTCCAACTTCTCTTCAGGAGCCATCTCCTAAATATCGAAGGCAACGGAGATAAACGTCATTGAACACGCGACGTTCAAACCCAGATCCTGGCGAATTCGAGCGACATTGACTCGATCCAACCATCCAACATGTAGAGCTCGTCGACATCTACACTTTTCCTTTTGGTGTCATTCGACTTCGTTGAGTGGATTTGAAGAAAACGAGGGGAGAAGATCGATGAATTTTGGCCATTAAAACATGAGAGAGGAGCGGCTAAAGCTTTAGGGTTTCGTTCGCGAAAATGAAAATATACATGGCCTTATATATATATATTTCCGACCCGATTTATTCGCAAAAATTACGAACTCCAAACGAAGCGTGCCGCCTGGCGTTCTATATGTTATACCCCTATTCCGAACACAATGGAACATGTATCGGGAGTCAATTCCATCATATTCAAAAGATAGTTTTTCAAATCAAATTATTTTAACTTAAATTCCTTTAATTAAATTCTATGCGTTTCAAGCTCGCATGGCCAAACGCTAAGTCTGATTGCTATGAAACTTGAAATCCTACAATAATTCACTATTATGGATTCGATGAAACTGGTTTCATCGAAATCTGAGATAGTGCCCAAAAAGACTATTTTTACACGTTAATTAAAACGAGAAATTTGCCAAAATAAATATAATCACTTTTAAATTCAATTTCAAAAGTTAACAATTTTCATTCTTATTTAAATAAAATTTAGATCAACTTTTGAAATCCTTTCCATTTACATTAAATTCCAGATTCAATTATTTAAATAGTTTCCAATATTAAATTTAAACAATTTTATTTATTCAATAAATCGCTATATTTGAAATATAAGTTATTGAACTTATAAAATTTAACTTTTAAAATGAATTCAAATAATAAAACAACTACTTCCATTTTACAGTAATTCAACATTCATTATTCAATTCTTGCTATTGATTACAACACGTTAAATATATTGAACTTCATTCTAATACAAATAATTTCCTTAAATCTTATCGAAATTTTTATTTCAATTTTTTTTTCAAGTTCAAATTACATAAATAAAACATTAAATTTTCTATTTCTAACCATTTTTGTTCAATAATTATATTAAATTTAATAATTGAAAATAGTAAGAAATACGGGTCGTTACATTGCACGATCTCTTAATTTGGTACATTAACCATCTTAGCACTTACCATTTTCCTACAGCAAAATTTTACAATTAGTTTCGAAGTAAGGAAATAATAAGGCGAAGGTTTAAGCCCTCCTTCTAGCGCCAAAAATGTTAGGCTTAAAACTAGTTCAACATTCTGAAATGTTGTTCAAAGTAATATTATTTGGAATGGTCCTAGTAATACATATGAGCTTGAGTATAGTCATGGGGTTACTAGATGTTCAAGTCATATGTCTATGGGAAAAATAGGCAAATTGCATAATCGTGAAGTTCATTGTTTGTTCGACAATGAACGAAATAGGCAATCCACATATATTACAGTCCTTTGTTCATATGTCTTGGGGCAATGTAGGCTTTATGCAAAGAAACTTTAGTTTAGTCAAGGACTAAAGAGACTATGTTTAATATATAAGTTCAAATTCAAGTTCAAGTCCAAAGAATAAGTTACATACACATCCATTCTCTCAATAATATTCAAAGATACGTATATCATAGGCGTATGCTATGCAATGTTTATTTGTCCAAGGTTTTATGTGCAAGTGTTGCAAGAATACCATCGGCACTAAAATCCCCAAATCAATTTAGGGTTTACAACTTTGAGATTTGAGAAATGAGAAAAGAATGAATTACCCCCATTTGAATGGCCAAGGTGGTCTATTTATAGAGGTCGGATGTAGCAGGTTGGCCGTCACGTGTCCATATAGCTAGGCATTCGACATCTCTTCTGTATTGATGTCATTCGACATCCCTTTTACATTATTATCACTCAGACATCTTCTCATATTGCCTATATTCGATATCTTTCTAACATTCGACATCCCTTCCTTTTGTAGAAACTCGGTATCGTTGGCTTGTTTGCAAATGCTTTGCAACAGTTAATGTTGTAATGGCTTGATAAATGTTGTATTATACAAGTTTGATATTCCCTGTTCTTTTAGGTCTACTATAGCTCAATACTTGTAACCACTTATTGATCGACGTCTTCATCATTCTACAGACTCGATACCTTGACTCATTGTCAATGTTTGAAATCATCTTCCGCTTGTTAAATAGTTGACAACTTCTCCTATCGAAGAGGCGAGTTATCTCTTAGAGGTTTGATATCACTTTGTTATTAGATATTTGGTATCCTCCTTTTTTACAAGTTTGGCAACGTTCCTTATTGTAGTGGTTTGACATTCATTGCATTGTTGAAGCTCGACATCCTTTATATTTCAGACACCTGTTATCTTGATATTGCAAGTTCTTAGTATCTTCATATTGTAGACACCTGATACCTTTATAGTTTTTATATTCGATATCCTTCAGATTATAGATACACGCCATCCTTTTTTAATTGACCAACATGCTTTCAACATGCAAATACTTTCAACATGCTTCTTAGTATCTTCATATTGTAGACACCTGATACCTTTATAGTTTTTATATTCGATATCCTTCAATATTGTAGACACCTGATACCTTTATAGTTCTTAGTATCTCTTCTAAGTTTGTTATCTTCTTGTACTTTCAACATGCTTCATTGGCATGGCTTTCTTCTTTCGTACAAACTCGATATCCCCATTATTTCTTAAATACCAGCACCTTCCGGGTGTTAGGTGTTCGATATTTTTTCTCCATTGTTGAGGCTCATCATAGTTCCTTACTTGCAAATACTTGATTATTTTTATCCTTCCTTTAATGCTCACCATCCTATAGAGGTTCGAGACCGCCATGTAGAGATACAAATTCTCCACTTCCACGGGGCTAGATAAGATCAAAGGTTTCTCCAGATGGCTTTACAACTCTTTAAAGGCCCTTTGGCAATCCTCTCCATATTCAAAGTTTTTCTTCTTCTCGATCACATCAAAGAAAGGGATGTACTTATCAGTGGCTTTAAAGATGAATCTGTTCAAAGCTGCCACTCTTCCGTTTAAGCTCATCACATCTTTGCTTGCCTTTGGTTCTGCCATATCCCTAATCGCTTTAATTTGGTCAAGGTTGGCCTCTATTCCTCTAGCACAGACGATTTATCCCAAGAACTTCCCATATTGTATCTCAAAGAAGCACTTTTGTGGATTTAATTTCATTTTGTATCTTCTTAGTACTTCAAACATTTCCTCAAGTTCCTTTAAGTGATTACTTTCTTCTTGGGATTTCACTAGCATATCATCTACATATACCTCCATGTTTCATTCAGTTTGTTCCTTAAACATTCTATTTACTAGTCTTTGATATGTACCCCCATCATTCTTAAGTTCGAAAGGCATCACTTTGTAGCAGTAGATTCCCCAATCTGTTATAAAACTTGTGTGTTCTACATCTGGTTTGAACATGGGGATTTGGTTGTACCCTGAGTACGCATCCATAATGGATAACAGTTTGTGTCCCATTGTGGCATCAACCAGTTGATCTATTCGAGGTAAAGGGTAACAATCTTTAGGGCATGCCTTAATTAAATCTGTATAGTCAACATATGTTCTCCATTTTTCATTGGACTTTTTGACTAGCACGGATCCAACCATTTTGGGTAAAACTTCCCTAGTGAATCCATTTTCAAGTAGTCTTTTGACTTCCTCTTTCAACGCATTAGCTCGAAACTTATTGAACTGCCTTTTCTTTTGTTGAATATGAGTAATATTCAGATCTATGTTTAAGGCATGGCTTGTGATTGTTGGAACTATTCCAATCATGTCAGAGTGGGTCCAGACAAATATATCCTTGCTAGATTGAAAAAATTGAATAAGGTCCCCCTCAGCTTGTCGCCTAACTCCTTTCCGATCTCCACTTTTTTGTAGGATCAAGCGAATCCAGGCTTACCTCTTCAAGACCTTCGGTTGGCTTTATTCTTTCTTGCTCATTTCTACAATTTAGTTTAGCAACAATTTCTTCACATCTATTTCACTGTCTACCAAGTCCGCATCTTTTCGCTTTCTTTTCCTCTCGGCAAGTTGAATCTTATTAGTACATTCTCGGGCTTCTCAGATATTCTTGTTTTCTTGTTTGCCTTGGATAGTCGGTTTGAAGGGATATTGTCCAAGGACTTTTCAATTTTGTTTTTTCTCAATTCATTTTTCTCCAAGACAAAACAAGAAACACCACCTCTTTTGAATTGCTCAAGTGTTGCGAAGTACAGTTCTCGAGAGTTGAATTGCTCCTCTCTTATTGTTCTCCAACCATTCTTAGTTAGAAACTTCACCATAAGGTATTTTGGTGAAACAAATGCATCCACTTCAACTAGTGCTGGTCTTCCAAAGAAAGCGTTATAATATGAGAGTTAGTCCATTATCACAAATAACATTTCGAAGTTTTGGAATATGATGGTATCCCCATCTGCACCAAGAGCTCGATCTATCCTATTGCGGTAAACCCTTTATTGTTGAACCCAAAGATTGGTTCAAAGTATGACTCCAACTTCTCCTCTGGAACCCCATTTGATCGAAAGCATGCTTGAAGATGACGTTCACTGCACTTCTAGTATCCACTAAGATCTTTTTTACTACAGAAGGCCTGATTTATGAAGTTATCATCAGTGGATCATTATGTAGGTAATGGACCCCTCTCAACTCTTGTGGGGTTGTTGTTAAGTTGGGCATCCAAAGCTTATATTTGTGATTTTTTAGCGCTGGCTCCTTCTAAATAGAAAAGACTCCATCTCCTGCATTTCTTATATATCTGCTCTTTGCTCCTTTACTGCTTCTAGCAGGACGGGGACCTCCACGGATGACATTATGTGGTTGATCGGAGGAATAATGTCTTTTTGAGAGTCATTTTCTATTAAATTTACAGTTTTATTTAGGGGCCTCTGATTGTTCCCTTCAAGATTGGAGGACTTTTAATTATCTTTGACAAAATCCTTCAAAGATCTAGATCTGATCATGTTCTGGATTCTTTCGACTAGAACACGGCACTGTCAGCTTTATGCCCGCTCGCCTTATGGTAAGCACAACAATCTCCCCCTTCTTTGGTTCTGGATTTTTCCTTGCCTTGTAGGAAGTAGGAAAGTTTCCTTCATCTTTAGTAATAGAAAAAATATAGGAAATAGGTTTATTCAAAGCTACATAGTTAGATTTAGGGATCTGCTTCCATCTCCCTCTTTTATTTTCATCCCATCTCGGCTTTTTATTGGGGTGGTCATAGCTAATTTCCTCTTTCCTTCTTTGACTGGGATTTCTTCTTGGTATAGTACATTTCATCCATATGGATAAACTTATCAGCCTGAAAATAGAAATCTTGAAGATCCCTACACCCATGGATGTAGAGTTCCTTCCAGAAGGAGGTCTGTTGATTTAACCTTGAGCAACTGCCATTAGTTTTTTTTAATTAGTCATGTTTCCCACATTTAGTGCCTTGGTATTAAACCTCTTCAAATACTCATCGAGCAATTCACCTGGTCTTTGTTTGACATTTGCTGGCACACTAGATTCAATAATGCGATCTTTGCATATGTAGAATTGTGCTAAAAACTTGTAAGAAAACTGTTTCTAAGAGTAAATGGTTTTCTCTCTGTAATGTTTGTACCATTTGGAAGCTACTCCCTAAAAAGTCATAGGGAAAAGTCTACAACATACCGCTCCAGAGGCATTGTGCAAATCCATTTGGCCCCCAAAAGCTAAAAGATGGTCATCGAGGTTAGTGGTTCCTATGATGGTATTGTGATATGCGATGGAACTCTAACTGACATTATATCTTCTGTGAATGGAGCTTCACGAGGATTATTGTTTACCTTGGTTTCCAGGGTCCTTTTCACTTTAAGATCAAGCATGTCTTTTACTATTTTATTGGCCATGTCTTTTAAGTATGCTTTATCATCATCATGATCCCTTCTGGAGGGCTTGTATTTTTTACCTGAAGTTGAACTACCTGACTGCTCGAAAGATCTCTTTATCTCCTTTCTTGGCCTTCTCTTTGATGATTCACTTTAATTTCATGGTCTTGTGAGTTTGGGGAATACACTATCGGTCCTTCATTTTGATTTTTTCTTTCTTTGCGGATCCATAATGCTTCTACTCTTTTCTGTTCTATCGAGTAATGAGGTGTATATATTCCTCCTTGGAGATTCTACCTCCTCTCCTCCTTCAGAAAGCTTTGCTATTTTAGAAGACTTTTGGAAAAGAACATTTTCAAGGAATTCCTGCATCATTGCAAGTTATTGAGTTAGACCCTAAATCTTAGCTTCGTTGTTTGCTAGCTTCATTAGTGTCGAAGTTTTTCCAGGTTCCACATTCTCTGTATTGAAATTCAAAGTGATGTTTTCCTCCAAATTTGTTTATTGCATGATCTACTCATTTGGTACATTAACCTTCTTTGCTCTTACCATTTTCCTACTGCAAAATTTACACAATTAATTTCTAAGTAAGGAAATAATAAGGCGGAGGTTCAGGCCCTCCTTTTAGTGCCAAAAATGTTAGGCCAAAAATTGGTTCAACATTCTGAAATGTTGTTCAAAATAAAATTATTTGGAATGGTCCTAGTAACACATATGAGCTTGAGTATAGTCATGAGGTCACTAGAAGTTCAAGTCACATGTCTAAGGGAACATAGGCAAATTGCAAAATCATGAAAATTCATTATTTTTTCAAAAATGAACGAAATAGGCAATCCATGTATATTACAGTCCTTTATTCATATGTCGTAGGGTAATATAGGCTTTATGCAAAGAAACTTTGGTTTAGTCAAGGACTAAAGTGACTATGTTTAATATATAAGTTCAGATTCAAGTCCAAGTCTAAAGAATAAGTTATATGCACATCCATTCTCTCAATAATAGTCAAAGATACATATATCGTAGGCATATACTATCCAATGTTTATTTGTTCAAGGTCTTATGTGCAGAATATTACAAGAATACTATCGGCACTAAAATCACCAAATCAATTTAGGGTATACAACTTTGAGATTTGTGAAATGGGAAAAGAAGCAATCACCCACATTTGAATGGCGAAAGGGGATTATTTATAGAGCTCAGATGTGGCGGGTTGGCCATCACGTGTCCATACAGCTAGGCATTTAACATCTCTCCTACATTAATGTCATTCGACATCCCTTTTGCATTATTGTCATTCGACATCTTCTCATATTTCCTATATTCGATATCTTGCTAACATTAGACATCTCTTCCTTTCATAGAATTTCAGTATCGTTGCTTGTTTGCAAATGCTTTACAACACATAATGTTGTAACGGCTCGATAACTTTTGTGTTATAGAAGTTTAATATACTCTATTCTTTTAGGTCTGCTGTAGCTCAATACTTATACGCACTTATTGACTAGGCATCATCGTCACTCTACAGACTTGATACCTTGAATCATTGTCGATGTTCGAAATCAACTTCTGCTTGTTAAATACTTGACAAATTCTCCTATCGAAGAGGCTCGTTATCTCTTAGAGGTTTGGTTTCTCTTTGTTATTAGATGTTTGGTATCCTCCTTTTGTTACAAGTTTGGCAATGTTCCTTGTTATAGTGGTTCTACATTTCATTACATTATTGAAACTCGGCATCCTTTATATTGCAAATACCCGTTATCTTCATATTGCAAGTTCTCGATATCTTCATATTTTAGACACCCGATACCTTTATAGTGTGGATATTCGATATCCTTCGGGTTGTAGATACACACCATCCTTTTTTAATAGACCAACATCCTCTAGTGATGCGGCATCCCTCCTTTGTCATATGCTTTTCAACACTCTGGTTCATGGAGGCTCGATACCCCTTAGGAACTCGGAATCTCTTTTCATTTTGTTATTTTCTTGTACTTTCGACATGCTTCATTGGCATGGCTTTCTTCCTTTGTTCAAACTCGATATTCCCATTATTTCTTAAATATCAGCAACTTTTGGGTATTAGGTGTTTGATATGCTTTTCATCATTTCTGAGGCTCGACATCGCACCTTACTTGCAAAGACTTGACTATTTTAATCCTTCCTTTGATGTTCACCATCCTATAGAGGTTCGATGCCTCTTTATGTTCTGTTAGATGCTCGATATCTCAGTTTATTGTGAAGTTTTGGCTTCGCCTATTACTTTAGACACTCGGCAACCTTTACAAATGTCGAAGCTCGATATCTCCCTTGCTTTATATGTTTGCCATCCACTGTGGCTTGACGTCTCCCTATTAGAAGCTTGCCATGTTATTGACTTGGAAGCTCAATATATAGTCATAGATTTTCGACATGCATTCCTATGCTCGATATGCTTTCTTTAGATGCTTGATACACGCACAATCTTCTATTGTTCCATATCCACTTGTTCATTCTCTTAACGCAGTAGCCAGAAAATATATGGTTAATAACAACAATGATTGTGTTAAGGCCATAATTAGGTATCAGTTAAGCCATGTGAAGCGAAACACTATTCAAGAGAGAATTCATCTCCTTTGAATAGAACATCAGTATCACCATAATTAGTATTCAATTTAACGTCAAATTCTTTGAGCAAAGCAAACAAGTTAATCAATATAAATGTTATAGGATTGAATTATGGAGGTTAATATTGAACTTCGTAATTAAATACATATATTATTAGAGTTTTGACGTTCATCAAGCTCTAGATATATGAGAGATATAGTGGTGATGAAGAAGAAAAATGCACAATATATCTTTGCTAAATGAAGTGGCTTAATGATTGAAAGTAGGACATTATCATGCTGATTTATTAGAAAATAAATTTGTGTCTACTACTGTGCTTCAGCTAGGGCTATAAATTTTGTATGAATGTCTGATGTCCACTCATGTCCAAAGTCGAAAATATTCATCTGTGTCTGTCCGATTTTCATCTACGGCATGAATTAGGACAGAAAAATGTACGAAATTATGTTCATCCGCAATATCTAATTATTTTTCTATTGCTTTTCCATTGTCCGGTCCGTCCAAAAGGTGTCTAATAGAAACCTCATCTGGTCCGTGTCCACTCAAATTTCTATTAGGAAAGAAACTGAACACACCTCCATTCGTTTCGGTCCAATTGATTTACATATATAGCTTTAGCAAAGTCCATATAGGCTTTAATATTTAAACCGTTTATATATTACTAAGTGCTAAGTTCACACCTAAGAGTCTCACAACTGTAGCTTTCAGCATGCTTCAAAAACTAACTTACATAAAGTAGTTTATAAATGCTATAAATTACTATGGAGAAATTATTATATTGATTTAATTATTATTCTATTAATATTATTATAGAGAAGAAAATTTAATCAATAGAATATATAATTGTTATATATTTATTAAATGTTTATAAAAGCCAAAAATAATATTTATAATAAATATTATATGCTGTCAAGGTTATTAATATTGATTAATAATTAGAGGATGTCATATTAATAATAGTTAAATGGTTTATTATTTAATTAATTGATGGAACTAATTAAAAAATTAAGTATGTCATATGGATATATATTAAGAAGATATTTTTGTATCATTTGATAGTATAAATTGATCCATAACCTCCATTTAGAGAGATAAGATCAGTTCACCATTGAGTTAACTTTAATTGATGGATTTACACACCACTTATAGAACTGGAAAAAGAGTTCTTCGAGGGGTGACGTTGAGACTTCAACATGTAAATTACTAGAAAGATCCGATAGGTAACCGTTTACTAACAAGTATGACATATGTGTAAAACTTTGTAAAAATAGGTAAACTAGGTGTTAAATTATTCAATTGATTATATGAACAACATGCAATTGGTAACTCGTCAATCTAACAACAAGTTTCAAAAAAAGGTCAAAGTAGGGTCAGATATGGTTTAATTAATGACCAACTACCACCAAAATGACATTGCTAGATAGGAAATCTCGTCCCAGGTAGTAGATAAAGACGGTGATGGCACAGTGGCTTTACATCACCCGAGGTGGCAGTTGTGATCGTATTATTGCTTTGATTGTATTAAATCAAGAGTCAACTATGGTGCATCAATGAAAGCATGGTGATCAAAGGTGGTTTCGTTTTGGTGAGCTAGATCTGATGGTGAAGATGATGCGACCTCACATGGCCATAGATAACTGAAATGCTTAGTTGAAGATGATATAGGGAGCAATGGATTTATAGTTTTAGAATTTTACAAAACCCCATTGCAAATCAAATAATTACATTAGGTGTGTATTGTGTTAATAGTTTAATTTATTTTTATTTTAGACTCTCTGACTTGTAATCTTTATAATTTTAATATACAAGTTCCATTTTTTATGAAACTTTTACCACTAAGTTCACATTTGAATTCTCAACATATAGACAACATTTCAATACATGTTATGCACTTATATGTGACATTGTAGAATTATACACCAATACATTAAGTTATTTAACTAGATAATTTTATATAAATTATAAACCTATAATTGACGTATATATGTGCATGTGTGTGTATCAAGATATCATTCGATTTATTTGAATAATTTATATCCAAATTCAAACAAATGAGAATCATTTATATGTAAAATATTTTTTATTAAAATTAATAAAAATAAATATTATTTTTTATTTAATAATAAAACATTTATTGATGATTTATTATAAACTATTAACATTGAAATAAAATATCATTCGAAATAAAAATGTACATTTTCTGTCATATATTTGTTATATTATGATATATTAATTAAATATTTAATTTAAAGTATATTTGATAGAAAATCATTTAATAATATCTTATGTGATATTAATTAAAAAAATATTGAAATCATGAGAAATTTATCATATTGTAAAATAACATATTGTTTTAAACATTCTTAGTCAAGATGTTTCAAGGTAGGATATTGATTCATCTGTTGGGACTAGAGTATGTAATGATATCCAAATGTTGGGCCTTGTATTGGTCCTGGCCACCGGGGGTGCTAAGAGGTTGCATACCGATAGTTATTGGATAACCATGGAATGACTCAGTCGAGAGTCTTTTCGTTGGTTAATATAACTAAGCCGAATCTCGAAGTGACGATATTATAAAGTTCTCTCGACTTAGAATACAATAACACCACACAAAATCAACCAAAAAATTATTAAATTAATTTATTTATTAATGATAAAGATAAAAGTGGAATCTAAACAAACATTAGAATTTGACTATGAAACTTGCGTTGTTCCATTCGTCGTGATTTTCTGGAGAATTTTTATATATAAAGTTACAAAATCGGAGTTCGCATGGAAAAGTTTCTGAAGTTCAAAGATTTAAAAATGGAAATAATTAAATATATATAAAAGGAAAGTAAATTTAAATTAGGTAACTTTAACCAGTCAACACCGTCATTGGATTGGTCGACACGTAGCGATCGACCGCCCTCGATGGATCGGTCAACTGGTCAAACATTGACAACTAGGGTTAGCCTAGTCCAACAGCTTGGATTTTATTACATTAAATCTAAGGGTCGGTGTTGATTTCATCATTTATAAATATAATGTAAACCTCACTGTACTTTTCTGAGAAACCCTAATCTAATTAGTATGCTCTAAACTCTCTGTCTCCATAAATTTTTTTGAAACAAAATAAAAAGCAAATTTAAGAGAAAAATCAAACATTAAAGAAGAGGAGATAATCAAATTGGAGATAAAATAAAACTAAAAGGGATCAACAAATCAAAGAGGAGGCGACCCAAGTCGGGATATAAGGGAAAAAGCTCTTAAGAGATGAGTGGATTGATTATTAGAATATGATGATTAACAAGTAATTGAATTTATTTATATATTTATTTGATCAAGAAATTTATCCAGTTTAAATCTGAGATAAAAAAATTTAATTGAAGATTATTTATTTAGTAAATTATAATTAAATTGTGATATGAATGAAAGTCTAGATCGTATAGGCATAACCTCTATCTGGTTTAATTTTAACTAAAATGAAGAGGTTAATTTGGATTTGAAGTAAATTTAAGGTATGATTTGAATTGATTTAACTTGATTTTAATATGGATACACTCTTTCATTCATTTTGGATTAAATTTGCGATTTAATATGTATATATTCTTTTGATTTCACCTTGAACTGATTTTGAGATGTAAGTATACATATGTGATAATGAAATTGATGGATTAAATCGTGTAAATGAAATTATAAGTTATACATGAAAATTATTGATGAAATCTGGTCGGAAGTTGGGAGATAATCACTGTTAAACAAAATATGATTCACTTTTAAAAATAAGATTAACGTTAACCGAAGAAGAAAAAAAAATATAATTTGTAGTAATCAAAAATCCGATCAGTCGATACTTACTGTAGCTTGTTGATAACAAGCGATCGACCACGACAGTAGCAGACGATCGGCCGGTATATATATTCTTTACGCTGGTTAAACCTCGGCCTATGGCCCAAGTTTATATAAATGTATATAATACTATATATATCATAGTATATATGTTATATTAGTATGGGAAGCTAGTTCCCTAATCCTTGAGTTTTGAAAACAACGTGACTGAAGTAGACGACATATATGTGAATAATTAGGCATAGACACTATTTATTCTGTGAATTTGATACTAAATATAAGGTGGCTCGATCGCAAGGGTGTGCTAAGCACACGACATTAACAAGAGGCTCCTCGGTATAGATGACGCTATTGGCGGATGCCTAGTGCGGTGTGTGGTTCAGCACTAACGGGAGGTTCCTTAGTGCATACGTGGCATTATTGGTGGATTCCTAGTGCGGTGTAATAAGTGGAATTACATGTAGTCTTTGACACGAGTTAGCATTGTGGTATCCTCTCAATGTGTAAGTACGATACATGTAGTCATTGTTTGGGTACTGCAGTCCCTAGGGTGATATTTATGCGATATTGTGTTAGGAGCAGTCCCAGATATTATTGGTTCGATCGTTGTTGATTAGTTGTCCGGTCCGTTGTTGATTTGTGGTTCGATTTATTGTTCGATCCCTAGGTATAAACCTCCATAAGATGTTTGAGTGTAGGTGTATTTGAAACCATATTCCTTAGGTTAATGTGACCAACCTTACTTAATAAGTAATTCACAAAAACCAGTTGGGCACTAGGTCATGTTGATTATAAATGAAGTAAATTGCATGCGTTCACCCTATATTAGTAATACAATTCATTCACCAGAATTTTGTCTGATCCACTCCTTTCTTTTTCCTCCACCATAGGAGGACAGGGCTGCAGGTGCCAGGTGATTGGCCCAGATCTAGTACACAGAGAATCAAGCATAGCATTGGCATTGCATGTTATTCTGCATTATTCTCCATGTAACTATCTATTATATCAATCATCTATCAAAGCTTATGTCGTTATTTTGTAAACTCTGGATTGTTGACTATGTATATTTTGAGACTCTGTTTTCTAGAATATTTTTCTAAGATTATTATTTTTTGTATTTATATTTTATTTCTTCTATTGCGAGAGCTAAAAGTGCAGAATGCCTTAGATTTTATCCTTGTAACCATATCCTATAATGTTTTAAAAACCGATAGTCGGTACTTCTTAACACGACGCGAGTCCGAAAATCACTCTAGGCTTTGGGTCGGCATGCCTAGCGGTGTGGGTTGTCACAGTTGGTATCAGAGCTTAGGTAAGATTCCTTAGATGTTAGGCACATATTGAGAGAACATACTTGAATATTTTGAAAAAAGAAGTTTTCGAATGGTTTTCAAATATACACAAACACACAGATATATATATATATATAGATCTATGTATGTATGTATGTATATGTAAATTTTTCCAAAGATTTAACACGAAAAAACACAATCACTTGTTCTTGTTAATATTATCTATGGGAAAGTTGCTAATAATTCCTAATCAAAGATAGAGAGAATGAGCAATTCTGTTGGATGCGACTTAGGTGAAGTAGTTGAGATTCCAAGCATGAACAACCTGATATGGTTCCGTCAGTGTTTACAAGCGACAGGACAAGCCAAGCTTAACCTAAATAGGGGACCCATGGAGTAGGCATCAGGCTGATTATGCCGATCTGTGTAAGGACTTTGTAAGTCTAGGAGGGCAGCCATATGTGGGAACTGAATCTTTTATGGACTCTAAGGCATGGATTTGTACTTGTGAGAGGATTTTTCGAATTAATAGGCTTTGGAGATGTCGGTAGGAGATAGCTTGCTACCTGCCATTTACAAGGAGTGGCTCTAAATTGGTGGGACATGGTAGTGGCAGAAACCAATGAGGAAGAGATAACTTGAGGAGAGTTTAGGAGGCGTTTTTGAGATGAGATTTCTTTCCATAGCAGAGTATGGAGTACAATTGGAGAAGTTCATACATTTGTAGCAAGGAGAGATGTTAGTGAAAGACTATGTAAATCTGTTCAATGAGTTGGTTAGGTTTAGACTAGATCTAATATATACCCTTCAGAAGAAAGGTATGAAGTTTGCGAAGGGGCTGAATCAACTTCTTCAAGGTTTGGCCCTTAGTCACATTTCCATAGGGTGACTTACGATGGTTTGGTGGAAATGGCTTTGTTAAATACCATTTCCAAAGAAGAGGTGAGGAGTGAGCTCAATAGGTTAGAAGGAAAGACATCCTAACAGAATATGTGCAAGGGCAGCGTAGGGACCCAAGGGAAGATTAAGAAGCATAAAATCAAGTGCAGAAGATGTGGTAGGAAGGGGCATTTTGTAAAGGATTTTAGGATGGACATCTCAAAGATAAAATTGCTACAACTGCAATTAACTTGGGCACATGAAGTGGGAGTGTCTGACTACATCGAAGACCTCTGGCCAAGTGGTTTCAGCTTACACACTAGATGCTATCCCCAACTCGAGTATGCCTCTAGTAGCAGATAAGGGGAAGAAGATCGTAATCAAAAGTGTTTTAACTTTGTCTGATTTATCTATTTGTACCTTATTTGACACTATGGCATCACTCTTTTATTTCTTATAGACTTGTATATGAGTTGCCTTAGACACTGGCATAGTTACCTTGTATCAAACCTTGTTGGAGGATCAGCTCATTTATCTATGATTTGTATGGGTTTGAAATTGTATATTTTGGGGATCCAGTTTGATTGCAATGCTTTTGTCTTAGGATTTTTTGGGTTTTCTTTTGTTTTGGGTATGGAATGGATGACCATGTATGAGGCAGTCTCAGATTGTGATGGAAAGGTCGTTCATTTGGGTACCTATAGTGGATGAGTCTTAAGGTTT
This sequence comes from Allium fistulosum, assembly GCA_030737815.1. Classification (NCBI taxonomy): domain Eukaryota; kingdom Viridiplantae; phylum Streptophyta; class Magnoliopsida; order Asparagales; family Amaryllidaceae; genus Allium; species Allium fistulosum. Next base: position 1,296,790,657 of record CM060904.1, on the reverse strand, counting down.
ATTGCGACCCTAGAAGTTCAATTATGTTGAATTATCAATATTACTTAGACCTATCACACAATGAGATAGCTTCAATGCTAGTAGTTTGAGACAGCTTGGATGTCTCTCTGAAGTTACCGGTCTTCCAGCCCCAAGGGAGATCGAATTTTGGATTTACCTTAAGGAGAACGTCATACCTATTGCCTTACCTTTCAAGCATATGGATCGTTAAGGGGTATTTCAGAGCAAGGAGCACCAATTGTCTTTGCCACCAAGGTAAATAGCTCTTTAAGGCTTTGCATCGATTACCGTGAACTGAATAAATTGACAAAGAAGAATCGTTACCCTTTGCCCCGCATAGATGATCTCTTTGATGAGTTAGTTGGAGCGAAGGTGTTCTCTCAGCTTGACTTAGCTACCGGGATCCAACAGTTACGTTTAGCCGAAGATAGTACTTAGAAAATTGCTCATCGCACACCCGAAGGACTTTATGAGTGGTTTGTTGTGCCCTTTGGACTGACCAATGCACCTATCTCTTTTGTTTATTTGATGAGTCGATTTTTAAAGGGTTGCTTAATAAATTCATAGTGGTATTTTTGACGACATATTGGTCTATTCAAAAAGCAAGGAGGAGCATATATTGCATTTTGAAGAAGTTCTCAATACTCTCCATGGGCATAAGTTAAAGGCAAAGTTTTCCAACTGTCACTTTTGGTGCAAGGAGGTTCACTTCTTAGGACACGTTGTTTGTGAGCATGGTCTGGTGGTCAATCCTAGTGAGGTTGATGCAGTACAGGATTGGCAAATACCGAAGAATGCCACCAAGGTGAGGAGTTTCCTTGGTTTGGCAGGCTATTATAGAAAGTTCATTAAGGACTTCGCTAAAATTCTACCCCTTTGACTTGCCTTACCAAGAAGAATTTGGTTTTCTCGTGGGAATCAAAGTGTGAGGAGACTTCTAATAAGCTGAAGGAGTCATTGACTAGTGCACCTGTTTTGGTACTACCTGATAGTTTGAAGGCATTCATAGTGTATACCGACGCTTATAGTATGGGATTGGGTGCAATTTTGATGCAGAAGGGGAGAATGACAAGCTATGCTAGTCGACAATTGAAATTCCACGAGAGAAACTATCATACCCATGATCTTGAGTTGGTAGCCATTGTTTTTACACTCAGGTCATGAAGGCATTATTTATTAGGAGAGCGGTTTGAGTTGTTCATGGATCATAAGTCTTTGAAATATTTGTTCTCCCAAAGGGATTTGAATTTAAGACAATAAAAGTAGATGGAGTTCTTGGCATAGTATGATTTTGGTATCTCCTATACTCAAGGAAAATGCAATATCGTAGCCGATACATTGAGTAGGAAGCAAGCAATGATGAGTCCTATGTTCTTAGAGTAGAAGCACTTAGATTTCATTTCTACATTCAACTTTCAACCTTCGTCAGACATCACTCCGGGATTGTTAATAGCTTTGGATATGTATCCTACACTTATGGACTGCATTGGGTCAAATCAGAAACAAGATAAGGAGTTATTGGATATTTTCGAGAAGCTTAGTAAAGGAGACCAGTCGAGTCATTTAGGGTGTTATACCATTGACTCAAAAGGGTTGTTACAGAGAGATGGTCGACTATGTGTTCCTCTCATTATGGATTTGATTAATATCATACTAGCTGAGTCCCATCATTCTAGGATGACCAATCATCCCCGCAAAGACAAAATGTATCATGATATGTAGAGAGTCTTTTATTGGCCTGGTATAAGGAGGCATGTGGTGGAGTATGTGTCAAGTTTATGACTTGCCAAAGGGTAAAGGTGGAGCAAAAGATGCTACAAAGATTGTTGTAGCCATTAGATATTCCATAGTGGAAGTGGGAGAGTGTTTCTACGGATTTCTGATGGACTACCTAGGAGTAGGAGGTGGAATGAGAGTATTTGGATCATAGTTGACAGACTGATCAAATATGCCAACTTTATTCCGGTTAGGAGCACGAGGGCAACTGTGTCTCTGGAGAATTAATACGTGAAGGAGATAGTTTAGTTACACGGAGTTCCTTCTAGCATTGTCAGTGATCGAGCCATGCTTTTCACTAGCGAATTTTGAAGGAGTCTTTAAGAGGCTTTAGCCACCAAGTTAAGTTTGAGTACTGCTTATTACCCAAAGATAGATGGATAGATAGAGAGGGTAAATTGAGCATTGGAGGACTTGCTTCGAATGTGTATTTTGGATTTTGGAGGCTCTTGGGAAGATCACTTGGCACCAGTAGATTTTCTTATAATAATAGCTATTAGGCAAGTATTGGGATGGCAATATTTGAGGCGTTATTGTGAGGAATGCGGAATATGGATCTAAAGGCTAGGAATAACACTATGGGGGGGTGAATAGTGTTTATAAGAAATTACAAAATCTTTTTGAGTTTATGTTAATTTGAACACAAATGTATGCAATATTCAAACACAGATATAATCACAGAAACAAATACAGATGCAGAAATAAAGTAAATGCAGTAAAGGAAAGAACACACCGGATTTTATACTGGTTCGGGGTAACCCTACATCCAGTCCCGCACAACTAAGTACGGATTTCCTTTCAAAATCAATTCAACAATTACAACCCTCGGTTTCAAGGCTACGAGGTACACCCTATAGAATAACAATCCTCTGGGTAGAGATACTTTATTTCCGGGGCAACAATTTCACCCAATTGATTTCCAAGGCTACAATCACACCTTTTCTCGCTTGATTGATTTCCAAGGCTACAATCACACATTTTCTCGCTAGATAGATTACAAAGAAGCCTATAACTCTGAATAGCACTTGGATCTTGTTGAGATAGTGATATAGAATCAAACCAGAGATAATCTAGTTAGATTCAATGTTGATTTCGGCAGAGTGATGATAGGATTTTGAATAAGAAAATGTGGAAGAAGAAGAGAAGTGAAAAACTAGAAAATCTGATATAAAATTCGTTGAAACTAACCCCTATTTATAGAAGAACAACAGTCATGTCCATTCGTGAAAGGTTATGGCGAATAGACACTTCTTTTGAAATTCAAATTTTTGTTCCTAACTAACACTATGTCGACATGGGGTACTAGGGCATGTCCACATCCCAAAGGAAATTTTGATGTTTTGTTTTTCTTTGAAAATAACCTTTATCTTATATTAAAACTATTTTAAACTTTATAAATATACTTGACTATAGATAAAATACATAGATAACTATAGTAAAATTTTATATTTAAATCTAAGTATAAATATATTATAATTAAAAGATAGTTTAAAATAAACGAAGTTTAAAAACAAGAGTTTAAAAACAAAGAATATTTTAAGGCTAAAACATCTTTTTGAAAATCATTTGAAAAGATAATTTTTAAGGCTAAAACATTTTGAAAATCATTCTGAAGTAGTTTTGAATATCATTTTGAAGTAGTTTTGCAAGCTTCTTCCTACAGAATATCTCATCACATCAGGACTCGAGAACTTGTACAAAACTAGGATGTTCGTGGGTTTGTAAGCCACTTGTCGTAGGTTTGTAAGCTACTTATCGTGGGTTTGTAAGCCACTAAAAAGGTAGAAATGGGTTCCATGCCAAAAGAAAAATGGAGTGAAGATTTCAGTGCTATTATGAAGTTTTAACATAATTCTAGACTCAATACTTATCTTGAAATCTTGAACTCTTGATAATCTTGATATTCTTGATACTCATGAGTCTTCAATCTTGATATCTTGAATCTCTATACTGTACAGTCTTCATTTTTGGTACCTACATGGTTAAATCCTGCATATACATATATATCTAAACTATAATGTTAGTATTTATATTTTATAATCTTATTCTAAGGTTGTTGTCATCAAAACCATCAACTCATGGACTAACAATCTCCCCCTTTTTGATGATGACAACCTTTTGTTTATAAAATATTACTTATATCCTATTTACTCCCCCTAAATCTAATAACTCCCCCTTAATCTATGCCTAACTACCCTATTTTATATTTCTCCCCCTTTGTCATCAACAAAAACAAACAAACTTCAAACTATAAAACTCTTAGTCTAATATCCTATATGATGATAGTGTTATCATCAGTACTTACTTGTAAACCTAAAACTTAGTCCTAAATTACAAACTCTCCTAACTAAGAATCTATATCATAATACTTTTAATAGAACATATATAAGAACACACATTATCTATTAATTATATATTTGTTTATATTTACATTTTCGTAGAGATCGTAAAAGAAACAAACAACAAATATAAAAGAAAGAGAAGAAACTAATGTGTGTCTTTGAACATAGGAGATCTATGAACCGAACAATTTGGATAGTGGAAACATAAATTTCCATGTTGTTCGACAAGATTTCCATCTTTGTCAAAGCACACTTCGCCAACGCAAACGACTTTGTCGTTGTCTTCCGCATGCTCTTCTTTCATTGGTTCTTCTTCTTCTTCTTCACTTTCCTCTTGTTCATGATCTCCTGAAGAGTCCTCGTCAATCAAGATTGGGTTAGCATGATTATCCATAAGAAATTTTTGCAAATTCCTAAGGATTTTGCCTTGCCTCTCTTGTTCTTTGGCCATTCGAAGTTGCATCACTTGGATTTCAGTCATTAACTGAATGGTATCTTTCAGAGAATCCTCCATTTTCTTTACACGAGCGAGCGTTGATTGTTGAAACGGGCCAGAAGTAGGCGATGGAAATGAAAAAGTTGATTTTAAGTTTGATTTGGAAGAGGAGGCCATTGATGAATTGATTTCAGAAAATAGAACAGAAAGAGAACAGAGAGAATGAAGAAAATTTCGAAATAGGAGAAATTTATAACCAAATATTTGAATTTTGGTGGGAAAAAAATTTAAAATTTAAAAACGTTATATGTCGACATGGGTCTAGGGGGTATGTCGACATGGTTCTTGAATTTTTGCCTATTTAATTTATTTTGAATTAATTTTTAATTATACTTGTTATTTATATTTTATATTTCAGCTAATGAACAAATACCTAATTCTCTTCTTAATTTAGTAAATGTAGATTCATTTAAGGGTTTTGTTAAGATATCAGCAATTTGATTTTCAGAATTGATATAGTCGAGAGTAATTACTTCTCTACTTATATTATCTCTGAGAAAATGGTGTCTGATATCAATATGTTTAGTTCGAGCATGTTGAGTAGTATTTTTGGATATATTTATTGCACTAGTATTATCACAATAAATTGGTGATTTTGAGATATTTAAACCAAAATCTTTTAAAGTTTGTTGCATATATATTACTTGAGAACAAGCCAAAGCAGCAGAAATATACTCTGCTTCAGTTGTTGATAGAGAAACTGTGTTTTGCTTTTTACTAAACCAGGAAATCAGAGAATGCCCTAAAAAGTGACAAGTTCCACTTGTACTTTTTCGGTCTGATTTACAACCAGCATAATCAGCATCACAGTAAGATATTAAGTCAAACGAATCATTTTTAGGATAAAATAAACCATAATCAAAGGTGTGTTTAACATATCTTATAATACGTTTTACAGCTTTTAAGTGAGTTTCTTTAGGTTGGGATTGATACCTTGCACAGAGACAGACACTATGCATGATATCAGGTCTACTCGTAGTGATATAGAGTAGTGATCCAATCATTCCTCTATATAATTTTTGATCTACATCTTTCGAGAGATCTTGTTTACTAAGGTACTCATTGGTTGCCATGGGAGTGGGTTTTCCACTCGCAGTAGTCAAACCAAATTTACTAACTAGGTCTTTAGCATATTTTTCTTGACTAATAAAGATACCATTATCTAATTGTTTTATTTGTAATCCTAAAAAGAAGTTTAATTCACCCGTATGACTCATCTCAAATTCTTTTGTCATTATTTCAGAAAATTCTTTATTCATTTCAAAATTAGTTGATCCAAAAATGATATCATCTACGTAGACTTGTACTAGTTGAATATCATTTTTATTTCTTTTAATAAAAAGTGTATTATCTACTTTACCTATTTCAAAATTTGATTGTAACAAGTAAGATCTTAGTCTATCATACCAGGCTCTAGGAGCTTGCTTTAGACCATATAGAGCTTTCTTAAGTTTGTAAACATGATTTGGAAATTTATCATTTTCAAAAAGTGGTGGTTGTTTAACAAATACTTCTTCTTTTACAAAACCATTTAAAAATGCACTTTTAACATCCATTTGAAATAATTTGAAATTATTATGATTTGCGAAAGCAAGTAGAATCCTAATGGCTTCTAATCTTGCTACAGGGGCAAAGGTTTCATCAAAATCTATTCCTTCTTCTTGACAATAACCTTGAGCGACTAACCGGGCTTTATTTCTAACAACCTCTCCTTGTTCATTCATTTTATTTTTATAAACCCATTTAGTTCCAATTATTGTTTTATTTTTAGGTCTAGGAACAAGTTCCCAAACATCATTTCTAGTGAATTGATTTAATTCTTCTTGTGTTTGCACAAAAAATGGACAAACACCTCAAAGTCGTATGATTTAGTAGATCTTATGTTGTTCTTAGTGATTTGGGTGATTTATGCAAATATATGAAAAGTAGGGGCTAAACTGTAAAAAGACACGCAGATTTATAGTGGTTCAGCCAGAATGTGCCTACGTCCACTTTATATGTTATTTCTCTTCTCTTGTTTAGATTACAAGTACAAAGCTTTGATACCAGTAAAAGAAAGTTGTTTGAAAGTTCTCTCCGTGCTTGAACTCTCAAACTTGTCCCCCATTGTTGTACCCCTGCCCCTCTATTTATAGAGTGAGGCTGGGGGTAGGGGTCTTGGAGGTATATAGCAGCTGGCGGGCCTGGGCTGACGTAATCTGGCCTGGTGGATCTGGTTCGGTTTTCTTTGGTAGGAGATGAGTGGTCCGGTGAAGCTTGGAGGGTGGTTGGTTCGGTGAAGCTTGGAGGGTGGTTGGTTCGGCAGAGGTTGGAGATGAGTTGGTTCGGCAGAGGTTGGAGATGAGTTGGTTCGGTGAAGCTTGGAGGGTGGTTGGTTCGGTGAAGCTTGGAGGGTGGTTGGTTCGGCAGAGGTTGGAGATGAGTTGGTTCGGCAGAGGTTGAAGATGAGTTGGTTCGGTGAAGCTTGGAGGCTGGTTGGTTCGGCAGAGGTGATTTGGTTTGTCTAGCTTTGGACCGGTGGTGAGAATTCACCCAACATTTGCCCCCCAAAGTGGGGTATATGCTGGCATATGGCCTACTTTGTTTCCTTCCATTCGATCGCTGAGTGCCGATCCAACTGGTCCGGCATCCTATATTTGCTTATAAGTAGGGGCTGTATACTTTCGTTATTCTCTTCCAATCCAAGGCAACCGAACCAGACATTCATACTGAATTGAATCAAGTGATATAGCTTTCCCTCGCCGAATAGCCTTTTTAGACAACCGAACGAATCCGGGTATTTCGAGTGCCGAATGAACTGTCGTTCTTGGATTACCGGATGAGTTCGTGGATCCTGAGTACCGAACGAGCATTTTCATTTGGATCACCAAATGAACCCTATACGGGGAACGCCGAATGAAATTCGAGACTCCGAATACCGAATGAAATTTTACATTCACTTTACCGAATGACAATGGGAGTTTAATGAACCCTATACGGGGAATGCCGAATGAACCTCGAGACTCCGAATACCGAATGAAATTTTTCATTCACTTTACCGAATGACAAGGGGAATTTGAGCATTTTGATTTTATGAGTGAAATTTCATGTTATACACTTATTTGTTTACATCCTCTGTTCTAACAATATGTTTTTTCGGTGTTGTAGATAATGTCTCGCAAAGCAGAAACTCGATCAGACAAAAAGAAATCCAAGGGCGAAGGTGGGTCCTCCGCCGTGCCCCCAGCTCAGCTGAATCCAGAACGACGTGGGCCCACTCCGAGATCGTTAGTGGACGGGTACGGTCCTCAGGAGCTTCTCAACTTGCCTCCTGATTGCTTCCCTAGCTCAGTCAAGGGCGAGCAACTTGATGTTATATCTCGCTCTTTCGGGATCGGTCGCGCGTGCATGTTATTGCCGGCTGCGGGAGCGATGCCGTATGATCCTCTTGAAGGATATTTTGCCTACAGCAGATACCATTGTATGTGTGGTGCCATCCCGCCTCTCAACGCCTGGGTAGTCAGCTTTCTTACATATCTAAAGGTAGCTCCATTCCAGCTTCAGCCCAACTCTTATGTCATTCTGGTGAGTCTCTTCGTCATCTTCCAGAGGAGATATGGGCGTCCTCCTTCCAACCGGGAGATCCGGTATTTGTACAACTTGAGGGGCTACAAGAAGGGATCTCCCTACATCAGCTTGGAATCTGCCGTATCCTTTAAGCCTGTCCTGGACTTATATTCTAAGTATAGCATGTTCAAAAAGGAGTGGTTTTTTGTCAGGGATGACTCTGTTTCTATCCGGCGCTTCACCTCCGGATGTAAGTTGAAGCTTTATCTACAACTTCCATTATGGTTGCAGTGCTTTTTCTTATGTGTTTTTATTTTTTGCTAGTGACAGGTGGTTTTGCGGTCGTGGAGAATGATCGCCTGGTTCAGACGACAGCAGAGATAGAAGCTATTACTGGGAGAGATAGGTCGGCTGCCTACCTGATCAGGAATGCCACACTCTTGGAGTACAACTTGATCCTTCCACAGCAGTCCGTGGTCAAGCAGAGGGACACGGCTGAAGAGAAGGCTGCCCAAGCTAAAGAAGGGGCCGCGTCGAAGAGCAGTAAAAGGAGGCCCTTTTCGAAACATCCGGTTGCTGGGGGGAAGAAGCTCAAAAGGTCTGACGGTCCCTCTCCCAGCACACACCCGGATGTTCAGGAGGAGGGGAAAGGTGAGGACGAAGAAGGTGAGGCTGAGGGCGGAAGTGACGGTGATCATCATGGTGATGATGGTGGCGATGGACAGGGTGGTGGTGGCTCCAGGGCTTTGTCTTCTGGGCAAGTAGGCGAAATGCAAGAGTGGACGAATGACGCTTTCCGCCAAGCCTTCGAAGGTTTGGAGGGGACGGAGAAGTCTAAGAAAGCCGATAACGTTGGGACCGGCGTCGATCGATCTTCCGGGAGCGCTTCTACCGAAGCAACTTCGGCGGTTCAAGGTGAATTTCATTTTACTCTTTTAATTCTTAAATGATGGCTCAACACATGTTGGTGACACTTGGTTTTCTTATCAGGAGCAGGTAAAATGGCCAAGGCCTCAGACCTTCGGCACAGGCTTGAACAATACAAGCTCTCCAAAGCTTCCGCCAAGCCGAAGCCTTCGACCCACCGTTCCGAGGATGTAGTCGGCTACCGTCCTCTTCTCGGGGTTATTGAAGAGGGTACTCAAAAGAGAAGGAGGAGTCATTCCTTATCCGAATCTTCACCTGGTCCTCAGCCCCCAATTAAGCCTCTTCATGATATTACGGAGGAGGATACTGAATTCACACCCTCTCCGCACCCGTCTGAAAACCCTACCGTTACTCAGATTGATCGTCCTGGCTTGGCTCGTAATCCATTTGCGGGTCATCCTGATCTGGATCCAAGTTCTCATGATATTTCCTTCGACGAGATTACCGGTAAGCACCTTCTTCCTCGCAACCCTATGGTAAAGGTGCTTGACGAGGCCAAATCTCTGGACCTTAATTTGCTCACTACTCGAGTTGTCGCTATGGGGAACGAAGCTAAAGCAAATATCGACCGGGTTGCTGAGGAGACCAGGAAGTTGATGGGGCATCATGCCCGACTGGTCAAGGCGGGGGAGGAGATTGGGAGTGCCAACATAAGACTGCGGTTAGTGGTTTCCGACCAGGCCAAGCAACTCGCTGATCAGGCCATCTAGATCTCTCAGCACGAGGCCGCCTCCGAACGTCTAAAGAAAACTATGGAAGAGGCCATCCGGGCCGAACTGCGGAAAATGGAGGCTACTTGCAAGGAACAGATCGATATGGCCATTGCCACGGTGGATGAGGTTCGGAAAGCGGATCTTGAGCAGATAGAGGAGTTGTTTGGGAAGCTTGAGGCTGCAGAGCTTGCTCAAGCCAAGTTGAGGGAGGAGATGGAGGCAATGCGGAAATCCCTTCAGGCTGACTGCTCGAGATACCGATTGGAGAGAGATGCCGCCGTCGTAAGGTTGTCGGATTCTGAGGCTCGGGCGAGGGAGTTTGAAGAGAACGAGGAGCTGATGGAGGGGATGCTCCAGGATATGTACTTTCGTACTTGGAGGCAGGGTAACTTGTCCTGGATGGATGATTACCCTCGGGTTATGGCTAGGATCTATCTCAGGGCTCTAGAGGAGGCCCAGGCTGAGGCAGATAAGGAGGGTGGCGTGGCCTTTAGGATGGATGCTGTTACCGCCCAGTTTACCAAGGAGGAGAAGGTGGCGGTGAAGGAGGGCATGCGGTTGCTTGCAGCTGATGAGACAGGTGTGCAAGTGGAGGATGATGATCAAGCTGATCAAGGAGCAGATGCTGGTAAGTCTTCCTCTCTAGTCTTTCCATTAACTTGGTTGCTTATCACTAACGAATCCTTTTTCTGACCGGACAGGTGGGCAACATGACAAGGATAAAACTCCGACGCAACCGGCTTCTTGAGTAGACCTGGAAAATTCTTTTTTATGGACTTGACATGGTTGTATATGTTAGTCTTAAAACAGTAGAGTAACTCTTAGGTTGTAATTTTTGCTACTTGTAATAAATAGCTCTATTCTTGATGTGTAATTCTTTAACTTAAGCTGATTTTGTCGTCTTTTGAATGTTTTTTGCTATTTTGACATGTTGTATGAGAAATATAGCTATGCACATTCTTGTAATCAAATTGTGTTTGATGTCAGGTTCTTGTTTAAAACATAATTTCATGATTTGCAATGTTAGCGTGAGGTGTGAATAAATTATAGTCATGTGTTTACATATGAAAGAAGGAAATACCGCCCTTTATATTTTGCTTGTAGATGGCAGCTTTGAATATCCTGTGTGACCGAGTATGGGATGCGGTCCAGTATCTTGCTGTGAGTATCCGCTTCTATTAGTGAGTGTCTCCTGTTCTGTGTCCTGTACTTCAGGGATTGTTACAAAGGATAGGAGAAGAGTTTCTTAAGTAAAATTGAAATATGTGAAAAAGTAAAACTTCCAATCACGGAAGGCCGTCGATGTGCTTAAGTTCGTGGCAAACGGGCTTTGTAGTCACTTTCCCTAGCTGTGGGTCTTGGAGACATTTGTCACCCATCTTACGCCTCCGCGGAGAGTTAATTCTTTTTTACCACAGCCGCACTTAAGACACATCGGAGCTGAGATCGCGCACAGTAACTACCCGGGCCATTATGGCCTATAATCGTGGGTATTATTCGATTTACTGTGGCCGGCTAGCGTGGGTGCCGATCGTCAACCGTGAACTGCCCCTGGCTGGCCACACCATATGTTGGGGCTTATAGTCGGTTCATAGTTGCCGGCGAGCCGAACGCCGTAATGAGCTGCCTCGGCTATAATCGGCCTTCTCAGTGGCTTATAATCGGCTCATTACAGTTGGCTTTAAGGGCCGTCGCGAGCAATGAGTTAACCCGCAGCAGAGGGATGCTGGAGCAAAAGTGTCTCATTGGCGAGGTCATAGATTCACATAGTACCTGTTAGGTCTTGTTCAGGTGAAGTTGCGCTGTGGAGTGCATTGAGTGGAAATGCTATACGTATAGGATTTTGTTCAACAGAAAAGGATAAAGTTAACAAGCAGCCAAGATATAAAGGAACAAGTTAAAAAAGAGACAAGGTTTTTTAAAGTGGTTCGGCACGAAAAGGCCTACGTCCACTGATTCTCTTTGTTAATTCACTTCATATGGGCAGTACAAGTTAAGAAAAGTATCGACGGAGGTGTTGGATGTTCCATGCCCTCTGGAACACCTCTCCGTCCACTGTTGACAAAATATAAGCTCCATTGTGGAGATCTTTATGAATTACATATGGTCCATCCCAGATTGGGTCTAGTGCTCTGGGGCGAGGAAAGATTCGCTTGAGGACAAGATCCCCTTCTTGTAAGGTACGATGCTTGACTTTGGAGTTGTATTGTGCCGCCACTTTTTGCTTGTGGGCTGCTGCTTTAAGGATTGCATCATTTCTTCTCTTCTCAACTAGATCCAAAGACATGTGAAGGAGTTCTTCGTTCTCTTCTGGGTTATAGTGGATCCTACGGTGGGAAGGCACGATGGTTTCAACTGGGAGCATAGCCTCTGATCCGTATGCCAAAGAGAAAGGAGTATGCCCTGTTGATGTTCTGAAAGATGTGCGATAGGCCCACGGTGCCGTAGGGAGTTCATCCACCCAAGCGCCCTTTGATTTTTCGAGTTTCTTTTTTATTAGAGTTTTCAGAATTTTGTTAACGGCTTCGACTTGCTTGTTTGCCTGGGGATACACTACGGATGAGAAGCTCTTGTGAATTCCGTGCTCTTGGCACCAGTTGGCGAATTCCTCGCTGTCAAACTGAAGTCCATTGTCCGATATGATTTTGAGTGGGACTCCGTACCTGCACAGAACATTTTTGATCAAGAAGTTAATAACTTTTGCTGAAGATACTTTATTCAGAGGTTCTGCTTCCACCCATTTGGTGAAATAGTCGACTGCCACTATAGCATATTTGGCCCCGCCTCGGCCCATTGGCAATTCGCCAATTAAGTCAATTCCCCATACTGCAAAGGGCCAAGGGCTGGTCATTTGAGTAATCTCAGTTGTTGGCAGCCGCGAAATCTTAGCAAACTTCTGGCATCTGTCACACTTTTTGATGAAATCCAAGGCGTCCTTGCTTAAGGTGGGCCAGAAATATCCATATCGGAGTATCTTTTTTGCTAACGTCTGCCCTCCGGTGTGATCTCCGCAGCTTCCCTGATGAATGTTGGATAAGATTTCCTTGGCTTCCCTCCCAGCGACACACCTTAATAACGGGTTAGAGAATCCGCGCCGATAGAGGATGTCTTCTTGAATTGTATAGCGGGAAGCTTTCCTCAAGATTTTCTTGGCTTCGTTACGCCCGTTGGGTAGTGTGCCGCTTTATAGGTAGTCTCGGATGGGAGTCATCCAAGTTGCTTCTTCGGTCGCAGCTATCAGATTCACTTGCTCAAAACTCGGGGTCAGTTGCTTTGAGATGGTCACTGCTCCGAAGATGGCGATGTCTACCATACTTGCTTGCTTTGCCAATTCGTCGACCTCTTGGTTCTCTTCCCGAGGGATGTGTTTGACTAAGTAGTGGTCTAATCGGTTGAGAAGTAACTTGGTCTTCTTTAAATATGCTATGAGTCGTTCTTCTCGAGCTTGGAATTCTCCTAGTATTTGATTAACAATAAGTTGAGAATCGCTATGAAGACACAAAGAATTGGCTCCGATTTCTTTGGAAAGTTCTAATCCAGCTATCACTGCTTCATATTCTGCATCGTTGTTGGTGGCGGCGAACTCCAACCTTATAGCATAGTGCAGCTTATTTCCTCTGGGAGTGATTATTACCACACCTGCCCCCGAGCCTTGTTCGTTTGATGCACCATCCACAAAGAGATTCCACTTGATGTCTTCTGCTATTTCCAATTGCTCCTTATCTTCGTTGGTAGTGAATTCCGCAATGAAATCATCCATGGCTTGTCCCTTGATAGCGCTGCGAGGGTGATAGGTGATATCATACTGACTTAGTTCAATGCACCATTTAAGTAGTCGCCTAGAAGTGTCGGGGCGATGGAGTACCTGCCTTAGTGGCTGATCGGTCAGAACTTTGATGGAATGGGACTGGAAGTAGTGACGCAGTTTCTGTGATGTGATTAGTAAACAGTATGCTAGCTTCTCAAGTTTAGGATATCTGACTTCTGCCCCCGTAAACCTCTTACTGACGAAGTAAACTGGTCGCTGCGTGCGGTTTTCTTCCCTTACCAAGGCAGTGCTTAGGGCGTGAGATGACACAGCAAGGTATAGGTATAATTCTTCGCCTTTGCTTGGAGTCGAGAGTACCGGTGGTTTCTGGAGGTGTTCGATTAAGTTAAGGAAAGCGGTCAAGTATTCGTCAGTCCATTCGAACTTTCCTTTGTCTTTCTTTAGAGCTTCGAAAAAGGGGACGCACTTGTCCGTTGCTTTGGAGATGAATCGGCTTAGGGCGGCCACTTTTCCATTCAGGCTTTGCATTTCCTTTCGAGTGGAAGGTATCTTGATATCCCTTAGCGCTCGGACTTGTTCAGGGTTTGCTTCAATCCCTCTGGCATGGACGATGAATCCTAAGAACTTTCCTGATGACACTCCGAAGGAGCATTTTAGAGGATTCAACTTCATTCCATACCGGCGAAGTACTTGAAACATCTTGCCTAGGTGGCTTACGTGATCGTCGACTTTCCTTGACTTTACCAGCATGTCATCCACGTATACTTCCATAGTTTGCCATATTAGCCCTGCAAACATCTTGTTGACGAGGCGCTGGTAAGTGGCTCTTGCATTTTTAAGTCCGAAAGGCATCACCTTATAGTAGTATAAACCCCGGTCAGTGATGAAACTAGTGTGGTCTTGGTCGGGAGCATGCATAGGAATTTGGTTATATCCTAAGTATGCGTCCATAAAAGATAGGAGCTCGTGCCCGGCTGTGCTGTCTACAAGTTGGTCGATTCGAGGAAGTGGGAAGCAATCCTTTGGGTAGGCGTCATTTAGGTTGGAGAAGTCAATGCATGTCCGCCACTTCCCATTAGCCTTCTTTACCAGTACCGGGTTAGCGATCCATTCCGGGTAGATGGCTTCTCGTATGAAGTCATTAGCAAGTAGATTCTTTACTTCTTCATCGAGGGCTGCTGATCGCTCTGCCCCCATACTTCTCTTTCTTTGTTTTACGGGCGCCTTGGTAGGATCAATGTTTAGTACGTGGCATGCTACGTCGGGGGAGATTCCGGTCATGTCAGCGTGTGACCATGCGAATACATCCAAGTTGTGGTGGAGAAAGTCGATGAGTTGCTCCTTCAACTCTGCTTTTATTTGGGACCCAATCTTCAATAGTCTACTCGAGTCGTGCTTGTCTACAGTTACAAACTCCATAGCCTCTGCAGGCTCGGCGGTGGCCTCCTCCTCTTTGTCCCTAGGGTCTAATTCATTGAAAGGGTCGCTGGTATATCGAAAAGGAGGGGCCTTCTTTAATTGCTATGCTTCTAGGCTTTTTGTGCAGAGGGCAACCTCTATACCCTTCCCTTTATCCTTCCTGTGGTTGTTGCGAAGTTCAGTCACATAGCAGTCTCGAGCAACGTCCTGGTCCCCTTCCACTTCCCCTACTCCGTTGTCCGTTGGAAATTTCATCTTCAAGCACCATGGGGCTAGGACAATTTGGAAGTCAAACAAGGCTGGCCTTTCTAAGAAGGCGTTGTAGGCCGAATGGTTTTCTATTAGCATAAACGTCTGTTTCCGTACAACGGAGCGGGGATGGCTTCCAATTTCAACAAAGAGGTCCAGTTGCTCGAGGGGCATCTTTGCGTCCCCAGTGAAACTGTGTAGTGGTTTATCGCAGGGAGATACATCCTTCATTGATAGTCTCATTTTGTCGAATGCATGTTTGAATAGGATATTTACTGAGCTTCCAGTGTCTACTAGAATTCGGTAAACTTCGGCGGGTCCGAGCCGGGCAGAGATAACCATGGGATCCATGTGAGGGTATTGCCTTCCTTCTAGGTCACGCCTACCGAATGTGATGTCATCACTTCCTTTCTGTTTTGGGTGGCGTTCTTCTATAACCGAATTGACGCAGTCTTTATTGTCTCTAAGCGACTTTCCATATCTTTCCATCTCTTTCCAGCTTTTGCCTGCGACGTGCGGTCCTCCTGAGATTGTATGGACCACTATCTTCTCTTGACTAGAGCTGCTAGTGTTGCGGTTTCCTCTGCCGGTCTCCGGTGAGGGTAGCCTTGGGTTCTCATTGGCAGGAGCTGGAATCCTGTCCTGACCTTTTACAAAGCGTTCCAGTTTCTTCCTTCTAATGTGTTCTTCAATCAAGTCCCGGAGATGATGGCATTCATTGGTATCATGCCCATGAGATTAGTGGAAGCGGCAGAACTTTCCAGACTTCTGCGCGTTATCTGATTCCTTCTTGTATGGTGAGCATTTGTATCTAACTTCGCCTTGGGTGGCAAGGAAGATATTTTCGACGGTCTCGTTCAAAGGAGTGTAAGTGTCGAATCTCGGTCCAGGCCGATATAGGAGCTTTTCTCCCTTCTTGCCCCCAGCATTGTCTCTGGAATCATTTCTTCGAACGTCCCTTGCCACAGCAGGGGCGTTGCTGTGAGTTGCCTTATTTTGCTGTCCTGACTGCCCCTCAACGGCAGCATCCTCAAGCCTCGTATATTTCCCGGCTTCATGGAAGAAATCGGGTAAAGTAGCTGGTTTCTCTTTTGTCAATCTTCTAGCAAACTTAGTGTCCGGATGCACGCCACTACAGAGGGCCATTAGGATAAGCTTTTCATCGGCATCTTGGACTGCAGCCGCTGCGGCATTGAATCGGGTTAGGTATTGCTGTAGTTTCTCTCCAGGTTTCTGTTTGATGCTGGATAAGGAATAAGCGTCCTTGGGTTGTTCCACATGAATGCGGAACTGACTGATAAACTTTTCTTTCAACATTTCCCACGAGCTGATGGATCCCTGAGGTAGATGACAGAACCAGGAGGTAGCGAGATCTGCTAGGAAGAGTGGAAAGCATTTGCACAGCACTCCCTCTGTTGCTCCACTCATGAGCATATGTTGTGTGTATCTCTGCAAGTGTACAACGGGGTCGGAGGTTCCTTTGTAAGGTTCCATTGTTGGCATCTTCCATTCTCGGGGGGTGATAGCAATTTCGATGTTGCGGGCGAAAGGGCTGGTTACCCAAGCGCCTATCCCTCGATCTCTTTGCTCCCGTTGGACACACTCTCTGAATAAGCGTGTCATCCTTTCATCAGAATTTGGAGCAGATAGAAACAAATTTGGCTCTGTCCTGTGGGATTGATCCCGTCCAGATGATCTGTAGGGATGGTATCGTCTATCATTCCTCATATTTTCCGGTGGCTGCCTTTGGTCTTCTGGGAGCATGCTAGGGTCAGCCATAGTTGGCCCTTGCCTTGATCTTCCCTTGCTGGGTTCTGATCTAAGCACTTCCTCGGGTCCAACTTCGGACTGGACTCTAGCTCAGCCCCATTCACTGGCGTTTCCATGGTTAGGAAGCATGACAGGCTCAGCTACAGTTGACCTTCGCCCTGTACCTCCCCCGTGGGGTTTGGTTCCAAGCGTTTCTTCAGGCCTAACTTCGGGCTGTGCTCGATCTCGACTCCTACCATGGCTGCTTCTGCCGTTAGCTTCTTCGAAGAAGGAAGATCTTTGTTGTCTCCGAGACCCTCCAGACTGGGACTCGCCCCATGATTCAGTGTTGCGATTGGACTCTTCAGCATCCCTTAAGCGTGACATGAGATGGTCCACCAAGGCTTCCTGCTGGGACGTGAAGCGATTAGTTACTTCAACCATAACCCGGTCTAGATCTGCCCTAGTAATTGCTGCAGGCTGTTCTACGGTAGGAGTGGTCGGATTAGCCTGTCCTCCATTCGGTACTGCCGCTAGAGGAGGACGATTTACTTGATCTGTGACCGCTGGATCTGAAAGACTGCTGGAAGCGATGTTTTTTCCTTTGTTAACATCTTTCTTCTGCTTGGGAGGCATGTTTTCCGAACGGTGGATGATGCTGTTAGGAAAAAGGTTAAGTGGAAGAAGCTGAAGCTTCGAGCTTCTAGTTCTCAGTGAAAGCACCAAAAATGTTTGCACAAAAAATGGACAAACACCTCAAAGTCGTATGATTTAGTAGATCTTATGTTGTTCTTAGTGATTTGGGTGATTTATGCAAATATATGAAAAGCAGGGGCTAAATTGTAAAAAGACACGCAGATTTATAGTGGTTCAGCCAGAATGTGCCTACGTCCACTTTATATGTTATTTCTCTTCTCTTGTTTAGATTACAAGTACAAAGCTTTGATACCAGTAAAAGAAAGTTGTTTGAAAGTTCTCTCCGTGCTTGAACTCTCAAACTTGTCCCCCATTGTTGTACCCCTGCCCCTCTATTTATAGAGTGAGGCTGGGGGTAGGGGTCTTGGAGGTATATAGCAGCTGGCGGGCCTGGGCTGACGTAATCTGGCCTGGTGGATCTGGTCCGGTTTTCTTTGGTAGGAGATGAGTGGTCCGGTGAAGCTTGGAGGGTGGTTGGTTCGGTGAAGCTTGGAGGGTGGTTGGTTCGGCAGAGGTTGGAGATGAGTTGGTTCGGCAGAGGTTGGAGATGAGTTGGTTCGGTGAAGCTTGGAGGGTGGTTGGTTCGGTGAAGCTTGGAGGGTGGTTGGTTCGGCAGAGGTTGGAGATGAGTTGGTTCGGCAGAGGTTGGAGATGAGTTGGTTCGGTGAAGCTTGGAGGCTGGTTGGTTCGGCAGAGGTGATTTGGTTTGTCTAGCTTTGGACCGGTGGTGAGAATTCACCCAACATCTTGCATAGCCAAAATCCATGAATCATCAGTTGATGCTTCTTCTGGATTTTTGGGTTCTATAGTTGATATAAAAGCTACATTACTCATTTGACTTAGTTGGTTTCTAGTTTTAACAACAGATTGCATTTCTCCAAGTATATTTTCTATAGGGTGATCTTTTAAAAGTTTAATCCTTTTATTAGGATGATTTAATTCATTATTAGTTTCAGTTGACTCTTGATTTTGAGTGATTAAATCCTCTTCATCATTTATTTCTTCAAAAATTTTGAAATTTTCATCAAATGAAACATGCATTGTTTCTTCGATGGTATTAGTTCTTAAATTAAATACTCTGTATGCTTTACTTCTATTAGAGTATCCGATAAAGATACCTTTGTCGGATTTAGGATCAAATTTATCTAAGTTATCTTTTGTATTTAAAATAAAACATTTACTTCCAAAAATTCTAAAATAAGATACCTTAGGTTTCTTTGAGTAAATAAGTTCATAAGATGTCTTATCAGTTAAAGGTCTAATTAAAATTCTATTTAAAATATTACAGGCGGTAGCAACTGCTTCTGCCCAAAAGTACTTTGGTAAATTACTATCAGAAAGCATAGTTCTCGCACACTCTTGAATCGTCATATTTTTACGTTCTACTACTCCGTTTTGTTGTGGAGTTCTTGGAAATGAAAAATTGTGAATTATTCCCTTTTTATTGTAGAATTCTTCAAATTTTTCATTTTCAAATTCACCACCATGATCACTATGGATTTGAAAAGGTACTAAATTTGAAAAGTGAAATCTTATATAATTGAAGTCTATATAAGTGTGATTTGATATACTTTTGATATTTGGAAAGTATTTGATTTGAAAATGAAATCTTATATATAATGGACTTTATATAAGTATGATATTTGAAAGTGATTTGAAAAGGGTACTATATGATACATATTTTCGAAGTAAAGATATGGAAAGTGCCTTCTTCTTGATATCCGCTTTGTGGCCACATTGTGGATTCATTCTATCGATATTTCTTTGATTTTGGTTTTTCGGATACGATACTCGAGTGTCCATCGAATTCCATGGCGTTACCCATGGTCTTACGAGCGCGACTGCATAGCGCAACTGCCTGGCTGAGATGGCCTAGGGGTACGGATTGTTTCCTGGGGAATCCAGGCGTAACCATTGTGTATCCTGCATCTATGTAGGTCGCATTAGTAGCGAAACCGCCTGGCTGAGATGGCCTAGGGGTACGGATTGTTTCCTGGGGAATCCAGGCGTAACCATTGTGCATCCTGCATTCTATTAGTCATCATGGCGTAACTCGCAGGGCTGAGAAAGCTTACGGATATGGATTGTTTCCTGGGGGACCCAGGCGTAACCATTGTGTATCTGCGAACCATCGTTAGACAAAGGTTTTGTTTGTTTTTTTGTTTGGATTGTACTTTCCATATCTGTTTTTAAAAGTTTTTCCAGTATTTTCACTGGTTGTTGAAACAAGTCTACTAAGTACCTGGAGAATTCTAGCTTTGCGCCTGATCAACGCACTGCCAGAGTCTGCAGGAACGAGGATAAACTTGTTAAGATATCAAGTATAAAAGTATTTTTACAAAGTATTATATAAAGGATATTTTGATCAGTTATTTTCCCTTTCTAAAGATTTTAAAATGTTTTAAATATTGTTTACTTCGAACTAACAGATTTGAATCAATTGACTATTCATTATGTTATAAAATGTTTAAAATGTTATGAAATTTTAGTTGAAATGTATAATGGTTTAAATAATGGTTCATCCTTGTCTTTCAACCTGTTTTCCCTCCTAGTTACTTTTTCCCTACCTTCTTTCAGGATGTCTTCCAACCTATTTTTATTTCTAGGTCTTTCTCTGCTTCCTTCCTTTTCGAGGACGAAAAGATTTGAGTGAGGGAGAGTGTAACAACCCTAGATTTTTACATATATTTTAAATTTGACTTTATTTTATTTTGAATTTATTTTTAACTTGTTTTATTTCAAACATTTCATTTTTAAATATAAATGTTGATTATTATGTGAATTATAAGTTCAAACTGGTATAAATTGTATATTTTCCTAAAAAGTGAATTTGTGGTCAAACTGGTCAAACTTTAACTTTTGAACTTTAAATTTAAATATTTAAATTCTTAAGTTTTATCTTTTATTATGAAAATAGATTTAATTTCATGAATATTGCTTTTCGTTTCGTTGAAAACGGACTTATATTGTGGAAGTTATGTAATTTTCAATTTTGTGTATAAACTTTTATTTAGCAATATTATTTATTTTAAATCATATAATATGTAATATAACTTAAATTGGAAATTATGAATTTTGTTGAAAAGTGAAATTTTGAAGGTAAGTAAATATAATGAAAATAAGTTATATGGGAGATTTAAACTTAAGTGTTAAGTTAAAATTTAACTATAAAGAATTGAAATTTAATGTTTGAATTTAATATGTAAATTATTATTAAATATTGACCTTTGAATAGAAATTTAACTTTATAAAATCATGAATATACGGGCATTTTAAATGATTGTTTTAAAGTGAGAAATTTTGATTTTTTAAGTAAAAATGATTTATATTAAAATATAATTGTTTGTGAAACTGTATTGAAAACCCTGAATTTTAATTAACAGCATTTCAAAAATGCTATTATTTCTAAGGTAAAGGATATTACAGCAATTGTAAATGCTGTAGTTGATATAAATGAACCAAATGGCTAAATTTTAATAAAGGGATATTATAGCACTTTGTAAGTGCTATAATTGTGGAATTTAACTAAGTTTTATTTGAACTAATGTAACCCTATTACAGTATTTTAATGCTGTCTTTTGTTAAATTGAACCGTTTTGAAAGTAACTTTATGTAGCATTTTCCAAATGCTGCGAAAGGTGAATATTCATTGTTTGATAAGTTTAAGTAAATAAATGGACTTTGAAAGATTTAAATTTTGAAAATATAATAACTTCATTTTAATGTTTTAAAATGAAGTAATTTATTTGAAATATAAACTATTTTGAAATGTGTGTTGAAATGGTATTTTAAATAAAATAAATGCAATTTTGAAAAGATATGATATTGTGACATTTTGAAATGGATTTTTGAATGATATTGAATTTTGAAATGATATTTGATTTATAAGTATAAAATACCAATTTTGAAATTTTAACCACAGGATGTATTTAATATATGGTTTAACTGATCCTTAGAGGATGGGCGATCCCAAGCATCCTTTAAGATATTGTACATTACTGCTACAGTTCACTTGAGTTGGTTTACATTATATAAGTATGTATGTCCTGACTCGAGTGTTTTGTATTTTGTTTTACGCTCGGGTCAGCCTGAGTATTTACAGCTTAGCTTTGGATCTCTTTCTGGAGTTAGGAATCGTTGGAGATTTTGCTTATCTAGTTATCTTTCCATTTCAGTTTCAGTTGTTCTATTTCAGCTCTGGTATTATAAACTTCTATGTATTTGAGATTACTATTGTATATGTTTCAGACTGATATTATGTATTTTGTTTTGAGAGTTTGTTATAGTAGCTTCATGAACTACTATGGTATTTTAAATTTCCGCTGCGAGTTATTCTGATATTTTTGTGTCTGTGATTCTGTGAATGATTTTATTTGCTCCAAATTTTATTACAATCTGTTATTTTGAATTATTCAAGTCAGACATGTGTGGATTATTGTCGATTTGAATGGTCCAAAATAATGGGTCGCTACATTTGGTATTAGAGCTTTGGTTTTAAGGCAAATCTTAGCCTGCGGTGCAAAAACTCATTAGAGATAGGGTAGAAATACCCTAGAATGAGTGAAATCAATCTCAGAATCATTCCTCTGTGAGAGAACGTATTTTCGAAGTATAAAATGATTTTTTAAAATTATTTTGATATAAAATTTTCTTGTTTTGAAATAAAATTTTCTGGACTTTATCCCTTTCGTATCCACCTTGTTAGTAATTTCTTTGATTAGGATTTCCTTAAAATTCTGAACTTCTATCTTGGTTGGGATTTCTTCGATTAGGATTCCTTTGAATTTTGGAACACTCCCACTTGTTCTGAAATCCATTCCTGTCTCCCCTAATTATATTCTTTTGGTTTTTGGAGCATTCCATAACTCCACTTTGAATGATCTCTATAAAGACCGGCGATTCCGCCAAACTTTGAATGATTTGTAAAAGGGTGAAACTCCTTTACAATTGGCATTGATTCACCGAAGATTTCCGTATCCTCGGTTTACAATGCTATCTATCTTCTGCTATACCTGGATTCTATCTCTGGCGATCGAAGGTCGATTTGCCTTAGATTTTCGCATCGATTATATTCCTGAAGTCACGGTTGACCCTGTTAAGGTCGCCCGCGATTTATATAGGCTTATCCATCTTTTATTTGGTAATTTAATGATCTTATCTTCATTTGTTCTTATCTTTGAATCAGAATTCTATTTGATTAGAGTCCCTCTAAATTTGAATCTCTGTTTTGCTTTGAAATCCATCCTTGAATCATCCCTTGAAAAATTTGTGGTTGATTGTCTTTTGAAAATTGTGTATTAATCGAAGTTATTATTTTGATAAGGATGACCATATTTTATATATAAAGGTGAAATGTTTTCTATAAGGATCTATATACCTTTTAAATAAGAATTTGAAGTTTTGAAAGGATTTGAAATTGTGAAAATTTTATAAGAAATGGTTTCATGTAAAATGATTTATAACTGAAGGTTTTGAATCTGAATTTGAGTGATTGAACTCCGGCATTTTTTTTGTGAAATTGGTTTTAAGATTTTGAAATAATAAATAATATGATTTGAAAGTATTTTTCCAAATATGAAATGTTTCAAATGATTTTAATGTGTTTCAAATGATTTAGAAGAAATTTCGAAAGAAGTTTTCGAGAAAAATAGAAGTCCAGAACCCACTTATGTCACTGGAAAATAATTTCGGTGATGAATGCATGCATCATCGACATTGATTTTCGAGTTTCAGAGTGGGGGAGAGGCCACTTCGGTAGTTTTGTTATGCGGGCGACTTGTGAAACTAATTTTGATTTCAAATTCCGAAGTGTGATGTGATATTCGAAAGATATATGTATATATATATTTGAGCAATTTGAAATGAGCCGGTGTTCAGTCCTTGAGTTTTGGATTTGATTTGATATAACCATATTTTTGGAATTGATTTACTGATTTAATTGTGATTCCCAACTCTTGGATTGAAATATGATTTCTTCGACTATTTTGAAGGTTCGAGCACTTCCAAATCAAGGTTAACTTTTCAAAGCTAAGTAATTTTGAAAAGTATAAAGTATAAGTTTGGTATCTATGTTTAAAGTATGTAGTAATATGATTTAAAATAAGTTGAAACTATTTTGTTAAGTAAACGAATAAGGCTATTTTGAATTTTTTCTAATATCAAATTTAGATTTGAAATGTTTTGAAAAGAATTTGGTCTTCAAAATATTTTGAATAAAATTTAGTTTAAATGTTTTAACTGGGTAACATCTTTATAAAACTATATATTGAACAAGTTGGAATAGATACATAAGTTGTACGTATGCTGTTTTATTCGCATAATTAAATTAATCCAAGTTTGAGTACACAAGTTTGAGGTGAATTACACCATTTCGTGTTAGGAATTTTCATTTGATTCTTGATGGCGAATATTTGATATGGATTTTGGGCTTGATTCTAGAATTCTCTATCATAGTATATGGCTATGCAAGGATACTGATGGTTTCTAGTCAAGAAACCATATCGAAATCTGCGTTAGGGAAGTCGAATGGACAATACTAGTTCGAAAGCGAACTTGTGTGATCGAGTGAGCGATCGAATGTGATTTTGCGAAATGATGACATATGTACATCTTATATTCTAATATCATTGATACACTTGACGCTAAAATTGGAAGTTGTTGGGTTGGATATCTTTGTAATTTAATTGGAATTTTTCTCTTATGAAAAACTACTATCAATTTAAAACCATTTTGCGAAACTATTTTTTTTTGTTCTTCTTAACAAACTATTTTATTCTATTTTACATACAAACTATTTTATATACAAAACTATTCTAAAAAAATAAAAAACTTTTATAAAGCAAAGATGTTCAATCCCATATGGCTCTTCATGCAGCGAAATTTATTATTTTTGAAAAATTTTGATCCTTATATAAGATGTATGTAAGTAAAAATGATTTTGAAAACCATTGATTTTGGAAATGAATTGTTTGACTTAAATTATATTGATTTAGAAACTTGGATTATTCTCCAAACCTATTATTTTGGAAACTTTGAAACTGAAGATATTTAAATTGAGAAGAAATAATTTGGTGGAATTGTATATGATTTTGAAACTGAACTGATATTGAAACAAATTGAAATTTGAGAACCTTGTGTTACCAAATACTTGATTTGGGAGTTATCGAACTTATATGAAAATTTGGTTTGTGTAAGTATGATGTTGATTCGAAAACTATGGATTTGAAAAGGTACTAAATTTGAAAAGTGAAATCTTATATAATTGAAGTCTATATAAGTGTGATTTGATATACTTTTGATATTTGGAAAGTATTTGATTTGAAAATGAAATCTTATATATAATGGACTTTATATAAGTATGATATTTGAAAGTGATTTGAAAAGGGTACTATATGATACATATTTTCGAAGTAAAGATATGGAAAGTGCCTTCTGCTTGATATCCGCTTTGTGGCCACATTGTGGATTCATTCTATCGATATTTCTTTGATTTTGGTTTTTCGGATATGATACTCGAGTGTCCATCGAATTCCATGGCGTTACCCATGGTCTTACGAGCGCGACTTCATAGCGCAACTGCCTGGCTGAGATGGCCTAGGGGTACGGATTGTTTCCTGGGGAATCCAGGCGTAACCATTGTGTATCCTGCATCTATGTAGGTCGCATTAGTAGCGAAACCGCCTGGCTGAGATAGCCTAGGGGTACGGATTGTTTCCTAGGGGATCCAGGCGTAACCATTGTGTATCCTGCATTCTACTAGTCATCATGGCGTAACTCGCAGGGCTGAGAAAGCTTACGGATATGGATTGTTTCCTGGGCGACCCAGGCGTAACCATTGTGTATCTGCGAACCATCGTTAGACAAAGGTTTTGTTTGTTTTTTTGTTTGGATTGTACTTTCCATATCTGTTTTTAAAAGTTTTTCCAGTATTTTTACTGGGTGTTGAAACAAGTCTACTAAGTACCTATAGAATTCTAGCTTTGCGCCTGATCAACGCACTGCCAGAGTCTGCAGGAACGAGGATAAACTTGTTAAGACATCAAGTATAAAAGTATTTTGACAAAGTATTATATAAAGGATATTTTGATCAGTTATTTTCCCTTTCTAAAGGTTTTAAAATGTTTTAAATATTGTTTACTTCGAACTAACAGATTTGAATCAATTGACTATTCATCATGTTATAAAATGTTTAAAATGTTATGAAATTTTAATTGAAATGTATAATGGTTTAAATAATGGTTCATCCTTGTCTTTCAACCTGTTTTCCCTCCTAGTTACTTTTTCCCTACCTTCTTTCGGGATGTCTTCCAACCTATTTTTCTTTCTAGGTCTTTCTCCGCTTCCTTCCTTTTCGAGGACGAAAAGATTTGAGTGAGGGAGAGTGTAACAACCCTAGATTTTTACATATATTTTAAATTTGACTTTATTTTATTTTGAATTTATTTTTAACTTGTTTTATTTCAAACATTTCATTTTTAAATATAAATGTTGATTATTATGTGAATTATAAGTTCAAACTGGTATAAATTGTATATTTTCCTAAAAAGTGAATTTGTGGTCAAACTGGTCAAACTTTAACTTTTGAACTTTAAATTTAAATATTTAAATTCTTAAATTTTATCTTTTATTATGAAAATAGATTTAATTTCATGAATACTGCTTTTCGTTTCGTTGAAAACGGACTTATATTGTGGAAGTTATGTAATTTTCAATTTTGTGTATAAACTTTTATTTAGCAATATTATTTATTTTAAATCATATAAATTATATTTTTTTGTCATGTTTTGTTTAATACGTGTTAATATGTTATTTTATGCCTTTTTATATTTTTAAAATGATAATATAATTTTTCTAAAGTATACTTGAATTTATTTCAAATTTTAAAGCCTAGTTATGTATATATTGCCATTTTTCCTTATTTAATTGATATTATTTAAATTTTTTTTTTTTGAGACTATTTATCTTTGTTTCCTGTCATTTTCATATATATACAAACTAAAAAGGGAATAGAAGAAATTTGAAAAGTTTTAAACTCTTGAAATTCCAAAGTCTTTTCATCTCCCGACTCTTCATTTTCCCAACTCCTTTCTTTATTGTTTTTGGCCGTGCATACCTCTATTCTTTCCAGCTGACTTCTTCATTCTTTTTCATGCAAATTATTTTTCATTCCTCAGGGAAAAACTCACGGCCATTGTGTGGAAAGTTTGGGTAAAAATTCATCTTCTTCTTACTTGTTTTTCTAGTTTTCTATTGAATTTTGTATATTGTTCTCAACTTCATAGCTTGGTTCCTCCTTCTCCAGGCCTAGGCCGACCACCACCACCCCCTTCCTCTGACCATCACCCACCCTAGCCCACCTCCTCTCCAGGCTGAGCAACCCCAATGCATAGATCAACACAAAAAACCTACCAAATCCACCACTACTTATACAAACCAAGCCAATAATTGCAACATCAACTTCTACCACCATTAGCCGCCACTACCACCACCACCACCACCTCTGACTTGACCGCCACCCTCTGCCACATCACCCACCACCACCTGGACCCACTGGCCGTGCCCCATAGCCTCTGGCCAAGCCAAGTTGTGACAAATATGTGATGATATTTTGCCTTGTTTTAGCCTTGTACACCTAGATCCATGAACCCACCTTCAAGCACATGTAGGCCGACCATATGGACCAAACCAGACCCAATCCCCTATGTTAGCTGAGCTTAATCACTGACTAACTGAAGTACATGAGGTTGATAACAAGTGCAATTCAAATGGATATGGTTTTGGGTGTTGTTTCTAATGTTATTTGATGTTAAAGTGTGTTGTAACTTATGTATATATGTATATTGTTTTATGTAATTGAATTCAAGGCCTATAGCTTTGGCTCTCCACTCTCAAGTCATTTCCGTATTGTCGTGCCTTGGTAGTGTCTGTATTGTTTGCTTTGGTAGCTATCTCCAGCTCTAAATAGGTGAGTTATTCTCACCAGACAATCTATACCTATATAATTGATAAACTGACACCACTTGAATCTGTAAATGTATTTCATCCTGTTATAACTACTATATTATGATAGTATGATGTTTACACCTATTATTGCACCTGTTATATCACATGTTACTGTTATATTATACTATTATGTTATTTATATCGGTTATCACCATTGCAAGTTCCCTGTAGACTAGTATCACTATGGGTTGAAATGATACATACCCGAACGGACTTTAGAATAAGGAAAAATCGTTATAGGCTGAAATGATAGGCCTGAGTGGTTTTCATTTCATTCTCACTTGGGATTGTGGGTTTGAAATGATCAAACCCAGATTTTTATTGTAAATTACGGAATGAAATGATATAGTATCCGTATCACTTTACCTAGGCTAAAAAATGATATACAGACTCGTGGTTAAAATATGTTTTTCTAAAAATTTTAAAATATTTTAGAAATGTAAATATTATAATATTTTGATTTAAACTTAATTAAAAATGATTTTTGTAAAGTATTTTTGATTTTTCTGAGAATTTATAAGTGAAATAAAAATGGTAAAGTGGAAATTTGAAATGTAAGTTATTTTGGAAATTCTAATTTGGTGATGAAATGGAATTTAAATTAAATATGAAATACGATAAATTTATGATATTTTGAATTAAAATGAATTTATAATGATTTTATAATATATTAATGATTTTGAATAAAGGTAAAATGTGAAATGAATGAATATTTAAGTTGAATTTTGAAATATAACTTAAATTGGAAATTATGAATTTTGTTGAAAAGTGAAATTTTGAAGGTAAGTAAATATAATGAAAATAAGTTATATGGGAGATTTAAACTTAAGTGTTAAGTTAAAATTTAACTATAAAGAATTGAAATTTAATGTTTGAATTTAATATGTAAATTATTATTAAATATTGACCTTTGAATAGAAATTTAACTTTATAAAATCATGAATATACGGGCATTTTAAATGATTGTTTTAAAGTGAGAAATTTTGATTTTTTAAGTAAAAATGATTTATATTAAAATATAATTGTTTGTGAAACTGTATTGAAAACCCTGAATTTTAATTAACAACATTTCAAAAATGCTATTATTTCTAAGGTAAAGGATATTACAGCAATTGTAAATGCTGTAGTTGATATAAATGAACCAAATGGCTAAATTTTAATAAAGGGATATTATAGCACTTTGTAAGTGCTATAATTGTGGAATTTAACTAAGGTTTTATTTGAACTAATGTAACCATATTACAGTATTTTAATGCTGTCTTTTGTTAAATTGAACTGTTTTGAAAGCAACTTTCTGTAGCATTTTCCAAATGCTGCGAAAGGTGAATATTCATTGTTTGATAAGTTTAAGTAAATTAATGGACTTTGCAAGATTTAAATTTTGAAAATATAATAACTTCATTTTAATGTTTTAAAATGAAGTAATTTATTTGAAATATAAACTATTTTGAAATGTGTGTGGAAATGGTATTTTAAATAAAATAAATGCAATTTTGAAAAGATATGTTATTGTGATATTTTGAAATGAATTTTTGAATGATATTGAATTTTGAAATGATATTTGATTTATAAGTATAAAATACCAATTCTGAAATTTTAACCACGGGATGTATTTAATATATGGTTTAACTGATCCTTAGAGGATAGGCAATCCAAAGCATTCTTTAAGATATTGTACATTACTGCTACAGTTCACTTGAGTTGGTTTACATTATATAAGTATGTATGTCCTGACTCGAGTGTTTTGTATTTTGCTTTACGCTCGGGTCAGCCTGAGTATTTACAACTTAGCTTTGGATCTCTTTCTGGAGCTAGGAATCGTTGGAGATTCTGCTTATCTAGTTATCTTTCCATTTCAGTTTCAGTTGTTCTATTTCAGCTCTGGTATTATAAACTTCTATGTATTTGAGATTACTATTGTATATGTTTCAGACTGATATTATGTATTTTGTTTTGAGAGTTTGTTATAGTAGCTTCATGAACTACTATGGTATTTTAAATTTCCGCTGCGAGTTATTCTGATATTTTTGTGTCTATGATTCTATGAATGATTTTATTTGCTCCAAATTTTATTACAATCTGTTATTTTGAATTATTCAAGTCAGACATGTATGGATTATTGTCGATTTGAATGGTCCAAAATAGTGGGTCATTAGTGTAACGACCCAGAATTTTTGATAATTAAAATTCGAATATTTAATTGATTTTAAATATTAATAAATGAATTTAGGAAGTCGAATGATTTATTTTTCGAATATTGGATTTAATCTGATAATTAAATCGATATTTTAATAGTGAAATTCCAGAGATAATTGAAAATCGAGTTTAAAGTGATTGAAAATGATTTGGAAAATTTTATTTAATCATACTGGAGTTATAGAAACGTTATAGAACTTTTAAAATTGAATTTGGAGTTAATCTGTGAAAATTGAATATTTTAATATTTAATTATCGACTGTAAAATAGCCAATTTTCGAACAGTCTCAGAATTGAACGAGACCAGTTCCATTGGATCCGTAATAGTTAGTTATTATCGGATTTCAATTTTCGTATCCATCGGAGTTGTCGTTTGACCGTGGCAGCTCGAAACGCATCGATATCATTTTAATTTTAAATCGTCGAGTTAAAATAGTCATTTTTCAAACGGTCTCGGATTTCGACGAAACCAGTTTCATCGGATCCGTAATGTGATATTATTGTAAGATTTCAAATTTCGTAAATTTTGGATTTACCGTTTGTCCGGGGCAAGCCAAAACGCCTCGAAATCGATTTAAATCGGTTTAATTTAAATCGATCGTTTAATTCCGTAACTCACACAGACGATCGAATTAGCTTTCGAAACCTGTTCCATTGTGTCCGGAACACGGGATAAACCCTAGAAACGATGGTGACCACGCGTGAATCGGAGTTTGGAAATTTCGGGTGAATAGTGTTCGATCAGTTTTCTATAAATAGCCCATTATTCTCAAAATAAAAAGAAAGAAAAAGAAAACCCTAAATGTTGCTCAGCCGCCACCTTCTAAACCAATGGCCGAAATTGTTCAATCTTCATCCCTTAATTTCTTCAAATCCAAGCAACAATCCAGAAAACTTTCAACTAAGAAATCGAAGGGGATGGCGTAGGCTTCAAATCCGTACGGTGGGGATGGAATTTCGTCGACCAGGGGAGACGTTTGAAGGCCACGAACGTATGCCGTTCGTGCTCGTCTAGGGGGAGCTGGGGTTGACCGAGCTTGGCCAAATTTCAGGCGTGGGTCGGGCTCGAGACGAGCTTCGATTTGGCGCCTTTGTGATGGAGTTTCGTCAACGTTGGGGGGTCGCGATTTGGAGATGATGGTCGGCGTGCGTATGGGTTTCTCGAACGTGAATTTGAACGTGATGAAACCTGGGGGAGTTTCGTGAGGGAGGGAAGATGGTCTCGCGGTCCAGATCTGATTGCTTTGAAATGGATGGTAGAGATGAATTAAGGTTTAAAAATAACTAATTAAATTGTAAATAATTGTTTATTAAATTTGTATAATCTTTGTAACGCGATATATCTTTCATACGTGATCAGAATTCGACGAAACCAGTTGCGTTGTCTTCGTTTCGTCGAGCACTTCGCTGTGCAACTGAATTGGAGCCAATTGGAGCTAGTGTAAATTTTGGATGAAATCAAACGTCTGTTTATTTTATTCGAAAATAAACGCTGAAAATGGAATTGAAATCGAGGTGAGATCTTCTCACTCAAATTTGAAGTGGAATTTTCAGTTATTATTTGATTGTCTGTTTGGATTGTTGATATTAGATATTATAGGATATATATCTATATATAGCAATATATACATATTGGCATATGTATATATTGGATTGATTGATTTCCCGCCTCGTATAGCGGATGAGACCCTATTGCGCCGTTAGTAAGCGGATTTTTATAAAAACCTATATACCGCGATAATTCCGTACTGGAGCGGAATTGGTATTGTGCTAACGTCTGTGGATGCAGGGAAACAGGTTGGAGGGATCCAACTGGATTCCTCACCGTATTGATTATTTACAGATATTTTGATATATTCTGTTATCATATGATGATATATGATATTTGACTGTTGTGATGGACTGATTGGTGTTGTTGCATCATCAGATTCAGTTTTGAAATGTAAAAATAACGACTTTTACTTTAAAAGGGTTTTTAAAGTGATTTTTGAAAATATACGTTTATGGAATTTTTGAATCGATTATAAACGTAAAATTTTAAAGTTATAAAAGTTATAATTTTTAGTGAAATATAACCGAAGTGTCGTTTTTGAAGTAAAAGTCGATTTATTTATAAAATGGTTTAAGTTGGGATTTTTGAATAACTATAAACGATTTGTATAGAAAGATTTATAAAATTGATATTTTATAAATCAAAATATTGGACTTATAAAACGAATTTTATAAGTGTTAAAAAGAAGTATAAATGGATTTCATAAGTGAATGAAATTAATAGATTTACGTTGTGAAGTTAAAAAATGAATGAAGTTGTAGAATAAAGGATTTATAAGTAATTTACTTATAACTTGGATTTTTGCCTTTAAATGAAATATTGATCGAATGTGTTCATAAATGATTCTTTTAAAAGTTGAAATCGTTATAAAGTACAAATGTGATTTATAAATGTTGTTTTATAAATCCGAAATCACTTATTCTTATAAGTGAATTTTTGAAGTTAATAAAATGAGATTTATAAACCGGAGTTGTTATAGAAAATAGAAAATGGAATTTATAAACGTTGTTTTATGAATTCGGAAACCAATCGATTGAATTTGATAAATTTAATATAGAAGGTTTTTAAAGAAGATATATTCGCGATTTTGGATAGCGAATTTTTATTGAAATAAAATGTGTAGAAAATAGTGAAATGTAATTAGTGAAGTATATTCACGATTTTGGATAGTGGATATATTGTTAAGTAAAATGGATAGTTTTGGAAAAGCGATATTGTAAAATGAAGTTAATTGTTTTAAAAGATGTTTTAAAACGTGTGAACTATCGAAATCATAGATTTCAATATTTATTGTTGAAATAGACGTTTTCGAGAAATAACGAAATGGTGGACTATAACACTGTTGTTATAGTAAATGATTTCCGAAAGGAAATGTTTTTTATGTAGTATTGGGATTCATATATCTATCTAAATTCCGAATCCCTATACTAGTGATTTTGAGTCGTCGTAACGATGTTTTACGTAACATTCGTTTTGACTCAAATAAATGTGTTTAAAGAGAATGATTTCCTTAAAGAATGAATATATACTTAATATTGATTTAAGTATATCGAATATTTTCAAATGTTGAAAATAAATGATTTGTAAAATACTTATTATTAAATAAGTATGGAATTGCTTTTCCAATATGAAATGAACTGTTTTTGAGATTTTATCTTCAAAGATAAAATGAAATGTGGAAATAGAATATTTGAAATTTGTTTTCAAACTGTTAAGTGTGGAAATTTTATATCTAGTAAAGATATTTTGGAAGATAAAATAATTTGGAAAATTATTTGGAATCTGATGATGTTGCGCATCTTTATTGATAGTTAAATAACCGACTATCAATAATTACCTTTAGATAGGTATTTGTTGTGCATTGGATGAATTGAATGCCACACTTATTTTTGAATAATCGCTCACTATTCGGGTTAGCCGGGAAAGGACCATGGGGTCGTATAACCCATTCCGAATATGTGATACGTCGTTATGAATTGCATTTGAAGACCGGTGTTGAAGACCGGATATTTTTGAAAACGGAAGGATTACCGTCGAGTTACTCTACATCGGCTGATCTCCGATTTAGAGGTTTTATCACCCTTAGTGACGGGAAGTCCGGACGTGATTAGAAATTTATCCGGAAATGCAAGGGCTTCGTGAGAAGTGCCTTCGGTTCTGTTCGATCCCGGAACAGACTTGTATGGATTGTGTGTCTGACGTTACAATTTGAGATGTAAAGCTGATTTCTTTCAAATACATTTCTGTTGGTGGCGGAGAATTTATTCTCTTAGCTTAACACCCTTCTCTGAGACGTACGAGCTCAGAGGTTATGTAGTTGAAATTTATCAGCGATATATCCCAATTTGGTAACGTGGCATACTGAGTGTTGCTGTGAAATGATCAGTGTTTGATCATTTGTGATATGATCATTTGTTTGATCTTATATCTTTGTGATCATAGGTTAATCATTTTGTTTGACCCGAAGCAGGGCTTTTTGAGAAAGCGTAGCTTTGTGGACGAGACTTCATCGAGCCTCACACCCCGGAAATGGTCGAAACAGGAAGGATGCGGCAAGGTTCTAGGGAGTAGCGCCCCTTAGTGTATGTCATTCCTTCTGGATAAAGGTGGTATCATGGTATGGAGCCCAGATACTTAACCTCTGTGGTTACTGCATTTTTTTTTCTATGTGGTTTGTTGGAGATCGGGGATCCTCGGGAAGATCGGTGACGATCGGGGGATGGCATACGCGTGTCAGTAGTTACCTATTTTTGCAGAGGTAACCCGGCCTTGTGTTGGCAGAGATCCGGTTAGGTTCTCGGGTCGTCTATTCCAGGGACGTACCCATCGTGGATAGGAAGTTCCTTTGCCTGACCATTTGTTGGAAATCCAAAGAAACAATACGATCTTGTACGGTTTTAGTTGTAGAACCTATCATTCACTTATGGTGGTCACCACTGTTTGGATGGTAGCTATAGTAGGCATAAGTGCGGAATGCCTATGCTGGCTAAGATTAATATTATACTTTCGAAATGTTTTCTACACTATGCACTAATAATAATATCAAAAATGATTTGATTTTGCGTATCAAGCATCTTTGACTATCATAAGAAGAAATCTCCTCCAAGTCTGCGTTTGCATTGTGTGTGTGGTGGGAGGTCTTATGGTAGTCTCATTTTCCGAAAAGCATTGCGAATTTACTTTAAAAAAAAATTTCTGTTGATTATTTTAAAGAATAACTGTTTTACGATCTCACACCAGTCACCATGACTGACTCGGAGTTTATTGTTCCCTTCTAAACTCTGGGTGCCCACCAATTTCCACACGGGCAGCCTAGAGTTAGGTTATCAGGATATTCTGGATATTCTGGAGCTTTGGAAGCAAGCTGGATGGCGAGACGTAGTATTTGTATCTGATAGTATTTATTCCGCTGTGTATTCTGTATGAGGACAGGTTTATATAACTGTCCATTGTTGTTTATTGACTCTGATGATATGATGTGATGTAATGTAATAACAGATATAATTCTTTTGTTTTTAAATGATATTCATTTATCTATTATATGTTGTTCCGCTACGATATGTGAGATTCTGATATTGTTTTCTGTTCTGATGTTGTTCTGTTGTTCTTCTATCTTCTTCTTCTTCTGCCTTTTTCTTCTTTCTTAAACCCTCACTATTGGAGTTTCCGGCACTTGATTTCTCGACAGTCGATAAAGTGAGTATCGATGTTGAATTTTCGAAAGTCGAAAATTTCGGTATGTGACAAAGTGGTATCAGAGCATATGGTTAAGCGACAACCCTGCTCTGTTGGGTGTTACTCATTAGAGATAGAGTCAGTAGTACTCTAGAATGAGTTTGAGTGTAATGATAGATATGAGCGCGTATTTGTTAGTTAATATAAAATTGTTTTATATTGTGATGATTGGTTTGTTGAGTGGTATATGGATTCTGGTCGGTATTGTCCGTACAACTCTATCGATAGGGATCTCTAAACACTTGTATAGAACAATTCGGCACAGTATTGTTTTAAATAGGGTAAATGAAATAATTTTACCCAAAACTATTTTTGTATAGAAAAGAAATGGTTTTCTATGAATTATCATAGTATATGGATGTTTGGATGTTAGGAAGTAATAATAGTGAATTATCATCACTGAAAATTGAATAAGAAATTGAAATCGTAACTCCAAAGTTAAGAATATAAATTATAAATGTGACTTATAATTTGAAACGGAATTCCAGAGAAGTATTTGGAAATGTTTTGAAAAGAATTTGAAAATTTTGGAGATTTGGAAAGTTTAAATTCCTTTTTGATTTGAAAATGAATTTCTAAGGTTTGAAAAGTATTTTGGAAAGATAAAAGCTCTAAACTCTTTTCGGTCGTTGGAAAATAACTTCGGTAATGACTGCAGCATTATCGATGTTCATTTTCGGGTTTCCAAAAGAGGAATTGCTGCCAAATTGTTTTAAATGGAAGTTGTTTGGAAAATTTGGATTTTGTTTTAGAAAATTCAAAGGATAATTTGAATTGTTTTCAAAAATGGTTTTGAAAAGGTTGAAAAGACTCTGGAATTGAGTAATGAATTATGAAGTTGATAACTTGTAAAGTTTAAAGTTTAAATAAAAATCCATTTAACGAATGAAATTTTAAATATGAATTGGAAGCATAAGGAAACGAATTCATATATGAATAAAATGGTAAATATGAATTGTAAATGTGATTTATAAATGAAAATGGAATTCCAGATAGATATTGGAAAATTTAAAAATTCATTAATGAAATGAATTTATAATATGAATGTATAGATGATTTTATAAATCAAGATGTAAATAAGTCGAAGACTTATAAAATATTTGGAATTTGATAGAAATGAGATTCAAATTGAAAATGAAAGAATTTGTGAATGAGTAAATAAATTTGAATAAATGAAGTGAATAAGATTAAAACTGAATGTTGAAACCGAATTTGAATAAGTGAATTAGAATTTGAAATGGATTAGTAACTGAAACTAATTTAAAATGGTGCAGTATGAATGAAAGCTAATCAATAAAACTCAATATTCAGAAATTGAACTGAATCCAATTAAATGTTGGAATTGAATTCAAATGAATGTGAACTGTAAATATTGAACGATAATGAATATGTAACTTCAACAGTGAAGTAAAGATGTATAAGCAGTTGATATTGAAAATTTGTAATCGAATTTGCAAAATGATTTGAATGCTGTAACTAGATATAATGGCTAGTAGGATATACAGGTGTATAAAGGGATTGGAAAATTTATTTCACAGATAAATTTGAATTGCTCGAAAAAGGTATGTATTTAAATTTGAATATGAGTTTTTGATGATTTCTGGTCTAGCCGCTTGGCTTTTTCTTTTTCTTTTTGAAATCTGAGAGTCCGTAGGGACGTTTTGTAGTCGTACCGTATTAGCCGCGCAAAGGAGACGCTGGCGAAATTTTTCGGAAATTTAGGGCGTTAGAAAATTTTTGAGAAATTTTGAAAGTTTAAAATTTGAATTTAAACTCGAATTTGAATTGAGAAGTTAAACAATGTTGTTTGGAACTTATAATTGAAATTGGAAATTTAGTTGAATTAATAACGAATCTTTAATAGAAAGATTTGTTTTGATAAATTGATAAAACTATTAGATTGTGAAAAATAGTAGACGAGTTAAGGACCTTTTTTTCTAACTTGTAATTTCGAGGACGAAATTCTTTTAAGGGGGGAAGTCTGTAACGACCCAGAATTTTTGATAATTAAAATTCGAATATTTAATTGATTTTAAATATTAATAAATGAATTTAGGAAGTCGAATGATTTATTTTTCGAATATTGGATTTAATCTGATAATTAAATCGATATTTTAATAGTGAAATTCCAGAGATAATTGAAAATCGAGTTTAAAGTGATTGAAAATGATTTGGAAAATTTTATTTAATCATACTGGAGTTATAGAAACGTTATAGAACTTTTAAAATTGAATTTGGAGTTAATCTGTGAAAATTGAATATTTTAATATTTAATTATCGACTGTAAAATAGCCAATTTTCAAACAGTCTCAGAATTGAACGAGACCAGTTCCATTGGATCCGTAATAGTTAGTTATTATCGGATTTCAATTTTCGTATCCATCGGAGTTGTCGTTTGACCGTGGCAGCTCGAAACGCATCGATATCATTTTAATTTTAAATCGTCGAGTTAAAATAGTCATTTTTCAAACGGTCTCGGATTTCGACGAAACTAGTTTCATCGGATCCGTAATGTGATATTATTGTAAGATTTCAAATTTCGTAATTTTTGGATTTACCGTTTGTCCGGGGCAAGCCAAAACGCCTCGAAATCGATTTAAATCGGTTTAATTTAAATCGATCGTTTAATTCCGTAACTCACACAGACGATCGAATTAGCTTTCGAAACCTGTTCCATTGTGTCCGGAACACGGGATAAACCCTAGAAACGATGGTGACCGCGCGTGAATCGGAGTTTGGAAATTTCGGGTGAATAGTGTTCGATCAGTTTTCTATAAATAGCCCATTATTCTCAAAATAAAAAGAAAGAAAAAGAAAACCCTAAATGTTGCTCAGCCGCCACCTTCTAAACCAATGGCCGAAATTGTTCAATCTTCATCCCTTAATTTCTTCAAATCCAAGCAACAATCCAGAAAACTTTCAACTAAGAAATCGAAGGGGATGGCGTAGGCTTCAAATCCGTACGGTGGGGATGTAATTTCGTCGACCAGGGGAGACGTTTGAAGGCCACGAACGTATGCCGTTCGTGCTCGTCTAGGGGAAGCTGGGGTTGACCGAGCTTGGCCAAATTTCAGGCGTGGGTCGGGCTCGAGACGAGCTTCGATTTGGCGCCTTTGTGATGGAGTTTCGTCAACGTTGGGGGGTCGCGATTTGGAGATGATGGTCGGCGTGCGTATGGGTTTCTCGAACGTGAATTTGAACATGATGAAACCTGGGGGAGTTTTGTGAGGGAGGGAAGATGGTCTCGCGGTCCAGATCTGATTGCTTTGAAATGGATGGTAGAGATGAATTAAGGTTTAAAAATAACTAATTAAATTGTAAATAATTGTTTATTAAATTTGTATAATCTTTGTAACGCGATATATCTTTCATACGTGATCAGAATTCGACGAAACCAGTTGCGTTGTCTTCGTTTCGTCGAGCACTTTGCTGTGCAACTGAATTGGAGCCAATTGGAGCTAGTGTAAATTTTGGATGAAATCAAACGTCTGTTTATTTTATTCGAAAATAAACGCTGAAAATGGAATTGAAATCGAGGTGAGATCTTCTCACTCAAATTTGAAGTGGAATTTTCAGTTATTATTTGATTGTCTGTTTGGATTGTTGATATTAGATATTATAGGATATATATCTATATATAGCAATATATACATATTGGCATATGTATATATTGGATTGATTGATTTCCCGCCTCGTATAGCGGATGAGACCCTATTGCGCCGTTAGTAAGCGGATTTGTATAAAAACCTATATACCGCGATAATTCCGTACTGGAGCGGAATTGGTATTGTGCTAACGTCTGTGGATGCAGGGAAACAGGTTGGAGGGATCCAACTGGATTCCTCACCGTATTGATTATTTACAGATATTTTGATATATTCTGTTATCATATGATGATATATGATATTTGACTGTTGTGATGGACTGATTGGTGTTGTTGCATCATCAGATTCAGTTTTGAAATGTAAAAATAACGACTTTTACTTTAAAAGGGTTTTTAAAGTGATTTTTGAAAATATACGTTTATGGAATTTTTGAATCGATTATAAACGTAAAATTTTAAAGTTATAAAAGTTATAAGTTTTAGTGAAATATAACCGAAGTGTCGTTTTTGAAGTAAAAGTCGATTTATTTATAAAATGGTTTAAGTTGGGATTTTTGAATAACTATAAACGATTTGTATAGAAAGATTTATAAAATTGATATTTTATAAATCAAAATATTGGACTTATAAAACGAATTTTATAAGTGTTAAAAAGAAGTATAAATGGATTTCATAAGTGAATGAAATTAATAGATTTACGTTGTGAAGTTAAAAAATGAATGAAGTTGTAGAATAAAGGATTTATAAGTAATTTACTTATAACTTGGATTTTTGCCTTTAAATGAAATATTGATCGAATGTGTTCATAAATGATTCTTTTAAAAGTTGAAATCGTTATAAAGTACAAATGTGATTTATAAATGTTGTTTTATAAATCCGAAATCACTTATTCTTATAAGTGAATTTTTGAAGTTAATAAAATGAGATTTATAAACCGGAGTTGTTATAGAAAATAGAAAATGGAATTTATAAACGTTGTTTTATGAATTCGGAAACCAATCGATTGAATTTGATAAATTTAATATAGAAGGTTTTTAAAGAAGATATATTCGCGATTTTGGATAGCGAATTTTTATTGAAATAAAATGTGTAGAAAATAGTGAAATGTAATTAGTGAAGTATATTCACGATTTTGGATAGTGGATATATTGTTAAGTAAAATGGATAGTTTTCGAAAAGCGATATTGTAAAATGAAGTTAATTGTTTTAAAAGATGTTTTAAAACGTGTGAACTATCGAAATCATAGATTTCAACATTTATTGTTGAAATAGACGTTTTCGAGAAATAAGGAAATGGTGGACTATAACACTGTTGTTATAGTAAATGATTTCCGAAAGGAAATGTTTTTTATGTAGTATTGGGATTCATATATCTATCTAAATTCCGAATCCCTATACTAGTGATTTTGAGTCGTCGTAACGATGTTTTACGTAACATTTGTTTTGACTCAAATAAATGTGTTTAAAGAGAATGATTTCCTTAAAGAATGAATATATACTTAATATTGATTTAAGTATATCGAATATTTTCAAATGTTGAAAATAAATGATTTGTAAAATACTTATTATTAAATAAGTATGGAATTGCTTTTCCAATATGAAATGAACTGTTTTTGAGATTTTATCTTCAAAGATAAAATGAAATGTGGAAATAGAATATTTGAAATTTGTTTTCAAACGGTTAAGTGTGGAAATTTTATATCTAGTAAAGATATTTTGGAAGATAAAATAATTTGGAAAATTATTTGGAATCTGATGATGTTGCGCATCTTTATTGATAGTTAAATAACCGACTATCAATAATTACCTTTAGATAGGTATTTGTTGTGCATTGGATGAATTGAATGCCACACTTATTTTTGAATAATCGCTCACTATTCGGGTTAGCCGGGAAAGGACCATGGGGTCGTATAACCCATTCCGAATATGTGATACGTCGTTATGAATTGCATTTGAAGACCGGTGTTGAAGATCGGATATTTTTGAAAACGGAAGGATTACCGTCGAGTTACTCTACATCGGCTGATCTCCGATTTAGAGGTTTTATCACCCTTAGTGACGGGAAGTCCGGACGTGATTAGAAATTTATCCGGAAATGCAAGGGCTTCGTGAGAAGTGCCTTCGGTTCTGTTCGATCCCGGAACAGACTTGTATGGATTGTGTGTCTGACGTTACAATTTGAGATGTAAAGCTGATTTCTTTCAAATACATTTCTGTTGGTGGCGGAGAATTTATTCTCTTAGCTTAACACCCTTCTCTGAGACGTACGAGCTCAGAGGTTATGTAGTTGAAATTTATCAGCGATATATCCCAATTTGGTAACGTGGCATACTGAGTGTTGCTGTGAAATGATCAGTGTTTGATCATTTGTTTGATCTTATATCTTTGTGATCATAGGTTGATCATTTTGTTTGACCCGAAGCAGGGCTTTTTGAGAAAGCGTAGCTTTGTGGACGAGACTTCATCGAGCCTCACACCCCGGAAATGGTCGAAACAGGAAGGATGCGGCAAGGTTCTAGGGAGTAGCGCCCCTTAGTGTATGTCATTCCTTCTGGATAAAGGTGGTATCATGGTATGGAGCCCAGATACTTAACCTCTGTGGTTACTGCATTTTTTTTTTTCTATGTGGTTTGTTGGAGATCGGGGATCCTCAGGAAGATCGGTGACGATCGGGGGATGGCATACGCGTGTCAGTAGTTACCTATTTTTGCAGAGGTAACCCGGCCTTGTGTTGGCAGAGATCCGGTTAGGTTCTCGGGTCGTCTATTCCAGGGACGTACCCATCGTGGATAGGAAGTTCCTTTGCCTGACCATTTTTTGGAAATCCAAAGAAACAATACGATCTTGTACGGTTTTAGTTGTAGAACCTATCATTCACTTATGGTGGTCACCACTGTTTGGATGGTAGCTATAGTAGGCATAAGTGCGGAATGCCTATGCTGGCTAAGATTAATATTATACTTTCGAAATGTTTTCTACACTATGCACTAATAATAATATCAAAAATGATTTGATTTTGCGTATCAAGCATCTTTGACTATCATAAGAAGAAATCTCCTCCAAGTCTGCGTTTGCATTGTGTGTGTGGTGGGAGGTCTTATGGTAGTCTCATTTTCCGAAAAGCATTGCGAATTTACTTTAAAAAAAAATTTCTGTTGATTATTTTAAAGAATAACTGTTTTACGATCTCACACCAGTCACCATGACTGACTCGGAGTTTATTGTTCCCTTCTAAACTCTGGGTGCCCACCAATTTCCACACGGGCAGCCTAGAGTTAGGTTATCAGGATATTCTGGATATTCTGAAGCTTTGGAAGCAAGCTGGATGGCGAGACGTAGTATTTGTATCTGATAGTATTTATTCCGCTGTGTATTCTGTATGAGGACAGGTTTATATAACTGTCCATTTGTGACGACCCGGAATTTTTGTATATTTGAAATGTGAATATTTAATTTATTTTAAATATCCGAAGGTTAAATTTTAACTTTAATTTCAAATATACAGTATTTATTTGGATAATAAATTATTAAATTTAATTATCGGGATTGGGTAAAATATTGAATCTTGATTTTAAGTCTGTTAAAAATAGTTCAAAGGTTCAGAAAATTTATATTGTTAATACTGAAGATGATAGAACTTTTAAAATGGAATTTTAAAGAGTTTTGTTCAGTTTTAAAAATATATCGTTGAAATTGAATTTAAAAATAGCCGTCCGAGGCACAGTCTCGGAATGCGACGAAACCAGTTCCATTGGATCCGTAATATTGTATTATTATTGGATTTCAATTTTCGTAGTATTTGGAGTTGTCGTGTGATCATACGAAATGTAAACGCGCTGAAATTTTATCGGAAATTTAATATTTTAACTGGTCGATATTTCTTTCCATATCCAGACTACGAGCCTTCTGGATCACGCTGTTTGTCCACGCGTTGAAACATCTGTACACGCGTCTCCTTCTCCTTCCAGTTCAGAGTACTCAAATCCCGTTCGTTCCTTAATATGAAAGAAATCATGGCTGCTTTTCAAAATCAAAAATTTACAGTTCGACTCGAAAGGAATAAAATGGCTTCCAAACGAACTCCTCTTCATTTTCAAAATCCATGCCCTATCCTCGTTCTCGTTTTCTGTTAATCGAATACAGATTTCAAATCGACTCGTCCCTATCCAAAAGAAATTAGAAACCCCTCTTTCCGCCTTTAATTCAACAAAGTCGAGTTTCGTTCATTTGAAAGGTTGAGGACGCGAGCGAATCGCGTTCGAGGTGATGACGAGTATCTCGACTCCGGGAAGATGCATGTGCGCGCAAGGGATGGGCGACTCGGCAGTTCAGTTTTCACGCGAAGGGGGTTCAGATTTGCGTGCGAGTTTGATGGTGATGGGCTCACGGCATGGACGAAGCGGTAGTCGATTCGATT
Organism: Allium fistulosum; assembly: GCA_030737815.1. Taxonomy (NCBI): domain Eukaryota; kingdom Viridiplantae; phylum Streptophyta; class Magnoliopsida; order Asparagales; family Amaryllidaceae; genus Allium; species Allium fistulosum. The sequence goes on along the minus strand of CM060904.1, from coordinate 1,296,747,469 downwards.
TGGGGTGGGTGTGGTTCGCATGAGGCCGGGTTCGAGATGGTGACTCCGGAAATAGGGCAGGCACTCGCGAAGAGGAAAGAGGGTCCATTTCATCATTTGTTGGTGGTCGCGAGTCGCGAAGGTGGGTTAGGGTTTCGATCGTGGTAGCTGGAAGACGGCGGGCGACAGCGTGATGGGGTTTGACTCGAACTGCTGGTGATGATCGCGAATTGAGGTGAGTTCGACGATGGTATGGTTTCTCGTTTTTATGTATGCTAATTATTTTGAATTTATATAAGTATACAGGAGAAAAAAAAAATATATACATGTTTAAAACTTACTGTTACATTTTATAATAATGCACTAGTGATTAACGGTTCAATTAACTCATTGAATTATTTTTGTAAGTATATATTTGTAGATTCAAAAGAAAATAAATTTACCAGCATACACTTTAAAAGTTATTAACTTAGTTCAAAGCAAAGTATTAAGGTAATAAATCTGTTTAAAAATATATTTTTAATTTAAACCTAATTTTTAGTTTAAATTAATTTAGCAGCCGACTAAAATTGTAAAATGGATAATAGGATTTGTTTGATTAGTCCAATTATTAAGTAACCGTATAAATATTTATACAAGGTCAAAATCATGGAAATCAAGTCGGTTTGGATTGGATCGGATTAGCAAATCAAAGGCAAAGGTGAGTTAATCTCACTCAGTTGAATTTTATTTTAAATTTAAATGGTTAAATTTAAATAATTGATTGGATGATTGCATTGATTGAATATGCTATATTATATATATAGTAGTATATAGCAATATATACATATTGGCATATGTATATATTTGAGTTGTTGATATTCCCGCATTTATATAGCGGATGAGACCCTATGCGCCGCATAATAGCGGATGATTTATATAAATCCCATATACCGCGATATTCCACTTTGAAGTGGAATTGGTATTGTGCTAACGTTTGTGGATGCAGGGAAACAGGTTGGAGGGATCCAACTGGATTCCTCAAAATTATTTAGATTATTTGATATTCTGTTCTATGAATATTGATATCCTGTGATGATTTTATTGATGATTGAAATATTGGATGATATGGTTGGATTGAATATTTCAATAAAAGGAGTTATCAAAATATATTAAATTGGATTTTGAAAGAAATAAAAGAGTAAAATTTAAGTAAATAATTCAAGTGAATTGGAATAAGGGAATTTCGAAATAACAAGGGAAATATTAACTTTAAACTAAAGTGATATTAAATTTAAAGAATAAAGGATTTATTTTGAATGTAAGGATTAAATTTAATTAAAGGCTAAAGAAGGAATTTTGGAAGTTTAAAATTGGTATTTTCAGTTAAAAAGGGTTTTAACTCAAATAAAGGAATAAATCTAAAAGTTAATGTATTTTGAAATAAATGAAGTAGTAAAGGAAATTTATTTCAAAGTAAAGTAAAGTAAATTGGAAAATCAATTGGAAATTGATTTAGTTATTTAAAATTGGAATTTTAAAAGAGAAGTGAGATTTTGGAGATATAAACTGGGTTTATAAAGTAAAATAAAATATCAGTGGATATTTGAATATAAATTCAAGGTGGGAATTTATAAAAAGATATGGTTTGGTTTAAAAATAAATGTTGATTTATTTTTTTAAAAGATGGAAATGAGAAGTGTATTTCTCTGGATAGCCAAGTACGTTTTCAAAGCAATTTTAAATATAGGTTAAAAGTTTTAAGTATGTTTTAAAAAGCATGTTTTAGAAAATTGATTATTTCTAAATGTTAATTTTCAAAGTAGGTATATTTTAAAAAAATCTATTATTGTAGTAATTATATAAAAGTGATTTGCTATTCTGTTTTAAAAAGAGAAATTTAGTTTATATTTATAAAGTGGTTTAATTTAAAGTATATATTTTTAATAAAGTATTAAAGTAGTTTGATTTCAATGTTATAAAATATATTTTAAAATAAAGTGTTTTTAAATTATTTTAAAATCTAAAAGTGTTTTGTACTTGGTGTTTCAGAGAAATAAATATTTGGAAATGTATTCCGTAAGCGGAAATTGTTTGAAATTGTTTTCAAAAGGAGTTTGAAAATTTGGAAATATATCTTGGAAAGATATTTGGGCAAATAAATGTGGGAAATTATTTATTGTGTGATGGTTGCTTGTGGATGTTAATTGATAGTTAAATAACCGACTATCAATATTGGCCAATGCGCTGATCGTTTCGAAGAGACCGGGATCGGGTTTCCGTATACCGGGATTCTAGGTCTGGAGACTCGAATACCACTTCGATTCGGTTTGTACGTTTCGTGTAACGTGTTCAGAGTCGAAGATGGAGCAGTGAAGTGCAAGGGCTAGTCGCTACTAATCCTGAGGATATTTCCAAAATGGATGTAGTAGGAATAGTGCCTTCGGTTCCGTTCAAACCCAGGACGGACTTGTATGGACGAATGCTTGCGAAACATCGTCAGCGGACGATGGGCATTCTAAGGGATATGTTCTCTAAAAAGGTATCGTTTAGCCTCGAACCTCATCAACCGGGAATGACTGAAAATCAGGGGTTATGCAGCAAGGCTTCGTGGGTAGCTCCCACTGGAGGGTAAGGTCATCCCTGTCTAGATGTCCCTTTTTATTTCGGCTTAGTGGTGCGGTTGCTGATCCCAACCGTGGGGTGATTTTATTCGGGATCATCCAGTAAGGGATGGTTCCGGCCTTGTGTTGTAGGGGAGCGGGCGTACTCCTCGGTACGGTGATCTAGGCCACGTACTGTGATAGGTGGTACCCCAGTGCCTAGTCATTCGTTGGAAATCCATTCTCCCTACGTGCCTTGTACGGTTTTGATTGTGCCCAACTATTGTTGAAATGTGAGATGCAAGCATTTCAGCTAGATTATATTTTACTTTCTGTAGACACTATTATAATATCAGAGGATTTTGATATAAAGTGTTTTAGCTATCGTAAGGTACAAAACCCGACATGTTTATTTGTGGCGTGGTCTTACGAGATGCTTTTGTTTTCAAAGGGTTTTGAAACTTTAATAATCAATTTGAGTATGATTTTCTCACGCTGGTTTTCCAGACTGACTCGGGTATTGTTTTATATGATGCTCGGGTCAGACCGAGTATTATAGGTTACAGGATATGATGATGTGGAGCTCAGGAGACGAGCTGGATGGCGAGACGTATCTCCCGTACTTGTTTATATATATATATTCCGCTGTGTTGATTGTTGTACTCTGTTGTATTGAGGACATGATATGGTTATTGTCCAGTTGTATGTTATGTGTTCTCTGGTGTATACTCTGATGCTATATTATATAAAACTGATATAGATTTGATTTGTGTAAAGATCTGTTAATATATATTATATTTTATTCCGCTGCGATGGTTAGATTCTGATTTTGTTTTCTATTTTTCTTCTTCTACCTCTTCTTCTTAACAAATGGTCCGGTTTTTCGTGTTAGAAAAACTCGGGTTGTCACACTTGGTATCAGAGCTTAGGCTAGCGATAACCTTGGCTCTGGTGGGAATTTTGAGAGTATTAATAGATATGAGCGCGTATTTGTTAGTGAATATAAAATGGTTTTATATTGTGTTGGTTGATTTATTGAGTGGCATATGAACCTTCGTCGGCACAGTCTGCGCAACTGTATCGAAGGGGTTTCTAAACACTCGAATAGAACAATTCGACACAATATTGTTTTGAAACGGATAGATGAAATAATTTTACCCGAAAAATGTATTTTGATATAAAAGAAATATTTCTTTAAATTATTATATATTTGGATGTTTGGATGAAAATATTCTGACAAATTAAAATTGAAAAAAAATATGGTAAGATTGTAAAATCGGAATGATTTACTTAACCAATGGAATAAGTGGAGATTTCAAAATGATTTGAAACTAAAAGCCGGGTACATAAGAATTCTAAATCTTTATTTGAATCAGATGGAGAAATAAAATTAAGTTGAGACAAATGAGCTTAAACTAAGTTTAATTTTGAGTTGGATTTGAAGAAAACTGAGAAAAATAAATCCAGTTGTATTTGGATTGTTGGAATCGAATTGAAATAAATTGTGATGGAAATGATATTAAGAGAATAATATGATTTGACCGAAGTTAAGTTAAATAAAATTAAATTGTAATGAAATTCAGTTGAATTATAAATAATATTGAGTGAAATTAAAATCCTTACATTAACAAGTAAGAGTAAGATGAATAAGAGATGTGCAGTTTGGAATAGAGATTTGGGTTAAATTAAATTTAGCTTGGATAATGGTAAAGGAATTAAATTTATTGGAAAATTAAATTAATTGTGGCTTGAATGGGAAGTTATAGCTAAGTAAATAAATTTGTTTGGTATTTTGGGAATGAATAAGATCCAGTACTTGAATTATAAAACCCGAGGAGATTAACTAGGGTGATTTGTGAGGATAAAAATCAAATATTGTATTGGTTAAAATGGAAGTAAACTAATTTGGAATAAATTAGTAAATCAAATATGTTAATGGAATTTGGATTTGGTAATAAAAGTGAAAGTGTGAATGAATAATGGAGTTGAAGTATAATAGTGATAATTTGAATTGTAAATAATTGCAAGTAAGTAGAAATGGATTGAAGTAGACTTGTTAGTAATAAAATACAATTCAGAAATAAATTATCAAATGCGGATTAGAATTTATATTGGATTCAGTGAATTTACCAATTAAATTATAAGTGTAATGGAATTAAAATAAATTGAATTGGAATCAATTCAAATTGGTTGTAAAACCCAAATAATCATTTATTCATATGGATATGGACGAGGCTGCATTAAATAAAGCGTCGTTTGACGTAAACAAGGAAGTTAAAATTCTATAAGTTGATAGAAGTTAAATAGATTGATTTTGAGATCAACTGAATTAAATATGAGGTTGTTTTTCTAAAATGAATCGAATGTGAGAATTGAGTTGTAAACAATTTAAATTAATGGTGGAACCCTATAAATTGCTTATAAGTGTTGTTTAACTTGCATTGCTTATTAAAACGCTTATGTTGCTAGTTAAATATGAAAAATGTTGTTAAGTTGCATGATTTTGGCACTTACATCTTTAAATTAAGTAAGTACAGGTTCGGGGAAGCCGTATAGCTGATTTTGGGTTGCACTAATTGCTAAATAATAAGCCGCTTGCTTTAAAATGCTAAAAATGAGGTACGCTTACGCAAAAGAATTCAAAATAGGAAATATGAACTGTTTATATTGATATATTGTGATTTCCGGCCTGAGGCCGATGTATATATACATATTTGTGCATCCTGCGATATCGCAGAAGTCCCTCCGTACAAGGGAGACTTTGCCAAAATTTTCCGTAAATTTTGGGAGTTAGAAAATTTTTGAGATTTTTGAAATTTTTCATTAACGATAAATAATCTAAATTGGTTAGCAAATGAAATTGGAACTAGATATTGGAATCTAATTCAAATGTAAATGTAAGGATAAGTGAAATTGAGGGAACTAAAGAAGTGAAGTTTGCGAATAAACTATTAATTGAAATTTAAATTAATTAGTAAGTGCAACTAATTAAATATTCGGGTGAAAGCCAAATTGAAATCAAATGGAATAAGTATTTATATTTGAAATGAAGTGGTAAATTGAAGTAAATTGAAATTCATATGAAATTGGAATTCAATTTGAATATATACACTTCAGTGGTGAAGAAGTAGATAAATATAAGAAAATTTATATTGAACTTAAAAATTGAAGAATGAAATTCTTAAGAAAATTGGTATTGGAAATATACTTAGTAATTTTGGGAAAATATATATATATATATACTAAGTGAATAGTTGAATGAAGACTAAAACTGAAGTTGTGAAATGGGATAGTTGTGAATAAGGGGATAACAATCAAAAAGGAATGTGAATAAAAGAGAATTGATATAACTGGTAATCAATTGGAATTTATACGTAAGATGTACGTATATTATTTTATTCGCATAGCTATTTGATCCAGATGTCGAACACAGAATTTCGAGATAGTTTTATCGATCCGAATCAGGATTTTTCACTCGATTTTCGACGGCGAACCTGGATATGGATTGTTGATTGATTCTGGATATTCTCTATCATAGTTTGTGACTATGCAAGGAGAATGACGGTTTCTGATCAAGGAACCAGATCTGAGTCCACACTAGGAAGTCGGGTGGACGATACTAGTTCGGAAGTGGAATTGTGTGATCGATTGAGCGATCGAATGTGATATTGCGTACGGATGATATATGTGCATCGTACGGGCTTAAGTAAAACAAATATTGGGAATTTGTAAAGGAAAGTATAGAATGGTTTTGAAATTGTGATTGAATATTATTGCTTAGTGGGATATACAGGTGTATAAAAGCAATGGATAAATTGGGATTTTGATTTTAGAAGATAAAATTTAATGGCCCGACAAAAAGGTATGTATTTGAATTTCTATATGAAATTTGATTGGGTTTTGGATCTAGCCACTTGGCCTTTTGTTTTCTTTTTGAGATTGGGAGGCCGTAGAGCCATTTTGTAGTAGTACCGAGCTAGCCGCGCAAAGGAGACGCTGGCGAAATTTTTCGAAAATTTAGGGAGTTAGAAAAATTTCGAGAAAAATTTGATAATTCAAAATTTGAATTCAAATTTAAATTTGAACTGATAAGAAAGATAATATTGTTTGGGACTTAGGAGTAAGTTTGAAAGGTTAGAAAGAGGGATAATGTATCTCTATTTAAGGATTTGTTTTAGGAGGTGGTTAAAACTATTTGGGGTTAAGGAAATAGTTAATGGGGATTGAATCATTCTTCCTAACTAGTAATTTCGGGGACGAAATTCTTTTAAGGGGGGAGGAATGTGACGACCCGGAATTTTTGTATATTTGAAATGTGAATATTTAATTTATTTTAAATATCCGAAGGTTAAATTTTAACTTTAATTTCAAATATACAGTATTTATTTGGATAATAAATTATTAAATTTAATTATCGGGATTGGGTAAAATATTGAATCTTGATTTTAAGTCTGTTAAAAATAGTTCAAAGGTTCAGAAAATTTATATTGTTAATACTGAAGATGATAGAACTTTTAAAATGGAATTTTAAAGAGTTTTGTTCAGTTTTAAAAATATATCGTTGAAATTGAATTTAAAAATAGCCGTCCGAGGCACAGTCTCGGAATGCGACGAAACCAGTTCCATTGGATCCGTAATATTGTATTATTATTGGATTTCAATTTTCGTAGTATTTGGAGTTGTCGTGTGATCATACGAAATGTAAACGCGCTGAAATTTTATCGGAAATTTAATATTTTAACTGGTCGATATTTCTTTCCATATCCAGACTACGAGCCTTCTGGATCACGCTGTTTGTCCACGCGTTGAAACATCTGTACACGCGTCTCCTTCTCCTTCCAGTTCAGAGTACTCAAATCCCGTTCGTTCCTTAATATGAAAGAAATCATGGCTGCTTTTCAAAATCAAAAATTTACAGTTCGACTCGAAAGGAATAAAATGGCTTCCAAACGAACTCCTCTTCATTTTCAAAATCCATGCCCTATCCTCGTTCTCGTTTTCTGTTAATCGAATACAGATTTCAAATCGACTCGTCCCTATCCAAAAGAAATTAGAAACCCCTCTTTCCGCCTTTAATTCAACAAAGTCGAGTTTCGTTCATTTGAAAGGTTGAGGACGCGAGCGAATCGCGTTCGAGGTGATGACGAGTATCTCGACTCCGGGAAGATGCATGTGCGCGCAAGGGATGGGCGACTCGGCAGTTCAGTTTTCACGCGAAGGGGGTTCAGATTTGCGTGCGAGTTTGATGGTGATGGGCTCACGGCATGGACGAAGCGGTAGTCGATTCGATTTGGGGTGGGTGTGGTTCGCATGAGGCCGGGTTCGAGATGGTGACTCCGGAAATAGGGCAGGCACTCGCGAAGAGGAAAGAGGGTCCATTTCATCATTTGTTGGTGGTCGCGAGTCGCGAAGGTGGGTTAGGGTTTCGATCGTGGTAGCTGGAAGACGGCGGGCGACAGCGTGATGGGGTTTGACTCGAACTGCTGGTGATGATCGCGAATTGAGGTGAGTTCGACGATGGTATGGTTTCTCGTTTTTATGTATGCTAATTATTTTGAATTTATATAAGTATACAGGAGAAAAAAAAAATATATACATGTTTAAAACTTACTGTTACATTTTATAATAATGCACTAGTGATTAACGGTTCAATTAACTCATTGAATTATTTTTGTAAGTATATATTTGTAGATTCAAAAGAAAATAAATTTACCAGCATACACTTTAAAAGTTATTAACTTAGTTCAAAGCAAAGTATTAAGGTAATAAATCTGTTTAAAAATATATTTTTAATTTAAACCTAATTTTTAGTTTAAATTAATTTAGCAGCCGACTAAAATTGTAAAATGGATAATAGGATTTGTTTGATTAGTCCAATTATTAAGTAACCGTATAAATATTTATACAAGGTCAAAATCATGGAAATCAAGTCGGTTTGGATTGGATCGGATTAGCAAATCAAAGGCAAAGGTGAGTTAATCTCACTCAGTTGAATTTTATTTTAAATTTAAATGGTTAAATTTAAATAATTGATTGGATGATTGCATTGATTGAATATGCTATATTATATATATAGTAGTATATAGCAATATATACATATTGGCATATGTATATATTTGAGTTGTTGATATTCCCGCATTTATATAGCGGATGAGACCCTATGCGCCGCATAATAGCGGATGATTTATATAAATCCCATATACCGCGATATTCCACTTTGAAGTGGAATTGATATTGTGCTAACGTTTGTGGATGCAGGGAAACAGGTTGGAGGGATCCAACTGGATTCCTCAAAATTATTTAGATTATTTGATATTCTGTTCTATGAATATTGATATCCTGTGATGATTTTATTGATGATTGAAATATTGGATGATATGGTTGGATTGAATATTTCAATAAAAGGAGTTATCAAAATATATTAAATTGGATTTTGAAAGAAATAAAAGAGTAAAATTTAAGTAAATAATTCAAGTGAATTGGAATAAGGGAATTTCGAAATAACAAGGGAAATATTAACTTTAAACTAAAGTGATATTAAATTTAAAGAATAAAGGATTTATTTTGAATGTAAGGATTAAATTTAATTAAAGGCTAAAGAAGGAATTTTGGAAGTTTAAAATTGGTATTTTCAGTTAAAAAGGGTTTTAACTCAAATAAAGGAATAAATCTAAAAGTTAATGTATTTTGAAATAAATGAAGTAGTAAAGGAAATTTATTTCAAAGTAAAGTAAAGTAAATTGGAAAATCAATTGGAAATTGATTTAGTTATTTAAAATTGGAATTTTAAAAGAGAAGTGAGATTTTGGAGATATAAACTGGGTTTATAAAGTAAAATAAAATATCAGTGGATATTTGAATATAAATTCAAGGTGGGAATTTATAAAAAGATATGGTTTGGTTTAAAAATAAATGTTGATTTATTTTTTTAAAAGATGGAAATGAGAAGTGTATTTCTCTGGATAGCCAAGTACGTTTTCAAAGCAATTTTAAATATAGGTTAAAAGTTTTAAGTATGTTTTAAAAAGCATGTTTTAGAAAATTGATTATTTCTAAATGTTAATTTTCAAAGTAGGTATATTTTAAAAAAATCTATTATTGTAGTAATTATATAAAAGTGATTTGCTATTCTGTTTTAAAAAGAGAAATTTAGTTTATATTTATAAAGTGGTTTAATTTAAAGTATATATTTTTAATAAAGTATTAAAGTAGTTTGATTTCAATGTTATAAAATATATTTTAAAATAAAGTGTTTTTAAATTATTTTAAAATCTAAAAGTGTTTTGTACTTGGTGTTTCAGAGAAATAAATATTTGGAAATGTATTCCGTAAGCGGAAATTGTTTGAAATTGTTTTCAAAAGGAGTTTGAAAATTTGGAAATATATCTTGGAAAGATATTTGGGCAAATAAATGTGGGAAATTATTTATTGTGTGATGGTTGCTTGTGGATGTTAATTGATAGTTAAATAACCGACTATCAATATTGGCCAATGCGCTGATCGTTTCGAAGAGACCGGGATCGGGTTTCCGTATACCGGGATTCTAGGTCTGGAGACTCGAATACCACTTCGATTCGGTTTGTACGTTTCGTGTAACGTGTTCAGAGTCGAAGATGGAGCAGTGAAGTGCAAGGGCTAGTCGCTACTAATCCTGAGGATATTTCCAAAATGGATGTAGTAGGAATAGTGCCTTCGGTTCCGTTCAAACCCAGGACGGACTTGTATGGACGAATGCTTGCGAAACATCGTCAGCGGACGATGGGCATTCTAAGGGATATGTTCTCTAAAAAGGTATCGTTTAGCCTCGAACCTCATCAACCGGGAATGACTGAAAATCAGGGGTTATGCAGCAAGGCTTCGTGGGTAGCTCCCACTGGAGGGTAAGGTCATCCCTGTCTAGATGTCCCTTTTTATTTCGGCTTAGTGGTGCGGTTGCTGATCCCAACCGTGGGGTGATTTTATTCGGGATCATCCAGTAAGGGATGGTTCCGGCCTTGTGTTGTAGGGGAGCGGGCGTACTCCTCGGTACGGTGATCTAGGCCACGTACTGTGATAGGTGGTACCCCAGTGCCTAGTCATTCGTTGGAAATCCATTCTCCCTACGTGCCTTGTACGGTTTTGATTGTGCCCAACTATTGTTGAAATGTGAGATGCAAGCATTTCAGCTAGATTATATTTTACTTTCTGTAGACACTATTATAATATCAGAGGATTTTGATATAAAGTGTTTTAGCTATCGTAAGGTACAAAACCCGACATGTTTATTTGTGGCGTGGTCTTACGAGATGCTTTTGTTTTCAAAGGGTTTTGAAACTTTAATAATCAATTTGAGTATGATTTTCTCACGCTGGTTTTCCAGACTGACTCGGGTATTGTTTTATATGATGCTCGGGTCAGACCGAGTATTATAGGTTACAGGATATGATGATGTGGAGCTCAGGAGACGAGCTGGATGGCGAGACGTATCTCCCGTACTTGTTTATATATATATATTCCGCTGTGTTGATTGTTGTACTCTGTTGTATTGAGGACATGATATGGTTATTGTCCAGTTGTATGTTATGTGTTCTCTGGTGTATACTCTGATGCTATATTATATAAAACTGATATAGATTTGATTTGTGTAAAGATCTGTTAATATATATTATATTTTATTCCGCTGCGATGGTTAGATTCTGATTTTGTTTTCTATTTTTCTTCTTCTACCTCTTCTTCTTAACAAATGGTCCGGTTTTTCGTGTTAGAAAAACTCGGGTTGTCACACCATTGTTGTTTATTGACTCTGATGATATGATGTGATGTAATGTAATAACAGATATAATTCTTTTGTTTTTAAATGATATTCATTTATCTATTATATGTTGTTCCGCTGCGATATGTGAGATTCTGATATTGTTTTCTGTTCTGATGTTGTTCTGTTGTTCTTCTATCTTCTTCTTCTTCTGCCTTTTTCTTCTTTCTTAAACCCTCACTATTGGAGTTTCCGGCACTTGATTTCTCGACAGTCGATAAAGTGAGTATCGATGTTGAATTTTCGAAAGTCGAAAATTTCGGTATGTGACAAAGTGGTATCAGAGCATATGGTTAAGCGACAACCCTGCTCTGTTGGGTGTTACTCATTAGAGATAGAGTCAGTAGTACTCTAGAATGAGTTTGAGTGTAATGATAGATATGAACGCGTATTTGTTAGTTAATATAAAATTGTTTTATATTGTGATGATTGGTTTGTTGAGTGGTATATGGATTCTGGTCGGTATTGTCCGTACAACTCTATCGATAGGGATCTCTAAACACTTGTATAGAACAATTCGGCACAGTATTGTTTTAAATAGGGTAAATGATTACAAGCTTTTCTCGCTAGATAGATTACAAAGAAGCCTATAACTCTGAATAGCACTTGGATCTTGTTGAGATAGTGATAGAGAATCAAACCAGAGATAATCTATTAGATTCAATGTTGATTTCAGCAGAGTGATGATAGGATTTTGAATAAGAAAATGTGGAAGAAGAAGAGAAGTGAAAAACCAGAAAATCTGATATAAAATTCGTTGAAACTAACCCCTATTTATAGAAGAACAACAGTCATGTCCATTCGTGAAAGGTTATGACGAATAGACACTTCTTTTGAAATTCAAATTTTTGGTCCTAACTGACACTATGTCAACATGGGGTACTAGGGCATGTCCACATCCCAAAGGAAATTTTGATGTTTTGTTTTTCTTTGAAAATAACCTTTATCTTATATTAAAACTATTTTAAACTTTATAAATATACTTGACTATAGATAAAAACATAGATAACTATAGTAAAATTTTATATTTAAATCTAAGTATAAATATATTATAATTAAAAGATAGTTTAAAACAAACGAAGTTTAAAAACAAGAGTTTAAAAACAAAGAATATTTTAAGGCTAAAACATCTTTTTGAAAATCATTTGAAAAGATAATTTTTAAGGTTAAAACATTTTGAAAATCATTTTGAAGTAGTTTTGAAAATCATTTTGAAGTAGTTTTGCAAGCTTCTTCCTGCAGAATATCTCATCACATCAGGACTCGAGAACTTGTACAAAACCAGGATGTTCGTTGGTTTGTAAGCCACTTGTCGTAGGTTTGTAAGCTACTTGTCGTGGGTTTGTAAGCCACTAAAAAGGTAGAAATGGGTTCCAACCCAAAAGAAAAATGGAGTGAAGATTTCAGTGCTATTATGAAGTTTTAACATAATTCTAGACTCAATACTTATCTTGAAATCTTGAACTCTTGATAATCTTGATTTCTTGATACTCGTGAGTCTTCAATCTTGATATCTTGAATCTCAATACTATACAGTCTTCATTTTTGGTACCTGCATGGTTAAATCCTGCATATACATATATATCTAAACTATAATGTTAGTATTTATATTTTATAATCTTATTCTAAGGTTGTTGTCATCAAAACCATCAACTCATGGACTAACAGTTTTATGAGAGACCTTGTAGATCACCGTCTTGTTGGTGAGACATTATAGATATGATCATTCTTCGATAAGATATGGTAAGGGAGACTTGAAAGAAGGATAAAAACCGTGCAAGATAGGTAGAAGTCTTATGTTGACTGGAGATGCACATAGTTGGAGTTTATAGCGGCCAACAAGTCTTTTGTGAAGGTCTCGTCGCTTAGACATGTCATGAGGTTTGGTAGCTCGGGAAAGTTAGCGTTAAGGTTTGTAGGGCCTTTTTCGATCACGGGTAGAGTAGGGAAGTTGGCTTATAGAGTGGAGCTTCAAGAAAAGTTAGCAGGAGTACATGATGTTTTATATGTGTCACATTTGCGAAAGCGTCTGTAGGATACAATAGCAGCGGTCGAGACGAGTCAAATAGAGAAGGTAGTTGTGGAAAGGGAGTCTCTTGTTCCCCTTGCACCTACCTACATCCTTAAGCATGGTACAAAGAGACTTCACAATAAAGTTATTAAGCTAGTTAAGGTTTAGTGGGAAGATGACCCAGTGGAGAGTACATGGGAGGCAGAGGAGAAAATCTGAGCCACCCATCTAGAGAACGATTTTCTTGTACGTTTCCATTTTAGTTAACATGTATATAACTGCTTATGCACTTAGGCTTTAGCTTAGTGTACCCTATAGGAAGAGATGTTTAGATGCTAGGAACAGTCATGAACGTGTCGTTAGGACATGTTTTGGAATGATGGTTGCTAATGGATGTATTCATTAAATTCATCTTTGCATACTTAGGCAAATATATTTAGGTTAGCATGCACTCACACCATCACTTGTTTTATTTTATGGATTTATGTGCATATGGTTGTTGCATATAGATTGAATGGTTGCTCATTCATATCATATTGCAAGTATAGGATGTTGCAAACATGTTGGATGCATGGCATAAACACGAGCATTTCAAGAGGTTGACTAGATCAGGAGGCCGCATAACCTTTGCATTGCTATAAGTTCTATGCATTCCATATCTATATGTACATATTGCACTAGAAATTTAAACTAAAGACAATGGTTGCCAGTGGTTGATGGTTGTGTAGATGGTTGTAGATATTGATTTCTGTGTATACGAGTTGTATTTTTCCATCCTTGGAGATTTTGAGGACAAGTCCTTTTAAAGTGGTGAAAATGTAACACGCCGCAAAATTAACTGAAAATTTATTAAAGGAAATTAATTTGTTAATAATAAAGAAAAAAGTGTAATTTGAGCAAATGTTAGAATTTGGCTACGAAACTTGCACCGTTGCAATCGTGGTAATTTTTTAGACAACTTTAATATATAAAGTTTCGTAATCGAAGTTCCTATGGAAAAGTTGTTAAAGTTTATATGTTTGAAAACATAAATAATTAAATATATATTAATGGAAAGTAAATCAAATTAGGTAACTTTAACCTGTCGACGCCGATATTGGGACTGGTCGTCCCTAGGCGTCTACTGTCCCTGATGAACCGGTCGGTTGAACATTGATGATTAGTGTTAACCTAGGCCGAACAGCTCGGATTTTATTATAATAAATCTAACGGTCGATGTTAATTTTAATAGTTATAACTATGATGTGAACCTCATTTTAATTGTCTGAGAAACCTAGTCAAAGAAGTATGCTCTAAACTCTATGTTTTCTTAAAAATTACTAAAACAAATAAAAACAAAATTTATGAGTAAATTCAAATATTAAAGAAGAAGAGGAGATAATTAAATTAGAGATAAAATCAAACTAAAAGGGATCAACAAATCAAAGAGGGGGTGATTCAATTCGGGATAAAAGGGAGAAAGCTCTTAAGAGGTTAGTGGGTTAATTAATAAAATATGATGATTAACAAGTAATTCAATTTATTTATATATCTATTTGATCTAGAAATTTATCCGAGATAAAAAAATTTAGTTTGAAGATTATTTATTTAGTAAATTGCAATTATATTGAGATTTGAACGAAAGTCTAGATTGTATGGATATAACCACTATTTGGTTTAATTTTGATTAAAGTGAAGAAGTTGATTCGGATTTGAAGTAATTTTGAGATATAATTTGAATTGATTTAACTTTATTTTAATATGAATAACCCTTTAATTCACTTTAGATTGAATTTGAGGTTTAATATGCATGCACCCTGTTGATTTCACCCTGAATTGATTTTGAGATGTAAGTATACATATGTGATTATGAAATTGATGAATTGAAATCATGTAAATGAAATCATAAACTATACATGAAAATTATTGGAATTATATGCAGAATTATAGACTTAAACAAATACGTTAAATCTAGCCAGAAGTTAGAAGATAATCGCTATTAAACAAAATATGATTCATTGTAAAAAAATATGACTAACGTTAACCGAAGTAAACCATATTTTATAGTAAAAATCTGACAAGTCGACGGCTCATTTAGCCGATCGACAGCAAGCGGTCGACTTCTACAGTAGCAGACAGTCAACCGGTAGGCGTATTCTCTATGTAGGTTGAACCTCGGCCTATGGCCCATGTTTATATATATATATATATATATGCACATATACATATATATATATATATTAGTATATATAATGGTATATATATTATATTAGTATGAGAAACTAGTCCCTTAATCCTTGACTTTTGAATACTACGGGACGGAAGTAGACGTTTTTGTAGGCAATTATGCCTAGACATTATTTATTCTATGACATTAATATTTGATATAAGGCGGTTCGATCATGAGGATGTGCTAAGGACAAGGAACTAACAGAAGGTTCCTTGATGTATGCGACGATGTTGGTGGATGCATGGTGCAGTGCATGTTCCGGCACTAACAGCAAGTTCCTCGGTGCATAAAACGATTTGGACATGACACGGTTGGTGGATGCCCAGTGCGGCGCAATGAGTGGAGTCACCATTGAATTAGTGGACACATGCTTTAGTAGACCCAAAGTCGTCTTTGATGTGAATCAGCATTGCGGGGTCCTCTCAATGTGTAAGTATGATACGTTTAGTCATTGTTTGGGTAATGCAGTCCCAATGGTGATATTTTATGCGATCTTATGTTAGGATTAGTCCCACAAATTATTAATTCGATCCGTTATTGACCAGTTGTTTGATCCATTATTGATTAGTGGTTCGATTTGTTGTTCGACCCCTAAGTATAAACTTCCATACGATGTTTGGATGTAGATGTATTTGGAACCATATTCCTTAGCTTAAGTTGATCAACCATAGCAAGTAATTCAGAAACACCAGTAGGACACCGTATGCCATATAGATTATAAATGAAGTCAATTGGATATGTTCATTATATATTAGTAATATAATTCATTCACTAGACTTTTGTCCTACCAACTCCTTCACATTTTTCCCCACCAAAGAAGGATAGGGCAGCATCCCAGATTTAGTAAGTAGAGAATGAGCTTGGCGTCAGCATTGCATATTATTCTTCATTATTCTCTATGTATATATCCATTGTATTTAGATCTATTAGACCTTTTGCTATTATTTTATAAACTTTGGATCGTTAACTACTTATATTTTGAGACTGTGTTTTTTAGGATGTTTTTCTTAGATGATTGTTTTCTATATTTATATTTTATTGCCTTCCGCTATGAGATATGAAAGTGTAAAATCCTTAGATTTTATCATTGTAACCATATCCTATAATGTTTTAAAAACCGATAGCCCATAATTCTTAGCACGATGCGAGTCTGAAAGTCACCTTAGGCTTTAGGTCGGTGTGCCTGGATGTGCGGGTTATCACAAATACATTAACCTTCAATAAGGAAACTCCACTTTAATTATAGTTAAATCATGGCATAGCGACCGTCGAGCGACTATAGTTTGGTCTGAGTTGAATCGCCTAGGGGTGAAACTCTATTCAATAGAGAATTCATCTCCATAATTTTATGAGGTTAATGTCATGGTCAACTATGGTCAACTCAAAGTCAAAGTCTCTAGCAAGAGAAGTGCTATTTATAACAATTATTGTTATTGAACCACGGACTTTTTGTTTCATCTAACCGAGTTCAATGTTGACGTTATTTGAATTTTGATCAAAACCAAATTCCATAATCCCAAATTAATATAGTTTTGACAAAAGGAATTGGTGTAAATAATCATTACAAAAGGCTTTTGCATAAAATTATAAAATACAATTTTTACTCACAAAGATGTATAAGCGATAAATCTGGCCAAACTGTCTCACCACTAACTATGGTGATGTGTGAATGTTAATATTGAATTGTTCAATATTCATTGCTAACTAAATTTTCATCTACGAGTAGCACAACCAAATCGGTAGATTCTCTAAAATACCACACGATTTAATTGATTTATAAATGTTATAAACTAATTAAATATTATGAAATATTATTTATTTATTTATTTTATGTATTGGGTGCCATTACTATTTTCAAGGTGTCATTAGTAATTAAATGGATGCATGCATAGAAGTTATGTATGTACGAATAGATATTCGATGTCTACACACGTTTCAATTTGATTTAAATTTAATATCGTGAATCATTTAACACATGTAAGTCATGAACAAAGGAAAAGGACCAACCTACCTTCAATAAAAGCTATAAAAGAGTTAATGTACTCTTGGAAAATTAAGATATTTTGATCAGAACGAGGAGGTGAGTATGTTGGATAAGAGATCCACCGGTACTTAAAGGATAACGGGATCATCTCTCTGGTTATTCTATCCTATACTCCACAACACAGTGGTGTTTTTAAAAAAGGAATCGAACCCTATTACATAAGGTCTGTTCCATGATGATTATGGCGGAGTTACCTCGTTCCTATTGGGGATATGTCCCATAACCTATAGCGAATTTGTTGAATTTGATAACTACTGAATATGCCGAAGACACCATATGAGTTGTAGTATTGAAATACACCCTACTTCAAGAATTTAAAGGTGTGAGATTGTCCAACCTATGTTTAGAACATTAGCTAAAATAAAATTAAGGCAAGATCGACTCTGTGTAAACTTATAGTATATCCCAAGAATTCCATGGGATATATTTTTATAACACTAAGGAATAAAAGGTTATCGTTTCTCGACACGTTGTCTTTAGAAAAGGAATTTCTATCAAAAAAATTAAAATGAAGCTATAGACTTGAATAAGATCAGATAAGTAAACATAGACGAGGAACCAACAGAAGAATCAAATTAACCATTATGCAAAAATACGCAACCTATTAGAAGGTCTAATAGGGTATATCATGCACCAAAGAGATACTATAGTTTTCTCGTGGATGGTGAGAAAGTGAACTACATCTTAGAAGATGACACTCCTCTCTCATTCTAGCGAGCACTGCAGAGTAAAGACTCTACACTTTGGATTCAAGCTATGAAATCTGAAATGGATTCTATCAATGACAACAAAGTATGACTTTTGCTGACATACCCGAAGGGATTAAACCCATTATTTGTAAATGGGTTAAAAAATCTAAATGCAAACGGAGAGGTAGAAACCTATCAAGCAAGGCTAGTTGCAAAAGGTTTTCATCAAATTCAAGGCGTTGATTATGACGAAACATTTTCTCCCATAGCCAATCTTAAGTCCATATGAATAATCCTTGCTATCGTCTCGTTCTAAGACTATGAAATATGATAAATGGATATGAAAATGGCATTTCTAAATGGTGATTTAGATGAGACCATTTATATGTCGTTGCCCATGGGTTTCGATTTAGTGGGTATGAAGGAAAGACATGCTAATTGTTAAGATCCATTTATGGTCTTAAACAAGCTTCAAGGAGCTATCATAAGTACTTTGCTAAAGTAATCAAACAGTTGGTTTTTATTAGAATATAGATGAAGCATGCATATAAAAAGAAAGAACAAGGAAGTGTTATAGGATTCTTAGTCTTATAAGTTGATGATTTGCTCCTAATTGGTAACGACATTGCCTTGTTGCAATATGTGAAACATGATTGTCCAAGAACTTATCCATTAAGAATTTAGGAGAAGTGCTCAATATACTTGGATCTAAGAGGATGCTGCGATTGACCTAACCCTGTACATATATACTATACTAAAAAGATTCAGTATGGAAAATTCCAAGTGTAGAATTGTACTGACGTAGTCTGGAATTTTCATTTTTAAGAAGGTCACTACATATACCGATGAGGAGAAGAGGCGCATGAAGAGGATAGCTTATGCATCTGCAATTGGTTTCGTCATGTACGTTATGCTATGTAGTAAACCAGATGTGGCTTATGCATTAAGATGCGTAAGCCTATATTAGTATAATCTCAGAGAAAAACTGTAGATGGCTGTGAAATGTATTCTTAAGTATTTAACAAATACTGAAGACATATTCCCTATATGGAGAAATGGCGACCTCCTTATGAAGGGGTATATGGATTCAAGCTTTCAGAGTGATATCAATGATAGTAAGTATTTGGTTATGTATTCTCATCGAATGGTGTTCAGTTGGAAAAGTTCCATGCAAGTGACAGTAGTTGATTTAACGATGGAGGCTGAACACATCACCCTCAATGAAGTAGCAAAAGAAGCGGTCTAGATGCGCAAGTTTATAGCTGAACTAGGGGTGTTTCCAAATGTTGAGAAACCCATAACATTATTATGTGATAATAATGCAGTTAGGAAATCACGAAGGAGCCTGCATCTCATATGAAATCAAGACACATTCTTCGTAAGTTTCACCTAATTAGGGAGTTCGTAACTAATAATGAAATTGTGATTGAAAGAGTGGATACTAAAGAAAACATAGCAGATCCGTTCATGAAGGGACTATTTTGATCGGTTCTAAGAAAGTTGATCAAAGGGATGTGATTAAGATTCCATTTGCTCAAGTGCAAGTGAAAGATTGGTAGAGTTAGGGATATCCTAGGGGAAATTCCACAATTTATTATAAATTTTTGTTTGAAATAAAAAGTGTTTATTTTATGTTATATATTTTTTATATTATGATAAATTTAAATAATACATTTGTATTTCCCAAACCCTGTTAAAGGTGAGATGATGCGAGCAACAAATCAAAAGGAACTGCTCCCATAAGAAAAGATAGACCTCAATAAGGGAAAGCATATAATAAGGAGAGATCCAGAGTGCATTGTGCCCAATCATTTAAACACAATCTTGATACAATAACCAAAGACGGCTACTAGGTACGAGATTCAACATGTGCATATCAACATCAAGAGAAGCTAAGAGCATATACATACAGATATTGAGCTAATATCATAAGTCGAGGGCAAAGCAACTCAACTCCATTCATCTTTAGCGCAATATCAAACGAACACCACAGACTGGGTAAGAAATCTTAATTACGAACACGTCCAAGACAATATCATGTGAATAGCGCAGTTCTGCTCTGTATGTATCAGCGTCGCCCCAATAATAAAGCAAAGGGACAACTCTCAATATCCTTAGGAGGCATACACAAGCTATTAGCCCCTCAGACTAGGAGTGCATGATCCATTCGAATTTGAGTTTTTCGCCTCAATTTCAGAAGTTCCCACTACAATTTCAAACCTCCCGTCGATGCCTAGAATTCAATCACTCAAATTATGGTTACCTGCCGAAGACACGTCAGCAATCCATGCACACTAAACAAGGGTGTGACGCCCCACCTCTATGCTCACAATAACAAAGAGCATTAAAAGAAATACTGTCTGTTATTACGAAGAATAATGCTGGATAGGAGCGGCCATCCATAGTTGGGCCTTACACTAGTACTGGTTACCTCGATAGGAGTGGTATATATTTTTATTTTTCATCTCTTTTTTATTTACTCCCATCGACATACCCAATTCCAGTATAAAACGAACTACGATGGTTCATAATAGTTTAGGACAATATATATAATAATAACACAGATAAGCTAAATGCGGAACACAGATAATAAAAGTCTCACATATATATATATATATATAACTGATGTCAGTTACAATACATTTGACACAATACATATGATACAACTACAACTATCGACTCTGGAAGTTATATATACAAGTACATTATCGAATAATATACATGAATACATATCAACCTAGATCAGATACACTGACTACTACAAATGACGAAGACTACTTCAAAAGAAATGAAAAGACTTCATAGCTCAAGCAGCAACCCCAAAGCAAGATATCTACAACCTGAAATAACTCGGTCTGACCCGAGTATTAAATTCAAAAGAAAATAATACATGGGTCAGTCTAATTCAAACTCAGTTATTAATGCACAGAAGCAATAATAATAAATAACAAATAGACGACATCTACAGAAATCTCGTCTATCCAATCCTTTAACAAGGAAATCGGATAACGATAGAAATAACACTAAACAGTGTTAAACACAAATCAGCAAATTCAGATCATCAACAAGGATAAGTAAACAGATTACCAATGAAGATAATTTAGAAAACAACTGAATTGCCTATACGGCAATTAACAACAAAATGATCCAATCAAACCAAATTTCTGTGTGGCTGCAGTACATGCACGCGTGCACTGCCTCGCCACTACAGTAAGTTAAAACTGCAAAAGTCAAGTCGCTGACTCAACTCGAATGCAGAGCACAAAGGCTCGAATGACCAAGTGCACAAAGGCAGTGGTACAAACTACATAAAGGAACCAGACCACAGAAGCAAGCAGTGGCTAGGAAAGACAAGCACAAATAAATGTACAAACTCAAGTCGAGCCACACACAAAGTGCCTCAATGAATCAAAAGCAAATGGCACCAACTCACAATTAAAATGCAAAAGGTCAAATGCAAAACACATGGAGGCAAAACTCAACCCAATTAAATGAAACAAAGTAGAGACTGGCATCAAAACCAGTTCAGCCATCAAATACAGTATGCACAAAGGCACAACCAGTCCAAATGCAACAAAAATAAGCCAAGTCGAAATACATAAATATTCAACAAAAACTGAAAGGTAACTCAACTCAAATCAAACTGAACGAAATGCACACGAATGCACATTGAAAATTCACAACCGAGTACAAGGTCAAACCCGACTCTTTGAGACTGGATTCAGCTCAATGTACAAATCATAATACAACACTGTCTGGATCAAATGCCATCAAGAAAGCAAGGCCAAAGAGTAAAATAATCAGACTACAAACTTCAACTTAAACCATTAAGAGACCAAACAAACAAGTACACATGTACACAATGCTACACCAATGACTGATACGAGTATTATCAGATTAGTGATGCTCAAACCCAAGCCAAACTACAATGAACAAGTGGACAGAACAAATGCAGCCCCTACAAGAAGTGGAAGTGAACCAGTGTCCACTAAATGAAACTGGAAAATGCAAATGAAATTAGTGGTCATTGCAATGCAAGACCCACTCGTCTAATCTACCTAGGCTCGAGGCTAATGAAAGTGCAATGCCTCAGCACACATGAGTGTTA
The DNA here is from genome assembly GCA_030737815.1 of Allium fistulosum. Taxonomy (NCBI): domain Eukaryota; kingdom Viridiplantae; phylum Streptophyta; class Magnoliopsida; order Asparagales; family Amaryllidaceae; genus Allium; species Allium fistulosum. The sequence goes on along the minus strand of CM060904.1, from coordinate 1,296,725,056 downwards.
ACTCAGTGCGATACAAACCAACAAAGCAGACCCAAATCAATACATGCATTCACACATATATATGTATGTACATACATGGATGCACATATGTGACAGCAGTGCAAACCATCAAAGGCAAATCGGTAAAAAGAAATGACAAGAGAGGCAAGTGCTACACTTTCAAAGTAACAAGCAACTATCAAAAGAAAGAGTGCGACATGAATGTCAAGACACTGCAAATGACAAAATACAAGTTCAACTGCATAACCAATAGGCAGTGACAATAAAGCAGTGAGGCAGTAAATGACAATAATTAAATCAAAGAACCAAAGTTCATCAAGCAATACAAAACTGTCAAGAGATACCAGTAAACAACAAAAGGGACCAGGTACAACATGCATCAGTCGAAGTTGCAGCAGTATACATATGCTCAAGGCAAGGCAAAAATCGAACAGAAAGACAAGCCTAGCCTGAAGCTCAATCAAGTCAAGCTACAGGGAAGAACACAACAGGCCAGAGTCGAGCACAAAGAACACATGACTCAAACAATGGTCAACAATATATATGCAACATAAACAGCGAATCGCAAAATCAGGGCATAGGAGATTTCAAACTGCAGTTCAAAGCTATGCCAAGTCTCGGTCGAAACGAGTTCGAAAAATTATGGAACAGCAGTTTCAAATCAAGTCTGTGCTAAACCCAAATTATATTCATAAAATCAACATAATCGATTCAAGTGACCAATGTCACAGGAATCAAAACCCGTGGTGGTCACGAACGAAATCAATATCATTAAACCAAAATTGAAACAGTGATGACCACGAAAAACGACTGTTCGAGATCAACCCCGTGCTATTTAAGTAAATTGAAAAAGTCGATAATTATTTCAAGCATCAAATGAAGCTCAATAGCCAACGCACGTCAATTAACAGATTCAAACAAATATATACGAATTGGAACAAATCAGAGAAAACATCAACATCGAAACCAAATCAAACAGTCGAAGCACTTTACTAAGTCTGAATAACAGATGTGAGTGAAAAACACTCACCTTATTCGAAGAACTCCAAATCCAATCGAGCCGAAGCAAGCAAGAAATTATCGATCGCCAGGCAAACGACTTCGATCGATTAACTTAAAGTCGGCAGCTTCAAATTCAAAGGCCCTAAATTTCAAAAAGAAGGACGAACGAGAAATATCGAGTAGCCATTTTTTTCGTTTGTTTAGACTAGGGTTTTCCGATGAAAATGAAAGAAGGGAGGCACGATTATCTGCTTGTTAATAATCTCAGCCCCAAAGTAAAAGAACGTGAGCCAAAATAAAGCCCGCCTAACTCTTTTACAAATTTAAAAAGAATTTCAACCAAATTCAAAACTCTCAACAACGATTATCCAGAGGAATTTAATCGTCTAACGACGATGATTAATTGATGCGAAATCCCGGGCTGTTACAGACTCCCATCCTTATAAAAATTGCGTCCCCACAATTTTCATAATTAAGGTCGTCAACAACTATTATTCTTCTAACATAAACTGGTTAAGCTAGAAAAATAAAGGTCAAGAATATAAACGCCAAAGAAATCTTCTAATTCCATAAAAGAAATTCACAAATTCTCAACAAAATCTAACTATCAGATAGATAATCAGAAAACAACAAAACTGAATAAATGCAATTATCAGCAATATTCAATTATCAATTAGATAATTAGAATACAGAAATCACAAAACAGCAATATCTAATTATCGATACGATAATTAGGAAACCGCAAAATCTAATTATCAACAAAGATGATTAGAAAACACAAATCACAATTCACAAAACTGCAATTATCTAGTTATCTAACAATTAACTAGAAAACACGAACTTCATACTCAGGAAACTCTAACTATCAACAGAGATAGATAGAAAATAGCAATCCAATATAATCAATATAATCTAAAATCAATTAGAGACTAGAAAATCTCATAATCAACTAAATCAGCAATTATCCAATTATCAAAAACGATAGTCAGAAAACATCAAATATCTAATTATCAAAATGATAATCAGAAATCACAAATCCACAAATATATAATTATCAAAAACGATAATCACAAATCACAAATAAAAAAAATCTAATTATCAAAAACGATAATCAGAAAACTCAAATCCATAAATATCTAATTATCAAAAACGATAATCAGAAAACTCAAGTCAACAAATATCCAATTATCAAAAACAATAATCAGAAATCTCAAATCAACAAATATCTAATTATCAAAAACGATAATCAGAAATCACAAATAACTAAATATCTAATTATCAAAAACGATAATCAGAAATCAGAAATCAACAAATATCTAATTATCAAAAACGATAATCAGAAAACATCAAATATCAAATTATCAAAAACGATAATCAGAAATCACAAATCAACAAATATCTAATTATCAAAAATGATAATCAGAAATCACAAATCAACAAATATCTAATTATCAAAAACGATAATCAGAAAACTCAAATCAACAAATATCCAATTATCAAAAACGATAATCAGAAATCTCAAATCAACAAATATCTAATTATCAAAAACGATAATCAGAAAACTCAAATCAACAAATATCCAATTATCAAAAACGATAATCAGAAATCTCAAATCAACAAATATCTAATTATCAAAAACGATAATCAGAAATCACAAATAACCAAATATCTAATTATCAAAAACGATAATCAGAAATCAACAAATATCTAATTATCAAAAACGATAATCAGAAATCTCAAATCAACAAATATCTAATTATCAAAAACGATAATCAGAAATCAGAAATCAACAAATATCTAATTATCAAAAACGATAATCAGAAAACATCAAATATCTAATTATAAAAAACGATAATCAGAAATGACAAATCAACAAATATCTAATTATCAAAAACGATAATCAGAAATCACAAATCAACAAATATCTAATTATCAAAAAGGATAATTAGAAAACTCAAATCAATAAATATCCAATTATCAAAAACGATAATCAGAAATCTCAAATCAACAAATATCTAATTATCAAAAACGATAATCAGAAATCACAAATAACCAAATATCTAATTATCAAAAACGATAATCAGAAATCAACAAATATATAATTATCAAAAACGATAATTAGAAATCTCAAATCAACAAATATCTAAATATCAAAAACGATAATCAGAAATCACAAATCAACAAATATATAATTATCAAAAACGATAATCAGAAAACATCAAATATCTAATTATCAAAAACGATAATCAGAAATCACAAATCAACAAATATCTAATTATCAAAAACGATAATCAGAAATCACAAACAACCAAATATCTAATTATCAAAAACGATAATCAGAAATCAACAAATATCTAATTATCAACAACGATAATCAGAAATCTCATATCAACAAATATCTAATTATCAAAAACGATAATCAGAAATCACAAATCAACAAATATCTAATTATCAAAAACGATAATCAGAAAACATCAAATATCTAATTATCAAAAACGATAATCAGAATTCACAAATCAACAAATATCTAATTATCAAAAACGATAATCAGAAAACTCAAATCAACAAATATCCAATTATCAAAAACGATAATAAGAAAACATCAAATATCTAATTATCAAAAACAATAATCAAAAATCACAAATCAACAAATATCTAATTATCAAAAACGATAATCAGAAAACATCAAATATCTAATTATCAATACGATAATTAAATCTCATAACAGCAAATATCTAATTATCGATACGATAATTAAATCTCATAACAGCAAATATCTAATTATCGATACGATAATTAAATCTCATAACAGTAAATATCTAATTATCGATACGATAATTAAATCTCATAACAGCAAATATCTAATTACCTGCAGATAATTAGAAACAACAAATATCTAGAAATCAATTAAGATACTCTAAAAAATCAACATAAAAGGTGGATCGATCCCATCAAATGGCGAGTTTTAGCTACGCCGCACGTGCATCAACAAATGGCCGAAGCCTACCAAGTACTATAAAATTTTGGCGCCCATCAGATGACCCGAAAGTCCGTAGAGTGACCCGAAGGTCTAGTACTGGTATTTGACCCGAAGGTCCTCAGAGTGGCCCGAAAGCCCAACAAATGACCCAAAGGTCCAGTAGAGTGGCCCGAAAGCCCAACAAAAGACCCGAAGGTCCAGCAGATGACCCGAAGGTCCAACATAGTGGCTCGAAAGCACACAAAATCATCAGAATCATCAAAACAGCAGATGTTTCAATTAACGAGTCCGGAATTAACCAAAATAGCAAACGCACATGTCCCATACCATGTGTTTTACTAAATCGTTTGATTCTCTTCATCGTTTCCTTGAAAGTGCAAAATTGTGTATTTTGTAAAAATAACATTTTACATTCTCAAACGGACAAGTCCGGAATTAAGCGAAATAGTAAAAGTAAGGGTTCATAGTCCTCGATTTTGCTGAATCGTTTAAATCGCTTCCTTATTCTTTTGAAAGCACAAACTGTAAAAATTTTGTATTTTAAATAAATAACATTTTACATTCTCAAACGGACAAGTCCAGAATTAAGCGAAACCGTAAAAGTAAGGGTTCATAGTCCTCGATTTTGCTGAATCGTTTAAATCGCTTTCTCATTCTTTTGAAAACGCAAACTGTAAAATCTTTTAAAACAATTTTCAGAACACGTGATTAAAACAGTAACATCTGTAACAATTTCGATAAGGAAATTGTACTTCTCAAAATACCGTAAAAACGGATCACAAAATCAGCATTGCGGAATAACCGCTTGAAAATCCACTTTAAAATCTGACAATTACTGAAGTCAAAGCGACATTAATTTTTATGCGTCAGAATCTCATCAAAATAATTCACATCAAAATATAACACCAGTGAATTTTCATTCATCAAAAATATCACAAAACACCATGCTTCAAAAATTTAGCACCGATGTAAAGATCCCGTTTTAAAAATAACGGCAACAAAATACGTTCAAACCAAACACCGGTTCAAAGTAAAATTAATTCAGTAACGTGCAACACAAATTTGCATGTATACTACAAAATGAACCAAGAAATCATTCGAATGTATCTTCAATGAAGATAATTCAAAACAGCAAAATCTAATCAACATATGATTAGCATAAAAGAAAACCAGCAAAAATCTCAACAAAAATCACATAACTGTAATCGCTTCAAATCCTTAAATCGGATTCGAAATTTTCAAAGAAACAAAATAAACCCAACTATGAAAACAACAAATGAAATTTATTTCAATTTCATATTTTGATTTTTGAATCAAAAAGATTATCAGCTGTATTCAGCGAAGACAGTCTCACTGTTTCCGCTGCGCACTCTGATAAACAGAACACAAATTAATCAATCAACAAAACACAATTTCCCTTTTTATTTTTAAATAAAGATATTTAAAAATTTCATCATAATTTCAAAACTTTAGTTTTGACTCAAAGCACAAATAAAACATCGACAAATAGTTGTAACACATGTTCCATCTAAGTTATGTTTTATATTATGTCCATAAACCCCAAGCTCTAATACCAACTATGACGCCCCACCTCTATGCTCACAATAACAAAGAGCATTAAAAGAAATACTATCTGTTATTACGAAGAATAAGGCTGGATAGGAGCGGCCATCCGTAGTTGGGCCTTACACTAGTACTGGTTACCTCGATAGGAGTGGTATATATTTTTATTTTTCATCTCTTATTTATTTACTCCCATCGACTTACCCAATTCCAGTATAAAACGAACTACGATGGTTCATAATAGTTTAGGACAATATATATAATAATAACACAGATAAGCTAAATGCGGAACACAGATGATAAAAGTCTCATATATATATAACTGATGTCAATTACAATACATTTGACACAATACATATGATACAACTACAACTGTCGACTCTGGAAGTTATATATACATGTACATTATCGAATAATATACATGAATACATATCAACCTAAATCAGATACACTGACTACTACAAATGACGAAGACTACTTCAAAAGATACGAAAAGACTTCATAGCTCAAGCAGCAACCCCAAAGCAAGATATCTATAACCTGAAATAACTCGGTCTGACCCGAGTATTAAATTCAAAAGAAAATAATACACGGGTCAGTCTAATTCAAACTCAGTTATTAATGCACAGAAGCAATGATAATAAATAACAAATAAACGATAGTCACAGAAATCTCGTCTATCCAATCCTTTAACAAGGAAATCGGATAACGGTAGAAATAACACTAAACAGTGTTAAACACAAATCAGCAAATTCAGATCATCAACAAGGATAAGTAAACAGATTGCCAATGAAGATAATTTAGAAAACAACTGAATTGCCTATACGACAATTAACGACAAAATGATCCAATCAAACCAAATTTCTGTGTGGCTGCAGTACACGCACGCGTGCACTGCCTCGCCACTACAGTAAGTTAAAACTGCAAAAGCCAAGTCGCTGACTCAACTCGAATGCAGAGCACAAAGGCTCGAATGACCAAGTGCACAAAGGCAGTGGTACAAACTACATAAAGGAACCAGACCACAGAAGCAAGCAGTGGCCAGGAAAGACAAGCACAAATAAATGTACAAACTCAAGTCGAGCCACACATAAAGTGCCTCAATGAATCAAAAGAAAATGGCACCAACTCACAATTAAAATGCAAAAGGTCAAATGCAAAACACATGGATGCAAAACTCAACCCAATTAAATGAAACAAAGTAGAGACTGGCATCAAAACCAGTTCAGCCATCAAATACAGTATGCACAAAGGCACAACCAGTCCAAATGCAACAAAAATAAGCCAAGTCGAAATACATAAATGTTCAACAAAAACTGAAAGGTAACTCAACTCAAATCAAACTGAACGAAATGCACACGAATGCACATTGAAAATTCACAACCGAGTACAAGGTCAAACCCGAGTCTTTGAGACTGGATTCAGCTCAATGTACAAATCATAATACAACACTGTCTGGATCAAATGCCATCAAGAAAGCAAGGCCAAAGAGTAAAATAATCAGACTACAAACTTCAACTTAAACCAATAAGAGACCAAACAAACAAGTACACATGTACACAATGCTACTCCAATGACTGATATGAGTATTATCATATTAGTGATGCTCAAACCTAAGCCAAACTACAATGAACAAGTGGACAGAACAAATGCAACCCCTACATGAAGTGGAAGTGAACCAGTGTCCACTAAATGAAACTGGAAAATGCAAATGAAATTAGTGGTCATTGCAATGCAAGACCCACTCGTCTAATCTGCCTAGGCTCGAGGCTAATGAAAGTGCAATGCCTCAACACACATGAGTGTTAACTCAGTGCGATACAAACCAACAAATCAGCCCGAAATCAATACATGCATCCTCACATACATATGTATGTACATACATGGATGCACATATGTGATAGCAGTGCAAACCATCAAAGGCAAATCAGTAAAAAGAAATGACAAGAGAGGCAAGTGCTGCACTTTCAAAGTAACAAGCAACTATCAAAAGAAAGAGTGCAGACATGAATGTCAAGACACTGCAAATGAAAAAATACAAGTTCAACTGCACAACCAATAGGTAGTGACAATAAAGCAGTGAGGCAGTAAATGACAACAATTAAATCAAAGAAACAAAGTTCATTAAGCAATTCAAAACTGTCAAGAGATACCAGTAAACAACAAAAGGGACCAGGTACAACATGCATCAGTCGAAGCTGCAGCAGTATACATATGCTCAAGGCAAGGCAAAAATCGAATAGAAAGACAAGTCTAGCCTGAAGCTCAATCAAGTCAAGCTACATGGAAGAACACAACAGGCCAGAGTCGAGCACAAAGAACACATGACTCAAACAATGGTCAACAATATATATGCAACATAAACAACGAATCGCAAAATCAGGGCAGAGGAGATTTCAAACTGCAGTTCAAAGCTATGCCAAGTCTCGGTCGAAACGAGTTCGAAAAATTATGGAACAGCAGTTTCAAATCAAGTCTATGCTAAACCCAAATTATTTTCATAAAATCAACATAATCGATTCAAGTGACCAATGTCACAGGAATCAAAACCCGTGGTGGTCACGAACGAAATCAATATCATTAAACCAAAATTGAAACAGTGATGACCACGAAAAACGACTGTTCGAGATCAACCCCGTGCTATTTAAGTAAATTGAAAAAGTTGATAATTATTTCAAGCATCAAACGAAGCTCAATAGCCAACGCACGTCAATTAACAGATTCAAACAAATATATACGAATTGGAACAAATAAAATAAAACATCCACATCGAAACCAAATCAAACAGTCGAAGCACTTTACTAAGTTTGAATAACAGATGTGAGTGAAAAACACTCACCTTATTCGAAGAACTCCAAATCCAATCGAGCCGAAGCAAGCAAGAAATTATCGATCGCCAGGCAAACGACTTCGATCGATTAACTTAAAGTCGGCAGCTTCAAATTCACAGGCCCTAAATTTCGAAAAGAGGGACGAACGAGAAATATCGAGCAGCCATTTTTTTTCGTTTGTTTAGACTAGGGTTTTCCGATGAAAATGAAAGAAGGGAGGCACGATTATCTGCTTGTTAATAATCTCAGCCCCAAAGTAAAAGAACGTGGGCCAAAATAAAGCCCGCCTAACTCTTTTACAAATTTAAAAAGAATTTCAACCAAATTCAAAACTCTCAACAACGATTATCCAGCGCAATTTAATCGTCTAACGACGATGATTAATTGATGCGAAATCCCGGGCTGTTACAAAGGGAGATTGATGGATCATAGGTCGCGGTATCCAAAGGTGGGAATCAAAATAACAGAAGGAGAATGACAAAAATCCAAGTGCATCTCCTTACTATAAATAGAAAAGGCATTATAGGAAGAATGGGATCTTTTTCCCAATTCGATATTTCTATGGTTAATAACGAAAAAGCCCCATACTCTCTGCAATTAATGTTTTGGCAAGGAATATAAAGAAAAAGAGTGATATTACCTCTATGGATGTAGGATTCTTTAACATCCGAACCACGTAAAAGTCTATGTTTCTTTACCTTTCTTTTGCATTTTTACCTACCATATTTTCAGTACTAGATTCTCTTTTTACTTGAATTGGATATAGACTTGATTTGACATTTTAATAAACAATTAAAGTGCAACTACTTAATTGTGTAAGCTTCCAACAACATAGTTACTACCGAAAGGCAAATTTAATATTACTTAAGTTTGTTGATTCTAATCCACGGAAGTACGTTATAACTACTTTCGTGATTATTTAAGGTGTTATGAGACGAAAAATCTTATTAATATTTTTGGAGCTAGAAGGAGGGCCTGAACCACTGTTTCCTATTTCTAATAAACTTTACTTATATTTCCCTTGATATAGCATGAATCCCTCTGATTCCACTACTCCTCCTCCACAAGAATAGTTACACTTGACTCTAAAGACCTCAAAGAAGGCACTCAAAATGTCAAAACCTCAAACTGAAGTGGAAGCTTCAACTGAGCCCATGGATCCGATCTTGGCTGCACTCAATTCCTTCACAAACCAAATAAACCAACGAATGGAGGGACTAGAAAAGACAGTACCCCAACAACCTGCTCTCAAACCAACCTCTCCTCCTTATTCCACAACTCATCGCCATCGCTCGCCAAATGCGCTCACCATGCAGCTGGCAAGTGAAAACGACACTCCTTGAAATTATAATGGTGATGCTGGCTAGAAAACTAATGACAAACTAAATAGCAAAACCCAGATCAACCACAAATCAAATCCGAGTCAGCAACATTAATCCACTCATGCTGAAGAAATAAGCCCTATTTTCCCACGATGATGTTGACACCACTTTTAAAGGTGATTAATCCCAGATCGACTCTAGGGAAGATGAAATCCGTTAATTAAAAGCCAATGTAGAGCAGTTAAAAAAGATCTGCCAACAAAGCACCAGGGAGAAAGTAGGATAATAAGTTTCTTCTCCATTTAGTGAGACCATCATAGAGGGACTTACCTGACAACTTCAACGCACCTTCAATTGACAAATTCGATAAAACCACAAACACAAATGACCACATCTGCACTTTTGAGAATTAATGGACATTCTGAAGGTAGGAAGAATGGCCCAATACAAGCTTTTCCCTTTTTATCTAGCCGGTGCAGCCTCCTAATGGTTTAGGTGGTACAGACTAAGGGAGGTGCGATCTTGAAAACAATTATCCATAGATTTCCTAAGGTAGTTCAATTCAAGGAGGGAAGCTTCCCTGGACGCAAATATTATGTCATGAGTAAAGCAAGGTGAAAATGAAACCCTACACAACTTAGTTAAATGCTTTAAAGCGGAGGCACTCCAAATCAGAGTGACTAGTGCATAAGCATTGCTAATGGTGGCGCATGCCGAGATAAGAAGAGGAACTGCTATGTGGGATAAAAATAGCAAAAAGTCATGTCACAGTATGAAGGCCTTTTTACGAATGAGCAACCGGTTATGTTAGAATGGAAGAGGTCGTATTCACGGTGCAACCTCAGAGAACTTCTGCCCCCAACTATGACAAGAAAGGGGGCGAAAGGTTATCACCCGCCTGCTAAACGTCAAAATGAATTAAATATCATGGCAAAAACTCCCCTCACTCGCACTCCTGGGCAGATATATGAGATGACCATGAATGATCTTGCATACAACATACCGAACAAGGGGAAGAAAGCAAAACAAAATCGAGGTGGAGCATACTACCGCTTCCATAGAGCTAATGGCCAACATACTGACAACTTTAGACATTTGAAGAATGATATAGAAAGACTGATCCAAAAAGGATACTTGACCAGCTTTCAGAAAACCGACAATGAAAACAGAACTGGAGTGCTCACCCTTGACCCAAACGGAAATCAAGCATGATACCTCTCTAACCTCCTAACTTCAATTCATGGAGGAGCACACCTTACTAGGGCAAGCAAAAAAGAACAAGAAAGGTATGTGCAAGAAGCTAAGACACATCAAAAGATGATTTTCCATGTCAAGCGGAAACCAGCACAATAAATATTTTTCACAGCAGTTGATGCGACAAGAGTGATATTCCCACATTAGGACCTGCTTATCATCACGGTGCAGATTTCAAACTACACCATGAAAAAAAATTGTTGATTCTAGAAGCTCAATCAATGTCATCATTAAGTCAGCATAAGACTAGATGAAACTTCCATCTAAAATTTTGAAACCCAACCTAGAGCCAATTTACGGCTTCAACAATAAAACAGCTATTTCTGTTGGATTAGCACGCTTACTCATCACAATCATGACAACATCTCTATATAAATCCTTCTATGTAAGTTTCTTGATTATTGACCAGCCATCACCATATAGTGCCTTCCTGGGAAGACCTGCGGTGATAGGCTTGTGGACAATCATTTCTTAGAAAGACCTACTTATGAAATTCAATACTCCTACTGGAATAGGGTCTGTGAGGGGGGAGCAATCTTTAGCTAGGGAACTATACAATGTAACTCTTAAGTCTAGCAATAAAATTTTTCCAAATTATTATGCTGTCCCTTCTGATATTTGCGATAATAGCGATAAACAAGAAACAAAATATGTTCAAAGAACTACATCGATGCAAAGAACCAAAGCTAATACTGAGACAAACCATCCTACGACCTCAACATCCACAAAGAAAGAGAAAAGAACATATACGCACTTGATCGACACTGAAGAATACAATTCAATCTACTCATAGTACTTCTCCGAAGAAGCCCATAAACAAGCATCCTCAGTCTACTCACATCCAGAAGAGGAAATCGAAAGTAAGATAGACATGAGATTTGGGGCAACGAAGAAAGAATTAGAACCAGTATATGACCTCGAAGATGTACAAATAGATCCAAAGGAACCCACAAAGGTTCTGAAGATAGGATAGAATCATAATGTAGAAGCCCGAGTTAAGTTAATTGAATTCTTGAAAAGATCAGCAAATGTATTTGCCTGGACTCATTCAAATATGGTAGGAATTGATCCAACTATCACCTGTCATGCACTCAACATCGATCCTGACGCCAATCTAGTAGAGCAAAAGCATAAAACTTTAGATCAAGAAAGACATAATGCTCTGCACAAAGAAGTCAAAAAGTTGAGAGAAAATGGATTCATCAGGGAAGTGTATTACTCAAAGTGGATCGCTAACCCAGTATTCGTAAAGAAGCCCAACAATAAATGGAGGACCTACATTGATTATTCCAATCTCGACAAGGCTTGCCCAAAGGATAGTTTCCTTTTACCCAAAATTTATCAGCTAGTAGATGCGATCAGAGGACATGAACTGCTTTCATTCATAGATGCATACTCAAAATACAACCAGATAGCTATGTTGGGGCCAGATCAAGAGTATACTAGCTTTGTGACAGACAAAGGCTCATATTGTTATAATGTCATGTCATTTGAACTAAAAAATGCCGAGGCAACCTACTAAAGGTTGGTTAATATGATGTTCTCAGATCAGATCAAAAAGAACGTTGAAGTATGCATAGATGACATGTTGGTTAAGTTAAAGGTAGCATCAAGTCATGTGCAGAACTTGGGAGAAACATTTGAAGTCTTAAGGTAATAAAATATGTAGCTTAATCCATTGAAATGCACTTTTGTTATTTAATCGAGTAAATTCTTGAGTTACATATTAAGCCCACATGGCATTGAAGCAAACCTAAAGAAGATCGAAGCCATAAGAAAGATTGAAATCCCAACAAAGCCAAAGGATCTCATGAGCTTAAATGACATAGTAGCAGCACTAAGCATATTCATCTCAAAACCAATTGACAAGTGCGTACCATTCTTTGATCGGGTAAAAAAGGGCGAAGCTTCGAATGGATTGAGAAGTGCAACACCGCATCTAAAACTTGAAAGATGATATGGTCAATACTCCCGTTTTATCTAAACCGATAATAGGGGAGGACTTACATGTATATCTAGTAGTAATTGATAAAGCTATTAGTGTTGCAGTGATTCGAGAAGACAAAGGGACCCAAAGGCCCATCTACTTCATAAGTAAGCATTTATAAGGAGCAGAATTAAATTATTCAATCATTGGAAAGTTAACCTACAACCTACTTCTCATAGCAAGAAAGCTGCGACCTTATTTCCAAGTACATCCCATCAAAGTCCTCACAAATAAACCCTTAAGGAAAGTACTGCAGAAGTCAGAGACATCGGGCCACCTGTTAAAATAGGCAATGGAGCTCAACCAATATGACATCACCTACTACCCAAGAAAAGCGATCAAAGTTCAAGCACTAGTAGACTTCATCGTAGAATGCACATGTCCAACCGAACCCTAATCTGAGGAAAAAGTGTTCACTCCACAGTTCTAGCAACTGTTTGTAGATGGAGCTTCAAATGAACATGGGGTGGGAATTGGATATACGTTAGTTATGCTAGATAAGTAGAAATTGTACGGGATAGTGTAGCTTGGATTTAAAACAACTAACAATGTAGCATAATATGAGCTCTCCTTGCAGGCTTGCGAATGGCTCGGGCAATGAAGGTAACCTACATTAAAATTTACAGCGATTCCCAATTAGTTGTAAATCAAGTGCAGGGCAATTGCAAATCAAAGGAGCCAACCTTAGCCAAATATATGGAACTTTCTAAGAAATTACTAGGGCAGTTCGAACAGTTTGGTATTGTACAGATTCCACGTGAGAACAATTCTTCCACGATTCATTAGCTAAGATTGCAAGCACCAAAGTGGCAAATGAAATAAAGGCAGTTCCAATAGGGCATCAGGTAGAGCCTAGCATAATAGAGGCTAATCAAATACTAGTCCTAACCCGACTCAACGAACAATGATACAAGGGTCTCAAGAATAGGAAACCGAGGAAACAGAGGGCAGCCTTCAACTGAACCTCCACTTTGGAAAACTGAAGAAAATACTTAGATGACCCCCATTAAACAATTCCTGCCAAAAGGAATCCTACCCCAAAATTGAAACGAGGCATGAAAAATAAGGTATTAGGCTTCATACTACTCATTCTTTGATGACACATTATACAAGAGAGGGTATTCGACCCTTTATCTTAGGGGCATTTCCATAGAAGAAGGGGTACAAGTTATGAGAGAGGTACATAAAGGGCAATGCAGGGCTATTTTGCAGGAGCTCGGTTATCAAAGAACGTACTTAGAGTGGTTATGATTAGCCTACAACACTCTAGAACGTACTTAGAACGGTTATGATTAGCCATCCCACAAGCTCGTCCCACTAGTTAGCCCATAGCCCTTCAATATATGAGGCATAGACTTGATAGGTCCACTTCCTAAGTCAAAGGGAGGAGAAAAGTATGCAATAGTGGAAATCGACTGTTTTACTAAATGGATGAAGGCTGAACCCTTTAGCTACAATCACAACAAAGAAAATAGTAACCTTTGTGGTGAGTAACATAATCACCAGGTTTGGAATTCCATATAAAATATTCTCTGACAATGTAACCCAGTTTGAAAGTAAGGAGTTCACAGAACTTTGTGAGAAGAATGACATAATCAAAAGCTTTTCTTCTATCGCACACCCACAGGTAAACGGACAAGTCGAAGCCTCAAAAAAGACTATCAAGAAGTTACTTAAGAAAAGGATATAGAAAGCAAAAGGGAAGAGGGAAAAATATTATCTTTAGTACTATGGACTTATAGAACTTCGATCAGATCTCCAACTGACCATACTCCTTTCTCATTAACCTATGGATATGAGGCCATGCTCCCTATTGAAGTAAAGGTCTCCACGCATAGAAGAGTTTCTTACACAACAGAGAAGATCAGGAAACTGAAAGAAACCACACTCGACCTCATTCAAGGAAGAAGAGATGAGGCAGCAATAGTATCTGCCGCATACCGACAAAGAATAGCAAGAAATCTAAATATACAAGGCTTAAAGAAAGAAACTTCTGTACAAGAGATTTAGTACTGCAAAGGGTAATTCCCAAAACGAAATATCTAGCAGATGGGGCTCTAGGCCCAAATCGGGAAGGCTCATTAATCACAGAAGAAATATTAGCCAATGGTGCGTACCGACTATCGAAACCTGATGGCAACTTTGTTCCAAAAACGTGGAACTCTAATCACCTCAAACCCTATTTTGTGTAATCTACAATACTTATGTAATAAACATTGCAATTGTTATAAAAATTAATAAGGCAATGAACTGGACGTAGGGATATTAGATGACCCAAAGCAGTATAAAAATCTCTTAATGTTATTTTCTTTGCATAGCTAAATATTCACACTGGATGTAGGGATATTAGATGGTCCGAACCAGTTATCAAAACAAAACCGTGCAAAACGCAGCCTGTTTTATCAGCAAAATAACTAAATTGGATGTAGGGATATTGGATGGCCTGAAACATTATAAATATCCCTCTATATTAATTATGTTAACATAACTACACTGGAAGTAATGATATTGGACAGTCTGAACTAGTACAAAAAACCATGTGCATGAATCAAGAAGGTTAGGAACATAACCTGACATCACAGTCAAAACAATAATCCACTCCCAAATAGCAAGGTGGACCGTGCCAAGCGCACGATGGGGGCTCAAATGTCTAGAAAAACACTCAAGAAGCATAAACTATACAAACAACGAGTTTAGAAATGGCAGAAAGAAGCAACTCATGGGACGCACGATAATTATCAAAACAAATGCAATTCCAAAAATTATTTAAAGCTTTTAGGTAAACAACAGGGATTTTCTTACATTTATTTAAAATCTTGTTAATATACACTGAAGATCTACGCATGTTTACACATACGTACTTCTACAAACACTTTAAAAGTACAAAAGAAAAGTAACAAGCTACAATAAACAAAACAACATCATAAATCCGACATAGATTCGGATGAACAGTCGATTATGATCGTTCATCGGCGATATGGCCCGCGAGATATTATCGCAAGTGGCGGAGGATAACTGCCCTCAAGTTGAAGAGCAGGAGACAGATCATTCACTTCAGTGATAACAATAGATGAGCGACTCGGGGCAACATGGCCATAAGCGGTACAGGGTTCATAATTAGCACCGGCCCAAGCATCACCTAATCCTGGGGTCAAATTCATAATCCACGCGATTATATAGGTAGATCGGATCAAGCCCCGACGAAAAGCGAGTGAAAATGTCAACTACACTCTTCAAACTGATCTCTGCCATAATCCATCCTACCTTCTCAATATGAAGCTGCTCCAATAAGGAAGGCCTATCCAACCCACCTTGAGAAGTTGCAGTAGCATCAAGGCGAGCCTCGGACTCTAAGCTAAAGATTTTATTTCCAAGACCATATTAACACATCTCATAGCCACAATCCTGATTCATTCAATCTCTTTCCAAACTTGATCCATTGTTTTCTCAACCATTCTAGAGTAGGGTCCGAAAAGCTCTTGCGTGGTAGAAACATAAGGCGAGCAGCCACTATCGGCAGTTTCCAACCTTTTTTTATAATGATATTTTAACTCAGTAGGTCTGGCGTCGTAATAATTCTTCAACTCATTCTTTCATGTAAGAACGATGTTAGGATTTGCCCCAGGCGGGGGAGCAGGAGAGTCATCAATGCTAATTTGCTTGCAATTTGTTCAATAAAATTCTCAACTTTGCGCTCCAAATCCTTGATTTTACTGCTATATACGACCTCATATATACCTTCAAAATTCTTTAACAAGCCTTCTAATTCAATAACTTTAATCAAAGCTGAAATAAGTTTTTCTTCTAAGCCGACTATCTCCAAATCTCGATCGAAGGAAGTAGGCTGAAAGTTAAATGAGGCCATGCAAAGTAAAATTAAAGAGAAGCAAAAAAAGAAACGTACATGAAACTTAGAAGCTTTACAAGAGATATTATTTTGCATAATGCATGTACAACCCAAAGAAATTTTCCCAACAATATAAAAATACAAAACTATTTATTGTTATAATCCCCTAAAATAGTATACTAAAAACACCTAAGGAACATCGGCTAGGGAAAGGGCTAAACTGATGGGAACAGTATTCCAAGTGTCATAACAAGCACCTACCCAAGAATCCATTGGTTTATCTATGGCCACCTTGAAGCCTGTGACATTACATAAAAAGCTCGGATCGAGCATAGGGTAAGAATAATCAAAGACGTCCATGGCATGTCGCAAGAAAGCATGCCCCATCTTACTGTTAACCTTTTCTCAACTAAGTTTTACCGAGAAGGAAGCGATCCTATCTTGTGCTTCATTCAAAGAATCCTCAAGCTCATAAATCCTAAGTACAACTTTCTCCTTTGTGTCTTCTAAAGTGTCAATTAGCTGAGCTTTGGTTTTCTTAGTATTTTTGGAAAAGCCACCAAAGTACTTAAGGGCATCAGTCTTCCACCCTTCTCTCCATGAATGAAAAAGCTCCTTTGGCTTCCTCTTATTTACCAAAGAAGAATCCATGCCTGCAGGAGGAGCAGGAACCAAATCTGAACCAGAACCCTCTATCACACTCTCATTTTCAGTACTCTCCTTTTCCTCAATTTAGTGGGCTGGGTGAGCAGATAGATATTCTATAGTCTTATGCAATTTCTTTATCTCTACTTCAAAAAAAGTCTCATAAAGTTTCTCTCCATCTTTTAATAACTATCATATTGCATCTAACTTTAACTCAACAGCATTGAGCCCAATACACAATGTAGTATTAAGCCGATGTCATCGGTTCAGCGCATCTTTTGCCTCCTTAAGCTCCCTACCGGCCTTTTCCAACTCTTTTTCAAGCATTTCATTAGCAATTATAAGACTGATATGCTATTCTAATAAGGCCGCAGTGGGACTCTTCACTTCAACGTCAAATTTGGGCGCACTCGTATCATTACGGCAATGAACAATGAGGGTAGAAGGAATATTGGATTTAGGGCCTTCGTTAAAACTCAAATGAAAGACCTTGGGGACCAACCTAGTGGGGAATAATTAAAAGTTCAACTTAAGGAAAATTGAAATGCACCATATTAAAATCAAAATAGGAACATGTATTATTAACTACATCATCATATGAAAAATTCAACAAACGCATACATGAAAATAATAAAAATGACAGAACTCAATCCTTATGTAAATTTCTAAGCCTATGCCTAAACCATTCCAAATGATGGTTACCAAGTGAGAAGGAACCACTTTCTAAGGTGTATTCCCATCGGCACAGTACAAAGTCACCAAGCGCCTCCTTTTCTTTAACTACTTATCAATCCTGGAAAGTAACCCTTGGATTTCATCCCTATGTTTTCTAAAAGACCCGTCTAACCCTTTCTAACGCTTATTGATAACAGCAACACTAAATCCAAGATGACATAAAGTTTGAATTTTAAGCTTGACCTCGCTTTCCTTCAGAAGTTTAGTAAACAAAACTTCTTTAGAAGACTAAAACAAACAAAAAACAACAAAGATGACCCAGTCATTTACAAAATATCAACAAAATAAAATAACAATGAAGGAACTTTTCTATAGTAAAATAAGTTTAACAAGCTAACTATCATTGCATATCAAAGAAATCCTAAAATCCACATACAAAGATGTTATAAATATTTATATGTGGATTTGAAGTGACCTCGGTCCCTTTAGTTATTTTGGCATCCTTAGATGACCTGTCATCCCAAGGCTTCTCATCCCTAATTTGTTGCACAGAGGCAGAAGTAAAGGAATTCTCTATAGCTACCTCCTCATCCCATTTGGCCCGACAATAGGCAAAAGCATTGTCGATCTTGGCCGGTCCCACGAAAAGTAAAGCTTGGCCTCTTTACCGAACTGATGCCGGGTCGAGGCATACAAGTTGTAGACTACGTTGTAAGTGCTATCCTTAAATTTTTGTCTCAACGTCCCTAGCTTTTCATCTTTCTCCTTGAGCTCATGATCCTTTAAGGCCAAGACCTCCTCCGCGGTCTTTGCTTCCCTCTCTATCATAAGACGATGTAAATCAAAGTCTCCCACAATCTTAGCCTTCTCAGAAGTGATTGAATTAAGG
The DNA here is from genome assembly GCA_030737815.1 of Allium fistulosum. NCBI lineage: Eukaryota > Viridiplantae > Streptophyta > Magnoliopsida > Asparagales > Amaryllidaceae > Allium > Allium fistulosum. The sequence continues at coordinate 1,296,706,061 of CM060904.1, read as the reverse complement.
CTTATTTCAAGCTCGGCAATACGAGCCAAAGACATGACCTACTTTCCCTATATTTCTTCCGAGCCTCGTTTATCATGGCCCCAAGCTAAAAAATGGTAAGAAACAACTAAATGTAAAAACAGGAAAAGGAGTGGGGAAAGGAAGGAAAATCACTTATGTAGGACCAAGACGTGTTCACCTCAACCATGGGCTAAGAAGAAGAAAGCTCGGGAAATGGAAGGGGAATCATAGGAAAGGGAGACGAAGTAATACTAGAAAAATTATCTAGTGCAATCATTCGTACCCTCTCGGTAAGTTCAGACACGGCGCCCTAGGGCAAAGACCGATACCAAGTGTACGGGTCAAGACAAGACTGCAAAGGAGGAATAGGTAGAGCCATTGAAGAAGGGAAAGGGGTGGATACGGCCAGTTTCTTTGAAGCTTAGTTGAAAACTTTATCAACATCATGTTGACTCTTCTTGATATTCTTCTTTGTCAGTTGACTAGGTGCAAAAAGTGCGTTCAAGAGATCGTCGTCATCCATTTACTTATGCATAAAAGGAATTTCAGGGTCAATAAATATTTCCCTAAGGGTCAAAAATATAAAATAGTGAATCATTAATCTGTTTTTAGCTAATTATACCCTTAGGCTCATTTGAAACTAGAGAAAGTTTAAAAATAATATAAGAGAACTTGTGATTTGGGCTCAGAAAGCCATGCTTTACCAGCTTCTCTTTATTAAAAGGAAACTATATTTTCCTCTCCTCTGCCCTAATCCTAGAATTCAACTCCTATGGGACTCATACAACTTGGTGGCATCATTAGAGAAAATAGGCCGATTAGGACGTAGGTAGAAGGAAAGAGGAAAATTGTAAGGATTTGAAATAAAGAAATATAAATCAACCTATCTCTGAGTCTTACGGGGGGCAGACATCAAGATCGTCGTCTTAGCTTGAGCATAGTAAAAACCAGCATCACCCACTGAGAGACCCTTGTTGATATCAAAAAAGAATCGAAGTTCCTTACAACTAGTAGTATAACCATTCTCAGCATAGAGAATACAAGTGGCGATCACAAGAGAGTATGAAAGAGGAGCGAGCTAGACAGGAACAAGCTCAAATGCAGTCAACAACTGATGGAGGACTTGGTTTGAGGGAAGGTAGAGCTCGCATTATATATGTTTGGGAGTAAGGGAGATAAACCCATTGGGAGGAGTCTTAACATGCCAGTGAGGTTTAGGAACCCTAACCTCATAATCTTTGAATCCAAATTGATCTAAAATACCTTCAACATCCTTCAGGCGAGTTATCTTAGAGGGCAGAGACAAAGGGAAAGAAGAAGAAGAGGCCATTCAAAATTACAAGATTAAATTAAAAAATGGTAAAACAAAGAGGCCTTCTATAAAGTAAGATCCTTAATTTGATTTGAAAGAAAGGCTGAACTTGGGAAAAGGATCGATCAAACGGGTGAAGGAATTCTCATATTATTTCTTTCTTTTTCTATCGTGACAATAAAACGTAAAAGAGCAAGAAGATGAAAAGAAATATATATATACACACACACATACCTTAGTAAAATGTTTACCAGACAAATGAAATGATGAAAAAAATTTGAATCTTCAATCGATCGATTAAACAGAGCACGAAAATAAAGATAGATTTACCTGGTAATTGAAGAGATTGACGTTACAGCTCTACAGAGAGCTAACCAACATAGGAGAGACACATGTGCAAGAGCATTAAATGTCAAATGGTTGGTAAGACTTCTTCCTTTTCTTGAAAAGAAAGAAAGAAATAAACAACAATGATAGGATGCGGAGACCAAATGTAACACCCCTAATTTTATTGACATTATTCAAGAGATTTAATTAGAATAAATTAAATAGAATAATGTAGATAAGGAGATTGAGGTTGATTAATAAATTAAGTGGCTGTGCTTATATAAACTAATTAGTTTATAAATGGTTAAGTATTAAGCAATTGAACATAGGGCATTAGGGTAAATTGCCACCCACATTTCCCCTTATACCATTTTCATTAGGCCATAGAGGTTCATTTTTATCTCAAACAAAATAGTAACCGTAAGAAGAAGAACAAGGTCGACCATTAGGAAGAGAAGAGAAAATCAAAGTAAAGCTTAGGATCAAGCTAGAAGAAATCAATCTCAATCAAACTTCAATTTCCTTATCCAATATAAGTTGAATAATAATTTCTACATCTCTATTTTGATTTTGTTATCATTTGGTTTCGGATTTAATCATAAATCTATTTTATGAAACATATTGAGTGGTGATATGCTTGATTTATGACTTATATGATTTAAATAAGGTTGTTTAAAGGAGATATATACGGTTTTAGGGTAAAACCGAGACTTAATGATTTCTAAATGCCATGGAAAAATTTATGTTATAGAAAACATAATTTTGGAATGGGGTTTCAATTTTTATAATTTTCCAAGCCATGGAGAATTTATTATGAATTTTCAAAGGAAAATATGGTTATTTGGGTTTATAAATTTATTTTGAAAAATATATTAAGAATTTGGGTCTGAAATTTTAATATATTAGATGACATGATTAAAATGAATTTCTAGAATTTTTGGGGATTTTTACTAAGTGATTTAGTATGGAAAATAAATTATTTCGAAAGAAGGTCCTAAATGATTTAATTGTTTTTATAAGAGGAAGGGCTTATGTGTTAAAGTTAATTTGATTTTAGATCTGAGATAATGCAGCAAATATTATCCAAATTATTTAAAAGTTTGTGGAAGCCAATCAAATGTTTACAAGTAAGCAAGTTTGTTATAAAAAGTTTATTATTTTGGCAAAATCAGCTTTTACCCGGAAAAGATGGTTCCGCCTTCTTTGGCAAACCTTTCAACTTAGACCTCTCGACTGAGACCTTTCGACTTCATTAACCAACAAGGTCGAAAGAAATGCACATGATATCATTCAGGTGGTATGCAGTTAATTAGACCAAGTTGAAGGTAAGATGTCGAAGGGTTGTTTTCGAAGGAGATGGTCCCTAGTTACTTTGATTGAAAAAGAAAATTCACTTGCCTGTTTTAAGGAGCTTCTGACAAAGTCAAAAGCTATGATTTCGAAAGTTTTCAAAGATTTCTTGAAAGAGAGTTGCCGCCTTTAATTTTGTTTAAACCTTCCGAAGGGGTCTAAAGTAGAAGCTTTCGACGTTGTCGAAAAGTTCAACTGTTTTTAAATATAAGCCGCTTCCCAAACCTTCCGAAGAGGTCGAAAGCAGATGCATTCAACGTTGTCGAAAAGTTAAATTGTCTTCCCTAATATTTTATAAAAGTAAAGAGTGGTTTTTAAAGATATACTTTCGCCTATGACCCAAAGTAATATTTTTAAGTATAAATCCAATGGTTTCGAAAGGTTTGCTTTTCAATAGCATCGAAAGGCCTGAGTTTCAATGGTTTTGAAAGGTTTGATTTCCAATGCTTTCGAAAGGTTTACGTTCAAGTGGTTTGGAAGTTATGCTTCTACTCTTATTTAATGATACTTTAACAAAGTCGAATGCTTTTGAAAGAAGTGTTTCAAAGTATTTAAGAGGCCAGAGCCTATTGTTTTAAAAGAAATGATTAATGCTTTCGAAGGGGTTGAAAGTAGAAACTTTCGACGTTGTAGAAAGGTTTTCAAAACCCATACTCTAATTTTTAAAGCAAAACCCACGGCATGTATAAAGGAGTTTCGTAATGACTTTAGGCTTGGGATTTTGAAGAAGTATTGCCTTGATAAAGATATAAGTTAAAGGTGTTAACTATGTTTTATGAAATGTATTTCAAAGACTTTATATCCATGGAGTGGTATTATTAAATTGTTGTTTTTCTTCTTCAAATATGGATATATTCACATGATAACCCATAACTATATTTTACGGGAAAAGGGGTAGAAGAACCAGCTAGGATAACTCAATAGTGAATATAAATTGCTTAAACTCCTGAATGAGTAGAATTGCATCCAAAGAGTCAGGGTGACCAAAAATATAGGATGCCTAAACTTTATAGTTATTGGTGTAAACCAATAGGTTCATAGTAAACCCATGAAAACTATGATTAAGTAGTTATTGTTGTAAACCAATAGGTTCATACTAAACCCATGAAAACTATGATTAAGTAGTTATTGGAGTAAACCAAAAGGTTCATAGTTAACCCATGAAAACTATGTATTAAGGATAGTTAGCAGAGGCTAATTTGTTTGTAGTGAACCCATAAAAACTATATCCGGATTAAGAATTGACATCAATCAATAGGTTTCTAGTAAATCCATGAAAACTAGGATAAGAAAGTGGCTAATGGAAGTATCATTAGGTTCCTAGTCAACTCATGAAAACTAGGATGTAAAGTGAGTTACTTGATAAATCCATAGGTTCTTAGTCAAACTATGAAAACTAGGATGAGGTAATTAGTTATTGAAATAACTAATAGGCAACCCATGAATTAATTAAGATAACTGGCAGGAGCCTATTGGTTCTTAGTGATCCCATGAAAACTATGGATAGGACAGGGCATCATATTAGACGGGGATGGCAAATCCTAATTGTTTTCAAGTATGCATATCGATATAACATTTTGAAAATGTATGTTTTAACCATTGTGGATGCAGGAGCACAGTATATGGCTTTATAAAGGTTTTAGGATACTAGTGAGGGGAAAACCCGTTCCGCTAAGCGGCATGGTCTCACTAGATATCTAAAAGGATTGAGATGTTAGATTATTATTAATACCAGGCTTTATGTCCAACTCAAAGTTTTTGTTTTCCCCTTAAACTCTCGGGTGCTCAATTAATTTTGAGTAGTTTGAGAGTTAAGGTTCTCAGGTTCTCTTCTTTGATGGACAAAGCTTCCGGAGGAGTGCAGGAGGTAGATAGTTATTTAGAGTTTTCTTCTTTCACTGTATATTTGTTTGTAAAGGCAGATTTATTTGCCTTACTATATACTCTAATCAACCAAGGGAGCATCTTCATATGTCACTCTTGGCGTAATTGTAATATTTATATTTTGTTGAATGTGGTTAACGTATTTTGGGATTATGTAATGAACATGAAATGTCTTAATCTGAATGTGGAAATATGTTTTTGAATTGTCAAGATTTTTCCATATTTATGTGATTCGTGTATAATATATCTAGCACCGCCGTATTTGATCGCCAAAGATTAATAACTACGGATGACTACAACATCCATAGCTATTAGTTTTGGGCCTCCAAGTAGGGGGATGTTACACCAAATACAAGTCCACACCCATCTACGGTCGCTGTAGACCCTGGAGGCAAGTGTTACACCCGTATTTCCCAAACATATTAAAGGCGAGATGATGCAAGCAACAAATCAAAAGGAACTGCTCCCATAAGAATATGATAGACTGCAATAAGAGGAAGCATATAATAAGGAGAGGTCTAGAGTGTACTATGCCTAATCATTTAAACACAATCTTGAAAAAATAACTAAAAAGGGCTACCAGGTATGGGAATCAACCTACGGCCACATGCAATCCAATAAAAGGAGCTATAACGTAACCCAGAAGTGGCAACAAGATGGAGATACTGTGCTACCAATCAAAAAGCTGCACTAATGATACCAGAGTACACCACATCCCTCTAAAAGGTTATATGCAAAAAGGGACATGCTGCACTCATAAGTCAATGAATAAAAGTGATAGGTCCACGTTAACAACCTTACATCTAAAGGCGGAATAGCATCACAGTTCAACAGCAAAGTCAGGACGACAAAGAAGTGCACCACTATTAGAATAGGTCAATAAAGAAACGCATCGACATCAAGACGTAACAAACACAAGAGCGCAAAGAGAGGGATAAAAGAAGAGGGTTGCGCTACAATAAAATCATCCAATAAACCAAATTATTATTCCTAAAAGCTAAACGGTTGACTTGCAAGTATAGATCTATGCTGCGCTTACTAAGGATCCTTTAAGCAGTACCACAAGGAATCCGAAGCATTCCAAGGGTTGCACACAAGGTATTCCAAACAGTGCTCTGCTGTAGTCTTTATTTATTACAAAACGGAAAGAAGCCAGTGGCCCTTATCAAGCAACATGTGCATATCAACATCAAGAGCGGCTCAAAACATCTCTACAAACAGATATTGAGCAAATATCACAAGTCAGGGTCAAAGCAACTCAACTCCATTCATCTTTAGCATGGCGTCCAACGAACACCTCAGATTTGGCAAGACAACTCAATTACAAACAAGTCCAGGACAGTATGATGTGAAAAGCGCAGTTCCACTCTGTAACTATCGACGGTGCCCCAACACCAAAGCAAAGGGACAATTCTCAAAATCCTCGGGGAAGGAGGGAGAGGGGAGGGCAGTACACAAGCTATTCGCCCCTCAGACTAGGAGTGCATTATCCTTTCGAATTTGAGTTTCCCGCCTTAATTTCAGAATTTCCCACCACAATTTCAAACCTCCCAACAACCCCCAGATTTCAACTACTCAAATTATAGTTTGCCACTAAAGACACATCAATAATCCATGCATACCAAACAAACGACAGATGGATGAGACATAGTGGAATCCAAAGGTGAGAATTAAAATAGCAGAAGAGAATGATAGCAATCCACATGCATCTCCTGTCTATAAATAGAAAAGGCATTGTAGTAAGAAGGGGATCTTTGCCCCAATTCAATATTTTTAAGGTTAATAACAAAAAAGCTCTATACTCTTTGCAATTAATGTTTGTACAAGGAATATAAAGAAGGAGAGTGATATCTCCCACATGGACATAAGATTCTTTAACATCCGAACCACATAAAATTTTCTGTCTTTACCTTTTTTCTTGCATTTTTACCTACCTCATTTTCAGTACTAGATTCTCTTTTTACCTGAATTGGATATAGACTTGATTTAATATTTTAACCAATGGTTTAAGTGCAACTACTTAATAGTGTAAGCTTCCAGTGGTATAGTTACTACATAAAGGAAATTTTAATATTACTTAAGTTTGTTGACTCTAATCCATGGAAGTACACTATAACTACTTTAGTGATTATTTGAGATGTTGTGAGACGAAAAATCTAATCAACAATAATTATATGATTAATTTAAAATATATTTAATAGAAAATTCTTAAAATAATATGTTATGTGATAGTAATTACAAAATGCTATAATCATGATAAATTTATCATATTGTAAAATAACATATTGTTTTATATATTCCTACAAGATAGGATATCAATTTGCTAGTTGGGACTAGAGTACGTAACGCTCTCCAAATGTTGAGTAGTGTATTACTTATGGCTACTAGGGGCATCAAGAGGTTACATATTGATAGTTATTGGATATTTGATATCTATGGAATTTTTCACTCGAGAGTTTCTTTGTTGGTTAATCTAACTAAGATCAAATTGAGAATCTTGAAGTGATGATATAACATAGTTCTCTTAACTTGAGAATACCGTTAAACTTCAAAGACGAAACTCTAGTTTGATTATAGTTAACTCATGCCATAGTGACCGTCGAGCGACAATCGTTGGATCTGGATTAAATTATTGGGAGCGAAACACTATTAAATCGAGAATTCATCTCCTTAATTACATGAGGTTAGTATCACAGTCAACTATGATCAACTCAAAGCCAAAGTCTATCGCTAGTGCAGCATGGATTATAATAATTATTCTTGTTGAGCCATGGACTTTGTGCTTTGTTTAACTGAATTAAATGTGGACGATATTGGAATTTTGATAAAAACCAAATTCTATAAGTCCTAAAGTGATATAATTTTGAGGAAAGAAATGGTGTAAATAATAGTTTCTATAGGGTACTGCTTAAAATGATAAAATAGGATTTTACCAATAAACATGTATAAGCGGTAAATTTGACCAAACTGTCACATTACTAACTAAGGTGATATGTGAACATTAGGCCTTATCTGTGGTTGTCCATAATGAGGGGAAAAGAGGGGTAAAAGTCCAATTGTTGGATTGTGAATTAATAAGCAGAGACTAAGTAAACTAAGGAGGAAAGATCTCCTTCACTCTCTCTATAAAAGCCACACTAGCCCAACATTGTTTTATTGGAATTTTGCCATTGCTCTTCTCTTGTCTAGCTGCCAACCCCATCACCATCACCCTTAGTCGAAAACATTTCAACCCAATCAACATAAAAATAAATTATTGGTCGACCTCTAAGCCACTGTAAAGCAAAGAGCTAGGATCCACATCGAATCTAGGACTGTCTACCAATCAAGTTGCAAATCTTAGGCTAAATCTACACGGTAATCTCCTATTGTATACAATTCCATATTGTCATGATAATATAGATCCAATCCATTGTTGAATGAATTTATATGCAGATATGTTGTCCTTTATATATATATTTATAATATGTCATTCATATATACACACACACACATATACATACACACACACACACATACATACACATATACATCACACACACACATACAAATTTAGATACTTTCACTATTTATCTTCAATCTTTGTTTTAACTAAAAAAGGAATTTATATAAATATGTACAGAAATTTGTAAATATTTTTTTAATATGTAGTAAAATTAAATTTAATCAATTTGTAAATTTGTTTCAAATGTGAATATTAATTAATAAATATGTACATATATATTTAAATCATTTTAAATTATCTTTTATATCGTATCATTTTCGATAGTAAAAAGATATTTTCAAAACATATTTTATTTTTAAATATAAATTGTTTATTGTTTTAAAAATTATATATATTTATGTATATATATATATATAAATTAATATGTATATACTTTTACAAATTAACATTTTAATTTTATAAAACTGAGTTTGGTTTATCATATTCAGATTTAAATTAAAAAAGTTAATTTTATTTATAAGGCATATATATATCATATTTTTTAGTGTAAAATGATATATATATATAATATTTCATAATTATATATTATTTAAAATATTATAATTATTGTATTTTGAATTTTAATATTATATATATTAAATTTATAGATCCAAATATGTTTTAAATTGTAATACTAAGCAAATAATTAGATAATTCAAAAATGGTTTAAAAATTATTTAATTATTCAAAATAGGTTAATTCTATGAAAAAAATGAACTATTATATTTATATATAAAGTTTAAGTAATGTTTTGGACAACCAATGTGCATATAAAGGGCCGATGTGTCTGTCGTGATATAAATCCTAACACTTATACATCTATGCATTAGATATGTACATAGTATATTATGTTTCATATGAACAATACACAAATGAGTATAGTAAGATATACATAGATTTAAATTCAAAATAAATCCATTATTTATTATATCAATAAATTAAATAAAATGAGATTTTATTTGAATAAACCTTTAGATTAGCTCTAAAATCAATTTACACTTCATAGGTATAATAAGATCTAGATTAGGGAAAAAAATTCGAAATCTACCATATATATGTGCTTCCAGTTGGCCCAGATCCAACAGTATCTAATGAAACACAAATCAGTAGTCGGTGGTAAATTCAGAGAATATAATAATGAATTTGAAAATAAAACATGCAAGAATAATAAAATAATTCAATCTGATCGAGACATTGAGCACATGAAACATAAGCTTCAAGGGTACCTAAAAGTGAGTTGGAGAATCTCTTAAGTCACTCCTCCCTATGCTCCTCAAAACAAAGGTGTTTTGAAAAGGAGAAATGAAACTTTGTTACATATAATTCGATTGATGATGATTGGTATTGAGTTGCCTCTTTTGTTTTGGTGGTATGAGTTTGAAACTGCGAAATATATTATAACAATCTGGAATTTCAAACATTTCGTATTTAAATATCTAAATTATTTAAATATTTGAATCTTGGAATTAAAGTGAATAAATGTGGTTTTATAACCTTATTAAGCCCATTTAAATAATAACTAATGATAAAAAACATGTTTTTGAAATTTGTTTACAAAAATAAATAATTTGAAGAAATATCGATAATGTGACCAAAAATCATTTTATCGATAAACAACTTTTTGCTGAATAAAAGTTGTTCGAACTCTTTTGTATTTATGTTGTTAAATATGAATACATTAATAAGTATAAACCACCTTTGTTCATAGGCAAATTAATTATATCTAAGTGCATCTAAAAGGGGACACAAAAGAGTGATTTAAGGAGTGATTTAAGGAAGGTTGGGCAATCATGGAAGGAGAGAGGAAGGGGGGTTTGGTCGGCCACAACCAAAGGGTTTAGTAGTCATGTTTTTTTGCTAAATCATTCTCTTCCTATCTATTATGTTCATTTGATAAAGTTTAGCAAAAAAGAAGAAGAATTCAAACACTTCTTTCTCCTCTTTAATTCTTCAAAACTTCTTCAAATCAACTCCTTTCTCTTCCAAACTTTCACAAAGACCTTATATCATCATTAGAACATGGTTTAGCATCCAATAAGTGAAGAAATGATGGAGAAAAGGGAAATCTCTTCTAAGCCATAAGAAATCATAGGATGAGGAGGCATGGCTTTGTGATTTTGAAGACAAAGGAGGTAGCTTTGGCTTCAGGGTTATAGTAGGAAGTGACCCTTAGCTTCTAGGTGTTTAGGCTTATGATTGGTTGTTTAAAAGTGTGTTTACTTACCACTTAATTTGTGTATATTTGATATAATGTTTGTTGTGTAATGTTAAAATAAAAAACAATGCAAGTTATTACTTTTGGACCTCTCTTTGTTTTGGATAGCAAGTGAGAACAATATATGTAGCATAATCTCTTTTATAACCCTCTAAAAACTTATAACGAGGCTATGACTTATTGTTTATATGTATGATAATGTTTTATGTGAAATTGAAGTGTGTTGTGAATGGTTGAAGTGAAATAGTCGCTATAAACGCACTTTGAAATCCCTTGTATTTAACATTTGTTAAATTGGTTAAAATGTGAATATATTGTGGAAATAGATATATTTGGTTGTTCTCTGCAAATTGTTTGGTTTTTTTGACATAAAGGAATTGGTTTGGAAAGTTGTGTAAATAATAGAACAAAGCTGTGAAAGTTAGAAGCAAATTTTTTGCTATGGATGCACTTTGAAATCGCTTTGTATTCGGCGATTTTAAGTCAAATTTGGAAGACATAATTAGGGGTTTCTTTGTGGTTTTAATAAAATATAAGTACTAAATAATGTAAAAATATCAAGTTCTAAAAATGGTTTAAAACTTGTCAAACAAAGTTGTAAAAGTTAGTAGCAAAATTGTCGCTATATCGACACTTTTAAACGCCTTGTTTTCAGGAATTAACATTTATTTTTGTGAAGACATCCATAGGGATTTCTTTACCATTTTAACAATTAAATTATGGTTCTTATTGTAAAAGTTTTAGAGTTAAATCACTTAATAACTAGTAGGACGAAGTGGCAAAAAATTTAATTGAAAAGGTCACTATATGAGCACTTCGAAAAAATACCTCCTTGTCAGAATTTTTTTAAAATTAATTGAAAGATATCCTTAGGGATTTCTTTTCTTGGTTTTTAAGTACCCTAAGTAAAGTAACCACTAGAGAAAAACTGGATCAAAAATAAATTGTTTAAGCATCAAAAACTAGTCTCGAAGTTCAAGCAAAATAATGTTAAAATGGGCCTAGAACTTCAGATAGCATTTGAAGAATGCTTTCTTTGCTTTTGGAACACTTTTTACTTAATGCAATTACTAGCATTTCCAAAAATGCTATCTTTTCTATTTGAAACTTTAAGTTGTGTAAAAATGATATATAAATTAAATATTTTTCTTTAATATTTTAAGGGTTGTCTTATAACCTATATTAGAGTGTTTTAAAATTGGTTTCAAGTTTAAATATATTTATAATAATTAATTATGAATTTTAAAATTAAGAGAATTTTAAAATAAAACATGTTTATTTCTTTTTCTATATATTTTCAAATTGTTGTTTTTAAATGATATTCTATATAGATAATTATAATATATTTTTAAGTAGTTTACTGTTTTAACATTATTACAAGTAGTTGAAAATTATATATATATATATATATAAGTTTTAAAAAGTAAGTTAAGTATTTTATAAAAGTAGTAAAGAAAGTTTTAGATTTTAACTCTTAAGTTAAATAAATGATTTTGAGAAGTTAAACTAAAAGTGTATTACCTTAATTAGTAAGTGTGGATATGCTTTGACCTTCATAATGAATATCTTAAAGTTAATGATAAGTAAAAAATGGTTTTGGATTATAGCAACAATGTTTTAGTAACATTTTCTTTTAACTCTTATTAATTATACTTAGGAGTATAAATAGATATTTAATAATGAATATTTTAAAGGCAACTATAAGTAAATGGTTTTGGGTTGGAGTAAACAATGTTTTAATAACATTTGTTTTTAACCCATATAATTATACTTAGAAATATAATTCCTATTTTAATAATAAATACTTTAAGGATAATTATAAGTGAATGATTTTGGGTTTGTAGTGAGAAATGTTCAAGTAACAATTATCTTTAACCCTTAAGAATATACTTAGATCATTAATAGTGGATATTTTAAAGATAATAACAAGTATGGAATCTTTTATAAAATGATAGAAAAAGTAAAAGTTTAACTTACAAAAGAGAAGGGGTTTATAGTAACAATGTTTAAGTAATTTTTGTTTTCAACCATTTTTTATAATAATTTAAAGTAAATAAATCTTGTTAATGATTTGTGAATAACCTTATACCATTTGAGGTAAGTATATGAATACTTTTGGAGTATAGAAATACATGAATAGTAAAATACGTGAATAGTAAAAATACATGAATAGTAAAATACATGAATAGTGAAATAGTAGAATACAAGTATGTATATTTTATAAAGAGAAATTTAATCTATATACAAGTTTAAATAAGTTAAGTTTTAATTAATAAGTTAAGTTTAATTAAATAAGTGAATTTTTTAATTAATAAGAAGTTTAATTAAATAAGTTAATTTTTAATTAATAAGTTAGGTTTAATTAAATAAGTGAAGTTTTTAATTAATAAGAAGTTTAATTAAATAAGTTAAGTTTTCATGAATACTTTTGGAGCTGGCACCAACTGCCTCTTCTGGTTCGATCACTGGCACAGCCTCTCCCCACTTCACCGCTCCCTCCCATCCCTCTTCTCCTCCTCCAATCGACCTCTCTTATCAGTAGCGGACGCTGTCAACCTCGGCCTACCCGGCCTCTGCCCCCCGTCTCTTTTCGACACTGACACCCTCTCTGAGCTCCTCTCCGCCCTTAACATCTTGCGTTCGACTGTCCTGACCCCTGCCCTGCCTGATCTTCACTCCTGGGCCCTTGCTCCTTCCAGTGGCTTCTCTGTCTCCCAATGCTACTCCTTCCTAAACCATCCCGGTAGACTTTTTGCCTTCCCCCGTGTCTGGAAATGCCATATCCCTCGCCGAATTAAATTCTTCCAGTGGTGTCTCATACATGGCCGGATTAACACCAAGGATCGCCTCTCCCGCTTTAACATCACTTCAGATCAGATTTGCGTCTTCTGCAACACTGAAATCGAATCTATCAGACATCTATTCCTTGAATACGATTTATCCTTCTACATTTGGGTTTCGGTCTGTGTCCACAATCTTGGGATAATCTACTTCTTAGAAGACTTCTTTGAACACTGGCAGTATGGCGCACCTAACCCTCATCTCGACTCTCTTCTGGCTATCTTCTGCTGGGTCATCTGGAAAGAGAGAAACGCTATCATTTTCAACAAACCCACTAGCTCGTGTCTGGCATTATGCATTAAAATCTCTAATCTGTTCGATTATTGGGCAGGTCCCTCATCTTCGGCGCCTTTCAGATTTCGCCTTCCAGCGGTGAGGTCCCCCTCGGAAGAATCGGTGGGCAGCGCTTCCTCCGCCGCACCGACAGGACCGCATGGTGCAGACTAAGGGATCGACTGTCCTCTCTCTCTCGCATGAACCTGCTTTTACTTTTCGCTGCACTCATTTTAATAATCACCGGCTTAGTATGTATATTAATCTTTACTTATAATCTGATGCAATGACTGTAATCTAAACACTTTTTTGTTGTAATGCTGCTTTAGCTATCGATCAGGCATGTTGATCGAACTATCACTATCTATTTATATTTAGCCTAATCGGCTGTGTAGTCCCCTGCTACACAACCGTTCTTCTCAAAAAAAAAGTTTTCATTTATAAGAAGTTTAATTAAATAAGTGAAGTTTTAATTTACAGGAAGTTTAATTAAATAAATGAGGTTTTAATTTACAAGAAGTTTAACTAAATAAATGAAGTTTTAATTAACAAGAAGTTTAATTAAATAAGTGAAGTTTTAATTAATAAGAATTTCTATTAATTAAGTGAAGTTTTAAATTTATAAGATGTTTAATTAAATAAGTTAAGGTTTAATTTACAAGATGTTTTAATTAAAAAAGAGAAGTTTTAATTAATAAAGGAAGTTTTAATCGGTAAAAACGAGATTTACTAATAAAAGAGGTTTTAATTAATAAAGGATTAATTAAATTACAAGGGGATTAAAAGTCGTTTATGTGACTTAATTGTGATTTGTGTGTTTAGCTATGTTTGGAAAATATATGTTGTTTGCTCAGCACTAAAAGCAACGAAGTAGACTTGATTCTATCCATGAGAGTTAAGAATAATGATTCTAGTAGGGTGTAGAAGCAATTATGCTCTAACCTACCGGGCTTCACTCTTGACCGAGGGATAATAAAAGTTGGAAAGATCGGAAACGTGATAAGTATACGAGACTTGGTTCCCATATGTGACTGTCTCATTATTGTTGAATATGACCAATTGAACTTGGGAAAGATCTAGATGAAACACAAGAATTATATGGTAAAGTTATTCACTCGGTGATGACATAACCTACGTATAAACTCATCTTGCTCTTCTAGGACAAGTGATAAGGAAATACGTCCGGATATGAGATGATCTCCACCCTTATTGTTGTCTGTTTATTTCTTAAAGAACCGGATTTAAGCTAACCGAAAATTCATCGATCATTCTTGAAAAGACCGAGATCTGATAAGTATAGTAAGGTAATACTTATCGAAAACCACATCAAGATTGAGATATGTGTTTTATCTCTTGGAAGTGGTTCTGTTCGAGATGCTGAAATCTATGTGGAAATTTGAGATCTGTTCGAGATGCTCGAACCCATATAGAGGTTCGTGATCCGTTCGAGATGCTGAATCCATATGAGGATTCATGATCTTTTCGAGTGAGGATGACTCATGTGTTTGGATGCTAAACATGACTTCACCATCGGTAATGATAGAAAACAAAGAAGGGGCATTGTCAGGGGTTTAGCTAACCCCCAAGGGTATATCAACTCCATAACTAGAGATGCTCTCGCTATGTTGCGTGCGGGAGTTAATGATATTCAGATCACGTGTAAGGACGTGCTCCAGCTATGTTTTAGTTTTAGCTATATTTTATCTAGAGATATATGACACTTAGAAGGTAGTTTCTTACCCTTGTCAGGAGGTTCGCCTCGATGTGTTGAGGGTACCTCCAATGGAAAATCCATATGCAAATGTACCTTAGCAGTTTTGATTGTACATTAATATTATTGTGTTGTGAGATGCAAGCGCCATAACTATTTTTTGATTTATATTCTTCACCCTAGACATTATCTATTATATCACCTTATGTACTTATTAGATGGTTTGCCTCTTTTGAGGGGAAACCATTACGGTGATTTGAACGGTCCTAAAAGGTATTGTTATATGTATGCGCATATTTCTTGAGTTTCTCACACCAGACTTATGTCTGACTCATGGTTATATATTTCCCTTATTTCCATGGGTACTCCTTCAAGTAGTTTGAAAAAGATAAGTTTTTGTTGATGTTCATTGGAGCTCTTAGAGAGGAGCTGGATGTTTTACCTATGTTATTATTTATTTCCACCACATTAATTTATGTCTGTGTATATATATATGTAATTAGAAGGACAGGCTTACCCTAATATACATATACATTGTTTTTTTACCTTTATTCGTATCTTTACGGACCAGGAAGCTTAGCCTTTAGGTGATGTCAAAGTTCTTGATGATGAAGGCATTATCTATGTGTATACTGTAAATCTTATTATCTGACATTATAGTTTGTTATATTATATGGTTAAATTATATTATATATTATTCTTACTGTGGTGATTTCCGAAAGATATAATTAGAAATGTTTTTTGTTTCTTATTATCGTCTCTTAACAATCCTTCGTTTTCAGCTCTCATGGTTTAAATGTCGATTTGGGTGTTAAATCAATGGGTCAAAAAAGGAAGGTTATCACACTAATCTAGGAATAGTATAGCATCACAATAAATATTTTACGGCTGGAGGGTGCTTAACCGCCATAAGTATGTATATTACTCTATTATGTTATAAATAATATAGATAAACATTATATTCATAATTTAACATAATAATAGTTAAGAATAATCGACATTTTATGGGAGATGAGTACAATATATCATGATATCATATATATTTATGTCTTATTTATAATCCCTTAAATCTATAAGGGTTTTAGTTCATTTGACCACCACTTTTATAAGTATGTTATATATATAGTTTTAATTTAATATAAATAGTAATAATTTATATAGTTTTGTACATACACAATCAAATGTGATTCTTTATTAATTAAACATTTTTATTAATATAAATATAATTTTTATATTTATGTAAATTTAAAACAGTTCTAAATTTGAAGTTAAAACTTTTATAAAAATTAATTTTAAATAAATCCAAAACATAATTTAAATTTGTAACATTTTGATATGCCTATTTGAATCAACTTAAGGCACAAAATAATTTTCACCCTAACGACATACCCTTAAAACATACCACTTCAATAGCCATGTAAGAGATAAGAGATGAGAGTTTTTTTCGCTCATCAGAACGTTCCTTAATTAGCGTAACCTTCTCCTTAGTTAAAAATCATTTCCTTAAACAACCATCTAATTGGATTTTTCTAGTTATTACCCTATGTGTTGGTTAATTATTCATGTTAACATAGTACAAGCTCTAGTACCATTATTGGATCAGATGTATTGGCAACAAAGCAAAATGTGGAAATTTCGAAGAAAAAAGAAATCGTTTTATCAATTTATCACTAGATCTTAGTTCTATGTAATCATGAATATTACATTCACATCAATATTTAACGTTCTTTCAAAGAATCTAAGTTTTGTGTTTTGCAATTAATTTTATTTTAATTTGAACTTTGATATCATTCTAGTTTTAAGTATAATCAATTTATTTTATTTATTTACTTATTCTTTTTTTACGCATGATTACATGTATAATATATTATTGCGATATAATTTGCAAATAAAATATATACTCTAGTCTAAATAATTCATGGAATAAATAACATGGTGCATATGATATCATTAGGATATATGACCACATCATATGTAACGTGTATAATTCCTGTTGTTCTAGCACCAAAAATTGATACAACACCCTAATATCTAGTAGATCTAAACTAAACAAAGGTAAAAGTGAAGAAAATCAAAAGAAAGGAAATCAAACATGCAATTTTTATAGTGTTTAGGCAAATACTCTGGCCTATGTGATGATCCACCTTTCCAACTCCTAAAGACAACACAAAATACATCTATGATATTCATGTGCTGATCATTTAAGTGTTCGAAAGGCGAATTGTCGCTGTACAAGAAAACAAAGAACAGGAAGAAAGAACATAACAATAGTATGTCACAATGAAAAGACCATATATAATATAAACAAGTAGTATATTTGGTTACTCTCAAAATACAGGGTTTATCAAAGTTACAAAATATACTAACTTTTAGCATGGACAGTTATAACATCATGTCCTTATAAATATACTAACAGTGCAGTGGAAAATAAAAGAGCTATAACTTCAAAAGCCCCTTGCTCATCATTCGTTAGCTCTAAAACGTCAAAAAGGTAACATGTCTTTCTCAGCTTACCCAAATGATTACCCAAGAAGACCATATATAATATAAACAACAAGTAGTACATTTGGTTTCTCTCAAAATAATAGGTTTATAAAAGTTACAAACATGTACTAACTTTTAGCCTAGACAGTTGTAACATCATGTAGTTATAAATATACTAATAGTGCAGTGGAAAAGAAAATACATGGAAACTTCAGAAGCCTCCTGCTCATCATCCGTCGACTCCAAAACATCAAAAAGATAACCTGCCTTTCTCGGCCTACTCAAATGAGTACTCGAGAGTTTAAGAAAAAATAAACTTCAATTCATATGGGGTGTGGTATGAGAAACTCAAGATATATGCATAAACATATAAGGATACATTGTGAGACCATGTCATAGAACGGAATGGGTTTTCCCTCACAAGAACCAAAACCATTTTATTTTATAAGTAAATTAAGTAATACATAGATAGTGTGTGTGAAAAATAATTATATAAATAATTTTTATGCTTGCATCTCACATCACAATAGTATTTTGGTATATATATAAATTTGTAATGGTGATGTTTGATAAATGGGTTTCCAAGGAAAAGCCACAGTACTTCGTGAACTCTTTCCAATATGACAAGCGTAGGAGCCTCCCTACCGAATGTATGGTATATCTCTAGAGTAGATATACCTGAGAGCTGACGTAATCTTGGCCACTCTCGGATGTTACCGAGCCAGCCCACATCTATCATATGTAACGCTGGATATATCATATCTATGTGCCTACAACCAAAATCCGCTCTAGAAAAGATATGACATACCCAAATCATAGCGATCCACATAGCTCGGCCTCCCCTATGCCCTAGTTTTAGTCATTTTCGAGTCCAGGTCTACGTTAAGGTCGTATTTCTAGCAAAACACATTAATGCTAACCCTGCCCACTCCCATGGAATCACCCTTAGAATAAGCAGTGCAACGATTCTAGCAAACCAAACAAATCAAAAGGTGTTCTCCTTCGAAATCACCCTCCAAATAGGCAGTACAATAAGCAACATCCCAAACAGAATCCTCTTCATAGATCTTCGAAAGTATCTTCATTCGATTTAACGTATTTTCTAGTTTTGAAGTGGATTAGGTTAAATTATATATGCATAAGATTATCCGACTCCGGACTCTTCAAAACTATCATATAGTGAATTTCTGGTAAACTCACTTCTGGCTCTTTTGGAAATACATGGACATTCTATAAGGTATAGCCTCACCAGGAGGATATCTCTAACCTATGCCCTTAAAGAGAGTAACGAGTTTATGTGTATGGTAGAGCCTCACTAGAAGGATATCCATATCCTATAAACATCGCGTCTCTTTTATACATTTCCTAAGTTAAAGGTTGTGTTCGATAGTTGAACAACCAACTATCTAGGATGTCCTAAAAAGTAAACATATATGATCACTTTAATTTATACATGGGATGTTTTATTTACTTTTCAAACATTTATACATGATATTAAAACATAAGGGTCAACCTTTTTGACATACTCTATCCAACGGGACAAACCAGTAGCCAGGGAGGGGAGAATACTGGCTATCCAACCCCATGCCTAGTACTACTATTCTAAAACACCCATCAGATAGAGAAGTTTATTAGTTGGTCCAAAACATTATCTTAATTTATAAACCCTTAGTTTTACAAGATAAAATGCTATTAAAGCTTTTGTTTTCAAAACATACAAATCTTTAGTTTTAATTATCTGTTCCGAATTCTTTTCATACTTCAAATTATTTTAAAGTACACTCAGTAATAGTATAAGTATGCATACAAATTGAATTGCAAAGATAATACACTTAAAATTATATATAAGGAGATTAAAACAATCGCTATAACTAAGTGCTATAAAAAGGTCTTAAATGAGCTTTATATTGTTCTATCTTTTGCTAGTTTTTCATTATAACTTTAGAGGTTTTATAAATAAATTCTTTGTTTTAAACAAAGCTTCTTTGAGTCAAGAATACATTCATGTAATAATTTCCCAAAATAAACTGACATGTCATCACTGTGAAATGATTTAAAATGTAAGTATTTCAATATGCATTCATAGCGACTTTTTGCTTTCTAACTTTAAATTCTTAGTTAAATTTTATATAAAACTCTAACAAATATGCAAACATAAGGCATATGCTATAACACAAATTTTGAAATATGATATAATTGAAGTTATAGCATATAGAGTTTCAATATACTTTGTAGAAGTAAGGTGATCCAAAGTTAGCGCATTCACCAGTTAATGTTTATACTATCGTAATAACTTGAATATAAACCATATTTTATCAGTATAAAAAGGTGAGAATCTCACTATCCTCTAGTCAAGCCTTAGATACAGCCTCCTAAGCCCTTAAAACCTTGCTACCAACTCCAAGAGTAGAGCAAAGTTCACCTTCATCCAAGATGTTCTCGTTCTCTCCTTCTAGCCCTACTTTGGCTCCTTTTCTCCAAGCAAAAGAGTCCTGTTTTTTTGGATAAGTATAAAGTGGTTTAATGAGGAGAGAAATTTTATGAAAATTACTTAAACTACAATTCTCCATGGCTTGGTTATTTATAGGTCCTTCTCCACGGTTTGGTTATTTATAGGTGATCCAAAGTAGCGTACTTTGGTCATTTCCTAACCCCATGTAGCCTAGCATGATTTGACCACTCTTTTATCCAATAGCAACCCTCCTTATCAACTATGGCCTAACCTAATTCGACCATCCTTTGATCTAATAGTAACCATCCTTATGTCCTAATTTGATTCAACAATATTTTTGTTTAATGGCATCCGTCCATATGGCCTAATTTGATTCGACCACATTTTGGTCCAATAGGAACCATCCTCATGGATAATTTAATTCAACACATTTTTGTCCAATCGAAACCATCCTTATGCCCTAATTTGATTTAAAAACATTTTGGTCCAATAGTAACCATCCTTATGGTATAATTTGATTTGACCACATTTTGGTCCAATAGCAACCATCCTTATGGCCTAATTGGTTTCGACCATATTTTGGTCTGATAGCAACCATCCTTATCAACCACACATTTATTTTAAAACATGTACAAAAGTTTTCGATTACTTTTAACTGGTTTCCGGTCACAATATCTAGTATACTTTTCTCTACTCATTAATGTAAGAAAACTTTTAAATGGTATTTTTCTTCATTTATTATATTTAAAAAGACATGCATTAGGTTTATATAATTCATCATTTAAATAATTAAATATTCAAATTTCTAAGTGATTAAATTATGGGTTATTGCATCCTCCCCAACTTAAAGGAATTTTGTCCTCGAAATTATCATCACCTTCAAATAGGAATACATATAGTTGAGAGATCGATAGAAGACAAAATATGTATGTGTGTATATATATCACACTCAAGAAAATTATATAAAAATTAAAGATATATCCTAAGTGACTTCACTTCATGCGGCGAGGACACTTAAAAGATGTACTATCTACAAAAACCGACAATCCCATGGTAGCTCAGGATAAGATTCCTTCACATTATCTTCAATTTTCCAAGTATAGTCTCTTTCATCATCCTCTACTATAACTTAACCAACTTAATTATCTTTGCCTCAGCTATTTCCTATCTTTACCAACTATATGAACAAGCCACCTAAGTACGGTCAGGTTTGGCTTAATCTCGAGGTCCTCCTGCTATGTTGGCTCTACTATCAAAGATGGATCATGTACTTATTTCAGTAAATGGGATACGTGGAAAACATTATGCACACTTGATAGTCTAGTGGGTAACTCTACTTTATATGCAAGTGTACCATCTTCTTAAGTATCGGAAAAGATCCTACATATCAAGGTGCTAATTTTCCCATCTTTCCAAACCGCACAACATTTTTCATTGGAGAAAATTTCACAAAAACATAGTTCCTAACTAAGAATTCCAAATCTCTGCATCATTGATCGACATAGCTCTTATGCCTATCTTGCACCTCCTTTATCCTTCTGTGAATCTCCACTACCTTTTTAGTCGCCTCCAGAATTATATCAGGCTCAAGTGCTAATCGATCTCCGATCTCGACCCAACATGATGATGATTTGCACAGACGACCATATAGTGGCTTGAAAGGTGCCATTCCAATGCTAGCTTGGTAGCTATTATTGTAGGTGAACTCAACCAAATGGAGATGCTCTTTCCAAGAACATCAAAAATTTAGAATACGGGCTCGTAATAAATCCTCCAATGTACGATTTATACTCCATCTATTCCCATCTGTTTGTGGATGGTATGCTATATTTAAACTCAACTTCATCCCTAAGGCAGTTTGCAACCCTTCCCAGAACTTACCGGTCTCTATCACTTACAATACTTCTTGGAATTCCATGGAGTTAAATTATCTTTTTTACATATAAATTTGCCAAATTTGAAGCAGTTGTAGTCAACTTCATTGGAATGAAATGTCCACTCTTGGTTAGTCGGTCGATAATAACCCAAATGCTTTCATTTCCCCGACTCGACCTAGGTAGTCCATCAATGAAGTCCATTGATATCTGCTTTCACTTTGGAAACTCGAGTAGTTAAAGTAGTCCAGCTATCTTCTGATGGTCGCTTTTGATTTGTTGGCAATTTGCACATCTACTTACATGAATGGAAATATCCCTCTTCATGTCTTCCCACTAGAAAACTTGCTTTATGTTTTGATACATCTTTGAAACCCCTAAATGAATTAAGAGTTTTGAAGGATGACACTCGGCTAGCATTTCTTACCTGACTCCATCGATATTTGGAACACATAATCTTCCATTCACTCATAATATCCCATGATGATCAATCACAAAACCTTGCCAGCTTTTTGGTGCAACTCTATCTTTTACGACTTTCGTAATCATTGACAATCGAACATCTTCATGTTGTTTACTTGTAATCCGATCTATAAGAGTTAGTATAACCTTAATATTTTCCACATTTGCATGTCTTCTACTTGGCGCATCTGTCATAGCATTTTCTTTTCTCGAAGTAATAAAATATCAAGATCGTAAGAGGCAGGAATTTCCAACCATCTCATGTTTAGCTCTTTCTGGATGAAAAGATACTTCAAGGACTTGTATTCTGTAAATAACCCAAACTTTTCACCAAGTAAATAGTGCCTCCACATCTTAACTGCAAATACAACAACCAATAGATCTAAATCATGCGTCGTATAATTCCACTCATGAAATTTAAGTCGTCGGCTAGCGTAAGCTATAACCTTCTCATGCTGCATAAGAAATTCCCCAATACATATGCCACAAGTATCAGCGTAGACAATTAAACCCTTGCTTCCATGTGGGATAGTTAGAACGGGAGCATTGGTTAACCTCTTCTTTAACATGTTAAATGCCTCTTCACATTTTAAAGAATAGACGAATTTAACATCTTTCTTTGTCAAATTTGTCTAGTGAGATGCAATCTTCGAGAAGTCCTAAATAAACCTTCGATAACACCCTGCCAATCCTATGAAGCTTCAAATTTCAGTTACTATTTTGAGCCTATTTCAATCTTGGACCGCCAAAACTTTTGCTGGATCGACAAATATAACGTTTTGCAAGATAACATGTCCTAGAAATCTAACTTCTGACCATTAGAAATGACATTTTGAGAACTTTGCCTTCCATATATGCTCTCAAAATGTATCAAGCACGATTTTAGCATGTTGTTTGTGCTCTTATTCTATTTTGGAATAAACTAGGATGTCAATAATAAAAAACAGCACAAACTTGTTTAACATATCTTTAAAAACTCGATTTATTAGGTCCATGAAAAGGCTGGTGTGTTAGTTAGCCAAAATGATATAACTAACCACTCGTAAAAATAATCAGGAGTCTAAAAGGAAATTAAGGTACACTCTCCTTTGCTACCCTTAATTGATGAATCCAAGTGGCAAAATCTAGTTGAGAAAATATGCAAGCCCCATAAAGTTAGTCAAACAAGTCGTCCATCCTGAGTAGAGGATAGTTGTTCTTAATAGTCCGCTTATTTAGCTCTTAATAATCCACATAATCTTAAGGAACCATCAGCCTTTATAACAAAGATGATGGGTTATCCACAATTTGAGGTACTCTGTCAGATCAAGCATTTTGTAACAAGTCAAATGTCTGCATTTCTAGCTCCTTCTTGTCCTTCAGATCCATTCTTTAGACAGATTGTACTGAGGCTTGGTGTAAGAAACCAAATCAATTTGAAATTCTACTTCACAATGAGGGGGTAAACCCTTCACCTTATCAAATACGTCTCAGTAACCTTGAATGACTGGTATTGACCCTAATTCTTTCTTGGCCACATCGAATGAATAGAGAAGACTACACATTAACTCAAAAGGCTCTTCACATAATACTTTTACACTATTTCCTCCATTATCTTTCAACATAATTGATTTCGTAACACAATCCAGAATCGCTTTTTTTCCATCAACCAATCCATCCCTAATAATACTCTGAATCCTATAAAACCAAGAACATACATGTTGCATACAAAGAGGAGATTACAATAAGCAATAGGCACTCTTAGACATTTCATACTAATATTGGCTGAGCCCTCTATAGTTTTCAACACACACATAGAATCTTTTACATAAATTGATTTAAGGTTCAGACCAACTATAAGATCATTAGAAATAAAGCTGTGAAATGCACCAGTATCAAATAATACCCTTACTAGAATATCGTAAATAGATATAATACCTTTCAATACTTGCTTTCCTTTGTCTATGGTAGAACTAGAAGGTGCAACTTCCATGGCATAAGCCTTACCCTATATAATTCCCTTTGGTAATGGACTCTCCTTAACCATGTGACCTGGTTGATTGCATTATAACAAGTTGATTGTCTAGCGTTTGTGCATTTATTAGCAAAGTGGAACTTCTATCGACACTTGTGGTAAATGATGTTTCCCAAATCGGTCTTCCACATTGGTGCCTCAACTTCAGGTTTTCCTACTCCGGCCTTCTTTCCTTATGGCTGAAACCTCCATTTATTATTGTTGACCTTTGACTTGCTACTTCCAACTATTACAATGGCTTATTCGTCAACTGTTAGGGTTTTAAATCTTGGACCCATACTAATGAGACTTGTTAACGTCCCTTGGATATGGTTTGTAATTTCTATATGAAATTCCGGTCTCATCCCATTGATAAACATTTCATTTTTCTTCAATGGGTTGTCAATAATCCCAAGTCCAAAACATGATATGGCGTTGAACTTATGGTCATAGTGAGCTACTATCATATCCCCTTGCTTAAAATTAAGAATTCTCTAAAGAGCTGAGTCTTTCCTGCTTCTGGAATGAACTGATCCTCAAACCTTTCTTTGAATTCATCCCATGAAAACTCATCTTGAGTCACAACAGTAATCGAGTGCCACCAATCCATCGTGGCCTTTTACAATTGCCGTGAGGTTAATAAGCGCTTCTGATTATCCTGTAATTGGAGATCCCTAAAGATTCTCTCGCATGTACAGAGCCATATTTGAACTCTAAGGATAGATTATGTGCCATTGAATGGTTTCCCACCCAAGATGGAGAAATCTCGACATAAAAAAGTGAAGTTTATCGATGGTTGAACTTGTACAATTTCCTTCTCAACATCTAACCAAAAAATCCCGGTTACCCCAACGGTATTCCTTATACCACCATTTGTAGTTTTACTTCCAAGAGTTTTAGATCCTCTTCCCTTACCTCTTCCTCCAGTACTCATTGTCTACTGGCTGAATATAGTAAGTTGACTTTAGAATACTTGATAGGATTATCTTTAAGGGAAATATTTTTAATAAAGGATCATTTAAAAAAGACCATTTAGAGGATATATATATATATATGTCAAAATTACAAATATGCAGTCTCATAACTCATTCTAGGACGTCGCTTACCCTATATCTGGTGAATTTACCCCAATCATGCTAAGGTGTTAGCTTAACCTATTCTCTGGTACTAACTATGACGACCCACCTTTCTGACTCTTAAAGATGACACTAAATACATCCATGGTATTCATGTGCCGATCATTTAAGCATTTGAAAGGCAGATAGTCGGGTACAAGAAAACAAAGAAAAGGAAGAAAGAATAGAACAATAGTATCTCATAACGAAAATACCATATATAATATAAACAACAAGTAGTACATTTGGTTACTCTCAAAATACAGTGTTTATCAAAGTTAAAAACATGTACTAACTTTTAGCGTGGACGGTTATAACATGATGTCCTTATAAATATACAAACAGTGCGGTAGAAAATAAAATAGATGGTAGCTTCAAAAGCCTCCTGCTCATCATCTGTTAGCTCCAAAACATCAGAAAGATAATTTATCTTTCACAGCCTACTCATATGAGTACCCGAGAGTTTAAGGAAAAATAAACTTTGAGTCGGACGAGGTCTGGTGTGAGAAACTCAAGATATATGCGTAAACACATAACGATACATAGTGAGACCATGCCGTAATACGAAACGGATTTCCACTTATGAGAACCAGAACCATTTTATTTTATAAGTAAATAAGGTTGATACACAAATAGCGTCTAATGTGTGAAAAATAAACATATAAAATAGTTGCAATGCTTGCATCTCACATCACAATAGTATTTAGGTATACATATAAATTCGTAATGGTGATGTTTGATAAATGAATTTCTAAGGAAGAGCTAAATACTTAATAAACTCTTTCCAACATGACAAGTGTAGGAGTCTCCCTACCGAATGCATAGTATATTTCTAAAGTAGATATACCTGAGAGCCCATGTAATTTAGGTCAATCTTGGATGTTACAGAGCCAACCCACGTTTATCATACGTAACAACAAATGTATCATATCTACGTGCATACAACCAAAATCTGCTTTATAAAAGATATGACATACCCTAATGGTAACGATTTACATAGCTCGGCCTCCCCTGTGCCTCAGTTTTAGACATTTCGTGAGTCGAGGTCTGTGTTCGAGTTGTCTTTCCAGAAAAACACGAGAATGATATCCTTCCCCTCTCCTTTGGAATCACCCTTAGGATAGGCAGTACAACAGGTTAGCTATTTGAAAAAAATCAAAAGGATGTTCCACTTTGGAATCACCCTCCGAATAGGCAGTACAATAAGCAAGATCCTGAGCAGAATCCTCTTCATAGATCTTCGAAAGTATCCTTATTCGATTTAACGTATTTTAAAGTTTTGAAGTCGATTTGGTTAAGTATACCTATGTATTCTTATCCGAATTCAAACTCTACAAAACTGTCGTAGAGTGAATTTCTGATTAACTCACTCCCATTCTTTGGAAATAAATGGACATTCTATAAGGTAGAGCATCACTGTGAGGATATCCCTACCCATTGCCCTTAAAGAGAATGACGAGTTTATGTGTATGGTAGAGCCTTACAAGGACGATATCCATATCGTAAAAACTTTGCTCTCTTTTATATATTTCCTAAGTTAAATGTCATGTTGGGTAGTTGAAAAATCAACTATCGGGTATGTCCTAAAAAGTAAACATATATTATCATTTTAATTTATCCATGGGATGTTTTACTTGCTTTTCAAACACTTATACATGATATTCAAATATAGGTATCAACCTTTTTGACATACTCTATCCAACAGGCCCGGCTAGTGGCTAGGGAGGGAAGAATACTAGTTATCCAACCTCAAGCCCAGGCAGTATTAATCTAAGATACCCATCAGATAGAAAAGTTTGTTAGTTGGTCCAAAATATTATCTTAATTTATAAACCATTGGTTTTACAAGAAAAAATGCTATTAAAACTCTTGTTATCAAAACATACAAATCTTTTATTTAAGTTAACAATCAATATTCCAAACACTTTTCATACTGTACACTTAGTAATAGTATAAGTATGTATACAAATTGAATTGCAAAGATAATACACTTAAAATTATATATATGGAGATTAAAACAATTGATATAACAAAGTGCCCTAAAAGGGCTTAATAAGATTTATATTGTTTTATCCTTTTCTAGTTTTTCTATATAACTTCAAAGGTTTTATAAACAAATTATTTGTTGTAAACTAAGCTACTTTGAGTCAAGAATACATTCATGTAATAATTTCCCAAAATGTACTAACATGTCATCACTTTGAAATGATTTAAAATGCACGTATTTCAAAGTGTATCTATAACAACTTTTTTGCTTTCTAACTTTAAACTCTTGGCTAATTTTATATACAACTCCAATAAACATGCAAACAAAAGGCATAGGCTATAACACAAGTTTTGAAAGATGATATAATTAAAGTTATGGCATGTAGAATTTCCATGTACTTTTTAGAAGAAAGGTAATCCAAATTTAGCACATTTATTAGTTAAGGTTTATACTACCATAATAACTCGCATATGAATCGTATTTTCTCACTGTAAGATGGTGAGAATCTCACTTATCCTTTAGTCAAGCCTTAGATACAGCCTACTAAGCCCTTAGAACCTTACTACCAAATCCAAGAGCAGAGCAAAGATCACCGTCTTCCAAGATGGTCTTGTTCTCCCCTTCTAGCCCTACTTTGGCTCCTTTTCTCTAAGCAAAAGAATCAACTTTTTTGGATGAGTAGAAAGTGGTTTAAAAGAAGAGAAATTTTATGAAAATAAATTCTCCCTTTCCTTCTCCATGGCTTAGCTATTTATAGGTGATCCAAAGGAGGGTATTTTGTTCGTTTCCTAACCCCTTATAGCCTAGCCTGATTCGACCACTCTTTGTCTAATAGCAACCTTCCTTATAAACTATGGCCTTACTTGATTTGACCTCCCTTTGGTGCAATAGTAACCAACCTTATGGCCTAATTTGATTCGACCACATTTTGGTCCAATAGGAACAAATAGCCTAATTTAATTTGACCATATTTTAGTCCAATAGAACCATCTTGTGACGACCCACCTTTTTGGACGGTTTAAATCGGCAATAAACCACACATGTCGAACTCAATCATTCAAAAGGGAGGATTGTCAATGGGGTAAATAAGAAACTAAGAGAAAGGAATGAAAATAAAACACAGAATCTCACAGCGGAATGACAAAATATAATAATCAAATAAACAGTTCATGAAGCTATTTTACAAATAACATTTTATTACACTTTTACAATACAATCAGAGTTATACATACAGCAGGTATAATAGGATAATGCAGCGGAACAACATGACACAGAAGAATATATATAATAAATAGTATACCCATCTCCATCTTCATCCTCCAAAAATAAAATGGTCTTCAATACACTGAAAAGCTCAGACTGACCCGAGCATAATGAAAAGACAAAATACTTGGGTCAGAACTAAAATATTCTCATGTAAGTCAAATCAATATCACATGGAAAATGAGTGTAATGGCGTCAGAGATGTTACGAGATTTTCTCTCTTATCCACTGGATAAGAGAGAAATTCTCATAACATCTCTGACGCCATTACACTCATTTTTCATGTGATATTGCCTTGATGGTGGGCTATCAGGGAGCACTCCATAGGTATGACACAAACCAAAATCGTAGTGGGCTCGATAAGGCATATGACAAGGCATGCGAGGCAATGCCCAGGGTAGGATTCTACCATTTTGCATGCCTGGACCGGTGGTAACGCATAGCAGCTACTACCACCCACCTCGAGACACACTCCTATAATCAAATCGAGGGTAGCCACCAATCAATCACAAAGTAACAGATATTGTATCGAAGAAGCGTGTCCGATAGGAGGAGCGACCTCACTTGGCCCGGGATAGCTCCTATTTTAGTCATATCAAGTTGACCCAAAGGTCGGGGCTGTGTTCTTACCTCATACCAGTAGCGTTCGCCAAACCATCCTACTTCATTTTGGATTCTCCACTACGTGCACAGTTGTTAAAGTGGTTTCAGAATTTGCAGAGAGTATGACAATATCCGATCTCGGTCTCTTTAACAACCTAACGCTTATTTCACAACGTGGTCATTTTATAAAACATTTTTCATAATAAATCCAGAAAACAATTTATACCTTCATATTAAGATATCCATATACTTATTCCAAAAGTATAAATATATTCATAAATACCGAGGAAGATTTTTTCAATCAATTTCGAAAATAATTTATAAATCTCTCTTAAACCATTTATAAACTATTTATATGCTTTAGAACCATTTATAAAGCTATTTATAAATTCCAAAACAGCTTACAACTCTTCCCCTTTTCATAAACTTCTACCCAAATTCCTTTAAAACACTTCCAAATCCCTTTACACAAGTTCTTTTATAAAACCCTTTATAAAATCCTTTAAAACCTTTATAACTCATTTATAAAACCATTATAAATCCTTTATAAAAAGCTTTTATAAAATCCTTTTTTAAATTTTTTTATAAAAATCCTTTTATAAAATCCATTATAAAATCTCTTACAAAACTTTTATAAATTCCTTACAAAACCTTTTACAAAATTCTAAAATATTTTATCTATTAAAGTTATTATAAAGTCTATATTTATTATATTAAATTAAATTTTTAAATAAATCTTTTAAAACAATATTGAATATTAAATTAAAATTTTAAAGTGTTTTTATTATATTACATTATTTTAATTATATAATTTAAAACTAAATAAAATTATAAGTTAAAATCTTAAATTTACATTTAAAACCATATATTAACTTATAATTTGAAATTTTAAAATATATAAAATAAATTATTTTCCAAATATAAAAGTTTGACATAAAATCATTAAATTAAATTTAAAAATCAAATTTAAAAATCAAACATACTTTACAATTTTAGAAAATAATTTAAAATCGACCAACGGTGTCCGTATATAATTTTCTATCCTATGGACAAGTGATCAGTTAAATTTAATTTTAATTTTATTCCCAGGGATTGATATATATTATTTAAATCCAAATCAGGTGTCAAAGGTATGTATCATTTCAGCCTATTTCTTAATTTATTTAATTTCAGATTTATTTGTTGCCCGTAATATCCAAGGTAAATAACAGGAATAAATCAACATAAAACATGTAGGGTGAATAACAAGAATAGATCAGCATAAACAGAAATCCAAACATCTATCATATCAATCATTAGGCATCCATCACAATCAACATCTAAAACAGTCACGTATCATAACAGATTACTAGTTATAAATTCTCGAGTGCTTGACTAGCAAATTAAATTCCAATTTTAATTTAAATGTCAATTTCAATTTAACTGCCAAATTAAATTACACTATCGATGCAATTCAATAAATGTCAATTTTAAACCATCAAACAACAATCAATAAATTTTAAATAACTTCATGATTTCAATTTAACAAACATCAAAATATTTTAGTATTTCGTGAGTGGTGTGAACACTCACCTTTTATTTTTAGTAGAATTAAAATCTAAAAGAACGCCCAAATTCCTACAATCTCCAAATGCAGCCAAACTAGTTTCATATCGTCCGAAATTTCAATACGATCTCAATGGAAGAAACAGCGTCCAAATCCGAGTTCGTATGCAAAAGTTATGAAGATTAGAATGCTTGAAATTTTAAATTTAAATTGAAAATAAAAAAATAAGGGCAAAGTGGTAATTTCAATTACCTTCAACAAACCCTAACCCTACAGAGCCTCATTGACACGATGCAACCCACTGCCGCCACCCTATCTCGACCTGTCGTGCCACCTATGATCGTCCATCGCCAGATCAGACTTCACCGCCACCTCCAGCGCCTCAGGCCGACCCTCTGGCTGGGTCGCGGCCATCTTCGGCGTCCCAGGGACGCCCCGCCGCCACCTCCTTTCAAGGCCAAATCACCACGATTTCATGCACCCGTAACACACACGGAGACCATAGATCAGCTCCTCTCATCGCCATCTACGATGCAGCACCTCCCGATCAACGAACCGTTGCAAATGCACCAATAAGATCAAACCCTAAAACAAATGGCCCAAACTTCTTCAATGATTTCTGGTCACAGCATACCCCAAATCGAAAAATGAATCTCAGATCTAGATTATGTTCGTCGAAAGCTTTCTGGTAGTATATAATTCGATAGGGTTTGAGGAGTTTGAATTTTTGGAGTTGAATTTGAAATTGGGGATTTATGGTTTTGATGTGTCTGACATTGGGAAGGAAGGAAGGAGCATATAAGAATACAAGTACGTATAGAAATTGACTGCTAGGATTAGAGGAAAATCTATTTATATAGACAGAGATGGATAAGAATGAATGGACAGATCGATTTTGGGTCGAAAGGATAACAACGACCCGAAAAGCCTGTTTCATTCCCGAAACGAAAATGAATCATCTAATATATCAAAATATAGGTTTTCGATATTTCTAAATTCAATAAAACTAGTTTCAAACCCTAATTCTAATGTATATAGAAGTTAGCTTTTAAAATTGAATAATATTCATTCAAATTCCATTAATTGATTTCTACGCGTTTTGAGCTCGCACGATCAAATGATAAGCCCGATCGCTACGAAATTTGAAATCCTATAATAATTCACTATTACGGATCCGATGAAACTGGTTTCGTCGAAATCCGAGAGTGGTCAAAATGGCTATTTTTACTCGTTAATTAAATGAATTATTAATTTAAAATCAATTTAATCACTTTAAATTCAATTTTTAAGTTTAACAATCTTCATTGTTGTTTAAATAAAATTTAAATCAACTTCCGACATCATTTTCATTCACATAAAATTCAGAATTCAATTATTTAAATAATTTCCAATATTAAATTTAAACAATTCAATCATTAAATAAATGACATTAATAAATCATAAAATTTCAATTGAATTTTAATTATCAACAATTATTCTATTTTCATCTAAATAATTCAACATTTATTATTCAAGTCCGGTTATTGATTATAAACACATTCAATATCTAAAATTTCATTTCCATAGTTGTATTGCCAAAATCTTTGAAATTGTTTATTTCAAAATCTTATTAAAGTTCATATTCAATAAATTACATTAATACATTATTAATTTTTTTATTTTTAACCATTTTATCCAATAATTATATTAAATTTAATAAATTAGAATAGTTAAAATACGGGTCGTTACACATCTTCACGGCCTAATTTGATTCGATCACATTTTCGTACAATAGCAACCATCTTTATGGTCTAATTTGATTCGACTGCATTTTGATCCAACAACAACCATCCTTATGGCCTAATTTGATTCAACCATATTATGGTCTAATAGCAACCATCCTTATCAACCAGACATTTATTTTAAACGTGTACGTTTTCGACAATTTTTAATATGTTTAAAGTTATATGTTGATTAACCGATTTCCGATCACATTATCAGGTATACTTTCTCTACTCCTTAATGTAAAAATACATGAAAATGGAATTTTACTACATTTTTTATATTTCAAAAGACATGCATTAGGTTTATATAATCCATCATTTGAATAATTAAATAATTCAATTTTTATGTGACTAAATTACGGGTTGTTACAGCCTACGTCCAGTTAATTCTTTTCTATTGATGTTTCACTCTGGAGTATGATGTTTATAATCAAAATCTGAGCTACCCTCTTATAGATCTTGGTTTTGTAAGAGTTTTATGAGTTAAAGGGGGAAGAAGATAGAGTTTTAGATCCAAAGTGTCAATCCCCTCTCTAGTTGAAATCACCTTGCTATTTATAGATGATTTAAAGTACAAATCTCGCTATAGGCTTGAATACGTTTCAATCTCCATCCTAAAATATAGCATAAATAATAGCTCAATTTGGAATAATCAAATTATATCAGTATCGATCACAATTATGACCGATACTGATCAAATTCACTTAGTTCCGATATTTCCCCCATTATGTGCATCTTCTTCAACTTCCACAAGTACGACCCTACTTCAAGAATCATATATGTACTGATCACAATTTTGATCGGCAGCTATCGAAATAGACATTTCCATTTTGACTTCAAATTTCTGTTGTGGCTTCATATTATCATTATAAGAATTCCCTAAAGTTCTTGATCCATTTCATCTTCGTCTCAATGTTCAGATTCACTTAGAAGTTACTCGGTTCAAACACTAGATAACACTAACCACATCATATCAGTACCGATCAAAATTATGGTCGGTACCAATCAAAATAATGCATTTTCGAAACTTAGCCAAATATTTAGTTTGTTCAATCTTGATATCTCCCAAACTTCTTGACTCGTTTCTTCATCATTTTGTAGTCCTTTCATCCGTTATTCTGAGACCATGGAAAATTTACCGGTAACATTTACACCCCAAAGTATGCCTTATGAATATAAGATGTGCTTTGGTCATGAACAAACTCCGAGGTTGGAAAATTGTTGTCATTTTTTCTCTTTGGCCGTCCATTAGTTCAAATCATGGTGAACCATCAGGTTTCTTCGGATTCACCTGAAATCAAAGGTTATTCTAGACCATCATAGCTAAGGACTCAAATCCTTGCTTAAATGTTAGTCATAAATAAAAATCATTCCGCGTTTATTTGGAATTCAACATACCACACATTATAAATCAAGGCCTTCTAGTACTCGCTCAAGATTAAATTATCAAATATTAGTATCGATATTGTCCTTTGTTCTCTCGAGATTTAACTACCTTAGTTTGGTCAAATATAATGCTATTATTCATCATTAATCATAGTGGTGCATTGCCTTCGATTAGAGCATTACTTATAAATCATCCATTGTCACCTAGCATTCCATTATAAATAAGTCCAGCCAAATTGAGGTAATGACATTCATTAATCATTCGGTAATGATTAT
Organism: Allium fistulosum; assembly: GCA_030737815.1. NCBI lineage: Eukaryota > Viridiplantae > Streptophyta > Magnoliopsida > Asparagales > Amaryllidaceae > Allium > Allium fistulosum. The sequence goes on along the minus strand of CM060904.1, from coordinate 1,296,671,460 downwards.
CAAATTATAAGGCATTCAAATCCTAAGGTTAAGTTTAGATCTCTCTGGATCACATTATCATTAATATAGATTGAGCCATATGTGCTCGCTCTCCAATAAGGGAACCAGATCTCCGAGCGCATCCATCCGCTTGCTTATCGGTGAGGGGACTTACTATTATGTACAAGTCCATCTACTCGTTCTCCGACAAGGGAACTCGCACTTCATGGTTAATTGACCCTTCTCTCCGGTTGGGGTAACCAAGTCCTATCAGTTTATATATCATGATTAAGGGATAACTACGTTCTGATAACATTCATCAGCAATATCAATTATCATGTTTGAATGATTTCCAAATCCAAATATCCATCAATCACATATTCGTAAAGTTTAAATCAAACACATCAAGCAAAATCAAAAAGTCTAATATAATCATGGATTACCCTCATATTTTAACCCAAAATGCCTTGAAACCGATTGAGATCCCATACATGTGTAAGTAGCCTAGTGCTAGTCCTTCGACGTTTATTTAAAACAAAAGCAAGGTGTGGAAATTAAACCATATTCCAATCCATCCCAATCATGGGATAATCATTCTCGACTCAGATCTGTGGCCATGGTCGGGTACATCTGTCACAGATGGTGGTCTCTCCTGCTGAACATCTACGGTTTAATTCCTTACATATTGTTGAAGCCCGTTACTACAAAGTTGCTCCTCTATCAAATCACGTAGATGCTTGAATTCATTGGTTTATTGCCCATTCTACTCATGGAATAGGCAGTATTTTCCTAACTTCTTCTCCTAGTCTATGGGCTCTCTCTTAGTGGATTTTCGATAGGGAATTTGCCCTTTTGTATCAAGATAGATATCTTTGGGGTCTCGATCAATTCGATTTAAGGAAACCTTCGGTTCCCTCTTTTGTCGCTTCGATCCTTCGAAGCCATCATCGGCCTTTTGATTTTCTATATCCTTCTCCTATCCTTCATTGGATGATCTTCCATCCACAGCATTAATTTTGGCATTCTCAGTTTCAACGTCTTCCCGGTGCAGATATCTTTCAGCTTAGTAGTAGAAATCCATAAGATCCATAAGCGGATCCCTTTTCAAATCAATCTTAAAATCGGTCTTATTCGTGACTCCGAAAAACACCGCCTCAGAACTATTAATGGATATGGCTTATGTACTATAGTTTCTGCTGCATTGAATTTTATTAAGTAATTCCACAGGGTCTCGCGTGCTCTCAACCTCACACTCTAAAGTGTCATTACACTCTTGGGTTGCTCTATATAAACTCTGAACTGGTTCATAAATTTCTCTACCAGTCCGGTCCCTGTGCTGATGGACTCATTCTCCAGTTGATGAAACTACATTGCTTATAATTCTATCAAGTACAATGAGAAACATCGTTCCATAACTTCTTCTAAAGCACCCAACACACCCTTTTGCTGGATATATCTTAACAAATGAACAGTCGGGTCTATCCTTCCATTATACATCTCCAGTGTTGGTAGCTTAAAATCAAGTGGGTTTCTGGCGTATTAGATGTTTGGAGTAAAGGAGTTTTTGTTTATATCCTCTAAACTCCGATCTAGGGTTCTACCTCTTAAAACATGTCTTATATCGGCAATCCTACTGTTGTTGTTTAATTGGAATCTCTGGGGTCAGTGCACCATTGTCTCAAATTATCATCTTGCCCCTACTCCTACGGATAGTTTTTGGTCCTAATGCTTATGGTTGTACGTTCATATTCTGGTCCACATCTCTAATTATAACATCGCCTGTTCCCGATATCCAAGCTCGCACAACGCCTAAAACAATCATGCCCCTGGCCATTATGGTCGGTGTATTTATCGAACCACTATAAAAATTGCATGTTTAATCTTCTTTCTTTAGATTTTCTTCACTTTTACTACTATTTAACTCGGATCTAATTGATATTAGGGTGTTGTGTTAATTTTTGGCGCAACAGTTGTATTGCATAATTATAATTTAAAATTATTTATATATTTACAATTTTGTTTGGTCCATATAAAATAAAATAAAAATCAATTTACAAAGATCACGATTTTAGAAAATTTGTATTTTATTTATTTATGTATAAGTAATATTATATTAATGTAATATTTATACACACACACACAATAATTAATATTAAAATTAATATTGAATTATTACGTTTGGCCATTGCTCCAAAAATGGTCACCAACACCCACTTGCAGATGAAAGCACCAATTACCAGTCACATAACACAGATAGAATATATGAAGAGGATATAAATATGAAGAACAATCAAAATTAAAAAGAAAGCGGTAATAAAGACGAGATTTATAGTGATTCGGCTAACTCCGGCTTACGTCCACTCTAGAAATTTCCTTTTTTATTATCAGAAAATTAGTTACAGTTACAATCCAGAGTTTTTGAAACAAAATGGTATAGTAACTTTTGCAGCCTTTGTATAAGAAGTTAGAGATGAACCGAATGAAAAATCCCCCTTTTCGAAGCCCCGCCTGCTGTATTTATAGGAAAAATCCCGGTTACCGGGCTTCCTCCCTGATATGGGCCCACCAAAGCCATAGTCGAGCCCGCAACACTCATCACCGCCGACCCTAAGTTAATAATATTCCGACATGAAGTTTCCCTGGGGATGGCTCGAAGCAAGCATATAGGTGACCTAAAGTAAACACGCGTCTGACTCGAAGTAGAATATAGCTGATCCATAGCCTTCAATATGCCGACCCCATGTTAGTTTCGCCGACCCGAAGCGTTCCCAATATCAACCCGAAGCAACTGTCATGTTGACTCGAAGCAAAGTGCTCAACGACTCGAAGCAGCTCCAACATGTCGACCCCATGTTCCTTTCCTTGTTTCAATCACATTCCAAAGCCATGCCGACCCGAACACTTGCCTATGCCGACCTGGAGTCACCTCTTTATGTCGATCCTTAATAGTGACTTCAACCATATGCCGACCTCAAGGTCCATATGCTGACCTGAAGCATCCTTGTTGCTGACCCCAAGTTATCCAAGTGCCGACCCGAGGAACTCTTATATGCCGACCTGACCTTATCCACCTCCTTGCCGACCCGAAGTCATTGCTATACCGACCCGGGGTTAGACCTATGCCGACCCGAAGCATGCCGATCCCTCCATGTTCCAATCCTTTCATTGCCGACCCCAAAACCTTGAATGCTGACTCGAAGCAACCTTCCTGAAAACCCGAAGTAAACCTAAGGACGAGTCGAAGCAAACTCCAAGCAACCCAAAGCAACTCGACTTTTGTCGAAATCCATAGTCCAAGTATCTCGCTCCTTTTGTCCATCGACTATGTTGAATCCCAGCTACATATTCATGTTTATTATCCATGATTGATCGTCCATTCATTCATTCAAATCAGAACCAAGTCCCTGACATTCTAGCTTCGATAATTGAGCAGCCATTTGAGTTAAATCCGCCTATATCATGGCCTTGCCAAAAGGCGGGTTAACACTTTGCCCCCCAAAACATGCCTTGCGATAGGAAGGTGTGTTTTATAGTGCCATAAGCCTGACGTTCAGAACCTGTTGATGACTTGTGAAGGGATCGATGATCTAACCTGATTGTGAATAGCGATCGTTCGAGATCGTATGCCATTCGATGCGATATGTGACCATTTGTGGTCGGGTGCCGTTCAAGGCGAGATGTGACCGTTCGAGGTTGGGTGCCGTTCGAGGCGAATTGTGACCGTTCGTTGTCCAGTGGCGTTTGAGGCGAATTGTGACCGTTCGAGGTCGGGTGCCATTCGAGGTGAATTGTGACCGTTCGTGGTCGGGTGTCATTCGAGGAGAATTGTGACCGTTCGAGGTTGGGTACCGTTCGAGGCGAATTGTGACCGTTAGTGGTAGGGTGCCGTTCGAGGCAAATTGTGACCGTTCGTGGTCGAGTTTTGGAATTATAAATATCAGATTTTATATTCAAATGAGTCTTATAATTGAAATATCCAACTAATAAAACCAATTCCAGATACAAAGAGGAGAAACAAAAGCAAAACTAAAGCATCAAAGTGCAAGCATTTCCACTATGGCGGTTTATAGTCATCAGAGCATGCCTGAGGACCGTTCGTGATCCCGTACATATGTAAGTGACTTAACTGTTTATTGTGGAGTTTACTTATTCTTCATCATTCCGATCAATTGATGATAAGCTGACGCCTTGATCCGAGACTGTCTTCGTTTGATGCAGATGGTGGTTGCTTCTGTTACACCATTGTTGCTCGCCTTTTCACGTACTGTAACAGCATGCCGTTCCGGATATTTCCTTCGATCTCATCCCTCAAGTGCCTGAAATCATTTGTACTATGGCCGCTTAGCTCATGGAATAGGCATTATTTGTCTGATTTCCTTTCATTATTGGTTGGCTCCTTCCTGATTGGCCTTCTATAGGGAACCTGCTATTGAATATGCTAGTATATGATTTTTGTTTGATGATAATAAACATGTATATATATATATATTCATTTAAATGTATTTGGTAATGTACTATTTTATTTTTCACATAATTAATAAATATTTTCTAAATAAAATAAATAACACAGAATTTAAATTCAAACGGATATTTTATTCAAACAAATATTTATTACAATTTTGAATAGTACAAATTTGAGCTCTCACTATATACATTACAATTTCAATCACATCACATTTTTTCACTATACATACATTTGCACCGCACTACATTTCACTCGTTCACTCGTATTTGACCTTCAACTCTATTCCAGACTGAATCCAGCATCTAAGTTATCTGCAAAAACATACACTGACGCAGTAAAATTGAAAAAGAAATATTTTTGCAGTGTAAAATAAAATGTATTTTGAAAATATTATTTGCCTCAGTTATTTGGGTTGTTCGTCATCATTTAATTTTGAATTCACCATACACGAACAACTTGTGACATGCACAGTGTATCACTGTACATACCATAAGGCCGTGCACACCGATATACACTTGATAAAATTACAGGGACAGGTGAGCACAAGGTCAAACCCAATCAAAAGCCGGGTTCAACTCAAGTGAAATAAATATTAAGTCACGATATCAGCACAAGGTCAAACCCGAGCTTTAAGCTGGATTCGACACAGGTGCAAATTCAAATGAAATGGTCAAGACACATAAATCAAGCCTCACCACAGTTCAAGTCGTACACATGAAAACAGAGGCTAGATAGTCCAACCAGACCAAATTGAAACAGCAATGAGTAGTCGAGAAAGACCATGTCAACCAAAACAAGGACTACATATACTGAAATGAATGCCACCAGACCAGATACAAGAAACATTGGAACCAGACTCAAGGAAAGGTACAAAGGGCAATGTAATAGTGAAAACAATAAGATTCAAATCAATGTACATCAAGCCAGAGAAGGCTGCACAAAGAACAGACATATGTATATGCATTTACAAGTGCACCATGACACTAAACAATGAAGAACAGTGCAGAATTGACTGCAACAACATGATGAACAAAAATGCAAGAAACAGTCAATGGTTCAACTGGTCAGAGTAGCTCAAACCATCAACAAGCATATGAATACAAACTCAGACTACAATGAGGAGTAAAGATTGTAACGACCGTGGATTTTATATAAATTTAAATTGATAATTAATTTAATTTTTGAATAAAGATTTGCGAAATAAATCGATAAATGGATGCGAGTTTCCCTGAATCATTATAAATGTTGTATAAATCATTTAAATTTAAAAATATTGTAAATATTATATATATATATATGTGAATATATATGTATTTGAGCATATATGAGTAAATTTGAAATAATATATATATATATATTTGATTTGAATTTAAATTTCAAGTAAATGGATTATAAAATAAATATATAGAGAAATACAATATAATTAGTATTAAAGTAAAAATAATAATAAAGATTTAAACTAGAAATAGAAATAAATAAAGGATGAATAATAAAAATATAAAGTAAAATAAAAATAGAAGTTCACTTATTTTATAAAGTAATAATTAATACTTAAGCTATGAATAAGAATAAAAACATTGATATATAAGATGAATTATAGGGTTGTAAAATATAAAGTAACCCATAGATAAAATTTAAAAGCAAAAAAATTAAATATACTCAAGTATAAACAAAAAATTGGATAAGTATGAACACTAATGCAAATACATGAGGAATAGAACAAGACAACAATAAACTATTTACACTTGAACAAGAAATAAAACAAAATAAAATATATTCAACTAAGTATAGAACTAAAGCAAATAAAGATAAGTATAAACACATACATAAAAACAAAATAAAAATCTATGTACTTACCCCTATCATCTCAGTCGAGACAAGCTTGCAAAGGCAAGTAAATATGTATGTGTAGTAGTAGGATAGAACAAGTAAAAGAAGTATCTTGGTACATATACAAAATAGGCAAAGTAAAGTAAAAAGAAAATAAAGTAATAAAAAAACAAAGTAATAAATACAAGTATCTTTAGCCACCACAATATCCATCAGCCGAAAAGAAGAAAAGCAAATAAATATATTTGTACAACATTATACTTATGCGCATTGTACAGCTGAAAGCAAAAGAAATTAAATAAGCAAGTTTGTACAAAGCTAATTAATGTTGGCCACTACAACTAAGATAAGCAAAGAAGACATAAGGTACAAATGCATTTAATGTTTGCATCTCTAGCATAGCAAAGCAAGATTTTAGCCAGCCAAACAAAGGAAAGATCACTGCCTATTGTACTAAAGAGAAAAATATATCAACTTGTAGTTGTACAAAATATATATACATTGTTGTACAAAACATTATATCACCCAGTATAAACTCAATTCATATATCTCAGTTCCTCCATTAAAACTGAGAAACAAAAATGTGAAATAAAAACATCATCTTAAACAAATTTCAACAACTCAAATAAATTCAACCAGAAGTTAATCAAGTAATCAAACAAGCTTCAACCTGGAACACAGCAACATCATCAATAAAAGACTGGAAAACAAGATCATAGCTTCATTCTCTGTTCTTCTTCTGCAAAACTGTGAGTAACCTCACTTTTAAATGGTTAAGTATATATATCTGTTGCATATTCATCTTTGAATAAGTATGAAATGTGTATATGTATAAATTCAATTCTGTTGAGTACATATGAATGTATGATATGTAATGCATGTGCAGTATCACTTATCAGAGTACTCTCTGTATTTAGCTTCCAGGCCTTGTTTTGTTAAAAAAAATCAAATCTTTTTATTTAATCTCCGTTTAAACTTAAAATTCAAATGAAAATTGTTTGTTTTACCACAAAATTTAGTTTGGAATTTTATTCAAGACAAATTAATATGAAGATGACTCTGGAATCAAATTTAACTGATCAAGTCAAAAACAGGAGGAAATTTAAATATCCTAATTTATTATTCCAGAGGTAGGATTTGAAACACCATGCAAAAATATGAATTTTGAAACTAAAATCAAGATTTTTAGTAAAGAGGTTAGAGTACAGTTCTAGTTTGAACTAAAACTGAGTTTTTCTGGTGATCTCGTCGATAGGGGAGGTCGGGGTTGCTAGTGGCGATGGAGGAGCCCACGGTGGTGGTGGGAAAAATAACCGGAGAATTTATAATTCGCCGTAGAGAACGTTTGGCGATGTAGTAGGGTTTAAGCTCCAGTTTTGGTCGACGTTGATGTCGAAGCGATTGCTTCGTCGTGGTCGCACCGGAGTCGACCGGTCGTGGGGGAAAGAAGCAAGGGTTCGTGGCGAAGCTTTGGCCAGAGATTCATGACCTCTGGTGGTCGGAGTCGTGGGGTAGAGGTGGTTTGGTGGGTGTCAGTTTCATTCCAGTGGGTTCATTCGAACTTGATATCGTTTTCGTGGTTGATCGATGAAACTGGGTGGTCGTGAGGCTTAAGGGGATCATCGACGACTTGCCGAAGATCGTGGCGATGGCCGGTGATGGCCAGCGGCGATGTACACGTGCACGCGACATAGTTCATGTCTGTTAATTATAAAGGTTTGGGAAGAAGGCTTGGCGTCGGGGCAAACTCGAAGGGATTCACGAAAAAACTCAAAGCAAATGAAGATGTAGGGGAACTCGAAGTTAGGCTCGGGGAATATAAGGGTTGCTCGGGTTTTATTTAAACGTGATAATTCAATAAGTTTTTTTTCAAACAAATGTTAATAAGTTTTAAAGTTTATTATTTTAAATAAGTTTTTAAAGGGATATAAACTAAGTTTTCAATTTGTTAAAGGTTATAAAGCAAATTATTTTTACTTAATTAAGCTAAAAGTGTTTTAATATATATATGACCTTTATTATAAAGTTTATTTTAATAAACTTAATAATGTAATTAAGAAGTTAATTAAGAAGGAATGTTTTGATTGTTAATTAACTTAAAAGTTTAAATTAATTCATTTGTTAATGATAATTAATTCCAAGGTTTATTAAATAAAGATTCTTAATGGTAATTAAGTAATGAATTAAGATAAAAAGGTTTATCTTTAAATTTATTAATGTGGATAATTAAAGGAATTATTAGTTGATTAATTAATGAAAATGATTAATTAAAGGATTAATTACTTAATTAACTAAGGATAATTAATTAATGTGATTAATTAATTTATGTAATTAATGATTAAAGAAGAATTAATTTATGATTAAATTAATTTATTTATAATTGGAAGATAATCACTTAATGTAATTAATTAAGGTGATTAATTAATGGATAATTAAATAAATGATTAGTAATTAATTTATCAAGTAATTAATGATTAATTAAGTTACAGTTAACACTTAATTAATTAAAAATAAATTAAAGGATTAATCAAGAATGGTTATTAATTAAGATTTATTTAATGATTAAAGGATGATTTGTTTATTAATTAAGGTTGATAAATAAATAATTAAAGGATAATTAATTAATGTTTTGTAATTAATTAATATTAATTAATCAGGATTAGTAATTTATTCATAAGTAACTAATCTGATTTAAAATTAATCAAAGGATTAATTGATCTTACTTATGGATGTTTAAATTGTATTGAATGTTTTGAAATTGTTAGATATTCCCTGGTTTCTATGTGATGCTGTATGATATGAATTGTTTTAATTCAAGCTGTGATGACTGTAACTTAGTATCTGTGATATATATCTGGAAAATCTGTCAATTAAAGATAAGCGTTATAGTTATATCGCTTATCAAATATATCGTTGTATTTGAATCTGTGATGATATGATGATTGGTAATGTTGCACTACTGTGTAAAACCCCTGGACCACACTTTTACACACACAAATATGGATTTCACGTGGAAATCGGTTAAGTCACAGATGATTTAAATTTAATATTTTTGAAATTGAAAATTTAATTTCAATTGATTTTGGAAATGGATTGGGTTTAAAGTGAAAAGCTTTTGAAATGGAATTTCAAAGATAAAACTTATTTTCGAATAACTTGATTAAGTTTTGAAATTTAAATAATTTGATTTGAATTCAAGTTTGAAATTGAATTCTATGATTCGAAACTAGGGATTTAAGATGTTGTACAAGTTATATGAATTTAATCCATTTTAAAATATAATTTTGGGAATTTGAATTTAACCCAAGGATTTCAACTCGTATGAATGAATCAGATTTTCTGAAATGAAACTGTTTGTTTTCAAATGATAAAAGCTTTCATATAAGAAATGAAATTCCAATTTAATTAAAGGAATTTCAAGTTTGAATTGAAAATGGTTTCCCAAGTTATGAATGAAATTCTTTTTGAAAGCTATGAATTGAATCTGTTTATTTTTAACAGATTTGAAATGGTGATTTGTTTAAACCATTCGAAATAAAATCGTTTTGAAAGCTATAAGTTAAATCTTTGATTTAAATATTTAACGAGTTAATCAAATTGAAATGTAAAATTGATTTGGAAAAATCTGTGAATGAATCTTTGTGAATTGAATCTTTTTGTTTTAAAGATTTGAAAATGGTAATTTGTTTAAACCATTTGAAGAAAGATTTTGGGTAATAAGTTGTGACTTAACTGAAATCCCAATATCCATATATTTTTAAATATTGCGTTCATTATTCGGTTTAGCCGGGAGATGACCTTTGTGTCACACAACCCATTCCGAATAAGTGATACATCGTATATGGATTGCATTTGAAGACCGGGTATTTGCGAGAACGATAGGATAACCAATCGATTGTCTCTACACCGAGTGGCCCCGGTATAGAGATTCCCTAAGTGATGGGAAGTCCGATCGGGATTGTGAATACCTAGATTGCAAGGGCTTCTTCGGAAGTGCCTTCGGTTCTGTTCGAACCCGGAACAGACTTGTATGGATACATGTCTGACATTACATTTTGAGATGTAAAGCTGATTTCTTTCAAATACATTTCTGTTTGGTGGCGGAGAATTTATTCTCTTAGCTTAACACCCTTCTCTGGGACGTACGAGCTCAGAGGTTATGTAGTTGAAATTTATCAACGATATATTTCCAATTTGGTAATGTGACATGCTGAGTGTTGCTGTGTGTTGATCATCTATTGATCATTTGTTGATCAAAGCGTGGCTTTGTGAAAAAGCGTAGCTTTGTGGACGAGACTTCGTCAGACCTCACAACCCGGAAATGGTCGAAACAGGAATATGCGGCAAGGTTATGAGGGTCGCGCCCTTTAGGGTATGTCATTTCCTTCTGGAAAAGGGTGGTATTAGGTATGGAGCCCTGGTATTTAACCTATGTGGATACTCCGATCTCATTTATTGTGTGTTTATCGAGGTGCCTCGGATAAAGGTCCCAAAGGACCAGGGGATGGCATAGTCGTGAGTTACCTAGTTACAGGGGTAACCCGGCCTTGTGTTGGCAGAGAGCAGTTGTCTCTCTGTACGTCCAGCCAGAGGCGTTCCCATGTGGCAGGAGGAAGTTCCTTAGCCTGACCATTTGTTGGAAATCCAATTTCCAATACGAATCTTGTACGGTATTAGTTGTAGAACCTGCTATTTAACATAGCATCTATAGTAGGCATAATATAATGGTACCTATGCTGGCTAAGATTAATATTGTATTTTCGAAATGTTTTCCATACTATGCACTAGTAATAATATCAAAAGAGTTTTCCTTGCGTAGTAAGCATGTTTAACTATCATAAGAAGAAATCTCCTCCAATTTTGTGTTTGCATTGTGTGTGTGGCGGGAAGTCTTATGGTAGTTTCATTTTCCAAAAGCATTGCGGGTTTCAATGTTTAAAATACTTTTGTTGTTATTTTAAAGATAAACTGTTTTTGTTGCTCACACCAGTCCCACGACTGACTCGGAGTTTATTGTTCCTTTCCTAAACTCTGGGTGCTCATAAATTTTTCACACGAGCAGTCTAGAGTTGGGTTTTTCAGATAATCAGGTTCAGTTGATATTGGAGCTAGTTCAGTTTTGGAGATCACGACTGATATTGCTTACCTTGTCTTACGTGTTGGTGGTTCGAGCTGATGTTGGAGTTGTTGGAGTCATTCTCTAACTGATTATTTGAAGTTATCACTTCAGTTATTTCCGCTGTATCATTATTTATCTCTGATATTGTTGTATCATATTGATATCATTATTGTATATCATTCTGGATATTGTATTAATTGGAGTTGTATATGATATCATATTTTTCTTCCGCTATGTTGTTATACTTAATGGTGTTTTAAGCTCCGGCGAATCGGATTTGAACGGTCGAATCTACGGCATTTGAGTACAAGTGAAGTACGGGTGCCGATTTTTGAAGGTCGAGTTTTTGGATCATTACAAGTGGTATCAGAGCTGAGGATAAAACTTTAGCTCAGGAGTAAAACACATTAAGTAGCTCATTAGAGATAGGGTGAAGTATACCCTAGAATGAGTATTCCTCAGATATTCGTTCGAATGCCTCAGTAAATTCTCTTACTATCCACTGATAGTAAGTATGAGTGTAAGAAGAGGATGAGATAGGGGACAGGGGATTACGACTATGAAATGGTCAATACCCTGTAACAACAGTGGAAACAATCTTTTCTCTATCAATCTCTTTTGTTCGTCATCTTTTCTCAATTCTTTGATAATTTCTGGTAGATCCAGGAAGAAGAGATTCGATATATTGAAATGGGACGTAAACTCCGGATGGCCCAAAATTGTTTGTTTGGATGAATTGGTTGCCTTGATTTCTATGGTTGGTAGGTATACTTTAGTTTTAAACTAAAAGTTTTGAAAATTGTATCTATATATCTATCTATTCTTTAGGTCCGGATATATTCTACGAATGGTTAGTTATCACTTCGAACTAACCGATGCCACTGCATATTTCGTAGATATGGATAACCCGAGTATCCTGTGAAAAATCAAACAGATTCGTTCTTGTATTTATTGTTTATATTCTGATTTGGTAAGCCAAATGTAGAATAGATGTTCAATTTGATTGGATGAAATATTCTTTGTCTATCTTTGTGTCTCCTTGGCAATTTCGAGGACGAAATTCTTTTAAGGGGGGAAGTCTGTAACAACCCCGGATTTTATATAAATTTAAATTGATAATTAATTTAATTTTTGAATAAAGATTTGCGAAATAAATCGATAAATGGATGCTAGTTTTACCGAATCATTATAAATGTTGTATAAATCATTTAAATTTAAAAATATTGTAAATATTATATATATGTGAATATATATGTATTTGAGCATATATGAGTAAATTTGAAATAATATATATATATATTTGATTTGAATTTAAATTTCAAGTAAATGGATTATAAAATAAATATATAGAGAAATACAATATAATTAGTATTAAAGTAAAAATAATAATAAAGATTTAAACTAGAAATAGAAATAAATAAAGGATAAATAATAAAAATATAAAGTAAAATAAAAATAGAAGTTCACTTATTTTATAAAGTAATAATTAATACTTAAGCTATGAATAAGAATAAAAACATTGATATATAAGATGAATTATAGGGTTGTAAAATATAAAGTAACCCATAGATAAAATTTAAAAGCAAAAAATAAAATATACTCAAGTATAAACAAAAAATTGGATAAGTATGAACACTAATGCAAATACATGAGGAATAGAACAAGACAACAATAAACTATTTACACTTGAACAAGAAATAAAACAAAATAAAATATATTCAACTAAGTATAGGACTAAAGCAAATAAAGATAAGTATAAACACATACATAAAAACAAAATAAAAATCTATGTACTTACCCCTATCATCTCAGCCGACACAAGCTTGCAAAGGCAAGTAAATATGTATGTGTAGTAGTAGGATAGAACAAGAAAAGAAGTATTTTATTACATATACAAAATAGGCAAAGTAAAGTAAAAAGAAAATAAAGTAATAAACAAACAAAGTAATAAATAAAAGTATCTTTAGCCACCACAATATCCATCAGCCGAAAAGAAGAAAAGCAAATAAATATATTTGTACAACATTATACTTATGCGCATTGTACAGCTGAAAGCAAAAGAAATTAAATAAGCAAGTTTGTACAAAGCTAAATAATGTTGGCCACTACAACTATGATAAGCAAAGAAGGCATAAGGTACAAATGCATTTAATGTTTGCATCTCTAGCATAGCAAAGCAAGATTTCAGCCGGCCAAACAAAGGAAAGATCACTGCCTATTGTACTAAAGAGAAAAATATATCAGCTTGTAGTTGTACAAAATATATATACATTGTTGTACAAAACATTATATCACCCAGTATAAACTCAATTCATATATCTCAGTTCCTCCATTAAAACTGAGAAACAAAAATGTGAAATAAAAACATCATCTTAAACAAATTTCAACAACTCAAATAAATTCAACCAGAAGTTAATCAAGTAATCAAACAAGCTTCAACCTGGAACACAGCAACATCATCAATAAAAGACTGGAAAACAAGATCATAGCTTCATTCTCTGTTCTTCTTCTGCAAAACTGTGAGTAACCTCACTTTTAAATGGTTAAGTATATATATCTGTTGCATATTCATCTTTGAATAAGTATGAAATGTGTATATGTATAAATTCAATTCTGTTGAGTACATATGAATGTATGATATGTAATGCATGTGTATTATCACTTATCAGAGTACTCTCTGTATTTAGCTTCCAGGCCTTGTTTTGTTAAAAAAAATCAAATCTTTTTATTTAATCTCCGTTTAAACTTAAAATTCAAATGAAAATTGTTTGTTTTACCACAAAATTTAGTTTGGAATTTTATTCAAGACAAATTAATATGAAGATGACTCTGGAATCAAATTTAACTGATCAAGTCAAAAACAGGAGGAAATTTAAATATCCTAATTTATTATTCCAGAGTTAGGATTTGAAACACCATGCAAAAATATGAATTTTGAAACTAAAATCAAGATTTTTAGTAAAGAGGTTAGAGTGCAGTTCTAGTTTGAACTAAAAATGGGAAACTGAGTTTTTCTGGTGATCTCGTCGATGGGGGAGGTCGGGGTTGCTAGTGGCGATGGAGGAGCCCACGGTGGTGGTGGGAAAAATAACCGGAGAATTTATAATTCGCCGTGGCGAACGTTTGGCGATGTAGTAGGGTTTAAGCTCCAGTTTTGGTCGACGTTGATGTCGAAGCAATTGCTTCGTCGTGGTCGCACCGGAGTCGACCGGTCGTGGGGGAAAGAAGCAAGGGTTCGTGGCGAAGCTTTGGCCAGAGATTCATGACCTCTGGTGGTCGGAGTCGTCGGGTAGAGGTGGTTTGGTGGGTGTCAGTTTCATTCCAGTGGGTTCATTCGAACTCGATATCGTTTTCGTGGTTGATCGATGAAACTGGGTGGTCGTGAGGCTTAAGGGGATCATCGGCGACTTGCCGAAGATCGTGGCGATGGCCGGTGATGGCCAGCGGCGATGTACACGTGCACGCGACATAGTTCATGTCTGTTAATTCTAAAGGTTTGGGAAGAAGGCTTGGCGTCGGGGCAAACTCGAAGGGATTCACGAAAAAACTCAAAGCAAATGAAGATGTAGGGGAACTCGAAGTTAGGCTCGGGGAATATAAGGGTTGGCTCGGGTTTTATTTAAACGTGATAATTCAATAAGTTTTTTTCAAACAAATGTTAATAAGTTTTAAAGTTTATTATTTTAAATAAGTTTTTAAAGGGATATAAACTAATTTTTCAATTTGTTAAAGGTTATAAAGAAAATTATTTTTACTTAATTAAGTTAAAAGTGTTTTAATATATATATGACCTTTATTATAAAGTTTATTTTAATAAACTTAATAATGTAATTAAGAAGTTAATTAAGAAGGGATGTTTTGATTGTTAATTAACTTAAAAGTTTAAATTAATTCATTTGTTAATGATAATTAATTCCAAGGTTTATTAAATAAAGATTCTTAATGGTAATTAAGTAATGAATTAAGATAAAAAGGTTTATCTTTAAATTTATTAATGTGGATAATTAAAGGAATTATTAGTTGATTAATTAATGAAAATGATTAATTAAAGGATTAATTACTTAATTAACTAAGGATAATTAATTAACGTGATTAATTAATTTATGTAATTAATGATTAAAGAAGAATTAATTTATGATTAAATTAATTTGTTTATAATTGGAAGATAATCACTTAATGTAATTAATTAAGGTGATTAATTAATGGATAATTAAATAAATGATTAGTAATTAATTTATCAACTAATTAAGGATTAATTAAGTTACAGTTAACACTTAATTAATTAAAAATAAATTAATGGATTAATCAAGAATGGTGATTAATTATGATTTATTTAATGATTAAAGGATGATTTGTTTATTAATTAAGGTTGATAAATAAATAATTAAAGGATAATTAATTAATGTTTTGTAATTAATTAATATTAATTAATCAAGATTAGTAATTTATTCATAAGTAACTAATCTGATTTAAAATTAATCAAAGGATTAATTGATCTTACTTATGGATGTTTAAATTGTATTGAATGTTTTGAAATTATTAGATATTCCCTGGTTTCTATGTGATGCTGTATGATATGAATTGTTTTAATTCAAGCTTTGATGACTGTAACTTAGTATCTGTGATATATATCTGGAAAATCTATGAATTAAAGATAAGCGTTATAGTTATATCGCTTATCAAATATATCGTTGTATTTGAATCTGTGATGATATGATGATTGGTAATGTTGCACTACTGTGTAAAACCACTGGACCACACTTTTACACACACAAATATGGATTTCACGTGGAAATCGGTTAAGTCACAGATGATTTAAATTTAATATTTTTGAAATTGAAAATTTAATTTCTATTGATTTTGGAAATGGATTGGGTTTAAAGTGAAAAGCTTTTGAAATGGAGTTTCAAAGATAAAACTTATTTTCGAATAACTTGATTAAGTTTTGAAATTTAAATAATTTGATTTGAATTCAAGTTTGAAATTGAATTCTATGATTCGAAACTAGGGATTTAAGATGCTGTACAAGTTATATGAATTTAAACCATTTTAAAAGTATAATTTTAGGAATTTGAATTTAACCCAAGGATTTCAACTCGTATGAATGAATCAGATTTTCTGAAATGAAACTGTTTGTTTTCAAATGATAAAAGCTTTCATATAAGAAATGAAATTCCAATTTAATTAAAGGAATTTCAAGTTTGAATTGAAAATGGTTTTCCAAGTTATGAATGAAATTCTTTTTGAAAGCTATGAATTGAATCTGTTTATTTTTAACAGATTTGAAATGGTGATTTGTTTAAACCATTCGAAATAAAATCGTTTTGAAAGCTATAAGTTAAATCTTTGATTTCAAGATTTAACAAGTTAATCAAATTGAAATGGAAAATTGATTTGGAAAAATCTGTGAATGAATCTTTGTGAAACTAAGTGAACTTTGTGAATTGAATCTTTTTGTTTTAAAGATTTGAAAATGGTAATTTGTTTAAACCATTTGAAGAAAGATTTTGGGTAATAAGTTGTGACTTAACTGAAATCCCAATATCCATATATTTTTAAATATTGCGTTCATTATTCGGTTTAGCCGGGAGATGACCTTTGTGTCACACAACCCATTCCGAATAAGTGATACGTCGTATATGGATTGCATTTGAAGACCGGGTATTTGCGAGAACGATAGGATAACCTATCGATTGTCTCTACACCGAGTGGCCCCGTTATGGATACATGTCTGACATTACATTTTGAGATGTAAAGCTGATTTCTTTCAAATACATTTCTGTTTGGTGGCGGAGAATTTATTCTCTTAGCTTAACACCCTTCTCTGAGACGTACGAGCTCAGAGGTTATGTAGTTGAAATTTATCAGTGATATATTCCCAATTTGGTAATGTGACATGCTGAGTGTTGCTGTGTGTTGATCATCTATTGATCATTTGCTGATCAAAGCGTGGCTTTGTGAAAAAGCGTAGCTTTGTGGACGAGACTTCGTCAGACCTCACAACCCGGAAATGGTCGAAACAGGAATATGCGGCAAGGTTATGAGGGTCGCGCCCTTTAGGGTATGTCATTTCCTTCTGGAAAAGGGTGGTATTAGGTATGGAGCCCTGGTATTTAACCTATGTGGATACTCCGATCTCATTTATTGTGTGTTTATCGAGGCGCCTCGGATAAAGGTCCCAAAGGACCGGGGGATGGCATAGTCGTGAGTTACCTAGTTACAGGGGTAACCCGGCCTTGTGTTGGCAGAGAGCAGTTGTCTCTCGGGACGTCCAGCCAGAGGCGTACCCATGTGGCAGGAGGAAGTTCCTTAGCCTGACCATTTATTGGAAATCCAATTTCCAATACGAATCTTGTACGGTATTAGTTGTAGAACCTGCTATTTAACATAGCAGCTATAGTAGGCATAATATAATGGTACCTATACTGGCTAAGATTAATATTGTATTTTCGAAATGTTTTCCACACTATGCACTAGTAATAATATCAAAAGAGTTTTCCTTGCGTAGTAAGCATGTTTGACTATCATAAGAAGAAATCTCCTCCAATTCTGCGTTTGCATTGTGTGTGTGGCGGGAGGTCTGATGGTAGTTTCATTTTCCAAAAGCATTACGGGTTTCAATGTTTAAAATTCTTTTGTTGTTATTTTAAAGATAAACTGTTTTTGTTGCTCACATCAGTCCCACGACCGACTCAAAGTTTATTGTTCCTTTCCTAAACTCTGGGTGCTCATAAATTTTTCACACGAGCAGTCTAGAGTTGGGTTTTTCAGATAATCAGGTTCAGTTGATATTGGAGCTAGTTCAGTTTTGGAGATCACGACTAACATTGCTTACCTTGTCTTACGTGTTAGTGGTTCGAGCTGATGTTGGAGTTGTTCTCTAACTGATCATTTGAAG
This sequence comes from Allium fistulosum, assembly GCA_030737815.1. NCBI lineage: Eukaryota > Viridiplantae > Streptophyta > Magnoliopsida > Asparagales > Amaryllidaceae > Allium > Allium fistulosum. The sequence goes on along the minus strand of CM060904.1, from coordinate 1,296,653,169 downwards.
TTATCACTTCAGTTATTTCTGCTGTATCATTATTTATCTCTGATATTGTTGTATCATATTGATATCATTGTTGTATATTATTCTGGATATTGTATTCATTGGAGTTGTATATGATATCATATTTTTCTTCCGCTGTGTTGTTATACTTAATGGTGTTATAAGCTCCGGTGAACTAGATTCGGCGTTTGAATCTAAGGCAATTGAGTACAAGTGAAGTACGGGTGCCGATTTTTGAAGGCCGAGTTTTTGGATCATTACAGAGATAGACTACATTCACCAGAGAACAACATCCATGAAATCAAGCTACATCATGTACACATTGACAATCCAGTGCAGCATATATGCAAAGTCGACATGCACACATCAAGTATACATGAGCAACCAAATACAACACAAATGTACTCGATACAACTACAAATGCACAGCAAATATCAAGTGAAGAAAGCTGCATGAACAAGAGTGAAAACTGCAGTAACACGAAGCAACTAATCGATTCAAACCAAAGTCAAATGATATACAACAGTTTTGAACTAAGACAGAGAAGTAGCAATTTCAAATCAATGCATCAGGAATTTCAAATTAAACAAAGTCAAGGCCGAAGTCAAAAAGGAACTAAATCACAATTTTTAATACCGTGGGGGCCAAGGAATCAAATCAGAATCAAGTCGTGATAACCAAGCAAGATATACGAATTGAACAAGTCAGTAAATAATCTCGAGCATTCACGCAAAATCAACGGCCGAGCTAGATTAAATGACAAATTCAAATTAACGAAATTATAGGAATTCGATTCCTATTTAAACCGTAACATCATCGACTACGAGATGATCGAGTTCAAGCATATCAACCAGTAAAGCAAAGAGAATAAATCACATACCACTTAGTCGAACTCGATCAAAAATTGGGGCAGCCATGTGCAAAGCGAAGAGATCATCGATCGACAAAGCAAAGGACACTGAATCATCATTCGATCGAGCAATTAAAGTCGGCAGCCTCAATTTTTCACAAGCCCTAGTTTTTGCACAGAGGAACGAACGAGCAGGAAGCCATTTTCACAAACGAAGAAGAAAGCGGGCCGACATAATAATAGAAAGAAAAAGGGGGTTTCCTTTTAAATTTGGGCCAGTTTCCTTTTTATTATTTTTGGCTCTTATTTATATTTAAGGGCTTTGTGTTTTTATTGTTTAAATTGTTTTTAATTTTCATTTCCCACTATTGTATAATTTAGTCGTGTGACTAGGGGACGAACTACGGTGGTGTAGTTCGAGAATTCGCAACTCAGTGGCTGAGTTGTGGCAGGTTTTGAGCGTAGAGTTAGGTTAGTCGATAGCGGGTGTCGCGAGTTTACGTGTGTAAGCGTTTGACTGCTTAATTTCTAGTAGAAACCTTGGAGGTAGCACATAGGCAGGGTTTTGCCGAAGCTGGGTAAATCTGTATGTTTTATTTTCTGTTTTTATTATTCTACTATTATCTGTGCTGCTGTTACTCGACTATTATCTATGATGAAATTATTTTATATTCTTCCGCAATAAATTTTTATAATTAATAGTATCACCCTATTTACCCCTCCCCCCCCTCTAGGGTGAAATCGATCCTACAAGTGGTATCAGAGCTAGGAACAAAAGCTATTTTTGTTTTAAAAATTTGATTTTTGAAAAACCAATTTTTGCTTTAAAATTTTGAATTTTTAAAATGACTTCTTTTAATGCTTTTGCAGAGGGTCGGTCCAATATTATTCCTCCTGTTTTTGATGGAACAGATTTTTTGAATTGGAAATTAAAAATGGAATTTTATTTAAAATCTGTTAGTTTTAAATGTTGGGATATTATTGAAAGTGGGTGTGATATAATAGACGAGAAAATTACTTCGATTAATGCTCTTGCTATGCATATACTATATTCTCATGTTAATCAAGATAATTTTTACTTTATTTCTCATTGTGAAAATGCACAAGAAATCTGGAATACTTTTGATGCAATATATGGTGCAAAAGTCAACAATGATGAGAAATTCTCCACAATCGACTTAGTTAAAGAAACGTGCTTAACAGGATTGGCAAAGGGCAGTAGTGATGAAAATTCAATAGCCAATGAGATAAGTGATTTTCCAATCAATGATTTAGTTATCTTGTGCCAAGAATTAATTGAAAATAATAAAGCTCTTGAGTTGAGAAATAATAAGTTGGAAAGAGAACAAGCTAAACTTCATCAGAAAAATAATAATTTTGAAAATGAGCTTAAAAATATTAAGAAAAATAAAAATTCTAATTGCAAAAGGTGTTTGAACCATGAGAAAGAATTTGCTCGTTTTCATGAAAACTTTCAAAAGTTAGAGAACGAATGCAGGAGAAAAACAAAACTGAGTTGATTTGTAAAAACAATATTTTGCAAAAAGAGTTGGATAGCCTTAAGAAGTCAGAAATTTCTAAATGTGCGAATTTTGAAAAGAAATTAAATGAAGTCAACGAAAATTTCAAAACCCTGGAAAAAGAAAACGTGATTTTGAGCAAATATGAAATTATTCAATTAAATCACGAGTTTGAAAAGGAGATTGAAAAAATCAAGGATTTTGAATAAATTGAGTTTAAAGAACTCCAACTCTTTGAAACTGAGATGCAAGAAATTGAAAATAAAATTAGAGAGCTTAAAAATGAAAATATGGATTTGAAAATGAAGAATTTAGAAAAGAGATAGTACCATTAGCTGTTGTTCAAAGCTAATAAATGAAAATAAACTTTTAAAATCCAAAGTTAATAAACTTGAGTTGGTTATTCAGAAATTTCACACTAGAGATAAATCATTTAATATGATTCTAGAAAATCAACTCTTCGAGAATAAAAGAAAAGGAGTTGGATTTGCAAAAGTGTCAAAATATGAACAAACAACTAATAAGACTGTTAAAAGGAAAAGTGTGATGCCCAAACACGTGAAAACAATTCCAATTTAGGTTCAAAAAGGCACGAATATAAAATCCCTCAAAGTAAAACAAATCTGGGTGCCAAAAGGAACATATATAAATAGTTTTGGGTCTTCACATACTTATTTTTCGAAATCTTTTGCCACTAACAACCACGGACCTATAAAAAAAATATGTCACAAAAACCTTTTATCATGTAGATGTGGTGGCAGGCTAAGGAACAACAACAGTGTTATTTGGATTCTGGCTGTTCCAAACACACAACGGGCGACAAATCAAAGATCCTTAGTCTAGTATAAAGGTGGCAGAATCACAATGGGAAACAACGAAATATTATCGGTAAAGGTAAAACAAGTAATGGTATATTCATCTTCAATGATATATTAAATGTGATAATCTGCACCATAATCTGAGTTTAAATCAGCCAGTTATGTTATAAAGAGATGAATGATGAATTTGATTCTGACTTATTCAAAATGTTGACCAATCATCTTTGAACTATTTCATATAGAATTGCTTGGACTAATGATGATGTTTTATTGATTGTTGATTACTCATAATACACGTGGATATATGTGCTTATTTTATTGCTTCGGGATCTGACACTATGGTCACTGTTTGTTTATTTACACAGCTTCAATTCAAATTCAAGAGAACTTCATTTAAAAGCCGTTAAAAATGATTTTGAGATATTTTGTTGCACACTTCACGGTTTGGTCTATAACATTCAATTAATGATAATCTTGAGTCAAAGGGAAATTCAGATGCAAATTACACTGGTAATCTAGTTGATAGAAAAATTCCAAGTGGAACGTGACTTATGTTGAGACATTCAGTAATTACATCGTTTTTCAAAGAAAATTCTGCATATTTTTCACTTGAAATAATTTTCAAATAGCAGACATTTTTCTAAAAACCCCTTCTAGAAAATCATTTTTGTTGACCTTGTTTCAGATTAGTCATTTTGGAAAATTTGATTTTATAATTATTTTTGGATTTGATTTTTAAATGACTGCATTAACTAATCTGACTCCTTACTGATTATCAAAAGGATAAATAGTGATTGAAAAAGTGATGAGTGTTGATATTAATCATATATTATAACTTGAGACAGTGTAATTAGTAAATTTCTTTAGAAATTTAAACAAGAGTTATAAAAACTTTCCGTTGGTAAAAATTCCATGACTATTTCTATTTCTATTATATTTCTATCGACCATTACTCATCAAAATCCAATATAGTATGTCAATATGTGGTATTTTAAATGGGAAATTATTCGTTCTTCATTTTATTATATTTTTAGCAATCAAAACATCCAACGTATTCACTCTCATTTAAAAGTCCTCACGGTTATGCATGTATGGAACGCATATCAAAATTGATTGATTAAACAGACAAGTTGATTCTAATCCCATTTAAAAGTCCTCACGGTTATGCGTGGTTAGAAGATACTTGAATTCATTTATTTATTTTTATAAATTTTTTGGAATACTACTAATCTCATTTAAAAGTCCTAACGGTTATGCATGTTAGTAGATATTCAAATTCGTGATATAAATATACCACAAATAGACACAACTATATGGTTTTATATAATGACATTATCCCTATCATTCTAAAGTGGAATATGCATCAAACAGAGTATTTATGATTTTTGTTTGATTTTTTATTGAAATTTAATATTTATACTCAATTGAGTATTAATATCGTATTAATGTCTATCATTTTATCTCTATTTTTCTAACACTATTACTCTTTTGCTGATAACAAAAGGGGGAGAGAAAAGTTAAGATTTTGGCAAATAAAGGTCAAATATTTTCTATTTGCATCTAGGCTCATTTGCATATTTTTTATTTACATGCATATATGAAGGGGGTGCTTGTGTAGAGAGGAAGCATTCAAATAGGAGGAGCAAATTGAATAATCAAATACATTTAATAAACTCAAAATCTTAAATATATGTTTGTTATCATCAAAAGGGAGAGATTATTGAATATGCTAGTATATGATTTTTGTTTGATGATAATAAACATATATATATATATATATATTCATTTAAATGTATTTGGTAATGTACTATTTTATTTTTCACATAATTAATAAATATTTGCTGAATAAAATAAATAACCCAGAATTTAAATTCAAACGGATATTTTATTCAAACAAATATTTATTACAATTTTGAATAGTACAAATTTGAGCTCTCACTATATACATTACAATTTCAATCACATCACATTATTTCACTTACATACATTTGCACCTCACTACATTTCACTCGTTCACTCGTATTTGATCTTCAACTCTATTCCAGATTGAATCCAGCATCTGAATTTTCTGCAAAAACATACACCGACGCAGTAAAATTGAAAAAGAAATATTTTTGCAGTGTAAAATAAAATGTATTTTGAAAATATTATTTGCCTCAGTTATTTGGGTTGTTCGTCATCATTTAATTTTGAATTCACCATACACGAACAACTTGTGACATGCACAGTGTATCACTGTACATGCCATAAGGCCATGCACACCGATATACACTTGATAAAATTACAGGGACAGGTAAGCACAAGGTCAAACCCAATCAAAAGCCGGGTTCAACTCAAGTGAAACAAATATTAAGTCACGATATCAGCACAAGGTCAAACCCGAGCTTTAAGCTGGATTCAACACAGGTGCAAATTCAAATGAAATGGTCAAGACACATAAATCAAGCCTCGACCACAGTTCAAGTCGTACACATGAAAACAGAGGCTAGATGGTCCAACCAGACCAAATTGAAACAGCAATGAGCAGTCGAGAAAGACCATGTCAACCAAAACAAAGACTGCATATACTAAAATGAATGCCACCAGACCAGATACAAGAAACATTGGAACCAAACTCAAGGAAATGTACAAAGGGCAATGTAACAGTGAAAACAATAAGATTCATATCAATGTTCATCGAGCCAGAGAAGACTGCACAAAGAAAAAACATATGTATATGCATCTACAAGTACACCATGACACTAAACAATGAAGAACAGTGCAGACTTGACTGCAACAACATGATGAACAATAATGCAAGAAACAGTCAATGGTTCAACTGGTCAGAGCAGCTCAAACCATCAATAAGCATATGAATACAAACTCAGACTACAATGAGGGAGTCGAGATAGACTACATTCACCAGAGAACAACATCCATGAAATCAAGCTACATCATGTACACATTGACAACCCAGTGCAGCATATATGCAAAGTCGACATGCACACATCAAGTATACATGAGCAACCAAATACAACACAAATGTACTCGATACAACTACAAATGCACAGCAAATATCAAGTGAAGAAAGCTGCATGAACAAGAGTGAAAACTACAGTAACTCGAAGCAACTAATCGATTCAAACCAAAGTCAAATGATATACAACAGTTCTAAACTAAGACAAAGAAGCAGCAGTTTCAAATCAATGCATCAGGAATTTCAAATTAAACAAGTCAAGGCCGAAGTCAAAAAGGAACCAAATCACAATTTTTAATATCGTGGTGGCCAAGGAATCAAATCAGAATCGAGCCGTGATAACCAAGCAGGATATACAAATTGAACAAGTCAGTAAACAATCTCGAGCATTCAAGCAAAATCAATGGCCGAGCTAAATTAAATGACAAATTCAAATTAATGAAATTATAGGAATTTGATTCCTATTTAAACATTAACATCATCGGCTACAAGAAGATCGAGTTCAAGCATACCAACCAGTAAAGCAAAGAGAATAAATCACATACCACTTAGTCGAACTCGATCAAAAATTGGGGCAGCCATGTGCAAAGCGAAGAGATCATCGATCGAAAAAGCAAGGGACACTGAACCATCATTCGATCGAGCAATTGAAGTCGACAGCCTTAATTTTTCACAAGCCCTAGTTTTCGCACAGAGGAACGAACGAGCAAGAAGCCATTTTCACAAACGAAGAAGAAAGCGAGCCGACATAACAATAGAAAGAAAAAGGTTATTCTGCTATTATCTGTGCTGCTGTTACTCGACTATTATCTGTGCTGAAATTATTTTATATTCTTCTGCAATAAATTTTTATAATTAATAGTATCACCCTATTCACCCCCCCTCTAGGGTGAAATCAATCCTACACCTGCCCCCTAGTGTCTTGGTATATTTGTTCTAAAGTCATGCTCAACTCCGTAAAAGAGGTGAATCTTGGTTCCTTTCGTGGCGGCCTCGTTTCATCAAAGCCATTCTTCGCTTTTCGATTCCCTTTATCCTTGTTTAAATCTTTCCCGGGCGGATCTCCGCCTTTGGCTGCATAAACTTCGACTTCCTCTCCTTTCTCTCTTTCAGCTTTCGCGTCTTTTTGTCGTAGAAACCTTTCCGCCTCATGGTAAAACTCTCCTAGATCCATATGTGGATCTCGTATTAGTGAATTCTTGAATTCCGTGCCATCAGCAATGCCAGATACAGCTGCCATTAGAACCGTGTATGGATCTGGGCGATCCACCGAGGCTGTCGCTGCATTAAATCGCATTAAAAAATTCCTCAGAGACTCTCTGGTCCTCTGTTTTAGTGTTGTCAAACTCATCGCATTCTTAGGTCTTGAGATATGAACTCTAAACTGCCTCATAAACCTCTCGATTAACTCGATCCACGGTCTAATGGAGCTGCTTTCCAATTGCATGAATCACGGTGCTGCTATATCCATCAAATACAAAGAAAAATATCGGGCCATGACCTCCTCCGATGCCCCCAGTACTTCCATGTGCCTTATATACCTTGTCAGATGAACAGCATGATCCATCCTTCCATCATACGTCTCCAGCGTTGGTAGCTTGAATTCAGGTGGATTCCTAGCCTGCCTAATGGCAGGAGCAAAGGGGCTCTTATTCACATCCTCCAAATATTTATTCACCAATCCTCCTCTCATGGCCCGTCTGACCGTTTCTGCCAATCTGTTACTGTCACAAGCGGTAGTCTTTGTCCGTTGCCTCTGACCTGCCACCTGAGTTCTTGAGGGATTCCTGAAGTCTGCTCTCTTGGACGAGCATTCATTTCCCTATCAACTCCAAATTGCACGGCACCGCCTGGTATCCTGCTTGGAATTGAGCCAACATGATCTGGGGCGTGCCCCCTAGTTCAGGGGTTGTTCCCGATGGCCCCTCTCTATCCCGTATCCTAGTTTCCACGTTTCCCTAATTCTGGTTTTGGACTTCCTCTGTTCCTGCTGCTCTGCTCTTGGTTTTGCACCCTAGCTTGTCCAACCTGTCGGAGTACGTTTTGTATCATATCCTCCTGCCTTTTCATCATCGCTTCCATCTCGTCTCTAGTCATATAGATCAAGGTCTGATTAGCTCCTGAGGAGGCCTCCTGACTTCCTTCATGCTGACTCCTCTCTGTCATTTGTCTCCTTGTTGATTGCCTAACCATAACTTCCTGAATCCAAGTTCCTAAGCCTTCAAATCCAAAATCCAAGCTCCAAAATCCCTGAGTGCTAGCGCTCTCGGTGAAAGCAGCAAAATGTTTGCTCCAAAAATGGTCACAAACACCCAATTGCAGATGAAAGCACCAATTACCAGTCACATAATACAGATAGAATATATGAAGAGGATATAAATATGAAGAACAATCAAAATTGAAAAGAAAGTAGTAATAAAGACGAGGTTTATAGTGGTTCGGCTAACTCCGGCCTACATCCACTCCAGAAACTTCCTTTTTTATTATCATAGAATTAATTACAGTTACAATCCAGAGTTTTTGAAACAAAAATGGTAGAGTAAATTTTGCAGCCTTTGTAGAAGAAGTTAAAGAAGAACCGAAAGAAAAATCACCCTTTCCAAAGCCCCGTCTGCTGTATTTATTGGCAAAATCCCAGTTACTGGGCTTCCTCACTGATGTGGGCCCACCAAAGCCATAGTCGAGCCCACAACACTCATCACTGTCGATCCTAAGTTAATAATATGCCAACCTGAAGTTGCCCTGGGGATGACTCGAAGCAAGCATATAGATGACCCAAAGTAAACACGCGTCTGACTCGAAGTAGAATATGGCCGATCCCGAGCCTTCAATATGCCGACCCCATGTTCGTTTGCCGACCCGAAGCGTTCCCAGTATCAACCCAAAGCAACTGCCACGTTGGATCGAAGAAAAGTGCTCAACGACTTGAAGCAGCTCCAACATGCCAACCCCATGTTCCTTTCCTTATGCTAATCCCATTCCAAAGCCATGCCGACCCCTAAATCCTTATGTCGATCGAAGCCCTTGCCTATGCCGACCCGGAGTCACCTCTTCATGCCGATCCCTCCAAGTGACTTCAACCATATGCCGACCCCAAGATCCATATGACGACCCGAAGCATCCTTGTTGCCGACCCCAAGTTATCCAAGTGCCGACCCGAGGAACTCTTATATGCCGACCTGACCTTATCCACCCCCTTACCGACCCGAAGTCATTGCTATGTCGACCCAGGGTTAGAGCTATGCCGACTTGAAGCATGCTGATCCCTTCATGTTCCAATCCTTTCTTTGCCGACCCCAAAACCTTGAATGTTGACTTGAAGCAACTTTCCTGAAAACCCGAAGTAAACCTAAGGACGACTTGAAGCAAACTCCAAGCAACCCACAGCAACTTGACTTTTGTCGAAATCCATACTCCAAGTATCCCACGCCTTTTGTCCATCAACTATGCTGAATCCCGGCTATATAGTCATGTTTATTATCCGTAATTGATCGTCCATTCATTCATTCAAATCAGAACCAAGTCCCTAACAGTCCAGCTTCGATAATTGAGCAGCCGTTTGAGTTAAATCCGCATGTATTCAGCCTTGCCAAAAGGCGGGTTAACAGTTTTCGGTTTAAATTTAAACTTAGTATATTATAGATAAATAAACATATATACATATATATAATTATGCAATATTGTAATATTTAAATTTAAAACTTATCAACATTGTTAAATCGTGATTATATATACATACATACATACATATATATATATATATATATATGTGCAAAGCTAATAACGTTGAACTAGACCCCTTGCAAAATTGATGAAAAAGAATATTACTATAGTGGCATGCTACCATGACAAGAAAAAAAAACAAGAAATACTACCAATAACCTAATGTATGAAAACCTAATCATAAAATCATGCCAATATGTCACATCAAAATTTTTCATATAATGATTTCTTTAGCAACTTTTTCATTCTTGAATATGTGCATATTCCATTCTTCCTAAATCACACATATAAATTACTTTAGAGAATGAAGAAGAAGGTTAGTGTTATTGCACTTGCATTTAGTAGCCTTCAAAATGCAACACCATTTGATGTTCGAGGAAGATGAAAGATTATGAAGTTTTAAGTATAGTGGAAAAGAATGCAATATTTTGAAAGTAAAATACTAATTGAATAACAATTGAGAGTTATTTTTAGGAGCATTATTGCATACATAAATAAAATTGTTACTTGTTTGCCTTAGTTGTCTAGAGTGTGATTTGCATTATTGATAATCTTCCAACGCATTGAGTTCTCCTTAGGTTTTAGTTTAGTAGAGCATATTCTGGAATGTCATGGAAGCATAGAAGTCTGAGATTGAGAATCTAAAGCTTTATACACCATGTTGACAGAGTGAGCCTTATTATTCCGCATTGAGATACCACCATTGCATTCAAAAAGGTTATTCAATATTCAATCACACGTTTATCTAATGGACTAAGAACTAGTATGGGGATGAGTAATGTAACCATTATTAGGATAAGAATTGAAACACCCCACACCCCTTAGTATACCCAAAAAGGGAACACTAAAGGATATGGTGCGTTATAGATATAGCTAAAACATTACAGAGACTAAGATTCACAAGAAAAATAAGTAAAAACAGCGGAAACATTTAAATGGTAACTTATTATTCAAAATAAAACTTCTTAAATAAGTCTGAAAAACATCATATGTCTTAAATACCAAATATACATGTCTTATGAAAAATGCATCTCAATCTCATAAAAATCAGAGTACAATAAAAATAATCATCCCACTCATAAGTACCAGTACATCAAAAGCCAAATGAAAAGAAAACTGAAAAGAAGAAGAATACATGAAGAACGAGAAAGCTCTGCAAATGGGTCTTCAAGAAATCCAAATCTATTGTCCTTGCCTCTGCTGGCCTATGGGAGGGAAGGGGAAATAGAGGAGTGGGTCAGACTAAAAGTCTGGTGAGTGAAAGTAATTACTAGTATTTCTAAGCAAGATAAAGATAATAGACTAAGCAATGGTTCTAGTATAAAAGGAAAATATAGAAAAGGTAAAACTGGGATAAAATATTGTTTCTGATTATGTTAGACTGTTTGCTTTGATTGCTTGACTATTTGGATTGTTTGCACATGTCTTAGATTGCTGTGATTAGGCTGAAATCCTAATCCTATTTTAATTAGGCTGAAATCCTAATTCTACCCGTTGATCGGCCTTCTATCTCTGTTGTGCCACTGTGAGCTAGTCCAATCATGTTGGTCCCACAGCAAAAGACACCTGTTTAGCGCTTGGAACGCACTAGCGACTTATTAATGCCGCACGCTCGGTCATCGCCAATACACACTAACTGTCGCTCCCTCTTATGACCTCTTATCTACCCTAATCAGCAAAGCATGCCCAGCCTTACCTGATCTGTTGTGAGACCATTAGTCCTAGTCTGAAAGGGTTCTGCCCAGCCTCACCTAAGTGTTTTGTGAGACCATCAGTCCTAGTCTGAAAGGGTCCTGCCCAGCCTCACCTAAGTGTTTTGTGAGACCATCAGTCCTAGTCTGAAAGGGTCCTGCCCAGCCTCACCTAAGTGTTTTGTGAGACCATCAATCCTAGTCTGAAAGGGAATGATGTTGGTATGGGTCCTATCAAACAAAATCTAGTTGCGCCCCTTGCCCAAATCCACCGATTTGAGCTTCTATCTATTGGCCACTTATTTACCCTAGTTAGCATAAGCATGTCCCAGCCCCACCTAACTATTGTGAGACCATCAGACCTAGTCTAAAAGGGTCCTTCCCAGCCTCACCTAATTTGTTGTGAGACCATATGTCCTAGTCTGAAAGAGAATGTTGTTGGTACGAGCCCTATTTCTGTTCTTGCTTATTAACTTAGTGTAAGTCTTTAAAATAAGCCTCTTCTGTTATTTCTGTTATGTTTGCTTATTAACTTAATATAAGTCTTAAAATAAGCCTTTTCCGCTATTTCTAAGTATAACCTATGTTATAATTTGCTTATTAACTTAGTTAAAGTTTTAAAATAAGCCTCTTCTATTTTCTCATTTTTGTTATAACCACTAGTTATAAATATGCTTGCAAATGTCTCAAATTTGCCTATTTCAGTCTATCTTCCTTTTATTACAGTTTTTCTTATTTTACATCTAATTTTTGTAAATTTAATGTTTATTTCTATTTAATCCATATTTTCGATTTCTATTCCTTTTAATTTATTTGCGTAAAAATGAATAAAAAGAAACTAACATTTACAGGCCAAATTCTAACGTAAAACATATGTAAATAATGCAATTAACAGTAAATAACTGTAAATAGCTGAATAAAAATAACTGAATAAAATAGATTGAAAGAACTTTAAAAACTAGCTGTAAATAACTTATATAAAAATTGTCTCAAAATTGCAGAAAAACTACAACTATTGAGAACCCTATTATTTTAAATTACTAAAAAATCTAAAATAATTACAAAACACTCACCTGTTGGCCTTAGCTCTATTCCTTGGCCTTCCTAGATCCACTTCTAGGGTGTGAAATATTTTAATTAAATAGATCTCCTCCCAAGAAATTTTTTCTTTTTAGGGTCCAGCCTCAGGCAATGAACCCAATTGGGAGAAAATCCGAATGAGAAAAATAGCTAGGTCTAGGGTCTTATTTATATAGTTACTTAGGGATCTCAGGCCGTTGGATTTGAAGATTAAATCTAGTGCAACAATGTCGTAGGTTCGCTGGGAATCGTCGGATGGAAGCATGGACGCACAGGATTGGAAGAAAGTTGGAAAATGACGTGTACGAACGAACTACATCCAATGAATTAAGCAGGTCGACCGTGCTTCTACGAGGGTCGACATGCAGGTCAACCTAAGGCCTATGGGGGTCGACCTGGCCTTGTTCTGGGTCGACCCGACCCATATATATATATATATATATATATATATATATATATATATTCTTCTTAATTCAATTCTTGTTTATTTTGTATCTTCTTCATATTAACTCGGATTTTGACAAACTATATATGGAAATTGACCAAAAAATTACCACGGACATAATGGTGCAACTCCCGTGGCTTGATTCTGACAATTTCACAAACTTATTTTATTATTTAATTAATTCGTTAATTAATTATTATAGCTTAAATTTTAGGTTGTTACATTCTCCCCTCCTTAAGGGATTTCGTCCCAGAATTCTCTAAGGACGGAAGAATGAAATAAATATTTTCATCCAAATTCTACAACCATATACTAAACCACCATCCATTACATCCATTTTCCTTAAGTTTTCTAATGCAATTTATGATATATGCAATAGTGTAGTGTCAATGTCCCTAACTAATGCAAAAGATTAGGCGGTCTACTGATTTAGTTGACCTCCTTTTATGCAATCATGTCTGTGCCATGTATCCAAATGAATGCAAATTCCTAACGACAACTGATAGTTCTACATACATGCTACAATCATCATCCAAATGTAGCAATCATATGCTAATCATCCATTTATAGCAGCCATGGAAATAAAATAAAAATGCAAATGAGCACACATCTATATGCATATGCTTTAGTGACCTAGTTAGGCCGATCTCTAAGAGATAATGGTGTAGGATCGATTTCACCGTAGAGGGGGGGGGGGTGAATAGGATGATACTAATAATTATAAAAAATTAATGCGGAAATATATAAAATAATTGCAGCATGGATAATAGCAAAATAAAGAAATAGAACAACATAGATTTACCCAGCTTCGGCAAAACTCTGCCTACGTGCTGCCCCCAAGGTTTCTACTAGAAATCAAGTAGTCAAGCGCTTACACACATAAACTTGCGACACCCGTTATCGACTAACCTAACTCTACGCTCAAAACCCTACCACAACTCAGCCACTGAGTTGCAAATTCTCGAACTACACCACCGTAGTTCGTAACCTAGTCACACGACTAGAAAAACACAGTTTAAAAGTAGATTACAAAATAAAAACAACTAAACAAAACTAGAAACCCAAATTTAAAACTAAAAGCCCAAAGGCAATTATATGCCCGCCCAAGAGAAAAAAATGTAGTGATGAAAAATTGTCCCCCTTTTGATTTTTATTTCTTCGGCCCATATCCTTTGCTTTGAAAATGACTGCCTCGTTCCTCTTTCAACAATTTAGGGCTTCTGTAATTTGAATACGCCAACTTCAGTTGATCGATCGAATAGATGTTTTTGTGTTGCTTGCTTTGTCGATCGATCGTCTCTTTGATTTGCAAATGGCTGTTTCAATTCGTCGAGTTCGATTTGAATAAATATGGTATGTGATTTCCTTTGTTACTCTCGTTGATATGCTTGAACTCGATTGCTTGATAATCCCGATGATGATTGGGTTTTATAGGGTTGAAAACCCTAAATTAACGTTCGTATTTTTCGAGTTGAATTCTTCAATTATTTTTGGCTTTGCCATTTGATTTTGCTTGGATGCTTGTGATATATTCTGACTTGTTCATGTTACTATATATCTTGAATTTTCTTTGAGTCAGTTTCCTCTTTTGCTCCTATGACTTCGGCATGGTTCACCATGATTTTCTGGCAATCAATTGTGGTATTTGAATTTTTGAGATTAAACTGGACTTTGAAATGTTTATCCCGTTACACTTTGTTCCTGTGACTTCTGCACTTTGAAATTTTTTGTGATAATTGACTTCGACTTCGTGAATTTTCTTTGCTGGCAATTAACACTTCTCTAAAGTTTGCTTAAAATCTGCATTTGAATGTGACCTTGACTACATTCGAATTTTGTTCCTCCTTTTACTGCTGCAACTTAATTTGCTTTGCGCTCTGCTTCCTTGTTCTTGTTTCTACTGTTAGTAACTGTGCACATACAAACATGTATATACATACATATATATTTGTGTATATATGTATTGTGCATTTTCATTTGTCTACCTAGCTTGGACATTCATGTTATGGTAATCATGTTACTTTGAAACTGTCCATCTCATTTGACTTGTATTCTTGAATCTAGTATGGTTGCCGTTTTGGGTTTCCAGTTTCCTCTGAAGCTTGCATTCATGTTAATTCATTTGTGTTATCCTTGCTGAAATGCATTGAATCATTGCACTGATATACGTGTATATATGTTACTATTTTGGTCTCTGTTTCAATTTGGTCTGGTTCACTTTGAACTTCTGGTATGGGTTCATCTTGATTTTGGAACTTCTTTGCATCTTGGTTGATGGTCTCCATACATATATACATACATATATGTATGTATATATGTGTTTTTGACTTGATTGCACTTGTATCCAATGTGCTACTTGCTGTATGAACCAGAACTGATGTTGCCATTACACCTTCTTGCTTTGTTGTATCTGTGATGGTCTCTGGTTCCTTTTGGTTTGTTGTTCCACTGGCATGTGTTAGTACATTTCTGGTTTAGCTTCTGAACTTCATGTGTACATCCATTTGCTATGTCTGGTCTTGGATGATCTGATTCACTTCAGTTTTGAACTTGTTCATTTTCTTTTTGACCTTTGTATATTTGAGCATGTTGAACTTATGTTAATTTGGGACTTCATATATACATCATTTTGTTGCAGTCTTCTCTGTTGTATATCTTCATGCTTTTTGAAACTGCTCCGCCCAGTTTGTCCACTGCTTCATTAAGTTCATTTCTCTGATCATGTACATGACTTTCGTACTTGTCCCTGATCTGTTTGTCTTCATGGATTATGATATGTTCACACTACTTTGACCATTCATGCTGGTGTTCTTGTTGCACTGATTAGAAAACTTATACTTGACCATTCTATTTTTGTTTTAGTACTACACCTGAGTTGAATCCAGCCTATGGCTTGGGTTTGACCTTGTGCTCACCCGTCCCTGCAGTTTTATCAAGCAAGTGTACATTGGTGTGCACGGCCTTATGACATGTATAGTGATACACTGTGCATGTTACAAGCTGTTTCGTGTAAAAATGAATTCAAAATAAATGATGACAAACAACCCTAATAACTGAGGCAAATAATATTTTCAAAATACACATTTTATTTTACACTGCAAAAAAATATTTCTTTTTCAATTTTACTGTGTCAGTGTTTATTTTGCAGATAATTCAGATGTTGGATTCAATCTGGAATAGAGTTGAAGATAAATACGAGTGAATGAGTGATATGTAGTGAGGTACAAATGTAAATAACAATTGTGTAGTGAAAAATTGTGTTGTGATTTGAAATTGTATTGAAATTGAAATTTTGTATATATAGTGAGAGCTCAAATTTTGTACTATTCAGAATTTTAATAAAATATTTGTTTGAATAAAATACCTGTTTGAATTTAATTCTATGTTATTTATTTTATTCAACAAATATTTATTTAATTATGTGAAAAATAAAATAGTACAATAAAAAATACATTTAAATGAATATATATATATATATATATATATATATATGTTTATTATCATCAAACAAAATCATATACCAGCATATTCAACAAATAGTGCCTAGTGTATATATGCATCCATTAGCATCCACTAGCAAACACTTGCAACCACTAGTGTCCATCATACATAACATGTTCTAGTAACATGTTTACATTCAGTCCTACCATCCATAGTTTAAATCCTAAGATCTACTCTCCCAATGGATACAAAAGGAAAGAACCAATTCAAAACTAAAGATGGAAATATGAAATTCAAAACGTACCATCGAAAAGATACGGATAAGAGGTACGTATTTTCTCTTCAGCCTCCCACGTAGTGTCTTTGATACTATCTCCCCACTGCACCTTAACCCAAGGTACTTCCTTATTCCTAAGCTTCTTGATATCACGTCTAACGATCTTGGTAGGAAAGCAACGAACCGCTGCTTCTCTCTCCACTTCAACTTCCTCAAGTTGACTAGGTTCCACTACCACTACTGAATCATGTAAGCACTTTCTCAAGTGCGAAACATGAAAAACATCATGAATCCCGCGAGCCTCTCTGGTAGCTTTATCCGATACACCATCTTCCCTACTCTTTCTATAATGGGTAACGGTCCTATGAATCTAGGAGCAAGTTTCCCACTTGATCCAAATCTTACTACATTTCTTAGCGGAGATACCTTAATGAAAACCAAGTCTCCTACCTCAAACTCAATATCCCTTCTCCACTTATCTGCATAGGATTTTTGCCTATCTTGAGCCGCCTTCATTCTCCTTCTAATTAAATCAATCTTTTCTAACGTCTCTCTAATCATGTCGGGACCAAGTAGCAATTTTTCTGTAGACTCCAACGAAGGCGACTTGCAAGGTCTTCCATAAAGAGCTTCAAATGGTGCCATCACAATGCTAGCCTGAAAACTATTATTATATGCAAACCCCACTAAAGGAAGATGCTCCTCCCAAGTTCCTCCAAAATCAAGAATACACATCCTCAACAAATCCTCAAGAACTCTATTAACTCTCCCCGTTTGGCCATCCGTCTGAGGATGATAGGCTGTACTCAATCTAAGTTGTGTTCCTAAAGCCTCTTACAAGCTCCTTCAAAACTTGCTAGTAAAGATAGGGTCTCTGTCACTCACTATGCTAGAGGGAACTCCATGAAGTCGGACTATCTCACGAACATATAAGGATGCAAAATAAGGTGTCGTCCTCTTACTCTTGACCAGAATGAAGTGGGCGCTCTTAGTCAAACGATCTACAATCACCCAAATACTGGTATTCCCCTTCCTAGATCGGGGTAAACCATCTATGAAGTCCATCGAAACACTATTCCACTTCCATTCGAGTACATCCAATGGTTTAAGCAATCCATCAGGCTTCTGCTGCTCCGCCTTAACTCTTTGGCATACAAGACACTTAGCCACAAATTCTGCTACATCCTTCTTCATACCGCTCCAATAAAACACTCTCTTTATGTCCCTATACATCTTATCACCATTCGAATGAATAGTCATTCGAGAATGGTGTGCTTCTGCTAGAATTTCTCTCATCAAATCACTAGTGTGAGGGGACACAAAGTCTTCCATATCTCCTTAGCCACCCTTTACTATCTATGGAATAACGTTGGAGATGTCTAGAGACCTCCCCTTTGCTAATCCTCTCAAGAATATCCATAAGCTCTGAATTCTCTCGCTGCCTTAAGCCAATCTGATCTATGAGGGTAGGCTTAACCTCAATTGCTACCAATAATCCAGAGGTAATGTCCGTAGAGGGATTAAAATCAAAGGTGGAAATAAATTCTAGGCTTTTCCACTCCACGAACATTGGACTAAGGGTTGCTTTCTTCCTACTTAACGCATCTGCAACCATGTTCCCTTTACCAGGGGTATAAGCTATCTCAAAGTCATATGATGCTAGAAACTCCATTCAACGCTGCTGCCTCAAGTCTAAATCCTTTTGTGAGAATAGGTACTTCAATGACTTATGGTCAGTGAAAAGCTCGAACCTCTCTCCTAGAAAGTAATGTCTCCAAGACTTGAGCGCAAAAACAATAGCAGCTAACTCCAAATCATGGGTGGGGAAGTTCTTCTCATGCGTTCTCGACTGTCTACTTCCATAGCATACTACCCTCCCTTCTTGCATCAATACTGCTCCAAGACCTGTCCCGCATGCATCCGTGTATACTTTAAAAGGATTAGCTTCGTTGGGTAAAACTAACACTGATGCACTAGTAAGGACCCTCTTTAGCATCGTGAAGGAATCCTCACAATCTATGTCCCATACGAATGCCGCATTCTTCTTAGTGAGGTGAGTAATCGATGCTGAAAACTTAGCGAAATCTTTAATAAACTTCCTATAATAGCCAGCCAAACCTAGGAAGCTTCTAACTTCGGTAGCGTTCTTGGGGGCCTTCCAATCTTGTACAGCTAGCACCTTAGCGGGATCAACTGCTAGACCCTCTCTTGAGACTACATGCCCCAAGAAACGCACCTCCTTACGCCAAAAGTGACACTTCGAGAATTTTGCTTTCAACTGATGAACACGAAGTGTACGAAGAATCTCCTCAAGATGAATAGCATGCTCTTCCATACTCTTGGAAAACACCAAAATGTCATCCACAAATACTATAATGAACTTATTTAGGACATCTCGAAAAACACAGCTCATCAAATCTACGAAATAGGTTAGGGCATTGGTCAGCCCAAACGGCATAACCAACCACTCAAAGAATCCATCGGGTGTCCTAAATGTTGTCTTATCTATGCTATCGTCAGCAACCCTAAGCTGATGAATCCAGTAGCTAAGTCGAGCTGAGAAAATACTGAAGAGCCAACTAACTGATCGAAAAAATCGTCTATCCTAGGAAGTGGGTAATGGTTCTTCTTCGTGAGCTTATTCAACTCTCTATAGTCTACGCAAAGTCGAAGGGAACCATCCGTGTTTGTAGCGAAGACGACTGGCTCTCCCCACTCAGATATGCTCCGTCTTATGAAGCCTTTCTCCAATAGCTCACCAATCTGCTTACTTAGCTTCTTCCTCTCCCTAGGAGCCATATGTCTCATGGGTAATGCCACTGGTTAAGCATTGTCACTCAGATAGATCCTAAAGTCAATCTCTCTCTTAAGGGTTAGTCCCCTAACCTCCTCAAAGATGTGTGGGAAATCTCTAACGATTGGAACGAAATCTAACTCTCCTAGTGATGTATCAAGGGAATAAAGGAAGCTCAACATGACTGACCTTTGTGGGTCGCAAGAAACCTCGAGAGTCCTACCGCTGCTTGTCTCTAATCTGACGGCTCTCCTCGTGCAGTCCAATATCACTCCATAAGTGGATAGCCAATCCATCCCCAAAATCATCCCATATCCCGAAAATCGCAGTACATAGGCGACACAATCAAACTCTACGCCTAGTATAAAATTTTTCAAACCCCTACAAATCATGGATAAATGTGTCGATCCTCCTATGGGGTTGGAAACAACTATAGGGTCTACTACTAGAAAAATATCTAAGTGCAAACAATAAACTAAAGAATGCGATGCTCTGGAGTCTAAAAGAGTACGAATAGGAAAATCCAAAATAGAAATCAAACCTTTTATAGAGACTTTCCTATCTCGATCCGGTCCACCACTAGAAGGTGCTGCATCCAAAGCCTCTACCTGCGCTGTAGGTGCGCCTACTCTCTGCCCCGTCTTCTGAGGACAAGCTCTACTAAGATGACCAGGCTGCCCACAGTTGTAACACCTCCCCTTCATTGTGTCCTTCTTATAGTCCTTTGTGAAATGCCCAACCAATCCACAATTATGACATTTCCCGCCTTTCCTGATGTGCTTTTGAGGTCCTCCTTCTTTCCTCTTGTCCTTATCCTTCTTGTTCTTCCACCACTGCTTCTTAGAGTTTTCTGACTTAGGAACCTCCTTAAGCTCTCCTTTCAGTTGCCAAGGTGCAAGCTGAACTCTCTGTCGGTCCTCCAATCCTAACAGCCCAAATATCCGCTTTGTATTCCTCGACCAAGCTCGTGCCTTTATGAAATCCTCCATGCCGGAAAATGTTCTGCCTCCTAGACTAGCGACTTAGAAAATTTTGATACTGCAGGTGGATTAACGGGATCTCCACCTGCTGGTGCTGCATTGGTTGCTTGCCCTTGCACCTCTGGTATCGTAGCTCTATGGAACCAGTCAGATATACTATGCAAAGTAAAGAAAACTTAGGCTCGAAAGAATCGAAAGAAGGTTGAACTGGACTTTGAGGGGATTTTTATAAAAACTCTCTTATAATAAAACCATTTCTATAATAAGAGTTTCTTTCTGAAAAATACTTTCAAAACATGTTATCTACGAAAAATACTTTACTCTTTAAAACAAGTTTTTAGGAATCCTGTAACCTTAGGCTCTTACCAAATGAAACACCCCACACCCCTTAATATACCCAAAAAGGCACACTAAAGGATATGGTGCGTTATAGGTATAGCTATAACATTACAGAGACTAAGATTCACAAGACAAATAAGTAAAAATAGCGAAAACATTTAAATGGGAACTTATTATTCAAAATAAAACTTCATAAATAAGTCTGAAAAACATCACATGTCTCAAATACCAAATACACATGTCTTATGAAAAATGCATCTCAGTCTCATAAAAATCATAGTACAATAAAAATAATCATCCCTCTCATAAGTACCAGTACATCAAAAGCCAAATGAAAAGAAAACTGAAAAGAAGAAAAATACATGAAGAACGAAAAATCTCTGCAAATGGGTCTCCAAGAAATCCAAATTTACTGTCCTTGCCTTTGCTGGCCTATGGGGCGAAAAGGGGAAATAGTGGAGTGGGTCAGACTAAAAGTCCGGTGAGTGAAAGTAATTACTAGCATTTCTAAGCAAGATAAAGATAATAGACTAAGCAACAGTTCGAGTATAAGAGGAAAATAAAGAAAAGATAAAACTGGGATAAAATACTATTTATGATTATGTTAGACTGTTTGCTTTGATTGCTTGACTGTTTGGATTGTTTTCACTTGTCTTAGATTGCTGTTATTAGGCTGAAATCCTAATTCTACCCGTTGATCGACCTTCTATCGCTGTTGTGCCACTATGACCTAGTCCAATCCTGTTGGTCCCACAGCAAAAGACACCTGTTTAGCGCTTGGAACGTAGTAGCGACTTATTGATGCCGCAGGCTCGGTCATCTTCGGTACACACTAACTGTCGCTCGCTCTTGTGACCTCTTATCTACCCTAATCAGTATAAGCGTGCCCAGCCTCACCTGATCTATTGTGAGACCATCAGACCTAGTCTGAAAGGGTCCTACCCAGCCTCACCTAAGTGTTTTGTGAGACCATCAGTCTAAGTCTGAAAGGGAATGCTGTTGGTACAGGTTCTATCAAAAAAAAATCTAGTTGCGCTCATTGCCCAAATTTCCCGGTTTGAGCTTCTATCTATTGGCCACTTATTTACCCTAGTTAGCATAAGCGTGTCCCAACCTCACCTAACTATTGTAAGCCCATCAGTCCTAGTCTGAAAGGGTCCTGCCCAGCCTCACCTAATCTGTTGTGAGACCATCAGTCCTAGTCTAAAAGGGAATGTTATTGGTATGGGCCCTATTTCTGTTCTTGCTTATTAACTTAGTGTAAGTCTTTAAAATAAGCCTCTTCTGTTATTTCTTTTCTGTTTGCTTATTAACTTAATCTAAGTTTTAAAATAAGTCTTTTCTATTATTTCTAAATATAACCTAAGTTATAATTTGCTTATTAACTTAGTCAAAGTTTTAAAATAAGCCTCTTCTATTTTCTCTTTTTAGTTATAACCACTAGTTATAAATATGCTTGCAAATGTCTCAAATTTGCCTATTTCAGTCTACCTTCCTTTTATTATAGTTTTTCTTATTTTACATCTAATTTCTATAAATTTAGTGTTTATTTATGTTTAATCCATATTTGCGAATTTTATTCTTTTTAATTTATTCGCATAAAAAGGAATAAAAAGAAACTAACATCTACAGGCCAAATTCTAACGTTAAACAGATGTAAATTAATGCAATTAACAGTAAATAACTGTAAATAGCTGAAAAAATAACTGAATAAAATAGACTGAAAAGAACTTTAAAAACTAGCTGTAAATAACTTATATAAAAACTGTCTCAAAATTGCAGAAAAACTACAACTATTGAGAACCCTATTATTTTAAATTACTTAAAAATCTAAAATAATTACAAAACACTCACCTGTTGTCCTTAGCTCTATTTCTTGGCCTTCTCGGATCCACTTCTAGGGTGTGAAATATTTTAATTAAAAAGATCTCCTCCCAAGAAAAAAATTCTTTTTAGGGTCCA
Organism: Allium fistulosum; assembly: GCA_030737815.1. Lineage (NCBI taxonomy): Eukaryota > Viridiplantae > Streptophyta > Magnoliopsida > Asparagales > Amaryllidaceae > Allium > Allium fistulosum. The sequence continues at coordinate 1,296,630,296 of CM060904.1, read as the reverse complement.
GCCTCAAACAATGAACCAATTGGGAGAAAATCTAAATGTGAAAAATAGCTAGGTCTAGGGTCTTATTTATAGTGTCACTTAGGGATCTCAGACCGTTGGATTTGAAGATTAAATCTGGTGCAACCACGTCATAGGCTCGTTGGGAACCGTCGGATGGAAGCACAAACACACATGATTGGAAGAAAGTTGGGAAATGACGTGCACGAACGAACTGCGTCCAAAGAATTAAGCGGGTCGACCTTGCTTCTGTGAGGGCCGACATGCAGGTCGACTTAAGGCCTATAGGGGTCGACCCTAGGGTCGACCTGGCCTTGTTCTGGGTCGATCTGACCCATTTATATTATATTTTTCTTTTTAATTCAATTCTTGTTTATTTCGTATCTTCTTCGTATTAACTCGGATTTTGACAAACTATGTATGGAAATTGACCAAAAAATTACCACGGACACAATGGTGCAACTCCCGTGGCTCAATTCTGACAATTTCACCAACTTATTTTATTATTTAATTAATTCGTTAGTTAATTATTATAGCTTAAATTTTGGGTTGTTACAGGAATATACTTTTTCATCTTCAGAAATTCCAGTCATACTTAGGCCATGATGCATAATAGAAGAAATGATCAGACTCTTACAAACACATTAGGAGTGCCAAAATGTGTGGACTTAGATATTCTTCATTGAAAAATTGGAAGAAAATTAGTTCTTAATCTTAAGATATTTTTCTAGAACCAACTACAATCATTACGTAGTTCCATAGCCCAAAAATTAGAATTTTTGATGAGGATAGTTGGAATCCAAGATGAAAGCAGGTCAGTTTTCTCTGTAATTAACCTATCAGTGTGCTTTGAGATTGCAGCTGTTATCCCGCTTTTTGGTCAAAGCCGGAATATCAAACAAATCGATAGAAAAGGATGAATATCAGGATTGGGAGTCGGTTGGAAACAAGGCTGCGATGGATGTCGTCAAAATTTGACCGGGCTCCAATCAGGACGGAATCGATTGGAGATGATGATGAGGACTAGGAGAGGCTACATTTCAAATTTCAGGTTAATCGGAGTTCGTATGCTCAAAATATGGATGGGTCAAATTATGTGAAAATAGGTTTGTTGGTTCGAATCGATGGAACTTCGTATCGATAGATGTTGGTTCGAATCGATGGAACTTCGTATCGATAAGATGGTGAAGGATGCCAGCATGTTCGTATCGATCAGGTAGGAAAGCTAGGTGGATTTCGACTCGATGGTGACACGCCCAGATTGGTAGGAGAGCACGCAGAGGTTTGTTCGAATCGATACATTTCGTATCGATCAAGATGGATTCAGGCTACAGGCTTCGTATCGATATAGTTCGTATCGATCATTGTTAGAATCGATACGAAGGACTCACATACAGATCGATTCGAGGAAGATCGAAGGCATTAACGGATGGATGGATGCGTATGAACACGAAGGACTCAGGGACAACGCTCGTATCGATTGTCTTCGAATCGATCGATACGAAGGAAATAAACGGCACGAATGGATGGATTCGAACTAGATACAAAGAATGGATACGGATGAAGCTTTGCCCGAATCCGGGAATGAACGATGACTTCGAATCCATTAAGTAAAAATAGCAAGATTCAAGGAGCGACTCGGTCAAACCAGAGTGAAAGGCGGATCAAGCCCTGAAGATAAGGCCACGTCACCAAGCGCGCACATATCTCGATCGAGTCGAAGGAGATGGATACGAAGCAATGGATTCGAATGGATGGATTCGAAGACGACAGCCAGCGAAATACCACGACTTGAATCGATCATAACTTGAGATCTACACTTCCAAATGCTATGAAATTTTCACAGAAGCTTGAGCACATGTTGAAAAATGTTCACACCAAATTTCAGCTCGATTGGATAATTTCTTGATCGATTCGAACGTAGCTTCGAATCGATCCCAAAGTGGGCCCGGATTTCCAGAAAGCGGGCATGTGGGCCCCCTCACGTGCCAGAACTGGTCTCCCCTCATTTTAGGCGAAATATCAGCCTCCTACACCTATAAATAGACCCCCAGATCATTCAGAAAAGGGGTCGGACAATTTTGAGAGCTAAGGAGCGCCCAGACTCTGCCAGATTTACTCCAGATCACCATTGCCGCCTTAGAATCCAGATTAGAATCATAAAATCCGTTGTACTACGCGATAGGAAATTGTAATCTTCAAGCATCGATCAATAAAAGATAAAAACTTTGGAGTGGACGTAGGCCGGAGATTGCCGAACCACTATAAATCTCGTGTTTTTGTTCATTATTTCTGGATTGCTGTTTATTGTTTGTTTAGATCTGAGATTTGTGTTTGAATATTGCTGATTTGTATTCATACACTGGTGCTTTCACGACATTCGGGGTTTGTGACCATTTTTGGCGCAAACAGCAGCCTTGTCCCAAAGCTTTGTGTTCATAACACCAGGACCACCTCTTTCAAAAGGCTGAGTAATTTTCTTAAAAGAAATAGGGATAATTTTCTTAGTGTGAGGGTTAGCATGCCAAATAAAGTGGTTCAAAGCATTGTTAATCATGACAATCAATTTATTTTGTCAGATATATAGGCTTGAATAGCATTGGCACATTGAAGTGGATATTATCTTGTAATTACTAGTCTCCCAGCAATAGACAATTTATTTGAAAGCCAAGGGCATAATTTCTTAATAATTTTGCCATATATAGGCAAGCATTTCATGGTAGAAATCCTACTTGAGGTTAGAGGAACTTCTAGATATTATCAGTTGCAATTTGAAGAGAGGATAGATGTAAAACCCCATATTTTAGGGGTACCAAAATATGGGGAATTAATTGTAAGATCTCCCACTTCGAGATCCGAAAATGAACGCCGATGATATTGCAGTCATCACCAAGATTATATTCAAGCGACAAAGTGAGAACAATATAAATTTCTTCTTCTTCACAACATTAAGTAAATAGAGCAGCTAAATATCTTTTTTATTATAATAAATTATTTTACATAATCCATACATCATTAAACCTAAATTGTTCCTATGTAGGGTTAAATACAGTAGAAAATAGAGTAGTATGTGTTTGATATATGAAGATGTCGACATTACACATAACCAATTATAAATCCTAGTTTTACATAGTGGGATTCAAAATATCTTTATTTATATATCAAGCGTCATGCTTCATCTTCGAAATCTTTATTTGTCTTTCCAAAGAGATATCGGTATATTCCATATACTCGGCCTACTCAAAAGAGTACCCGTGATTTATGGAAAAAAAGTAAAAACAAGGGTCAGACGTAAAACCTGGTATGAGTAAAACCTTTATCCTAAGCATCCATAGTGAGACCATGCCGCTAACACGAAGTGGGTTTTCTCCTCACTTTATCATTATCAATATACATCATAATATCTAACAATAACCTACACTTATCATTCAACTGTGAACCAAGTCATACAATTAGTTATCATTCATTCACCCTTCACCAAATCTCTTGATTAGGATAATTTATCTTTTGTTCTAACAACGTCACCTAGTAGAAATGTCGACTCTTCTCTCATGGGAGCAACCCTGACTACTCTAAGAGGCTAAATTTAAACAACCTAAATACCTTCTATTAAGCGTTCTTACTAATCATCAATAACTCTTCTTAGTCCCCGAACTGCTATTGTTCACATTTTCGATTTATTTATTTTTATTATAACATCATCCTAATGTTTTGTTACCCAGCCATAACTCACTTTAGAGTTTATTAATCTTTTGAGATTGAACCTTATCGTGGCACCTTGCCGTATACTGTTGGATTTAAGACTAGTAGTCAACACACACTGCCATCGGGTAACTCCATGATTTGGTATATTTTTACGATCATGGTTCAATACTTCTCTTTCATTCATAATTATGCACGCTACACATTTAGATAAAACATTTTTGTCTTTCAATTCAAATGATTCTCTATCATTTATTAGCCTCTCTAAGCTTTATCCATTTTAAAAACATGTTGACACAATTTAAACTTAACCAAATTCCACTTTAATTTCATCCCTATGAAATGGTTCGGTAACACATGGAAACTGTCTTTCGAGTGTCGCCAAGTGTTAATTATTTTACTTTGAAAAACATAGCTTCCTAAGCCATTACAAGTTGTATTTACTTCTGTATTGCGTACCCCATAGCCATTGTGAACTATGACTAGTTATCAAGTGGGTTGGCTATCCCATAGTCATCGTGTGTCCTCACCTTCCCTAGGCTATCACATATTGATTGCACCAAGCCATCGCTCATTGACAAAAATAACGCTATGGCATGTTATAAAAGTGTCTGCCATCATGTGTTTGATTCATAAGCCTTTGTAGGTTAAAATTTTCCCTAGCTAACATATGCTAACGGTCGTGGGTTATCTACCCTATAGTCATCGCGTACTTGATTTTAATTCAGTCATCGTGTGTGAGATTATCAGGTGTCAACATATATTATTTACTTAAGGCCGTCGTGTTCTAACAAATTTAGCCTTCATTTAATTTCCATACTTTGTCATTGTTTGTCATCTATCCGAAGCTATCACATCTATTTCAATCGTGATCTTGTCCCATTTACCATTGTGTGCTACTTTAATAAAACCTTTATGAGTTGTCCTAATTGTGTCCATCGTGAGCTAGCACTATAAGCCATTGTGTGTTGTCCTGATTAAGCTTTCGTGAGTTATCAATGTGAGTTATCACTTGGTGAGAGTGTGCTAGTTTCTTTATTTAGCCTTCGTGAGCTTCCACTTTAGCTTAATTTTTATGCTTTCCTATGTTATTTTATTCAACCTTTGTAAATTACGAGCAGTTCATTTACTTAATATTATAATTTTCTTTTCTTACCTTCTTGTGCTATGACCTTGCCATATGAGCCATTGTGTACTAAGCATGCAAGAGCTTACTTTTGCCTTCGTGATTTTCTTTTTGTTTTTTATGCTCTCGTGTGTTATTTTATTTAAACTTCGTAGCTATTATAGTGATTTGGTAAGGGCCATGGTGAGTTAAGTGGCATGCTTGTAATATTACTGAAAATTGATTTCTTACCTTGTTTAGTATTTTCTCTTCACCTAAAATTAATTAGTTTTAAGGCCTCATAGTCTAACTTCATATTTTTTGGTTCTCTTTTCGGTATTCTTTCCAGAATTGGTTAACCACACCATTAATTAATTAATTTTCTCTTAATTATTTAGTGCTTTCCATCACTAAATGATTCATATAAAATGAAAATTTGATGAAAAAATCCTAAAAATTCACCGAAAAGTACATATTTTACCTCATATACAAATTTCATGTCAAAATAATTAACTTTATTATTTTTAATAATTAATTCGCCCATAATTAACGTTTTTTTCAATCTTAGAAAATTCATAAAATATTCATATTAACTACGAAAATTATGAAATTAAAAACCCATCTCTATTTCATCAATAAGCACATTGTATTAAAATTTCGTTGTATTTGGGCATGATTTTCCTAAACATGAGCTAATTCACCTTGATTATACTCTAAGTCATAATTAGAAATTATATTTAATCATCCAAACACTTTAAACATCATTCAAGCATTCGTTTATATCAAATTCTGAATTTAAACATGTTAGGGAAAAATTTAGAGAAAGATTTTACTAACATAAGAGAAAACCTTGTTTAATCTCCTTTTCTTCTTAAAGTTGAAAACTTGATCTTTTCTAGCTTGATTTCCTTCTTCCTTTTTCTTTCTTCCCAAATTAATGGTCGTCCTTGGTTTTGTGATTTAGGATTTGTTTTTTGTATGAAATGAAATGAATAAGAATGAGTCTAAGGTAAGTGGGTTAGAAATTTTGGTTTGGGCTAACATCCTATGTGGCCTAGTCTTACTAATGCACCTCCATTAACTCCAATCCTTCTTATTTAAAACTTAGTTTATTTACCTTCATTAACAAAGCCAACCTTAATTTCTCTAATTTCCCTTAGTGCATCTAATTAATTTTATAAAGTATACCACACTTAATTAATCAAACCCCCCTTAGGAAATTCTTGCATAAATCATCTTGTTCATCTCTTTAACATATCTTATTATTATTAATTTAATTTCCCATATTATAGACCCTCCAAAATATGGAGTGTTACATTAATTAAATGAAAAATTAAATTAATCAAATTAAATTATGAAGATAAAAATAAAAACAAGTTACATAAAAAGGGAATGAATTAAAGATGAAGGATTAAGAAAATAAATAAAAATAGGCTAGAATGGGGTTTCAGCCCAAATCCCAAATTACTAACCCCCCCAACCTTCCCATCTTTCATCCATTCTTTCGCTCACACAAAAACAAACCAAAAAAAATGCATCTATGCCGGCTATAAATTCAGAAAAAGGAGAAGAAAGAGCAAGCAAAAGGAAGAGTGTTTTCATCACAAAGAAGACTTTTAACCATTTTCTAAACAACCTCAGGTAAGTAATTCTCTCTCTAAACTCTTCCAAACTCGTATGGGCTAGAATTGTATGTGCTTATGATGTTATAAAGGATAATGTACTAATATAAACAAGCTAAGAAATATATATTTATGTTAAGGTTGTTAAAAATGTGGATTTTTGATGTGATAGGCCAAAAACGATAATCAAAGTTTCTCTAGATCACTTGAAATATTTATATGATGTGTAAAATGATAATATGGAGACGGGTTTTTAATTTTATAATTTTCAAAAATTATATGGAATTTACATGAATTTTCTAAGATGATAAAATTCCATACACAAATCACTTTGTTATTCCCGATAGTTGATTTACTGACTATCAATTTCGATTCTGCTATCTTCTTTGTGTTTTGTATATTTAAGACAATTTGTTGCTCTTTTGAGCTTTGTTATCCTTTTTCGGAAATAGATAAACCCAAAGAGCAAGTGGGGGCTAAGCTATGTGGGGTTGCTCCTATTAGGGTATTTTCATATCCACTGTAAACTGGATTCTGTTTTGCGCATTGAGATGTGAAATACTCATATTCTCTGTAATAGTTGGCGGGATCCGGCTTGGAGGTTTCCCAGAGCCATCGGAGTTCTCAAGTATATTTCTAGAGGTATACTTTTGGTAAATGGGGTGCACCCTTCTAGTCATTGTTGGAAAAACTTCTCTTCTTCCTTGTTGTTAATTCAAATCTTTGAATTATTTCCTTAATTGCATTGAGAACTGCTTGTACTCTTCTCAATGTTTAATTATTTATTTCCATTCTTTCAAGTTTTGGACTTTTACATTGTTTGGATTTTGTCAGATTATTTCCATTCCTTTATGTCTGGATTTTGATATCATTTATGCCCATTCCTTAAGTACGGGATTTGTTCTTACTGGTACCCATCCTTTGTATTTAGATTTGTTTCCTGTTGTTTGTTTCCACTCTTTCCTTTACGGATGTTTTTCTTGTGAGGTAAAAACCCGTTCCACGTTTAGCGGCCTGGTCTTATAAATTTTTTATATGTTCATCATATTACTTGAGTTTTCTCACACTATTTTTTCAGACTGATCCGGGTGTTATTTTATTATAATGCTCGGGTCAGACTGAGTATTTCTCTAATTGGCTTTGGTGATACAGAGTTCTTGAGGAAGAGCTGGATGTTCACTTATCATAGTGTTTTATTTTCTGCTGCATTATTATTATATATATTACTATTAGCAATTATAAGGTTAGGATTTTATAATTGTCCAATTGATAAGGTTCGTTTTTTAACTCTGATGCACTTTGTTTCTAGGAGTGGCGGTTTATACTATCTTTGTTATATTATATGTTGTCGTTTCTACTCTGAGATTCTGTTTTCCATATTCTCTACTCTTTACCTTTATTTTACCCTAATAATCCGCCTTTTCGGCGATTCGATGTTCGGCATTTAAATACTGTGGATGTATTCAGTGTCAACTTTCGATGGTCGAAAAGACGGGTCGTTACAAGTTCTTTGAATCGGCACAAAATGTTCTTGATTATAAAGTTAATCACCTTTTCCGAAGTATTTATGGTGAATGGCTCCGCTTAACCCCTTTTGTGAAGTAGTCCACGATTACGATTGCATATTTTGCTCCTCCTCGAGCCATCGGCAACACTCCAATAATATCAACTCCCAAATAGCAAACGACTTTGGTCTAATCATTTGCATAAGCTCATTAGATGGTGCTCTATGTATCTTTGCAAATCTCTGAGACTTGTCATTATTACTTGAATATTCAGCTATGTCCCAGTGATAATTGGTCAAAAATATCCATAGTGAAGCACCTTTATTGAAAAATTCTACCTCCAGTATGATCTCCCCAACTTCCTTCATGAACTTCCCAAAGGAATTTCTTCATTGTGTCCCTTCCGACACAACTTAGCAAGAGAGATGAGAATCCTCTTCGAAATAATACTCTATCATGCATAATGTAATCGGTACTTTATGTAAGAGTTTCTACTTTTTGTTCTAACTCTTCAAAAAAAGTTTCCTTCATTAAGGATTCTTTAAATGGAGTCATCCATGATCCTCCTCATCAATATCCATTTTTTCAATGCTTGGAGATCCCAACACTTCTATTAAAACGATCCCTCACAACTATGCATCTCCAAAGCTGGCCAATTTGGCTAGTGAGTTCACATTCGTACATTCCTCTCTAAAGCTATACGATATTGTATAGTGCTTGATCTTGTCTAGTAGCTCCTACACTTTTGACAAATAAGGGATGAGTCATGCGCCCTTGGCTTTCATTCTTCACTTGACAAACTACTAATTGGGAGTCACTTGGTATATGTAGTATCCATACTCCCAACTCGTTTGTTACTTTAAGCCCTGTTATAAATGCTTCATAATATGCTTCATTATTCGTAGCATGAAACTAAAGTTTCAATACATAACATATACTCCAACATTCTGGAGTTATCAAGACTGCCCAACTTGGGAATCATGGTCATTTTATGCTCCATCCACATATAACTTTCATTTTGGAAATTCTACCATCTTCTCTTCCATTTCTTCATCCTGGATAGTAAATTCGGTAATGAAGTCCACCAATGGGGATGATATGGTATCTCATATCGACTCATTTCAATATTCCATTTCAAAAGTTATCTCAAATTCTCGGGGCAGTGCAATACTTGCCTAAGAGGTGATCCGTCAACATTCGTATCGTATAAGCCTAGATGTATAGTCGCAACTTCCATGATGCTATCGATAAATGGTAGGTTAGCTTCTATCATTTAAGATAATGCTTTTTTGTGCATGTGAACCATTTACTATGTAATATGACAGTTTTTGGATATTTCTTTCCTCATGCACCAATGGTGCACTCAATACGTGAGTTGCTAATGCTAAATAGACGTACAAATCTTCTCCTTCTAAAGACTTCGATAGTTTGGTGGTTTGTAGAGATATTTCAATAGTTGTTGAAAGGTAGCTTCACACTAGTCCATCCATCTGAACTTCCCTTATTCCTTCTTGAGGGCATCAAAGAATGGTATACACTTATCAATTGCTTTTGATGAAAACCCACTCAAAGTGGTAACCTTGCCATTCAGGCTCTGCATTTCCCTCACAGTGTATGGAGTTGTAACTTGTCTCAATGCTACGATTTGCTTCATGTTAGCTTCAATGCTCCAAGAGTTTACAATGAACCTCAATAATTTTCTAGATGCAACTCCGAAAGAACATCTTAATGTATTCAATCTCATTTTGCACTTTTGAAGCAGGTCAAACATTTCCATAGGTTAAATGTGTGTTCTATTAATCTTCTTCCTTTTACTAGCATATCATCTGCATAGACTTCCACTGTCCATTCGATTATTTTGGAAAACATCTTGTTGACCTAACGCTGGTGAGTAGCTGCAGCATTCTTCAAATCAAATGAAATTGCTTTGTAGTATTATAATTCTAAATCCATGATAAAGCTCATATGCTATTGATCGGGGATGTGCATTGCAATCTGATTGTAGTTGGAACACACATCCATAAATGACAATATTTCATGTCCGGTAGTTCCATCCACGAGTTGGTCAATCCACAAAAGCAAAAAGCAGTCCTTCAAACATGCTTTATTCATGAATGAATTATCGATGCATGTCCGCCACTTTTCGCTAGCCTTTCTACCATCACGGTATATGCTACTCATTCTATTTAAAGTAGGATAAAAATTTTTAGCCATTAATTTATCCACTTCTACCTTCAACGTAGTGGACCTCTCCAGTTCCACACTATGTCTTTTCTGTTTTACAAGACAAAAGTTTGTTTGACATTCAATTCAAGACATTCTACTTTAGGCAATATCCTTCATATATCAAAGTGATTCCATACAATCACATCCATGTTCGCTCCTCTTCATCCGCAGGCTAAGTTGAAACTCAATTTTGATCATCTTTGTTAGATAGTCTTCATCCACTCGAATCTTTTCCATCATCTCATCTGGTTTTGCCAAAGTCTCTTCTGACTCTTTCTGTAGGTCCATAGCTTTGTATTAATCGCTAGTGGACCCAAGTCGAGGAATGGAAGGTAATCACTACATGTATTTTATTTTAATGCAGCGAGCCTACTCTATATTCTTTCCCTTCTCCCTACGACTTGCTTCATGTAGTTCGCGATGTAGCATTCCCTTCCTATGCTTTGGTCTACTTGGATTACTTTAACTCCTCCCCCACCCTCCACCTCCATAGGAAATTTCATGATCAAGCACCATGTAGCCAAAGCAATCCTAAAGTCAACAAGAGTTGTTCGGTCCAAAAAGGTAGTGTAAGCGGAATACCCTCCAATAAAATGAAATTTTGAATCCATATCACCATTTGGGGCTTATGTCATAATTGCACTGGCTTACTTATGCATCCAATATGAGAGTTTTCCTCTCTGGTAGATGGGAGGTAAAGGCAAATTTTTTTTTCGTAAGTTGCCTCTCATCGAATTCCATCTTGAGAGAATGTTATTGATCTTCTATTGTCCATCATTACTTGGCCAATAGTTGCTGGCCCAATCACGGTTGTAATCACCTTTTGGTCAAATGTAAGAGCTTTGACCCCTTCAACATCCCTATTTCTAAAAACAATGTTGTCATTGATCCTCCTTGGCTGCTTAGTGGGAGTGTCATCCTTAATAACATAGCATATTTTTCTATGGAGCATGCTCCAAGGAATTCCCATAAAGTTTCATTTCATTCCAGCTTTTTTCCATGGGATGAGGACCTCTAAATATCGTATTGGTCAACATTTCACGCCTTAGTGATCTTGGGCCCTCTCCATTGGTCGCTTCCATGTTGCCTCAAGGCGACTGCCTTAGCAGTTGATTATTTCCTTGCCGCCTTCCTGTGGGTTCCTAACATATTACTGAAGTTGCTTCTTCCTAATCAACTCTTTAATTGTTCCCCTTAAATGCTGACACTCGATGGTATTGTGAGCATGAGTCTCGTGGATTCTACAATGCTTTCCCAAGTGCCTTTTCTGATATGTAGCCTATCTTTGAGTAGGATTTCTATATCTAAGTGTGACTTGCATGGCGAGTTAAATATTCTCCCTGGAGCCATTTAACTCCACATGCTTCATATCTTTGGTAAATTGAAAACATTTTGGGGGTACGATTTCTTACCTTCAGCATTTTTATTTTCCTATTTATTAGTATTTCCATTGTTTCCTCTATTATAATCCTGTTTAATAGCCTCTATACTCTTCAACCCCTTCTTGGTCCAGCCTGATCATTAGCGATCAACCTCTTTTCCATTTCTTCCTTTTCCAAGCATAGAAATTGGTTGGCTTTCCTAAAATATCTTTCATGGTGGCTAGCTTCTTCATTGTCAACCACCTTCTAAAATTAGTTCCTTTTCCACTTTGCTTACTATTTCCATCAGCACCAAATCCTCATCTAAATTATGTACCTCCGTCACCGCAACATTGAATTGCTTCAAATTATTTCTCTGCATCTCTTCATTTTTTTGATGGTTACTGGCCAGTGAAATTGCATCCTTTGGCTGTATAGAGAGAATTATGAATTTGTTCAAAATTTTATTTACTGCATACAATATAGGTCCCAGTTCCAACCTGCAGAACCACATCCTCGTTGATCCTTCCAAAAAGAGTGGGAAAAATCTACGCTTCACATTGTCATTTACTCAGGAACAATCCATGTACCAGTCTTACTTCAATGTATGCCGCATAGGATCGATCAATCCATTATCGCTAGGCATTGTTGACATTACGAACCTCCCTAGGTAATCAACCTCCCTAATCTTTTGAATAAATGGATTTTGACTAGAAGCAATCTCCCAACTATAATCATGTTTGTCTTGATAAAGTAATCTTTGGATAGCTTCAATACTCAATTGATTATTGCCTTCATTCCACTATGAACGACGTTCATTGCAACATCTCATATTTTGGAGTGGCATAATATAGAAAATTAAATTAAATTAATAATAAGAAATTATTAGAAGGGTAATTAAAATAATTTAATTGTAAGAGTTGCCTAAGGGAGATTTAATTAATTAAGTTTGGAATACTTTAAAAAGTTAATTAAATAGACCAATGATAATTAGAGAAATTAAAGCCGGTCATATTAAAGAGAACAAAAGAATATGGATGACTTATACAAGGAAAATAAATTTAAAGTTTGAAAATGTTGGGAATAATATTAGGGGAAAATTATTAACGGATTAGATAAGAGGGTTATTAGCCTAAATCAAAACCATTGACATGTAAACTCATTACCATATCATTCTCTTCCTTTACGTTCATTATTATTTGCAAAACAAAACCATTATTAGTAAAAGAAGAGGAAAACAAAAGCAAAGGATTATAGATTTCATTTCTAAGAAAGAGAGAGAAGAATTAAAACAAAGATTTCAAAGCTTAAGTGAGTAACACTTTCTCTAAACCTTCCAAACTCGTTTAGGTAAGGATCATATGTAAGTATGATGTTTTGAATGATAATGAACAATGTGTGAATGTTAAATAATCTTTGTTCACGTTTGAGAACTTAAAGATGTTGATTTCAAATGTGACAAAAATGTGAATCAAACCTTATCCAATACACTTGAAGTTGTATATGATGAGTGTAATAATAATATGGAAATAGGTTTTTAATTTCATAATTTCCTAAAATTATTTAGAATTATTATGAATTTTCTAAGTAGAAAAACATTAATTTCAAGAAATTAATTATTAAAAATAATTATTCTAACCTAAAATTTTAATATGAGGTAAAATATGATGATTTTGGAAATGTTGGGATTTTTTCTATGCATTTTTGAATTTATATGAATTATTTTGCAAAGGAAAGAATTAATTACCAAAAGATAATTAATTAATCAACTAAGAAAGTAATTAACAATTTATGAAAAGAAAACTTCATATACTCAGATAGACCAATTAGAATCCGACATATACATAGTTTGAAGTAAAGTAATTTCTTTGAATGGTAATAAGATAGTTTCCTACTTAATTACAAGATTGTCATATCAACAGACGATGGCTTTAAAAGTGATAACATGCGATATCTCTAAAATCAACTTGCGATAGCTTTGCTAAACCCAATATGCGATAGCCCTGGTAAACTCAAAATATGATAGCTATAGCAATGCCAATTGGTGAAGGCTATAATAATGCCAACCTATGATGGCTATAATGTCAACCTGCAATGGCTATAGTAACGTCAACCTACGATAACTAATAGTAATGTCCACTTGCGATAGCTAGTTAAATTATCAACCTGCACCGGCTGGTTAGTTTATCGACTTGCGATGGCTAGTGAAATTATCAACTTGCAATATATAGTGGGTTTGTCAAGTTATAATGGCTTAATAATAATTAAAATGCGATAGCTCATGTGGTTATCAAGATGTGATAGCTTGGTTCATTATTCGACAGCTCAATGTGCGATAGTTAAAGGTGCTAAAATTTCCTAAGTAAAACAAGAAAACACTTAGTTATATTTTGAAAGCCAGTTTTCAAGATGTTGGTTTGAAATTTCATAGGGATGAAATTGTAAAGGAAAATTTATAAGTTCAAATTATGTTAACTTATTAGAATTTTGAACCGGGCTAAACTCAGGAAAGCTAAGAAGTATTATCATTTAAACTAAAGATAAAAATGTTTTATCTAAAGGATGTGTATGGTACATAATAAATAAATGAAAGAAATGGATTGAACTAAGATCATAAAAATATACCGACCTATTAAGTTATTGAATGGCAGGGTGCCAAGAGTAGTTATGTCTAAAATTCAATGGTATATGGTAGGATGTCATGACTTGGGAAGTCTATAAGGTTTAATTCAGTAAAACTGTACTTTAAAGAAAGTCATGGTAGGGTTGCAAAATATAAAGATAGATGTAATAAATGAATCAGCAATATGAAATAAGAGTTTCAAGATTAAGAGTGACTATTTATGCTTAGTAAGGTGTTTGCTAGAATGTATTCATAGTGCTTAAGTTCAACCTCTTAGAAGAGTCAGGATAGCTTTAGTCAAGGTGGCTCCCATGGTGGAATGAATGGTCATTTCATCAGGTGACGTTTTTCAATAAAAAGGTAAATTAGTATAGACATGCCTAGAGTGGTAATCACTAAATAGTTAATGATAACTTTAAAACCGACACTTAATAAGGGGTTAGGTGATGTTTGTTAATGTGACTGATGATTGTATGACATGGTTAGAAATTGAATATTATGTATAGGTTATACTTACAACTGAAATGATGTTATATGAATGTATGTGCTATAATGATTGTCCGAACAATACGATGTAGTCATGATGATGTATAAGTGAGGGGAAACCCGTTCCGTGCTTTATTGGCATGGTCTCAGTATTTATTGTTTAGGGTAAAGTTTGACTCATATCAGGCTTTGCGTCAGACCCATGTTTTGATTATTTCCTATAAACTCATAAGTACTCATTGACTATTGAGTTTGTGGGTTTATATGGGTAGCTTTTGGAAAAGACGAATAAAGACTGCGAAGCTGAAACAAGAGGCTTATTTTATTAAATTAAAGTTATATTTAAAACTTTGCTGTGTAAAACCACAGTTTATGATTGGTTGAGTGTCATGTTGGCATCTTTATATGTCGAACATGACACTATATCTATTCTTATTAATATTCCCCTTGCATGAGAATGAGATAGGTTAATGATGATGTATCAAATTTCGTACAAAAATTTCATGTAATAAAATTATTTAGCTACTCTATTTGTTTAATGTTATGAAAAAAAAATACAGATCTCACTCTATCGCTTGAAAATAATTCTGATGATGACTACAACATCATCAGCTTTTATTTTTAGGCCTTGGAGTAGAAGACGTTACAACACGATTTCAAAGCTTAATTTAAGGGACACTTAAGTAAAACAAAAGCTATAAATAAGCTAATTAGTAGAAAACGAGCACTATAGGGGAGGGTATATGCTATATATGATGCACTTTTATTTTGGTATAGATATATAGGAGGATATATATATATATATATCCCTCCACTGTTGCTCTCGCTCTCTTTACTTTCGTTTCTTACGAACAATTGCTTATGCAGATATCAAAAATGAACCTACGTAGCAGACGTTTAATGTTAGGAAGTGTAAGAGCGAATGGTAGTAGAGGAACCACTAGAATGCAAATTGATGGTCAAGGAGGGAAGGAAGCCCCAAAGTTCATGTTGAAGTCAGTACTCAGATGTTTGCTTCGGATGCACGAGAAAGATATGAATGCTTAATTCCTTTTGTTTATGATGAAAATGATGAGACAACAACTAGCTGAAGTTGTTGAGCCAAGAACGGTATTAGCTAGAGGAGTATATTTTTCTAAGATGGCGAAAGATTATAAGAACTATGGAGGAAAGGTGTTTACGAGAAAGGAGTCTACTCTAGAAGTACTAAACTGGCTGAAGGTGTGCGAGTGCATCTTTAGAGACTTAGGGTATAATAATGCTCAGAAGAGGAGGTTTGCTTCTTGTTAACTATAGGATTATGCTCCAGACAGGTGAGAGGAATGTAGAAGTTCCAAAAGTGGGGATAACTTGGGAGCAGTTAAAAGAGTGATTTGAGTCTGGGTTTATCCCTGAATTGTAGAAGAGTGCATCGTGTAGAGAGTTCTTAGATCTGAAGCAAGGAGAGATGATCTAGCAGATTACATTCAGCATTTCAACGCTCTATCAAAGTATGCATCCCCATTAAAGAAAACTGAGAAGTTCATTAAAGGACTAAGAAAGGGGCTAAATGATAAGGTGATGGTGCATTTATTGTCTCTTTTTGAGATGTTGGTGGAAATGGTGAGGAGATATATCGCTTGTTTTAAGAGGAGAATATAGTTGAGGTTAGATCCAAGGGTGGGCAAAAGAAAAGATTCAACCCATATCTAAAGGGCAGTAAGAATCAGAAAGGAGGAAAGGCTTCAGATGGAGGAGCTCAAAAGCCGAATGTGGAAGATGTTACTTGTTTCAACCGCGGGTCAAAAGGGACACTACTCTATTAGTGTACCTAGTCAGAGAACAAGGATGGGGCAAAGTACTTTATTTGTAATAGGCAAGGCCATAAAAAGAGGGATTGCCCAGAAGTGAAGCGGGAAAAGGTTTATGCTTTGGAGGGGCCTTCGTTTTGATCGACTGCTGAGTAGAATGGAAAGGGTACGCTTAGAAGTATGATTTCAATTACCAGCATATCGGTTAGAGTTTTGTTTGACATTAGTGATACACACTCTTTCATTTCGAAAGACTTGGTTGATAGTTAGAAGTAAACACTACTTATTTGATTACATCCATACGGGTACTCAATCCAACTGGTGCGTATGACCCTCTTGGATTAAGGTGCATTGATCTTGAGTTTGATTTGTGTGGATATTTGTTTGTTTGTGACCTATATGTGTTTGACTTAGTAGGGTATGGTGTAAAATTGATTATTAATTGGTTAGTGCACAATGTCACTAGGATCTACCGCATTGATAGAATTATCGCTTTACGAAATCCAAGGAGTCGAGAAAGGATCATGGTAGCATTGGACCTAATGAAGGAGAAGTCTGGTTTGATGTTGTGTGCTATGGAAGATCAAGAAGATGAGATCAATAGAGTGTTGATAGTTTATGAATTTGCTGATGTTTTTGAACCAATGATGTGATTACTCTAAGAAGTGCAATTAAATTCTAAATTGACTTAATGTCGGGGGGGCACAACCTATTAGTAGACAACCAAGCAGAATGCCACCCAAGGATATGATGAAACTAAAGAAGCAACTAGTGGAACTTGAGCATAAATATTTCATTAGACTGAGTAGTTTACCATAGGAAGCATCTTCAGTATTCATGAATAAGTTGGATGGATCAGTTAGGATGTGTATCGAATATAGGAAGTTGAATGAGTTAATGGTGAAGAATTGTTATCAATTGCCTAGGATAGATGATTTGTTTAACCAGTTGAGTGGAGCTAGAGTATTCTTGTAACTAAATTTGGCAGAGGGATCTCATCAATTAAGAGTAGCAGTGGATATCATTCCATTGATCGCATTCAGAATTAGTTATGGTTCATAAGAATGATTAGCTATCTTTTGAACTGACCACTCCCTCAACAATTTTTGTAGATTTTATAAACCGAATCTTTCAAGATCAGTTGGATAGTTTTGTAATAATCTTCATTGATGATATTTTGGTATATTCTAATAATGAAAGAGACCTACTATTGGTGTTGGAGACATTAAGACAACACAAATTAAAGGCGAAGTTTTCGAAATACCATATTTGAAAACAAGAAGTTAAGTTTCTTGGACATATTGTTTTGGAGAATGGATTGGCAATGGAACCATCGAAGATAAAGAACATTAATGGTTAGAAGAGACAAGAGACAGTCAAATAGATGAGAAGTTTGTTGGGGTTAGCTGACTATTACTGCAGATTCATTAAGAATTTCTCATGTATATCAGTGCTCTTGACTAGGTTGACTAGAAAAAGAGAGAAGTTCGGATAGTGTAGTAAGTGTGAAGGGTTATTTTAGAAGTTAAAGAAGTTACTGACAAACACTCTTAGCTTCTCATTTTCCATCTGACATATTCTTCCTCAATTCGCAAGTCTTTTAGGTCTTGATCATGCTTGAAGGGAATTAAGGTTTGGTAGTGTATACCAATGCTTATGGAACAGGGTTGGGAGTGATGCTGATGCGAAAGGGTGAGTGATAACTTACGCATCAAGCCAATTGCGATCACATGAAGTTATATTTTCAATTCATAACTTACAATTGGCAACGATAGTTTTTGCATTGAAAATTTAGAGGTATTATCTTTTAGGAGAGCGATTCGAGTTGTATACAGACCATAAGTCCTTTAATTATTTATTCTCTCAGAAGGAGTTGAATATGGGATAACAAAGATGGTTAGAATTCTTAATGGCATATGACTTTGGTATCCAGTACACATTAGGAAAGGGGAACATGGCTGCCCATGCTTTGAGTAGAAAGCTATAGAATGGAGTATTAGCCATGATTGAAAAATTGAAGACATTAGAGATATTAGCATATTATGGAGTGCATTATAGAGTGAATACTAGATCGAGTAAAGATCTAGGCATATTAGAAAGTTTGGTAGTACATCCAGCACTTGTAGATCAAATTGTTACAAGGTAGAGAGAGGACCCATTGTTAGTAAAAAAATTAGGTGATTGGAAATGGGTGTGGATGTTAAGGATTTAAAAGGATTGAGGTAGACTCAAAGGGATGGCCTAGGAAGAAAGGAAGATTATATGTTCTGAATATATTAAATCTTTAGAAGGAGGTCTTAGAGGAAAGTCAATGGTTTAAGTTTACGATTCATCTAGAGGGACAAAGATGCATGAAGTGTGTCTTCTTTTCGAAAGGGATGAAGAGAGACATAGAAGAATGTGTGAAGAAGTGCTTCACCTATCAGTGAGCATTAGAAGCCAAGCAGTTTACTTTAACCCTTGGAAGTGCTGACTTGGAGGTGGATTTTGATATCTATGGATTTTATAGAGGAGTTCCCAAGGTTGAGAATGGGAAGTAGTAGCATTTGGGCAATAGTCGATAGATTGACTAATAGTGCCCATTTTACACCAGTGAAATTGACAAAGAATGTTGAGGCTGCATGGGATTCCGAGTAGTATTGTCGGTGATAAAAACCCATTGTTCACCAGTGAGTACTGGGAAAGTTTGCAGAATGCATTGGGTACAGAGTTTAACTTGAGTATGGCTTACTACCCACAGACTGATGGTCAAGCAGAAAAGGTGAATTGTGTGTTTGAGGATTTGCTGAGGGCTTGTGTTTTGTATTTCAAAGGATCTTGGGAAGATGATTTGCATCTAGTAGAGCTTTCCTATAACATTATTTACTAGTCGATATTGGGACGATCACGTTTGAGAAGCTATATGGTAGATTGTGTTGTTAGTTGGACATGGGAGATAGGCTCGTATTGGGACCTGATTTGGTAAGAAATGCTACCGAGAAGATAGATGATTCGCACTAGAATGAATGCAGCACAATTTGGGTAAAAAAGTAATGCCGACAAGAGGAGAAACAACCTTGAGTTAATAGTAGGTGACTATGTGTTTGTGAAGGTTTCATCGATGCGAGGTGTTACATGCTTTAGGAAGGAGGAAATTTGATCCTAATTATATAGGTTTGTTTCGTGTGATTGAAAGAACGGGTAAACTCACATATAGAGTCGAGTTAACAAACAGCTTAGCACGTGTGCATAATGTCTTTCATATATCGCATTTGGGGAAATGTGTGCACAACCCTAGTACGGTTGTGTGACGATCCATCTCCTCGACTCTCAGAAATCGACACTAATACATCCTCGGTATTCACACGTCGCAGATCTAAGAGCCGAAGAGGAAGATTATCATGAGGTAAAAGAAAATAAAAGTAGAAGACAAACTAAATAGAATCTCACATCGTATTCAACATTTAATTATACATCTGAGTGGTATATGCAATTACTCTAAATCGTTCCATCAGAGTGTTAGTCCTTGAGAAGGATGGTTTTGATGACAACAACCTTAGGACTTGTTATAAAATATAAATACTAACATTATAGTTTAGATATATATTTATATGCAGGATATAAACATGCAGGTACCAAGAATGAAGACTGTACAGTATAGAGATACAAGACGGATGAATTTAAAGATCAAAGATATCAAGATTGAAGACTCATGAGTATCAAGAAATCAAGTTATCAAGAGTTCAAGATTTTAATAGTACAAGATAAGTATTGAGTCTAGAATTATGTTAAAACTTCTTGAAAGCACTTACATCTTTATTCGAAATTTATTCGTGGAATGGAATCCACTTTGAGCCTGTTAAAGGGATGGAACCCTAGTGGGATGGAACCCACAACAATATCTAGTGGAACATATAGTGGTCCTATTTTGATATCCACTAATTTTATAAAAATGTTTTTCAAAAATATATCTCTTATTTTAAATGTTTTCAAAACCTTCTTTTCAAAAAAAAGACATCTCTCTTGTTTGAAATATTTTAACTCCAAAACTATCTTTATCATTTTTAATATTTTGAT
The DNA here is from genome assembly GCA_030737815.1 of Allium fistulosum. Lineage (NCBI taxonomy): Eukaryota > Viridiplantae > Streptophyta > Magnoliopsida > Asparagales > Amaryllidaceae > Allium > Allium fistulosum. Next base: position 1,296,609,823 of record CM060904.1, on the reverse strand, counting down.
TTCAAATTTGTCATTAATTTTATACTATCTCTTTATTTAAATATTTAGCTTTAAAATATTTATTTACTCTGATTTTAAATCACATTATAGATTAAGATTATATATATTAAAAATTACTTTCTAAACTCTTTTATATGTTTAAAAAAATATTCAAATATATTTACAAAGTTTTGAAATCGTTTTGACAAAATTATAGAAACTAATTTTAATAAGAAAATCAAAATCATCAATTTGGCCTAGAGCATGTCGACATCCCTCAACCCCCCATGTCGACATAGTGTCCGTTAAATTCAAAATTCAAATTTTCAAAAGAAGTGTCTATTCGTCGTATTCTTTCACGAATAGATATGGCTGTTGATTTTCTATAAATACCAGTAGTTCAAATCGAATTTTCAACTAGATTTCACTTGTTTTCTCTTCTCTTCATCTTCCACATTTATTCTAAAGAATCCCAAACTATACTCTACCGAAATACCAAGTGAATCAAACTTGATTATCTCTTGTTTGATCCTCTGCCATTCTCTCCATAAGATCTCAGTGCTATTCAGAGTTATAGGATTATTTGTAAATCAAACTATTGAGTAAAAGGTGCGATTGAGCCTTGAAATCAATTGGGTGTGATTGTTGCCCCGGAAATCGATTAGGTGATCTTGTGGCCGGGTAAATTAACAGAGTTTGCCCCGGACTTGAATACAGGAGGGTGTACCTCGTGGCCCTGAAATCGAGGGTGTAATCTGGGAGATTATTTTTGATAAGAAATCCGTACGTTTGTGCGGGACTGGATGTAGGGTAACTCCGAACCAGTATAAAATCCTGGTGTGTTCTTTCCTTTACTGCTTTTATTTATTATTTGCATCTGTGTCTGATTCTGTTATTATATCTGTGTCTGTGAATTGCATCTGTTGGTGATTAAATTTACATAAGTTTCAAAAAGATTTAGAAAATCCAAAAAACACTATTAACCCCCCCCCTCTAGTGTTATTCCAGTCTTAAGATCCATAATCCGCATTTCTCACATTTGGTATCAGAGCAAGGTTTTTAAAGTTTTCATAATCTGAATTTTGAAAAAGTTTTTAAAATGACTATTTTGGGGATTTTGTTAACACTAGTTTAAAACCGTTCAAATCATCATTGTCTCATAAGTCTGCATATAGTTATTATAGAAAACCAAGTTATCTACCAAGTTTTTATTCTGTGTAGAAAGAAAAATGTTATATGGCCTTTGAAGAATCAACACTCAATGGAAAAATTGTGCAAATCAAGAAGAATAAGTGGATACTTGATAGTGGATGTTTAAGACACATGACTTGTAATCCAGATATGCTGAATGATATTATCTATAAAGATGGAGGATTGGTTAATTTTGGAGACAACTCAAAAGGATATGTGATTGGCATCGGCAATGTCGGTAACTCTAAAACTCCTACTATTTCTAATGTTTTATTAGTTAAGAATCTGAAACACAATCTGCTTAGCATTAGTCAACTTTGCGATAAAGAATACAAGATTAAATTTGAAAAAGATAAGTGTCACATCGAAGATAATAATTCAAATATTATATTTGAAGGAATTAGGAAGAAAAATATTTACATCCTTAGTATGAAAGTTTCTAATGATAACTTATGTCTTTTGGCTAATACAAGTGACCCTTGGATTTGGCATAAAAGATTTGGTCATTTATATTTCAAACTGTTATCTAGGTTATCAAAACTTGACTTAGTTAGAGGTCTTCCGAAGTTAAACTTTAAAGTAGATAGTATATGTGATGCTTTCCAATTAGGAAAACTTAAGAAGAGTTCGTTCAAATTAAAAGATATGATTTCAACTTCAAAACCTCTTGAGTTACTTCATCTAGATTTATTTGGTCCATCTCAAATTCAATCAATAAATCACAATAAATATGTCTTTGTAATTTTAGATGATTATTCTAGGTTTACATGGACAATTTTTATGAAACATAAAAGTGATACTTTTTTTGATTCGTTTAAATTTTTTACAAAAAGACTTCAAAACCAAATTTCTTTAAAAGTTATAACTATTCGTAGTGATCACGGTGGGGAATTTGAAAATGAAAATTTTGAGAGATTCTGCAATAGAAAGGGAATAACTCATAATTTCTCTTTTCCATGAAATCCATAACAAAACGGTGTGATAGAACGTAAGAATAGAACGATTCAATAGTGTGCTAGAACAATGCTTTCTGATAGTAACTTACCTAAAAAAATTTGAGCTGAAGCAGTCGCTACAGCTTGTTATATATTAAATAGGATTTTAATTAGACCATTAACTAATAAAACACCATATAAATTACTTTACAATAAGAAACCCATAGTAGCTTATTTTAAAGTTTTTGGTAGTAAGTGTTTTATTCTTGATACAAAAGATAATTTAGATAAATTTGAACCTAAATCCGACAAAGGTATCTTCATCGGATATTCTAATAAAAGTAAAGCATTTAGAGTTTATAATTTAAGAACTAACACTATTGAAGAAATAATGCATGTATATTTTGATGAAAATTTTAAAGATACTGTACAAATAGAAGATGAAGAAGATTTTGTAACTTTAAATAATGAACCTAATGAAACTAATTGTGAAATCATTCAACCTAATAAAAGAATTAGGCTATTAAAAGATCATCCTATAGAAAATATACTAGGAAATATTGAATTTGTTGTTAGAACTAGAAATCAACTAAATAACATGAGTAATGTAGCTTTTATATCAACTATTGAACCTAAAAATCCAAAGGAAGCATCATCTGATGATTCATGGATTCTTGCTATGCAAGAAGAACTGAATCAGTTCACCAGAAATGATGTTTGGGAACTTGTTCCTAGACCCGAAGATAAAAGTATAATTGGAACAAAATGGATTTATAAAAATAAAATGAATGAACTTGGTGAGGTCGTAAGAAATAAAGCTCGATTAGTCGCACAAGATTATTGTCAAGAAGAAGGAATAGATTTTGATGAAACCTTTGCACCCGTAGCAAGATTAGAAGCCATTAGAATTCTACTTGCTTTCGCAAATTATAATAATTTCAAATTATTTCAAATGGATATTGAAAGTGCTTTTCTAAATGGATTTGTTAAAGAGGAAGTTTATGTTGAACAACCTCCACTCTTTGAAGATGAAAGATTTCCAAACCATGTTTTCAAACTTAAGAAAGCTCTATTGGTCTGAAACAAGCTCCTAGAGCATGGTAAGACAGACTAAGATCTTTTTTATTACAATCAAATTTTGAAATTGGTAAAGTAGATAATACTCTTTTCATTAAAAGAAATAAAAATGATATTCAACTAGTACAAGTTTATGTAAATGATATTATTTTTGGTTCGACTAATCATGAAATGGATAAAGAATTTTCTGAAATAATGACAAAAGAGTTTGAGATGAGTCATATGGGTGAACTTACTTTCTTCTTAGGTTTACAAATAAAACAACTAGATAATGGTATCTTTATTAGTCAAGAAAAATATGATAGGGATCTAGTGAGTAAATTTGGTATGACTACTACGAGTGGAAAACCCACTCCCATGGCAACCAATGAAGCTTTAAATAAAGAAGATCTTTCAAAAGATGTAAATCAAAAACTATATAGGGGAATGATTGGATCACTACTCTATATCACTGCGAGTAGACCTAATATCATACATAGTGTTTGTCTCTGTGCAAGATACCAATCTCAACCCAAAGAAACTCACTTAAAAGCTGTGAAACGTATCATAAGATATGTTAAACATACTTTTGACTATGGTTTATTTTACCCTAAAAATGATTCATTTGATTTAATTTCTTATTGTGATGCTGACTATGCTGGTTGCAAATCTGACCGAAAAAGTACAGGTGGAACTTGTCACTTTTTGGGGCATTCTTTGGTTTCATGGTTTAGTAAAAAGCAAAATACTATTTCTTTATCAACAACTGAAGCAGAATATATCTCTGCTGCTTTGGCTTTCTCCCAAGTCATTTATATGCAACAAACTCTAAAAGATTTTGGATTAACAGTTTCAAAATCACCAATTTATTGTGATAATTCTAGTGCAATAAATTTGTCTAAAAATACTACTCATCATGCTAGGACTAAACATATTGATATCAGACATCATTTTCTCAGAGATAATATAAGTAAAGAGATTATTTCTCTTGAATATATCAACTTCGAAAATCAAATTGCTGATATTTTCACCAAACCCTTAAATCAACCTATATTTACTAAATTAAGAAGAGAACTAGGCATTTGTTCAATAACTGAGATATAGAATATAGATATAGTAACATATATATACAAGAAAATCAAATTTTTCATAAGGATGTCGACATACCCCTACCACCCATGTCGACATACAACGGCAAAATTTTTAAAATTTGATTTTCCCACTAAAATCAGTTTGGTAGTTATATAAACCTATGTATTTCGAATTTTTCTATCTTCTCACTTTTCTTTCTCTGAAATAAAACTTCCGTAAATTAAAATTAATGGCCTCCTCCACTAAATCGAACCAAATTGACACCATTTCTTTCCCTTCTCCTCATTCTGGTCCATTCCAACACACTATACTGGCACATGTGATAAAGATTGAAGAATCTATGAAGGATGCCACGCAAATGGTGACTGAATTTCAAGTTGTGCAACTAAGGATGGCAAAAGAACAAGTAAAGCAAGGCAAAATTCTTCGGAATTTACAAAAATTCCTAATGGATAATCACGCAAATCCTATTGTGATTGAAAAAGATTCTCCCAACATTCACGTGCATAATCCTTTAGAGCACAGCGAAGAGGAAGAAGAAGAAGAGGAAGAAGAAGAGGAGGAGGAAGAAGCACCTATGGAAGAAGACGACAATGTGGTCTGTGTAGGCGAAGTCTATTTTGACAAAGATGGGAATTTGGTTGAACAACGTGGAAACTTCTATTTTCATTATCCAAATTGTTCGATTCACAAATCTCTGATTGTCAAAAACTCTCGTTAGTATTGTTATTCTATAATTTATGTACTTAAATATATTTGTATGTTTATGTTTCATATATACATGTAAATATAACATCATATATAATAATATATTTGTTTTACTTATTATACTTCCTTATTAGTATTTAATTTAAATAGTATTAGATTAAGGGGGAGTTTAGGATTAGTTTTTGTTGATGACAAAGGGGGAGAAATATAAAATAGAGTAGTTAGAATAGTTAGGCTTAGATTAAGGAGGAGTTATTAGTTTTAGGCGGAGTTATTAGTTTTAGGGGGAGTTATTGTGAAGGAGAAGTATATTTTATAAACATAGGTTATCATCATCAAAAAGGGGAAGATTGTTAGTCCTTGAGAAGGATGGTTTTGATGACAACAACCTTAGGACTTGTTATAAAATATAAATACTAACATTATAGTTTAGATATATATATATATATATAAGTATATGCGGGATATAAACATGCAGGTACCAAGAATGAAGACTGTACAATATAGAGATACGAGACTGATGAATTTAAAGATCAAAGATATCAAGATTGAAGACTCATGAGTATCAAGAAATCAAGTTATCAAGAGTTCAAGATTTTAATAGTACAAGATAAGTATTGAGTCACTACAAGAAATTTTATTTTTTGTGGCGCTCAAAAAACGCTACAAAAACTTTTGGTGGCGTTTTGATAAACGCCGCGAGAAAACATGCGACTAAAAATCCATGATTTTTTGTTGCATTTATTTTAACGCCACTATAAATGCATTTTTGGCAACGTTTTCCAAACGCCACCATAAATCTTTTTGTAGCGTTTAAAAAATGCCACCAAAAGATTTTTTGGCGCTACTAATAGAATTTCCAACTTTACCCCTGTTTTACGGTTGCATTTACTCAACGCCACTATATATATTTCGGTAGCGTTTTTGAAATGTTACTAAAAGTTTTTTATTATTTTACATCATTTTTTCATGCTATTATTTCCTGTTAATGGTCTATTTTGGTTCTATTATATCAATCAACAATCACTCACATAATCATCATATTCAAATAAGTTAAAAAACACATTAACCATATAATCAAATAAAATATCCATAACCATTCCAATACAATAGTTTTTCGACAAAATGACCTAACTCACATACAATAACCATTTGTATACAAATTTACACATCGGGTACTAATAAATGTTATATCTAACTAGTGCTAACAAAACATTTGATTACCCATAATTCTTTGTTGCATACACAAGTGAAAGCTAGCATCATCAAGTCCAAATTTACTCTCTTCAAAAGTCCGATGCCTACACAAGTGAAAGCACAACAGATAGTCAAACAATTACGTTAACTCATAGGACTTCAAATATGAGATCAAACATCTACAACATTATACAAGTATATCCTACTATAAATGATGTCATATAAATTATCAAAGTTATAAAAAAATGAAATAAAGTCCTTTCTTGAGCTTAAATAGTAGGAATCAATTTTGCACACTTACGAACCCTCCTTTGATAGAATGGTGAATCCAAACAACCTGAGCAAGAAAAAAATGACAATGTAAGCACCTAAATTCATAATACTTTTGTAAATTGTAATTTAATGCATAATATGTAAAGAAATTATTTAACAGTTAGCAATTAGTTAACAATTTAGTTGAAGGTACTAAAATTTTAAGTTTTAAATTTAATTTAATTTAAAGTTCTAAGTTAATTTAAAATTAAAGTTAATTTAAAATTAAAGTTAATTTAAAGTTTAAAATTAAAGTTAATTTCAAATTAGAGTTAATTTAAAGTTAATTTAAAGTAAAATTAAAGTTAATTTAAAGTTAATTTAAAGTAAAATTAAAGTTAATTTAAAGTTTTAAGTTTAAACTTTTAAAAGTTAATTTAATTTTGAATTTAATTTTTAAAAGTTAATTTATTTTATATGTTTTAAGTTTTAAATATATTAAATTATAAGTTGAACTATGATATCCAAAATCAAAACAGTGCATTAAAATGAAAACAAGGGAGGAGTACTTGAATGCAGTTGTAAGGACACCAATAGGTTATAACAAACTAGCTGAACTATGAACTATGATATTCTCACTTACACACCAATAGGTTTAATGAGCCAAATTTGATGTAAAAAGAACAGTTAGTAAGGAATAAATGAAAGCAGTTGTCAAAATCTTATGGTTATCAAGACTATACGAGCATCAACTACTAACAATAACAAATTTATTTCTACTATTATATAATTTTTTGTTCTTTTGTAAATGCTTATATGACCATAATAGATAAGCCTGAGGAAAACAAAACTGCATATGATAGGTTAAGGTTTTGTATTAAGATGTTTGTCTATCTATATATTATATGAAACAAATATTTGAAATCAGTGATGTTTTATTAATTTATACACATATATACATATATAATTAGAATCGGCTACAATATAAGAGTTGGTTGTTATATTCTAAAACGGTTAGAAACAAGGGAAATAAAAGCATCCAATCATTGTATTAGTAGGATAAGTGGTATAATATATAACAAGCGTAGAGTCATAAATCTGTTAGCAGTTCACTTATGATATCAAAGAGAGGGATGTTATTTTTAATTCTTGAATTAAGGAATAACTACTCACCTGAAGAAGATAAGCAAGATCACCAGCTGAAACCAATTACGAATATAATTTGTATGTGAACTGGGTATATAAAAGAGGGTGCGCAAATAGAATAAAAGATACACATGTACACACCTGGCACAATTCCCTCCTCTTCAGCATAGTTTTGTTGTATTCAAGGCATTAGTAACTCTATCCTTCTTCTTGCCAACTTCAGCTTTGCTAGCACCTCCAGTCTGAGTTACTTCATTCGAAAGCAAGATAAGTTTCATATGCAACTAATAATTAGAATATTGGGAATAGAAAGAGGGCATTAATCAAATTCAATCAAACAGACATTTTCTTTTAATTTCTTGTTTTGTAGCTTCAGCTTCTGGCAATGAATTTACTTCAGTATCTTGGATTGGCCTGACATTTGCAGGATCCACCTGAAATACATATTATCATGTGAACATGGTAAAAATATATAAATATAAAGAACAGATGGTTCTCATGTTATAAACTGTTAAGGTTCTGATGTTACACGTCTACCACTTCGACAAAATACCACTTGATGAAACTATATTCTATTTTGTAATTAATTAATAGCTACTAAACTGAATTTGTGGCAATCAGAGTATACCCTATAGTTGCAACTAGTGATTTTTCTTACTTCTTCCAAGTGAGCTAATAGTGGTTCTATAGACACATGTCATCATTTACAAACACTCCGCTCTAAGTCTCATTAAATTTGGAAGCTAATAAAAAGACATGTCCAAGCCTAAAATTGGAAGCTGCATTGTATATTTCTCAAGATATTACTATTAGCACACTCTCCAACATAGACAAACTCGGGTATTTAAATGAAGCTGGTTTCCATATTTTATTTCTAAACTCTTATATGTAATTCGTACCTGAAGTTTAACTTATGTCGAATTTTTTTTTGCATTTAATGTCACTTTATTTTTACTTACCGCGGCCTGCTCTGGTGGCAGTGGCCTCCTGCTACTGGGGTGGCAGGGGCCTCCTGCTACTGGTTATAGCAGTTATTTTTTTCAATAGGTAAACATATGTATTGGATAGTAGCAAAGAAAATCAACTGGCAGCAAATTCAGTGTAAGGCATACTAAACTGATAAATCAGACAACCCAATACATAAAGCAAACCTTTAGACTACTATGCTTGGCTAGGATTTGGAATTATGGTTTGTTCATGGTACGAGACAGCAATGATCAACATTTTAGAGCCTTTGTTTACCAATACAGTCCAAGAATCCCAGCTCATGTTTGAATAAAATTCAATAAATACTCTATTGCTTCATAGTAAAATAGAAAATAATGACATACAACTCAATGAAAATTACATTACCGAAAATAATATTTTTACTTTTTATTGTTTGATGAACAATTCCAACGTTCTCTTTGGTTCATGCTCTTATAAAGAATATCTTGAAAAATTATAGGAGTTTAAAAACTGTTGTTGTGATTGCTACTAGTGGTGAATGTTATATGTTAAAACTTGGCAATACAGGACACTGAAAGCCCTTCGTAGCATGTTTTATATGTTGACGTGCTAGATAAAAATTAACTGTCATCAATCATTTTTATTTGTTGTTAAGCCTTGCCAATAATTAAGGGCTGTAAAAGTTCATATGCTATTTACAAGTGGGACTCAATATTGAGACAACTATCTGTGTTTTATAAGCACCTTCCTGTTTTTTGAGGACAGCTGAAATGAATGCAAGCAGTTATTCAGAGCGCTCATATTTCTTGTTTATTATCTGAACATTGCTTTCTGATTGAGATCTATGCCAGGAATTTTTTTGATGAAGTGTTGAGTGGGCAAATTTAAGAAGTTTACCAATTTGCTTGTGCTTATGGTATACATGACAATAATATGCTGCTTGTGGTATACATGGACAAATTCACTGGATTATTTTTTTTGTATACATTTTGGAGTAAAATTGACGTTTACCTCAATTATTTACATCCCATTATGATTAGCTGCTAGATCCTGGGACCCCACAACCACCTAACATCAGAAATTAAGCATGTATCAAGTTACAATGAAATCAATATAAATTAATAAATAAACCTTAAAAATCAAGGAAGAAACCTTAACAGGGTCTGGTCTCATGAATTCTTGGGCTAATTGTTGAATAGCAAACAGCCATGTGGCACTAAACATAACCATTTGATGAACTGCAAATATAAAGTGATATAAGATTAATAAAATTCTACAAGTCTTTATTCGACACAGTAAACTAAACAACTGTGAAAAATTTGTAGCACATCTGATTTGAAATCAACTTTAAAGTTGCAAATATGTTAAGTTCTTGAAATTCTCAAATATGTTATGTGGCACTGAATGTTAACAGATATCAGATCATAATTAGTATCATGGAATTCCATCATGTTGGGGCGGTCGCAGCATAAACATAAACAGTCCATAACTGTATTACTCCGAGTATAACAAACAAATCACGTATAATTTGTATAACATTTCAGAATTACTGGCAACATAAAAACAAACTTGATAAATAATTGGAGACCTGGAAGAATGAAAAACCAAACAAGCCATAAAACCATTAACAGAATGAATTAACAATCTAAAATAACTTAATATATATACATTCATTTTTGGTGCATTTTAAATAAAGAAACTTAATGAATAGTCTACCAATCTAAGAAAATAGGATAATGATACCACTCAGAATCCAAGCTTCGCCGCATTGATGATCAAGATGCAGAATAAGTCAAATCTCCAAGCGATAACAAAGAAAAAGTACTTGCTACAATAAAATACAAAACCATAAGTCCTAATAATAATAAATACTAAAAAACAAGTAAACGAGGTTTAATTCAAGGAAAACGTTGCAAACGAGTGGTGTAATTGTTGCTCATGAGGTAAAGCAAAGCAACATCAATCAGTGGGTTCAGCAGAGGCAGCTCCACTTCCTAGAGTTGTGAGTAAGCATGAAGAAGAAGATACCTGTGGTTGAAATCAATTTAATTGTATCTGAGTTGGAGATCGGTAGTAGGTTTGAATCAGAAGTGAAATTTTGGAAATTAGAGAGAAAAGGCAGATGATTTCGATCAGATTGTTGTTGGGGAGAAAGGGGACTACAATTTGGGGAAGATAGTGGTAGGAGTCGATTCTGTTGAGAGGAGGAAGAAATTTGGCCGTGAAATTTTTTGGATTAGCGATAAAACAGATACGTGCGGCAATGAATTTATTTGGCAAACTTTGCGTGAATTGTTGGCGGGATAAATTTAGCGACGTTTATTTTTTATTTTTTATATGTTAAAAGGATTAACGGTTGCATATAGCCTTAAACGCTACTAATAAAGGCTACCAAAAATAGTTTTTCTTGTAGTGAGTCTAGAATTATGTTCAAACTTCTTGAAAGCACTTACATCTTTATTCGAAATTTATTTGTGGAATGGAATCCACTTCGAGCCTGTTAAACGGATGGAACCCTAGTGGGATGGAATCCACGACAATATCTAGTGGAACATATAGTGGTCCTATTTTGCTATCCACTAATTTTATAAAAAAAAATTTCAAAAATATATCTCTTATTTTAAATGTTTTCAAAACCTTCTTTTCAAAAAAAGACATCTCTCTTGTTTGAAATATTTTAGTTTCAAAACTATCTTTATCATTTTTAATATTTTGATTTCAAAATTGTCATTGATTTTAAACTATCTCTTGTTTTAAATATTTAGCTTTAAAATATTTATTTACTCAAATTTTAAATCACTTTATAGATTCAGATTATATATATTAAAAATTACTTTCTAAACTTTTTTATATGTTTAAAACTATATTCAAATATATTTACAAAGTTTAGAAATCGTTTTGACAAAATTATAGAAACCAATTTTAATAGAAGATCAAAATCATCAATTTTGCCTAGAGCATGTCGACATCCCTCAACCCCCCATATCGACATGGTGTCCGTAATAGATATGGCTGTTGATTTCCTATAAATACCAATAGTTCTAAACGATTTTTCAACTAGATTTCACTTGTTTTCTCTTCTCTTCATCTTCCACATTTATTCTAAAGAATTCCAAACTATACTCTACCGAAATACCAAGTGAATCAAACTTGATTATCTCTTGTTTGATTCTCTACCACTCTCTCCATAAGATCTCAATGCTATTCAGAGTTATAGGATTATTTGTAAATCAAATTGTTGAGTAAAAGGTGCGGTTGAGCCTTGAAATCAATTGGGTGTGATTTTTGCCCCGGAAATCGATTAGGTGATCTTGTGGCCTGGTAAATCAAGAGAGTTTGCCCCGGACTCGAATACAGGAGGGTGTACCTCATGGCCTTGAAATCGAGGGTGAAATCTGGGAGATTATTTTTGATAAGAAATCCGTACGTTTGTGCAGGACTGGATGTAGGGTAACTCTGAACCAGTATAAAATCCTGGTGTGTTCTTTCCTTTACTGCTTTTATTTATTATTTGCATCTGTGTCTGATTCTGTGATTATATATGTGTCTGTGAATTGCATCTGTTGGTGATTAAATTTACATAAGTTTCAAAAAGATTTAGAAAATCCAAAAAACACTATTCACCCCCTAGTGTTATTCCAACCTTAAGATCCGTAATCCGCATTTCTCACACGGAGTTCTATTAAGTACTAATCCAGCCAGGATAGTTATAACTGTGTATCCTTACAAGTGCTAGTAGATACATAATACACCATACATAATATAGCGGAATTAATAGATAACTTTCTACAAGGGATCCAAAATGCTCCATGCTCCTTCTCGAAATGCTCCATGCTATCTAACTACTGGGCTGCCCGAAAAATAGGCATCCATAGTTTAAGGGAAAAGGAAAAATAAACTCTGGGTCAGTCATGGGACTAGTGTGAGAAACTCAAAATGCGAATATTTGAAAACAAAGGGTATCTCATAAGAACACGCCGCAAAGAACGGGTTTTTACCTTATGATAACCAAAACATTTGCTATGCAAAATCTGGGAATATTATTTTTAATGACATTCTTTTAAAAATACTTTTCAAGTAAAATTATACAATTTTAGCCGAAATTATTACATTGATTAAATTCTAGCATAATAGGTTCTTCAATCAAGTCTGAAGGCACTTATTGGAGAATGAATTTCCATACAATGGCAGGTAAGGAAGTGCCTTCCGTACAGTACTCTCTAGAGGATGTACTGAGGATCAACACCTTTAAAGCCTCTACACCTGGCAAGACCGGCCTACCCGCAGACCCATCTGGTGGCGGATAGAACCGAATATGACATCACCCCGGTCATAACCGACCTATCCGGGATTCCATAGCATACACAACATACTTGACATATAGAGAGTAATCTAGAAAGGTGATGACCATACCCTAATGGTTGTAAACCACATACCCTTACGGCATGCTCTGTTTAAGCCATTTCCGGGTGATGAGGCTCGAGGTAATGATTACCTTTCACATAGCACATTCTACTTTGAATTCCACATTGCCAATTCCATCACACACTATTGATTTCCAGAAATGTACAACCTCTGAGCTCGTATGTCTCAGAGAAGGGTGTTAAGTGTAAGAGAGTTGTTTCCTACACCACCAAACATATGTATGTTTGTAAAAATCAACGTACGTGCATGTTAGATATACAATGTCAGACATCCATCCATAAAAGTTGTCCAGGAACAGGACAAACCGAAGGCACTCTCCTAGTACATCCTATCGGGAATCACCCCCAGGATTAGTAGAGAGTAGCCCTTGCATCGAAGATCAAATGAAGACACTACTGCCACATATATATGATATGGGAATTTTCCCTCGAAGGTCAGTGATAAGCAGCTGTACATTCCATCTTCTAATTTATTATCATTCTGTTTCTTCACTTTGAATGTGTATATTGGTTCGAAGTGATTTTCGAATAGGAATCAACCCAATCCAATCCCAGTTCCTTCGAATCAATCATCGATAAAAATGTTAAGTTTGAGGGTGATTATCATTTCATTTATCAATATCTTTTATCAAGTAAAATATCTCTTTTAGAGATACAAATCTTTAAATCATATTATTTTCCTGTATATACAGAATCATTAAACCTCTCTTTAACTTTGGAAATACCAAACCAAAATCATCTCTCATAAATCACATTGCAAAACCTTATTGAGTAAAAAGGGTTGATATAAATTATACTAATTCTACTCAATATCAATTTTCGTATTCAACCTTTACTAGCCGCCGAATAACGGTGAAATCACCTTTTAAATTCACGCAGATAGTACAGGCTCCCTCCTCGGAATGTAGTACTAAGTATAAGAAGATTATTTCTATAAAATCCAAGTTGTATTAAATTTGGAGAAATTAAATCTTTTATACTTGTCTTGTTTTCGACATTTCGACCTTATCTATTCCTCTCCCAAGAAAGAGGCCAAGTGAGCCAAGGCACTAGTTGCTCCTGAACATCTCCTAGTTAAAGCACCTCACATTCGAATCTCACGAATATAAAAATCCAATCTGCTCATCAGCTTTTAGAGCCAAGCTTAAATCATTTATTTATAACAGCTTTTCTTTTATCCATTTATTTAAACTCTTTAAAAGTAACTTTAAAACTTTCAAATGATCTTTAAAATACTAATTATTTATTTAAAAATGTTCATAAAAAATTTGGTAAAGAATACTTAAGTTTAAAGTCATATTTCAAAAGTTATTTAATACCGCTGCAAAAAGTGCTACGAATAGTGCTTTTAAGGCTTATTTGATCAAACAAATTTTCTATCATTTAGAAATCCATTTTTATAACTCAAATCAATTTTAAAACATTTTAAATTATTTATAGAATTAATTTCATATTTTTAAAGAATTAAAAATTTCACTTTTAAAGAATTTATTGCTTTGGTTTTTGAACTACCAAACCACGATTATTTTGAAAACATGATTTGCTCATATTTCAAAATATACTGAATGAAATCTCGATCGTTTTCTTTTGGTTGAAACTATATTATAAGAGTTTGGGAAATTCTTATTATAAAGAATTCCGACTCTGATTCCATCGTATAAATGGATTTAAACTTTTACGGCGTGAAATCACAAACTCTCGTTACGCGACGCACCTATTTTTGACCTAATTTTCATAACTTGTCGATACTTTAACAAATTAGGTTTTAGTGTTTATAAAAAAATTATAAACCATTTAAAGAGGTTTAACAATCTCATGTACACCATTTCGTTTATTAAAGGAAAGTGATTTCCTTTGTGATATTCGACGTGTATTAAACGTGAATTATTTACACATCCAAACAACATATTATCATATCCAAACATGGTTCACAATCATCACAACCAGGCATAGCCAAATATATATATCATCTAAAATATCATAATATAAATAGAGTTTCTCACCTTAGATTTAATCGAACTGACTATAGCTCTGCTATTTGAATATTTTAACTTGCTAAGCTTGCACAAAAGCTACTAGATGGGCTAAGCCTTGGCTTTTGGTGGTAGGGTGCTCACGGCCTTGCTTGGAAGAGGGAAAGGCTTGGCCTTTGGTGGTAGGAGGTGGTGGCTGTGGGTTTCAAGGGGGGAAAGGAGTAGTTTTGGCTTTGGTTTTGGAGGTGTTTGGTAATATACGCTTACTATATAATTTTACTTTCTTTTTGCAATAAAATTTGCCATTATTTTCTTTAGGCAAGAGGCCATTAAAGTGGAGTATAAAGAAGTGAGAAGCTTATGAATTTATGGACAAATGAAGTGAAGTTAGATAGTGGTATTTATAGGCGAAAAAGTGAAAAAAATATCACGATATCTATGTGCACACATCACCATTTCATCACCACCACACCCTCCTCCTCCATCACCATTTCAACCGAGTACACCCCCCTCCCCCATGTGTGTACCCATGTGCTTGTACTTTGGGGTGTAAGAGGTTAACTTTGGGTTGCTTAAGGATGAAGTTTAGGAAAATATCTTAGATATTTTGTAATATATATGTTTATATATGCTATATGTATGTATATGTGTGCATGTATATGTATATGCCATGTATATGTGCATATGTATATCACAATGATTTACAACGTTGCACAACTTTTCTACGTTGAATCGTTACGGATTCTGATTTTCGGTCATATTTACACTTCTTATTTTATGCATATACATATACATATATATATATATATATATATATGTAAACAAAGTTTGATGATAACATTTCTATCATTATATAATAATAAAAAGACTTATCTAATAACTGAAATAATTATTAAATCATTTAAACTCTATTTAAATTCAAAAGTCATTTATTCAGAAATAGTGATATCACAGATGATGTCATAAAGACAATTTGTTTTCAAAAATAAAATAAATAATTTTATTATATATTCTCACGTATACATATATATAAATGAGTGTATATATCCAGCTTCGTGCACGATGTCGGATGGTCTAAGAGTTGTTAATTGATAAAACGGTTTTCGGTCATTTTATCGATATATCTTCCAAAGTATATATTTTGGTAAATATTTGTTCAAAATAAGATTGCTAATATTACTTATTGTTCAAAAATTATCATTTATGTTAAAAAATCTTATATTTGAATATTTAATTTTTTTTCCGAAGTGATGAATTTACGGATTGTTATATAATCCCCCCTTAAAAGAATTTCGTCCTCAAAATTAAGGATAAGAAGAAAATGACTCGAAAACGAATATATATTTGACAAGGGGAAATATATACGAGATATGATAAGTGACTACATAACATGTGGTGAGTACACTATCTCGATACCACATGTAAACTATACATCAATCCTAAACCAGGATAAGCTTTCCTCATTCTATCTTCGTTTCCCAAGTGCATTCTTCTACATCACCACTCCATTGAACTTTAACCAATCTTACAACCTTTCTTCTCAATTGCTTCTCATCGTGATCCACAATTCGAACTGGTCATCTGATAACTGCTAAATTTGGTTCTACTTCTAAATCATCTTGGGCAGATGTTTCTATAATTTGCTCTGGACCATGCACATATTTCCATAGATGGGATACGTGAAAGATGTTGTGCACACTAGACAACCTTTCGGGCAATTCCACACGATAAGCTAATGGGAAAATCAGCTCAAGAATGGGAAATGGTCCAATAAATAGAGGTGTTAACTTCCCTGTCGGTCCAAATCTTACCACTCCTCTCATCGGAGAGACTTTCAAGATTAAAAAATCCCCAACTGAGAATTCCAAATTCCTACGCCTTTGATCATCGTAACTCTTCTGCCTGCTTTGGGCTTCTTTCATCTTCTTTCTGATCATGTCTACCTTTTCTAAAGCTCTCGAATCATATCGGGACCAAGTACTAACCGCTTCTGGCTGTGATCCAACATGCTAGGGATCTACATGGACGACCATATAAAGCTTCATATGATGTTATGCCAATACTTGCTTGAAAGCTATTGTTGTAGGAGAATTCTACCAGATGAAGAAAAGTTTCCCATAAACCTCCAAAATCTAAGATACAAGCTCTCGGCAGATCTTCCAATACTCGATTTACCCTTTCAGTTTTCCCATCAGTCTAGGGGGTGCTTATACTCAGCTTCGTTTCCAAAGCTGTTTGTAATGCCTCCCAGAACTTACTGGTAAAGATTGGGTCTCAATCACTGACTATGCTGCTTGGAACACCATGTAATCGAATAATTTCCCTTACGTATATTTCTACAAGACTTGTAGCAGTTCTCATTGACTTTACTGGGATAAAGTGTGCGCTTTTGGTCAATCGATCTATGATAACCCAAATGCCTTCATTCCCTTTTCTTGATCGAGATAAGCCATCAATGAAATCCACTGATGTTTGATCCCATTTCCAAGTCGAAATTTCAAGAGTTCGGAATAATCTAGCAGTCCTTTGCAGATAGCTTTTGGTTTATTGACAATTTGGACATCTGCTAATATGGATAGAGATATCCCTCTTCATACCATCCCACCAAAAAGTCTTCTTCATGTCTCGATACATTTTGGTTACTTTGGGATGCATTGAAAGTCGAGAATCGTGACATTCTAATAAAACTTCTTGCCTTATCCCGTCGACATTTGGGATGCATATTCTTCCATTCATCCTTAATATTCCTTGATCATCCACGTTGAACCCTATCCATTTTCCTGGTACTGTGTTTTTCTCCACTGCTTTGACCATCTTTGGAATAAACAGATCTTTGATCTGGTTCTCTTTATACGGTTAATCAAAGTTGGATGTACTATTAAATTAGTTATAACGGCATGTTTTCTGCTTAATGCATTCACTACCACATTGGCTTTCCCAAGCGTATATAAAATGTCAAGATCATATGACATGAGAAATCCTAACCAACATTGTTGTCTCATATTTAAGTCCTTTTGAGTGAAAAGATACGTCAAAGATTTGTGATCTGTGAAGAGTTGGACTTTTCCACCTATTTAAAGAAGGAATATTATTTACCAAGGTCAAACAAAGTTTATCAAAATAAAATATAAGAAATTCTTACCCGGTAAATAATGTCTCCAAATCTTTAGTGTGAACACAATGGCTAATAGTTTTAAGTCATGTGTTGCATAATTTCGCTCATGTGTCTTTAACTATCTACTAGCATATGTGATAACCTTTCCATGTTACATTAGTATCGCGCCCACTCCTTCTCCACAAGCATTAGTATAAACAGTTAAACTGCTGCTTTCATCAAAAATAGTTAGGACTGGAGCAGTAGTTAACCTTTTCTTAAGTTCCTGGAATGTTTCTTAATATTTCGGCGTCCATTCAAATTTAACATCCTTCATAATCAACTTTGTTAAGTGATAGGAAATTTTGGAGAAGTCCTGAATAAATCTTTGGGAGTATCATGCTAATCCTAAGAAGCTGCGAATGTCCTTCAGAGTTTGTGGTTGCTTCCAATCTAGAATGGATGTAATTTTCCCGGGATCAACTGAGATTCCTTCTTTTGACACAACATGTCCAAAGAACCTTACCTTTTCTTTCTAGAAGTGGCATTTTGAGAACTTAGCCTTGAGCATATTTCTTCTTAATATTTCTAGTACAATCTCTAAATGCCTTTCGTGTTCTTCTTTGGTATTTGAATATATAAGAATATAATCAATAAAAACAAACACAAATTTGTGAGGCACGTCTCTGAATACTCTATTCATAAGGTCCACAAAATAAGCGGGCACATTGGGTTAGTCCAAAAGGCTTAATCAACCATTCGTAGAAATCATTTGGCCCTTTGAATGCTGTTAAAGGAATGCAATCTTATGCTATCCTTAATTGATGGAATCCTTTAACTAGGTCCATTTTGGAGAATATTCGAGCACCATGAAGTCAATCAAACAATTCATCAATATGGGGTAGAGGATACTTATTCCTAATCTTTTGTTTATTTAGGTCTCGATAGTTTACACAGAGTCTTAGGGAACCGTTTGACTTTGCAACAAAAACTACAGCTGAGCTCCAACTTGAGCGACTTGGTCTAGTTAGTCCTTTCTTTACCAATTCATCGGTTTGATTCCTTGATTCATTTACATCCTTGAGGGCCATTCTTTGAGAAGAGTGAAAAATAAATCTCTCATCGGAAATCAAGTTGATTCGAAACTCAATTTCCCTATGTGGGGGTAAACTTTTAACTTCCTCAAAAACATTCGAAAATTCCTTAACAATTGGTATTTCTTCTAGACATTTTTTAAATGAATTTAGAGCGTACACAAAACTATCCATTACTGGACTTGGTTCTTCACACATTATCTTAAAAGGTTCACTTCTTTTATTTTCCAAATGCACCGTCCTTTCAACACAATCAAGAACGTCCTTATATTCAGAAAATCAATCCATATCGAGTATAATCTCAAATCCAGTAAAATCGAGGATGATTAGGTTACATGAATTTTTTTTGATAGGTAGGCAACTTGTACTATTTCACAAACTATACCAAGATTAGTTTTACCACCTATGAGGTTAGAGACACAGATAGGGGTATCTAATATTTTTGTGGTAAGTTTTAATTTTTCAACCAATTCTTTAAAAATAAAATGTAGGAAGCCCTAGTATCAAATAATACTCTAACTAGATTTTCATTAATGCAAATATTACCTTCAAGAACTCTCTTGCCCTTCGCATTTGTCGAAGTTGATCTTTAATGGCAAAAACTCTAACCTATTCTTCTATCTTTATCAATGGGCAGCCCTTTTTTGGTGCCCTAGTTTGTGACAATTGTAGCAGGTCCTATCCTGAGCCTTAGGATTCTTACAAGTGGTGGAACAATGACCCTTCAATTGGCAATTATAACTAGTAATATCCTTCAAATTGCTTCTTATGTTCCTCCTTCTGGCTGGCCTTGCCATGGTTTCTTTCCCAGGTGATCGTATTTTCTCTTTTTCCAGTTATTGTTGCCGCTTTAAGTTAAGGGGAGATTATTTTTGTCTAGAGTTTCATATTGGAAAACCATGTCTACCAAATCCACAAAGGTTCCCTTTACATGCCTAGTCATCCTGTCTTGATATTGCCCCTTCATCCCAGTGATAAACATTTCATTTTTCTTTAAAGGAGTGCCTATTAGCCTTGGTCCAAAACGGGACAATCCATTGAACTTTTTGGAATATTCTACGGACATCTCTCCTTGCTTTAAATCCATAAACCTCCGATAAAGGCAGGAATTTCCTACAGCTAGCATATATTGTTCTTCCAAGACTTCCTTGAACCGTTCCACCAAGCTAGAGCCCCTCCTTATAACTGCCAAGAAGCTAAGTATCTTTTCTGCTCATCCCCGATACTCAATCCCTTAAAAATTATTTCACAAGAACGGATCCAGGCTTGAACTTCAATAATGGACTCCGTTCCTTGGAATGGTTTACTGCCCAAATTAGTGTAATTCTTGCATAGAGTAGTGTAACGACCCGTATATTTAGCTATTTTAAATTTTTAAATGTAATGTAATTATTGAATAAAAATGGTTAAAAATAAAAAATTTAATGATTTATTAATATAGTTACTGAATATGAACTTGAATAAAATTTGGAAATAGTTAATTTCGAAGATTTTTGCGATAACAAGTATTGAAATAAATTCTACGTATTGACCATGTTTAAAATCGATAGTGAAATTAAATAATGGAAATTGAGTGACTGTAAAATGGAAATAGTTGTTCTATAATTTGAATTCGTTTTAAAAGTTAAATCTTATAAGTTCAATAACTTATATTTCAAAAGATAGTGATTTATTGAATAATCAAAATTGTTTAAATTTAATATTGCAATTATTTAAATAATTGAGTTCTAAATTAAATATGAATGAAAAGGATTCTTAAAGTTTATTTAGATGTTATTTAAATATGAATGAAGATTGTCAACACTAAAAAATTGAATTTAAGTGATTAATTTAAAATTTGGAAATTTATGGTTTTAATTGACGAGTAAAAATAGCCATTTTGGCCACTGTCTCGGATTTCGATGAAACCAGTTTCATCGGATCCGTAATAGTGAATTATTGTAG
Source organism: Allium fistulosum (assembly GCA_030737815.1). NCBI lineage: Eukaryota > Viridiplantae > Streptophyta > Magnoliopsida > Asparagales > Amaryllidaceae > Allium > Allium fistulosum. The sequence continues at coordinate 1,296,588,790 of CM060904.1, read as the reverse complement.
AATTTCAAGTTTCGTAGCGTTTGGACTTTTATGGGTTCGTGCGTTTTCACCTGGGAGTGAACGAAGGAAGAGGGAGGAAGCAATGTGCGGCCAGATCTTGATTGGAATGAAAACCAACGGCTAGATTTACTTAGGTTTGAAAAGGAAAAGGAAACTAAAAATTAGTTATATTATAAATTATGAAATCTTAAAAAGTGTATATCTTTTTCATACGTTGTCGGAATTGGACGAAACAAACAGCAACGGAATCGTGGCGACGAGTACTACGTTCAGGGACTGATTTGGAGTTGATTGGAGCTAACTAAAATTTTAGGTTAAATCGAACGTCATTCGGTGTTATTTAAAATTGAAAACTCAAGGTGAGTGTTTTTAATGCTCACGATGTACTATAATATTTTTATGTTCGTTAAAATTGAATCGTGAAGTTGTCTAATTTTATTGACTGTTATTTGAGAATGAAATTGACATGTGAATTGACTATAGGTATTAAAATTTACAGTTAAATTTGAAACTGGAATTTAATTGCCAGTATTTTACCTGATATTGATAACTATGAAATGGTTGTGAATTATTGGCTGATTTGGATGTTGATTGTGATGGATGCTATTGATTGATGTTTTGGATGATTTGGTTGTTTATTTATTTTGATATGTCCTGGTATCACCCTGTAAATCAATTACAGTATATAAACTGTAAATTGAATTATTTTGAATAAATTAAGAAATAAGTTGAAATGATATATACCTATGACATTTATTTGGATTGAAATGATATATATCTGTTAGCACCAAAATTGGTCACTAACCTCGTTGAGAAAGATTGTGTAGAGATATAAGTGATGAAGTTAAATTAAACAAGGAAGAATATGCTAAATTAAATGCAGAAAGTAAGAACACCGGATTTATAGTGGTTCAGCGTAATTGCCTACGTCCACTTTGAGGTTAAACTTTATTGCTTTACTTGATGATTGATTACAGATACAATCCGTAGACCAAACACTTGAATACAATTGCTAAGTAAAGAGGATGACTCTTGAAAGCGGCAGAGTCTCCCCAGTGTTCTCGAAAAAAGGTCTTTTTTCACTGTGCCCCTGCCCCTCTATTTATAGACAAAGATGGGTTGGACTTCCCAGGTGGGCTTGGCAGCCGAACACCTTGGCCCAAATGGAGTGGTCGCTATATGCCGAACCAAACAGACCGAACGGTTGGATGCCGAACCACACTCTCCATGCCGTACAGGGCGCTTGTCGTGTGGGAAGAGTAGGCTGAATAGTCAACGAAGCCGAACGTGCCTTTTGGCCGAACGAAGTATCTGGCCGAACGTGCCTTCTGGCCGAACGAGCCTTCTGGCCGAACGAAGCCCTTAGCCGAACGATGCCTCTGGCCGAACGAAGTATCTTTGGCCGAACGAAGTATCTGGCCGAACGTGCCTTCTGGCCGAATGAGCCTTCTGGCCGAACGAAGCCTTCTGGCCGAACGAGCCTTCTGGCCGAACGAAGCCCTTAGCCGAACGATGCCTCTGGCCGAACGAAGTATCTGGCCGAACGTTGCCTCTGGATGACCGTTGCTAATGCCGAGCGCTTGCTAATGCCGAGCGCCCCTGGATGCCGATCACCCTTAGATGCCGAGTACTCTTGGATGCCGAGTACTCCTGGATGCCGAGTACGCAGTTGCCTGGTCAGATCTCCAGGAAACACTTGCCCCCCAAAGTGTAGTACGTGACTGAACGCGATACACTTTGAATTACGTAACCTCCACGTTTCGTTTCAAATCCTTGACTAACTTCTAATGGAGATGCCTTCTTGAGAATATCAGTGGTTGTGGTGTGCGCCTGATGTGGTATAAATGCCGAACGATACGTTCGAAGCCGAACGTTCCTCATGTGCCGAGCAACTCTACGTTTTGAAGCCGAACGCTACGGCTTTGACCGGTTCTACCGGATATAGCCCCTTCGACTTCCACTTTCTCCTTATAAAACCAGGCATCTCCACTCTTCTCTCCTTTTACACTTTTACTTCTGTCACTCCATAAAGACTTGCAATCCTCGCCAGTCAATCAGACTTAAAGCCTAATCAATCCTTCCTAAGCTCCGATCTACAAACTAGGTATTACCCCTTCTACGATTTAAATAGTTTCAAAACGAGACAGCCGAGTGGGTCATGTAGAAAACTTTTAATTAGGTCGTCTTTATTGCTGAACGATGTGAGGCGAGGAGGAATGACCAGGAGTGTTCGCACATAAGATCATTGGGCGATTAGCTTCTTCGTGCCGAATGGAAGCTAAAGGAGAAGAACGAAAAGTGGAAGTGTTGGAGGTGGTAAGGGTGTCGAACGGCATAACTCTGGTTCGGCGTATGTTATCATGCGCCGGACAGTGAAATGGAAGGCTAAGGTGAAGGCATGAATTAGTGGGATGCCGAACGATTACGAATGCCGAACAATATCTTAGCCGAACAAACGTAAATGCCGAACCATGTTAAGGCCGAACACTACTCAAATGCCGAACAATATCTCAGTCGAACAATACCAAGGCCGAACACTACTTAACTGCCAAACCATACCAAGGCCGAACAATACCAAGGCCGAACATTACTTAACTGCCGAACCAATATATGTCGAATAACATAAATGCCGAACAATGCAAATGCCGAACAATATAAATGCCGAACAACATAAAGGCCGAACAACATAAATGTCTAACCATAATTCACCGAACGATTGTGAATGCTGAAAACCACTTTGGCCGGACAAAACTTAGCCGTACGTGCCGAATGATACCTTTAGCCGAGCAGGAATTAGGCCGAACACTTATTAACCATGCCTATTCATATAGCAAAACAAGGACCAGGACCTAAGCATACTAGCATATATGAAAATGACCCGGATCATTAACTTCCTAGCTTTAGTAGACATAAATCTGAACTTAGATTAAAATACGTTTTCTGAATCTGGAACTGTAATCACCACAAGGCGGGCTTTTTGAGACGGTCAGCGATGGCGGTCTTCGAAGGCGACGATTCGAAGCTCATTTTCATATCTTTGTAACCTTCAGATTCTCAATGCTTATACATGATTGCTTGCACTAGTTTTACACACCACGTGGGGGGAATACTCATACTGTTAATTCTAACGTTGAACGTTTTTCATGTATAGTTTTCATAGGCGCTTAGACAGATTCATTATTTATTGGGGATGTCTAAAAAGTCTAGCTCCGCCACTATATCTGATAGGCCTGGGCCGTCATCAAGGAAAGAAGTCGCTGACACTTCAAATCCGTCGACTTCCCCTGCTCATAACTTAGCTCCTGATGCCCTGGAGGCAACAATTCTCTTAGACAATCCGATCGACTCACAGGCTTCGAAGATTAATGAAGTCGCACTTCGGCGAATATGCTCCATCCATGGAATCCCCTTTGCCGATGTGTTGGTCCCATCGCGACACGATCATCCTCACCTACCCCCAGTCGGATATACCGCTTGTAACAAGTTCATGTGCTGGATGGGCAGCGTGCCTCCATTTAATTTATTTCTTCGGGACATGTTGCAGTACATAGACATCGTCCCGTCGCAGCTGCATCCAAACGGTCACGCGTTCATATACGGGACCTACCTACTCTTCATGGCCTTCTTCTCAAAGCCTCCAACTTCTGGCGACATCAGATATATTTACATGATCAAAAAGCATAAAGATAGCCCCTCTTTTATGTTCCTCGAGTCGTACCACAAGTGCCAAATTTTAACCGGGGCATGTAGCAAATTCTCCATGTACAAACAGGAATGGTTCTATGTGCGTTGCCCACCCTGTTTCGCGAGGAGATGGTTCAAAGGCAGTAAGTCTCCTCCCTGAGTCGACATTCACGCTCAACCGGAGCTATGCTTTTTCTAACTCCTTGTTTCATCTTTTTCAGGTATCAACCCGCGTCCTGAGGGCCGAGGATATTCCGAGGCCGTCGAAGCCATTAGAGCTCTTCCTGCCAAGGAACGGGACATCCGAACCCTCCTTTCAAATGAATCACTATCGAGGTTCGGACTGTTAGCAGGTGGTCGCTGGATTAGTCTCCCGGAGGGTGTTTCCATTCCCAAACCTGCATCCGGTAAAGGGAAAAAAACAAGCTAGATCGTCATCACGCCATACTCCCGATGCACACGAAGGGGGTGAACACAAGAAGGATGAAGCTCCTGAGACTCAAGGCGAGAATGTGGGTCCCGCTTGGAACCCGACGGTCGAAGTGCACGATATTGAAACGTCGTCCTCCCCTTCGAAGGGAAAGAAGAAATTGACGTACAAGATACGGAAGGATAAAGTTGGCGGAACTTCCAAAGTTACGCTCATCCCGTCAGAGAAAGAGGCTTCTTCACAGCATATGGAAAGTTCTTTAAAGGGTCTGTCAAACCTTACCATCCCCGACGATATACTCAATTATGGTTTCGACGATCCGGAAGCCCTTAAGTTTCATTTGCCTGCTAGAGGCAACGCGGGAGTTCAACCCCCAATCCAGGGAGATAACACTCCAATCAGTAAAGATAAAGGAACCGGTCCGTCGGGGGGAACACTAGGACACACACACACTTCACCAAACACTTCAAGTTTTTTCATTACCCCGATTTTTCTTAACTCGTTGTTATTTTTATTCTTTGCAGGTGACATGGGGCGCTCCCACGGACTTGATCACCTCCACAGTTCTTCTATATTCCACCATCCCGGACAGGATTCGGGCTCAGGTAGACGCAGGGACAGAGACGATTATGAGGATCGAGACAGCCGTCCTCGCAATTCTTCTTATCGAAAGAAAACATATTCTCAATCTTCACATTCCCGTGATCCTCTTCCTCAAACTGAGACAGATAGAGAGAAGCTTTCACAGAAGGGGTCCCTACCCGATGTCTCCCGAGAACAACATTCCGGTTCGTCGAGCACAAGGCAAACTCGGGAGCATCGGAAAAGAGCAGAACTTTCAAAGCCTCCTCCCCCTATTCCATATGCTGTGAAGAAGATGGTCGAACTTAAGGCCAAATTCCCAAAAACCTGTTTCGATGGCCTGAAATTTCTCCCAGCTATTCATCACATCCCAGGGCATGTCAAACAGAGCGCTCTTGCCTGCAACAACAACGTCTATGTTCAACATGACTCGTTTGCACATTTGGTCGAGAAAGTCTCGGAGGTATCTGTTGAGCGACAACATGAAATTGATCGTTTGAAGTTGGAAGCTAGCTTTGACAAGGATATCATCAAGAGTCAAGATGAAGAGCTTGCTTCATATAAGTCGAAACTTGAAGCTGCAAAGCAGAGTGCAAAAGACACTGCCGAGGCCGTCACACGTCTAGAGGCGACCCATAAAAAGGAACTTGACGAAGCAGTTCAACGCAGCGGATCCCTTGCCTTAGAAAAAGATTCTGTCCAGAAAGAAAGGGACGCGCTTGCCCTGCAAGTCAAAGAGCTGAAAGAATTGCTCTCTAAAGAGAAAGAGGAGAAAATAGCTGCTCAGGAAGAGTCCCAACGATACTGTGACGAAATTGTTGCTACTCGGCTCTTGAAAACGAAGCTCGATGATGAACTTGCTAGGGTTGAGATAGTGAAAAACGAAGCCCGCGAGGAGGGTAAGAGAAAAGCTTCTGAGGAGATTGACTCTCGCCTCGAAGCAGCTGCAGAGGCCGGTAGAGAAGAGGTCAAGTGCATGTTCGACCCGCTAATTGCTGAATTCAACGCCCGCGTCCTCATGCACCGTGACTTGACATTCCTAGGCGAGGGCTATCTTGAATCTCTTGCTGAGGCCTGGGAAACTTTAGTGAAGATCAGAAAGATCGAGTCGGGCTCTGAGGAAGTTGATGAGGATGCCCTGGTGAAAGAATTTCTCAGGGGGAACGAGCCAACGGACTTATCTGCAGCTTTGGCTCTTTATAGCAAAGGCTCTCCCCTACCAAAAGAGAAAAACGACGAAGCTGGCACATATGGGGCTAAGGCTGTAGCTCCTCATCTTGCTGCTCCTCCTCCTGGTCAATCGGCCAATCGGCCAACACTTGACCCATTCGAGCAGCATGCCGGCTATGATCCAGAAGATCCCGGGCTTGGTGTTCACGTGCTATCCCCCATCTTAGAGGGTGAAACTCCACGCGCAGCTGATAGCCAGCCAGAACCCGGTACGAAACTCTTCTTCTAGAAGTTAAAAGATATGCCACTTTCTGGTAGCGGTTATTTTGTCCTGATGCTCATTCTTTATGTTTTTTATGCAGGCTGCTCTGATCCCGAACCGACTCCGACGGGTGATGACACCAAGGAGAAGACAGAGAAAAGCAGTAATATTGCTCATGCGGGTGTAACTCCCGGCCCTGACGCTCAAGTGATCGGGGCGCTAGATGATGATAAGTCTGACACTTCATCTCCCGTCGAAGGGAGTGATGAAATCAAAATCACTGGCGCCTTCGAACATACTTCAAAGATGAGCATGAAAGAGCGTCTCGCCGAAGAGGAGAAAAAGAAAGTCGAGATAAAAGTTGAGCCTGAAATACTGGAACTTACCGACCCGTGGAATAGACCTTTGAAAATCATTCTCCTCAGCAAATCCAAACCGCTGGATGTTCCTTCTCCCGCTCCTGACTCTGCTTCCTTGGCAAGTAAAAAATCCAAGAAGAAGTGTGAGGGAGAGTAGTCATTGGAGAAAACAAAAGAAGACAAGAAGAAGAAACCAAAGAAATAATCGCTATACTCGTTCAACGAGATTTTGCTTAAGTCTTGTAACTACTTTTATCTTTTGTTTCCGTAGTTTGTGTAGATAGGTTCTTGACTCCAAGTTTTGGAGGAATAACTGTGTAACCCCATTTTGGACTATTAAATAAAGTTTAGTTCCTTAGTCATTTGAATGATTCTTTTACTTCTTTAGCTTTCTGAATAACTACGGCCAAAACTTAAGCACTTATGAGTTGCATATTTCCCAATCCATTCTCGCATTGTTCGAACATTCCTCGAAGTGGCATACTTCTTGTTCTACATTTCTTGAGTACTTAGAATTTTTCCTAAATCCGTGTTCCAGGGATTTAGAGTAAGTTGATCCGCATTCAGGGGATTCGGAGATTCGAATCGTTCATACTCTAGTCCACGCTCCGGGGACTTAAAGTACTCCAGCCCGCGCTCAAGGGAATCGGAGATTGAAGTCGTTCATACTCTAGTCCGCGCTTCGGGGACTTAGAGTACTCCAGTCCACGCTCGGGGGACTCGGAGATTTGAATCGTTTATACTCTAGTCCACGCTCCGGGGACTTAGAGTACTCCAGTCCGCACTCCGGGGACTCGGAAATTTGAATCGTTTATACTCTAGTCCACGCTCGGGGGACTTAGAGTGCTTCGGTCCGCACTCCGGGGACTCGGAGATTCGAATCGTTCATACTCTAGTCCGCGCTCCAGGGACTTAGAGTACTCCGGTCCGCGCTCAGGCGAATTAGAGATTTGAATCGTTCATACTCTAGTCCGCGCTCCGGGGACATAGAGTACTCCGGTCCGCGCTCGGGGGACTCGGAGATTTGAATCGTTTATACTCTAGTCCGCGCTCCGTGGACTTAGAGTACTCCGGTTCGCACTCCGAGGACTCGGAAATTTGAATCGTTTATACTCTAGTTTGCGCTCCGGGGACTTAGAGTGCTCCGGTCCGCACTCCGGGGACTCGGAGATTTGAATCGTTTATACTATAGTCCGCGCTCAGGGGACTTAGAGTGCTCCGTTCCGCACTCCGGGGACTCGGAGATTTGAATCGTTTATACTCTAGTCCGCGCTCCGGGGACTTAGAGTACTCCGGTCCGCACTCTGGGGACTCAGAAATTTGAATCGTTTATACTCTAGTCCGCGCTCCGGGGACTTAGAGTGCTCCGGTCCGCACTCCGGGGACTCGGAGATTTGAATTGTTTATACTCTAGTCCGCGCTCCGGGGACTTAGAGTACTCCGGTCCACACTCCGGGGACTCAGAGATTTGAATCGTTTATACTCTAGTCCGCGCTCCGGGGACTTAAAGTGCTCCGGTCCGCACTCCGGGGACTCGGAGATTTGATCGTTTATACTCTAATCCGCACTCCGGGGACTTAGAGTACTCCGGTCCGCACTTCGGGGACTCAGAGATTTGAATCGTTTATACTCTAGTCCGCGCTCCGTGGACTTAGAGTGCTCCGGTCCGCACTCTGGGGACTCGGAGATTTGAAGTCGGTTATACGAGTTCGTACATCATACAGAATAATGTAACTCCAGCAATTCGTCACCCGACAGTGAGATATAGAAACATTAGTGATTCATGGGAAAGACGGCTTCAAGCCTTTATTAATGAAAAACAACTAAATCACCTGATTACAAGGTCAAAAAGAAACTAAGTGACAACAGAACAAAAACATAAAGGAAATAACTGTGCCTAAAACAAGAAAGAAACAGGCTAAATGTAATAATGTTGCAAATGTTCACTGTTCCATGCTCGGTGTAGTGTTACGCCATCAACGGTCGCTAGCTTGAATGTTCCCTCTCCAAGCTTCCGTTCAACGACGTATGGACCTTCCCAGTTGGGATTCATACGTGATGGTACCGGGAAAACTCGTTTCAAAACGAGATCACCCACATCAAAAATCCTTGGGCGGACTCTGCCGTCGTAATATCGCTTGACTCGGTGCCTATGTGCTGCCGCCCTTAATTCAGCCTCTTCACGTTTTTCATCAATGCAATCCAACGATTCCAATAAGAGATCCTGATTCGTCCTGGGATCATAATATGTCATTCGATGCGATGGAACTTCTAGTTCTACGGGTATGACGGCTTCCGAGCTGTAGGCCAATGTGAATGGAGTGTGGCCAATCGCGGACTTGTGGGTAGTTCTATAAGCCCATAATGCTGTTGGGAGTTCATCTACCCACTTGCCTCCGGGTTTTTCCAAACGCTTCTTCAGTATGGACTTGATTATTTTGTTTACGGCTTCGACTTGCCCGTTAGCCTTCGGATGTGCAACGACGGCGAACTTCTTCTCAATACCGTACTTTAAACAGAAATCTTTGAATTCTCTGCTTTCAAACTGTGTTCCGTTGTCCGTAATGATGGTTCGAGGGAGACCAAAGTGGCATATAATGTTTCGCACAACGAAATTAATGACCTTCTTAGAGGTGATTGTGGCTAAAGGTTCTGCCTCGGCCCATTTCGTGAAATAGTCGACTGCAACTATCGCGTATTTTGCACCACCCTTGGATATAGGCAAGGAGCCGACTATGTCGATTCCCCAGATTGCAAATGGCCAGGGACTAACCATTTGTGTGAGTTCTGTTGGTGGAGCTCTCGGGATTTTCGCATATCTTTGACACTTGTCACATTTCCTCGCGTAGTCTGCAGCATCCCGATTTACAGTCGGCCAATAGTATCCGTAGCGGAGGATCTTTTTTGCCAGCGTTTGCCCCCCAATGTGGTCGCCACACTCTCCTACATGAACATCCTCCAGAACCCGCTTTGTCTCATCATGGGCAATGCATCGTAATAAGGGGACGGAGAACCCCTTCTGATACATTACTCCATCATGAATTACATATCGTGCGGCTTTTCAGATGACTTGCCGTGTTTCGCTCCTTTTTATGGTAAAGTCCCGGTTGTCAAGTATAGTTTGAATGGGGTCATCCATGACTCTCTTTCGATTCCTGTTTCCAACATAAAATCAACTTTCATTGCGTCTATGCTTGGAGCGCATAAAGTTTCAACAGGAACCAATCCCATTTGCTGTGCATCGCCAGTGCTCGCTAATTTAGCCAACGAGTCGGCTTCTTTGTTCTGTTCACGTGGGACATGTGAAATGTCATAGTGCTCCAAGTTCGCCAATAGTTCATGAACCAGAGCAAGGTACGGAGCAAGCTTCTGTCCCCTTGCTTGGTAATCTCCCCGCACTTGGTAGACCACTAGTTGTGAGTCACAAAAGATTTCGACTAATTTAACCCCAAGTTCTCCAATGAGTTTTAAGCCAGCAACCAGTGCTTCATATTCTGATTCATTGTTCGTAGCCGGGAAATTGAGATTTAAAGCGTAACATATCAATCGATTTTCTGGATTTACCAGAGCTATGCCAGCTCCGGAGCAACGGTCATTTGATGCCCCATCGGTGTACAATTTCCATCGAACGGGGGGAATGACACTGATTATCTGGTTCGTCAGGTACAGTAAACTCAGCAATGAAATCTGCTAATGCTTATCCTTGTATGGTTCTTCATGGCAAGTAGATAATATCGAACTGGCTCAACTCGATATTCCACTTCAGCAATCTCCCGGAAGTTTTTGGTCGCTGGAGTACCTGCCGTAGGGGCTGATCAGTATAGACACTGACTGAGTGTGCTTGAAAGTATGGGCGCAGCTTACGTGATGCAATCACTAAGCAATATGCCAATTTCTCGATTTTGGGGTAATTTCTTTCTGTCCCTGTTAAACGTTTACTAACGTAATACACCGGCTTTTGGACTCGGTCCTCCTCGCGGACCAAAGCCGCACTTATAGCATGCAGGGATACGGCCAAGTATACGTACATCATCTCATGGTCTACCAGCTTCGACAGCACAAGAGGACTTTCCAGATACCTCACCAGATCTCGGAATGCTTCCTCACAATTAGATGTCCATTTGAAATTCCTCTTCCCTTTCTTTATTATATCAAAGAAAGGAATGAACTTATTTGTGGCTCTGGCTATGAATCGACTCAGCGCAGCCACTTTTCCATTCAAGCTTTGCACCTGTTTTATAGTTCTAGGCACTTGCACATCTCGAATGGCTTGGATCTTTTCTGGGTTAGCTTCAATTCCCCTAGCATTGACAATGAATCCCAAAAACTTCCCCGACGCAACGCCAAAGGAACACTTCAGAGGCTTGATCTTCATCCCATAATATCTGAGGATATCGAACATCTCCGCTAAGTCTCGAATGTGGTCGTTTGACTGTCGTGACTTCACGAGCTTGTCATCCACATAGACTTCCATCGTTCTACCAAGCTGGTCTTTGAACATTTGATTCACCAAACGCTGATAAGTTGCTCCTGCGTTTTTCAATCCGAAAGGCATTACTACATAGCAATATAGCCCGATGTCTGTGACGAAACTGGTGTGTTCTTGGTCCGGAATATGCATCGGGGTTTGATTGTAGCCTGAGTATGCATCCATGAATGATAACAGTTCGTGCCCTGCAATGGAGTCGACCAACTGATCAATCCTAGGCAACGGGAAACTGTCCTTGGGGCATGCCTTGTTCAAATCGGTATAATCTATGCAAGTTCTCCATTTCCCATTTGCCTTTTTCACCAGCACGGGGTTCGATACCCATTCAGGGTAGAGGGCGTCGCCGATGAACCCATTGGTTTAGAGTTTGTCCACCTCCTCTCTGAGAGCAGTGGACCTCTCTGGGTCCATCCCTCTCCTTTTTTGTTTAACCGGAACGTATTTTGGGTCTATGTTCAACATATGACTTGTAATGACAGGAGAAATCCCGCACATATCAGAATGCGTCCAAGCGAAAACATCAAGATTTGCTCAGAGGAAATCACTAAGGTCTTCAGTCATTGCGGGACCGAGTTGCGATCCGATCTTCAGTACTCGCGATGGGTCGTCTCGGCTGATTGAAATATCAACTGTTAATTCAGCCGGCGCTGCCTTTTCTTCCCTGGGTTTCTCATCGTCGTCTCTCGGATCTATGTCTCTGAAGATCCGAGAATTATGCCCACGCCAGGGCTCGGGCACTACTTGTCAATTATCAGAATTGTGGATGCGAACGGGATTGTCCGCAACCTTTCCTTTCTCCCTCCGATGAGCCTCTCGGAGCTCAGCCACATAGCAGGCACGACCAGTCGTTTGGTCGCCATGAACAACACCTACTCCTTTGTCAGTTGGGAACTTCAAAGTTAAGCACCACGGGGCTAATGCTGGCCTAAACTCAGCCAGGGCCGGTCGGCCCAAGAAAACATTATACGGAGAATCCACATCCAAAACTACGAAGGGTAGGATTCGCACCCTCCGACGTTCGCCTTGTCCTAGTTCAACTGGTAACTCAACATACCCCACTGCATCGGTCGCTGCGCCATTAAAGCCATGTATACGAGCTTTGGACGGTTTCAAGTCCTTTGTTTCCATCTTCATCTGGTCATAAGCCTTCTTGAAGATGATGTTGACAGAACTTCCACAATCAATCTGAATTCTTTTCACATAGGCCGGTCCGATTGTCGCGGATATGACCATCGGGTCGATGGTAGGAGCTTCAACTTGGTCAGCATCTCTGTTTCTGAATACTATATCGTCTGTCATCACGTGCAGCTGTTTAGCAGGGGTCCCATCCTCTGCGTTGGAACAACACTCGAAATCTGCATGCTTCAGGGAACTAGCAAACCGCTCCATCTCTTGCCAATTCTTATCCGCGGAGTGAGGCCCGCCGATGATCGTGTTTATGACTAGTCTACCTACAGTCCGGGCAGGCTCTTCGAGATGACGTGGAGCTGGTGCACGACCTAGGTTGGATGTTCCCTGTCCTCCCTCCTGTGGATCCTTCACAAACTCATGTAACTTTTTCTGCCTGATCAACTTCTCTATAGCGTCATGTAGGTGTCTGCACTCTTCCGTATTGTGCCCATAAGTCTCATGGAAGCGGCAGTATTTTCCGGTCCGCTTCTGTTCCTCGGTTGACTCCTTTGGACGTGGTTTTCTGTACTGAAGGGTATTGCAGGTTGATAGATAAATGTTCTCCAGAGACGCATTCAGCGGGGTATACTCGTTGTAGCTTGGAATTCTCGGCTTCCACTTCCCTGCTTCTCTCTTCTTTCCTTGACTTCTTCCTCCGGATTCCTTAGGCTGCCCGGGTTTGTTCTGGACATTGACTTGGACTTTTCCCAAGTTGTCTCCGAACTGCTTCACAGCAATATTGCTTTTTACGGATTCCTGAACAGGTCCCGGGGCCTTGTCTCGCCTTACCCACCTGGCTTCCTCTCTTCTTATGAACTGGTGTGCCTTTGAGTAAAAACGCTCTAGCTAAGTTGGAGGTTTTCCTACCAGCTAGTCTCCAAACTCGAAATCTGGTTCCATACCTCGCATCACAGCCATTAGAATTGCATGATCATTGGGATTACTGACTTCAGTCGCCGCAACATGGAATCTTTGTAAATACTCCTTCAATGACTCCCCAGGATTTTGGATTACAATTGATAGAGACATCACGTCCTTTGGACGAGTAGTGTGTATCCTGAACTGCTCAATAAACTTCTTTGCCAACTCCTCGAAACTGGATACGGACCGCGGAAGAAGTCGGGTGAACCACATAGTAGCGATCCCAGATAGAGTAATTGGAAAGCATCTACACTTGGTTGCATCATTTGCTCTAGCCGAATCCATCATCCACTCGTACCTCATGACATGCTGTCTGGGATCAGTCTTTCCCTCATAAGCAGGGATAGTTGGCATACTAAACTTTCTGGGGTATGCTGCCTGTAGAACAATGTCTGTGAATGGAGTATGACTTCTTGACACTCCCCAATCGTCATTCGATAAGCCTTGATTCTCTTTCATTAATTTCCTGATCATGGCTGTCAGGTCTGGTGTTTGTATAGAAGGTGGAAGGTTGGAGTCTGTTCTACGTGACTAATCATGCTGATGCCTCCTCTGTTGGCGATCTGCCAAATGTGCATCTTGAGGTGCGACATCGTTAGCGTTTTGATGGTCTGGGCCTCCAGCCTCCACCTGCACTCCAGCTCCTAAGTTTCCAGCTCCGACTTGGTCACGGTCTCCAGTTGTTCGGACAGCAGCACCTGCCCGCACAGTTTCAGTCTTACGTCGCCTACGCCTAGGAGGTTCGTCGGATGAAGTTGAGCTGTCGGATGAGGAGTAAGGAGCGGGATTGCCCCCAACATTCTGTTGCTGTTGTTGAGTGAGTTGTGCCATCAGGTTGGTGTTAGCTTGCATCTGCTCTCCTAGTTGTCTCCTGCTTTCCCTGAGTTCTCTCATCAAGTCGTTGAACTCTATTCTGGTGACAACCGGAGTCTGGTCCTGGGCGGTAGTTCCTACACCCGGAATCGCTGGCTGATTGCTAGGTCTTGCTTGTTGCATGCTAGCAGTCTCGTGGGCGTCCGCATTATGAGAAGCTGACCTGGTACGCGGTCTTGCCGTTATAGAGTTATTGGTATGAACTCTGAGTAGAATCAACGGACGTCCTATCAATGAGTCAAATCTTCTTTGGGGGATTTATTCAATCCAGTAGCTTCAAAACAGATCCTTGAGGTCTGAGAATTCAATTCTCAGTGAAAGCACCAAAGTGTTAGCACCAAAATTGGTCACTAACCTCGTTGAGAAAGATTGTGTAGAGATATAAGTGATGAAGTTAAATTAAACAAGGAAGAATATGCTAAATTAAATGTAGAAAGTAAGAACACCAGATTTATAGTGGTCCAGCGTAATTGCCTACTTCCACTTTGAGGTTAAACTTTATTGCTTTACTTGATGATTGATTACAGATACAATCCGTAGACCAAACACTTGAATACAATTGCTAAGTAAAGAGGATGAGTCTTGAAAGCGGCAGAGTCTCCCCAGTGTTCTCGAAAAAAGGCCCTTTTTCACTATGCCCCTGCCCCTCTATTTATAGACAAAGATGGATTGGACTTCCCAGGTGGGCTTGGCAGCCGAACACCTTGGCCCAAATGGAGTGGTCGCTATATGCCGAACCAAACAGGTCAAACGGTTGGATGCCGAACCACACTCTCCATGCCGTACAGGGCGCTTGTCGTGTGGGAAGAGTAGGTTGAATAGCCAACGAAGCCGAACGTGCCTTCTGGCCGAATGAAGTATCTGGACGAACGTGCCTTCTGGCCGAACGAGCCTTCTGGCCAAACGAAGCCCTTAGCCGAACGATGCCTCTGGCCGAACGAAGTATCTTTGGCCGAACGAAGTATCTGGCCGAACGTGCCTTCTGGCCGAACGAGCCTTCTGGCCGAACGAAGCCTTCTGGCCGAACGAGACTTCTGGCCGAACGAGCCTTCTGGCCGAACGAAGCCCTTAGCCGAACGATACCTCTGGCCGAACGAAGTATCTGGCCGAACGTTGCCTCTGGATGACCGTTGCTAATGTCGAGCGCCCCTGGATACCAATCACCCTTAGATGCCGAGGACTCCTGGATGCCGAGTACTCCTGGATGCCGAGTACGCAGTTGCCTGGTCAGATCTCCAGGAAACAATATCCATCCCTGAAATTAAATTGGAATAATGGATTCACTTGGCCATAGGATGGAAAATTATATATGGACAACGGATTGGTTAAATTAAATGATTTTAAATTTTTTGTTTTGAAGTTATTTAAATGATCTAATTTTAAGAAATAAAATTTTGAATTTATGGAAATCGGACATTATTTCGAACTTAAGCTTAAATTGTGGAATTGAAATGCGTTAAACAAAATTGTTTTAAAATGAAATTTGAGATTTCAAAGTTATAATTGAAATAAGATCTGAGTTTCAGAAATTGATTTGTTTTAAAAAGACTTGGATTTTATTCGAAGTTTGAAATATTGCTAAGTAAACGTAATTTAAATTGATATTTCAAAATTGGGCTCGAAATTAAATTATTTTGAAGATTTGAATCTTAAATTTAATATTGAAGTTAAATTTGATATAAATGATTTAAATCGACATTTTGAAAGTGAAATTGGAATTGATATAAATTGAATTGGTTTAAAATTAGTATTGAAATGAAATTTAAACCATTGACTCGAATTATTGAATCAAATTTGAAGTTAAAAATGAAAGTCGATATTGAAACTGATTTGAATGGGAATTGGGATCGAAGTTAATCCGAATTGGAATCGGAATGGAATCGATTAAATTGAAATGGAAATTGAATTGTTTTGAATTGGAAATTTTGGAATTAGATTTGTTTGACTTCAAAACTATTTCAAAATAAATTGTGTAGTATATAAACTGTTTTAAAAACCTATTTTTATATTCAAATTACTTTGATTTTCCAAACTATTTTACTATAAACTATTTTAATACTCAAACTACTTTATATTAAACTATTTTAACTATTTAACTATTTTAAAACTATTTAAATTAATTTCTAAAATTTAAACTGGTCAAAGTGGGAATTGGTATATTTAAATCATGGATTTAAACAAGAATTGGGTTAAAGTGAAGTTATAACCTAAATTGAAATTCGAATCAAATTTTGAAGTGAAATAGATATATCGAACTGAATTGACATTTTGAAGTAAAATATGATTTGTGAAGTAAATATGATATGTCAAAATGAATTTGATTTTGAAGCGAATATGATATTTTGATAACAAGTATGAATCGATTTTCGAAATGTAAAAGTACCAACCGGTGTGTAAAACGACGTTTGGTTGTTAAGGAGACCGGGCCTCTTATTGGCATACTCTCTATCAATATTGGAACCACTTTAATAACTGTGTAGGTAGAGTGATGATCCAGAATGAAGTGGTTGGATTTGGCATACGTTTGCTGGATTTGAAGAAAGAGAATGATGATGGATTGGTCTAGTACTTGTGCCAATTTGAAATGACTAAAATAGGAGCCGTACCGGCAAAGCGGGCTAGCTACCCCAAGCGGACATCTGTTCTTCGATTTTCTTGGACTCGATCCATATTATTACTCTTGTTGTTGGTTTCGATTGGTGCACCTAGATTTTGGGATAACTTCCCCTTGACTCGATATGGGATGGATGTACGCGGTGGGCGATCATAGCTATGATGCGTTACCACCAGCCGGGAAGGGTAAACTGATAGTATCCTACCTTGGGCATTGCCTCACGTGCCTTGTCATACTTTTATCCTTAGAGACCCCTACGATTTTGGTTTAGTATTGTCGTATCACGGCGCATCACTGACTACTGACGTGCTACTGGTGGTGTCAAATGCAAACTGTACGACAATGCTTAAAAAGTGTTAAGGGGGATCAATGTAAAGCCTTAACGCTAAGAAAAATATTTATTTTACAGACTAGATATTATATATGTAGTGTATTCTACTATATATAATATTTTCATGGATCCTTAAGAGATGGAAAATCTCGTAACATCTCTTGAGTTATTGCATGAACGTTATACACTGGATAGGAGATGTGAAATCCCGTAAACATCTCTTACGCTATTACAATCTTGTTGTGCGATATTGATTTGAATCACATAAGGATATTTTAGTCTTGACTCGAGTGTTTTTTCTTTTCATTACGCTCGGGTCTGCCCTGAGTTTTTCAACTTATCGAAGATTATTCTCTGGAGGACGAAGACGAAGATTTGGTATACTATTATTTCTATTATTATTCCTGCATCATGTTGTCTGCTGCACTATCTATTTATCCTTGTTGTATATATAACTCTGATAAATGTTGTATAAATTATAATCAAATGTATAGTAAACAGCTTCATGAACTGTTTATTTGATTATTATATTTTGTCATTCCGCTATGAGATTCTGTGTTTGTTTTCTTCTTCTTTTCTTACTTTTCTTAATTAACCCCATTGATTATTTATGTTCCAGATTGTTTGAGTTGGACATGTGTGCATTATTGTTTTGATAAACAGATTTTGGTTTAAAATCCAAAAGTATGATTTGATATACAAAAGAGATAAGTATATATACTTATTTCAAATGATTTGAAATGAACCCAGTATTTAAAAGTTTTAAGTTCTATTAATTAATCATCTTCAAACTATTTGAATGAAATGAAATATTTGAATGACCAGAGCTTATAAAATAAGAGAATTAGGAAATCTAAGCTAAATGTTTCAAGAAACTTTAGAGTTGAAGTTTGCAACTCTAAAATTAAAAGTAAAGAAAATTTAAACATGTTCAAATAGTGAACATTCTAATTAGGTAAAATGAATCAGATTAATTTGTATAATACCAGATTGCATTCTAATAACATATAATAAGATTTACCAAATGTTAAAAGTTAAAATGATGATTTGGATATGTAATGGGATATTATACAAGTAAACAAAACTTAAAAGTAATTAAAATGTATATAAATGGAAATTTAGTTGTAATAATAAATGTTATATACTTAATTAGTATATTATGAAATGATTAATGAATAAATGGAATAAGTAAGTGGAACGTAAGAAAGTAGATAAATGAATTAAATAATATCTCTGTAAATTGGTTATAGAATTAAATATAAATTTGCAAAGAAATTTTGAAATTGAATTTGTAATTTTTGAGATAATTATAAACTTAGATAACGTCATATTTAAGAAGTTGGATTTTTATAGAATGTTTCACAAATAAATTGTTGTTAAATGAAATTGTGAAAATAAATGTGAATTAAGTTGAAAAGAAACTTAAGTGAGGATATAAGAAATAATTCATTAATGATGTTGATGCTAAACATGGAGATATGAACATTTTAATTCAAATGTTTTGCGAAAATGTAAAGTAAAGTATATAGTTTATAACTTTGATAAACGTTAGTTAAACAAGATGTTAAATTAATTGAATATGGATGATAAAGGAAGGAAGCTAATATTGAATTATGAAATGAACTTTAACTTATGAAAAGCTAACTGAAATGAATAAATTGAAGAAGTTAGTGAATTGTATTAATAAAATGAGTAAATGAAATAACATTGATTTAAAATGAAAATGAACTTAAGTGCAGAATGAATGTGAATAAATAAATTAATATGAGATTTTGCTAAATGTAAAATGAAACAATTGGATTTTAACAAATTGAATTGAATAAATTGAATGTAAATAAAATAGATGTGAATAAGTTGGAAGTAAACCAAATTAAATGCTAATAAAATTGAAACAAACCTATTGAATGTTAATGGAGAATGAATGTTAATGATAGTGTATAAATTAAATATTGACATTAAAATGTAAATTGCGATAGTTATGAATTAAATTAAATGAATATGGATTGTTGGATGATTTGTTTAGTTGTAAATAATTGTTTTAATTGTTTTGAGTGCATATGATGGTTGTATGGTTGCGTTTTTGTGCTCTTGCTTGAGATTTGGATTCGAAATGCATGTTTTATACTTTAGTGAACTTCTACATATTCTACATCCTATTATAAGCGACTAACATTTCAAATTGAGTTGAGATAGGTGCATGCAAAGACCGTTTGGACGTATATGCAGATTTTATATGCTTTTGCTTGCTTAGTACGAGCGAACTCACTCGTATTATTAATAATAAAGTACGTATCTCGGATTACATACCGCGATTTTATATTTTTCCCTTCGGGATGCCTCATCATTGAGATGGGATGTATATTTGATATTTTTGATATCTATTTGTGTTATATATTGTATTGGAAAATTTTTCCGATCGAGCCGTGCAAAGGAGACTATGTCGAAATTTTCCGTAAATCCGAGTGTTAGAAATTTTTCTAGTGTAGTAAAAGTTTTCTAATAAGATTTTAAAGTTTTATAAGTTGATTGATTTGAATATAATATATCAAATGTTAAATTCTCTACTTAGCCATTTCGAGGACGAAAAGTTTTGTATGGGGGAGAATGTAATGACCTGTATTTTTAGCTATTTTAAAATTTTAAATTTAATGTAATTATTGAATAAAAATGGTTAAAAATAAAAATATTAATGATTTTTTTTAAAAGGCAGACAAGGTTTTATGCTGGTCCTCTACCAGATCTTAATTGGAATAGAAAACGTATGTACAACATAGAAAAAGGAAAAATGAAGACAATAAAAAATTAAAACACAAATGGTTAATTAAATTAGGATTTGAGCCCAATTAGCCCAATACCAATTTAATTAATACGCCATGTAAAGCCTGATCCACTGCCTTCCAGGCATTTCATTCTAGAATTGACTGTTCCTTTAACTTCTGCAATTATGTCCCGCCGTTCTTGTACTTATCTTTAGAAATTATTATTTTTCTCTCCCGCCACAAAACAGTGATGAAGCATTTCAAAACTACAAGCATACCGCTACCTGGTTCATCTCGCCATCACGATCTCTTGAAAATCTCAAACCATTGATGGTTGCAGTCAGTATTCCCATAGTAAATTCCAGCGGTAATAAGTATTGGTTTCCAGATTTGATTGATCACCGAGTGCAAAAACAAATGGTCTCTACTCTTAGGGTATTCAGTACAGAATACACAAATATTATTAACGATGAAACCTCTCTCGAATAATTTTTCTCTAGTAAGTAATGAATTATGTATAGTTTTCCAAAGTATGAAATTATCTTTTTCTGATCCCAGGCAATTCCATATTCTGCGACACCAAGGCGAATTTGGCGTAATACGATCCGGAAGGATTGCTTTGTATGTATAAACAATGGAGCACCATGTTTACTAGTCCATTGGATTTTTTCTGCATATTTTCTAATATATCATTAAGAATCACACTAGTGGAAGCCCATAGAGAGTGCCAAAATGAAGTCCGGGTATTAGAGAAAATATTGTACTTGACAAGAGGAAGAATAATATGTCTCATGTTCAGAATGCTCCTCCAGAACCAGCTAGCAGTGGTAGGTGGTGCCATTGTGCAGAAGTTCTTGCCATATAAGTAGTTCATTCTGATCCTGTTAACCCATAGATTAGGTTTATCACACATGATGTCATTGATATGTTTCATAGCAGCCACTATGTTCCAGTATTGTAAGTCAATAATGCCCAGTCCCCTTTTTTTTCTTGGTCCGCAAATTTTGTTAAAAGCTATAGGGATGGGTTTACGTGAAAGGCAGTCTCCATGCCATAAGAAATGGTTCATATCTGCCTTGATCATAGAAAGCAATTTCTTGGTAATATAAATAAACGAGACCAGTATGATGTCATACCAAAAATGATGGACTTCACAATAGTAACTCTCCCAGCCTGTGATAGCAGCTGTGTAGGCCAATACCTTAGCTTGGATATAATCTTTTCATACATGGGGAGGCACTGAGTTGTCGATATTCTTGAAGTGGTGATAGGGATACCCAGGTAAATAGAGTTCTCTAGCATAGCACGAAGACCAGCCAGGTTGGTAATGCTTAACTTTTCACTAGTAGACAGACTAGCAATGATGATGTGAGATTTGTTCTTGTTGATATGCAAACCGGTGATGACATGAAACTGTTGAAGGGCTGCATTGATAGTGGATATTGTAGTAGCATCTGGTTTAGCAAAAATGACAATACCATCCGCAAACATTAGTGATGTGATAAGTGGATGCTTGCATTTAGGATGTGTCTTCAGTTTTTTGGACAATGCATGGAAGGTGAGGATAGAGTTAAGCAGCTCCATAATAATAATGAACAAATATGGGGAGATAGAATCTCCTTGCCTAATCCCCCGTGATGATTTGAAATAGCCAGCTGAGTGACCATTAACTCTAACAGTATAAGTAGCAGTGGATATACAAGAGTATATCCATGCAACATAAGTCTCAGGAAAACCCATTCTAGTCATTATGGCAACAATATATATCCACTCAATGGAATAGAAAGCCTTCTGTATATCTAACTTCATCATGCATCTAGGTGAAATATTCTTTTGATTGTAGCCTCTAAGTAATTCATGTGTCAGTAGAATATTATCAATGATATTTCTGTTCTGTAGAAAGGCAGTTTGGTTGGGTGAAATAATATTGCTAAGGATAGGTTTGCTTCTCTTAGCAAGGATCTTGGTAATGCATCTGTATATTACATTGCAGCATGATATAGGGCGGTAATGTGTAACTGAAGTAGGAGCATCAATCTTGGGTATTAAAGCAATATTTGTAGCATTGATCCACCCTAGAAAAGTATTAGTACTGAAGAAATATTGTATAGCCTTAACAAAAGTGACATTAATAATGGCCCATGTTGTTTTAAAAAAGTGAGTGTTAAAACCATCAGGTCCACCTACACTGTTTGGGTTCATATCGAACAGGACCTCCTTGATCTCATCATAGGTGACCATACTGATAAGGCTCAGGGCATCAAATTTAGTGATCTTGGGTAAATTGATATGTGAAATGTCTGTGAGTATAAGTTCATGTTCAGATGCAGAAAAACAAGTATAGAAATAGTCTATAAATGCCTTGTCAATTTGCATATAATCAGTTTGTAGGGTGTTTTCCCGATCTTCAATAGCTTTAATATTGCATTTGGATCTCTTGATATCAAGGGCTTTGTGAAAAAAGGATGTGTTTATGTCACCATTGAAGAAGAAATCTTTTCCAAACTTTTCTTTGGTCATATCTCTTTCATGTTGTAGTGTGTCTAGGAGTTATTGGTTTAATCTATGTTTCATTACTGATAGTTCTTCATTGCCAGGAGTAGCAAGCATATCATTTTGAGCTTTGAATAGATCTTCACGAAGTTGTTCTGATTTGGATGTATCATGGCCAAAAGTGATTTTAGCCCATACCTTCGAACAGTTTTTGATATTCTTCAATTTCTTCTGCAATATATACATAGGATTGTCGTATGTATGAATGTTCCATCCCTACAAGAAAATAGCATGAAATTGTACGTGTTTAGTCCAGAAATTAAAAAATTTAAAAGAGGCTTGGTACTTAAATGGTTTCATACTCCAGGAAAGGAGAAGAGGGCTGTGGTCAGAGATCCCTGGTTATAGGACAGTAGACGAAAGGTTTGGCCAGGAGGAAAGAGCTTGAATGTTGAAGAGAGAGTGATCTAAAGTACAAAATGTTCGTCTGCCATTTCTACGATTATTCCATGTATATAGTGGACCAATAGAAGGGATTTTGTGAAGAGCCACTATTTGAATAGATTGGGAAAGATGATTAATGTCATCGAAGGTTAGAGAATTGCCTCCAAATTTTTGTCATGATGCATACATGCAGTTGAAGTCCCCCACAAGAATCCAAGGATTAGTGATAATATTCTGTGATTGAATAAAGGAATGCAGCATGTTTCTAGATTCTTTGTTGCATGAAGCATAAATGAAGGTGATATTGAAAATAGAGGAGGATGATATGTGAGTAACAAGAAAAAGGATGAATTGATCAGATGATGTAATGGTGATGGCTTTGTAAATTTGATGGTTCCATAATACAACTATTCTACCATACTCAGCATGTGTCAAGTTATAAGTAAAATCCCAGAGAGGGTTGAGAAAAGAGCACATTTTTTGTATATTTTTCATTAAGTTTTGTCTCAAGGATACCAATCATTTGCAGTTTGTGTTGAATAATCAGTCGTCTGACCTCTTATTGTTTTAAGGAGAGGTGTGCTCCCCTTAAATTCCATGCTCCAATGTTGTCAAGCATTTGAAAAGATGTGTTTTTTTTCCGACCAAATTTCCTCAGCCCAGTGAAGGTTGCATTGTATTTTCTTCATCATCATCAGTATTCACATTGTGTAGTTGTATTTCTGCTATTGAGTAGTCATGTCCATTATCATAGTCCTCAGGCTCCTTGCCTTTTTTTATTTTTTTATTCTTTTTGTTCTTCTTTTTCTTTGTCTGCTGTTTTGGTGGAGATATGGAAGGTAGTGATGGCTGGAAGGTGGTATGATGGTTGTTATGGTTGTAAAGATGGTTGGTATGGGTAGGAGAGTCCTATTGAAATAGGAGCTGTAATCTAGTGTTTTGATCGGCAAATGAATCATTCTGGATTATATTTTGTTCAATGAGTTGTTTGGTGATGTCAGAGGATAGATGGATATGATTGTATGGTAGAACATGTGTATCCTTGGGTGGATCATCAGAACTGGGTTCTGAAGCATGGTTAGTAGTGATGAGGGAGTCATCAGGAATTTTGGTATTAATGGAGGAGGAAGCCAGAGTGGAAGAATTTGTATTATGAAGGAAGTTTGGTATATGAGGCTATATATGAGCTGAAGTGCTAGGTAGGGAGTTATGGTCGGTGAGAATGTCAAAACTATTGGACACTGGAATACAGGGGGAAGGTGGTGGAGGGCAGTAGGAATGTAAGAAGTATGGAAAGTGCTCTAGTCAGAGGTGTGGATGTCAGGAGGAATTGGAGGGTGGTTTGAATTGGAATTAATATGAAGATTTGCATGGTATGTGTCATGTGCATGTAACTGTGCATGTACATGCACAGTTGCCTTCAATGCATTGTCATCAGTCGGGTTTGTTTTGGGTTCTTCAGTTGCAACAGTTTTTTTCTTTTTCCATAGCTTGTTTGTTTTGGTTCTCCATATTCCGGCCTCAACATTATTTGTGGCTATATCACATTTCCTAGTATTATCAGATTTAGTGAACACCTGTTGTATAGGAGAGCACTATGTTTCATGAGCTATTTGTTCCTTACATAATGTCTCTTTGTGCATGCTTTGTATCATATCCATACAGGTAGTAATATCATGGCCGAAACATTTGCAATGCACACAAATTTTTGGTCTCCAGTCATAATAGACTTCAACATAAGAAATATCGTCACCTTCACCACATTTAATAAGATAAGGTAACTCCTTATCTGGTGTAATCTCAATCAGACATTTCGCATATTCAAAACGCTGCATTTTATCAGTTGCTTCATTGTAACAAACCAGAGTACCTAAATGACATGCTAGCCAGTTAATGCCTAGTAATGTCCATGCTAAAATTGGTAATTTGTGAATATGAACCCATATAGGAGCCGATTTAATTTGAGATTGTGCACTTTTGAAGGTGGGTTTCCAAGAAATGATAATAAACATTTTGCCTCTAATAAAAATAGGATCGCTCTCAAGAATCTTCTGCTTGTCTGCTTCATCAGAAATTCAAAATAAAAATTTGAGTTGTCGGATTTAACCTTATAAGTTCCTTTAAGTCGCCAAAATTTCTACAAATGATGGATAACCAATTGTATGGCAGCTTGTCATCCAGGAAGAAACTGACCAGATGTTGGTTCTAGAAGTTAATGCCTGCTTGTTGAACTTCTATAGGCATATGAAGAGCAGCACCCATATAAGATAAGTCGAAATGTCGCGGTGAATATCTACCCGCATTACGAGGCTTAGACTTGAACAGCGAAACCCAAGGCATCGTGGATGGTGGGGCAAGCGAAGTGGTGAGTGGAATCTCCGTGATGGTAGGGAGATCAAAGGTGGTAGGAAGATCGTGCACATGGTTGGAAGTTTGGAGTATGGGTAGTATGTCAGGTGGTTTAGGTATGGGCGGATTCGGTGGCAGTGACAAAGGTGATGTGATAGGGACGGAGGATGATGAGTCTAAAGGACGTGGTAGGGTACTGTGGAGGTCGGGTATAGAAGGAGAAGGTAGGCAAAAAGGAGATGGTACGGTGATGTGGTCTAAAGGAGGAGCAGTGGAGAGGGTATGGTGGTTATGGTTAGTTGAAGTGATGGGTGAGTGGAAAGGAGAGGGAGGAGCAGAAACCATGAAAGACCAGAAAAAAGAAAAAAGTTAATTTCGAAGATTTTTGCGATTATAAGTATTGAAAAAATTTCTACGTATTGACCATGTTTAAAATCGATAGTGAAATTGAATAATGGAAATTGAATGACTATAAAATGGAAATAATTGTTCTATAATTTGAATTCATTTTAAGTTAAATCTTATAAGTTCAATAACTTATATTTCAAAAGATAGTGATTTATTGAATAATCAAAATTGTTTAAATTTAATATTGAAATTATTTAAATAATTGAGTTCTGAATTAAATATGAATGAAAATGATTCCAAAAACTGATTTAGAAGTTATTTAAATATGAATGAAGATTGTCAATACTTAAAAAATGAATTAGGTGATTAATTTAAAATTTGGAAATTTCCGGTTTTAATTGACGAGTAAAAATAGCCATTTTGGCCACTTTCTCAAAAACGGCCTGATTTTCCATGCCCGAAAAAATCGAATCATCAGGGTTAAAGAAGAAAGAGGTAGAAGAAGAGAATAGAAAAACAACACCAGAATCTCACAAACGCAGCGGAATAAAATATAATAGATAATAACTGATCTTTACAGAAAAGAAACTATATCTGTTTATACATACATCACCAGAATACAACATCTGAGTACAATATAATCAACATCACAATTCAGGACAGTTATAATAACTTGTCCCACATACAGAATACACAACATACACAACACAGCGGAATATACATCATATACGTGTGTTACGTCTCGCCTTCTAGCTCGTCTCCTGAGCTCCACAGCATCATAACCTGTATCCTATAATACTCGGTCTGACCCGAGCATTATAATAAAATAACACCCGAGTCAGTCTGGAAAACTAGCGTGAGAAAACACACTCAATTGGATTATTAAAGTTTTCCAAACCCTTTGAAATCAAAAGCATCTCGTAAGACCACGCCACAAATAAACATGTCGGGTTTTTACCTTACGATAGCCAAAACACTTTTTATCAAAATTCTCTGATATTATAATAGTTTCTATAGAAAGTAAAAATATAATCTAGCTGAAATGCTTGCATCTCACGTTTCAGCAATAGTTGGGCACAATCAAAACCGTACAGGCGCGTAGGGAGAATGGATTTCCAACTAATGACTAGGCACTGGGGTACCACCTGTCACAGTACCTGGTCTAGATCAGTGTACCGAGGATTACGCCCAATCCCCTACAACACAAGACTGGAACTACCCCTTACCGGATAATCCCGAGTAAGATCACCCCGCGGTTGGGATCAACAACCGCCCACTAAGCCGAATAAAAAGGGACATCTAGACAGGGATAACCTCACCCTAATGGGCGCTACCCACTTAGCCTTGCTGCATAACCCCTGATTTTCAGTCATTCCCGGTTGATGAGGCTCGAGGCTAAGCGTTACCTTTTTAGAACGTTTCACTTAGAATGCCCACCTCCACCTGACGATGTTCCGAAAGCATTCATCCATACAAGTCCGTCCCAGGTTCGAACGGAACCGAAGGCACTACTCCTACTACATCCATTTGGAATCATCCTCAGGATTAGTAGCGACTAGCCCTTGCACTTCACTGCTCCATCTTCGACTCCAAACTCATTTTCCCACGAAAACGTACAAACCGAATCGAAGTGGTTTTCGGAAAATAAATCCCGATCTCGGTCTCTTCGAAACGATCAGCGCATTAGCCAATATTGATAGTCGATTATTTAACTATCAAATAACATTCACAAACAATCATCAAACAATAAATAATTTTTCCCAAATTATTTATTAACCTCAAAATATCTTCGCAAGATATATTTCTACTTTCCAACCCATTGAAAACAGTTCCAAACCATCTTTCTCTCACGGAATAAATTTCCCAAATATTTTCTATTTCCACTGAAATCACCAAGTACAAATACTTTAGATTTAAAATAATTTAAAACACTTTATTATAAAATATACTTTAAAACATTTCAATTAAACTACTTAACACTTTACTCAAAAATATATATACTTAAAGAATATTTGAAATAACACTACTTTATAAAATATAAATATTAATAATTATCTTTTTAAAACATAATACCAATTAACCCTTAAATAATTACTACTAAAATAAATTTGAAAAATATTTACTTTAAAATTTAAACACTTAAAAATAATAAATTTTCTAAAACATTTCTTTATAACAAATTTTTAAAGCCTTTAACTTATACATAAAAAGTCTCCTTTAAAATATACTCGGCCTTCCAGGGAAATACACTTCCCATTTCCATACCTTTAAAAATAAATCACTATTTATTTTTAAAACAAATTCCCATTCCTTTATAAATTCCCACCGTGAAATTTATACTTCCAAATATCCACTTATATCCATTTCACTTTATAAACCCAGTTTATAAATTTCATAGTCCCATCCTCCTTTAAAATTCCAATTTCAAACACTTAAATAAATTTTCAAATTGATTTCCAAATTTCTCCATTTTGAAATAAATTCCTTTACTTACTCAATTCATTTCAAAACCCATTAACTTCGAATTTTATTTCTTAATTATGATTTAAAATCTTTTTAACTGAAAATACCAATTTCAGATTTCCAAATTCCTTCTTTATTCCTTTTAAATAAACTCAAAACTTGAATTTAAAAATAAATTCTTTATTTCTTGATATAATATCACTTAACTTAAAATTTAATATTTCTCTGTTTATTTAAAATTCCCTTTCCCATACTCAGAATTTATTTATTAGGATTTAAAAATCACTTTTATTCTTTTCCCAATTCATTCTTATTTTTATTCAAATCCTCTATAGTTATTTCACTTAAAATTTTACTCTTATATTTCTTTCAAAAATCCAATTCTATATATTTTGGTAACTCAATGCACCGAAATATATTCAAACAAACCATAGCATTCAATATTCCAATTATCAATATAATTTCGGGTCGTCACAGTCTCGGATTTCGACGAAACTAGTTTCATCGGATCCGTAATAGTGAATTATTGTAGGATTTCAAGTTTCGTAGCGTTCGGACTTGTCGTTTGGCCGTACGAGCTTGAAACGCGTAGAATTTAATTTTAGAATTCAATTAAAATTAATTGATTTGAAAAGCTATCTTCCACATATGATCGAATTAGACCTTGAAACTTGTTCCATTGTGTTTGGAATAGGGGTAAAACATTATAAACGCCAAGCGGTATGCCTCGATTGGAGTTCGTTCAAAATTTCGCGTGAATAGTCGAAATAATATTAAAATATTGTAGCTATACGTATATATACGCGTATATCCTCACAGTAAACCCGATGTGCCTCCATCTTCTTTCCAATGGCCGAAATTAACCTAGATCCACCCTCGATTCCTTCCAATCCATCGACTTTTAGGGAAAACTTTCAACTAGAAAATGGAAGAGCACGTCGAGCTCTTGCTTTTCAACGGTCACGATTGGATTTAGCGCAGCGTAGAGAGAGAAGGGGCCACGTTCGTCAGCACTGTTTTAGGGTTGTATGGCCAATATGGGGCGCTGAGCTCAAGGGGATTAGAGGCGTGGGGGTGTTGGAGGACGAGCTTTTGATTGGTGATGGTGGATCGATCTCTGGTGATCTCGTGGGTGGAGTGGCGTGAGCTTGGTCGACGCGTATGGGTTCGTGCATTTTCACTTGAGAGCGAACAAAGGAAGAGGGAGAAAGCAACGTGCGGCTAGATCTTGATTGGAATGAAAACCAACGTCCAGAATTACTTAGGTTTGAAAATGAAAGGAAATTGAAAATTAAATATATTATAAATTATGAAATCTTAAAAAGTGTTTATCTTTTTCATATGTTGTCGGAATTAGACGAAACAAACGGCGACGGAATAGTGGCGACGAGTACTACGTTCAAGGACTTATTTGGAGTTGATTTGAAATGACCCTCCTCTTTTTACCTTAATTTCATAAGGATTTTTTTTCATCAAAGGGAATTTAAATCAAATATAAATCAAAATGCCATACAAGCTATTGACATAGCCACTTATTTCTTTTCTAAGTCTTGTTCTACTGCCATAGGTGCACTTTGACAAATACTAACACATATATATATTTATCTTGCCTAGATAATTCTATTTAACTCTAAAATAGTATTTACTTGATCTTATGATAGTTATCAAAGTAGATATTAATTAATAACAATAAGTTGAATTGACAAAAATTGATAAACCTTGGGAATTTACTCGAAAATAGGCAAATTAGGCAAAATCAGCAGTTCAGACGTCTAAATTTCTATGACAGACGTCTAGATTCGATCTCAGACGACTAAATTATTATGACAGACGTCTCAGAGTGTCTAAATTTTAAACAGAGAGTAGAAAACATTTTGAACTAAAATCAGACATCTAAATTTTTATTGACAGACGTCTAAATTAGATCTCGGACGTCTAAATTATTATGACAGACGTCTCAGAGTGTCTAAATTTTAAACAGAGAGTAGAAAACATTTTGAACTAAAATCAGACATCTAAATTTTTATTGACAGACGTCTAAATTAGATCTTAGACGTCTAAATTATTATGACAGACGTCTAAGTTTAATCTCAGACGTCTAAATTATTAAGACTGCCATCTAAATTTGATCTCTATGTACCTGCATATTCACATTCAATTTATATGTGTCTGGATGTCCACCTACGTTCATTTACACTTTTAAGTTTGATTTAAACTTCCTTTGAACTATCAGAGTCATTTTCTTTTCAAACAATTCAACCAGGATTCAAAACTTATTACCAATATAAATATATCAGTGCATCCTTAGTAATATACACATACATATGAGGATGTAAGTGTTTATCTTGTTTAAATTCAGAGTATATATATATTTTTGTTAAACAAGTGTATCCTGCTTGATTTGGATTCTAGCAATTCTGACTAAGGTTAATTACTATATTCTTTTGAATATTTGTAACAAGTCAGTAAATCCTATGCATATCTAATTTATATGAACTTAAAAATATCCACAAGAATAATTCCAGGTTTTTATAGCTAGACTCAGATTTTTAACCTTCAAACTTAAGGTTTTAAGTAACTTGAAATTATCTAATACAATGTATCTACATACACATTTCTATTTCTCAAATACAGGCATATACCATTTATAGATTTTCATCACAATACCCAAATATATATATTTTCTTGCAAAAATTCAACCAAGTCTTTAGATTAATCCCAAGTTTAATACATCACTAGATTCATTTAGAACAACTAATAAATCCAAACCTTTAAGATCATTACATACCAACCAAAACAGATCTATAAAAACTTCCCAGATTACATGCAAATATTTCATTCTAAGTTCTTATTTAATTCTAATTTAGCATGCTTATATAATCACTCTAATTAGCCACAGCAGCTTCCTATTTAGATCCAGCATTCCCTGAAAGAACATTAGAGGCTGCCCCATTTTAGATGAGACACCCCAGATGCCATAAGCAAACAAGGGTCAAATACAAGATCTGGTATGAGTAAAACCAAAAATTCCATGATATTAGGTAAATGAGTGAGACATAAATATTTTGTTCAAGTGGGCATATCATCTTCGATCAATTTGCCTGACTTGTTTATGACTAGTTATATACACATATTTAACCATGCAAACATAGGTTTCAAACAGAAATACTCGGGAACTATCATAGTTCCAGTCCAACCATCTTAGGAATAACTCAAGTTCCTACTTCATCAATTTAAGGTTGCATTTACCAAATTAATTCCTAGCCTCATCTGCCATAAAGGAATCACGGGGACACATTGCAATAAAATAATTCACAATATTGCACAAAGATCTCAGGGCTTAAACAAACCATGTGCCAACTTGCATACTTCAAATATGACAAGCATTCCAGCAGTCTTCTTGGCTCACAATCCTTAGTTTATTTACTAAGTGTTCATGTTTAGTCCTATCGTGAGATAGCTAGGTGACTAAATCCCAGTATACATGAAACATTACATAGAGTTTACAAGCATAACTCAAGAACAATCTAACATTCATGTCCAGGGAAAATCATATTTTCAAGTGTTTTGGCTTAAAGAAAATACGAGAATAATTACAACTGGGAATAAAGACTAGGCATGTGGGTTATTATTGTTTCATAAGCAACCATGTTTGAACTAAATTCAAGATCTAGCTTAAACAAGATTTCTGGCTCATGGATTTTCTATTTGATCAAGGGTTCAGCACTTTTGGATATTTCCATTGCAACCTTGAATCTTTCATTTGAGCTTCAGCACTTACACAAGTGTAATGCAACTCATATACATTTTGGTTTCTATGTTTTCCATGCCATATCTAAAGCAGTTACAAGTATTCTCTATTTACTTTCATGATTTTATACTTTACCTTTCTGGGTGTAACCAAACAGAGCAAAACATTCAATCATCAAATCAATCAAAACATCCAGAAACACCCATTAAAACATCCATTGAAGCATCCATTAAAACCATAGTAATGGAATCAAAAACATGTAGAAAAATAACATAAATTTGGCTGCCTCATAACAGGACTTAATGCCATGGGTTTAGTGAGATTACTCACAGAAAAATGCTTCTCTTGCTAACTCAGAAAAGAATCCTTTTCAAAACTTGTTTTTCTGCTTGTAAGTATTTTCTCCTTTGTTTTCTTAAATGTTTTTGGGTAGCAAAATGATTTTTTTTTCTGGTTTATACTT
The DNA here is from genome assembly GCA_030737815.1 of Allium fistulosum. Lineage (NCBI taxonomy): Eukaryota > Viridiplantae > Streptophyta > Magnoliopsida > Asparagales > Amaryllidaceae > Allium > Allium fistulosum. The sequence goes on along the minus strand of CM060904.1, from coordinate 1,296,556,835 downwards.
GGGTTTATAAGAGAGGGTTTTCTAGGGTTTTATCATTGTAAAATCTCATTTCTACCCTGGCCAAAACTCATGCATTTTGCATTTCAAGTTTGTTTATTTTTCACCTTTAATATCCCGGCCATATGTGAGACATGCCTCCCCTTTTTCTTTTCCAGAATATATATATTATATTCTTACCAAGTCATGATAATTGTGTGACATTGTTCACTTGTTTATTTTCTAAAATCCTCCTTTCTATTTTCTGCCTAAAGCAATTATTTTGCTTGCAATTCGTCTTTTGCCATTTTAGTGTTATAGTTTCACTTGCTTATGTATATCTTACAGTGCTTGAAAATGTATATTTGTATACATATCTTATCTAGGCTTATTTAATTCCTCTTAATTTCAGAAACATATGCACCTATATGTATACAGGTTTTTAAATCCTTATAACATATATGTGTATATTTTTTTTTCTCTGGATTTTAAATAAAATCTATTTACTGATTTAAAATAAAACTTACTTTTCTTATTTTCTAGGATGATCCATATAATTCCAGAAATCAAATATCCATGTTGCAAAATCATGTTTGTATTGCTTTTTAATTCTTGTTTTAAATTCAAGAAATCTGGAGTTCCTCCTTGTGCCATATCAGTGTGCACGTGCACACATGCACACATACTTGCACACAATTAACTCCATATATTCTTATACAAATAATTTCAAATATTTTCAAAATTCAACTAAAACAAGATTCCATGAATTTCTGGGGCATTACAATCACCCCACCTTTTTAGGAATTGTGTCCTCACAATTTTTCTCATTTGACTTTAAACATGTCCAGATTTTATAAAATCTATCAAACATAGCATAAGCAAACAATTCAGTCAAAACAATCATACATATCAAACTTTTAGGGATTTAGATTTTTACCTTCCACTGCAAAAAGCTTAGGGTAATCCATCTTTATCTTATCCTCTAACTCCCATGTACAATCATTAGGGTCTAGGCCCCATTGAACCTTTACCAATTTCAAAGTTTTGCTCCTCAACTCTTTTCCTCTTTAGCTAAAATCCCCACTGGTTCTTTCTCATAGACCAAGTCAGGATTTATTTGAACTTGAGTTGGTTTTTCTAGAATTGCCTCTTTATCATGCACCCATCTCCTAAGTTGTGATACATGAAATACATTGTGCATTGCACTCATCTCTTCAGGTAGCTCCAACTTATATGCTAATGAACCTATTTTTTCCAAAATCTTGTAAGGTCCAACATATCTTGGGGTAAGTTTTCCCTGCTTGCCAAACCTCAACACCTTCTTCATAGGTGAAACTTTGATGAAAACATAATCACCAACTTCATATTCTACCTGCTTCCTCCTCATGTCTGCAAACTTCTTTTGCCTATCTTAAGCTGCTGCCATTCTTCTCCTCACCAATTCAATTTTCTCTGTAGTCTCTTTAACATACTCAGGCCCTAAGACAGCCTTTTCTCCTGCTTCAACCCAACATATTGGTGACAAACATGGTTTGCCATACAAGGCTTCAAATGGTGCCATACCTATGGTGCTTTGATAACTATTGTTATATGTAAATTCAGCCAAATGGAGGTGATCTTCCCAATTACCTCCAAAGTCCAATGCACATGCCCTCAACAAATCCTCCAAAACTTTATTTATCACTTCAGTTTGACCATCTGATTGGGGGTGGTATGCAGTACTCAAGCATAACTCACTTCACATGGCTTCTTGAAAGCTCTTCCAAAATCTGGATGTAAAGATTGTGTCCCTATCACTCACTATAGTCTTAGGGATTCCATGCAACCTTACTATTTCTCTCATGAATATTTGAGCTAGTTTAGGTGCATTTCTTTCTGCCTTCACTGGTATAAAGTGTGCCACTTTAGTCAATCTATCAACTACTACCCAAATGCCTGTGTTTCCTCTTTTTGACCTAGGCAGACCATCTATGAAATCCATAGATATATCTTCCCACTTCCACTGTGGTATACTTAGGGGTTGTAATAGACCTGAGGGTCTTTGGTTTTCTGCTTTGACTTGTTGGCAAGTCATACACTTTGCAACATGTTTGGCCACATCAGTTTTCATCCCTCTCCACCAATAATTCCTTTTCAAATTTTGGTACATCTTGGTGCTGCCTGGGTGTATAGAATATTTGCTCCTATGATATTCATTAAGTATCTCTTCCTTCAATTCTATATCCTTTGGAACACATATTCTACCTTTATTCCTTAAGTAACCATTCTTATCAATGTGTTAGTTTGCTACTTCTTCTCCTTTTTCTATTAAAGTCTTCTTTTCTAATAAATCTGGATCTCCCCCTTGCATTTTTCCCACTTTCAAAATTAAATCTGATTGCAAAGTTATCAAACTTAATTTTCCTTTACTCCCTTCTTCAATCATCTCCATGTTTACCTCACTGTTTTCCTCAATTTCCAAATCAGTAAGTAGAGATAAATTTCTAAACTCTTCTATCATTAGCATGGCTACTTTTGCATGCTGCCTGCTCAAAGCATCTGCAACCTTATTAGCTTTTCCTGGAGTATAAAGTATGTCTAAATCATATGCTGCTAGAAACTCAACCCATCTATGTTGCCTCATATTCAAATCTTTTTGTGAAAAGAGATATTTCAATGCCTTATGGTCTGTGTACAAAATAAACTTAGCACCTAGAAGATAATGTCTCCAGAGCTTTAGTGCATATACCACTGCTGCCAACTCAAGATCATGGGTTGCATACTTTGATTCATGTGGCTTCAATTGTCTTGATGCATAGGCTATAACTTGATCTTGCTGCATCAATACAGCTCCTAGCCCAAAACCACTTGCATCAGTATACACAATCAAATCCTCATTTCCTTCTGGTACTTTCAATACTGGTGCATTGACTAAGGCCTCCTTGATTCTACTAAAGGCTTGTTCACATTTCTCAGTCCATATAAAGGGTTGGTTCTTTCTAGTTAGGTTGGTAAGAGGTGATGACATCTTAGAAAAATCTTTTATAAACCTCCTATAATACCCTGCCATTCCCATAAATGACCTAACTTCTCCCACTGTGCTTGGCCTTTTCCATGCTTGGATTGCCACAATTTTATTGGGATTTACAGAAATGCCTTTGGCAGATATAACATGCCCAAGGAAATGCACTTCTTCTTTCCAAAATGCACACTTAGAAAATTTTGCTTTTAAATCTTTTTCTCTTAATCTAGACAAAACAAGGTGTAAGTGATTTTCATGTTCCTCTACTGTTTTAGAATAGATCAAAATATCATCAATAAAAATCAAAACAAACTTGTCTAAATAATCCCTGAATATCCTATTCATCAAGTCTACAAAGTATGATGGAGCATTTGTCAACCCAAATGGCATGACAAGAAACTCATATAAACCATACCTAGTGTTAAAGGCTGTGTACTTAACACTTGAGTCCTCAACCTTCATCTGATGGAATCCAGATGCCAAGTCTAACCTAGAAAATATTTTTGCTCCACTAAGTTGATCAAAAAGATCATCAATTCTAGGTAAGGGGTACTTGTTTTTGATAGTGACTTTGTTTAGCTCCCTGTAATCTATGCACATTCTTAAAGTACCATCATGTTTCCTTACAAATACTACTGGAGCACCCCAGCATGAATTACTTGGTCTTATAAATCCTTTGCTTTCCAACTCTTCTAATTGTTTCTTCAATTCCTTCAACTCACTTGGCCCCATCCTAGTGGGTTTCTTAATAATTGGACTTGCTCCTGGTATCAGATTAATCTGAAATTCCACTGGTCTGTGGTGTGGAACACCCTCAACTTCTCCAAACACATCTAAGTATTTGTTAATTATGGGGATTTTTTTTCAATAGAAGGCTCACTGGAATCCTTACTTAAGTCAATCAGGTGATATAATTTTCTTTCCTTGGTTATTTCACACAAAATTGTGATTCTTTGACCTCTAGAATTTTGTAATGATATGGTGGATGAGTCTAAATTAATTATGGCTTTGTATTGTCTTAACCAGTCTACACCCAATATAACACCTATATTTGGGTAATTTAAAACATATAAATTGGAAATAAAAACATTTCCTCCTATGTTTAATTCCACATCCACACACATCATGTTTAAAACACTAGAACTTCCCAATGGGCTTTGCACTAACAAGGGGGTTTCAACCAGTATGCAATTTAATTTAAGCAATGCAACTAACTCATGGGAAATCAGAGAATGTGTTGCCCCTGTATCATACACTACTGATATGGGTAGGGTACAAATAAATAAAGTACCTTCCACTTGGCCATGTTTTTCTGCATTAGCCTCTATTGTGGATTTTCTTCTGCTTCCCAAACTTGCTAGCTTCCCTTGTTGTTTATACTCAGGGCAGTTTCTCTTGATATGTCCCTCCTTACCACATAGGTAGCATTTGAAAGCTCCTCCCTTCAATTCTGGGCACCTTGGTTTGATATGTCCCTCTTTTCCACAATGATGACATGTTATTTTTCTCTTTGTTTCAGTGGTCTTAGTATCATTGGTTTTCTTGCCTTCTGTCTCCTCCTTCTTTTTGTCATAGGGATGATACCTTCCCTTATTTTTCTTGTTGTTATTATTCTTAAAATTCTTATACTTCTCCCTCTCCTTGTCATGTTGCTCAAATTTTAAGGCCAGATCAATGATTTGATCAAAAGTTTTATCTGCATATGGCAACATAGCCCTACTAAGCTCTGGGTTTAAACCCTTAATATACCTATCATTCTTTGATGCCTCATCAGCTACAAGCATAGCTCCATACTTAGACAAGCTCTCAAACCTCTGAGTATATTCAGTCACATTAAAAGTTCCCTGCCTAAGCCTGATGAATTCTTCAAGCAATAGGGTTTTGGCTGATGCTGGAACAAATCTAGCTTCCAACATCTCCTTGAATTGATTCCAGGTGATCTCATTTTCATTTCTTCCAGCTATGATCACCTCCCACCAGCTTAAAGCTACCCCTTTCAGTTGTCTTGAAGCTACTTGCCTCTTCCTTTGATCATCCAATTGCATGTCATTGAAAACTCTGTCCAGTGTTCTCAACCATGCTTGAATTTCCATCACATTCTCAGTTCCTTCAAAACTCCTGCCTCCCAAATTGGAATAAGTCTTCAGTAGTTTTGAAAGTTCTTCATGTGGGTTCTCAGGCCTATGCCCAATTCCATCCCTTAAAGCCCTCATAAAGTCTTGCATATCAAGCATTTGTGGTGCACTTGATCCTGCATGGTGATGAGATCCTCTTCCTACCATGGTCTGCTAACTAAGTTCTGGGCAAATGGTATTAGTATATTATGAGTACTTCAATAATTACTATTTTCTTATCTAAATTATTTCATCCAAAACAAACAGACAAAATACATCTCTATAATACTTAGCAATCAATGCAACCAAGTGCTCTGATACCAACTGAAATGACCCTCCTCTTTTTACCTTAATTTCATAAGGATTTTTTTTTTCATCAAAGGGAATTTAAATCAAATATAAATCAAAATGCCATACAAGCTATTGACATAGCCACTTATTTCTTTTCTAAGTCTTGTTCTACTGCCATAGGTGCACTTTGACAAATACTAACACATATATATATTTATCTTGCCTAGATAATTCTATTTAACTCTAAAATAGTATTTACTTGATCTTATGATAGTTATCAAAGTTGATATTAATTAATAACAATAAGTTGAATTGACAAAAATTGATAAACCGTGGGAATTTACTCGAAAATAGGCAAATTAGGCAAAATCAGCAGTTCAGACGTCTAAATTTCTATGACAGACGTCTAGATTCGATCTCAGACGACTAAATTATTATGACAGACGTCTCAGAGTGTCTAAATTTTAAACAAAGAGTAGAAAACATTTTGAACTAAAATCAGACATCTAAATTTTTATTGACAGACGTCTAAATTAGATCTCGGACGTCTAAATTATTATGACAGACGTCTCAGAGTGTCTAAATTTTAAACAGAGAGTAGAAAACATTTTGAACTAAAATCAGACATCTAAATTTTTATTGACAGACGTCTAAATTAGATCTTAGACGTCTAAATTATTATGACAGACGTCTAAGTTTAATCTCAGACGTCTAAATTATTAAGACTGCCGTCTAAATTTGATCTCTATGTACCTGCATATTCACATTCAATTTATATGTGTCTGGATGTCCACCTACGTTCATTTACACTTTTAAGTTTGATTTAAACTTCCTTTGAACTATCAGAGTCATTTTCTTTTCAAACAATTCAACCAGGATTCAAAACTTATTACCAATATAAATATATCAGTGCATCCTTAGTAATATACACATACATATGAGGATGTAAGTGTTTATCTTGTTTAAATTCAGAGTATATATATATATTTGTTAAACAAGTGTATCCTGCTTGATTTGGATTCTAGCAATTCTGACTAAGGTTAATTACTATATTCTTTTGAATATTTGTAACAAGTCAGTAAATCCTATGCATATCTAATTTATATGAACTTAAAAATATCCACAAGAATAATTCCAGGTTTTTATAGCTAGACTCAGATTTTTAACCTTCAAACTTAAGGTTTTAAGTAACTTGAAATTATCTAATACAATGTATGTACATACACATTTCTATTTCTCAAATACAGGCATATACCATTTATAGATTTTCATCACAATACCCAAATATATATATTTTCTTGCAAAAATTCAACCAAGTCTTTAGATTAATCCCAAGTTTAATACATCACTAGATTCATTTAGAACAACTAATAAATCCAAACCTTTAAGATCATTACATACCAACCAAAACAGATCTATAAAAACTTCCCAGATTACATGCAAATATTTCATTCTAAGTTCTTATTTAATTCTAATTTAGCATGCTTATATAATCACTCTCATTAGCCACAGCAGCTTCCTATTTAGATCCAGCATTCCCTGAAAGAACATTAGAGGCTGCCCCATTTTAGATGAGACACCCCAGATGCCATAAGCAAACAAGGGTCAGATACAAGATCTGGTATGAGTAAAATCAAAAATTCCATGATATTAGGTAAATGAGTGAGACATAAATATTTTGTTCAAGTGGGCATATCATCTTCGATCAATTTGCCTGACTTGTTTATGACTAATTATATACACATATTTAACCATGCAAACATAGGTTTCAAACAGAAATACTCAGGAACTATCATAGTTCCAGTCCAACCATCTTAGGAATAACTCAAGTTCCTACTTCATCAATTTAAGGTTGCATTTACCAAATTAATTCCTAGCCTCATCTGCCATAAAGGAATCACGGGGACACATTGCAATAAAATAATTCACAATATTGCACAAAGATCTCAGGGCTTAAACAAACCATGTGCCAACTTGCATACTTCAAATATGACAAGCATTCCAGCAGTCTTCTTGGCTCACAATCCTTAGTTTATTTACTAAGTGTTCATGTTTAGTCCTATCGTGAGATAGCTAGGTGACTAAATCCCAGTATACATGAAACATTACATAGAGTTTACAAGCATAACTCAAGAACAATCTAACATTCATGTCCAGGGAAAATCATATTTTCAAGTGTTTTGGCTTAAAGAAAATACGAGAATAATTACAACTGGGAATAAAGACTAGGCATGTGGGTTATTATTGTTTCATAAGCAACCATGTTTGAACTAAATTCAAGATCTAGCTTAAACAAGATTTCTGGCTCATGGATTTTCTATTTGATCAAGGGTTCAGCACTTTTGGATATTTCCATTGCAACCTTAAATCTTTCATTTGAGCCTCAGCACTTACACAAGTGTAATGCAACTCATATACATTTTGGTTTCTATGTTTTCCATGCCATATCTAAACCAGTTACAAGTATTCTCTATTTACTTTCATGATTTTATACTTTACCTTTCTGGGTGTAACCAAACAGAGCAAAACATTCAATCATCAAATCAATCAAAACATCCAGAAACACCCATTAAAACATCCATTGAAGCATCCATTAAAACCATAGTAATGGAATCAAAAACATGTAGAAAAATAACATAAATCTGGCTGCCTCATAATAGGACTTAATGCCATGGGTTTAGTGAGATTACTCACAGAAAAATGCTTCTCTTGCTAACTCAGAAAAGAATCCTTTTCAAAACTTGTTTTTCTGCTTGTAAGTATTTTCTCCTTTGTTTTCTTAAATGTTTTTGGGTAGCAAAATGATTTTTTTTCTGGTTTATACTTGGGTTTATAAGAGAGGTCTTTCTAGGGTTTTATCATTGTAAAATCTCATTTCTACCCTGGCCAAAACTCATGCATTTTGCATTTCAAGTTTGTTTATTTTTCACCTTTAATATCCCGGCCATATGTGAGACATGCCTCCCCTTTTTCTTTTCCAGAATATATATATTATATTCTTACCAAGTCATGATAATTGTGTGACATTGTTCACTTGTTTATTTTCTAAAATCCTCCTTTCTATTTTCTGCCTAAAGCGATTATTTTGCTTGCAATTCGTCTTTTGCCATTTTAGTGTTATAGTTTCACTTGCTTATGTATACCTTACAGTGCTTGAAAATGTATATTTGTATACATATCTTATCTAGGCTTATTTAATTCCTCTTAATTTCAGAAACATATGCACCTATATGTATACAGGTTTTTAAATCCTTATAACATATATGTGTATATTTTTTTTCTCTGGATTTTAAATAAAATCTGTTTACTGATTTAAAATAAAACTTACTTTTCTTATTTTCTGGGATGATCCATATAATTCCAGAAATCAAATATCCATGTTGCAAAATCATGTTTGTATTGCTTTTTAATTCTTGTTTTAAATTCAAGAAATCTGGAGTTCTTCCTTGTGCCATATCAGTGTGCACGTGCACACATGCACACATACTTGCACACAATTAACTCCATATATTCTTATACAAATAATTTCAAATATTTTCAAAATTCAACTAAAACAAGATTCCATGAATTTCTGGGGCATTATATGATTGGAGCTAACTGAAATTTTAGGTTAAATCGAACGTCGTTCGGTGTTATTTAAAATTGAAAACTCAAGGTGAGTGTTTTGAATGCTCATGACGTACTATAATATTTTTATGTTCGTTAAAATTGAATCGTGAAGTTATCTAATTTTATTGACTGTTATTTGAGAATGAAATTGACATGTGAATTGACTATAGGTATTAAAATTTACAGTTAAATTTGAAACTGGAATTTAATTGCCAGTAAATTAGCTGATATTGATAAATATGAAATGTTATGAATTATTGGCTGATTAGGATGTTGATTCTGATGGATGCTATTGATTAATGTTTTGGATGATTTGGATGTTTATTTATTTTGATATATCCTGCTATCACCCTGTAAATCATTTACAGTATATAAACTATAAATTGAATTATTTATAATAAATTAAGAAATAGGTTGAAATGATATATACCTATGACATTTATTTGAATTGAAATGATATATATCCATCCCTGAAATTAAATTGGAATAATGGATTCACTTGGCCATATGATAAAAACTTATATACGGACAGTGGATTGGATAAATTAAATGATTTTAAAATTTTTATTTTGAAGTTATTTAAATGATCTGATTTTAAGAAATAAAATTTCGAATTTATGGAAATGGGATATTATTTCGAACTTGAGCTTAACTTATGGAATTGAAATTCGTTAAAACAAAATTGTTTAAAAATGAAATTTGAGATTTCAAAGTTATAATTGAAATATGATCTGAGTTTCGGAAATTGATTTGTTTTAAAAAGGATTTGATTTTATTCAAACTTTGAAATATTGCTAAGTAAACGTAATTTAAATCGATATTTCAAATTTGAGCTCGGAATTGAATTAAGATTTGAATCTTAAATTTAATATTGAAGTTAAATTTGATATAAATGATTTAAATCAACATTTGAAAGTGAACTTGGAATTGATATAAATTGAATCGGTTTAAATTAGTATTGAAATAAAATTTAAACCATTGACTCGAATTGTTGAATCAAATATGAAGTTAAAAATGAAAGTCGATATTGAAATTGATTTGAATGGGAATTAGGATCGAAGTTTATCCGAATTGGAATCGAAAAGGAATCAATTAAATTGAAATGGAAATTGAATTGTTTTGAATTGGAAATTTTGGAATTGGATCAGTTTGACTTTAAAACTATTTCAAAATAAACTGTTTAGTATATAAACTGTTTTAAAACCCTATTTTTAGGTTCAACTTACTTTGATTTTCCAAACTATTTTACTATAAACTATTTTAATACTCAAACTACTTTATATTAAACTATTTTAACTATTTAAACTAATTTCTAAAATTTAAACTGGTCGGAGTGGGAGTTGTTATATTTAAATCATGGATTTAAACACGAATTGGGTTAAAGTGAAGTTATAACCTAAATTGAAATTCGAATCAAATTTTGAAGTGAAATCGATATATCGAACTGAATTGACATTTTGAAGTAAAATATGATTTGTGAAGTAAATATGATATATCGAAGTGAATTTGATTTTGAAGCGAATATGATATTTTGATAACAAGTATAAATCGATTTTCGAAATGTAAAAGTACCAACCGGTGTGTAAAACGACGTTTGGTTGTTAAAGAGACCGAAGCCTCTTATTGGCATACTCTCTATCAATATTGGAACCACTTTAACAACTGTGTACGTGGAGTGATGATCCAGAATGAAGTGGTTGGATTTGGCGTACGTTTGCTGGATTTGAAGAAAGAGAACGATGATGGATTAGCCTGGAACTTGTGCCAATTTGAAATGACTAAAACAGGAGCCGTACTAGCCAAGCGGGCTAGCTACCCCGAGCGGACATCCGTTCTTCGATTTTCTTGGACTCGGTCCATATTATTACTCTTGTCGTTGGTTTCGATTGGTGCACCTCGATTTTAGGATAACCTCCCCTTGACTCGATATAGGATGGATATATGCGGTGGGCGATCATGGCTATGTTGCGTTACCATCAGCCGGGAAGGGTAAACTGGTAGTATCCTACCTTGGGCATTGCCTCACGTTCCTTTTCATACTTTTATCCTTATACAAGACCCCTACGATTTTGGTTTAGTGTTGTCGTATCACGGCGTATCACTAACTACCGACCTACTACCGGTGGTGTCAAATGCAAACTGTACGATAATGCTTAAAACGCGTTAAGGGGGATCAATGTAAAGCCTTAACGCTAAGAAAAATATTTATTTTACTGACTAGACATTGTATGTAGCGTATTCTACTATATATAATATTTTGATGGATCCTTAAGAGATGGAAAATCTCGTAACATCTCTTGAGTTATTGCATGCACGTTATACACTGGATAATAGATGTGAAATCCCATAAACATCTCTAACGTCAATACACTCATGTTGTGTGATATTGATTTGACTCACATAAGGATATTTTAGTCCTGACTCGAGTGTTTTGTCTTTTCATTATGCTCGGGTCAGCCCTGAGTTTTTCAGCTTATTGAAGATTATTCTCTAGAGGACGAAGACGAAGATTTAGTATACTATTATTACTATTATTATTCCTACATCATGTTGTCTGCTGCACTATCTATTTATCCCTGTTGTATATGTAACTCTGATAAATGTTGTATAAATTATAATCAAATGTACAGTAAACAGCTTCATGAACTGTTTATTTGATTATTATATTTTGTCATTCCGCTGCGAGATTCTGTGTTTGTTTTCTTCTTCTTTTCTTAATTAACCCCATTGATTATTTATCTTCCGGATTGTTTGAGTTGGACATGTGTGAATTATTGTCACTTTAAACCTTTCGAAATGTGGGTCGTCACAAGTAGCAAAGTTAATTTGAGGTTGCATAGGGATTACACTTCCTCAATTACTATAGCATTTGATCGACCATTGGCCGGAGTGTTGCTACCCCCTTCGTCCTTTTCCAGTTGCTCATCTCCAACTATATGCATATAGTTAGGAAATATCTTTAGAATATAAAGACGAGATTATCTTAGGGAATGGGTATAAAACTCGAATATACTTATTTGAACAATATTTCAAATATGCGTTGTCTCTGACTAAATTTATTCTAGGGCATTTCTAACCCTATCTCTAATGAGTTGACCCCATCAAGGCTTAGGTATTCACTCAACCATAAGCTCTGATACCAAATGTGATGACCCACCTCCTAGACCCTCAGAAATCGACACTGATTGATCCTCGGTACGTCCCTCTAGAAATATATTGTACGAAAGGTAGTCCCTTACCTTGCCATTATATGGAATCCATTCTCCAATAATTGCCTTCAGACTTGATTGTAGAGCCTAGTATGTTGGAATTTAATAATGTAACTGTTTCGGCTAAGATTATGTATATTTACCTGAAAGATGTTTTCAAATGAATGTCATTAAAAGCAATATTACTAGATTTTGCGTAGTAAATATTTTGGTTATCATAAGGTAAAAACCCGTTTCGTGTTTATGTGCGGCATGGTCTTATGAGATACCTATTGTTTTCAAATATCCATAGTTTGAGTTTCTCACACTAGTCCCATGGTCGACCTGGAGTTTATTTTTCTTTTCCCTTAAACTCTAGGTGTCCTATTTTTTCAGGCAGCCAAGTAGTTAGGTGGCTGGGAGCATTTTGGGAAGAGCATAGAGCATGAAGCTGGAGGGTCCCCTGTAGATAGTTATCTATTTCTGTTGTATTGTATGATGTAACTACCAGCACTTGTGAGGATAGGCAGTTATAATTATCCTAGCAAGGTTAGTAATTACTAGAACTTTGATGGAGTAATTTGGAGTAATTGTATGTGCTACTCATATGTATAATTAAAGAATACAAAGTGAGATTCTATTTTGTTTGTCTTCTACTTTATTTCTTTTACCCCATGGTAAGCTGTCTCTCTAGCACTTGGATTTGCGGCACGTGAATACCAAGGGTGTATTAGTGTCGATTTCTGAGGGTCGAGGAGGTGGGTCATCATAGGTTGTGGAACCAAGGGCAATAAATGACTTATTCATAGAACAAATTTGACCTATGTTAGACGATTTAAAGGGATGGTAGGTTGTGATATGAAGGAGTTAAAGAATAAAGTTATCTATACTTGTTCACATCTAATATAGTGATGATAATGATGATTGTACCTGAGAGTTGGAGGATAGGGTTGGGAATATCTCTCCCAAATTGTGTTAGACGTTCATGTATGTAGCAAGGAGTTTTGTTTGTCTATTGTATGTATTAGTACTGCCACCAATGTACTTATGTTACGACATAATTATGTGTTAATAGTTGCATTAACACATTTTGCTTGATTATTGATGATTTACATTAGTAGAGTACTAGTATAACTTTTTGTACTCGTGTGTACTTATGTGATGATGATTATACACTTTCAGGGTGTTAGTGTAAACTTTTTCTTCATCATTTGAATTTTGAGGATGAAATTCCAATAAGAGGAGAGACTACAACATCATATATTTTGGAGTGCAATAATATGAGAAATTAAATTAAATTAATAATAAAATGTTATTAAAAAGGTAACTAAAATAATTTAATTTCAAGAATTGCTTAAGGGAGTTTTGGTTAATTAAGTGTGGGATGCATTGAAAAGTTAATTAAATAGAGGAAGGGTAATTCAAGTAACCAAAATCGGCCTTATTAAAGAGAACAAAAGATTTTGAATTACATGTACAAGGAAAAAAAATTAAATTTAAATGTTGAGTGAAGGGAATCATATCAGGGGAAATTATTAATATGATTAGATAAGAGGGATATTAGCCCAAATCAAAACCATTGATACGTAAACCCTTCACCATATCATTCTATTCCTTTACATTCATCTTTTTTTTCAAAACAAAACCCTTATATAAGGCCAGCTTCCATTATAAGTAAAAGAAGAGGAAAAAAAGCAAAAGGGTTTAAGCTTTCAATTTTAGGAAAGAGAGAGAAGAATTAAACAAAGATTTCAAGGTTTGGTGAGTAACACTTTCTATAAACCTTTCAAATTCGTTTTAGTTCGGATTGTATGTAAGTATGATGATTTGAATGGTAATGAACAAATGTATGAATGTTAGATAATCTTTGTTCATGTTTGAGAACTTAAAGATGGTGACTTTTGATGTGTTTAGGACAAACCTGAATTAAACATTATTCAAATCACTTGAAACTTTTATCTGATGAGTGGAATAATAATATGGAGATGGTTTTTAATTTCGTAATTTTCTGAAATTATTTGGAATTATTATGAAATTTCTACATTGAGAATATTAAAAATAATTATTTTGTCTTGAAATATTTATATGGGGTAAAATATGATGATCCGATTTTTGGTTAATTTTTGGAATTTTCCCATGCATTTTCGAATTTATATGCATTATTTAGCAAAGAAAAGAATTAATTACCAAAAGATAATTAATTAAGAAACCAACTAACAATTTCTAAAAAGAAAACCACAATACTCAAATAAACCAATGAGAATTCGGCATATACGGGGTTAAGTGTAAAGTAATTGCTTTGAATGGTAATAAAATAGTTTTCTACTTGATTACAAGATTGCCATATCAACATGGGATGACTTAAAAAATGATAACATGTGATAGCTCTAAGATCCACTTATGTCAATTAGAGATATCAACTTGCGATAGCTTTATTAAACTTAATATGGGTTAGCCCTAGTAAACCCAAAGTGCGATAGCTATAGTAATGTCAACCTACGATGACTATAGCAATGTCAACCTGCGATGGCTATAGTAATGTCAGGTTGCGATGGCTATAGTAAAGTCAACCTATGATAACTAATAGAAATGTCGACTTGCGATGGATAGTTAAATTATCAACTTCCTACGGCTAGTTAGTTTGTCGACCTACGATGGCTAGTTAAATTGTCAACTTACAACGGCAAGTGGGTTCCTCAACTTGTAATAGCTTAGAAATATTCAACCTGTGATAGCTCATATGAATGTCAACATATGATAGCTTCGTTCAACGTGTGATAGTTCAGTATACGATAGCTGGGGAGCTAAAATTCCTAAGTAAAATAAGAAAACACTTAATCGTACATTGGAAGCCAATTTCCAAGATGTTGGTTTGATATTTCACAGGTTTGAAATTGTAATGAAAAAATTATAAGTTGAAATTGTGTTAACTTATTTGAACTTTGAATTAGAGTAAGCTTAAGGAAGCTAAGCCGTGATAATTTTGTCATTTAAATTAAAGATAAAAATGTTTTATCTAAAGAATGTGTAGGGTGTACAATAAATAAATGAAAGAAATAGATTGAACTAAGATCGTAAAAATACACTGACTCGTAAAGTTATTAAACGACAGGGTGCCAAGACTACTTATGTTTAAAATTCAATGATATATGGAAGAGTGCCATGACTTGGGAAGTCTATAGAGCTCAATTTAGTAAAATTAAACTTTAAAGAAAGTTAGGGCAGGGTGCCAAAATATAAAATGGATGTAATGAATGAATCGACAATGTGAAACAAGGGTTTTGGGACTAAGAGGGACTGTTGACGCTTAGTAAGGACGCTTATTAGAATGTATACAAGGTGCTTACATTCAACCTTTTATAAGAGTCATGGTGGCTATTGTCGAATGAGTGACAATTTCATCAGGCGATGTTGTTTGAGAAAAAGATAGTGTTAGACAGGCCTAGGGAGGTAACCACTAAATAATTAATGATAACTTTAAGACTAACACCTAAATAAGGGGTTAGGTGATGTTTGTGAATGTGATTGATGATTATATGATATTGTTCATAATTGAATATTAAGTGCAAGGTGTACTTACAACCGAAATGATGTTATATGGATGTATGTGTTGTAATGATTGTTCACATAATATGATGTAATCGCTATGATGTATAAGTGAAGGGAAAACCCGTTCTATGCTTTAGCGGCCTATACTCCCTATTTACTATTTATGGAAAAAAATTATTCATACCAGGTTTTATATTTGCCCCTTGTTTTTATTATTTTCCATAAACTCATGGGTACTCTTTGAGTAGGTTGATTTTGTGGGTTTAGATAGGTAGCTTTTGAAAAAGACGAAAAAAGACTCTGAAGACAAAAAAGGAGGCCTATTTTATAAATAAAAGTTATTTTGAAAACTCCACTATGTAAAACTAGAGTTTACAAGTAGTTAATTGTCATGTTGGCATCTTCGTATATCGAACATGAAACTATATTTATTTCTTATTATATTTATCTGTACGTGGGAAAGAGATGGGTTAATTATTATGTAAAGAATTATGTAAATAATTTGATATAATGAAATTCCTTTGCTGCTCTGTTTACTTGATGCTGTGAAGAAATATTGATCTCACTCTGTTATTTGAAAATGATTCTGGTGATGACTGCATCATAATTAGTGTTTACTTTTGGGTCCAAGAGTGGAGGATGTTACATTTGTCACGTACATCACTATGTGTTCAGTTTCATGGGTGGCTATCTATGTATGTAGTATTGATATCGAGCACATATTGGTCAAGTACCGATATGAGATACTTTCAAAATATCACAATAATATCAGACAATATTGGCAATATGTTATACATATTTGTAACAAGTCATAAACGATATTGTATTATATTATAGTGGTATATTTATGTTAAGTTTTTAAATATTTGGACAAATATTACTAATAAAGACCAATTATATGTAATTTAAAGACTACAATCTCTCTATATGGACATTCTATTAAATATAAGTTATAAAATAAGCTCATGAAAAGTGAGAAATATTTATAACGTGCGTCTTTTTTATTTTCTTCATTTTAATACCATATTCTTTGTTTTTTCAGTTATATAATCATCACTATTATTTTAATATCATATTCATAGTTCATTCTCTTCTATTACTTAAATTACTAAGTAATTTAAATTTGATATTAATGACTACTGCTACTTATCGATGAAAACATATAACTTTACTACTATTCTACATCTAGTTCTTGTTGCATGATAAAAATAGAAACAAAAGAATGAATTTTCATAAGATATCTTACAAGTTAGAAATAAAAAGAGAAGTATTTTTTTAATGATCATTATTCACACAAAACAGAACATATAAAAAATGAAAAAAGTAGGGTTCTATTTATTTTATGTGTGTGTATTGATTTTTACCAACACTTATAATAATGATCGATATTCACTAAAAATATGGGTATTTCTACACTAAATATTGAATATCAACAAATATCAGACAATATACTAATAACGATATTTAACCGAAAATTTGGAAATGTATCGACTATGGAACGATATGAGATATATCGACGATATATCAACGATATTATCCAATATTAGCTACTTAGGCGGCCATGATGGGCACTGCACTAATTATAATAACCTAAGTAGTTAGTATCAGATAATATCATTAATATATTTTTCGATATATCGCATACTGCTTCTTAGTCAATATTTTTTCTAAAATATAATATCGATATATCGCTCGATATTTGCCTATATAATGCTCCGATATTTAATGTAAATACCTGATATTTTTTAGAACCATCGATCATTATTACAGGTGTTGGAGAAAATGAAACTATAAATATATATATCTCCACATTGTCAATATTTGTTTTTAGTATATGGTTAGTGACAATATTTAAACCCGATGTATTAACTTTTTACTTTTAACCATGTTTATTCTGTCTCTTTATTGGTCTTTCAACAAAGAAAACTATATATGTTCTATTATTTATATATTTTATTTTTTTGAACACTTTACCAATAAAAATAAGGTTATGTAAAAGCTACTTCTCTTTTTAATTACTTTCTTTGTTCACTATTTTTGATTGGTAAGTTAGCTTATAAAGTTCACATTTTGTTTTAATTCTTATCATGCACTAAGAATTAAAAGTTGAAGAGTAGTATAGTTATAGATCTTACCTTTGATAAAGAACGGGTTAGTAGTAATCGGTATCAAATAATCATTATTGGTAATTTAAATGAAAATGAAAATGATGAAACTATAAATATGAGAAAATTTGAAACATAGTAGATGCCCAAAGAAACAAAGAATATACTATAAAAATGGAAAAATAAAATAAAGGGGCACATTACATGAGTTTCTTGGTTTTTATAAGTCTGTTTTCAGACTTGTATTTGATGGAATATTTCGGTAAATATATTGTTGTATGTAAACCATATGCAATAAGTCTTTAGTAGTAATTTGGTAACATATGTCCACATATCTGAAAAATTAAAATCATTATAATATTATAACATGTTCTGGACATGTTCGATATATTTCATTGATATTGTCCATTATTATCACGATATTTTAAAATATCTTATATTGTTTATTGACCGATACGTCTCTAAGACCGATATTAACTACTTAAATTGTAACAGCCCACTTTTCATTGTCCTTTGATTCTATGTCCAAATCAATGCACAAATCCAAAGAATCATAAAAGGGGATTAATAGGGTAAAAAGGTGAAATAACATAACATAGAGCTATCTACTTTATCTACCCTTTCTGAATAAACAAAGAATATTAGTAGTGATGCAGAGACCTTTATTTAGCAAAGTTTACCATGGATAATTAACAATATTGTAGATTGGTTCGAATTGACATGTTATTAAAAAGAACTAGATATTTATATAGAAAACCCAAAAATGATAAGGGTAAAACTAGCATTCAGTAATGTCTTGCTAATATGATAGTGTCATATGCTTAGAATATTTTCTCACTCACAAGGCTTATGTCTGATCCCCTTCATATTTCCATTTTTCCTGTATATATGATAGACCGACAGGAAATAGGGAACATGGGGCATTTAATCAGAGGGCGATGAAAGATGGGTTGTAACACAAATGGATATGGATATCATCATGATACCTAGGTCTCCCTGCCTCTCGAAAGTCCATTCGTTCAGTTCCCCTACATTGTTGGTCTAAACTACATTCTTTGTGAGCATCTCTCTTAAATTTCTTCTAGTCCTTCCATCGTTTGGACTCTAGCTCGATTAATGCCATCACCAACACCTCTAGTAACTGCACAACCATCAACCAACTTCCCTGATGGATCTGGTCCAATCCATTGTGGATAGGTTTTGATCCATCGAGGGTTTTGTTTATCTCCTCCATCTCGTTTTCTTTGTTTTATTCCATCATCTGACGGTTCCTTTCCTATTTTGTGTCCATTGGCAGAACTTCCTTCATTCGAACTAGATGGAGGACTTCTTCTACCTACATAATCTCCGATGCTAAATCTTTCTCCTTGTAGAGATTGCTTCATCGAAGAAAATTGCTTTCGCAATTCCTCCATAGTGTCTTGTTACATTGCTTCCAACTCCGATCCACCATAGCTATTACCGTATCCAGCTTTTGGTTTGTTATCAAATCCAGTAAGGTTGAGTAGTTGCTTCCTTCCCTTCATCGTGCGCTTCAGCAGATTCCTCTTCAATAACCATCTTACTCTTCTTTGGTCCCATCTTCTATCAGATTACTTTGGAGATTTTTTTTAAAATCTAAGAAGCATATTGAGATCTTGCTCGATTTTCAATTTTTCAATGAAAGCACTAAAAAGTATTAGCTATAATTTTTGGCTAATAGTTTCAATCAATAGAATAATAGTAGATAACTACATAATATAAGAAATAGAAAGAGAAAAGTAAGAGTGAACACAAGAGATTTTAATAGTTGTTCGGCAATTCATTTCCTACATCCATTTTGATGTTTTTATTAATCTTCTTGTGCTAGAACTACCAAATTTTTAATGTATTTTGAGATTTAATCTCAAGGTACAAATATGGTTGCTTTCCTTAGCAAATGATCAAAAGTCCTCTCTTTGTTGAAGATGATAGCCTATTTATAATTGTATTGGATTGTTCCAAACCTATAAACTCATCAGATCTGGTTTGAAATCATTAGTTAATCAAATCCATAATATTAAGAAAGAGATGTAACACCCCATAATTTTAAGAATTAAATAATATTAAATTAAAAGGGTAAAATTGTAATTTTAACAAAAAAAGCAAAATCGTAAATTTCTACAGGAGATAGACTTAGACTTCGGGACCTATTTCATTATGTGTGAATGTCTTTTTCACTTAGAAAATATGTATAATTTGATTTTTGGTTAAACGGATTAGACATTAGAAGGAGTCAAAACCACATATATATTTATGCACATGTAGGTTAGGTGTATAAAGTAATAAAGAAAGGAATGTTCATATGTACAAAAAGACAAGTGTAAATAAGCTTATATGTTACTTAAATTTATCACATGCATAAATTTGTCATCTTAAGAAGATGCTTAAGATCCAAGGAATAAAGTGGCTTGAGATGGAAGGAATGAAGTGGCCTAAGATGGAAGGTGAAAGGTGGCATATAATGAAAGGAAATAAGTGGCTTATAATAAAAGGAACTAAATGACTTAAGATGGAAGGAGTGGATTTTTTGCAAATAAGATTATAAAAGGTTCTAAATGAAAAACAATACACTTATAAATAAAGGAGCACTAGCTCCATTTGAAAGATATAGATAAAACACTTATTTTCCTAAGATCACTTTGTATTCCTTCTCTTCTCTTAGTTTTAAAAAAATTTAGTACTAAAATAAATTTAGTTAAGGCATGCAAAGCAAAGGAAAATAAAGAGGATCGCTGAGATTAAATCAAAGAGTACATACGCAATATTAGGGTGAGAAAAGCTATTTAAGTCTATGTTTTCATGTTATTTCATGATGTGGTAATAAATTTATTTAGTATAGATAGTGGTAGCTCAGAATTGTTTGAACACCTCTTAGTAATTTGGCTATAACTTTAACAAAACTAAATGGAGTTTAGATGATTTTTTTTTCAATGTTTTGGAAAACTAACTCAAATATCTACAACTTTTATTTATATGCCTTTTCCAAATTCGAACATTATCATAACTGAAATCGAGTACCAAAGTCGAGCATGTTCTTAAGTCGAAATGAATATGATGACCATCCAAGAATATCTTGCTGTATATTGACCATAACTTTGGGTTCGATGAATGGATTTTATTAAAATTTATCTTGTCAGAAGCTAGTTCAGTTATCTACAACTTTTGTTTAATAAACTTTATAAGTTTCGAATATTTACTATAACAAAAACTTATTGCAAAGTGACTTATATTTTTAGACAAAATTTATAAATTCAAACTGGATATTTTTCAGTACAAGCACCATAACTTTTGGGTCATATAATATTTTTGAGATCCGTAAAATGATTTGGAAAGATAATTTTGTATAATATAACTTTCATATTTAATATCTCCTAAAGGATTTCCTAAGTTAAAGGTTTAAGATTTTCAAAAGAATATAGTGACCTAAATTGGAAGATGGTTACTAAACATAAAAGTAGTTTGAGGAAATACTTTGCTTATACTTATGAAAGAGATTTTATGGATCATTTCATCGATAATGGTTACCTTTGGATGTGCAGTATAAGATAATAGATCTTGGGTAGTGCATTATTACTCTATGGATATATTGGTACTGCAATAAATAGAGCACGTCCTTATTTGGTGTTCGGATGTCGGCCTCAATAGGGTATAATCTAAACTGAGTGTGTGGTTTAGATCCATGTAGAGCAGACTGAGTGTCAATACGGTATAAGACAATAGATCTTGGGTAGTGCACTATCACTGTATGGTACATATTGGTACTGCAACAAGTAGAGTACATCCTTACTTAGTGTTCAGACGCCGACCGCAATAGGATAAAATAGCCTAGGATCTAATCTAAACTGATTGTGTGGTTTAGATCCATGTGAAGCAGACTAAGAGGATCTAATCCAAACTAAATGTGCAGTTTAGATCCGTGTAAAGAAGATTTAGTGAATATAATCCAAACTGCGTATGCGGTTTAGATTCATGTGAAGTAGACTGAATGTCGATGTCGATTGGGATGAATATGGTCTTTGTCTTGATAGAAAGAACTACGTTAGGCTTAATCCTGTAATGGGTACATAGGCAATCATATTGTTACCATGACACGGTCCACTTTCCGTTTCTATTTTTCTTGTATATGTATATTTCTCTATATAATCAGATTGCAGGACAGGTAGATGTTGAACCAAAATTGGGAAAGAATAAGAAGGAAATAACTATGTGAGTATTCTTTGTGATGTTATATTGCAAGATGATTAGAGTATGTCGGGTTGATCAATAACTTTCCACCACTCTGACATTTACCTATGATATTGACTATATCGATCATATCGCATCTCACCCGATTACTCAATAAGTAATGCTTTATCTTGTTGACATATTATGCGATTGTTGGGTAGTTAGTTGATGGTTTTGGTTGATGCTCTCGTATTTCGATGCTTCAAATTATGATGGAAAGTTGGGGTCGTTACAGTTGGTATTGGAGCATAGGTTAGATAAGTAAGTTAAAATTCACCTAGGAGTATTTACATTACCTAGAATAATTTAATAAAACTACCCATAATTTGATAATTAAGGTGGATATGATAAGACATCGTATCTACAACTGGGGTTATGGGTTACGTATATTAGCATGGCGAACTTGAAATTTATGGTATTTTCCTTATATTGAAAATTTATATATATATATATATATATACATACATACATCACACCCCATATATTTTAAATTATAGAGGTAATTGTTGGTTTATCCCTTATTAAAGTAAACAACTACGAGTTAGATAAATATTAATATTTAAATAGTATGGGGTGGGAGATAAAAAGTTTATTGCAATTTACTCCGCAAAGAATTATTTAATGAGAGTTTATATCTGAAGTAGAAGGGGAATAAATTATGGGACTAGGGATGAATAAGAAGAAGAGCGGTACCTTTAAGTCCATAAAATATAGTGTAATAAATGCACCTAACTAGTTTTTTAAATAATCGAGCTTATGTAAGCTATGATCTACTATAATTAAAGTAATTAAATTAATTAAAATTATAATAAATGTTTTCCTTAATAGGTTAGAGATAATAGCATTTGAGATTTAACGGAAAATATAGAAGTTGAAGTTCGTTTAAAATATTGAAATAGTAAACCCCTTAAGCAAGCTTCAACATAAGAAAACTTAATGAGGAGTAATTTCCTAAAAAGATTTTGAAGGTTTTATTTTTATAAATTTTTAGTATAAATCACATTGTTTGCACTTATATTTTGAGATACGCTTGGTTTTTGACAAAGGAACTTTTGAAAATAGATAGAAAGAAAAGTTATTTTAAATATTACAGTTTCTTTACACTTTTGTGAAAATCCCTAATTATAAAGTTTAGAAAGGTGGGATTTGCAAGTTTATTTTTCTATGTCAAATTTGAACAATTTTAAACAGAATAGGAAGTGGGGAATAAAATGAATCATATATGTACATATAGGAATTTAAAAATATTGCTTTAAACTTGTGGAATTTTTCAATTGTAAAACGGATGTATTTTTGGAATGGAATTTGAAGGATTTGTGACAAACTTTTGAAACATACATCAATAAATTAATTAAAAAAATTGGAAAAATATTCTGAATAAAATATGAATATAGTTAGGGAAAAAAATTGAATTCCAAAAATATATTTTTATGCATATATATGATTTGTTAATAAAAGGTGTTGAAAATTAACTAATTATAAAATAAAACGAATTTAATTAAGAATATAATTTTTGTATAAACATTAGTTATTGTTTAACGATGATTGAAATTGACTAGTTATTAAACAAAAATGATTTATACTTATATATATACATGATAAAATGGTTTTAAAGTACATGAAATGATGTGGAAAAAAATTGAAGTGTGTGTATAAAAAAATAAAATAACCAAAGCTATTTCAAATGAAATTATATTCTATATAATTAAGATTAAATTGGTAAAACCACAAAGGATTGAATTTTGGTGGTTAATCATTTCTAAAAATGGATATGTTAAGAAATTAGCTTTGGAAATAAAAAAAAATATTATTTGTTTTATAAGGAGGCTTAGGAATTGATATGAAGTGATTTAACTTGAGATACATTTGATTTATGATTTCTCATGAAATGATTTAATAATAAAGGTCTAAAGTAAAAAAAAATTGAAATATCAATTAGGTAGAATTTAAAGAATTTGATTTGAAAAAAAAATGTGTTATGATTTTATTAAATGCTCGGTGAATTTTACGGTTTTCAAATCGTACTAGTAGTGTAAAGAATAAGATTTGAGATCAACGGTATTGACTTAAAAATTGAATTGAAAAGTTATGATATTTTTAATTGAAATATTATTAGAACTAGAGAATAATTACACGGCCTATATAATTTTAATTGATTAAGGCAAACTAGCTAGGATAGTTAATACACCAACGTGCTTATAACTAGCTAGAAATGAACGTAATGGATTTAAGACATAGGGATTTGTATTGAAAATTTATGAGGATGTTATTATGAATTTTGGAAAATCAAGAAAACAATAGGGAAGAATCTATTTGGAATCACGAATTTACAATTATAAAGTATGGTGGAATTTAAAGAAATAGTAATATGATTTTTGTAAGACTATCTAAATTTTGAACAAATGATAATATAACCATTTTAGGTAGTTTACGAAAAAAATTATTGTTTAACTAATAAAAATAAGGGATATTTTGAGAATAATGAAAATAATAATAGGGATATGTTTTCTATAAATAGTTTTGGGTTAAACTATTTTTGATATAAATAACAATAGAAAATATTGGGATTTAATGAAGAAAGTTGTTATTGAATAAAGTGGTTGTGAAAAAATGATGATTCAAAAAAATATTATTGTTTTGATATGAAGCGATAATACTATTATTAGTTTAAAGGACGGTTGAAGAAAATTATTATTCTTGGATTAGGAAACGATGTTTAAAACATTTAAAGCAATATATTAAAAAAAGGATTTCTAAAGTATAATATCAACTTGGAAAAAAAATGATTTTGATTTGAATGAAGATTTTAAGAATAAAACTTGAAATTTATTCAAGTTATTTGGGTTTGAAGAAAGAAGAGGGTATTTATACTTAAATTCTTTGATAAAGAATTCTATGGGTTTTTATAACTAGAAAAAAATTGAGGAAATAAAACAAGTATGGCGAGGAAAAGTTTTGGATAGGATTGTGATGTAGCTCGAGAAGACAATCAGAGTTTCCCATCATGAGCTCTCTTCCAATAAGTTACTCTTTTGGTTAGTTTATAGGTAAGTGTGCTCGTTAGGTCATTGTTTGTTTGCATGGTTGCTTTGTTTGAGTTATACCAGTTTAGTTTTTAATATGTATGTATATTCCAACCTAGGATAGATACTCATATTTAGGTATTCGAATTTATGTTAGATAATTATATGTTATTTATTATTCCTTTATTTATGTGTTTACTGATTTTGTTGATGAACGTGTTTGTTTACTTATACTTCAATATGGATGTTGCATATGGAGGTATGAATGCGTATATATATATATATATATATTTGCATCGATTAGGATATTTGCATGCATATTGGTTGCACTGCATAAGAGGCTGATTTAGTTGCATTTACACTCATCTCATACCATATCATTATATTTTATCTATCATATGTATATTATACTCATGGTTATAATTCGCTTGTGTTGTATATTGGATGTTCGATGGATGTAACAATGTTTGCTTTGCATGGTTGTACGATATAAAGCAAGTTGCATTATTCATCTCTTAGAATTTTGGGGATGAAATTGTTTTACGGGTGGAAAAATGTAACCCTGTAATTTTACGAAATTAAATAATTGAATTAAAAGGGTAAAATTGTAATTTAACAAAAAGAGCAAAATCATAAATTTCTTTGGGAGATGGAATTAGACTTCGGATCTATTTCATTGCATGCGGAATGTCATTTTCACTTAGAAAATATGTGTAATATGATTTTTGTTAAACGGATTAAACATTAGAACGAGTCACGACCACATATATAATTATGCATATGTAGGTTAGGTGTATAAAGTAATAAAGAAAGAAATGTTCATATGTACAAAATGACAAGTGTAAATAAGCTCATATTTAACTTAAATTTATCACATTCATACATTTGTCATCTTAAGAAGAAGCTTAAGATGGAAGGAATGAAGTGACTTTAGATGGAAGGAATAAAATGGCTTAAGATGGAAGGTGAAAGATGGCTTATAATGGAGGGAGATAAGTGGCTTATAATGAAAGAAACTAAATGACTTAAAATGGAAGGAGTGGATATTATAGCAAATAAGATTTGAAAGGGTTCTAAATGAAAAGCATTACACTTATAAATAAAGTAGCATCATCTCTATTAAGATATAGAGAAAACCACTTCTTTTCCAAAAATCCCTTTGTATTCCTTCTCTTCTCTTAGTTTTAAAAACTATCTAGCACAAAAATAAATTTAGTTAAGGCATGCAAAGTAAAGAAAAATAAGGAGGGTCAAGGAGATTAAATCAAAGACTACATTCACACAATATTGGAGTGAGAAAAGCTATATAAGCCTATGTTTTCATGTTATTTCATGATGTGATAATAAAATTGTTTAGTATAGATAGCGGTAGCTTGGAATTATTTGAACACCTCTCAGTAATTCGGCCATAATTTTAGGAAATCTAAACGGATTTTAGATTTTTTAATGTTATATGAAGCTAACTCAAATATCCACAACTTACAATGCTTTTTCCAAATTCGAATGTTATCATAACTGAAATCAAGTAGCAAAGTCGAGCATGTTCTGAGGCCTAAATGAATATGATGACCATCCAAGAACACCTTGCTGTATATGGACCAAAACTTTTGATTCCTTGAATGGATTTTACTGAAATTTATCTTATTCAAAATCTATTTCAATTATCCACAACTTTTATTTTATACGTAAGTTTCGAATATTTACTGCAAAAAAAAACTTATTTCAAATTGACTTATGTTTTTAGATAAAAATTATAAATTCAAACTAGACATTTTCCAATACAAGCACCATTTTGGAAAGATAACTTTGTGTACTATAACTTTCATACTTAATATCTCTTAAATGATTTCCTAAGTTTTAGGTTTGGAATTTTCAAAAGAAAAAAGTTAACTATATTGGAAGATAATTTCAAAATATAAAAGTATTTTAAGAAAATACTTTGCTTATATATACTTATGAAAGAGTTTTTATGGATCATTTCATTGATAATGGTTGCCTTTGGTTGTGCGATATAAGAAAATAGATCTTGGGTGGTGCACTATTACACTATGGTACATATTGGTACTATAAGGAGAGTACGTCCTTACTTGGTGTTTGGATGGCGGCCATAATAGGATCTAATCCAAACTAAGTGTGTGGTTTAGATCCATCTAGAGCAAACTGAGTGTCACTGCGGTATAAGACAATAGATCTTGGATAGTGCACTATTACTCTATGGTATATATTAGTACTGGAACAAGTAGTATACGTCCTAATTGGTGTTTAGACGCCGACCACAATAGGATAAAACATCCTAGGATCTAATCTAAACTGAGTATGTGGTTTAGATCCATGTAACGCAGACTAAGAGGATCTAATCCAAACTGAGTGTGCGGTTTAGATCCATGTAAAGCAGATTAAGTGAATTTAATCCAAACTGAGTGTGCAGTTTAGATTCATGTGAAGTAGACTAAATGTCAATGTGGATTGGGATGAATATTATCTTAGTCTTGATAAAAAGAACTACGTTGGGCTTGATCCTGTAATGGATACTTAGGCAGTTAAATTGGTACCGTGACACCATCCACTTTCTATTTCTGTTTTTCTTGTATATGTATTTCTCTATATAATCAGATTGTAGGACATGTGGATGTTGAACCAAAATTGGGAAAGAATATGCAGGAAATACCTCTGTGGGTAATCTTTATGATGTTATATTACAAGATGATTAGAGTATGTCGGTTTAATCAATAACTATTCACCACTCTGACATTTACCTATGATATTGACTATATCAATCATATCACATCTCAGCCGATTACTCAATGAGTAATTCTTTATCTTGTTGACATATTATGCGATTATTGGGTAGTTAGTTATTGATTTTCGTTGACGCTTGCGGATTTCGGCGCTTCAAATTGTGGTAGGAAGTTGGGGTCGTTACAAAAGAATATGTTAAATTTGGACAATTAATGAGGCTTGATGGATCAGTATCGAGATCCATCCATGGATTTGTATCAATCCATGGCCTTGGTCCAAGAACTTGTGCTTTGCTCCAAAATGCCTTAGTCTTCAATGCTATAGAGTTCCAGAGATGAAATGGTTTTTTGATGGATCGGCACCAGTCCATCCCATAGGTCCAAAACTCGTCTTTTTCTCCAAGCTAGCTTAGGGATCCATAGTACTTGCTTATAGAGGCAATTTGGTAATTTTGATGGATCAATATGGATCCATGGACATAGCCAATTTCCTATGTTTTTTTCTTCATCCTTTGTACCTGATCACTTTCAAGTTTAGAGCTATTTAGTAGTCCAATTCCATTGAAATATTGCTTGGATAAAATGTTGGATAACATTTATACTGGCAAGACTCCCATTTGGTATTAGTAGATCAATTTTAGCACTAATATGGATATTACCTCTGTCGATTCTGGTTCAAACATTCATTGATGTATGAGCCAAAGATTGTATGATTATATGGTATAAATATAGCATTATAATTGTACTGACAAAACTTCTGAATTATAGGGTATAAATACAACAATATATTTATAATAACGAGACTTCCTTCTGATAATAGTATGCATGTGTGATTGTTAGTTGATGTTTATACATGTGTGTGTGTATTTGATGATGACTACGGTATATCCAGTATGTTTATGATTGTTCTGGATGTTGATCTCTTATGCATGGTTGTTGTTGATGTTGATATTGGATGTGATATTTCTATATGAGTTATTTGGCGGTATACTCATTTTGTGAGCTTATAAAAAACATTATGATTTAAGACTAAATAAGTCAAAGTATCGATTGTTGATGGTTGATTTTATTTGTGAGTATACGATAAATATTATACTATTACTATGTCACATACGTTACAATCATGATTGACATCATGTACGTTATGATGTTATTATATATGTGGTATTTGACTTGATCCACTTTGCATATTATTACAAACAAAATGGTTTAACCTTAAGCCTGTTTGGAAGTGGTCGCTCGTTATATTTGTTATCATTATATTTTGAATATGATATCACTCAGAGTAGACATAGTCCAACTCGTTTATTATATTTATTTATAATTCCCGAATCAGCCCAAGGATGCACATGTTCAAATGTCATTAGTCCCAACCAGGGTTTGGAGGACATGCATAAGCAGTTCAATTGATATTATTGTAGTTACGTATCGATATGTATATGTAATGACCCAAGATTTTAGGAATTTATTTTGAAAATATAAATAAGTTTAAAATAATTTTTAAACTAATTTTGAAAAGGAATTGATATGGCTTGATATGGTGTAGCTATATGTGTACATGTGTGCACAAGAAATACACATGAATAGAAGCTTAATTCCTGGATGATATGAATGAACATATGTTGATGTGTATGAACATATATATATATATATATATATACAGATAAATAGATTAAATCCTTAAAAGCAATATGCATAAATATATATGGATGCTACTGGTTGTATTTGAGTGTATATGTGCATATGTGTTCAGTAAAAATAATGTATAGACATATATATGTATTAATTATTTCTGTAAGACATATATATACATATATGTATGCTAAACAAACACAAGTGTTCAAATCAGTAAAATAAAAATACACAAATGTATTTTAACTATAGGCAGAAAGCAAGAATGAAGATATAAAAGGAGCAATCCTTTTATAAATAAATAAGGGAAGCACATGCTATTTAAGTGAAAGCTAAAAATAAAAAGTAAGATAAACCAGTGATATGTTTTGTATAGGCAGAATTAGGAAGAATCCTTGGCATATATATATGATAAAATAATGGAAATCAAGTCACACCTTTAGCATGATATTAGATAAGAGAAAAAGCATTTTCTGAGAAAGCAAATTTCTGAAAATAACCAAAATGATTAAAACCACTTTTCTCTCCACAAACTTGAACCGGGGAGGGTAGGATTTTGGGTTTAAACTAAATGCAAATGCCATGATTTTGGGTGGGCAAAAATGACTTTAGCTAGCACCTTAAACCCTAGAAGAACCCTGCATAAATAAGCAGTGATAAGAGGGGCCTTCTCTTCTTCCCTGATAGCTCTTTAAAAAAAATATCATATATATATAAGACAAGTGAAGAAAAGGGTTTGGAGCAGAAGCTTATCAATTAACTAAGAAGTGAAGAAGAGCTAGGTGAGAAAACTCACTCAAAATTCTAAGGCACTAAGTCCTAATGAAGGCAGCCAGTTTATAAGTTGACCTTTCTTAAAATGTATTTTCATATGTGGTTATCTTTCTTTGATTTCTAAGAAGAAAATGCTTTGATCTTTAGTATGGTTGTTCTGCTTGATCTATTATGTGAAAGTTCTAAGTATTATTAGTAAATATGTTTTTATAAACCCAGATCTCTCTGATATGTTAATATTAGGAAAAATAAGTGAATACCCAGAGAATCAAATGATGAATATAGGCAAGTAGTGTTGGTTCTGGCATAACCCAGAGAATATAAACATGTTGAGCTGCAATATACTTGTGTATAGGTGCTGAGGCTTGAGACAAAAAGGAATTAGGGGTGCAATAGGGTTGCCTATGTGCTGATGCTCCTAATTCAATGAAAGTATATAAATAGCCATATACATAGCAAATAAATTTGTGATTCAGTGAAACTTGGTCATTCTGAGTTTAACTTAAGCATAGATGTTTGCAAGATGAAAAACTCTCTCAAAAGCCATAAGCCAATGTTAGTTGCATATACCCCTTTTAAAATGCAAGTATATATATATATATGGATGCAGAATCTTATTTATTAGACACCTATGTTTAATTGCCTGCTTGTCTTTGTTTGGTTATGAAAGATATGAAATGCCATGACATGAATGTTTGTTTTAGTGAAATGATTCACTGAATGGTTTAGTCATGAAAAATCAAAAGAGTTATTATCAACTCAAAACTAACTAGGAAATGGGGTCAGGAGCACTACAGGAATGACTTGTGTTCTTGAGCAATACAAGTCGACACATGGCTTGTTTAAGTCCTGAGATCTTTGTGTAATGGAGTGAATTAGTCCATTACAATGTTTCCATTGATTCATATGATTGCAGATGAGACCAAGATAGATAAATATATCAATGTAAGAAAATTTGATATAAGGAGGAACTAGAGTTTTCCTGGATGAAATCTGAGTAGGGAATAAATGATTTAATTCATTTTGGTGATTTCCCTGTTTTGTATGGATGCTTATTTGATTTATGGCTGATTTGTATGAATGTATGCATGTCCCTTATCTTTATAAGGTTTCTGGAAAGAAAGATTTAAGTATGCACATGCACACTGACACAGAACATGCACACTATGACTTACTTGTTTTCTAAAGGCAGGATATACTGATTTATATATGTTTCAACTTTAACTTGATTTACTAATTGTTTTAGTGGATTTTCTCATACCAGACATGTGTCTGACCCTAGTGTGCTAATGGCATATGGGGTGTCTCATTTAATATGGGTCTACTTCAAATGCTTTTTCAGGAATTGCAGCAACTAAGTAGGAGTAGGAGCAAGGCCTTGAGAAGAAGATTATAGCATGCTAAAATTAGTTAGATAAGAGCTTAAAAGACGAAATCTGCATGTATTGATATTTTTAAATTATCACTTGTATTAAGTACTGAATGATGGATGGTTATTTTGCTAAGTATTTTGCTAAGGAATTGACTTGTAACTGGAGTTTATAAATTTGGATATTATCTGAAAAGTTAAAGAAGTTAACCTATGATTTTGTATGTAAATCTGAGCAAGAATACTATGATAAATAAGATGGTTATATTTTATAAATGTATTAGTCAATCTTGAGTCTTTGAAAAGGATTAAGTATTGAGTTTGGGGAAAAATATGGGTTTAAACTAGAGAAATTCTTTTAAGTATTTAATTGCCTTTCATTGAAATATTTTGTAAAAAGATTCAAGTCCATTTCTGGGTTGTTTTGAGAAGAGTAAATACAAAGCAAAGAAGAAAAAAAGCTTCAGATGCTATGCAAATAAATGGCATATCATTGTTCCATGATCAAAGCGTCTGCCTGACACAATCACATAAATTAACCAGCTTCAAAAGAATGGAGTTCTGGTTGAACATGTTTGATTATATTTTGATAGAAAAAGGCACTTCAAAATCTTTAGTTTTCTTTTGCAAATGTCTAACCTAAAACCATCTTTAAAATTCTATAAACAGATGTGCATTTTGAACTGGCTTGAACTATCAAATCAGGAGACACATAAAATTGAAAATGATAGATGTAAATATCATTTTCTGGTACTTAGCCACATATCAAACATTTGAACTATGCTAAAAAAATGATAATCTCAAGTTTTCTGAGATTATCTGCCAGGATAAAAAGTAACAGAAAAATCATGGTTAACATGACCAAATCTAGCATAAATAAATTTGCACAGGACCTACTTATATACTTCAAATATCACAGAATCTGGAATTTTATTATGAGTAGATTAATTCAAATTCAAATCAAACAGAACTTGCTCTTGTTTACAAAATTTAAATATATATATATATATATATATACTCTGATTTAAACAAGAGGGACATATACATCATCATATGTATATGTATATTTTTATGATTAAACCGATATATTTATATTAGTAGGAATTTTAAAATCCTGGACAAATTGTTTGAAAAAGAAAATGACTCTGAGAATTAAATTGAATTGTAAATGTAAAAAAAAGGAAAAAAAAAATTTCCCATTAAAATTAAGGTAAAATTTGGATGGTCATTGCATTTGGTATTAGAGCAAATGGTTGCATTGATTGTTGAGTACTATAGAAATATATTATGTCTGTTTGTTTTGGATGAAATAATTTAGATAGGAAAATATTAACTATAGAAAATACTCACAGTATACTAATACCAATTGCCCATAACTTGGTTAGCAACCCATGGTAGGAAGGGGATCACATCATGCAGGAACAAGTGCACCACAAATGCTTGATATGCAAGAGTTTGTAAGGGTTTTGTAACATCCCAGATTTTATTAATTTAAATTTAGCGACTTATTTGAATTTTGGAAATTTAATTTGAAAAGTTTCAAAACAAATAAAATATGTGTTAATCTATATGAATAGAACTTCAATTTCTTTTGATTGAAATAATAAATGTTTCAAATCAAAAACAAAATAAAATAAAAATAGAAATAATTATATATGTTGGAATTTTATAGTTATGGCAACATAGGAATAAATACATATCAATAATTATAACCATTTTAACTCAAGCATAAAGTATAAAACAAAAAAATTAGGCAAATGTATGTATATGAATTAAGTATGCAAGAAGATAACAAAACAAAAATATATGTAAAGTTATCTATGTACAAACACTTCAAGAAAATAAACATGAAGAAGCAAGACAAAACACCAAATAGCAAGAAAGAAAAAATATCTATACGAAGTGTACTTGCAAGATAAAATAAAATTGTATGTTAACAAGGATGGAAACATGCATTTAATGCCATCACTCCTAGCACGAAGAAGGAAATCATATCAGCCTCCAAATTTCAAAATTCTCTGACCAAATAAAAGAAAATTTTGTACTGACCTATACCTCAGCCTGTACACAATTTTGTATATATCAACTTCCATATTTTTCTTCGTTCAAACATAACATAGTAAAACTGAGGAAAAAGAAAAAAAACAAACATATAAACATCACTATATTTTCAAACTCAAGATCATTCAACAAAACAAAAACAGAGAAAGTTTAAAGGCAGATCATCTGCAGTTCTTCAAAACACAGAAGCAACTCTGTTCATCAACATTACTGGGTGAGTAAACATACTATCTTTGAAATTTAAATTTCGATAATTAGTTCATGAAAAATCTTGTGCCTGCATATATTGTAAATAAGTGGTTCTGTAATGATTTCTGTTTTACTGGAAGCTTTACTATGTGATGTTCTTCAGTGTTTCATAAATGAACCAAATATGCTCTTTTATCTATTCCTGATGGTTTATCAAATCTTAGATGCTGAAATTTGTTGTGAAGCTAGCTTGATGATTTTCGAATCCAGGAAAAATGTAAAAAAAATTATCTATTGTATAAATTGTTGGGTAGAGATGAGTTTAGGGTTTTGGATCCGGTTTTGTAGTGGTCTGTAAACTTGATGATTTTGTCACCGTGGGATGATCGAGTTGCACGAATTTCTAGAGGATGGTAGAAGAGGGTATGGCCGAGGTGTGGGCGGAGCTGCGTCGCTTCTGGTAGCCGGCGTTAGGGGTCGAGGCATTTTCTTTTGGGTGTGTTCGCATTATAGGTCGAACGACTGGATGTATTTTGATCTCGAATTTTTCGCGTTGAATCGAGTTTGGTTTTCGCGAGTGGTGTCGTTTTGTGACTTGCCGGAGGCGATGTGGTTCGCCAAAACGTCGGCAAAGTGCCGTGCACGTGCACGGCGTTGTTTTGGGTGTCAGGAAGCTTCACGGTTGGCCACTCGAGTTGATACTCGGGGAAGATGGTGCCTGGCTTCGGGGAGGAACTCGAGTACGCGAGTATTTCCCCTATTGTCTTAGTTGAACATTTAAGTGTAAACTGAAGAAAAAAAAAGCAAAAAGAAGAAGAAACAGAGAAGAGGAATTAGGTGCGAGAGGAGGAGAGAAAGAACTCGGGGAGAGGACGAAAGAAACTCAAGTTTGACTCGAGTGAAAAAAAACTGGTTACTCGGGTTTTAGGTAATATTGGGTTAGGCCCAATAAAATTTTTAATTTTACAATGTTAAGTAAATCTTTGTGTTTACAAAGTAACCAATATTGATTTATGCTAAATTAGGAACTTACCGTAAGTTTTAAATCATTTAACAATGTTTTATAATTTAATTAATTCTTTAACTAAATAATTTAATTTAAGTTAAGTATTAAAGTTAATTAACATTAAAACTTTTTATAACTGTGATAAATTGATTTCCAAAGTATAAAGAAGATTTTCAAATAATAATTAAGGTAAATAATTTTTATTAATAAATGATTTGAAAAGAAATTAAGAATGATATACAATTTTGTAATTAAAATTGATTAATAAACAATTAAGTTAATAAATTTAAATTGGCAGTTAATTAAAATAACTAATTAAGAAACAATAAATCGAGTCAATTAAGATTTAACTTATTTTATCCAAATTTATCATTGATTTTGAAATAATTAATAAGAATAATTATGTGGTTAATTTATTAAATCACATTCACTCTGATTTGTTAAATAATTAACTATTGCTATGCACTGGATTGATATTTTTGTTGTGATACTGTGTAATGTAGATTGCTCTATACTGCACTATGATTTGTGATTTGTTCTGTATTAATGTGAAAACCCTTTTTTCCCATTAAACGACATTTAAAAACTTCGATGCGACAGGGAGTCGGATTTCATTTGATTTTCCGAAACCCACATCGAACTTTGAATATAAATCTTTGTGATTGATACATATCCACGTGTTTAAATTTATCGATCACTATTCGATTTAGCCGGGAGAAAACCTTTGTGTCGTATAGCCCATTCTGAATAGTGATATGTCGAAATGGATAGCATTTGAAGACCGGTGTTGAAGACCGGGTATTTGTGAAAACGATAGGATGACCTATCGATTGTCTCTGCACTGAGTTGCTCCGGTATAGAGATTTCCTAAGTGATGGGAAGTCCGATCGGGATTGTGAATACCCGAATTGCAAGGACTTCTTCGGAAGTGCCTTCGGTTCTGTTCGAATCCGGAACAGACTTGTATGGTTGTATGTCTGACACTACACTTTGAGATATAAAGTGGATTTCTTTCAAATACATATCGGTTGGTGGCGGAGAATTTATTCTCTTAGCTTAACACCCTTCTCTGAGACGTACGAGCTCAGAGGTTATGTAGTTGAAGGTTATCAGCGATATACTCCCAATTTGGTAGTGTGGCATGTTGAGTGTTGCTGTGTGTTGATGATCATTCGTTGATCATTTGTGATTAAAGCACGGCTTTGTGAAAAAGCGTAGCTTTGTGGACGAGACCTCATCGGACCTCACAACCCGGAAATGGTCGAAACAGGAAAGATGCGGTAAGGTTATGAGGGTCGCTCCCTTTAGGGTATGTCATTTCCTTTTGGAAAAAGGTGATATCATGGTATGGAGCCCAGATATTTACCTATGTGGTTGCTCCAGTCTCATTTACTGTGTGATTGTTGCTTTGTGATCGAGGGCCCTCGGATAAAGGTCCCAAAGGACCGGGGGATGGCATACTCGAGTAGTAGTTACCTAGTGACAGAGGTAACCCGGCCTTGTGTTGGCAGAGAGCCAGGTAGGTTCTCGGGACATCCATCCAGAGGCGTACCCATTGACAGTGGGAAGTTCCTTAGCCTGACCATTTGTTGGAAATCCAATTTCCAACACGAACCCTGTACGGTTTTAGTTGTAGAACCTGCCATTTACTTATGGTGGTCACCACTGTTTAGATGGTAGCTATAGTAGGCATACAATAATGGTTGTATGCTGGCTAAGATTAATATTATATTTTCGAAATGGCTTTCTACACTATGCACTAGTAATAATATTTAAAGAATTTTTCTTGTATTAAGCATATTTGACTATCATAAGAAGAAATCTCCTCCAATTCTGCGTTTGCATTGTGTGTGTGGCGGGAGGTCTTATGGTAGTTTCATTTTTCAAAAGCATATCGGATTCTTTTTATAATCTGTTTATTTAAAGCAACTACTTCTGTTTACTCATACCAGTCCCATGACTGACCCGGAGTTTATTGTTTCTTTTCTAAACTCTAGGTGCCCATTATTTTACACGGGCAGCCTAGTAGCAGGTTTCCGTATTCTGGTGTTAGCGGTATTTTGGGGACTTTTACCTTGAAGATATTTTGGAAGCTTTTTGGATCACCAGGTGCTTAGTTATGGATATTCACTATCGCTTCATTCCTTTGAAGACTTTTGCTTGTGATCACTGTTGTACTATTTTGATGTTTTATTTGGAGTTGTGGCATATGTATTATGATACTCTGATGTAGTACTGGATATTATGATGATGTTGTATCTATGATGTAATGTATGATATTCAGTTTATTTCCGCTGTTTATATTCATCTGATGTTGTTATAAGCTCCGCCGAACTGAAGTTTGACGTTTGAATATCTGACAGTCGAATACAAGTAAGGTATTTGATGTTTATTTTCGAATGCTAGATTTCAGGATCGTTACATTTGGTTTCATAGCTGAAGGTTGAGTAAGAACTTTAGCTATGGAATATAACACATTAGATGGCTCATTAGAGATAGGGTGAAGTATACCCTAGAATGAGTATAACCCGAAACCTTGAATTTTCCTAGTCTATTTCTTTTTACTGCTGATATTCCTTGAGATATTTTGTCCATGGATCTAAATCCTATTTTCTTACTAATTATAGATAGTAAGAATGAGTGGACGAAGAGGAAGAGCTAGGGTCAAGGAAATGCCACAACAGCTAATCAAGTTCCCCCAATAGCAGAAGCAGCTTTACCTACTCAGCATCAGCCGAATCTGGCTGACTTATATAAGAATTTCTCGAAGCTTGGTGGTAAGCCGTTCACTGGCAAGGAGTCTATTGTTGAGGCCCAAGCATGGATCAGATCTTGTGAAAGAATTTTTAGTGGGCTAAAGTTGGAGGACGATCAAATGCGACTAATCGCTTCTTGGCAACTTCAAGAAGAAGCTTTAGCATGGTGGGAGACAGTCACTGTGGATAAGCCAGAAGATGAGTTTTCTTGGGAGAAATTTAAAGAAGTATTTGAGAAGCGCTATATGCCTTCAGTTGGGATTTCTCGTATGTATCAGGAATTTATGGACTTGAAGCAAGGAAGTTTGTCATTTGAGGAGTATCTAAACAAATTCAATGAATTGTCTCGTTTTGGTCCAGAATTGGTGAACACACCTTTGAAGATGAATGAAAGGTTCATTCGTGGGATGAACAAAAAGTTCCACGAAAGGATGACTGGCCACGTCAAAGAGCCTTTTTCTGATCTTACTGATATGGGGTATAGATATGCTACACTTGATATGCAAGAGGTTCCGAAGGAGGGAGGAAATACGAGCAATCCAAATTGGAAAAAGATGAAGTTTGGAGGCAAGAAACCATGGCAGGGTAAGGAGAAAAAGGAGAGCAACCAGGGAAACACAGTGAAGGATGTCACTTGCTATAATTGTCTAGAGAAAGGCCACTACTCAAACAGCTGCAAGAACAAAAGAGAGATCAATCCGTTCAAGCAAAGCCCAGGAAATGTTATGCTTGTCAGGGAGAGGGACATGAAATCAAAAACTGCCCAATGATGAAGCAAGCTCAGGTAGCCAAGGTGTATGCAGTCAAAGATCAACCTGCGTCCTCCAAAGCATGAAAGGGGAAGGAAGTTCTAGAAGGTAATCTCACTATTTATGGTAGCATTGTTCGAGTTCTATTTGACACGGGTGCTACATATAGTTTTATTTCTCAGCAAGCTATAAACGAACTAAATCTTGAACCTGATTTCGTTGAGGAGCCTATATGCGTAAAGAATCCAGTTGGAGGTCCAGCAAACCTTTGTCTTCGATGTAGAGATGTTCCTATCTCATATTCTTGTTACAAATTCCCTATTGGTCTCTTTGTCCTTGATTTTAATGAATTCAAAATCTTACTCGGAATGGATTGGCTAACGAAATACGAAGCCAAATTGGATTGTAACGATCGATTGATTTCGATTAAAACTGAATTTGGTGATTTTATTGAGATTTCTTGTGAGGACCCTAGTCCTAAAAGGGAAGGGTTGATGTATAATTTGGGATATTCTGAACCCAGTTTGGAGTCTATACCCATTGTTAGAGATTTTCCAGACGTGTTCGAAGAAGTAAAATCCTTACCTCCACACCAAGAAATAGAATTTAGAATTGACTTAGTTCCAAATGCTCGTCCTGTAGTTCATGCAAGTCGCAGGATGGCGCCCAGAGAAAAGGGTGAATTAGTCAAGCAAACTGCTGATTTACTAAGTAAAGGATTGATTCGACCCAGTGTTTCTGAATGGGGTTCAGCCGTCGTGTTTGTGGCTAAATCGGATGGATCTTTGAGATTGTGTGTAGACTACCACGATCTCAACAAGCAGACTCTTAAGAATAAATTTCCTCTGCCTAGAATCGATGATCTTTTTGATCAATTGCACGGCGCTCGTTTCTTTTCGAAGATGGATCTAGCTCAGGGATTCCATCAGTTACGAATCGCCGAAGATTGTGTTCATTTGACCGCTTTCAGGGGTCCTAATATGTTCTACGAATGGTTAGTCATGCCTTTCGGGCTAACCAATGCTCCAGCATACTTTGTAGATCTTATGACTCGTGTATTCCGGGAAGTATTGAATGAATTTGTACTTGTATTTATTGATGATATCCTAATTTATTCCAAAACTAAAGAGGAGCATTCTGAACATCTCAGAATTGTTTTGGAGATATTAAGAAGAAATGTCTTATTCGCCAAATTTTTTAAATGCCATTTTTGGGTCAAAGAAGTTAAATTTCTCGGGCATATTGTTAATGAAGAAGGAATTTCTGTTGATCCTAGCAAGATTTCTTCTATTCTAGATTGGAAGCAACCTACTACTCCGAAAGAAGTTCGAAGCTTTTTGGGCTTAGCAGGTTATTACCGAAAGTTTGTTCATGACTTTTCTAAGATAGCTAGTCCGATGACTAAGCTAACAATGAAGAATGCAAAATTTAATTGGACTCCGAAATGTGACGAAGCTTTTCAGGAGTTAAAGAAGAGAATAACCACCGCTCCTGTTCTCGCGATTATCAAAGGGAACCAGACTTTATCTGTTTATATCGATGCTTGTGGTGATGGGGTAGGTGCAGTATTAATGCAGAATGGGAAGGTGATTGCCTACGCGAGTAGACAATTACGCCCACATGAAAGAAACTACCCAACACATGATTTGGAGCTTTTAGCGGTTATTTTTGCCTTAAAGATCTGGCAACATTATCTTCTGGGTAAGAATCTCCTTCAGCTTTCTAAAAGAAAATTTTAAAGTTCAAATTAACTTAACATATATA
This sequence comes from Allium fistulosum, assembly GCA_030737815.1. NCBI lineage: Eukaryota > Viridiplantae > Streptophyta > Magnoliopsida > Asparagales > Amaryllidaceae > Allium > Allium fistulosum. The sequence continues at coordinate 1,296,516,696 of CM060904.1, read as the reverse complement.
CATATACTTAATAAATTATTTTGTTATAGGTGAAAAATTCGAATTATTCACCGACCGCAAATCTTTGAAATATCTCTTCACCCAGAAAGATCTGAATTTGCGACAACAACGTTGGTTGGAATTTCTGGCATCTTATGACTTAGATATTCTGTATACACCCGGAAAAGCTAATATAGTTGCCGATGCTTTGAGTAGGAAACACGCTATTCTTGCTCATCTGGTTATTGCTCCTACTCTTCTTAAAAAGATTGCAAGACAACAGACAGAAGACAAGTTTCTTCGAGAAATGTATAGAAGAATAGGTCGTGGTGAAGATTCCAGTTTTGAAATTGATAAAGATGGGGTTATAAAATTAAAAGGCAGGATCTGTGTCCCTAATATTCTGGAGCTAAAACGAGAAGTTTTAGATGAATGTCACAAGTCTAAACTTTGCATCCATCCAGGAATTAATAAAATGTATAGAGATATAAAAAGAACTTTCTGCTGGAAGACAATGAAAAGAGACATATCGATATATGTGAGTCGTTGTGCTACTTGTCAACAAATCAAAAGCGATCAAAAGAAAATGGCCGGTTTACTTCAACCTTTGGAAGTACCGAAGTAGAAATGGGATCAGGTATCGATGGATTTCATCGACGGATTGCCACGAACCAAGAAGGGAAATGAAGCGATTTGGGTTATAGTGGACCGTCTAACCAAAACTGCTCACTTTATTCCAGTGAAATCCACTCGGACTACAGCAAGCTTAGCAGGGCTATATATAAAGGAAATTGTCCGTCTCCATGGTATTCCCAGCAGCATAGTGAGTGATCGTGACCCGATCTTCACTAGTAGATTTTGGGAGGCATTCCAAGACGCATTGGGAACCAAGCTGAATTTCAGCACTGCTTATCATCCACAATCTGATGGGCAGACAGAAAGGATAAATCGAAATTTTAGAAGACCTATTGCGTGCTTGCATTTTTGATTTTGGTGGTTCTTGGGAGGACCATTTACATCTGGTAGAGTTCTCTTATAACAACAGCTATCAGGCCAGTATAGAGATGGCTCCTTTTGAAGCTTTATATGGTCGTCCGTGTCGATCACCTGCATGTTGGATCGAATCAGGTGATAGGCTCGTCCTTGGACCAGATATGATTAAAGAAGCCATGGAAAAGGTTGATTTTATCCGAAAGAAATTAATAACTACTCAAAGTCGTCAGAAGAGTTATTATGACCGCCGAAGAAGAGATTTGGAATTTCAAGTTGAAGATTCTGTATTTTTGAAAGTGTCTCCGATGCGAGGTGTATTGAGTTTCGGGAAAACTGGAAAGCTAGCACCGCATTATATTGGTCCTTTTCCTATTCTGGAGAGGATTGGCCCTCCGGCATATCGAGTGCAGCTACCCAGCTGGTTGTCTGGCGTGCAAGATGTGTTTCACATTTCTAGTCTCCGGAAGTATGTGCATGACCCAGATAGTATTATTAAAGAAGCTACTCAGCAAGATCTCGAAATCACTCCTAACTTGGCAGTTAAGAGAGAGCCGATAAAAATTGTAGATCGTGATGAGAAGCGATTGAGAAACAAAGTTGTGAAGCTGGTTAAAGTTCAATGGAGTGGCGATCCAATGGACTGTACTTGGGAAACCGAAGATAATATGAAGAAATCATATCCCAACTTTAGGGTAGATATCTCGGCTTAAACATGTAAGCCATTTCCTTATTGCTTTTGAATTCGTATATTCTTTGTTTGCTTTTCTCTCTTTTTCAAATTTCGAGAACGAAATTTTCTTAAGGAGGGGATATTGTAACATCCCAGATTTTATTGATTTAAATTTAGCGACTTATTTGAATTTTGGAAATTTAATTTGAAAAGTTTCAAAACAAATAAAATATGTGTTAATCTATATGAATAGAACTTCAATTTCTTTTGATTGAAATAATAAATGTTTCAAATCAAAAACAAAATAAAATAAAAATAGAAATAATTATATATGTTGGAATTTTATAGTTATGGCAACATAGGAATAAATACATATCAATAATTATAACCATTTTAACTCAAGCATAAAGTATAAAACAAAAAAATTAGGCAAATGTATGTATATGAATTAAGTATGCAAGAAGATAACAAAACAAAAATATATGTAAAGTTATCTATGTACAAACACTTCAAGACAATAAACATGAAGAAGCAAGACAAAACACCAAATAGCAAGAAAGAAAAAATATATATACAAAGTGTACTTGCAAGATAAAATAAAATTGTATGTTAACAAGGATGGAAACATGCATTTAATGCCATCACTCCTAGCACGAAGAAGGAAATCATATCAGCCTCCAAATTTCAAAATTCTCTGACCAAATAAAAGAAAATTTTGTGCTGACCTATACCTCAGCCTGTACACAATTTTGTATATATCAACTTCCATATTTTTCTTCGTTCAAACATAACATAGTAAAACAGAGGAAAAAGAAAAAAACAAACATATAAACATCACTATATTTTCAAACTCAAGATCATTCAACAAAACAAAAACAAAGAAAGTTTAAAGGCAGATCATCTGCAGTTCTTCAAAACACAGAAGCAACTCTGTTCATCAACATTACTGGGTGAGTAAACATACTATCTTTGAAATTTAAATTTCGATAATTAGTTCATGAAAAATCTTGTGCCTGCATATATTGTAAATAAGTAGTTCTGTAATGATTTCTGTTTTACTGGAAGCTTTACTATGTGATGTTCTTCAGTGTTTTAAGTTTCTGAGCAAAGAAAGTAAAGGAAAACTAATACTTCTTCATATAAACATTTTAAACTTAATAATTTAAAACTAAATAAGTTTGTTTAAGCTTAAATCATGGCCTGGAAATTTGTTCGAAGCTTGACAGTGTAACATAGATACTGTATATTAAATTTTACAGTAAAAAGGAAAAGGAATCTATGTGTTAAATTCGAATATTTTGATTCATTGATTTAATTATATATTTGGAATAAACATTCAAAGAAAGGATTTTTAAAACAAGAGTGGTGATTTTTAGATAAGCATACAAGGTGTAGTTCATAAATGAACCAAATATGCTCTTTTATCAAATCCTGATGGTTTATCAAATCTTAGATGCTGAAATTTGTTGTGAAGCTAGCTTGATGATTTTCAAATACAGGAAAAATGTAAAAAATATTATCTATTGTATAAATTGTTGGGTAGAGATGAGTTTAGGGTTTTGGATCCGGTTTTGTAGTGGTCTGTAAACTTGATGATTTTGTCACCGTGGGATGATCGAGCTGCACGAATTTCTAGAGGATGGTAGAAGAGGGTATGGCCGAGGTGTGGGCGGAGCGGCGTCGCTTCTGGTGGCCGACGTTAGGGGTCGAGGCATTTTCTTTTGGGTGTGTTCGCGTTGCAGGTCGAACGACTGGATGTATTTTGATCTCGAATTTTTCACGTTGAATCGAGTTTGGTTTTCGCAAGTGGTGTCGTTTTGTGACTTGTCGGAGGCGATGTGGTTCGCCATAATGTCGGCAAAGTGCCGTGCACGTGCACGGCGTTGTTTTGGGTGTCAGGAAGCTTCGCGGTTGACCACTCGAGTTGATACTCGGGGAAGATGGTGCCTGGCTTCGGGGAGGAACTCGAGTACGCGAGTATTTCCCCTATTGTCTTAGTTGAACATTTAAGTGTAAACTGAAAAGAAAAAAAAGCAAAAAGAAGAAAAAACAGAGTAGAGGAAATAGGTGGGAGAGGAGGAGAGAAAGAACTCGGGGAGAGGACGAAAGAAACTCGAGTTTGACTCGAGTGAAAAAAAACTGGTTACTCGGGTTTTAGGTAATATTGAGTTAGGCCCAATAAAATTTTGAATTTTACAATGTTAAGTAAATCTTTGTGTTTACAAAGTAACCAATATTGATTTATGCTAAATTAGGAACTTACCGTAAGTTTTAAATCATTTAACAATGTTTTATAATTTAATTAATTCTTTAACTAAATAATTTAATTTAAGTTAAGTATTAAAGTTAATTAACATTAAAACTTTTTATAACTGTAATAAATTGATTTCCAAAGTATAAAGAAGATTTTCAAATAATAATTAAGGTAAATAATTTTTATTAATAAATGATTTGAAAAGAAATTAAGAATGATATACAATTTTGTAATTAAAATTGATTAATAAACAATTAAGTTAATAAATTTAAATTGGCAGTTAATTAAAATAACTAATTAAGAAACAATAAATCGAGTCAATTAAGATTTAACTTATTTTATCCAAATTTATCATTGATTTTGAAATAATTAATAAGAATAATTATGTGGTTAATTTATTAAATCACATTCACTCTGATTTGTTAAATAATTAACTGTTGCTATGCACTGGATTGATATTTCTGTTGCAATACTGTGTAATGTAGATTGCTCTATACTGCATTATGATTTGTGATTTGTTCTGTATTAATGTGAAAACCCTTTTTTCCCATTAAACGACATTTAAAAACTTCGATGCGACAGGGTGTCGGATTTCATTTGATTTTCCGAAATCCACATTGAACTCTGAATATAAATCTTTGTGATTGATACATATCCACATGTTTAAATTTATCGATCACTATTCGATTTAGCCGGGAGAGGACCTTTGTGTCGTATAGCCCATTCCAAATAGTGATATGTCGAAATGGATAGCATTTGAAGACCGGTGTTGAAGACCGGGTATTTTTGAAAACAATAGGATGACCTATTGATTGTCTCTGCACTGAGTTGCTCCAGTATAGAGATTTCCTAAGTGATGGGAAGTCTGATCGGGATTGTGAATACCCGGATTGCAAGGACTTCTTCGGAAGTGCCTTCGGTTCTGTTCGAACCCGGAACAGACTTGTATGGTTGTATGTCTGACACTACACTTTGAGATATAAAGCGGATTTCTTTCAAATACATATATGTTGGTGGCGGAGAATTTATTCTCTTAGCTTAACACCCTTCTCTGAGACGTACGAGCTCAGAGGTTATGTAGTTGAAGGTTATCAGCGATATACTCCCAATTTGTTAGTGTGGCATGTTGAGTGTTGATGTGTGTTTATGATCATTCATTGATCATTTGTGATCAAAGCACGGCTTTGTGAAAAAGCGTAGCTTTGTGGACGAGACCTCATCGGACCTCACAACCCGGAAATGGTCGAAACAGGAAAGATGCGGCAAGGTTATGAGGGTCGCTCCCTTTAGGGTATGTCATTTCCTTCTGGAAAAAGGTGATATCATGGTATGGAGCCCAGATATTTACCTATGTGGTTGCTCCAGTCTCATTTACTGTGTGATTGTTGCTTTGTTATTTAGGGCCCTCGGATAAAGGTCCCAAAGGACCGGGGGATGGCATACTCGAGTAGTAGTTACCTAGTGACAGAGGTAACCTGGCCTTGTGTTGGCAAAGAGCCGGGTAGGTTCTCGGGACGTCCATCCAGAGGCGTACCCATTGATAGTGGGAAGTTCCATAGCCTGACCATTTGTTGGAAATCCAATTTCCAATACGAACCATGTACGGTTTTAGTTGTAGAACCTGCCATTTACTTATGGTGGTCACCACTGTTTAGATGGTAGCTATAGTAGGCATACAATAATGGTTGTATGCTGGCTAAGATTAATATTATATTTTCGAAATGGCTTTCTACATTATGCACTAGTAATAATATTTAAAGAATTTTTCTCGTATTAAGCATATTTGACTATCATAAGAAGAAATCTCCTCCAATTCTGCGCTTGCATTGTGTGTGTGGCGGGAGGTCTTATGGTAGTTTCATTTTTCAAAAGCATATCGGATTCTTTTTTAAATCTGTTTATTTAAAGCAACTACTTCTGTTTACTCATACCAGTCCCATGACTGACCCGGAGTTTATTGTTTCTTTTCTAAACTCTGGGTGCCCATTATTTTACACGGGCAGCCTAGTAGCAGGTTTCCGTATTCTGGTGTTAGCGGTATTTTAGGGACTTTTACCTTGAAGATATTTTGGAAGCTTTTTGGATCACCAGGTGCTTAGTTATGGATATTCACTATCGCTTCATTCCTTTAAAGACTTTTGCTTGTGATCACTGTTGTACTATTTTGATGTTTTATTTGGAGTTGTGGCATATGTATTATGATACTCTGATGTAGTACTGGATATTATGATGATGTTGTATCTATGATGTAATGTATGATATTCAGTTTATTTCTGCTGTTTATATTCATCTGATGTTGTTATAAGCTCCACCGAACTGAAGTTTGACGTTTGAATATCTGACAGTCGAATACAAGTAAGGTATTTGATGTTGATTTTCGAATGCTAGATTTCAGGATCGTTACAGGTTTTAAGGGATGGAATTGGGCATAGGCCTGAGAATCCACATGAGGAACTTTCAAAACTATTAAAGGCTTATATAAACTTGGGAGGTAAGAGTTTTGAAGGGACTGAGAATGTGATGGAAATTCAAGCGTGGTTGAGAACATTGGATAGGATTTTCAATGACATGCAGCTTGATGATCAAAGGAAGAGGCAAGTGGCTTCAAGACAGCTGAAAGGAGTAGCTTTAAGCTGGTGGGAGGTGATCATAGCTGGGAGAATTGAAAATGAAATCACTTGGAATCAATTCAAGGAGATGTTGGAGGCAAGATTTGTACCAGCATCAGCTAAGACCACTTTACTTGAAGAATTTATTAGACTTAGGCAAGGAACTCTGAATGTCACTGAATACACTCAAAAGTTTGAGGGGTTATCCAAATATGGAGCAATGCTAGTGGCAGATGAAGCATCCAAAAATGATAGGTACATTAAAGGTTTGAACCCAGGACTTAGCAGAGCCATGTTACCTTATGCTGACAGAACTTTCGATCAAGTAATAGACTTGGCTTTGAAATTGGAGCAGCATGACAAGGAGTGGGAGAAGTTCAGAAATTTTAGGAATAATAACACTAAGAAGGGTAAGGGGAGATATCACCTTTATGATAAGAAGAAAGAAGAGGCCAGTAACAAAGGAACTGGAGATACCAAAGCTAAGGAAACCAAGAAGAAAATTGTGTGTCACCACTGTGGTAAGGAAGGACACATCAAACCAAAATGTCCAGAATTAAAAGGAGGAGCTTTCAAGTGCTATTTATGCAGGAAAGAGGGGCATATGAAGAGAAACTGTCCTGAGTATAAACAGCAAGGAAAATTGGCAAATTTGGAAGGCAAAGGCAAATCCACAGTGGAGATTAATGCTGAAAATCACAGTCAAGTGGAAGGTACACTATTTATTTGTACCATACCCATAGCAGTAGTATATGATACTGGGGCAACTCACTCTTTGATTTCTTATGAACTAGTTAAAATGCTAAAATTGAATTGCATATTGGTTTAAACTCCATTGCTTATACAAAGTCCACTGGGGAGTTCTAGTGTTTTAAATATGATTTGTGTGGATGTGGAATTAAACATAGGAGGTGATACTTTTATTTCCAATTTATATGTTTTAAACTACCCAAATATAGGTGTTATATTGGGGGTAGACTGGTTAAGGCAATTTAAAGCCATAATTAACTTAGATTCATCCACCATATCATTGCAAAACTTTAGAGGCCAGAGAATCACAATTTTGTGTGAAGTAGCTAAGGGAAGGAAATTGTATCATTTAATTGACTTGGAAAAAGATTTTAGTGAACTTACTATTGAAGAAATTCCCATAGTCAATGAATACTTGGATGTGTTTAGGGAGGTTAAGGGTGTTCCAAACCATAGACCAGTGGAATTCCAAATTCATTTAGTTCCAGGAGCAAGCCCAGTGATTAAAAAGCCAACTAGAATGGGGCCAAATGAACTAAAGGAATTAAAGAAACAATTAGAGGAATTAGAAGATAAGGGTTTTATAAGACCAAGTAATTCTTGCTGGGGAGCACCAGTGGTATTTGTTAAGAAACAAGATGGTTCCTTAAGACTTTGTATAGATTATAGAGAATTGAACAAAGTAACTATCAAAAATAAATATCCATTGCCAAGAATAGATGATCTTTTTGATCAATTAGCTGGGGCAAGAGTGTTTTCTAGACTAGATTTAGCATCTGGTTTTCATCAAATGAAGGTGGAGGAGTCAAGTATCAAGTACACTGCCTTTAACACTAGGTATGGGTTGCATGAATTTCTGGTTATGCCATTTGGCTTGACTAACGCACCATCATACTTTGTAGATTTAATGAATAGAACCTTTAGAGATTATTTAGACAAAATTGTGCTGATTTTTATAGATGACATTTTAATTTATTCCAAAACAATGGAAGAACATAAAAGTCATTTGCATCTGGTTTTGTCTAGATTGAGGGAAAAAGATTTAAAGGCAAAATTTTCAAAATGTGCATTTTGGAAAGAGGAAGTACATTTCCTTGGCATGTCATTTCTACCAAAGGAATTTCTGTGAACCCCAATAAAGTAATAGCTATTCAAGCATGGAAGAGGCCTAGCACAGTGAGTGAAGTAAGATCATTTATGGGGATGGCAGGATATTATAGGAGATTTATAAAAGATTTTTCAAAAATTTCTACACCACTTATTAACCTAACCAGGAAAAATCAAGCTTTTGTTTGGTCAGAGAAGTGTGAGAAGTCTTTTGAACAGTTGAAGGAGGCATTGGTGAATGCTCCAATCTTGAAAGTACCCCAGAGAAATGAAGAATTATTTGTATACACTGATGCTAGTGGGTTTGGCTTGGGTGCAGTGTTGATGCAACAAAGCCAAGTCATTGCATATGCATCCAGACAACTCAAACCCCATGAAGTAAGGTATGCCACACATGATCTTGAATTAGCAGCTGTGATCTATGCTTTGAAACTTTGGAGACATTATTTGTTAGGAACTAAGTTTGAACTTTACACTGACCACAAGTCTTTAAAGTATTTATTTTCACAAAAAGATTTAAACATGAGGCAACATAAATGGGTGGAGTTCTTAGCTGCCTATGATCTAGACATACTCTATACACCAGGTAAAGCAAACAAAGTTGCAGATGCCTTGAGTAGACAACATGCTAAGATAGCTATGTTGATGATGGAAGAATTTAAAGATTTGTCTATACTCACTGACTTGGAAATTGAAGCAAGTAGTAAGGTACAAATGGTACCAGTTGAAGGAGATAAGAGTAAAGGAAAATTGAGTTTAATGTCTCTGCAATCAGATTTAATTCTGAAGGTAGGAAAAATGCAAGAACAAGACACAAACTTATTGGAGAAGAAAATTCTCATATCAAAAGGGGAAGAAGTGACAAATTACCATATTGATCAAAATGGTTATTTAAGAAACCAAAATAGAATATGTGTTCCAGAAAACATGGAGTTGAAGGAGGAAATATTGAATGAATATCATAGGAGTAAGTACTCCATACACCCAAGCAGTACAAAGATGTATCAAAATTTAAAAAGAAATTTTTGGTGGAAGGGAATGAAGTCAGATGTAGCCAAATATATTGCAAGATGTATGACTTGCCAACAAGTCAAGGCAGAAACACAAAAGCCATCAGGGTTGTTACAACCTCTTAGCATACCACAGTGGAAATGGGAAGATATATCTATGGATTTCATAGATGGACTACCTAGATCTAAAAGAGGAAACACAAGTATATGGGTGATAGTAGATAGGCTAACTAAAGTGGCACATTTCATTCCAGTCAAGTCAGAAAGGAATGCACCAAAATTAGCTCAAGTATTTATGAAGGAGGTGGTAAGGTTACATGGCATTCCCAAAACTATTGTGAGTGATAGGGATACCATCTTCACATCAAGGTTCTGGAAAAGTTTTCAAGAAGCCATGGGAAGTGAATTATGCTTAAACACTGCCTACCATCCACAATCAGATGGGCAGACTGAGGTGGTGAACAAAGTTTTAGAGGACTTGTTAAGGGCATGTGCACTGGATTTTGGAGGTAACTGGGAAGATTATCTCCATTTAGCTGCGTTTACATACAATAACAACTATCAAAGCACCATAGGGATGGCTCCATTTGAAGTCTTATATGGCAAGCCATGTTTATCACCTGTATGTTGGGTAGAAATAGGAGAAAGAGCTATTTTAGGGCCTGAGTACATACAAGAAACTAAAGAGAAATTTGAGCTGGTAAGGAGGAGAATTGCAGCAGCTCAAGACAGGCAAAAGAAATTTGCAGACATGAAAAGGAAGCAGGTGGAATATGAAGTAGGAAATTTTGTTTTCATCAAAATCTCACCTATGAAAAATGTACTGAGGTTTGGGAAACAAGGCAAGTTGACCCCAAGATATATTGGGCCATAAAGAATTGGTTCCTTGGCATATAAGTTGGAATTACCAGAAAACATGCAAGGGATGCATGATGTTTTTCATGTATCACAATTGAGAAGGTGGGTTCATGACAAGGCAGAAATTCTTGAGACCCTAACCCAAGTGCAAATAAATCCTAATTTGATTTATGAAAAGGATCCAGTGGGAATTTTGGCAAAGGATGTGAAGAAGTTGAGGAATAAATCACTGAAACTTGTGAAGGTACAGTGGAGTCTTGATCCTAGTGATTGCACATGGGAATTAGAAGACAAGGTTAGGATGAACTATCCTAAGTTATTTTCAGATTAAAGGTAATTCTGATTTTTAATTTGTTTTCCTTTTGGATGCATGTATTTTTAGTTATTGTGATAGAACTAAAAATCTATTTGGTTGAGAATGTATTTGTTCTCTGAATTAAGTTTAAATTTGATTTAAGCTTAGGAAAATTGTGGGACACAATTTCTAAAAGGTGGAGTATATGTAATGACCCAAGATTTTAGGAATTTATTTTGAAAATATAAATAAGTTTAAAATAATTTTTAAACTAATTTTGAAAAGGAATTGATATGGTGTAGCTATATGTGTACATGTGTGCACAGGAAATACACATGAATAAAAGCTTAATTCCTGGATGATATGAATGAACATATGTTGATGTGTATGAAAATATATATATATATATATATATATATATATATATATATATATACAGATAAATAGATTAAATCCTTAAAAGCTATATGCATAAATATATAAGGATGCTACTGGTTGTATTTGAGTGTATATGTGCATATGTGTTCAGTAAAAAATAATGTATAGACATATATATGTATTAATTATTTCTGTAAGACATATATATACATATATGTATGCTAAACAAACACAAGTGTTCAAATCAGTAAAATAAAAATACACAAATGTATTTTAACTATAGGCAGAAAGCAAGAATGAAGATATAAAAGGAGCAATCCTTTTATAAATAAATATGGGAAGCACATGCTATTTAAGTGAAAGCTAAAAATAGGAAAGTAAGATAAACCAGTGATATGTTTTGTATAGGCAGAATTAGGAAGAACCCTTGGCATATATATATGATAAAATAATGGAAATCAAGTCACACCTTTAGCATGATATTAGGTAAGAGAAAAAGCATTTTTTGGAAAAGCAAATTTCTGAAAATAACCAAAATGATAAAAACCACTTTTTCTCCACAAACTTGAACCGGGGAGGGTAGGATTTTGGGTTTAAACTAAATGCAAATGGCATGATTTTGGGTGGGCAAAAATGACTTTAGCTAGCACCTTAAACCCTAGAAGAACCCTGCATAAATAAGCAGTGATAAGAGGGGCCTTCTCTTCTTCCCTGATAGCTCTTGAAAAAAAAATATCATATATATATAAGACAAGTGAAGAAAAGGGTTTAGGGGCAGAAGCTTATCAATTAACTAAGAAGTGAAGGAGAGCTAGGTGAGAAAACTCACTCAAAAATCTAAGGCACTAAGTCCTAATGAAGGCAGCCAGTTTATAAGTTGATCTTTCTTAAAATGTATTTTCATATGTGGTTATCTTTCTTTGATTTCTAAGATGAAAATGCTTTGATCTTTAGTATGGTTGTTCTGCTTGATCTATTATGTGAAAGTTCTAAATATTATTAGTAAATATGTTTTTATAAACCCAGATCTCTCTGATATGTTAATATTAGGAAAAATAAGTGAATACCCAGAGAATCAAATGATGAATATAGGCAAGTAGTGTTGGTTCTGGCATAACCCAGAGAATATAAACATGTTGAGCTGCAATATACTTGTGTATAGGTGTTGAGGCTTGAGACAAAAAGGAATTAGGGGTGCAATAGGGTTGCCTATGTGCTGATGCTCCTAATTCAATGAAAGTATATAAATAGCCATATACATAGCAAATAAATTTGTGATTCAGTGAAACTTGGTCATTCTGAGTTTAACTTAAGCATAGATGTTTGCAAGATGAAAAACTCTCTCAAAAGCCATAAGCCAATGTTAGTTGCATATACCCCTTTTAAAATGCAAGTATATATATATATATGGATGCAGAATCTTATTTATTAGACACCTATGTTTAATTGCCTGCTTGTCTTTGTTTGGTTATGAAAGATATGAAATGCCATGACATGGATGTTTGTTTTAGTGAAATGATTCGCTGAATGGTATAGTCATGAAAAATCAAAAGAGTTATTATCAACTCAAAACTAACTAGTAAATGGGGTCAAGAGCACTGCAGGAATGACTTGTCTTCTTGAGCAATACAAGTTGACACATGGCTTGTTTAAGTCTTGAGATCTTTGTGTAATGGAGTGAATTAGTCCATTACAATGTGTCCATTGATTCATTTGATTGCAGATGAGACCAAGATAGATAAATATATCAATGTAAGAAAATTTGATATAAGGAGGAACTAGAGTTTTCATGGATGAAATCTGAGTAGGGAATAAATGATTTAATTCATTTTGGTGATTTCCCTGTTTTGTATGGATGCTTATTTGATTTATGGCTGATTTGTATGAATGTATGCCTATCCCATATCTTTATAAGGTTTCTGGAAAGAAAGATTTAAGTGTGCACATGCACACTGACACAGAACATGCACACTATGACTTACTTGTTTTCTAAAGGCAGGATAAGCTGATTTATATATGTTTCAACTTTAACTTGATTTACTAATTGTTTTAGTGGATTTTCTCATACCAGACATGTGTCTGACCCTAGTGTGCTAATGGCATATAGGGTGTCTCATTTAATATGGGGCAGCTTCAAATGCTTTTTCAGGAATTGCAGCAACTAAGTAGGAGTAGGAGCAAGGCCTTGAGAAGAAGATTATAGCATGCTAAAATTAGTTAGATAAGAGCTTAAAAGATGAAATCTGCATGTATTGATATTTTTAAATTATCACTTGTATTAAGTACTGAACGATGGATGGATATTTTGCTAAGTATTTTGCTAAGGAATTGACTTGTAACTGGAGTTTATAAATTTGGATATTATCTGAAAAGTTGAAGAAGTTAACCTATGATTTTGTATGTAAATCTGAGCAAGAATACTATGATAAATAGGATGGTTATATTTTATAAATGTATTAGTCAATCTTGAGTCTTTGAAAAGGATTAAGTATTGAGTTTGGGGAAAAATATGGGTTTAAACTAGAGAAATTCTTTTAAGTATTTAATTGCCTTTCACTGAAATATTTTGTAAAAAGATTCAAGTCCATTTCTGGGTTGTTTTGAGAAGAGTAAATACAAAGCAAAGAAAAAAAAAGCTTCAGATGCTATGCAAATAAATGGCATATCATTGTTCCATGATCAAAGTGTCTTCCAGACACAATCACATAAATTAACCAGCTTCAAAAGAATGGAGTTCTGGTTGAACATGTTTGATTATATTTTGATAGAAAAAGGCACTTCAAAATCTTTAGTTTTCTTTTGCAAATGTCTAACCTAAATCCCTCTTTAAAATTCTATACACAGATGTGCATTTTGAACTGGCTTGAACTATCAAATTAGGAGACACATAAATTGAAAATGATAGATGTAAATATTATTTTCTCGTACTTAACCACATATCAAACATTTGAACTATGCTAAAAAAATGATAATCTCAAGTTTTTTGAGATTATCTGCCAGGATAAAAAGTAACAGAAAAATCATGGTTAACATGACCAAATCTAGCATAAATAAATTTGCACAGGACCTACTTATATACTGCAAATATCCAAGAATCTGGAATTTAATTATGAGTAGATTAATTCAAATTCAAATCAAACAGAACTTGCTCTTGTTTACAAAATTTAAAAATATATATATATATATATATATACTCTGATTTAAACAAGAGGGACATATACATCATCATATGTATATGTATATTTTTATGATTAAACTGATATATTTATATTAGTAGGAATTTTAAAATCCTGGACAAATTGTTTGAAAAAGAAAATGACTCTGAGAATTAAATTAAATTGTAAATGTAAAAAAAAATTCCCATTAAAATTAAGGTAAAATTTGGAGGGTAATTGCAGTATACGAGTTGTATTATTGGGATGTGTATATTTATTCATATATTGTGGTTTAATGGTGTTATATTTAGACCTCATGATTTGTATATTCTATTTGAATGCCACTATGTATATGAGATGTATTATATATTTTTTTAGTCTGATATCCAATTATGGGTAGTTTATATTTATTGTATTTTTGCGTTGGTCTATTCTTGGAATATCCTCGTGTTATTGCTTTTGTGTTGACACTGTTTACCTTTTTATTAAGTAAATTTTTAAATGATAACGTATGTAACAACCCTAGATTTTGGCCTATATTTTAAATGTGACTTTATTTTTATTTTGAAACTATATTTAAACTTGTTTGATTTCAAACATTTCATTTTAAAAATATAAATGTTGATTATTAAGTGAATTATAGTTTCAAACTTGTATAAATTGGTTATTTTACTGAAAAGTGAATTTCTGTTCAAACTGGTCGAACTTTGACTTTTAAACTTCAAATTTAAATTAATATAAAATCTTAAATTTTTCTTTTATTATGAAAATAGATGTAATAACTTGAACACTGCTTTTTGTTTCGTTGAAAACGGAGTTAAATTGTAAAAGTTATGTTTATTTCAATATTGTGTGTAAACTGATGTATTTAGCAATATTGTCTATTTTAAATCATATAAATTATATTTTTAATGTCATATTTTGTTTTAATATGTTATTTTATGTATATTTTTGTCTTTTAATATTATTAAAGTGATTAAATAATTTTTCCAAAGCTTGTTGAATTTATTTTCTAATTTTAAAGCGTAGTTTCTATTTTCTTTGCTATTTTCTTAATTTAATTATATATAATTAAAATTTATTTATTTATTTTATGCATTCACTTTTATTTGCTGTCTTTTACTTTATTTATATTCATTTTACATGTATTTAAATTAAAATAGATTTTTCCAAAGTTTAATGAAGTTATTTCTAATTTTTAAAGCCTAGTTTGCATTTTAGCTATTTCCTTATTTATTTCATATTTTCTCTAAATTATTTATTTATTTTCTTTTATTTTATTTTGTTCAGTTTTTATCTTCATTTTACTGAAACTTATTTAGTTATTTTGATATAAAAGAAATTAGAAAACAAGGAGACAAAACCTTTCATCTTCACATGACTTTTCAAATGACCTTGTCTCTTCATTTTCTTATTGCCTCTTCATTTCATCTTGTAGCCGTTCATTCTTTTGCATTGCCGTGCATTTCCTTTTTCATTTTTCAAGTGAAACACTCTTCTCACATCTGAAACTCACGGCTTCAAGAAGAAAAAAACAAAAAAACAAATGCCTATGGTTTCCTTTATCTCTTCTTTACTTCACAATTTCCATTGATTTTGCCTTCCTCCTCTTCTAGCTTTGCTTGGCCTCTACCACCTTCATCTCCACAATCCTCTCCACCATCACCAGCCACAGCAACCATCAGCCTCTCCTCTGACCACCACCTCAGGCCGTGACCTCCATATGACCAAAGCATCACAAACTTTGCAAAAATTTCCACAAAACACTACATAGCCAAGCCTATCTTCACTATCTCCTCCATATTTCACCTTGGCCACCTTCCCTTGCTCCACCACCACCATAACCTGATCTATGGCCATCATTTGACCTCTGTCCAGATCTGGAGCAAGCATGGCCGAGGCTTAGATTCACCAAAACATTACATCCCTTGACCCAAAACCTCCTATCCCTTGACCCCTTGCATACCTTTGCATCTTCATGCATTTGCCTTCCATTCTTATGTCCATAGCCATGTCTCATGACCCATGGCCGAGCATACATGACCTAGGCCGAGCCTAGGTGTGGTGAGATCAAGCCCATTTGCATTTAGGCCAAGCCTATGTTGTCTTGTACAAGTCTTTTGCTTCTAAGGTTTGGATATCTTTCATGTTTTGCAATTGTTTTGCAAACTAAAGTTGTTGATTTTATTTGTATGAAAACTATATTTATATTTTGCTTTGTTTTATCATTGTATATAAGATTAATATCAAGGCTCTCCATCCATTCAAATCTAATCGTGCTATCGTGCTTTCGGGAATTCATTTGTGTGTTTTGATTTGCAAAATCCAGCGTAAAAAGGTGAGTAAATCTCACCAGACATTTATACTTATACAAATGTGAATTGACACCATTTGAATGTGTAGGACTATTATGTGATGTTATAACTGCCTGTGATCATTTATATATGATGTTAAATTGTTAATTTACCTGTCATCTTATCTGTTACTGTTATATGGTGCTATTCTGTTCATTTATATCTGTTTATCACACTGTAAGTTCCCTGTAGATTAGATTCACTATGGGTTGAAATGATACATACCCGAACGGACTTTAGAATAGGGAAAAATCGTTATGGGCTGAAATGATAGGCCTGAACGATTTTTATTTATTTTATTTAGCTTGGGATTGCGGGTTTGAAATGATAGAACCCAGATTGTTCTTTTTAAACTGCGGATTGAAATGATACATATCTGTATCACTTGACCTAGGTTAGAAAACAATATACATGCCCGTGGTTATTTTATAAAGTGTTTTAGATATTTTTAAGTATTTTAAAAAATATAAATTTATGAAATTTGATTTAAATCGATTTTGAAATGTTTAAATTAAAGAAATTATGATTTTTCTATGAGTTAAAAATGTAATTAATGAATGGTTAAATTGGATTATTGAAATATAACTTAAGTTTGGAATTTGGAATTTTGGTTAAAAATGATATTTAAGTTATATGAATAAAAATGGAAATTTAATTATATTTGGAAAATGGTAAATATGATAATTTGATTTATATTTGAATTTAAGCGATTTATTAAAGTATTATTGATTTTTCTATGAATTTAAGTGGTTAAATAAATGAATGCTTAAATTGTAATTTTAAAATATAACTTGACTGGGAAATGTAAATTTGGTTTTAATTAAAGGTTTAATTTAATTAAAATAAAATTGGAAATTTAGTTAAATTTGTGAAATGGTAATTTAAATTTGAAGTGTTAAGTTTATTTGTTGAAAGTGAAGAAAAGGAAATTATACACTTGAACTAATAAGTGGAATTATTGAAATTTGGATTTATTTATAAGAAATTGGTTTCATAAAAATCAATATGTTTAATGATATGTTAATGAACATTTTTAATGTTAAATTATGATTTCTAACATGTTTAAAGAGTTCAAAATGAAGTTATTTATTTGCTGGAAATACACTAAAATCTGGAATTCACTTTTAATAGCATTCAGGAATGCTATGGTTTCTAAATTAAACTAAAACTAGGTAGAAAGGGCTATTATAGCATTTATGTAATGCTGTAGTTGCTGTAGTTGAACTTAGGCTAAATTGAACTCAGGTCTATTACAGCATTTTCTGGAAATGCTGTAGTGGTCTGCAGTCTTTGCTAAAATCATATAAAACCTTTGTTTTGAAATCTGAGCTATCGCAGCATTTTTAGAAATGCTGTCTTTGCTGTTTTGAACTAAAATTTAACTAAAACTGAGTTTTAACAGCAGTTTTAAATATTGTCTTTGTTGAATTAAAAGTTTCAAATATAACTTATAACAGTTTTTTTAAATGCCGTGAAAGGCTGAAATTTTAATAATTATGGTTTTTGACTTAGTAAACGAACTCAGAATGGTTTGAAACTTTGGAAATTGAATACTTGAATTAAAAGAATAATAATTACACTTTTAAAGGGTTTAAATGAAGTAATTTAATTGGAATATGAATCATTTAAAGGGTGGTTTGAATTGAAAATGAATGAATGTTATCTTTGAATTTAAAGGGGTGTTTAAGATAAGATATTTTGATATATTAAAATGATTTGAAATGAAGCTTTGGAAAGATAAGATATTTTGATATATTAAAATGATTTGAAATGAAGCTTTGGAAAAATATGATATTTTGATATATTAAAATGATTTGAAATGAAGCTTTGGAAAGATAAGATATTTTGATATATTAAAATGATTTGAAATGAAGTTTTGAAAAGATATGATATTTTGATATATTGAAATGATTTGAAATGAAGTTTTGAAAAGATATGATATTTTGATATATTGAAATGATTTGAAATGAAGTTTTGAAATGATATGATATTTTAAATATATTGAAATGGTTTGGAATTGATTTAATCTTTATTTTGATAAAGATTTGGATTTGAAATGATATTCTATTTTGAAGTATAAACTGTTTTAAATTATAACCACGGGTTATAATAACGATTGGTTGTTAAAGAGACCGGGATCAGATATGGACATACTCTCTGTCGATACCGAAAACCACTTTGACAACTGTGTACGCGGTGGAGTTTCCAGAATGAAGTAGGATGGTGACGACGATCCTAAGGTATATATACGTGGACCCAACTCCCGTGAGTTGGCATAAGGTGGCTAAAACAGGAGCGATCTCGGACCAGTGAGGTAGCACCTCTTATCGAACACACTTCTTGGATACCATTCTATTACTTTGTGATTTTTGGTGGCCACCCTTGATTTAGGAGTGTTGTTCGAGGTGGAGCGGTAGTGGCTGCTATGCGTTTCCATCAGTCCGTGTGCGTAATTGGTATATCTACCCTGGCATTGCCTTGTGTGCCGTGTCACCTACCATATCGAGCCCACTACGATTTTGGTTTAAAGATCAGACCGCATTAAGGTTCACCATCCCCTTAACGCTATTTTCTATATGATTATACTTTACTGATTAGACACTACTGTATATAGCGTATATTACTATATAGTAAATAGTTTAACGGATCCTTAGAGGATGGGCGGTCCCAAGCATCTTCTAAGTTACTTGTACTTTTACTACATTTCACTTGAGTTGGTTTACATTGTATAAGTATGTATGTCCTGACTCGAGTGTTTGTATTTTTATTTACGCTCGGGTCAGCCTGAGTATTCACATATTTGGATTCCACCTTCTGGAGACTTGAATCGCTGGAGATTATCTGCTTATGTAGTCTTATCTATTTCAGTTCGGTTGTTCTATTCAGCTTGTACTTGGTTATCATATTGAAACTTCTGTTGTACTTTATTTCTTCTGTTGTATCTTGTTTAACTCTGATATATTTATATAGTAGCTTCATGAACTACCATCTCTTTTACTTCCGCTGCATTATTTTACTCTACGTCTGTGATCTGTGATTATATTTATTTATTGTATATTCTGAGATTTGCCAAATTTTTATTTACAACACGGTATTTTGAGCAATTCAATTCCGGCATGAGTGTCTACCTATGCACTTATAATGGATGCGAATGGTTGAAAATAACGGGTCGTTACAGTTGGTATCAGAGCTTTGGCTTTGAGGCAAAACTCAGCATATGGAGTAGATTTATTTAAAGAATCACTTTCGTTCGAGTTTGAATCTTTTCCTCTTGATTCGAATTTCCTTTGAAATTTTGGAACGTTCCCTGCGGTTCCAAAATTTATTCTTGTCCCTCACTATTCATCTTCTTTTGATTTTGGAGTATCACATCACTCCACTTCGAATGAGCTTTATAGTGAATTGGCGTTCTCGCCAATACTCTAATGACTTGTAAAAAGGGGAAAACTCCTTTACAAATTAGCATTGATTCACCAGAGATTTATATCTATCCCTGGTTTAAATGCTAATATCTTTTGTTATTCCAAACTCTATCTCTTGAGATCGGATGTAGATTTACCCCAGAAAAAAATATACATTTGATTTTTTTCATTAAGTCACGGTTGACCGGGTTAAGGTTGCCCGCGATTTATCTAAGCTTACCCATCTTCATATTTTGTTAATTAATCATCTTGTTTTTGTTTCCAAAATATCTCCAAACATTTTGAATTGTACTTGTAAATCTATGTTTGTTTTATATATTGTGTTGTTTGAGTTGTTGATGTTGATTTGGGCTTCCGATCGATTTGTCTGATCAACGCTATCGATAGGATTTCTAAAACACTTTGACAGAACAAACTGACACAATATTATTTTAAAATTTTGGTTAATGAAATAAATTTTGAAATAAGTAAATATTATGGAACTTAATAAATTGATTTAAATTGATTATTTGAAATGATAATACTTGATTTATCATTCTATAAATGAATTTATAAATAGTTGTTTATAAATTTGATTTGGGAACTGAAATGAATTTAAATCAAGGATTTGAGAATTTAATTTCTGATGGTTTCAGACCTTGTGTTTAAAGTTTTAAAAGGATATATTATTTAAAGTATTTTGAATAGAAATTGTTTCCAAAGAATTTTAAAGTTTAAAAAATCAGTGCTCTTCTCTTTGTCGCTGGAAAATAATTTCGGTGATGACTGCAGCATCATCGACGTTCATTTTCGAGTTTCGAAGTGAAGAAACCATTCTGTAGTCTTGCTACAGCTTTGTTTTGGGAAATTTAATTGATTTGAATTTCTAAAATAAGATTTGATTTATAATATATATAGAGATATGATTTAAATTTGATTTGACAAATTATGTACATACATTTACTTATCTTTAAATGGTTTGAAAGGAATCGGAAATTTTATTCTTAAATTCTATCTTAAATAATAACTTCAAGTATAAAAAGAAAAATCAAAAATTTTGAATAAATATTCAAGCTTGAAATGATTGAATTAGAATGTTTATACTGTATATTAATTTTAGAAAGTTTTATTTGTATAATTCTTAATTGCATTCCAATATAACTTACCTTAATTTTTAGAAGTTAACAATGTAATTGGATAATATACAATATAAAAAGATTTTATAAATGAAATTTGAGTGGTTATAATAAATGTTATACACTTAAATTTTAGTTATAAAAGATTAACAGAGGTAAATAGACTAAAAGGTTAATTGAATAACTTACAATACAAAATGATGTTAAGGAAATAAAGAATAAATTAAAACAGTTATAATAGGTGTAAGTATATTTAACATAGGTGATAAAAATATTGAGAGGAATACATTTAATTTTAATTGGGAATAAAGAAGGATTAAATTTATTGAATGTTATACACTTAATTTTAATCAAATCCATGATTTTAGAGATTGTTAATTTAAGATGATTTGATAATAAGATAATGAAATTTGAGATAGTTAAGATTTATTTAACCTGTGTAAAGATTTATTCTCTATTTAAGTTGAAATTTCCATGCTTTCAAATTTATTTCCTTATTTTGTTTTTCAAACTATCTTTTAGTTGTCCTTATCATCCTTATCTTGCTATAGACTGGTATAGGCATCTTTCTATAATCTTTTTGTTTAGAAACCTTTCTATAATCTTTGATAATATTTGGCACTCATTTTGAATCTATTTTTGCGTGCTTGTGTTCTTGATTTTGGAGAATCTTTGAAAGATCATCTCCATCTTGTTAAACTTACCTATAACAACAGTTATCAGGTATAGTTTCAATCTTCTTATCATCTTGTCTTAATCTTATTTCACTCAATCTTTTTCTTGTGCTTTCCCGTACCTCATTCCTTTTCGGGGACGAAAAGTTTTGAGTGGGGGAGAGTGTAACAACCCTAGATTTTGGCCTATATTTTAAATGTGACTTTATTTTTATCTTGAAGCTATATTTAAACTTGTTTGATTTCAAACATTTCATTTTAAAAATATAAATGTTGATTATTAAGTGAATTATAGTTTCAAACTTGTATAAATTGGTTATTTTACTGAAAAGTGAATTTCTGTTCAAACTGGTCGAACTTTGACTTTTAAACTTCAAATTTAAATTATTATAAAATCTTAAAATTTTCTTTTATTATGAAAATAGATGTAATAACTTGAACACTGCTTTTTGTTTCGTTTAAAACGGAGTTAAACTGTAAAAGTTATGTTTATTTCAATATTGTGTGTAAACTGATGTATTTAGCAATATTGTCTATTTTAAATCATATAAATTATATTTTTAATGTCATATTTTGTTTTAATATGTTATTTTATGTATATTTTTGTCTTTTAATATTTTTAAAGTGATTAAATAATTTTTCCAAAGCTTGTTGAATTTATTTTCTAATTTTAAAGCGTAGTTTCTATTTTCTTTGCTATTTTCTTAATTTAATTATATATAATTAAAATTTATTTATTTATTTTTTGCATTCACTTTTATTTGCTGTCTTTTACTTTATTTATATTCATTTTACATTTATTTAAATTAAAATATATTTTTCCAAAGTTTAATGAAGTTATTTCTAATTTTTAAAGCCTAGTTTGCATTTTAGCTATTTCCTTATTTATTTCATATTTTCTCTAAATTATTTATTTATTTTCTTTTATTTTATTTTGTTCAGTTTTTATCTTCGTTTTACTGAAACTTATTTAGTTATTTTGATATAAAAGAAATTAGAAAACAAGGAGACAAAACCTTTCATCTTCACATGACTTTTCAAATGACCTTGTCTCTTCATTTTCTTATTGCCTCTTCATTTCATCTTGTAGCCGTTCATTCTTTTGCATTGCCGTGCATTTCCTTTTTCATTTTTCACGTGAAACACTCTTCTCACATCTGAAACTCATGGCTTCAAGAAGAAAAAAACAAAAAAACAAATGCCTATGGCTTCCTTTATCTCTTCTTTAGTTCACAATTTCCATTAATTTTGCCTTCCTCCTCTTCTAGCTTTGCTTGGCCTCTACCACCTTCATCTCCACCATCCTCTCCACCATCACCAGCCACAGCAACCATCAGCCTCTCCTCTGACCACCACCTTAGGCCGTGACCTCCATATGACCAAAGCACCACAAACTTTGCAAAAATTTCCACAAAACACTACATAGCCAAGCCTATCTTCACTGTCTCCTCCATATTTCACCTTGGCCACCTTCCCTTGCTCCACCACCACCATAACCTGATCTATGGCCATCATTTGACCTCTGTCCAGATCTGGAGCAAGCATGGCCGAGCCTTAGATTCACCAAAACATTACATCCCTTGACCCAAAACCTCCCATCCCTTGACCCCTTGCATACCTTTGCATCTTCATGCATTTGCCTTCCATTCTTATGTCCATAGCCATGTCTCATGACCCATGGCCGAGCATACACGACCTAGGCCGAGCCTAGGTGTAGTGAGATCAAGCCCATTTGCATTTAGGCCAAGCCTATGTTGTCTTGTACAAGTCTTTTGCTTCTAAGGTTTGGATATCTTTCATGTTTTGCAATTGTTTTGCAAACTAAAGTTGTTGATTTTATTTGTATGAAAACTATATTTATATTTTGCTTTGTTTTATCATTGTATACAAGATTAATATCAAGGCTCTCCATCCATTCAAATCTAATCGTGCTATCGTGCTTTCGGGAATTCATTTGTGTGTTTTGATTTGCAAATTCCAGCGTAAAAAGGTGAGTAAATCTCACCAGACATTTATACTTATACAAATGTGAATTGACACCATTTAAATGTGTAGGACTATTATGTGATGTTATAACTGCCTGTGATCATTTATATATGATGTTAAATTGTTAATTTACCTGTCATCTTATCTGTTACTGTTATATGATGCTATTCTGTTCATTTATATCTGTTTATCATACTGCAAGTTCCCTGTAGATTAGATTCACTATGGGTTGAAATGATACATACCCGAACGAACTTTAGAATAGGGAAAAATCGTTATGGGCTGAAATAATAGGCCTGAACGATTTTTATTTATTTTATTTAACTTGGGATTGTGGGTTTGAAATGATAGAACCCAGATTTTTCTTTTTAAACTGCGGATTGAAATGATACATATCCGTATCACTTGACCTAGGTTAGAAAACTATATACAGGCCCGTGGTTATTTTATAAAGTGTTTTGGATATTTTAAAGTATTTTAAAAAATATAAATTTATGAAATTTGATTTAAATAGATTTTGAAATGTTTTAAATTAAAGAAATTATGATTTTTCTATGAGTTAAAAATGTAATTAATGAATGGTTAAATTGGATTATTGAAATATAACTTAAGTTTGGAATTTGGAATTTTGGTTAAAAATGATATTTAAGATATATGAATAAAAATGGAAATTTAATTATATTTGGAAAATGGTAATTGTGATAATTTGATTTATATTTGAATTTAAGTGATTTATTAAAGTATTATTGATTTTTCTATGAATTTAAGTGGTTAAATAAATGAATGCTTAAATTGTAATTTTAAAAGATAACTTGATTGGGAAATGTAAATTTGGTTTTAATTAAAGGTTTAATTTAATTAAAATAAAATTGGAAATTTAGTTAAATTTGTGAAATGGTAATTTAAATTTGAAGTGTTAAGTTTATTTGTTGAAAGTGAAGAAAAGGAAATTATACACTTGAACTAATAAGTGGAATTATTGAAATTTGGATTTATTTATAAGAAATTGGTTTCATAAAAATCAATATGTTTAATGATATGTTAATGAACATTTTTAATGTTAAATTATGATTTCTAAAATGTTTAAAGAGTTTAAAATGAAGTTATTTATTTGTTGGAAATACACTAAAATCTGGAATTCACTTTTAATAGCATTCAGGAATGCTATGGTTTCTGAATTAAACTAAAACTAGGTAGAAAGGGCTATTATAGCATTTATGTAATGCTGTAGTTGTTGTAGTTGAACTTTGGCTAAATTGAACTCAGGTCTATTACAACATTTTCTGGAAATGCTGTAGTGGTCTGCAGTCTTTGCTAAAATCATATAAAACCTTTGTTTTGAAATCTGAGCTATCGCAGCATTTTTAGAAATGCTGTCTTTGCTGTTTTGAACTAAAATTTAACTAAAACTGAGTTTTAACAGCAGTTTTAAATGCTGTCTTTGCTGAATTAAAAGTTTCAAATATAACTTATAACACTTTTTTTAAAATGCTGTGAAAGGCTGAAATTTTAATAATTATGGTTTTTGACTTAGTAAACGAACTCAGAATGGTTTGAAACTTTGGAAATTGAATACTTGAATTGAAAGAATAATAATTACACTTTTAAAGGGTTTAAATGAAGTAATTTAATTGGAATATGAATCATTTAAAGGGTGGTTTGAATTGAAAATGAATGAATGTTATCTTTGACTTTAAAGGGGTGTTTAAGATAAGATATGTTGATATATTAAAATGATTTGAAATGAAGCTTTGGAAAGATAAGATATTTTGATATATTAAAATGATTTGAAATGAAGCTTTGGAAAGATAAGATATTTTGATATATTAAAATGATTTGAAACGAAGTTTTGAAAAGATATGATATTTTGATATATTGAAATGATTTGAAATGAAGTTTTGAAAAGATATGATATTTTGATATATTGAAATGATTTGAAATGAAGTTTTGAAATGATATGATATTTTAAATATATTGAAATGGTTTGGAATTGATTTAATCTTTATTTTGATAAAGATTTGGATTTGAAATGATATTCTATTTTGAAGAATAAACTGTTTTAAATTATAACCACGGGTTATAATAACGATTGGTTGTTAAAGAGACCGGGATCGGATATGGACATACTCTCTATCGATACCGAAAACCACTTTGACAACTGTGTACGCGGTGGAGTTTCCAGAATGAAGTAGGATGGTGACGACGATCCTAAGGTATATATACGTGGACCCAACTCGCGTGAGTTGGCATAAGGTGGCTAAAACAGGAGCGATCTCGGACCAGTGAGGTAGCACCTCTTATCGGACACACTTCTTCGATACCATTCTATTACTTTGTGATTTTTGGTGGCCACCCTTGATTTGGGAGTGTTGTTCGAGGTGGAGCGGTAGTGGCTGCTATGCGTTTCCATCAGTCCGTGTGCGTAATTGGTATATCTACCCTGGCATTGCCTTGTGTGTCGTGTCACCTACCATATCGAGCCCACTACGATTTTGGTTTAAAGATCTGACCGCGTTAAGGTTCACCATCCCCTTAACGCTATTTTCTATATGATTATACTTTACTAATTAGACACTACTGTATATAGCGTATATTACTATATAGTAAATAGTTTAACGGATCCTTAGAGGATGGGCGGTCCCAAGCATCTTCTAAGTTACTTGTACTTTTACTACAGTTCACTTGAGTTGGTTTACATTGTCTAAGTATGTATGTCCTGACTCGAGTGTTTGTATTTTTATTTACGCTCGGGTCAACCTGAGTATTCACAGATTTGGATTCCACCTTCTGGAGATTTGAATCGCTGGAGATTATCTGCTTATGTAGTCTTATCTATTTCAGTTCGGTTGTTCTATTCAGCTTGTACTTGGTTATCATATTGAAACTTCTGTTGTACTTTATTTCTTCTGTTGTATCTTGTTTAACTCTGATATATTTATATAGTAGCTTCATGAACTACTATCTCTTTTACTTCCGCTGCATTATTTTACTCTGCGTCTGTGATCTGTGATTGTATTTATTTACTGTATATTCTGAGATTTGCCAAATTTTTATTTACAACGCGGTATTTTGAGCAATTCAATTCCGGCATGAGTGTCTACCTATGCACTTATAATGGATGCGAATGGTTGAAAATAACGGGTCGTTATAACGTAGTTGGTGTTAGCCCAAGGAAATAAGTATAATGGATCGTCCATTACAGTCCTATTCTCCATGTTATCAAACATGATTACCTTAATATTACTCTTTGGTAGTATTGGTATAATATAACGACCCGGATTTTTAGCCATCGAATATTGGGCAATTAATTAGTTTCAATTATTAAAGTATTGATTTCTATAAGTCGAATAGATTAATTTTCTGATGTTTAAAAATATCTATATCTATAAATTGATTAAAAACTATATTCAAATTTTAAATAAAATTTCTAGAATGGTAAATTTTAGAGAAATATAAGTAAAACTCCACCATTTAAAATTCAAGGTAGAATACATTTGTATATATATAAATATATACAAGCTTGTGGTGTTTGATATATATATAAGTATATAAATGTATATATGTTATACGGAATAGTAAGGTGATAAATGTAAATATATACAGGATGAAAAAAACATACGTAAGTAAAAGTATGTATATATATGTTATAAAATTTATTGTATGTGCAAATAAATACACATGAATGTATGGCTTTAAATAACATGAGTATGTACATATGTTATAAAAACAATGCATATGGAAATATAAATATCTACATGAGAAGAGAAAATACACATGTATAGGAGGATATATGTATATGTGAGTGTGACAAAACATGTTTAGAATATGAATATATATATATATGATAACAAATACAGAATGCATTTACATTTGGTAAAAACAAATTTACCTACATACATACATATGAAATATATGTATTTATATATATGTACACAAGGGGACAACCTCATAAATGCACATCCTCTCAACATATAATAAATCAAATCAAGAGGAAAACATCAAAACTTTTATATAAAATCAAATCAGTTTTATTAAGTCAAAATAAAACAAAAGAAAAGGCAAAAGCCCGTAAACAAGTGCAGCTGCTATTTTCCATCCTCTTTATATATATATCCTACCTATCACTGCCTCATTTCATACTCTGGCATTCGAAAATAAAAGTAAACAAGCTGTCATTTAAAACTTAAAGGAAAATCAAAAAGGCATTCAAGTGCTATGAAGATCAAAACAAATAAACAAGCAGCAGTTCTTCTATCATTTTAAAACGGTGAGTAAATCTTTTAAAACTTCTACTGTAAGTAGAACTATATGTGACTAAACATCCTTTCGTTTGCTGTTATCATTTATATACATATATATATGGTATGGAGGATGACATGGGTTGAGTACATGGTAATTATATATATAAATTTGTATATGTTGGTCGGTGTTCGGCATGATAGTTTTTAACACTGCGTTCTTCCTCCAAGCTCTGTTTTTTTTAAAACAGTTAAACATCAAACCTCAAAAACCAATATTCATCAGCTATTTAGTTTTTAAACATAATTTAAAAACAAAAGGAGGTTATTTTAATGTATAGAACAGTTTGGAAATCTGATCTTATTCTTCTACGTCAACCAGAGAGGGGAAAGACCCATTTAACAGGAAGAGACCCATTATAGCCGAAACCCAAACATAACAAATTAATAAAAGGTTTATATTGGTGGAATCGTCATTGAAAAATAGGATTTTTAGAGCTTGTTTGAGAATTTTTAATTTTGGATGGAGTTAGAAAGGTAGGGATGAACGGAAATTGGTTTTTTATAAAATTCAGGCAACCTAGCAAGTTTCGAGGGACAACTTTGGGGGAGGAGGAGCATCAGGTGGGGGTGATCAGGGAAAAATGGAGCAGGAATTTTCAGTTGCTCGGGGTGGCCGGTCGAAGGTGCTTTAGGGTTTTAGGGGTGTGTTGGGTTGGCTTCAGATTTTGATCTGAGGCGATGAAGAGAGGGAGTGATAAACGTGCGGTATGGGGGAAAAGCAAGAGGGGATCGTGGCGAGCATGTTGGCGAAGTGGGATGGATGGTAGTGGTTCGTGGTGGAAGAACGAGGCGATTTGGGGTGGACTTCGTTTTCGTCCCAGGTTGCACTGGGGGTTCGATTTCGAACGGTCGGTTTTGGGGTGAGTTCCTAATGGAGTGTTGGGTGTAGGGGTCGTGAGTGACTAGGGGCGAGGGTCGGTGGTTAGTGGAAGGCGTCGGTGGATGTGTGCACATGCACGGGGCACATGTGTACCTGGATGGCTCGAAAGTAAGGTAAAAGAGAAGAGCACGGGAGGAAAGGATAACTGGAATGAAGGAATGAATGAAAATAAAGGGGAAAGAAGAAGTTGGGCAGGCTTGGTCCAAGAAAAATAAAAGGAAAAGAATTAAAGAAAGAGAAATAAAAGACAAATATAAAAAGAAAAGAAAAAGAAATAAAAGATAAGTAAAAAGAAAAGGAAAGGGAAGTGAAAATATATATTTAAGAAAGAAAAGGAAAAGGAAAAGAAAAATAAAGAAGAAAAAAAAGAATAAGGAAAAATAAAGAAAAATGAAAGAAGGTAAAGCAAAAATAAGAGAAAGGAAAAATGAGACTCGTATATATATTCATATGGTAATTTATACCTGTTTTTATCCTTACTAAAATCTATTTCCATTGTAAATCCATAATTTAAAAAGGTGCAATGATATTTTATAATTTAATGGAAATTAATTATTGTTATTCGACTTAAACTTATGGATAATGAATAGTACTTTATAATATTTATTATTTAATAAATTGTTTAATTTGTAATTAAATTGGATTTTAAATATAAATGAGCACGGTTAATCAAAGTGAATTTAAAACCATGAGTGAATCGTTTGGATATTGGTTATAGATCGTTAATTGGGTTAACGATTTATATCTTTGTTTATTTCTATGGGATATTTGTTTTCAAACTAAAATAATGAGATTAAAACAATGATACGTTTATTTGAAATAAGAATCTATAATAAATTCCCATACTTGAATATTGTCACCTTGAATGATAATTTGTTTATTTTAAACAATTAACCTTTTTAAATCCATTACTTGGATTCAAAGAGATCGGGATCGGATATTAGCGATATCCGGAACCACTTCAATTTCAATAATCACTATAAATCTTTACGTGTTTGATCATAGAATCAAATAGGCTAGATTTGAATAAAATGAGCGAACTGATTTATTATAAATAAGTAGCTGTATCCAGACAGTATCAAAATATCGATGAATTTTCTGTAAAGGTGTGGTTTTTATCTGATAAAAACTCGTTGGATATACGAGTTACCTTGGTTTCAAAGAAGTTTTATAACCTAAGTATTTCATATTAGATGGGTTTACTCACGTTGGTTTACAGTCTGACTCGGGTGTTACTTTATTGTAATGCTCGGGTCAGACCGAGTATTACAGATTTTCAGGTTAGGATGCTTTGGAGCTCAGGAGACGAGCTGGATGGCAGAGACGTATTGAGTATATTCCACTGTATTACAGGTTATTTTATTCAGTTGTTGGGAACAAGTTATTATAACTGTCCAGATTTGTTGTACTCTGATATCTTGTATATGTACATTGACAGTTACAGCTTTTCTTGTATAAAATGCTGTTATTTGTATATTATATTTTTTTCCGCTGCGATTGTGAGATTTTGTGTTGTTGTTTCTGTTCTTATTCTACCTCTTTATCTTCTTAACCCTAACAGTCTGGGATTTCCGGCACTCGATTGTTCGACACTCTATACAGTGGACATATTAGTGTCGATTTTCGGGTCGAAAATCTTCGAGCCGTTACACTTAGTATCAGAGCTGAAAGGTTAAGAGAGAACCTTGGCTCTGGTGGGGATTGCTCATTTAAAGATAGGGTCAGTAGTACCCTAGAATGAGTTGAGAGTATTATATATGAGGGCGTACTTGTTATTTTCTTATATAATGATTTTAAAAATGATTTTTAAAGTAGTTTTTATATAAGGTTATATTTTGATATATATAAAGAAATAATCGTTTTCTAATTATTATAGTGGATTAGGGAAATTGGTTGTTGTTATTAAAATTAAATAAGATTATAAGATTTAAGTGGTAATATATATGGCCAAATAGAAATTTGGGTAAGGATCAATTACACAAGTAAGTTAAGCTGAAAATAGAATGAAACCAGAAAATGAAAATTCCGGAAGTATTTTTCAAAGTGTTTTGAAATGAAATAAATTTATCCTGATTTCATTTATGAGGAAGTTATTATGGAATATATGGTGTGCTTGACCCTTGAATATGATAATATTGATTTTTATCGTAAAATTGGTTATTGTAAAGGATGTTTATTACAGAATAAACAATGATAAAACATTATGAAATGTTTAAGGAAGTGAAATTTATCTAAGTTGAATTTATAAATGTGACTTATAAATTGAAATGGATTTAAATTGTGAAGTTTTAAATCTAAGCCAGAGAAATTGGAAATTGTTTCAAAGTGTTTAAGGAAACAATAGTAATATTATTTGGAATATTTCTGAATATAGAAATCTTTGTTTTAAGACAAGAGTTCTATGAAGATAAATTTGTTTTGGATAAAAACCAAGGATGGTTTGAAATTTAAAGTGTGATTAGATATGTGAATGGGATAAATATATATATATATATGTAGATACATATATGATTTCAAAGTTGATTTGAAATAAATGTTAAGTGTTGAATTCTAAATCCTCCTGAGAATATGAAGTATAACCCTAAGAAAAATAAATTTTTGAACTTATAAGTGGGAAGGGATATTGATAAAAATTTAAATTTGGAGTGAAAAAATTAAATTGAGTAAGGTTAAATGGATTGAACGAATGGGAAATTTAACTTAGGGGAAGTTAAATAAGTTTTGAACAACTATAATTGGAAATTTCAATGTGAAATTAAAAAAAAATTAACTTAGGGAAGTTAAATGGATAAATTTGAAAAGGGAAGTATGGATTTGATAAAAGGCTATGTATGGATAATTTCAAACAGCTTTTGAAATATAAACCGGTTTTGAATTCTGGAAATAGGTGATGGATGTTATTGATTGATGTTTGGATAATTTGGATGTTTATTTACTTTCATATCCTGCTATCATCCTGTTTGTTATTAACGGTATATATAAAACTATGAAGTGGATTATCTCGAATAAACTAAAAGGTGGATTGAAATGATATACATCCATTCTTGAAGATTAAATGGAAATAAAACTTTATTTAGAGACCATTTAAAGATTTTGATTCTTAGAAATAAAATTGAATTTAGGGAAATGGGATCATTTAAAAACTTAAGTTAAAATGTTAAAAATGAATTTACCAACCGGAATTGTTAAAGAATTGGGTTTCAAAGTTGAAGTTAAAATTTGGTAATAAATTAGATTCCAAAGATTAAATTGTTTAAAAGGATTTGAACTCTTACTCGAACCTCACATAAGTTTAAGTAAGAGTAATTTAAAAGAATATATGGAATTTGGGCTCATAATTTAAATTATTTTAAGGACTTGGGTTATTATAATAAATATTAAAGGTTAATTTAATTTAAGTAATTAAATCGATATTTGAAAACCGAATTCGAATTTATATAGATCGAGATGGTTTAAAATTTGAGAATGGAATTGGAATTAATTCAAAGGTGAAATTGAATTGAATTAATTGGAATTGTAATCGAAGTTGAAATTAATTCAAAATTGAAATTGAAATTGAATTGAAATTGTAATCGGAGATTGAATTAATTTGAAATCAAATGGGAATTGATTTGAATTAAAATGAGAATCGAAGTTAATTCAAAATTGGAATCTGGATTGAATCAATTTAAAAGGGAATGGAAATTGAAATTGGTTGAAGTGTAGTTTGGGAACTGAATCAGTTTGACCTTGAAACTATTTCCAAATAAATTATTCTAATATAAACCGTCTCAAATCTATTTTCTTAAATATTCAAATTATTTTGGATTTTCCAAGCTATTTACTATACAAACCATTCTTTTTAAACTCAAACTACCTTATATCAACTATTTAACTATTTTAAAACTATTCAAACTATTTCCTAAAATTCAAACTGGTCAGAATGGAAATTATTTATATTTAAATCATGGATTTAAATTGAAGTTATAACCCAAATGGAAATTGAAGCAGTTTTGTAGTGAAAGAAAAATCAGATATTGAAGCAAAAATGATTTGAAGTGAAAGAGTATGTTTTGAGAAAATATATGGTGATAAAAAGTAAAGAGTAAATAGTCACTATAACTGGGAACTTACTTTGCAAGAAATAAGAAAAGTGACAAATGACTTTGAAAAGGAAATCGAACTTGGAAAATTTGATTTGGCATTAATGAGGTTATATATATTGGTTATATATTAAAAAACTTCCCTTATTGAAATATAACCAGAAGAAATGATCTTTTAAAGATATTTGAAATATAAAGTGGAATTTATATAAGTATGAAGTGTTTCGGAAATTTTTCGAGTTGGAAGAATAAACTTATATATATAAGAATGATTTTATGAGAATGGAGCTGAAAAGGTTTTGGAACTCATTGATTTTGAAAAGCTTTTGATTTTGGCAAAAAGTAAATTTTGGGATTTTGGAAAACAAATTTAAGAATTATCGATTTGGAAGATATCAATTTTGTGTAAATGGGATTTATATGTGATATATATAAAGAGTATGATTGAAAGATACTATAGGTGTATAGTATGAAATGTTTTGAGAATGCTATGGGGAAAAAGGCACTCCCATTTAGAGTTGAAACTTATAGTAGGAGATCCACTGGGTGTTCTGCCTTGAGCCCTAAGGGGGGTTCTAAATTTGGATCCTAGAGGACGTCCGGACAAAACTTTAGTTCCTGAGGATTATGATTGGGGTAGCGTAATTCGTGGGGGCGCTGATGCCTACAGTTACATTGGGATTTGCCGTGATGGCAACGTAACCTTTGTTGTAACTGCAATCTATCGCCGTTCTATAGCGTAAGTTGAGTGGCAGTGATTTCCTACAACCTACGTTTGATTTTGCTGGGATAGCGACGTAACATCAGTAGATTGCGATCTATGTGGTTTGGTTCCATAGCGAAATTCATGTGGCAGTGAGTGCCTACAATCTACACTAGTTCCATTGGAACAGTGACATCACTTTGTGTAGTCTGCGATCTATGTGGTAAAGTTTCATTTGGCAGCATAATTCGAGGAATGTTGATGCCTACAGTTACACGGGTTTTGCTGTGACAGCAACGCAACCGTGGATGTAGCTGCGATCTGTGCAGTTTCCATGGCGAAAGTAGAGAGGTGCGGATGCCTACAGTTTTCTTATGGTTTCACCGGGATGGCGACGCAATCATTGTGCTAACTGCGACCCATGGAGGGGATGATTATTTCCATAGCATTTTCACAAAAAAATTTCCAAGTATTTTCACTGGGTGTTGAAAACGGGTCTACTAAGTACTTATAGATTTTCAGTCCTACGCCTGATCAACGTATGACTGAATTTCTGTGAGAACAAGGATGGACTTGTTGAAACATCGAGTTAAAAAAGTATTTTTATATAAAAAAATTGGTAATATTATGAGATTTAAAAGTGTTTTAAAATTTTAAAATAAAAGAGTAAGGGGTAAAATGTATAAAGAATGATTTAACTAAAAATAAACATCAAAATTAAAAATTCTCGCTTCGTTCCTTTTCGAGGACGAAAAGTTCTAAGGGGGGAGGAATGTAACGACTCAGATTTTTAGCCATCGAATATTGGGCAATTA
Source organism: Allium fistulosum (assembly GCA_030737815.1). NCBI lineage: Eukaryota > Viridiplantae > Streptophyta > Magnoliopsida > Asparagales > Amaryllidaceae > Allium > Allium fistulosum. The sequence continues at coordinate 1,296,482,306 of CM060904.1, read as the reverse complement.
ATTAGTTTTAATTATTGAAGTATTGATTTCTATAAGTCGAATATATTAAATTTCTGATGTTTAAAAATATCTATATCTATAAATTGATTAAAAACTATATTCAAATTTTAAATAAAAATTTTGGATTTGGTAAATTTTAGAGAAATATAAGTAAAACTCCACCATTTAAAATTCAAGGTAGAATACATTTGTATATATATAAATATATACAAGCTTGTGGTGTTTGATATATATATATAAGCATATAAATGTATATATGTTATACGGAATAGTAAGGTGATAAATGTAAATATATACGAGATGAAAAAAAACATACGTAAGTAAAAGTATGTGTATATATGTTATAAAATTTATTGTATGTGCAAATAAATACACATGAATGTATGGCTTTAAATAACATGAGTATGTACATATGTCATAAAAACAATGCATATGGAAATATAAATATCTACATGAGAAGAGAAAATACACATGTATAGGAGGATATATGTATATGTGAGTGTGACAAAACATGTTTAGAATATGAATATATATATATATATATATATGATAACAAATACAAAATGCATTTACATTTGGTAAAAACAAATTTACCTACATACATACATATGAAATATATGAATTTATATATATGTACAAAAGGGGACAACCTCATAAATGCACATCCTCTCAACATATAATAAATCAAATCAAGGGGAAAACATCAAAACTTTAATATAAAATCAAATCAGTTTTATCAAGTCAAAATAAAACAAAAGAAAAGGCAAAAACCTATAAACAAGTGTAGCTGCTCTTTTCCATCCGCTTTATATATATCCTACCTATCACTGCCTCATTTCATACTCTGGCATTCGAAAATAAAAGTATACAAGCTGTCATTTAAAACTTAAAGGGAAATCAAAAAGGCATTCAAGTGCTATGAAGTTCAAAACAAATAAACAAGCAGCAGTTCTACTATCATTTTAAAACGGTGAGTAAATCTTTTAAAACTTCCACTGTAAGCAGAACTATATGTGAGTAAACACCCTCTCGTTCGCTGTTATCATTTATATACATACATATATGGCATGGAGGATGACATGGGTTGAGTACATTGTATTTATATATATAAATCTATATATGTTGGTAGGTGTTCGGCATGATACACTACAATAAAAAGAGACTTTTGCAGTGTTTTAGAATTGCTGTCATTATCTTCCCCAGCGTTTCGAAGAACGTTGTATTATATTCTGCTGCAAAAGAGCACTAATATACCGCAGTGCTTCTGAAAAGTTGCTAAAAATGAATAACCGCAGCGTTTCTGAAAGGTTGCTAAAAAATGGATTCTGAAGCTTTTATAAAACGCTGCGAAAAGTTGTTAGTGTAGCGTTTTCTAAATATTGCAAATTCATTTAGCAGCATTTCGAAAAATGCAGTCAAAAAACATGCTTCAACATGCCGTTAATATAGCATCATTTATAAAACGCTGCAGTAATATATAATGCAGCGTTTTTTCTATTTTGCAGCATTTTGCTATTTTATTTTGCAGCAGTTTAAAAACGCTGCTGTATATCAAAGTTTTGCTTCATTTTTCTCATTTGTTGCAGCAGTTTCTAATGAATTCAATAAAAAATTGCTCAATTTATAACACAATAATGGATATACTGCGATATAATAAACAGCTATAAAGATTAAACATAATCGAAGCTACATCAATTTCATTAACTATAAGATTTAGTCATATACAAAATTATAAAATCGTGTTTTAACTCAAATGTTAGCGACATAAAATCTTACAAAAAAATGTTTGTTAAAATAGCATAATATAAATCAAGGAAAGTCCAAGCTCTTCTCCTTCAAAAGTCTAATATTCATACAAGAAAAAAACAATTAGAGATAAATGGTGGAAGAATGTCATATAGTGCTTGGAAATGGTCATTCAACACACATAACAAGAATGGTTATTCAAACAATAACGACCTGCATACTCATCTAGCATGTATCAATCAGTGCATATAAAGCATCGGCATCAAATAAAACACAGTAAAAGTAAAGTACTACTACCAGTGACTAGCGAGGACAAAAGATTCAGCAAAATATAAAAAAAACCAACAAGCTGAAGATATGCACATAAAGACCGCTTTATTTTGTGCGATTTCAAGAGTATTTATATGAATTTATTGCAGACAGTTGGCAGGTGCACTAACTAAACAACAAGAAAATTACCGTATTATGATGCAAGAGGCACATAACTTACCTAAAAGATATACTATCTAACTTGGATGCGGTCAATTTCTAGTTAAAAAATTCTGAATTTTAAACCTTTATAATATTGAATGACCGAAATGAAGTGGAATCATAAGAAATAAAAGTAGTCATGCATGCTATTAAACTCATTTTTGAATCCATATTGAAATATATACACGTGCACTTTCTTATTTTGGTGGCTTAATAGGGGTGAAATTGAACAAAATAATAACCGAAATTGAACAGGTTTCAAAGTTGGATGATAGCATAGGCACAATGTTTTGGTTCTATGTTAGCATGCACCCATGTAAAGATTGGTTAAAAATTGCATTGGTATTGATGATGGCAGTATGTAGACCTCTCATTTCTTCGTTTTTTAAGAGGAAGATGAACATAATATATTAAAAGTATGACACTAACTGTAACGACCCGATATTTTCAGCCATTCGCATCCATTGTAAGTGGATAGGTAGACACTCATGCCGGAATTGAATTGCTCAAAATACCGCGTTGTAAATAAAAATTTGGCAAATCTCAGAATATATAGTAAATAAAATCACAGATCATAGGTACATAGTATATAATAATGCAGCGGAAGTAAAAGAGATAGTAGTTCATGAAGCTACTATATAAATATATCAGAGTTAAACAAGATACAACAGAAGAAATAAAGTACAACAGAAGTTTCAATATGATAACCAAGTACAAGCTGAATAGAACAACCGAACTGAAATAGATAAGACTACATAAGCAGATAATCTCCAGCGATTCCAATCTCCAGAAGGTGGAATCCAAATCTGTGAATACTCAGGCTGACCCGAGCGTAAATAAAAATACAAACACTCGAGTCAGGACATACATACTTATACAATGTAAACCAACTCAAGTGAACTGTAGTAAAAGTACAAGTAACTTAGAAGATGCTTGGGACCGCCCATCCTCTAAGGATCCGTTAAACTATTTACTATATAGTAATATATGTTATATACAGTAGTGTCTAATCAGTAAAGTATAATCATATAGAAAATAGCGTTAAGGGGATGGTGAACCTTAACGCGGTCGGATCTTTAAACCAAAATCGTAGTGGGCTCGATATGGTAGGTGACACGGCACACAGGGCAATGCCAGGGTAGATATACCAATTACGCACACGGACTGATGGAGCGCATAGCAGCCACTACCGTCCACCTCGAACAACACTCCCAAATCGAAGGGTGGCCACCAAAAATCAAAAAGTAATAGAATGGAATCGAAGAAGTGCGTCCGATAAGAGGTGCTACCTCACTGGTCCAAGATCGCTCGTGTTTTAGCCACCTTATGCCAACTCACGGGAGTTGGGTCCACGTATATACCTTAGGATCGTCGCCACCATCCTACTTCATTCTGGAAACTCCACCGCGTACACAGTTGTCAAAGTGGTTTTCGGTATCGACGGAGAGTATGTCCATATCTGATCCCGGTCTCTTTAACAACCAATCGTTATTATAACCCGTGGTTAAAATTTAAAAACAGTTTATACTTCAAAATAGAATATCATTTCAAATCCAAATCTTTATCAAAATAAAGATCAAATCAATTCCAAACCATTTAATATATCAAAATATCATATCTTTCCAAAACTTCATTTCAAATCATTTCAATATATCAAAATATCATATCTTTTCAAAACTTCATTTCAAATCATTTTAATATATCAAAATATAGATCAAATCATTTCCAAACCATTTAATATATCAAAATATCATATCTTTCCAAAGATTCATTTCAAATCATTTTAATATATCAAAATATCTTATCTTTCCAAAGCTTCATTTCAAATCATTTTAATATATCAAAATATCTTATCTTAAACACCCCTCTAAATTCAAAGATAACATTCATTCATTTTCGATTCAAACCACCTTTTAATTGATTCATATTTCAATTAAATTACTTCATTTAAACCCTTTAAAAGTATAATTATTATTCTCTCAATTCAAGTATTCAGTTTCTAAAATTTCAAACCATTCTGAGTTCGTTTACTAAGTCAAAAACCATAATTATTAAAATTTCAGCCTTTCACAGCAAAAAAAAACTGTTATAAGTTATACTTGAAAACATTTTTATTCAGCAAAGACAGTAATTTAAAACTGCCGTTGAAACTCAGTTTTTAGTTAAATTATAGTTCAAAACAGAAAAGACAGCATTTCAGAAGTGCTGCAGTAACTCAGATTTCAAAACAAAGGTTTTATTTGATTTCAGCAAAGACTGCAGACCACTATAGCTTTTCCAGAGAATGCTATAATAGACCTGAGTTCAATATTAGCCTATAAGTTCAACCACAGCAACTACAACATTTCAGAAATGCTGTAATAGCTCTTTTTACACAATTTTAGTTCAATTCAGAAACTATAGCATTTCTGAATGCTATTAAAAGTTAATTCCAGATTTTAGTGTATTTCCAGCAAATAATGAACTTTATTTTAAATCATTTAAACATTTCAAAATCGTATTTTTAACATTAAAAATGTTCATTAACATATCATTTAACATATATATTTTTCACAATAAATTTCTTATAATTAAATCCAATTTTCAACAATTTACTTAATAAATTTAAGTGTAAAAGTTTCCAATTTTTCACATTTCAACAAATAAACTCAACACTTCATATTTAAATTTCCATTTCACAAATTTAACTAAATTTCCAATTTTATTTAATTAACTTAAACCTTTAATTAAAACCAAATTTCACATTTCCAAGTCAAGTTATATTTTAAAAGATCACTTTTAAACATTCATTTATTTAACCACTTAAATTCATAGAAAAATCAATAATGCTTTAATAAATTGCTTAAATTCAAATTTAATCAAATTATCATAGTTACCAATTTCCAATATAATTAAATTTCCATTTTATTCATATAACTTATATATCATTTTAAATCAAAATTCCAAATTTCCAAACTTAAGTTATATTTCAAAAATCCAGTTAAACCATTCATTAATTACATTTTTAACACATAGAAAAATCATAATTTCTTTATTTTAAAACATTTCAAAATCTATTTAAATCAAATTTCATAAATTTATATTTTTAAAATACTTAAAAATATCCAAAACACTTTATAAAATAACCATGGGCCTGTATATAGTTTTCTAACCTAGGTCAAGTGATACGGATATGTATCATTTCAATCCGCAGTTTAAAAGGAAAAATCCGGGTTCTATCATTTCAAACCCGCAATCCCAAGTTAAATAAAATAAATAAAAATCGTTCAGGCCTATCATTTCAGCCCATAACGATTTTTCCCTATTCTAAAGTCCGTTCGGGTATGTATCATTTCAACCCATAGTGAATCTAATCTACAGGGAACTTGCAGTGTGATAAACAGATATAAATAAACAGAATAGCATCATATTACAGTAACAAATAAGATGACAGGTAAATTAACAATTTAACATCATATATAAATGATCACAGGCAGTTATGACATCACATAATAGTCCTACACATTCAAATGGTGTCAATTCACATTTGTATAAGTATAAATGTCTGGTGAGATTTACTCACCTTTTTAAAGCTGAAGACCATAATTCAAACACAAAGATCAAACTCCGGAAAACACAAGAGGCACGACAAAGCACGATCCAAACTTGAGTGATAGGAGAGCTAAGATTTCAACTTATGTACACAAACAAATACAAAATACATAAGTATATTTAATACAAAAGATTAGATGAAATAAACAATGAAAATGATTGAGATAAGATGGCATAACCTTGCTCTATCTTATGCAAGTGGTGATGGAGGTGGTGATGGGGTTAGAAATAGGAGGTAGAGGCCGAGCCTATTCATGAAGGAAACAAAGAAAGAAAAAGAAGAAAGAAAGAAAAGAAAAAGAGAGGAAGAAGAAGCCATGGATATTTAGATCTATAAATTTTTTCTCTTAGGAAATAAAATGAGAATGAGATGTGAGATGAGAATATTTGTACGTGATTTGTAAGAGTAATAGGCGGCTAGGGTTATGGAAAAAACATCTACGAGAATAAATGGTAAGAAAATAATAAAGAGGATTTAATTCCTATTTAATAAAAGAAACGTATGCAAAGATCTTTAAATCAGAAGAGTCAAACGAGGAAGGAATTGTTGGGAAATATTTTGCGCGAAATTTGATGGGAGTAATACATGGCTAAGCAAATGGTAAACGGCTAAATCAATAAAGAGACAAGGCAATTTAAGGTAGGAGTTTTAATGGTTTGGGAAATAAAAAGGCAACAAATAACTTGATGTATTTATTAAATTTTTTTTCCTTTTGTTTGCATGCAACGAAAAGAGGAGTTTGAGGAACAATACGTACGTGAATTATGAGAAGAATTCATGGTTAATGAATGTGGGAAGTAATTGGCTATGCAAATGAAAAGGCAAGGGAAAAGGAAAAGGCAACAAATAAACAAACAAGTAACCTATATCTCTTGCAATTTCTAAGCTATTATTAAAAAGAAAACCCTTCAAAATCAAATGAATATATTCAAAGTTTATACAAATAAAAAAAAATAAAAAATAAAAAAAAGTTAGGGAAATAAACATAGAAAAAAAAATATAGAAATCATTTAAATCCAAACCCAACTCAATATATCATTTATTCCAAAATGCAAATGAAAAGACAGTGTTTTAAACAATGAAACGTATGCCTCTTAAATTTCTCCAAGCCAGATATTTGCATACATTTCTTTCTAGAAATGAAATGTGAAGTAAATGTGTACATGAATTATGAAGTGGTGTGGATGGCAAGAAAAGATTTGAACGACTAAAGAGGAGTAAATGAGGAAACGGTAAAAGAAACGACTTATGAGGTGAAACGACTTTACGTTTCAAAAGCTTTTAAAACCTTTCAAATTTCCTTAATTTATTCATATAAGTTTACCTTACTGAAAATAATAATAATTTCAGTTACAAATTCGAAAATATAACAAAATATAAAATATATATAAATATTTATTACTTATATAAGGTTAAAATAAGAAAATAGCGCAAAATTGCAAACCTAGTCTACAAAAATGGAAAATAAACAGAATGAACTTTGGACAATTTATATGGACTTGTAAAAATATTTATAACAAAGATAACAACATAAAAGTAAAAATGCATTCACAAATAAATATATAAATTTTAATTTAAATAAAATTTAAATGAAGAAATTAGTAGAAGAATAGAAAACAGCCTTTTAAAAATAGGGAATAATTACAGTAAATTTTGGAAAAATCCTATTATCATTTTAAAAATATTTGAAAGTTAAAATATTCATAAAATAACATATTGACCCAGATTAAAATGAAATATGACAATAAAAATATAATTTATACAATTTAAAAATAACAAAATTGTAGAATAAACAAATTGCAGTCAATATTGAAATATACATAACTTTCACTGTTTAACTCCATTTTCAACGAAACGAAAAGCATCGTTCAAGTTATTACATCTATTTTCATAATAAAAGATAAAATTTAAGATTTTAAAATAATTTAAGTTTGATGTTTAAAAGTCAATGGTTTGACTAGAAATTCACTTTCAGTAAAATAACAAATTTATACTAGTTTGAAATTATAGTTCACATAATAATTAACATTTATTTTAAAAATGAAATGTTTTAAATCAAACAAGTTAAAAATAGTTTCAAAAATAAAATAAAGTCACATTTAAAAATATAAGCCAAAATCTAGGGTTGTTACACTAACCTACATTGCATTTGTCCAATGTAATTACTAGGCAGATATTCCTCTAGGCTAAATAACAAGAAAACTTATATGTAATATATGACATGTCCCTATGACATTTGTGTAATTGGTTAACAGCCAACAACATTGTTTTTTAATCAACCGAGAAAGGGAGGAGTTATCACCCTTCATGCAATAAATTTCAACAATCGTGATGCACACAGTTGGCAGGTGCACCAACTAAACAACAAGATAAACACTATGTAAAACTAAGAATAAACACCAAAGTGGAATGACACTATGTAAAACTAAGAATAAACACCAAAGCGGAACGACCTTTCAAAATGCCCTCTCTGGCTGCTTTAGCTATTTCTAGAACCTCTATCTCATTACCAGGAGCAATATATGATTTGGCTGATTCTGTACCAAAACAATTAAATTCACAACAACTTTAGTTCCTATGTTGACTGGTGATTTCTTTTCCTAATAAATTTTGTTAAGTCGACGTTCATAATTCCAAATGGCAAGTGGTTAAAGCATATTTATGCTTTTCTAAATAAAAGGGTAACATGAATAAGCATCCATATAACCTATGGGAGCCATAGTAAATTGGTTATAATTATTCAGCTTTCGTGCAATACCTCCTCTACATGCATCCCAATGAGTATAAATTGGTTAAAGCATTCTGTCCTCGGCCATTTGAATAATTCGAGTAGATCTCCTTACACCATGAGTCATATCCTATCTGTATAGAGACAACATATATACTCTTAGGATTTAATGAATAATCTAAACTGTTAGAAAGTCTGATTGTGAAAATCAAGTAAATTTTGTCCTATTTTTAGTGCAAATAATATCAGATGATTATGACAATTTGTCTGAATACGTTCTTCTACAGATGCATTTACTTGTCTGAAAATACATGCTGGTGAACTCAACTATCATGGACCAACGTTATTTATTTCAAATGGACATGAATTATTATTATTTTCTTAAAAAATATATTAAAATAAACAAATATTTGATATACTGGTAAATATGAGTCATAGCATGCCTGAGTTTTGTGTCCTTGGGGTAAGGCGTTTATGTGCATCGACAGCAATGTAGGCATCTACCGCTTCATTTTTGTTTGCATTCTCTTTTCCCATCATCACATTTTCCAGAATTGAAGTAGAGAAAAGAACAGGCTCTTGACCAGCCATCCTAATCTGATCTCTCAGCCACTTCACGTTCAGTATCCTCATATCCTGATTCCTGACCATCCAAAAATATCATACCTGCACAGAAAATATCACTCCCATCTAATTACAATGTACAAGGTCCAACAATATCATGCATACAAATTATTTTACAAAATGACATTAAAAATAACAGCAAGTGATAATCTCATATAAAAGTAATGGACTGGGAAATATCAGTACTACGCAAGCCAAAGTGTGTAGTAACAGTGATAAAACGATTGAATTTGTAGTTTAAAGAAATATCATTGCTTCTAGTAACTGAAAAATACAAATCTGAAAGCAGAGATTCAGATATAAGACATCTCTTTAGAATCATGTGAATCTGGCTACATTGAGACAAATATTATCCCATAAGTTATTTTATTCTACTTTTGTTTTGATGAAGATGATGAAATCAAAACAATCACTAAAACATGTTTAAGTGGACCAAAAATACATAAAGATGAATGGGCACTCATAAAATCCTTATCAATTTTATTTGTAACAGTTGGTACAAAAAAGCAGGTAAAACTTTCCATATGGAAGATTAAGCATATCATTTTTCCCCTATAGCAGTCACCCCGTCTCTATTTTAGCATGTACCAATGGTAAAAAAAACTAAGGCGACTTGCAGTAACTGTTTTAAGTTTAATCGCAACCACCCTTTCGTCAGCTTGCACCGAACCATTCTCCTTCACTACCAACAACGGAACCCAAGTGGACTGCAAATAAATCGAGGTTATTAGGCCTTCTTTTCATTACCATACAAGTTCTTTTATCTAAAATTTGCTTGAAACGATGACTTAAACAAGATACTTGATTGGTGCGGTTTTTGTAAGATAGCGAAATGTTAAATATTATATGATTATGCACACATAAAACATAATATGATAGGTGTCTAAACAGAGAGAATTGGATATGCGGATGTCCTGTTTGTGACACATAATTTTGCATGTGTGACGCCTATCATTTAATAGCGTTGATCTACTTTTTTTTGTTTATCCTCTTTCTATGGTCAAATAACAACTCCAACGTTAAGTTCCTGTTCAGCAATTATTCAAATTCAATCTTTATAGGTCCTGCAAACAAATAAAAGAAAATTAAAGAAAAATGCAGGCAGCAAAAGAGAAAGCAAAGGACATGGGCAGCGCAGCAAAGGAAAAAGTAAGCAAAGGCATGGCAAAGACAGAAGAGAAAGCCAAAATATTGGGAAACAAAATTCACCGTCTTTTAACTCATTAAAAATATGCCTAATTTCATCCATAAGATGACTATAAAACTTAAAAATCAATAAAAAATTGTGAACAACCAACTTATAAAGCAAACTATCGATCTATCTGTGACATATAGGTTAAGATTGCAAATAAAATAATACGAAGAAACATATAATCCTCTGATTGCTAGAAGAATGTATGTAATTATGATTTCAACTTAAAAAACTTTATACGTTTTTTTAAGTATACAAGAACTGGGATCATGAAGCATGAACATAGAGATCAAAAGCATGAAGGAAAGTATCTTTGCCAAATGTTCCCCTGTGCACTAAAAGAACTCTCAACCCCACACACACACACACGAAAATCCAGCTACCATGACCTGAACTCCCCACCTTCCATGTTGCAGCTGGCCATTGCAAACCCATCACCAATCGCAACCACGACAACTCACCTAAACTCGCATTCAAATTCACAATGCAAAACAACCAAGTCTTGGCTAGGAGTTCAAAGTTGCCAAAATAGAAAATTTTCATTTAGATAGGTGAAGAACCAGGGCAAATAAGCTAAAGAATGAAGTATTGATATGTGTTGTTACATTGATATTCTATATTGAGTTTATTTTTATATCTCTTACAAAATAATTTTCTATAGATTACAAAATAATTTTCTATAGATTACAAAATAAACATTAAATTCAAATTTAACCACTTAAATCCAATTTCAATCATACCTGTCTTATTTTTGAAAGATATATTGGTGGGCATAAATTTTGAATTTAATTTATTATCCCTCATTTGTATAAGACGTTTACTTATTTTTATCTTTTCTAATATATTAAAATTAATTTTAGCTATGACTACCCAGTCCTAATTTTAACAGTCCTTGTATTTGAAAAAAATATTGTTAGACGTAAACTATTTTTTGAACATTATTTAGTTGTCGGCGAGGGGATTCAACGCCAACACATCTTCACGGACAATCAAGAGAGACACCACTGTCTCATAGAAGATATCCCATTGGACAAAAAATCGAAGACCTTGCCGATTTAGCTTAAAATGATATCCAACTGATCGGTACCGGTGTGGTTACGGGAAAATTTAATATTATTATGAAAGCCCTTTTAAGGTTATGCTTTTGTCTTTAGGATTTGGAATATGGAATATGTCTTTGGTGTACTTATCACATTAACCTTGTTCCAGTCAAAGGTATATTCTTTGTACAAATGTGAAGAACTGCACTTTTATATGATATATATCATCAATTAAAAGAAAATTTGAAGAGGTACCTGTAGCAGCTGTAGTTGTGAGGGCCTTAATATCACCATTAGACAGCACATTTACCCTCAACTGAATCACATTCAGTACTTGATCTCTAAATGCTCCCATTTCCATAGCCTTTTCCATACAGTGTGACGCTATCAATACAGTAGCCGATGATATAGTTGTGTACATACTCGAATCACCAATTCCTTTGCTGGCTGTAGTCTTCTTTCATGATTTTATGAAATGGACTTGAGTTGACAATGTTATGTTTTAAAATAAATTTTTTGAAAACTAATTATTAAAAGCAGTCATTCTAAATATATTGAAGGCCCATGCATATGCATTCATCGTTTATTTTATTACCATGAATCTTCACAATATTATTAAACTACCTTTAGATACTGTCTTAAAGTCCTAATGTTCACATACTGCAACATGAATTATACGTCAAAATTTCATAAGTTCAAGGAAGCACACAAAGAGAAGTAAGCTCTGTCAACCTGGTATGGGTTTTTCATAATGGATACTCGAGGAAGCAACAATTGAGATTTTGTTGCACCAATTCCTCTTTTTGACAATTTTGCGCAAATTTCTAAAACTGCATTGGACACATCATCATGTTTATCCTATTATCCACACTTTATGTTATTAGTATCAATAGATGTGTGAAACTTTCTACCTCTGCTGTTGGACTTTGGTATAGACAGTAGTAGCTTTTGAACTTTCTGCCTCTGCTTTCATATTTGGACTTTGGTATCCATCGATGTTGTACAAATAACAAAAATTAGACTTTACTATTTGTTGTCATCTTTTATGAATAAGTATTTCAACATGGTGTAAAAGCAGCAAGCAGTGCACACTACAAAGTCAGACAGGCACAAATTGCAATATAAATGCAGCTTAACATAACTTTGCAAACTCAAATCAATAATCAACGGGAAACACATTGGATGTTCATATAAAAACTAATTCATGCATTTTGCAGAAGTAATAATGAATGTAGCAAGCGCCTGAAACTAAATTACAACTTGTAAAAGAAGCGCAAAATATAATATTACCTGAATATAATAATATTCTGGGGCTTCCTTTTGCCGGAGCTAGTGTAAAAATCAAGTATAGGTTCCCTATATATTAAGATAACTTTCAGAAAACAAAACACTACGTCTAAGAAATCCAAATAACAGTGAAAGAATGTAAAACAAATCATGGAAGAACCAATAAAATATCAGTGCACAAATTTTAGAACAAAATCCAGCCAAGTGGCTTACTTGATGATTACTTTATCTTCAGTGTCGTTTGGCCTAAATAAGGAATCCATCATTTCAAGTTTCGGACTCTATGTCTTTACACATACTCTGTATCGTGAAATAGAAGGCCATTGGTGTGAACTCACAACCTATACAAGTTACCATTGCAAATTTAAAAACAGATTATACACGTGAAAAGTATCTGCAATGAATAATTTAGAAGCATACAAGTTCTTACTGCAGCAATGAATGGGATACCAGAGTGTCCAGGGGAACCATGTGAAACATCCATACCCAAAATGATGGAGGGAACCCCATAAATAAGTGGTATACTAGTCATGCGCTCAATATGCAGTAAGGAATTTATTCCACCAAGCTGTAACATAAGAACATATGATATTCATTTGTTTAGATGCAATGAGACAACAAATAGAGAATTTTACATGTTTTGGAAAATACCTTAGCTTTGATCTTAAGGAGAACATTAGTCACATATTGATCGCTGACTTGTGTTAGAGCAATGCACCGTGTGACAATACCAAATTCAGAGAGATTTTTTCGCTTCCAAGGCCCTAAGAAAACAACAAAATTTTACATTCGGAAAGTGGAGATGAGATGCATCAATGTCTGAATAGAAATAATGGACATGTAAAAAAACCATATAGAAAAGAATTTTTTCGCTCAGGTAGGATGCAAACCAAAAATTTAAGTGCTCAAGGAAGCCTTGATTTGATCTGAGCAAACATATCTTCGACCCTCACTAGAGGGGAAGCTCTCCTCATGTTGTCGTTTTCCTCAATACAATCACGAGGATTCTCCACATTCTGAGCAAGAGCAAAAGAGCAAAAGTTAGAAGTAGCAAAATATTAAATGAATATATAATACTACAGGAATTCAAAATTGTGCTTATAATCCCTTTCATGTTTTCGCAATTTAACAAGATCGCACACAAGAGACCTGACATCACAACGAGTAGACAAATTGACAACGACCCATCTCACAACAACAGTAGGTTCAAAAAGTGTCTGCAACACAGTTAAACCAAGAGTTACCAATGAACTAAGTTAAAATAGCTTGTCTAAGAATTAAAACATAACAAAATTGCAACCTTGTTATTAAAATTCCATCTGCCATTTGTTTGCATAAAGTCTTCTCCACTTCCCACTTTCAACGGTAGAAAAGCAAATGAATTATACACTAAACGAAAGAGCCTTATGCAAAACAGTATTGAAATGTATTAAGTAAAATTGAACCTTCAGGGCTTGTAGAAACTTGACTATCCACCTGTTAAACTGTGTGCTAATAGAAACACTACATGCTCGAAGCATTGGATCAGAATTATAGTCGTTGCTCTTTAAATCCTGTTACAATAAAGAAAGAAAATGTAAGAAGCAGTAGACATCACATTATATCAATCCAAAAGTTGAAGAGTATAATCACCAACCGAGCTCAACACCCCCATTCTTTCTTGCGGTTTCTGCCTTGATTTCTCAACCAGTGAAGCCCTCTGCCATCCAGGTAAAGAATTGGTATACCTTTGAAGCGAAACAAGGGTATAAAGCTTTTAGAGAAAAAAAGAAGAAATTTAATTAAATTAGGGATAGGGATATGTTGAGCGACAAGTATCACTTAAACCCTATACAGTGGATGGTCGATGTTGAGCGACGAGCGACGTTGGAAGGTCGATGTTGAGCGACGTTGGAAGAGTTTGATTTTTAATTAAATTAGGGATTGGGGATTAGGGATATTGATATGTGGGGATGAGAGAGATCAATGTTGAGTGATAGAGGAGAGGCGGCATATTTTTATTTTCCTGCTTTCAGGCAGATCGCTTCCTGTGGGCAGCGTTTTAGAGATTGTTTTTTCTTCTTTTCAATAATCCACCCATATACTCGCAGCATTTTTATTAAAACGCTGCACCATCATGCTGCAAAAAATATATTTTAGTGATAGTTTTTGACACTGCGTTCTTCCTCCAAGCTCTGTTTTTTAAAAACAGTTAAACATCAAACCTCAAAAACCAATATTCATCAGCTATTTAGTTTTTAAACATCATTTAAAAACAAAAAGGGGTTGTTTTAATGTACATAACAGTTTGGAAATTTGATCTTATTCTTCTACGTCAACCAGAGAGGGGGAAGACCCATTTAACAGGAAGAGACCCATTATAGCCGAAACCCAAACATAGCAAATTAATAAAAGGTTTATATTGGTGGAATCGTCATTGAAAAATAGGATTTTTAGAGCTTGTTTGAGAATTTGTAATTTTGGATGGAGTTAGAAAGGTAGGGATGAACGGAAATTGGGTTTTTACCATATTCCGGCAACCTGGCAAATTTCGAGGGACGGCTTTGGGGAAGGAGGAGCATCAGGTAGGGGGCAATCAGGGAAAAATGGAGCAGGAATTTTCAATTGCTCGGAGTGGCCGGTCGAAGGTGCTTTAGGGTTTTAGCGGTGTGTTGGGTTGGCTTCAGATTTTGATATGAGGCGATGAAGAGAGGGAGTGATAAACGTGCGGTATGGGGAAAAAGCAAGAGGGGATCGTGGCGAGCATGCTGGCGAAGTGGGATAGATGGTAGTGGTTCGTGGTGGCGGAACGAGGCGATTTGGGGTGGACTTCATTTTCGTCCCAGGTTGCACTGGGGGTTCGATTTCGAACGGTCGGTTTTGGGGTGAGTTTCTGGTGGAGTGTTGGGTGTAGGGGTCGTGAGTGACTAGGGGCGAGGGTTGGTGGTCAGTGGAAGGCGTCGGTGGATGTGTGCACATGCACGGGGCACATGCGAACCTGGATGGCTCGAAAGTAAGGTAAAAGAGAAGAGCAGGGGAGGAAAGGATAATTGGAATGAAAGAACGAAAGAAAATAAAAGGGAAAGAAGAAGTTGGGCCGGCTTGGGCCAAGGAAAATAAAAGGAAAAGAAATAAAGAAAGAGAAATAAAAGACAAATATAAAAAGAAAAGAAAAAAATAAAAGATAAGTAAAAAGAAAAGGAAAGGGAAGTGAAAATATATATATAAGAAAGAAAAGGAAAAGAAAAAAAAGAAGAAAAAAAAAGAATAAGGAAAAATAAAGGAAACTGAAAGAAGGTAAAGCAAAAATAAGAGAAAAGAAAAATGACACTCGTATATATATTCATATGGCAATTTATACCTGCTTTTATCCTTACTAAAATCTATTTCCATTGTAAATCCGTAATTTAAAAATGTGCAATGATATTTTATAATTTAATGGAATTAATTATTGTTATTCGACTTAAACTTATGGATAATGAATAGTACTTTATAATAGTGGAAATTAGCCACAAGGGCCTCTTTAGCAGGTGGAATTAGTTTCTAGGACACACAACTGAAATAATTACTTTCAAGGACAAAACGCAAAATAATTAGTTTCTAGGGCCTAAAAACCTATGAAATTATGTCCTTGAAAGTAATTGGACTGTTGACTTTGTCCTTGAAAGTAATTATTCTGCTGACTTTGGCCTTGAAAGTAATTTCTTTGAATGTGTGTCCTAGAAATTAATTGGACTGCAAAGTTTGTCCTTCTGGTGAAATGCCCCTTTATAATATTTATTATTTAATAAATTGTTTAATTTGTATTAAATTGGGTTTTAAATATAAATGAGGACGGTTAATCAAAGTGAATTTAAAACCATGAGTGAATTGTTTGGATATTGGTTATAGATCGTTAATTGGGTTAACGATCTATATCTTTGTTTATTTCTGTGGGATATTTGTTTTCAAACTAAAATAATGAGGTTAAAACAATGATACGTTTATTTGAAATAAGAATCTGTAATAAATTCCCATACTTGAATATTGTCACCCTGAATGATAATTTGTTTATTTTAAACAATTAACCTTTTTAAATCCATTACTTGGATTCGAAGAAACCGGGATCGGATATTAGCGATATCCGGAACCACTTCGATTTCAATAATCACTATAAATCTTTACGGGTTTGATATTAGAATCAAATAGGCTGGATTTGAATAAAATGAGTGAACTGGGTTATTATAAATAAGTAGCTGTATCCAAACAGTATCAAAATATTGATGAATTTTCTATAAAGGTGTGGTTTTAATCTGATAAAAACTCGTCAGATATACGAGTTACCTTGGTTTCAAAGAAGTTTTATAACTTAAGCATTTCATATTAGATGGGTTTACTCACGCTGGTTTCCAGCCTGACTCAGGTGTTACTTTATTGTAATGCTCGGGTCAGACCGAGTATTACAGATTTTCAGGTTAGAATGCTTTGGAGCTCATGAGACGAGCTGGATGGTAGAGACGTATTGAGTATATTCCGCTGTATTATAGGCTATTTTATTCAGTTGTTGGGGACAAGTTATTATAACTGTCCAGATTTGTTGTACTCTGATACCTTGTATATGTACATTGACAGTTACAGCTTTTCTTGTATAAAATGCTGTTATTTGTATATTATATTTTGTTCTGCTACGATTGTGAGATTCTGTGTTGTTGTTTCTGTTCTTATTCTACCTCTTTTTCTTCTTAACCCTAACAGTCTGGGATTTCCGGCACTCGATTGTTCGGCACTCTATATAGTGGACGTATTAGTGTCGATTTTCGGGTCGAAAATCTTCGGGCCATTACATATAAGGGCGAAGCATTACAATTACTAAGGAAAACATCTGGACCATCGACTAAAATTTGTCAAAAGAAAAAACTTATTCAAATTGTTGGAGGATATTTCTGGATTTCTAGTGAAGTGGCACAGCAGTGGTGAAACCAAATCTGTAGAGATCGCTCTAAGGCATGTCGATGATGCTTTTCTTAAGATGTTATTTTCCCCTACCACTCGTTTGGATAAACAAATGGGTGTTGTGAGTTTAGACAAATCGTCTCCCAAGATACAATGGAGCCGAGACTATTATTCTCTTTAATCGATTAAGATAGCACTATCGAAATCAATTCAAACTATCTTCTGAATTGACTGCAGTTACAAGAGTATCGAATTTTGATCTGCAGTACCATGAACCGGAATATGTTTTGAAAGAAATAAGAGAGGAGAAGGGAATGAGAATAATAAGGATGTGCAACGCTTTTTAGGCGTTTCTGTTTCAGGAAGGAGAAGTGATTCTGAAACTGTTTTTAGGCGTTGCAAATTTCAAGGAAAAGAAGATTCTATTAAAATAGTTTTCGAGTGTTGTTATTTATAGGCGTAAGGAGATGTCTTTTCATTTATAACAATCATGTCCTTTGCCAAGTGACGCTTCCTTCCGTCTGAATATTCAAACGTTCTGCCAATTCAAACAATCGCATTTGTTTTCCGCCATTTGTAACTACCCAATCTCCCACCATTTATGCCCATTCAATTTCAAATTCTGGGCTTATAAGGGTTTAGACCTGGCTCGTTGTATCTAATATAATTCTGTCCAAAAGTATAATTTGGACCCAAACCCGGCCCGGCCCGGTCCGATCCGGTCAGGTAGTCAGATGGACGAACGGCTATGACGTGCGCGTGTGTTGTGGTTATGTGTGACTTCCCTCCTCACGATATAGCAAACATTTAGGTGCCCAAATGGTCCAACCTTACCTTAAGGAACATATATTTAAACAAATATAGCTCCTATAATTCTAGGATGTGGGACTATTCCCAATCTCACTTCCTCTTCCATTTCTCTTCTTCTTATTTAAAAGCAAAATAACTCGCACAAAATATTTTATAAAAAAATTCTCTAACAATCCTCCACCAAATTTTTAATAAAAAATTTCTTGTCATATATTGCAGGAAAATTTGTGCATAAGTATAAATGTCTTGTGGACTTGAATCTATACATAGTGATAACCTATTAGAGCATGCCAGGATGGAGTGGTTGACTAAGCATTGAACCAACGATCCTATGCGACGTGCCGGATGTGTTTCACACACTCGTTTTCTTTTCTTCGGATAGTTCATAAGCCGGCACATGGATTGTCCTTGTGTCTACATCTTGATTTCATGAAATGCCCTTAGAAACTTAAGCCATAGTTTCGCAGAAGGACGCACCACCTTTTGTGCATTCATCTAGGTAGGTTTATTTACAAGTGCCCTATAACTATACACTTCAACAGTACTTCTGTCACAAACCTATTAAGTACTAAGTAGTATGACCTCCACCATATCATTATAGTACCAAGCACTACCCTTGGAATGAATATAATATTAGTTGTTCGGACTAATATTATAGTGCTTCGAATCACATCGTATAATGTACTTTTGCCCATTGAACTCAAGATAGTGAATTTCATTATGTTGAGTTGAGTTTCCATCATAGGTGATTTCTATGTTGGCTTTAAACCTATTCCTTTTGATGTTTTGAACACCAAATCTCTTGCAAGTCCTTTTGTAAATGGATCGACCAAGTTTTGGCTAGATCTCACGAAATCTATGGTAATTACCCCATTAGAGAGCATTTGCCTTACTGTATTGTGCCTTAGGCTAATATGCCTAGATTTTCCATTATATACTTGGCAATATCTCTTGATAGTGTTGCTTGACTATCACAATGCACACATATCGAAGTCATTGGTTTTGGCCATATAAGAATTTCTAACAACAAACTTCTTAACCATTATGCTTCTACTAGAAGAAGCCAGTCCTATAAATTCAGCACCCATGGTAGAATCTGCAATACATGTTTATTTCTTTAAGGCCCAAGATATTCATCCCCTACCAAAAGTGAATATCCATCTACATGTTGATTTATTATTATTATCGTCTCTTGTTGTGTTCCAACTGACATCCCTGTATCCTTCTATTACACTTGGACACCCACTGTACAATTGTAGTGACCCGGAATTTTAGTCATTTGATTTTTGAATATTTAATTTATTTCAATTATTGAAATTATTGGTTTAAAGGCTTTAAAACTTGAATTAAATTATCCGCAAGTAGTGGCGCATTGGTAAGATACTCGCTTCCTGGTAAGCAGGTCGCAGGTTCAATTCCCGTCTGCCCTACTCCCATTTCAAGGCGCGGAGGTGGGTCCCCATAAAACCACATAACATTGTTGGGGGCATCAAATCTCTGTGCTGGGCTGGCTGAAAACCCTCCTGTCTATGATCGAACCAGGCTAGGGGGAGCTCATCTCATCCCTTCGATTTCATCAGGGCTCTAGGTTGAGTTTTTTTATAAAAAAAACTTAAATTAAATTAGAGATTATTTAAAATCATTAAATTGTGAATAAATATTTGAATAGTTATTTAAATATTTGAATTTTAAATTGAATATATATTTAATGGATTGAATAGTTTTATTTAACCCTTTTTTTATTAACAAATAATAATAGTGAACTCATTTTTAAAATTTAATTTTTAGAAAATAAATGGTTCAAATAAATTATTTGGAAATTATTTAAAATATCATTTTAGGGCACTGTCTTAGATTTTGATGAAAATAGTGTCATTAGATCCTGAATAATGAATTGTTGTATGCTGATGAGTTTAGTGACGATCAAACGTATTGTGTGGTCGTGCGAGCTCGAAACGCGTAGTAATTAATTTCAGGAATTAATTATAACATAATGTGATTTTAAAAGCTAACTTCTATATATAATAGAATTAGGTCTCGATAATAGTTCCATTGAGTTCGGAATTGGGGTATTTAGCTGAGAACGCCAATAAGCACGCCTCAATCGGTGTTCGGAAAATTTAGAGCGTGAATAGTGTCAATTAGAAATCCTATATATAGGACCCCTACCCTCTTCTTTTTACCCAAACGAGATTCCTAAACCCTAGTAATCCAACGACCATTATTCATTACAACCACCAGAGGCAGAGTTAGACCTCGACTTCAACTAGAAAAGTGTTCATGAGGAAGAGGGGAGCAAGATGATCGGCAGGATTGGCACAACATGGCCAGAGGTGGCTTGAATCAGAGTTTGATAGTGGGACCATTTTTTGGGTTTGGGGGGGGGGGGGTTGCGGCGGCGTTAGGAGGTGAGGGTGGTGTTGCTGGGTTCAGCATGACCAGGGAGTCGATGGCTAGGATGCGGCGGCCGAAGTTCATCTCTGGCGACGGTGGTTAGGTAATGTTCAAACGAAGGTGGATTTGAAGTGGAGTGGCCTAATGTTGAAGACGAGATGATTAGGGTTAAGCGTGCTTTGTTAAGGTTAATACCTATAATTAAGGAATTAATTTTATTATTTAATTTCAAATCTTATAAATGCAATAACTAATTCATATTAGGTCCAAATCGAACATGGTCAATCGCGTTGCGCTCGTACAAATGAAATCTTTGTTTTGGAATTGGATTGGCAGGGATTGGAGCCTATAGGAATTTTAGCTATAAATCGAACGCTATTCGATTTTAATTGAAACTGAAATGCTTTGGCGATATTTGGAATTTCGGTGAGTTTAACACGCCCTTTTGTTTAATCAATAATGTTTTATAGTAGATAAATTTTTTTGGTTATATGCTTGGATGTTTATTTGTTGATTGTGTGGTTTCAACGAATTGTCGCATTTGGAAGCTGTCTATATATGTAATTATTTGCAAGGAATTTATATGATGAACGGGAAATTTGTAGAGGGATCCAATGGGATTCCTCGCCATTGTTGTATTATTTTGAATAATATTCCTGTTATGTGAATTATTGAATATCAAACCTGATTGTTAAGGTCTATGAGATATGATTTTGTTATATGTTGAAAACTTAGCCTCTATACTGATGACAAAAATCAATATCAACATTGGTTAAGTGATGTGATGGCCGTTGGCTTCAATTTAGTATTTTGATATACTATTAGCTGCCAGTTTGACTTGGAAAGGGTTTGAATTCGGATAATGATTTTAAATTTAACCTTTGGGTTTTTCTAGAATAATTTTATTTAAGAAAATTTGAACTTCTCTATTTTAACCCAAACTTTTTATTTGTCTTTTCTAAATCATTTAGATATCTTTTAAAAGTTGTTTATTTATATTTAATAGTGTTTAAAAAGTTATTTATCAATATTTTATATTATGAAAACTTATTTATTAAATAACTAACATTGTTTGAAGTTAATAATTATTTATTAACAATGTTTTGGAATTTATAATAGTTATTTATTAATAACATTTCAGAATTTATAATTATTATTTATTAATAATGTTTTGGAAGTTAATGATTATTTATTATAATAATGGTTGAAGATTAATTATCATTGTTTAATTAATAATGTTTGAAATTATTGAATATTATATTTATAATGTTTCAAAGTTAATAATTATTATTTATTAAAAATGTTTTGTTGTTAATAGTTATTATTATATAATAATGTTTTGAAGTAAATAATTATTATTTATTTATACATTTTGAAGTTGTTAATTATTATATTAATAATTTTTTGGAATTAATAAAGTATTTTATTAATGATGTTGGAAAGTTTATTTATTATCTATTTAGGATGTTTAAAGTGAAATAATTTATCCGACTAATTATATTTATAAATAATAAATTGATTTATGAAAAGGAATCTTATTTAATAGAAGAGATTTATTAAAGAGTTTATAAATGGAAATAGGGTTTGAGTTTATAAGAATTTTCAAAAAGGCTTTATAAAGGATTTTTATAAAAGGGGGTTTAGTAAGAATTTTTATAAAGAATCTTTATAAAATACTATTATAAAAGAATGTAGTTTTATAAATGGGTTTATAGATTTATAAATAGTTTTATGGATTTATAAAAGATTTATAAATAGTCATAGAAATTTATAGAAAGAGTTTTATCAATGGTTTTAGAAGTTAATAAAAAGTGTTTTATATATTGTTTTTGAGATTCATAAAAGAGTTTTATAAATGCTTTTAAAATTTATAAAAAGTGTTTTATAGATGATTTTAGAGTTCTATAAATACATTTCCTAAGTAGTGAATGTGTAGTGTTTTTGTGAATATACTTCTATGTTGAGATAAGTATATGGATATTTTTCCAAGTATAGAAAGGGAGTATGAAGGGTTTATGAATATATCTTTGTAAAAGTATTTTGATACAAGTATTCACAAAGCGATTTTGATTTATGAAAGGATTTATTAAAGAGGTTGGTGGCTGCTTGTATGCTTGACCAATATTGATTTCCCTATGGAAATAAATCCCCGATTTGATTGATGCTTGTTTGTTTATTCGGTAATTAAATAACTGACTATCAAACTTGGCCTGTTTTAAACTATCATTGTCAGTTCGGAGAGACCGGGATCAGATATATTGTCCGAAAACCACTTCGAACCAACATAAGCGTTCAAATGGAAGACATCCTAAAGATGATTGAAGACGGAGTTCTTGAGGTGCAAGGGCTACTTGCTACTAATCCTAAGGGTGATTCCAAAATGGATATAATAGAGGTAGTGCCTTCGGTTTCGTTCAGACCCAGAACGAACTTGTATGGATGAATGTTGGAATTACATTTGTGCATGGAGGACAATGTTAGCATTCCAAGTGGAATTGCTATATAAAAGGTAATCGTAGCATCAAGCCTTATAACCCGGGAATGGCTAAAACGGGGAATGCTTCAGGGCTATGTGGGTCGCACCCATTAGGGTATTGTCATCACCTTTTCTAGATATATACATTTATGGATTTGGTTTTGTATGAGAGCTCTTGGAAAAAGGTTGCAAAAGCAACTGGAGTGATGAAATATTCAGAACTATCCAGTAAGGGGTAGAACCGGTCCTGATTCGTAGAGGGTCCATGTAAGGCCCTTGGTACATTATCTAGAGATGTATTGTACAAAAGGTAGTCTCTTACCTTGTCATTGTATGGAATCCACTCTCCAACAAGTGCCTTTCGGACTTAGTTGTATACCTATTATGCTGGAATTTAATTACTATAACAATTTCGGGTATGATTCAATATTTATTTTAAACCCTAGACATTATTATAATATCAGAAGATTTCATATGAAATGTTTTGGTTATCATAAGGTAAAAATTCGTCTCTGTTTATGTGCGGCGTGGTTTTATGAGATACCTTTATTTTGACGGGTTTTTATAACAAAAAATTTAATTAAGGTGTGTTTCTCACATTGGTTTAGCAGATTGATCCAGGTGTTATTTTATTATAATGCTCGAGTCAGACCGAGCATATTTACAGATTCAGTTTGGATACTTGGAGCTTCAGGAGATGAGCTAGATGCCTCCAACTCGTATTCACATATATTCTATTTCAACTGCATTGGTTGTTTATATTTATCAGCAGTTGTGAGGACATGTTGTTATAATTGTCCTGGCTAGGCTGTTGATTGATTAGTTGACTCTAATTGATGTATGTATAATAAAGTTCAGTTTTTCTTTTGTAAAGATCATTTTTATATTATAGATTGCTCATTACATTGTAAGATTTTGTTCTGTCTTTTCTTTCTTTCTTTCCAACAATCCGTCTTTCTGACACTCGGATGCTCGGCACATAAATACCGTGCATGAAATAGTGTCGACTTCTGAAGGTCGAAAAGGTGGGCACGTTACAACGTGGTATCAGAGCTTAGGTTGAGTGAATACCTAGGCTTTGGTGGAGGTTACTCATCTGAGATAGGGTAAGTGAGACACTAGGATGAGTTTAAGTGTATTATATGTATGAGCACGTATTCGTTAATGATATAAAAATGTTTTATATTCTGTTGATTTATCGGTTGAGTGGTTATGAATTCTGGTCGATAAAAAGGAACAACTATATCGATAAGGGTTTCTAAACACTTAAACAAGATAAATCAACACGATATTGTTTTGGAAAAGTGGGTAAATGAAATAATTTTACCTAAATTATATTTTATGTATAAAAGAATAATTTCTAGAAAATTGATATAGTGTGATTGGTTGTTAAAGAATTATAATATTTGATTACTATCACTCGGATAATTAATGAGCCTTTATTGTTAGTTAAATTAATACAAACACCTTATGAATTTAGTTTCATAGTTTGACCATACGGTGTTCGATGATAATACTGAGTTGAATTTTAATTATAATAAAAGTTATTTGTTATAATTTATACAAAGATAAACAATTATGAAATGATCTTATATAAGAAGTGAGATTTTATAAATATGGTTTATAAATTAAATAAGAACACCTTGTGAATTCGGTTTTACAGTTTGACTATAAGACGTTCGATGAATTAGTTGGATTAGAAGTTAAAATTAAATTTTAAATAAGATGTTTATTATAATATTAATAAGTAACATTTGTGAAAAGGTTTTAGATAAGGAAGTGAAAAATTATATAAGTAGGATTTATAAATATAGTTTATAAATAAGATTTAAAACCGAGAATTTAAGTACTTAAATCCCAAAGACTTGAAATCGTTTTTCAAAGTGTTGTGATAAATAATAATTGTTTTATTGGGGAGTGTTTTGGAATAGAAATTTTCTTAAAATATGGTTTATAAATAAAAATGGATTTAAACTAAAAAATTTAGAACTTAAAGCAGGTGTTTGGAAATTGATTTCAAATTTTTGGTAAAAATAATAATGATATTATTTTGAAAGTATTGATTAATAGAAATATTTTAAAAGGATTTGGAAGAGTTAAAAAGCACCGAGCTCACTTTGGCCGCTGGAAAATAATTTTGATGATGACTGCAGCATCATCGACATTCATTTTCGAGTTACTAAGTGATGGATTGTTACCATAGTAGTTTTGCTTCAAAAAATTTTTGGGTAAAACAAGTTTTGCTTTAAAATCCTGAAAGTATGGTTTGATATACAAAGGAATTATATGTATATTATTATTAATATTTCAGAAAGGGGATTTGAAATCAAATCGGGTGTTTTGGTTTAAAAAATTTCATTTAAGTAATATTATAGACTAATGTATCTTAACCATTGGATAGTCTGGTTAGTGCATCTGGTTTTGAAATCATGTTTGGTAATTTTCATGTAGTAAAATGAAATGGAATTTTTGGCTATTTGAACAGTCGAAACCTCCAAGTTAAATTGTAAAAAATTAAGCCAAGTGTTTTATGAAAACATAAGAAAATAAGTTTTTGTAACTTATAAATTTTAAGAGATAGAAAATTTAAAAAAGGTTTTAAATTTGTTGAATATTCTAGTTAAGTAAAACAATTATGAATATTGTATATATATACTCTTAAGGAATAGAAGAGCATTTTTCAATTATAAACTTGAGTTATAGAATGTTAATAGACTTAATAATATTTCTTAAGTAAAATAATGATTCTTAGGAAGTAATAAAAATATTGGGAAATGTTTATTAATGCGATAATTTTTTACAAAGTATTTGTAGGTTTAAAGTAATATGTTATGAAATGACTCAGAAAATGAATTCTAGTATTAATTAAAAATATAAACTTAAGTTTTAAAGTGGATAATAAACATATGTGTGTTTTATAAAATGCTTATAATAAACTTAAGTATGAAGGAGCTTTAAGATGAAATTATGGCTTTTGAAATGTGTATAAACTTGAGTTTTAAAGGGATTGATTTGCATAAGTGGCGTTATAGGATGTTTGTGAACTTAAGTAATGGATTTATGAAATAGTTCATATATAATTTTAGTATTAAAGGGAATATATTAAGGAATAATAAATGTGAAAAAAAATTGTATAGTTAAGAAAAGTAAATTTGAAAATGGAACTATGAGATGAAATTTAACTTCTGTAAAGTTAAATAAAATGATTTATGATATGGTTTGTAAATGAATTTTAGAATTAAAGAAAATACTATTGGAAAATTATGTGTGATTTAAAATTGAATGTGTATAAAAATAATTTGGTATAATTTAGGAACCAATTGAATAAATACGTAAGTTGTACATAGACCATTTTATTTGCATAACTGTTTGATCTAGTTATGAGTACACGATTTCAAGGAGATTTACACCGATCCGAGTTAGGATTTTTCACCTGATTCTCGATGGCGAACACTTGATACGAATTTTTGATTTGATTCCAAAGTTCTCTATCATAGTATATAACTATGCCAGTTTAACGTCGGTTTCTAATCAAGGAACCGAATCGGAATCCGCACTAGAGAAAGTTAGTGATACTAGTTCGAAAGTGAAATTATGTGATTGAGCAAGCGACCGGATTTGATGTTGTGTACAGATGGTATATGTACATCGTACAGGCTTAAATGTAATTGTATGCTTATGTCATTAAAAATGCAAGTTTAATGATTTGGTATGGCATGATTGTTTGAGATGTTTGCCATGCATGTTTTAACATGCATAAATTCATGTATATGATGATTGAGTTGTAGTATCGTTACATTTTCATGTTTAACTCTCTTTTGGATTATGTAAGTGAAATTCAGGTACATGGTAGCAAAGGCTGGCTAGCTTGCTACTTTTGGTTTCATAAAGTTAGTTGCTTTACAAATAGGTACATGTTTATATTTTGGTTTGGTTGATGATTTTATACCTTAGATATGGAAGGCCGCTTGGCTTTTGTTTTCTTTTATTGAATTGGGCCTGTGGTGGCGATTTGTAATATTTCAATTGAGCCACGCAAAGGGGGCACTACCGAAATTTTCCATAATTTTGAGGACTTGGAAAATTTAATAACAAGTTTCAAATAATTGATTTTGAAGTTAAAGAGTTTGGAGGCATTTTCCTTACCTTGGAAAATTTCAAGGACGAAATTCTTTTAAGGAAGGAGAATGTAACGACCCGGAATTTTATTCATTTGATTTTTGAATATTTAATTTATTTTAATTATTGAAATTATTGGTTTAAAGGCTTTACAACTTGAATTAAATTAGAGATTATTCAAAATCTTTGAACTGTGAATAAATATTTGAATAGTTATTTAAATATTTGAATTTTAAATTGAATATTTATATAATGGATTGAATAGTTTTATTTAACCCCTTTCATTGACAAATAATAACAGTGAATTCATTTTGGAAATTTAATTTTCAGAAAATAAATGGTTCAAATAAATATTTTGGAAATTCTTTAAAATATCATTTCGAGGCACTATCTCGGATTTTGACGAAACTAGTGCCATTATATCCGAAATAATGAATTATTGTAGGCTGATGAGTTTCGTGATGATCAAACGTCCTGTATGGTCGTGTGAGCTTGAAACGCGTAGTAATTAATTTCAGAAATTGATTATAATATAATTTGACTTTAAAAGCTAACTTTTTTATATGATAGAGTTATGTCTCGATAATAGTTCCATTGAGTTCGGAATAGGGGTATTTAGCTAAGATGCTAGTGAGCACGCCTCGATTGGAGTTTGAAAAATTTAGGGCGTGAATAGTGTCGATTAGAAATCCTATATATAGGACCCCAACCCTCTTCTTTTGCCCTAAACGAGATTCCTAAATCCTAGCGATCCAACGGCCATTATTCATTGCGGACACCAGAGGTGGAATTAGACCTCAACCTCAACTAGAAAAGTGTTCGTGAGGAAAAGGGCAACAAGATGATCGGTGAGATTGGCACGACATGGCCGGAGGTGGCCTGAATTAGGGTTTGATGGTAGGGCCATTTTTGGGTTTAGGGAGGTGTTTGCGGCGGCGTTAGGAGGTGAGGGTAGCGTCGCTGGGTTCTGCGTGACGAAGGAAGTCGATGGCTAGGGTGCGGCGGTCGGAGTTCATCTCTAGCAACGGTGGTTGGGTGATGTTCAAACGAAGACGGGTTCGAAGTGGAGCGGCCTGGAGTTGAAGGCGAGATGATTAGGGTTAGTGTGTTTTATTAAGGTTAATGATCGTAATTAAGGAATTAATTTTATTATTTAATTCCAAATCTTATAAATGCAATAACTAATTCATATTAGGTCTAAATCGAACGCGGTCAGTCACGTGCGCTCGTAGAAATGAAATCTACATTTTGGAATTGGATTGGTAAGGATTTGAGCTTGTAGGAATTTTAGCTATAATCGAACACTATTTGATTTTTGTCGGAACTGAAACGCTTCGGTGATATCTGGAATTTCGGTGAGTCTAACTCACCCTTTTGGTTAATCAGTAATGTTTTATAGTAAATAACAATTATTGGTTGTATGCTTGGATGTTTATTGGTTGATTGTGTGGTTTTAATGAATTTTCGCTTTTGAAAGCGGTTAATATATGAAATTATTTACAGGGAATGTATATGGTGAACAAGAAATTTGTAGAGGTATCCAATGTGATTCCTCGCCATTGTTGTATTATTTTCAATAATATTCCAGTTATATGAATTATTGAATATCAAACCTGATTGTTTGGCCTATGAGATATGATGTTGTTATATGTTGAAAACTTAACCTCTATAGTGATGAAAAAAAATCAATATCAACATTGGTTTAGTGATGTGGTGGTTGTTGGCTTCAATTTAGTATTCTGAAATACTATTAATTGCCAGTTTAACTTGGAAAGGGTTTGAATTCGAATAATGATTTTAAATTTAACATTTAGGTTTTTCTAGAACATTTTTATTTAAGCAAATTATGAACTGCTCTATTTTACCCTAAACTATTTATTTGTCTTTTCTAAATCGTTTAAATATGTTTTAAAAGTTGTTTATTTATATTTAATAGTGTTTAAAAGTTATTTATCAATATTTTATATTGTGAAAAGTTATTTATTAAATAACTAATATAGTTTGAAGTTAATAATTATTTATTAACAATGTTTTGGAATTTATAATATTTATTTATTAATAACGTTTCAGAATTTACAATTATTATTTATTAATAATTTTTCATAAGTTAATTATTATTTATTATAATAATGGTTGATGATTAATTATTACTGTTTTATTGATCATGTTTAAAATTATTCGCTATTATATTTATAATCTTTTGAAGTTAATAATTATTATTTATTAGAAATATTTTGTCGTTAATAATTATTATTATGTAATGATGATGTTTTAAAGTAAATAATTATTATTTATTTATACTAGTTTGAAGTTGTTAATTATTATATTAATTAATTATTATATTAATAATATTTTAGAGTTAATAAATTATTTTATTAATGAAGTTGGAAAGTTTATTTATTATCTATTTAGGATGTTTAAAGTAAATTTATTTATATGATTAATTATATTTATAAATAATAATAAATTGATTTATGAAAAGGAATCTCATTTAATAAAAGAGATTTATTAAATAGTTTATAAATGGAAATGGGGTTTTAGTTTATAAGAATTTGCAAAAAACCTTTATAAAAGAATTTTATGAAGGATTTTTATAAAGGGGTTTAGTAAGAATTTTTATAAAGAATCTTTATAAAAGACTTTTATAAAAGAATAAAGTTTTATAAATGGGTTTATAGATTTATAAAAGAAGTTTTATAAATAGTTTTATGCATTTATAAAAGAGCTTTATAAATAGTCTTAGAAATTTATAGAAAGAGTTTTATCAATGGTTTTAGAAGTTAATAAAAAGAGTTTTATAAATTTTTTGGAGATTCATAAAATAGTTTTATAAATGGTTTTAGAATTTATAAAAGGAGTTTTATAGATGATTTTAGAATTCTATAAATACATTTCCTAAGTAGTGAAAGTGTAGTGTTTTTGCGAATATACTTTTATATTGAGATAAGTATATGGATATTTTTCCAAGTATAAAATAGGAGTATGAAGGGCTTGTGAATATATCTTTGTAAAAGTATTTTGATACAAGTATTCACAAAGCGATTTTAATTCATGGAAGGATTTATTAAAGAGTTTAGTGGCTGCTTGTATGTTTAACCAATGTTGATTTCCCTATGGAAATAAATCCCACATTTGATCGATGCATGTTTGTTTATTTTATAGTTAAATGACCGACTATTAAACTTGGACAGTTTAAACTATCGTTGTCGATTCGAAGGGGTCGTGATCAGGTATATTATCTGAAAACCATCTTGAAGATGATTAAAGTCGGAGTTCTTGAAGTGCAAGAGCTACTTGCTACTAATCCCAAGGGTGATTCCAAAATGGACGTAGTAGAGGTAGTGCCTTCGGTTTTGTCCAGACCTAGAACGAACTTGTATTGATGAATGTTAGCATTGCATTTCTACATGGAGGGTAGTGTTAGCATTCCAAGTGGAATTTCTATATAAAAGATAATTGTAGCCTCAAGCCTCACAACCCAAGAATGGCTAAAACAGGTGAGGCTCTCGGTACACTATCTAGAGATGTACTGTATGAAAGGTAGTCTCTTACCTTGTCATTGTATGGAATCCATTCTCCAATAAGTGACTTTCGGACTTAGTTGTATACCTATTATGCTGGAATTTAATTAATATAACAATTTCGGCTATGATTCAATATTTATTTTAAACTATAGACATCATTATAATATCAGAAGATTTCGTATGGAATGTTTTGGTTACCGTAAGGTAAAAACCCGTCTCTGTTTATGTACGGCGTGGTCTTACGAGATACCTCTATTTTGAAGGGTTTAAAAACATAAAAATTTAATTAAGGTGTGTTTCTTACCCTGGTTTACCAGATTGATCCGGGTGTTATTTTATTATAATGCTCGGGTCAGACCGAGCATATTTACAGATTCAGTTTGGATACTTTGAGCTTCAGAAGACGAGCTGGATACCTCCAACTCGTATTCACGTATATTCTATCTCCACTCCATTGGTTGTTTATATTTATCAGCAATTGTGAGGACAGGTTGTTATAACTGTCCAGGTTGTTGATTGATTAGTTGATTCTGATTGATGTATGTATAATAAAGTTCAGTTTTTCTTTTGTAAAGATCATTTTCATACTATAGATTGCTCGTCACGTTGTGAGATTATGTTCTGTCTTTTCATTCTTTTTTCTTAACAATCTATCTTTCCGGCACTTAGATGCTTGACATGTAAATACTATAGATGTATTAATGTCGACTTCTGAAGGTTAAAAAGATAGGTCATTACAGCAATATACTATAGTCCATGGTTCCTTTTAAATATTTTAAAATTGTTTGTACAACTAGCCAGTGAATATGACTAGGGTTACTGTATATCTACTTATTTTTCCAACAGTGTAGGCAATATCTGGTCTTGTGCAAGTCATGACATACATTAGACTACCAATGACTTTAGCATATTCTTGTTAATCTATTGATCTACCAATATTAGAACATAGTTGCATATTTGGGTCAAATAGGGTACTTACCGATTTGTAATCAAATTGGTTTAACCTTTTTAGAATCTTCTCCATGTAATGAGATTGGCTTCAGCTGTTTTTGATTCTTATTCCTAGAATCAATTCAGCTTCCAACATATCTTTCATGTCATGAACATAGAAATCTTTTTGTTTCTTCAATACTCAAGGTATCAGTCCCAAATATCAACATATCATCAACATAAAGGCATCTAATTACACCTTTACCAGCACAAAATTTTCTATTGACACATTTGTCTGATTCATAAATCCTAAAATCATCTGATACTATGGTTTTATCAAATTTCTTATGCCATTGTTTTGGTGCTTGCTTAAGACTGTAAAGTGATTTAATAAGTTTACATACTTTACGTTCTTGCTTAAGCATCACAAACCTTCTGGTTAATTATGACATATATATCTTCTAATCAATTTCTCCATTATGCATTCTTGACGTCCATTTAATGAATTTTAAATTTATAAATAGATGCTAATGCAATTAATGTCCTAATTGTTGAAATTGTAGCTACGGGTGCATGGGTATGAAAATAATCTATTCCTTCTTTTTGAGTAAATCCCTTAGCAACTAATTTAGCCTCAAAATTTTCTATCGTACCATTTGCTTTTAATTTCCTAGTAAATATCCACTTACATCCTATTGGTTTAGAACTAGGAGGTAAGTTTACTAGTTTCCATGTTTGATTTCCCATAATAGAATCCATTGCATCATTTATGGCTTCTTGCCAAAATGCTGAATCTTGATACTTTATGGCCTCAGTATACGTTAAAGGATCAGAATCTACGGTTGTAGAAAGCATGACTTGATGTCTAATACCATCTTTTGATCCTTCAATCAAATATGTGATAAAGTCTGGTCTGAATGACTTTTCAGTCCTCATTCTTTTACTTCTCCTAAGAGTTTCACCAGTTTGATCATTGTTTTCTTAAGTGTTCTCAAATTCACGAATATGTTCAGCAACCTCCACCATGTCATGAATATGTGTATTAACCTCTACCGTTTCATGAATAAATGGATTGGATGGAATAGACATGAATCTATTTTCATAGAGCACCGCATCTCTAGAATATAATTTTTACCTCAATCGAATTATTAGGTTCTATTACTAGAAATCTATAACCCTTGTTGTGTTGTGCGTATCCTAGGAAAATACACTCAATGCCCTTTTGTCCTAATTTTATGATTTTTGGTTCAGGTAATCGAACAATGGTTCTACGGTCCGAAACTCAATAATAATCAAGATTTGGTTTGCGTTTCTTCCACGGTTCATAAGGTGTGACTTTGGTTTTCTTATGAGGTATTCTATTTAAGATGTAATAGGCAGTAAGTAATGCCTTACCCCAGAAACTAGTATTAAGACCAGAATTACATAACATAGCATTAACCATTTAAGTAAGGGTCCTATTTTTACGTTTGGCTACTTCATTTTGTTGTTGAGTATAAGCTACAGATAACTCATGTATAATTCCTATAGATTTACAAAATGCAAGGTAATGATATTCACCTCCTCGGTCAGATCTAAGGGTCTTAATTTTAACATCATATTGGTTTTCTACTTCAGTCTTATAGGTCATAAATAAATTTAATATTTCATCCTTAGTATGCATTAAATAAATATAACAATACTTTGAATAGTCATCTATAAATGTAACAAAATACTTCTTTCCTCCTCTAGTAGGAGTATTACGCATACCACAAACATCACTATGAATTAATTGTAACAGATTAGTGGTACTAATAGATTTCAATTGAAATGGTTTTCTAGTTATTTTGGTTAGAGAGCATATCCTACATTTATCATCAAATTTATTATCATATTTAATGAAATCATATTATCCATACTTCTAATATTAACATGTCATAATCTACTATACCATAAAGAAAAAGAGTCAATAATAAAAGCAGAAGCAAACATTTTATTAATATTCAATATGAACATTCTATTATACAGGTACCCTTTTCCGACAAACATTCCGCCTTTGATCAATACATATTTATTTGACTCAAAGACTTATTTAGAACCAAACTTATTTAACAGACTACCAAAAACTAGGTTCTTTCTAACCTCGGGTACATAATATACATCATTCAATGTCAGAACCTTCCCGGATGTAAACTCCAAGTCTACTGTCCCCTTCTTCTTGACCGCTGCTTATGCTGAGTTTCCCATATAGAGATAATTTTCATCTTTAGACGGTTCAAGTTTCTTGAATAGACTTTTGTCGTTGCAGATATGCTTAGTAGCACCAGAGTCGGTCCACCAAGTATCCTCTCTTTCAATCATGTTGATTTCAGAAGTTACCGGCTTTAAGTTTTCTTTTGTCGATTGAGGTTTAATTTTAGGGAAACGACAATCTCTTTTAAAGTGATCGAATTTTCCACAATTTTAGCACCTATTCACTTTCTTGACCTTTTTGAGCTTTCCTTATTCTGAAATTTCCTTTTTTTATTAAAAGAGTTCTAAGAGGTTTTACTTTCCTCCTTTTCCTCCACTATGTGGATCTTAGATGGAAACATTGTTGGTCTAGTCAATTTTTTCTACCCAAGATATTCTTCCACTTGCAAATACTGTACAAGATTATCCAGACTCATATCCTTCTTCTTGTGTTTAAGGATTTTCCTTTGATCTTTCCAAGGAGAAGGTTTGTTTATTATGGATAAGATTTTTATCTCCTCATCATATTCATATTATGTTGGGTGAATTAGTTTAGGATATGCATAATATCATTGAATTGCTCTACTACTGGCTTAGCATCATTCATTTTATAACTAAAAAATTTAGTAGCCAAAAATTTCTTACTTGTTGCATCCTCCATTAGATGCTTGGCCTCTAGCGCATCCATACTTTTTTGACAGTTGATTTCTTGCAATACATTCGAACAGAGTATTCGTCATTGCATTGCATATGTGCCCTTTGCATATGTAATCATCTTGCTCTCATTTCAGTCTCGATCGTGCTTGCGCAATAGTCTCGTTTTTTGTTTCCTCCGGCTTTGGCGTCGTAAGAACATAAACCACTTTTAGTCCGGCCAACAAGAAATGCATCTTCTTCTGCCAACGCACAAAATTAACACTATCGAACCTTTCTAATTTGGTGAAATCAAAAGTGAACTCTCTCAAACTGTGCAGTGCCATTGTCGCATAACGTCTTAAGATTGTTATAGGATATTTCTGGATTTCTAGTGATGTGGCACAGCAGTGGTAAAACCAAATCTGTAGAGATCGCTACAAGGCACATCGATAACGCTTTCCTTAAGACATTATTTGCCCTTACCACTCGTTTGAATAAACAAACGAATGCTGTGAGTTTAGGTAAATCGTCTTGCAAGATACAAATGGAGCCGAGATGATTATTCTCTTTAATCGATTGTGATAGCACTGTCGAAATTGATCCAAACTATATTCTGAATTGACTGCAATGACAAGAGTATCGAATTTGTGATCTGTAGTATCACGAACCCGAATATGTTTTGAAAGAAATAAGAGAAGAGAATGAGAAAAGTAAGGATTTGCAACGCTTTTCAGGCGTTTTTGTTTCGGGAAGAAGAAGTGATTCTAAAACAGACGATGCTTCCTTTCGTTTGAATTTTCAAACATTCCGCCAATTCAAACAATCGCGTCTGTAACTGTCAATCCCTCATTTATGCCCATTCAAATTCAAATTCAAGGCTTGTTAACGGGTTTAGATCTGACTCATTTTAACTAACATAATTCTGTCCAAAAATATAATTTGGACTCAAACCGGTCTGGTCGGTCGAACAGGCGGCAACGGCGCGCGCATGTATGGTAGTTATGCATGACTTCTCTCCTCACAATAGAGCAAACATTTGGATGCCAAAGGACCTAACCTTCATTTGAGGAACCTATATTTAAACAAATATAGTTTGTATAACCCTAGGACGTCCGACCATTCCAGTCTCACTTCCTCTTCCGTTTCTCTTTTTCTTATTTAAAAACAAAATAACTCACACAAAATATTTTATAAATATATTTCACTAACAAAAATTGACCTCGATAACCAAAAATTTACCCGATTGAGATGAGTGTAGCCTGATGGCTTTGGCACAACATGCTTTCTTCTTTGGAAGCATTGTGGAATGCGGATGCAATAGTTCAAAGTTCCAAGAGACGATGTCAACTTCAAGGCGACGGTGCCAGAGTCATCTCGTCTTTCTTCGATCATGATAGTTAGAGTTTGTTTATTTTAATGAAAAAACGAATACAAAATGAAATCGGAATAAATTAATGATGATTCAGAGATGCATTCAACACGATCCTTAAAAAAAATACGTTTCATTCTATTTATTATTATTATTATTTATCATTGATGGGGTAAAAAAATATAATGTTGTACTTTTTTCCATTTCAATAGCCTATCGAATTTTAACATTACAATAACTAATTTGTTTTTTTACTGTATTGGACCAAATATTTGGAATGATAATGTATTTGAGCTAAAATTTAAATACAAAAATGCTACTATAACAAAAAAATTGTTTTGTTCAGTACCTAAAAACAAAATTATAGAGGGACCAAGCGAAAAATAATTATTTTGACAGAATTTTCCGTACCAAAATCCATTTATATCACAATTAGGTTTAATATTCAACGAATCAAGTCGGCTATTGAAAATGAAAAATAACAGTCTTACGTAATCTGGGAACCTACCGTAAATAAAATCAACCTGTATAAATGAAGGGATAACAATTTACAATTTCTAAATAAAATTCTGTTCATTTCTCCCCTTCTTTATAATAACTTTTAAAAAGCCTACATCAATCCCTTCGAATCTTCAATCTCCCTTTCTCATGGCGAGCCAAGCGAGTCTCCTTCTCAATAAACAACTCAGAGGTCTTTGATTTCATAATTCATAGGGCGTAGTGGTTGTTTGTTGAATTTCTAGCCTTTTTTACATGATTTTTGTTTTATGATCAGATCTTATGAAACACCCTGTTGATGGATTCTCGGCTGGACTTGTCGACGATACTAATATATTTGAGTGGAGTGTGACGATTATTGGACCTCCTGATACTCTATAGTAAGCAATTCCTTGATGTTGATTTTTCAATTTATTTATTATAACTTAGGTACGATTGGTACTGTATGGAATCTATGGTTTTATGCGGTTCTTGATAAAAAAGCTTGGATTTTTATTTGAAAATGGAGTCACGGTTAAATTTTGACTAATTTTGCTTTAATATGGAAATATTATGTTGGTTTTAATGTAAGTATCCGATCTACGTATAAGAATTGAATCTAGTGGCTGTTGGTTCAGATAAGTAGTTTATGACAATTGATTTTTGTTTTTATTTTGCTATTTAGTTCACTTTTTTCTTTCTTTCAGTAAATGTTGCATTTAAACCACTGCAAGTTACAGCTATCACTGTTGATATCTTATCGTGTAATTTTCAAACCGCAACATGGCATAGATATTGTGTTTGATTGCTTTATTATCTAACAAGTTGGATGAGAAGTAATACTACGGGGGCCTTCGATTTTTCAAGAAAACCCAAGCAAACTGATGTAGCGGTGTAAATTCATGAAGTAATGTGTATACCATGCAACGTTGTGTTGTTTTGAAGTAAAACTATTGTTTTTGTTATATTGCTCTTTGGAGATGATATGTTTGAAAGATGATGGCTATGTTATAAGAAGAAAATTGTATTACGAAGTCTTGATGTGAAGATATGTAATATTATATTTTTCTCACTATTAATGGTGTAAAAAACCATGGTAGTCCTAAAGAATATGCACTGGTGTGATACTAATTGCTCCTTATTTTTATTTCAGTGATGGTGGTTTTTTCAATGCGATTATGAGCTTTCCAAAAAATTATCCAAATAGCCCCCCTACTGTAAGATTTACATCTGAGATGTGGCATCCAAATGGTAAGTTGTCAACGTATTAGCTTTAAGTTGTTATGCCTCCTGCATATTGGATGAACGAATGTGTTAATCTCAAATTATGCAGTTTACCCTGATGGGCGCGTCTGCATTTCAATTCTACATGAACCTGGAGATGACCCACATGGTTATGAGCTCGCAAGTGAACGTTGGACACCTGTGCATACGGTTAGTTTTTCTTTACATTTATATCTCAATTTATGTAGGTGGAAAATGAATTATACTTGCTCCACTGTTTTTCTGTTCGTATTCTATTGCTGTATGCTGACATTTGATCTTGTTATCTATTAACTCTTATGTTTTATCTGAACAATACCCGTGGGTGTTATTAGTAAATTCTGCTAGTAGTTGTTTAGGATTATTTTCTTAACTCGCCCTTACCTGAAATTATAGCCAATTGCCGTTTTTCTTATAATGAATCTGAATCTTGATCAACCAAAAAGCACTAAGAAATGGTATAACCTTCTGCACTTTTGAGAACCTTGCTCGATTAATTTTAACAGTTAGAATTTGACTATAGTTTTATTCATAGGTTTAAATCATATCTGGGAACCAAATCTTAATCAACCAAGGTCTATGATCATAATTATTTGGACGCAAGTTATTTTTTCCAAATATCCTTTTATCGAGAGGAATGAATGTGTATGTCGACCTTTCTGTCAAGTTGTTCCTTTGTTAAAAATCGAACGCCTTAGTTCTATTATCCTTAAACCATAATAATATGTACAGTAATGGAAACATGGAAGAGAAAGATTGGCTACACATACATACATATATTTGTGTACACACACACATACATATGTATGTTGAATGTTGATCATCTTAGTGTGATCTTTTTTGTCAACGGATGCCCTTATTGGACTCTTGGTCTCTAAGGGATGAGAACCAACTATGTATGTTTGTATTTATATCTCTTTGTTTGTGGCCTAAAATTATCTTGAAGAGGATTTTCGTTATTCCGGAACTATATATCACAGACTTAATTACCTTGCCTTTGTGGGACTAAATGTTTCTCAAAACCATGCACACGTTTCCAGACTTAATTCATAGGATTATCTAGAACCAAGTTGCTATTATATGCGATATTCTCTAGTATGTGTGATGCACGTGCTTACAAAAGTATCCTTTTATAATGATCTCTAATCATTAAATTCTAATTTCACATATATATTTCGTAATTATAAATTGAAAAATATGAAAGAAAAAACGTATAATTTTTTTTAATGGGATTGACTATTGAGATTCAAGTTATTTGGCCTTATTTATATATCAAGGTTTTCACTACAAAATAAATGTTAATTCTTATCCTGAGCAGGATTTAAGCTTCTTAACTTTCATTTCCATATAATGAGCAGGATTTAAGCTTCTTAACTTTCATTTCCATATAATGAGCAGGATTTAAGCTTCTTAACTTTCATTTGCATATAAGGCAGTTTTTGGACATCCACGGTCAAACGAAAATATTGCAACTCTATAACAAGTATTAAGAAAATTACATGAATATAAAACAAGAATATGAGATTGGGTAAACATGTACAACATTTATAAATGGATGAATTTGCAAACATACTGCTTTAGAAGCAAAAAA
Organism: Allium fistulosum; assembly: GCA_030737815.1. Lineage (NCBI taxonomy): Eukaryota > Viridiplantae > Streptophyta > Magnoliopsida > Asparagales > Amaryllidaceae > Allium > Allium fistulosum. The sequence goes on along the minus strand of CM060904.1, from coordinate 1,296,442,915 downwards.
AATGTAGATGTGAAATGATCTTGGCTCCGCTTTGGTCTGTTGGTATGTTGTATATTTTTGGTGACCACTGCTGCAGTTTTCTTGTCTAATATTCATTTCCATACTCCTACTGATAGTGGACCCAATCCCTTAACTAATTTTGTCATCCGAGTAGCCTTTTTTTTAAACCTCTCCAAATCTTCCATTAAACATACCTTGCACAATTTCTTCCCACTGTATATTTTTTTCAATGAGTTCACCTTCTTAAATTAGCTTTGTCATTTATTTTTGGGTTCCATCTCTGGCCGACCCCAACTTGTATGAGAATAATGGCTTTGTTGTTGTTGTTGAGTTCACGTTCTTAGTGCCTTTGTCTGCAGCAGCACATTTCACATAGAAATAGATCCTAATGAACTTGACATAACACAATGGCAAAGAAATAATATTTGCTTTTAAGCAAATTTGACATAACATAAGGAGATCAATGTTCAATTTTCTTTCAAATACCAGCTGTGTTGAAACACACCTCCGTGTCCTTATGTTTTATGCCTACTAACAATTTCACCGGTTCAATGTGCAGGTCGAAAGCATAGTTTTGAGTATTATTTCCATGCTTTCCAGTCCCAATGATGAATCCCCAGCTAATGTAGAAGCCGCCGTAAGTTGCTGTTCTTAGTCATTATCTATTTTTTCCACTGTACTTGTTACTTGTTATGTATAGCACAAAATTATATGCTATAAAAAACAGTTACTACTTCCATTTTTTTTCTTTAGAAAGTTGAAACCGGAAACAGAAAGCTAATTCATTGTTTTAATCCACATTACAGAAAGAATGGAGAGATAATCAAGAAGGATTCAAGAAGAAGGTGGGTCGCATTGTTAGAAAATCTCAAGAAATGCTTTGAAAGCTGACTATCTAAAATGTAATCTACTACTTAGGATTATCTGCCATGAAATCAAATCAAATCAAATTTAGCGCTTTCGAGTTGAACCATTCAAGTTTGGTTGCTCTTTCATTTTTATATATGTTTCCAACGCTGTCTATCTTTCTTCGTCACTTGGTTTAGACCACTGTGAGATATTGTCGTAATTTGTTTTATTGCTTATATTCCCATATATATCTACTTACGTTTGAGAATTTTCTGCCTCCTACCCTGCCTTGTGTGCTGAAAACCTTTGTTTCGTTTTAATTAGATTTTCTGTCTAAAAGTTAAGAGGAATGAAGTAAGCTTGTTCTTTATTTGTTTGGCTTTCTTCCTGTTGTCTTAATCGCTATTCTGATTTAGAAACTTGACATGCAGAATAGCTACTTTGTAACAAATTGATGTGATACGGAAACTTATCTTTGAATTTAGTAGGGTATGATTGTTATATATAACTTAAGTGGAACGGGATGATATATGATTTGAGATAATAGTTAGCAATTATAGGAAGTATGAAAGGGAAACAGCTTTGCTTCATATGTATATAGGCATTGGTAGCAAGGTTTTTAGCTCCATATGTATATATATAGTATGAAAGAGAACACCGATATCAAGTATATGTATTGATAGGCCTGTACAATTGTGAGGTGGCAAATCAACTATTTGTTGAAGTGCCTAGTTGAGTGGTAATTGTATTGTCTTAAATGTATACAATTAAGAGGTTGTACATTAACTATTTATTGAAATGTTTAAGTGAGTTTAATAAGTTCCTAGGGAATCAAAACAGAAAAATGTATAAATTTGCAAAAAAGTAAAAGATGGAGAAATTTAGGTGGTTCGGATGGTAAAGAATCTAAGTTCACGGGAACAATCAAATTTTCTTCTATATTTTGGAATTACAAGCACATAATTCTTTAAAAATCCTGATAATGTTTTGTAGCCGTTTTTTAATATAAATTCTCCGAGTTCTACAAAACTTCAAATCCTTTATGCTAAAGTGATCTCTTCCTTTTATAGTTAAATAACATACATTGATTTATCACATTGATTTATGACATCATTTTCGTACTTAATCATCGCCGTCAGATATTGTCACAGTTCTTTATCGGTTTATTTTCAATTGGGTGTTGTTGACATTGTTTTAATTTGGGTGGGATAATTTTGTTTGGTTGGGATAATTTGTTTTGAAATGCCTAAATTAACACGATGTTGTTGGATGTTTGTCACATGTCTTAGAGTTATGCTGTGCGTTGATGTGATTTGAGTTCGCCTTGCTTTGATGGAGTGCTCTTTTGGTGTAGTTCTGCATTTGATCATGGTTTGCTACTTTGGAGTGCTTTAATGGAATGACCTCTTACGTAGTTCTACTTCTAGTCGTGATTTGTTCATTTGGAGTACTTCGATGTTTTGTATCCAATAGAGTTGCACAGTTGAGTGTTGTACTGTGTTAGTAGTTAATTTGTAACTTTTTCGTGCGTAATAGCACAGTGCAAGATTCATGGTGCGTTCTATATTGTATCTAGAACACGTGTAATTCCTAGTTGTCGTCTCCTTCTTGCAATGCGCTGGCCCCAGACATCAAAGACATTGTGTGCCCGTTGTATTGTACTACACTAGTTGCACAACTGTTTATGATATTCTCTTAGCTTTGTTTTTTTTATTTGTACAATATTTTTAATAAGAAAATGAGTGTAACACTTGTCTTTCAAGTTTGCATTGTTGTATATCAATACAGATTTGTAATTCTTTACCCATTGTTTCCATAGTTTTGTTAGTCGCTTTTGCATTAAATGCCTCTTACACTTGTCTTGCATTGATTGATTCTTACATCTTTCCATGGTCAGATTGCAACGTCTTATATTTCGAGAATTCATTTCGACATCATTATCCTTAAAAAATCATTATTTGTGTATTGTCTAAATTTTGTGATTGAAATTTATGCTCATCCTCTATATGAACTCATCTTCCTCCATTTTTTTTCACGCTTTCATAATTTGCAAAGATGCTTTCTTCTTCTTGGATTACCTTTTGCAATCGTCTTCACCAACTCAACCTCCAATTGTGTAAGTATGCTTCTTTCATGTTTTGTTTCTTTATATATATCTATGTGTGTGGCTTCCTTGAACTTTTAGCTTTGAGATTTTGTCACCAATCTGTTAGTCCCTACCATGTGTCTGATTAAACATCTAACCCGATTATGTCTGCCATGTGTTTGATCAAATTCCCTTGACAAAATTCCCTCCATTTTATTGTTATTTATTAATGTTTTTCACCTATATATTCCCAGCCTATAAGTCCATTTTTTGAGGAGATATGCACGTTCAAAATGAATAACTACAATTTTTAAATGAAACTAAGTTTTAGCGATGACCTTTAGAAAACATTCCTAATCTGACATTGGCATATGCTTTTTTTAGTTAACCAAGTCTTCTGATGCTGCTCCAAGTATATCGGGTAGGATAAGTGCTTCTCATAGGATTATTTGAATGTTGTTTTTGTCCTTTGCTCTGATGATCAATTTTGAATATTCTTAACACTTTTGGTATTAGTGGTTACTCTAATAGTGTTCCTTTACTTTCTGATCATATCCACCCTTCTCTGGAAGGTTATAGTTCTCTTACCTAGAAACACATCCGTTGTTGTCATATACATGCCTCCAAATCTAATAGTTAAGGGACGAATGGATAATTTAGAAATAGCTCCCATCCAGTTTGCCCCAATTTCATACTATCTACTTATATGCACTTACATCTTATATGTTAAGCAATTAGATTCTCCTCCTTTCTGCGATCTTCACTTTTTATACTCTTTGTGGGAGAATCCTGTACCCGGCTGTGCATGGTTCTACCATATTCAGACCCAAAAATTTGTTCTTCGTACTTTACCCTTCCAAACCCATTCCTGGTTAGATTTATACTTCATTTCTAAAAATGATGGGTTCATTCATTCTTTTCATGCAGCTGGTATATATTCTATTGTCTTTTTTTATTTTTATTTCCTTTTCTTACACAAACTGCTCTACGCTAACTTCATTTTTATTTAATCTTCTTTAGCCTATCATCGTGCTTTCACCAGGGAAGAGAAGGATATCTTTGGGGAGTGAAGGATGTTGATATGCGCTTGGAATACTAACATCCATAATTATTCAAACATATATATGAAGATCCTAATGCGCAAGCACTATTTTCTCCAAGAATCTCATAATTTTCTCAGCATGTTCATATCTTCGTGCTTAATCACAACTCAAAGGGGAATCTAGCAACTCCAAACCCATGCCTTGGCAGGGTATAAGGCTAATTATTAACTTTTATATCATTTTTCACATGCTGTTTTATAAAGTTTCTTGTTCTTATGCCTTCCTCCATCGCTTATTTGCTATTTACTTAAACTTCATGGTTGGCATGTCTTCATAGCAAAAGAGTAAGTTTACTGGCGCCTTCACCCTTGTCTCAGCTCTTAGTTCAAAGAAACCTATACTTGGATGATAGAGTTAGGGGTATGTCATAGGGGAAATTAAGTTACTGTTACATATACCTAACTCGATAACCAATCTTGATCAAAATAAAATGTGTTTTTTTATATTATATAATTGTTATATTATGATTTAATAATCAAGTAATTAATTAAAGCATATTAAATAAAAATCCATAAATGGTATGTTTTTTGATAGTAGTCACAAAGTGTTATAACCATCAATAATGTATCATATTGAAATTAAACATACCATTTTGAATATTCCTAGTCAAGATGTATCGAGACTGGATATCGATACATCCGTTGAGATGAGAGTATATAACGCTCTTCAAATATTAGGCAATGTATTACTTATGATTTCTAGGGACATCAAGGGATTACGTACTGATAGTTATTGAATAACTATGGAATGAGTCACTCGATAGTTTTCTATTAGTTAATATTACTAAGGTCAAACGAAAAATATCGATGTGACGGTATAACATAATTCCCTCATTTTGAGAATACTGTTGAGCGTCAATGTGGAAACTTCGCTTTGATTATAGTTAAATCGTAGCACGGCATCCAACGAATGACTATAGTTGAGTCGAATGGAAGCATTGGAAGTGAGACACTATTCAAGATGGAATTTGTCTCCTCGGTTATATGAGGTTAGTGTCACGGTCAACTAAAGTCAAATCAAAGCCAAAGTCGGACAGACTAGCTCGGTTAATAATATTGTTATTATTGAACCAAGGACTTGGTCTTTAGACTATAGAGTTGAATATGGACGGTATTGGAATTTTGACCATTACCAAATTCCATAAGGCCAAAGTAATACAGTTTTGATGAAGAGAATTAGTGTAAATAATTGTAACTACCAGGTAACGCTTAATAAAGTAAAATTAGATTTTACCAATACCAAGTAAGTTATAAATTTGGCCATAATATCACACTACCTACTAAGTGAAGTGTGAATATTCGAATTGTTCGATATTAATCACTGACCAAATTTACACCTAAGAGTCACACAACCAAAATGTTGAATACTCCTGTCAACACCCGATTAATTAATTTTTAATTGTAATAAATTAACTAAATTAATATTTATGAAATATTAATTATAAAATTTTATTTGGTATATATTGAACAATATTAAATAGTGTGAATATAATAGTTATATAAAACTAATTGATATACAATATCGCTACGCGTTTAAATTGGATTTAAATGTAACAAACATTGTTTGGGCTTAGTTTTGAGGCCCAAGTTAGAGCTTGGTTTAGGTGGCTATAGGGAAGCAAATTGAGGCTGGCTATTTGATGGTTTAGGTGGAGGAATTTTGAATTCAAAAGGAGAGAACTAGTAAGAGAAAACGAGGATCTTGATCCTAATTTCACTCTCTCATTCCTCATTTATTTATTCCCTGTAACATCCAGTTCTCTTGTGACTTTTGCACTCTATTCTTGCTGCACTATTAGGCCTACCATACACCCTCTAAAGCTTCAAAATTCAAACATCAAACTAAAAGTCAATTCAATAGTCGGTGGTAAGGCAATTCGGAAGCTAGCACCTTTTGGACCTGGAGTTGGATTCAAGGAGTTACGTTCTTCGTTTCAACATGTATGTACTATGCTTTGGTGAAAGGTATATATCTGATTTATTAATGCCCAATTTATTAATTATATCATATATATGTTACTTAGAAATTTTGACGAATCTGTATATCGATATGCTATCACATTTGGATGGTTGGATATATGTGTATATGTATAATAATAAAAATTGTACATGAATGTTGTCATATTGCTCACAACCAAGATTTAACTTTTTTGAAATTAGATATAAATTTATAATTAATTTCCTATTAGTTTAAAATAAATACTAGAAATTATATATTATATATATAATAGGTTTTATGCTTTACAAATTTTTTATTAAATTACATATGCTCTTGGATTTAAAAAAATATTATTTTTACATATTTAATCCATACATTTTTTAGCAAAGCTAAGCCGGCATTTAAAGTGTGCCGTCCAATTATATTACCCACACAATTGAGAACAGGTGTTCGGAACATGCTTCGAAACAGCTAAGATATAATGCAATAAAATATAGGAGTCAGACTGACTTGTCTAAACTACTAATGGCAGGACTATAAATCCTCCCGATCTGAACTGACATTGCCCAGAGGCAGGGCCAAGAACATCAGAAAATACCAGGGCAAGCGAAGGATCAAAAGACCTTGAAAGCGAAGAATACAAATATTTCCTATCCCAAGTAGCATCCAAAAGATATAGCAAATTATGAAAACCTACATAACAAGAAGATGAAAAAGAAATCCCTTCCCTTTAACCTGATAATAAAGTGTCCTACTATCATCTCCTTCACCAACATACATATAGTAGTGATTTGAATCTAGATTATACCTCATTTCCGTTTCTTCGTGAATCCATACCTGCTCAAAATCATCCCAGTAGATACCAACTTCATTAGAGGAAGAATCATCTTCGATCACAGTTTCATTAGGAGTAGTTTTCACTTTAGGAATTTCAGGGGGAACTATGTTTGGTGGAGAATCCAGAGAAGAGGGAATTCTAGTTTTAGGCACCCATTATAAAACTGGTTTAGGAAGGGGAACCTTGACATGAGGGGATGTCAATGGTAAGACCGTGCACGAATCCATCGAATGTCCAAACGATTGACATGATACACAAATATCAGGTTTTCATTTATACTGAACATCTACTTCCACTTCATTACCTTCTCCCAGTCTTACTTTAAGCTTCGAAGGCAAAGCTCTAGTCAGGGTAATCTCAATCAATGCTCTGGCGTACATTAAACTCCTACGGGCTTCAGTATTAGAATCAAAACATATTAGAACTCCAATAAGACTAACTAGCCAGTTTAGTCCTATCAGAGGCCGAAGGACAGATGGGATGTGCGTGAAAGTTGCCCAAATAGGAATAGATAAGATTTGCTCTCTCGCTTTATCAACCCCAAGACTCCATAGAGTGAGAATAAAAGGTTTTGCATCAATTACTAATGGGCTTGACTCTAGAGCTCTCAATTTATCTTGCATATTTCCAAATTTGAAATAAAACATAGAATTGAAGTGTTGTACCTAAAGACTACCTGTCAGATTCCAAAAACGTTTACAAGTGTCTCGAACATCCTTGTACATAGCAGCAGATTCCAGAAAGAATACAACTAAATACTCAGACCAAATTTTTACCCCCTCTTGAACCACTTCAAAAGGAGGGATGTAGATATCGTCTATCACATCCGACTTGAATGGTCTAGGTGTATATGTTCCAGTGTTCTTGGGAAGGGATTTGGACAAGGAAGTCCACTGTTTCTGGGAGGGCACATCGGTACAGGGAGGAATATCACCTTGCTACCTATTATTATCAGTATCAGCCCTTGCCTTTTCAGAATTTTCCTCCAAATTTCTACCACCAGAACTGAGATTAACATCTAACCCTGATGTACATACTACACCAGCAGAAACACAGGACTTTCCACCTAACTCGGATGAAATCCCACCAATATTTATATGAGCATTCAAGTTTTCACCTCCAGGTATTAAATTAACAACAATGTTATATACACCGTCGATACTAGCAATGCTGTTTTTATATGCACAAACAACTTCAATATCGTCTATTCCATACAAGTCAGAATTAGACAAAGGAGAATCAACACACCATCTAGGATTGTTAGATTCCAACATGGAGTTTAGGGGGTGCTTATCAGTTGCCTCTGATCCAATGACCTGGCTAGAAGAGATCGGAGATGTGTATTCATTCAATAGAGCAGCTAGAGGATTAGATTTTGATTCATGACATGCATCAATTGGGTTTACCTGATTCAGACATATGGGCTAATGGAAGATGGAAGTGCAATGGAGCGGATCTGGTGTCGACGATGCCATCGACACTGGCGAATACACCAGCAATAGCAGGCTCAGATCTGAAAAATAGACATCCAGATCTAGTCTTTGATGGAGAGGAATTTCGTTCGTACGAAGCAGATAATCTTGGGTTGTCTTTCCTATTCTTGGCCATAAGGGATTAGAGACGGAAGAAGGCAGAATGTGGGGACTTAGAATGCGATAGAAGCAAAAAAGGCTTGCATATGACGGGACGCCATCAAAACATATATTGGTTTACTTAATTTTGATTTGATTAATCCGTACATTTTATCTGCATATATATATATATATTGTTATTTTATTTAAAACTAGTTTTTACAGTCAATAAATAAATATGTATATTTATAAATGATATAAATATATGCATAAATTTTTTATAAATGTACATACCAATTTCTTTTTCTGGAATTTAAAATAAAATAAATTATGTAAAGATTTTCCATACGGAAATACAAAAATATAACTATTTAAATATTTAAAATCCAAAACAAAAAAATTGAAAACATGGCCGAAAGCAATTATGATATTTATATAGTTATTAATTATTAATATATATATATATATATATATATATATGTATGATAATATGTCTAAAAGAATTATTTATACATAACTATATATAATGTATATACATAGTTATAAATTATACCTTTTAAAAAAAATAACTTATTATTATTATTATATATATATAATTTTATATATTTATTCAAATCTATTTTTTATATTAATATTCAAAATATGTTCAATCTAATTATATTTTACATATATACATATACATACATACATAGATACATACATATATTTAAATAAGTGTATTATTTAAGTATTACTATTATAAGTATCACATTATAACATACATATATGTATATATTTTATTTATATTTTAATATATATATATATATATATATGTAGACACACACATATATACATTTAGACAACATTGTGTACAAGAGGGGCTAACATATCCATTGCAGTGTAAATCAGAGCACATATATACGGACATGTGAAACCATGTACATGTTATCCTGTTTCAAGTGCATGTACACACATGTGTATATGATACACAGACATACACGTGAGTGCGCACTTACACTCACACATAATATTATACAAATAATATTAAACAAAATATTATTTATGAATAAAATAAAATATTAATTTTATTTAAAAGAAAATATAGAAAAGTTCTAAATAAATTTATACAACATAGGTCCAATAAAGTTCCAGATAGGCAATTTTTTTGAAATTTACCGAATTACTCTGTTGCGGGCTGGCCCAATATCAACAATGGTATCAGAGCCGAATAGCCTATGCGGTCTAAATTAGTTGTATTAGGGCTAACTTATTAAGCATGCCCATATAGTAAGGTGTCTATAAAAGTAGTGTCTAAAGTTGGATTTGGGTAATCAAGTACCCTGCTCTACCTAACTTTCGACCCGACCCGTAAGGATGTGGTAAGACCGAAGGTTATCCCTAATAGAAAATGCCTAATTTGAATTAGGCCTTGGGCTAATTTCAAAATTGTTTTGAAATTAAAATAAAAGTTTTAAATTTAAAAGTTGAATTTAAAATAAGATAAATATTATAAATGTTATAATACATATTTTCAAATTGTTCTGAAAATTAAAATAAAACACATATTATAAAAGCTATAAGATAATTTTTCAAAATGTTTGAACATGTTATAAAATTAATTTCAAAAACAGTATATATTAATAAGATTAATAAAATAAATAATTAAATAAGTTAATTATTTAAATATATATACATGTCTAATATATATAATGATATATGTTACATTGACTTGAATTGTTTAAGACAATATAAATATATGTGTTTATAAAAGAATTTTATAAATTAATAAAATTAATTTAAAATTTTATAATTAAATAAATAATTAAAAGTTAATTAATAAATTAAAATACATGTATATAAGATATATGTATATTACTATAAAGAGTTATAGTATATATATTCAAGGTACATATACTATACTTAGGCCGTCGTAAAATAGTAGGTATGAGTAAATAATTTCTTTTGACTTATTGAGAAAACTCAAGGTCAAAATAAAATTAGGACAAGGAACCATAGGTTAGGAGTTGTATATGATACAATCGATAAGGATTTTTCCTTCGTTTATGCTATGACTTGTTAAGCGAATTCAAGGTTGGAATCCCAAGAATGATGAATCCTAACATCGACCAGTGAAGTTGAAAGACTTCTATGTTTGTCTTAGGATTTAGAGAAACATAAAAACTAGTGGGAGCCCTATTAGAAAAATGAAATTGTAACATTTAACCTTTCTAATATTATAAGATCGTCCGCTACATAAAATTATAATAATCTACATTGATAAATTTATGTAATTTATATAATTGATAAAATGTTTATCATTTAAAATATACAAATGAACTGAATTAATATTGACAAATAGAAATATAAAATATACTTACCAATTAATTTTCCATGTTGACCCATGCAAGCGCCTAATTATACAGCTACTACATACATTCATAACTTGGTCATTTACGAGTTTACTTGCTTGAGACTATGTATCGTCTTCAATGAGTTTCGAACTCTAAAAGCAATACAAGAATATGGATATTTGATCCATATACGATCACGTATAAATGTTATATCGTGAACGGTCATAATATGTAATGTACGAAGCCTCGATGAAATTTGTTAATTGAAATAAGCAAGTAAATTGTAGTGTGAAATCGTGTATTCAATATGATTGATTACAATGATGATCTTGTTCTGTTAAATGTAACACTAGACCAAAGACTACAGGATAGATCTAAAAATTCAATCATTGAAAAGTCAGTTTGATTAGTTTACATAAAGTGCAATTTATTTGATATCATTAAAAGTTAAGAATGATCAAATGCACTTCTGTAAAGAGTTCGTTATGATATTGTAGTAATGATTTCTTTTCAATGGTTTGACCATTTAGAAAGGAAATTGAATGTATAAAAATTGATGTAACCTAAGGTATAGTTGAGATGAAGAGAGTGAATGGTCATTTCTGCTTTATAAAGAAATTCAGATATAAGAATTGTAACATAATAATAGATACTTAACATTAGAATGAGAAATATGATTTCTATTCCAAAAGTATTTTCATGTAGAAAATTGTTTCCTAAGATATTTATTTTGAATTTAAGATACTAGATCTAAAAATTCTTGACTGCAAACCAGTTATAGTAAATGAAATAAATACTCCATATTAAGTGATTAAATGGAGCTTCGTACTTCATACGTTATTATAGTAATGGCAGAAATAGTGGAAGCATACTATATAAGACTTACTAGTCGTATCAAGTTACAAAATTATTTTCATAAAACATACCAAACATTATTTATGAATAATAATTATTTTTTAGTTGATTGAAAAATAAACATAATTTTATTCCAATATAAATATTATGAATATTTGTTATAAAACAAAACCATAGTATTGGTATTTGTGATGCATTGGAAAATATAAAACTATCTAAATTTATTTACAATTATTTTGCAATTGTGGACTTTTTAAGAAATAATTTTTGATTATACGATTATGAATCATATGGTACTAGTAAATTATATTCCGGACAATTAAGAGCAAAGCACCTATTCAGTGGGAGGATCATATGAGTTGACAAACTCTACGTATTGACACATATAGATGTATGCAATCGAAAGTCTATTAATTCCAAAATGGTTCCACGTACTTTGTTTTATTCACCGATGAATTATCACAAACATGAACATGTGTATACGATACACATTTAGTATGTTAATGACGAGTTCATAAAATATAAAACAGAAATAAATAAAATGACGTGTAATAAAAAATAAAATGATTTAATTTGATCGAATAGTGAGTATATTAGAAAGAGTTCCGAATGTATCTAAAAGTAATTAAAGATTCAATCTCAAAAGTCACTCCTTCCTATGTCACATAATAATGCATCGATAAGGAATAATTGAACTCTATTGAACAAAGTATGATTAATGGTGAGTGAAGCTGAGTTAACTTCTTTTTATAAGATCGTATACTTAAGAGTAATCCATGAGGTAAAGATTAATTTCATCCAAAGAATAGTTTACAAAATCATACAAGATAAGGGTTTATAAGAAACCCCAACATATCCTAAGCCAAGGAGTTGGCAGGTTATGCATGTCGAAAGACTGCACATAATAATTGTACGTGAGGGATCTTGTATGAATCGCCCCAAAAGAATTTTGAGAATGATTTGGATGACTAATTTATGTTTTGAACATAATTATAGTAAACTAAAAACCAAATCAGCTTTATACGTAACAAATCCACAAATTTTTTATGAACATTCATTCCATTGAACTGAGAAACAATTGTTGTTTCAAGAAATACCAACTTCATAGTGAACGAATTTCTTTTAGAAATTATTGGCAGTAAAATGAATTTGGATATGATCCAATGATAAAACTAACTATAAGGGATGAAATGAAATCAACCAAACCTAAATGAACACAATACATTAGAATGTCTAATAAATATTCTCGCATGTTAAAGAGAAAATATGAGTTTCTTATCAATTCAAGAAAGATACTCCTCAACTGTTAATTAAACCATTAAGAGTATTGACTCTACAATATAGTATAATGTGCAAACCCGAAGTGGATTCCAACTACGTTATTAAAATATGATTTTGTTAGTTGTACCCAAAGGAATATGATCTATTGGCCTCGAATGTGTCTTCAAGAACAAGACTAATGCAGACGGAATATAATGAGTAATGTCGATAAGAATAACATCGTAAATTTCAATAGTTGAAATTAGCGTGATAGAGATTCAATGTGCTCAAGTTAATTCAGATTTACTCACAAAATTATCGCTTGGTATGACTTTGTGCTTTTGGTACATATGTGTTAAAATAGAAAATTATAAATAATGATTTAGAATAGACTATTTGCACATAATAACCAAAGTGTCCCGAAGTCGGTGGGAGTGATATTGTGTTTGTGGTTTCACGGATATGATCCAAGAATGATACAAAAGTATTATTCTATAAGCATCAGAATTGAATAAATATTTTGATAGAAATATTGAATAGTATGATTTTTAATCAAAATGCAGAGGAAGCATGTGTCCATAAGAAAGAACATTAAAAGGTACATAGATATTTCTAAAACTATAAATAAACAACAACTGCTGATTGTTAACGATATACATGTTGAAATCAGTTATAATTTGGCTGTTAAATACTTAATGTTGGATTTGTAAATTATATCCCTTATAATATGTTTAAAAGGTTTTGGGATGTACCAAATAGTATGCAAAGACACCTTATTAAAATATTTAATATAGAACATACAAGATGATTTTCTTATGTATTGACAATACGAATAATCATGCATGTATTATCTAAAATGTCATATTTTGCTTATGTATTTGATGTGTGAAGAAAATATCAAATCCTAACTAAGATTACTAAATTATAGTTTAGAGTGTTCTCGAGTATTTATGAAATACTAGAGAATTGTTTATAGAAACAATGAACTTCTTATGAAAAAGTATTCAGACTCAAACTTCGTAAGTGATATTGAGTATAATGTGTCAATATTAAATTTATATTCGAACTTTGGTTAAGCAGCTTTAAGTTGGAAATGTTCCAAATAAAAGGTTGTGGCTAATTCAATGAAAAGGTTATGTAACAACCCTGCTGCTGTAAAATAAATAAATTTAATTGAAAATAAAAATATTCTAATTCAATTTTTTATAGTTATTATTTTAAAAATAATATTACTATTTATTTGAAGGCTATTAATATAAGATTTTTGTTAATTAAATTAAATTAATAAATTCTTTTCAAATAATATATTGAAATTAAATAAATTATTTAATTGAATATAAAATAATTTTAAAGTGTAATTAATTATTATGTATTTAAAGAAGTGGAAATATATAAGCGGGCATCAAACTAAACAAAATTGTCCAACTATCCAAGTATAATTTATAAAGTGAAGCGTGGATTAAATTAAATTAGATTAGGCAAAATATAAATTAAAAGACTAGCCCAAAACAAACAAGGTCCAAAGCCAATTTAAACTCTTTCCTTCCTTCCCCTAAAAGACTCCTTTATCTTTCTTTACCTAAAATAACACCCAAACTCCCCAAACCCGTTCGTGCCCTAGCCCCTTCATATTTTCTGTCAAAACCTGAAATCACGATTTAGAAAAAAACGTGAATCTACGCACGAGCGAATGGACGACATCGATGAGCTTGGCACATTGACGCGAGAAGGGGGTAGTGCACCTGTGATCGCGAGGCTGGCATCAGCTTTTTACGGCATCGCGATGCAAGGACAGTATGGTTGGCTGGGGCAGTGCTTGATAGGGGCAAATCGTCCTATAGGAGCATTCATGCATGCCAGGTTGCGATTGGAGTAGGAATTAGTACTTGCGGACGTGGCAAAGGAGGACACATACCTCAGTGTGGCTATTGTTGGAGTGGAGGAGGCAATGTGGTGACAGACTAATCATGGGCAGTTATGTGGTGTTGAGCGTGAATTTCTAGAGGCACGTGGAAGGTATATGGCCAGTGTCGTTGATGCTAACGATTGAATTAGGAGCCACGAAGAACAGATTTGGCTGTGACAATGGTGGTCGACGCAGAGTTGGGAATTCAAGCATCGTTTTGGTGAATTTTCTCACTCACATCTATATCTATTCCATTGCCTGCTATATATATATACATTTATTTATTTATCCCGATATTTGATTGCATTGCTTCATTGAATTGGTTGAGATTATTGATTGAATTGTTTGTTCAGGATATTGGATTGATTATGTGAATTTGGATTAGACTGGGAGATTTTGTGTGTGTTGGATTGTCCAAAACACAACGGAGATGCTGTCCAATTGTATTTTGATTTGTATATTTTACATCTCTTATGGCCATTCAATTAAGAGTATTCCTCTCATTAGAACTGTTGGTTGAGATGGATCATGAAGTTTTATTTGTTGTGTGTGCATTTATAGATGACTGGAATTCGATTCAGGTCGAACGAGAAAATTTTATATTGATGATTTATTGTTGATTTTGGAGTATTTTGCCCCATAATTTTTATTTTAGATGATTTATTGCTTTTCCAGTTTTAAAATTATTTTTGAAAGCTTTGGGAAATTATTTTTGGTATTTCAAAATTTATTTGAAGTATATTTATAAATTAATGAAAGTGGTTGTGAAATAAAATGAGTTATTGGAAATTGTTTTGAAAATAAAAGTTGTTTAAAAAAGTGAAAATAAAGATTTTCAATAGTATTAGGATATATGGAATTTTGTAAGTATAAATGAAGGGTTTTTAATAATATTTCCAGAAGGAAAATTCTTTTGTAAAGTGTATATTTAATGAAATGGATTCAGGAAATATTATCGAAAAGGGGACTTTGAGTATATAAGCTTGTTTTGAAGATAGGCCAAATTGTGAAATATTTTGAAGTATTTAAAGGTAATTTTAGAAGGAGATTTTTTATTATTAAAAATCTATTTTAAAGAGTTTTGAAATTTATTCCCCTTTTATATATTTATTGGTTCGAAATTGATTTAATTGATGATTTTGTGATTTAATTCTATATAACGAGGATGTTGAATAAATAGATTAGTAATATTGTTTGGGATAGGGCATTCGGTTTTCCGGTTATTCTATTGAACCATATTATAGAATATTTATGGTATGATGAGTGTAGTTTACTAGCTTCTAGTAAACGTTTGAGTAATACTGAGTGGGGTGGGATGCTCAAGTAACACTTGTTTGATTACTATTGGTGAGTAGATGTCACTTATATTCCGGAGATGGGTTAGGAAATTGTGATATCATCTAGAAGTGACTCCTTAGAGCTTAGTAGTCAAGAGTTCTATTACTCTCCAAGGGTTACAAGCTGGAGATAAGCTGGGAGTTACATATTTATCCTCTTAGGACTAACTGGCTGAGTGATTTTATTATTTATGCTTAGGGCTACTAGTCGAGGAATTATTATGCTGTGATGCTCTCATTAGGATGTATGGATTTGAGAGTACTTATTATTACTCTTGTTAGGACTCATCTCTTCGAGAATATTTCATTATGCCCTCTAAGGACTAACTAATCGAGCACCTCAATCTACTCTTAGGGCTAGTAGTCGAGGATTTTATTCAGTTGAGATGCTCTCATCCGGACCCGCATAGTCAAGAGCGGTTACTATCATCAAGACCCCTATAGTCGAGAGTATTTGACGTGGCTCCCATCGGGACTCATCGAGTTAATTAAGAGTATCGTTATTACTCTCAATAGGACTTATTTGATCAAGAGTAGTTGTTTTCACACTCATCAGGACTCCTAGATTCGAGAGTACTAGTTATCACTCTAATTAGGACTTATATAGTCGAAAGTATTTGTTATGAATCTATGTCATAGGGTTCACATCGCTATAGAGAGGGCTTGAATTAGACCCACCAGGTAGGATACTAATCCATCCTAGCGGTCCTGATTGCTGGGTCACACCCTGGATCTATGATGTCACCTTGTTGAGTTTGTAGGCTAAGAGTTATTTCTCTCATTAGAGCCATTGCCCCAACGTTACATAAGGACCAACAATCCGTTACCAAGGGCAAGTAGAAGTCATGGCCAATGCTCGATGTAACAGCTTGTTTATGACATACAATGGATACAAGTTTCACGGTTCTAGGAGTAACTTAGGGACTGTAGGAAATAGGCTGTGGTTATTAGCGTTTCCTATAGCAATGTTGCGTACGTCAGTCTCCTATCTGGATGACTTAGGTAGACCCATTATGTTTGAGATATTTGATTTTATCACCTCATTAGAGACAATGATATTTTGATATTAGAGACTGGCTGCATGTCAGTCTGTTCATTTGAGATACCCTAACTCGAGACAGTTGCGTGTTGTCTATCTATGACATTAGAGACTTGCTATGACCTTGTCTGTCATCCTCTCATAAGAGCCTATGGTTGGGAGATCTCCTTTTTGTATGATTTGTTATTTCTATCTCCTAGGACCATCTGGTCAAGAGTTTCGTCTCTCTAAGGACTGGGGTCTAGATAATTCTGAGGGCTTAACAGTCGGGAGTTATCACTTTCATTAGGACTATAGTTAGAGATAATTATTTTGATATTGTTTTTGATATTTTGTATCGATTATGTTTTATTTGGAATTTAGATTTCTAACTATCTCCTAGGATTAACCATCGGAAGACTTTACTTCCATCAGGACTATAAGTCGAGAGTGTATTCTTGGATATTGATTTTTGTATATGGTTGATTTCAGTCTATTTGGGTTTCATATTTCGTAGTTTAGGTTCTACGACTTACCAGTCGGAAGTCTTCACTTCCATCGGGACTGTAATTCCAGATAGATATTTTGGTTGTGGACCCTTGGATATGGTTTGATTTGGGATTTATTCTTTTATCGTGGATTTATGGATACACCGCATGCTTATCCATAGTATTTTGAGATTTCGATGTGTTTGAACGTTATCACCCCATTTACAGTTGTCGTGATTCTTACTTGCTTATTCGTAGTTCATAGGTGATATTGAGATTTGAGGCATGGTATATTCTTATGATGTTATGATAGATGTTGCGTTGTGTCATATTTTTGCTTTTCCTGTTATTACCATGCTTATTGTTATGTACTTACCTTGGATTTAGATATAAACTGACCCGTTTATTATTTATATAATACTCATGTCAGTCTGAAACATTTCAGGTACGGGGACATTAGCTATTTTGGATGCTGGGCTTTGGAGAATATATGATATATATTATATTGTGTTTGAGTTGTCGATGTATATTTTCTTTGGATGTCTCCTTGTATTCGTTTTTGACGAGATGGCTATGAGTTGTGTATTATGAACCTGACTGGTATATATATTGTCGTATTAAGACAGGCATCAGTTGGTATCAGTTTGTTATGCATTATATTTTTCTACTACGATCTGTGACTCTATGTTTATTTGGATATGTTGTATATTTTTTTGTCTTGGTAATCCCACGCTTTGTGTTGATAGTAGATACATGTATATTGATATATTTTAAGGTGAGATACATACCGGTGTTAGCCCAATGGAATATTCACATATAGTTGCTCCTAACAAGCCTTATTCTCCATATTACCAGACAGGATTACTTAGTAATTCTCTTTGGTAGTATGGGTATAGAAATGTGGCATTACAGGCTAAGCACTTCACCTTGAATAGCACCACGATAAAAGTAATGTATAAATATAAATGCATAAATTTATAACTGAACTAGGGTTGATTCCAAATATTTAGATCACTACATCATTGTTAAATGATAACAATGTAACGATAAGAACTCACTAAAAGCCATGAAATATACTCCGACTAGTTCCACATGATAAAGATAGTTATCAACTTCAAAGAGAGTTGATTGACAAAGTAGATAATCAAAATAACTTAGCTTATTCAATCACAAAGGGTCTTACTCGATCAGCTCTCTTAAACCAATCGAAGAATGGGACAGAAATTCCATAATTGGCCCCAAATGCAAGTGGGAGATTGATAGAGTCTGGGATATATCCTAGGGGCAATTATGTAATTGTTACATATATCTAATTCGAAAACCGATCTTGTTCGAAATAAAAGGTGTTTCTTTTTATCATATACTTGTTATATTATCATATAAATAATTAAGTAATTAATTGAAATAAATTTAATAGAAAATCTATGAATGGTATGTTTTGTGATAGTAGTGACAAGTTGTTGTAACCATGAGTATTTTATCATAATGAAATTAAACATACCATTTTAAATATTCCTATTTAAGATATATCGAGACCGGATATCGATACATCCATGGAGACTAGTGTACGTAACGCTCTCCAAATATTAGACAATGTATTACTCATGATTGCTAGGGTACCAAGGGGTTACATACGGATAGTTATTGGATAATTATGGAATGACTCACTCGATATCTTTCTGTTGGTTAATATAACTAAGGCCAGACAGAGAATATCAATGTGACAATATTACACAATTCCTCGATTTGAGAATACAGTCAACATTCAATGTGGAAACTCCACTTTGATTTGAGTTAAATCATGGCATAGTATCCATCGAATGACTATAATTGGGTCGAGTGGAAGCATTGGAAGTGCGACACTATTCAAGAGAGAATTTGTCTCCTCGGTTATATGATGTTAGTATCATGGTTTCTTAAGTTTAGTCAAAATCAAATTCTCCGACTATAGCAATTCGGTTAATAATAATTGTTATTATTTAATCAAGGACTTTTTTTTGGGCTATAGAGTTGAATATGGATGATATTGGAATTTTGACTATTATTAAATTTCATTGGTCCAAAGTGATATAGTTTTGATGAAGATAATTGATGTAAATAATTGTCACTACCAAATAACATTGAATAAAGTAAAATTTGATTTTACCAGTACCAAGTAAGTGATGAATTGGCCATAATGTTGCTTCACATGCTAAGTGAAGTGTGGACATTAATATTCGAATTGTTAGATATTAATCGCCGACCAAATTTACATTTAAGAGTCACATAACTGAAACATTGAATGCTCCTATTACCACCTGATTTAATTAACCTGTATTGTTATAAATTAAATAATATTTATGAAATATTAATTACAAAATTTTATTTGATGTATATTGAACAATATTAAATATCGTGCATATAAAAACTATATAAACACTAATTGATATATGATATTAATACTCGTTTAATTTTGATTTAAATGTAACAAATATTGTTTAGGCCTGAAATAGTTTTGAGGTCCAAATTGGAACTTGGTTTAAGCAACTATAGGGCAGTAGATTGCGACCGACATGTGATGGTTTAGGGGGAGGAATTTTGAATTTAAAAGGAGAGAACTGGTAAGAGAAAAACAAGAATCTTGATCCTTATTTCACTGTCTCATCCCTCCTTTATTTATTCCCTCCAACATTCACTTCTCTTATGACTTTTGCACTCTATTCTTGTTGCACCATCAGGCCGACCATGCACCCTCCAAAGCTCCAAAATTCAAACATTAAAACATCAAATAAAAAGCCGAATCGATGGTTGGTGGTAAAGTAGTTCAGAAGCTAGCACCTTCTAGACTTAGAATTTGATTTAAGGGTTTCGTTTTCAACTTTTTTATGTAAGTAGCTTTTGTGATTATATACAATTTATTAATGCAAAATTTATATATCTGTTAGCTAACAATTATGATGAATCTGTAGATCGATATGCTGTCACATTTGGACGGCTGGATATATCTGTATATGTATAATAATAAAAAATTGTATATGAATGTTGTCATATTGCTCATGGCCAAGTGAAAAAATTCCTTTTCCAAATTAAATATAAATTTATAATTATTTTTTTATTAGTTAAAAATGCACTAGAAAATAATATATGTATACACAATATGTTTTATACTTTATAAATTTTTTACTAAATCATATATCCTATAATGACCCGTGTTTTACGTATCGAAGGATCGTAAGATATTTTTATTTTGTTCGCATAAGATCGTATGACTCTAATATTTGGGGAAGTGACTCTTAGGGACATTTCACATCTATAATTTTTTTCTCGAATCTCTATGTGATCATTTTGACCTTGAAAATCTTGTTTAGACTATAACTTTTGATAGAAGATGAACTAGGGTCTCAAACCACTTCCATTGCTTCTGAATGATGGTTTCCCATTTCGTAGAGTGGTCATTATAGAAAAACGGACGTGTTATTTGAAAGTTCTGGCAGTTATAAGCTTTAGCTGCTGCTAGCTAGTTTTAGTGGGTAATTAACTAAGCCCATGCTTAGGCCCACTGACCCACTTTGAAATTTGTGTTAATAGGAGGCTGTATGAACTGACCTAAGTCATTTCCTTCTTCCAAAAATAGACCTAAGCCTTCATTAACCCTAATTTCATCAAAATCACACATTTTCTTTACTAATCTTAGCCAAATCTTTGATTAGAGAGAAGATTAACATATAGAAGCTAGAGATTATCATTTTTATTAATTTGGGTCTTTCTTCCTTGTTGTCCACTTTGGATCTAAGGAGAAAATTGGGTATTTTAGGTATTTGATGTGTGGTTCTTGACCCCCTCACTCGTCGATACTTGTCTATATAGTTAAAATGGTTGTTTTTACATGTTTTATTTATTTAAAAAGGGTTTTCTAACTTTAACCTCTTTTTCATATATGTTTATGACCAGAAATATGAGATTTTCGAATTATTTTAGAAATGGGTTTTGAAATCTAATTGCTCATATCCACATACTAGTGTAATTTTCATCATTTATATGCATATTCTAATGTAAAACTTAGATTTAGAATAAAACTAGTTTGATCCTCATATTCTCATGTATTGTATCAATGAATGGATGCATAGGCATGATTATCTATGATTGTATGTTATGCTTTGATGTTGTGTGCTAGTGTTTTGGATGTTAGGTAGATAGGTCGAGAGATTGGGCAAACCGAAGGCTAAGTTGGTTGGAATTGGAGGAAACTTGGTGGAGGAGCTCTAGATCATAAGGGTAGCCTACATGATAAATCGCATCCCCAAATTCTCTAAGGATTAGATTTGGCCCTGAATTAAGAGGCTTGATTGGACCTTAGGTGGTAGCTCCTATGGTTTTGCTGTTGGCATGGATGGATAGAGCTTGTATAGATGAATTGTTCCATAGTACAGTGAAGGAAATTGGCTAAGTATAGAAATTTGTGACGAACTAAGGCTTGAGTTGGCGACAAATTAAGACTTAATTTGGTACTGAATTAAGACTTGAGTTGGCGATGAATTAAGACTTAAGTTGGTGATGAGTCAAGGACTTGAGTTGATGACAAGTTAAGGGTTTAAGCTGGCGACGAATTAAGGCTTGATTCCGTGATGAATTAAGGGCTTAATTTGGCCCCGAATTTAGAGGGTTGGTCCAGGGAATGTGAAACTCTTGGGAACTTTTGTAGATGTCCTGTAGATCGTGCTGCAGGTATTGGTTCATTCGGATGATGACAGACAGCGATATAACAACATGTTAAAAGTTAGAGTCTTCGGATAGTAACTCGATGACGAATGAAGTTAGGTTTTGAAGATATCAGCTCGATGAAGAAAGAAGTCGTTAAGTGGGGGAATAGAGAATGGTTCCTCCAAGATAATGGAAGTTAGATGGAGTGGAAGAATGGCTTGGATACGCGTACTAAGAGATCGTTCATACTCGGAGTGTTTTCTATTGTACTCAAAGAAGAGGCATCGTGAGGACGCTCATAGGTAGTGAAGAATAGCTACCCCGGGTCGGAAGAATGAATCCGTGTACCCTGGACCGAAAGAATAAGTCTAGCACTAGCTATGGGCTAAAGAGAGTACACTAAAAACTGGGATTTCCATTAGTCCTTGGTAGAAGAATGGTCATACAAGTTATCATATATCCAGAGTACATTGAGTGGTAGTGAGGACTGTTTGATGGATGCTAGGTTGCTTTGTGTTCTTTCCCCATAATCTATCACTCTAGGGTAGTCATTGGAGATAGGGATACCTGGACACCCATTATCATACTTAGTTGTATCACACCTTTATGACATTTAGAGTAGCATACTATGTTATCATGTGCTAACTCTTTGGTTGCAGGGACATGTCAGGTATAATTCGTATACCTTTGTTCCTTATTATATTTACTTGTATAGTATTTTGAGATTTATTTACCGCTTACACGAGACAGTTGTTTGATTTGAAGTTTTATGCTTTGCTTCTTATTATCTCAGGTGCTCTTAAATGAGTAGACTAGATAACAGGTTTAGGTGAGACACAATAACTATGCAGAGGATGAGCTGAAGGGAGCTATCTCATATCATATATGGATTCTATGCTTATTCTTCTGTGCAACACTATAGAGCCTTAACAATGCTTGCTTATTAGTATTATTATGTGATGGTCTTATGAGTTTACTTCTGTTGTATAAACTCTCTTTCATGATGTATAACTTTGTGTATCTATACTTCGATATTTGGATCAGTTAGTTATTACGGTCTCTTCTGTTTTATATCTATCATATTATATTTTATTCTATGCGCTGTGAGATATACTACAAATTCTACGATGTTTTTATTTCATTTTGAACTCAGATGATCATCCTATATCAATCGGCACGATAGCAGCTCGCTACCTTATGTATATTGGGTGCCAGTGGGTATAGGGCAGTCGTCTCATATGCTATTGGATTTAAAAAACAATTATTTTTACATATTTAATATGTACATTATATATATATTATTATTTTATTTAAAACTAGTTTATGCAGTCAATAAATTAATATGTATATTTATAAATGATATAAAATATAAGTACAAATTTTTTATAAACGTACATTTGAAATTTTATTTTTAGAATTTAGAATAAAATAATTATATAAGGATTTTCCATATAGAAATAAAAAATATAACTATTAAATGTTTAAAATCCAAAACAAAAAAAATTTAAAAAACTGGTGGAAAGCAATTATGATATTTATAAATTTTTTATTTATTAATATATATATATATATGTGGTAATATGTATACATAGTTTTAAATTATACTTTTACAAAAATATCTTATTATTTTTGATATATATATAATCTATACATTTATTCAAATTTATTTTGTATATTAATATTCAAAATATTTTCCAATCTAATTATATTTTACATATATACATATATATACGTACGTGTATATATATTAACAAGTGTATTATTTAGATATTACTATTAATAAATATTGCATTATAATATACATATATGTATATATTTATTTATACTTTAATTTACATACATACATACATACATACATACATATATAGATGAATATATATATTTAGACAACATATTTGTATATAAGAGGGGATGGCATGTCTGTTGTGGTGTAAATCCCATCACCTATACACCGGCTTGTCAAACTATGTACACTTTATCCTATTGCATGTGCATGTACACACATATGTGTATATAACATACACACACAAATGTGTGTGTGTATATATATAATATTATACAAATTATATAAAATAAAACATTATTTATGGATTAAATGAAATATTGATTTTGTTTAAAAATATTAGAAAAGTTCTAAATAAATTTACACTACATTGACCAAATAAAGATCCAAGTAGGTAAAAAAAGTTGAAATTTACCTAATTACACACCGCTACAGGCTGGTCCGGTTCCAATAATGGATCCACTAAAGATTCAAGAAAATGAGTTACATATGACACTACAAGCCCAAGTAAAAGGGTGACACTTTCAAAAAACCATCTCTCGCCCCAGTCCTTTTCTTTCTTCAAAACCTCCTCAAGCTATGCCTCCTCTTTCTCAGCACAACCCCTCCCCCTTACACGTGCTACCCTTTCTTAAAGGGATGGATGGGGAAGTTGGGCTTATAATGATTGTTAATTTCTTCCAACCCTTTCATGGCCTACGTAGGTATTTCCTCCTTCCTGCTCTGATGAAGACATCTTTGTAAATTTTAATGGAGGTTGTTTTTAGGTAAGAACTGCATAAAATTATTTAACCTTTTGTTACTTGTATTTTGTTTTATCGCTGTGTTTTGTTACAGAGCTTATACATGTGGTCGAACTGAAACGTCATTTTGACGGCACCGAGGACGATGTAACATCCCATATTTTGAAGTGTCATAATATGAGCCTAATTAATAATAAGATTTATTAAGTAGTAAATAAATGAATTAATCAAAAGGAAATTTAATCAATTCATTATGTGACACTTAAAAGATTAATTGAATTGAACTAAGGGTTACGGTATTAACTTCCGGACATAAAATATTAAATGAATGAATAAGATTAAACAATGAGATACTTTAGCCTAAGCTTAAATTATAACCCATGTATCTCTTAACACGCATTACATTCTTTATTCTTTCACTTTCATAGGCTGCCATTACTAAGAAGAGGAGAGGGAAAACGAGTCAAATACCACTTAAGCTTTATCATTCTAAAGATAAAGAGAAGGTTTCAATCAAGCTTTTCACTTAGTTAAGTAGCATGAACCCTATTTTCCTTATAAATCTGTTTTGATTTGGAAGTTGTGTGTATTTCATGTTTATAATAATGATGAACATCTTTTGATGATGATGGATTGATTCTATATGAACTTTGTTGTTAAATGGCTAAGTTAATGGCAAGTTTAAAAGCAAAACATGAGTTAAAGTTGAAATTTCAATATGATGCTCATAATATTGGATTTGAGATTGTTTTCGAGTTTCATAGTTTTTGGATTAATAAATAAGTTACGGTGAATTTTCTAAACTGAAACCGAGCATTTTGAATGTAAAACAATGTTTTAAAATATCTAAATTTAATATTTTAATCCGAAATTTTACCGAAGGTAATGTAACACTTCGTTAAAATTAATAAGAATTTAATTTATTAATTAAGATAAGGCTAAAAATGGAAAATTTGGAAAATCAGAATTGGACCACGAAAGTTATGTTGCTGCATTCGATTTTCTGATTAATTTCCATATATAATATTTTGAAAATGGAGCTCAAATGAAAAAGTTATGGATGTTCAAAGTTTCAGATTTAAAATAATTTAAATGGAATTTAAATTCAAATTAATAATTAACAATTAATTCAAAATTTGAAATTCAAAAATTAACAATTAGACTTAGGAATTAAGTAAACTTAAAATCAAGGTTAACGTTAAAAGTTTATTTAAGGAAAAAAATTAATCAGTAGCAGTAGGAAACATTCTTTTGAAAATCCCTCTCAAGAGGATACTAACATTAATAATGATTTAAAATCTCCCCCATGTATTTTAAATGATCATCCAATTGATAATATTATTGGTGAAGTAAGTACTAGGGTCAACACTAGAAGTCAATTAAATCTAATCGGTCATATTGCATTTGTTTCAAATTTAGAACCAACATTTTTTAAAGAAGTTTTAAATGATGATTTTTTTTATTATTGCAATGCGTGAAGAATTAAACCAATTTGAACGGAATGACATTTGTGAATTGTTTACAAGACCAAATGATTAAACTGTTATTGGTATAAAATGGGGTTTCAAAAATAAAGTTGATGAAATGGTGATATAATTAGAAATAAAGCTAAATTAATAGCATAAGGCTATAATCAGGAAGAAAGAACAGATTATGAATAGACTTTTTCCCTTGTATCTTGTTTAAAAGCAATAATTTTTTTTACTAGCATTTGCATGTCATCATATTTTTAGACTTTTCAAATGGATGTTAAAGTATTTTCTTAAAAGGTTTTATAAACGAAAATGTTTATGTAGAACAACCCACGCTCTTTATACATGTAAAATTTCCAAACCATGTTTATAAACATAAGAAAACTCTTTATGGACTCAGACAAGCACCACGTGCTTGGTTTGAACGATTAAAGAGTTACATTTTAAACTCTAGTTTTGATATTGGCAAAGGTTGATTGTACTATTATTATTAAAAAGAAAATAATGAAATTTTAATAGTCTAAATTTATGTACATGGCATAATATTTGGTTCAACAAATGAAAACCTATGTAATGAATTTTCTAACATTATGAAAAGTGAATTTGGAATGTCATATATGAGTGAACTTACTTATTTCCCGTGTTTACAAATTAAACAAATTAAAGATGGAAATTTTATTCACCAAGAAAAGTATTGTGATTATTTACTTACAAGATTTGCAATGGAATATACCTTTAGTAAACCTGCACTAATAAGTACTAGTCTTCTCTTAGATAAAGATGAAAATGGTAAAGATATGGATCAAAAACTATATAGAAGTATAATAGGATCTTTACTTTATTTAACAGCTAATAGACCAGACATAATGATGAGTGTTTGTCTATGTGCTAGATTTCAAGCAAATCCCAAAGAATCACACTTGCAAGCCGTGAAAAGGATTTTGCGCAACTTAATCAAGAGACTACAAACTATTCTATCTGAAAGGTTGTCCTTTCGAATTAGTGTCATATAGAGACGCCGACTTTAGAGGATGCAAATGGATCGGTAATGTATGAGTGGTACTTGTCATTTTGTTGGACAATCCCTTATTTCATGGTTTAGTAAGAAGGAAAATTGTGTTTCACACTCGACATATGAAACAAAATACATTTCTACTACTTTGGCATATGCTCAAGTTATATACATGCAACAAACACTTTAAGATTTTGATGTGAAGTTAAATAAACCACCTATATTTTGTGATAACACTAGGGTTATCAATATTGGAACTGGACCAGCATGTAATGAAACTAATGGATGTATTTCAATCTTTTTTACCATTTGGAGTCTTTACTGGGTCTATGAAGCCTAATTTATTTAGAACATTTCTGAATTTCTTTTAAATAAAGTCATTATTTTATTTATATTTATTATATAGTTTTATATTATATGATTAATACTATATATTATATATACACACACACACACACACACATGTATCATATACACATATGTGCGCGCGCATGTGTAACATGGTAATTCATGCAAGGCTTAGCATGCTTGTGTATAAGTACTGAGAATTACACTGTAAAAGACACGTTAGCTCATATAGTGTACAAACATATCGTCCAAATGTATGTTTATATGTTTTAATTTATTTATATATAATATCATAAATACACATATATAAATCTATAGTTTATTTGAATAAATTATATTTATATAAATGGAATTTATAAAAAATATGTATATATAATTATATATGTGTATTTAAAATTATATTAAAATTATTTTATTTATTTTGTTATAAAAACCGAAAACAAATTTAGTGTTTTTTAATTAAAATAAATGTGTGTATATATATGTATATAAATATCCTACCAATAATTTAATAAGATATATATATATATATCAAAATAAAGTACATACAAAGTATATAAAATATATTTCATATTCCTTTGATAATACTTATGGCAAAAAGGTTTTCTTTTTTATTTTAAAATTCTATTTAAAATTAAAATTTCCATGCAAAATTAATTTGAAAATTAAATAAAAAATTATTTTCGAAAGAAAATTTTGAATTATAATTTTTCAGTGAGAATCCAAGTGATATTTAATATTTAAATGTTATATATATATATATTATAATTTAAAATCAATTTTAAATTTTGTTTTTAATTTCGGTTAGTATTTAAATATTTATATTATATAAAAAATTTACCTTTCTACCGAAAGCACATCATGTACTAATCTTATAAAATATAAAACATACTTTATATAATATATATATATATTTGTTATAATTAATTTATTTAGTTAACTGATTTAAACAATATTTAATTTATAATAAACATATATAAATTATTCTATTTATGCCGAAAATATTTTAAGTGTGAAGCTAATTATATAAAATTATAAAAACGATATTTTGCATAGTATAAGATATAGTATTTAAATATGATGTTTGTATAATTTAAATAATAAATAACTAAATAATAAAAAAATCATTTTTTTGTGCCGTGAGTATTAATGGCATGTGTATGTCAGAATTTTCTTTTAATACATATACATACAAATGATCATACAACCATTCTAAATGTAATGATGATATATCGATATACTAGAATCGTCACCTAACTAACAAGCAATATATAATGCATAAACTATTTAGACATTAAATTATAATTATAGATTAGAAAATTACCTTATCTCCGAAGCCTATTAGTACATCTTGAAATGATGAGACTAACTCCTTGAACTAGTCTCCAATCCAGCAGGGTGCTATCTCTTGAACCGATGACCACAAGCTATCGAATAGCGTTTGTCTTTATTCGATTTGAGCTTTAGAAATGGAGGAGATGGGTATATTTCGGCCAGAAGCAAAGGTAGACGTAGGCTCCACAAGTTAGAAAAAGAATGAAGGTAATGATCTATTTATAAAGGAGAGAATAAAGAGATAAGTTAGGATCCACATCCACTATTCTCTCTTACCCATTCTTTTTTCTTATCTATCAAGACTCTAGCCCATTCTTCAAGCCATAAGCCGCCCTTAGCTGTTCATGTTATGGCTGAACCAAACCAACCCCCATATGGGCTTTAAACCCATTTAAAGCCTGAACAAATTATATTGCATTTAAAGCCAATTTAAACATGTATCGATACCGCATATCGATTAATATATTTATAACTATTATGAACTATCTATTAATATTAATCATCAAATCAAAATAAAATTTTATAACTAATATTTCATGAATATTATTTAATTTAATTAATTTATAACAATTACAAGTTAATTAAATTACGTGGTCAAAGAACTATTCGAATATTAATGTTCACACTTCATTTAGCAGGTAGTGCGAAATTTTGGTCAAATTTATTGCTTATTTGGTTTCGGTAAAATCCATTTTTACTTTGTTAAGTGTTATCCAATTGTGACTATTATCTACACCAATTCTCTTTGTCAAAACTATATCACTTCGGACTTGTGAAATTTGGTAATGGTCAAAATTCCAATATCGTCCATATCCAACTCTATAGTCTAAAGACAAAGTCCTTAGTTCAATAATAACAATTATCATTAACCAAACTACCCTGGCCAAAGAATTTGACTTTGAGTTGACTGTGATACTAACCTCATATAAACGAGGAGACGAATCCTCTCTTGAATAGTTTTTTACTTTCAATACTTCCACTCGAACCAACTATAGTCACTCGACAGACGTGCCATGATTTGACTATAATCAATGCGGAGCTTTCATATTGAAGATCAATAGTATTCTCATGTCGAGAGAATTGTGTGAATCGATCACATCGATATTTTCTGTTTGATCTTAGTTATATTAACCAACAGAAAACTACCAAGTGAGTCATTCCATAGTTATCTAATTACCATTAGTACATAATCCTTTGGTTCCCCAACAGTCGTGAGTAATACACTACCCAAAATTTAGAGAGTGTTATATACTCTAGTCTTAACAGATGCATCGATATCCAGTATCGATGCAACTTGACTAGGAATGTTTAAAATGATGCGCTTATTATATTATGATACAATACTCATGATTACAACTATTTGTAATTACTATCACAAACACGCTATTTATGGATTTTATGTTAAGTATATTTAATTAAATATTAAATTATTTATATTACATGATATCAATATAACAGAAAGAAAAACACCTTTATTACAAACGAGAATTGATTGCAGAGTTAATTAATTTACAATAAATTACAGAATTACCCTCAAAGCATACCCCTAACTCTAACAATCTCCCACTTGCACTTGGGGCCAATTATGGAATCTCAATCCTATCCCCTCAATCTGCTTCTCGAAAGTTGACCGAGCTAGACCTTTAGTGAATGGATCTGCTATGTTGTCCTTGATATCTATCCTTTGTATCATGACCTCTTTCTTCTTAACGAATTCTCTAATGAGGTGGAATTTCCAAATAATATTCCATGACTTCTTGTGTGCTCTAGGGTCCTTTGCGATCTGTATCACCGCACTGTTATCATAAAACAATGCCATTAGATTCTCGGTATCAGGAATCACTCCGAGCTCACTCAAAAACTTACACATCCAGAATATCTTATTTAATTAATATAGTTTATTGATTAACTAACTTATTTAATTAATATAATTTATTAACCTTATTGATAAATTTTAATTTTGATAATAATTTATATTAATTTTCAAACATTTTAAAAAATTTCATTATATTATAACAATAATATATATATATATTATTTTAAATTTAAAATCTTATATTTTTAATTTTCAAACAATTTTGAAAATTAGCCCAAGACCCAAGTGAAATTGAGCCTTTTCTATTAAGGGCAACCTTTGGATTTACATATCTGTTTGAGCCAGACCAGTAACCAGGTAGGGTAGAGTACTTGATTACCCAAACCCAATCCTTCGACACTACCTTTCTAGACACCCTACTATTTGGGCTGTGGCTTAATTAGTTAACCCTAACTAGACTAATTTAAACCGCATTGGCTATTGGGCTCTGATACCATTGTTAGAACTAGGACAACCCGTAGTGAAAGTAATTGATGAATTTCAATTTTTTTTACCATTTTGGATCTTTATTGGGCCTATGATATCTAATTTGTTTAGAAGATTTCTAATTTTTTTTAAATAAAATCGTTTTTTATTTATATTTATAATATAGTTTTATATTAAATGATTAATATTATATTATATATATACGTGTATTATATACACATATATGTGTATGTGCATGTGTTACATAACAATCTGTGCAAAGTTTAACATGCCGGTGTACAAGTGTTGGGATTTATACCACAATGGACATGTTAGCACTTCTAGTATACAAATATATATATGTATGTTAATATGTTTTAATTTATTTATATATAATATCATAAATACATACATATATATATTATTTTGAATCATTTTTTTTGAAACTGGGTAAATTGATTATGTTGGGATTTGCGGCCCAAAATAGCATAATACAGACTCAAGCGAAGATATACAAAATGCTTCTCCGACAGACAAATCCAGACAAAGATACAACGCAACTAGAAAACTTCCATTTTTAGGGTTATGGCGGCTCCCAACTCTCTAGTTGACCTCGTCCGTTCGATACCTTCAACATCAACTTCTCCATTAGTCGTTCTTCTTGTTCCGTTGCCATGGTAAGCACCTTCCTTGGTATCCTCCCAATTATTATACTAATGTCTCTATTTATCAAATTCGTGAGAAATTGAACATCTTGTTGTTTGTCATCAAAAGCCCGACAGTTCCTCTCCCTCCAGAGGTGCCACAAGGTAGCTGTGAGTCCAATTTTGCCAATCTCCTTCATCAGCTCCGTGAGATTACTCCCTCCGTGCAGGTAATCAACTTCCTCAGTTAATTTTTGAACATTGTTTATACATAGGCATCTCAGTTTTTGAATACCCCAAATTCTTTTGGAATATTCACATTCAAAAAATAAATGTTCATGTGTTTCATCTTCAGTATGACAGAGATTACAAGTTGTATTGTTTACAATCCCCCATTTATGCAATCTATCCTTTGTTGGTAGCTTTTCGAGAATTGCCTTATATAGAGTATGCGCCATTTTAGGGCTATTCGATCTGCTCCACACCACTTTAGACCAATTGACTATAGGATATTTGTTCCTTGAGTCTTCCCAAACTTCTCTGAAGCTAAAATTATCATTAGAGTTCCTCTTCCAGGACCATGTATCCTTCACTTTGTCACTGTGAATGATTTTCTCTCGAATCTCTTCTTTATAATGTGAGATTAGTAAGTTGTTATATTGCCATTCTCCATTGTTTATTATGTCAGCCACTTTAAGATTAGGAGCTCCATAATCTAAGAAAGTATCCCATCCTAGTCTCTCGATAATGCTTCTTGAGTTTAACCATGGGTCTCTCCAAAGGTCAGTGTTTATGCCATTTGCAATATCCCTGTCTAAGTGCTTCTGCAATTCATCTCTTAGTTGTAAAATATTCTTCCAAGTCACAGAGGCATTATTGTCAATTTTTATAGTCCAGAAATTGTCTTTAAGATATCTTGATCTCATCCATGAAGCCCATAGATTTGTTGAAGTTAGAACATTCCAAGCTAGTTTCAGTCCATAAACTTTTTTCAGTTCAAAAAGATTCTTCAGACCTACTCCTCCTTCCTCCTTTTTCCTACACAAGTTAGAGTATTTAACTTTATGCATTCCTCCTCTCCATATAAAATCTGCACAGACTGAGTTAATTTTTGTAATCGAACAATCTGGAATTTGGAAATATTGTAACCAAAATCTGACTTTAGAAGTGATTATAGTATGCACCAATTCAACTCTCCCTGCAAAAGATAGCAGCTTTGATCTCCATCCTTGTAATTTGTCTCTTATGTCATCCACCAACTTGCCACACTCAGCATCAGTAATAGTATTATTTGAGAGAGGAACTCCTAAATATTTAACAGGAAGTTGTCCCTCTGAGAATCCCAATTTTTCTAACATAACTTGCTTATTTTGGCAGAACTTGTTAAAATAGCATTTAGTTTTGGATTCATTAAGTCTAAGCCCAGCAAGATGCTCTAGTTCTGTGAATATCTCCTTGATTTTATCAATTGCTTTCATGTTTCCTTTCACTACCACTAACAAATCATCTGCATATAGTAAATGTGTGATCCTCAGGAGGTTATTGTAAATTGGGTGTATATATTCATGTAAACAAGCCAATTCCATTTGCAGGGTGAACCACTCCATAGCTACAGCAAAAAGATATGGGGATAGAGGGTCACCTTGTCTAATCCCCCGATTACTATGAATGTACCCTTTAGGAATACCATTAATCATGATTGAGTAAGTAGGGGTGTCTAGGGAGTATTTTATCAGTTTTAAGAGCTTCATTGGAACCCCCATAGATGCAAGCATATGGGTTATAAATCCTCTGTTCACTTTGTCATAGGCTTTTTGCAAATCCACTTTAATGCATAACTTATCATCTCCCTGTTTATTGAAATTCCTGATTAATTCATGAGCCATCAAAGAATTTTCTGATATGAGCTCCCTTTAATGAACGCACTTTGACACTGCGAAATAAGATCAGGGAGGACTTTATTTAATCGATCACAGATAATTTTACTCAGAATTTTATAACTAACATTGCAGCAGGCAATTGGTCTGTAATCTTCCACTCTTTCTGGATTCTTTGATTTTGGGATGAGGGAAATAAAAGTGTGATTGATTTCTTGTATGAATTCTCCAGTTTCAAATGCCTCATTATAAGCTTTTAACATGAACTCTTTCAGGTTTATCCAATACATTTTGAAGAAGGCTGCCCCCATGCCATCAGGCCCAGGGGAGGAATCACTGTGAATGGAGAAGACAGCATTTCTCAGTTCCTTTTCCATAATTGGAGCAGTCAACATGTTTGCCCCCTCAACAGAGACCCTCCTTCTACAGTTGATGCGAGGTAATTGATTGTTGTAATCACCATTGTACAGACTGGTAAAATATGCGATGGCCTGATCTTCTATGTCCTTAATATGCCTGGAAGTATTACCCTGCTCATTTAAAACATTATATAAGTTATTATGATGTTGTCTTAAAGACATTTTAGTATAGAAAAACTTATTGCATTCATCTCCTTGCTGAAGCCATTTCTCTTTAGTTTTTTGTTTCAACTCTACTGCCTGCTTGTGTAGCTCTTCTTTGAGTTGCTTTTGAAGTAAGTAGAATTCTGCATTTAGGCCTTCATGTAGAGGGTCATCATCCAGTTTATGTTGTATGCTTCCTAAATGTTGTTGAATTTCTGTGATTTTGAATCATTTATATATATATATATATGTGTGTGTGTGTGTGTGTGTGGAATTTGTATAACACACACACACACAAATTATTTATTTATTTTGCTGTAAAAAGTGAAAACAAAATTGGTGTTTTTTATTAAAATAAATGTATATATAATATATATACATACATATATAAATATCTTATCAATAATTTAATGATATATATATATTAATAACATAATATAATACATATAATATATATTAATTTAAACTAGAAAAAATGGCGGACAGTAGTTATAAACCATAAAATGGAGAATCTACTAAGGAAGATGATGATAATCTCCAAGCAACCAAGAAAAAGCAAATGAAAATACCGACTTATGTAGATGCGGTTCGAAAGGGAAAGAATGATTCAAATCCAAAAGGTAAAGTTTCAAGCAGGGCGGTTATAATCGGGAAGTTAGATCCGAATTTATCTTTCATCCCTACTGAAAGTGATACGTTTGTGTTCATGCCTGAAGAAATAATTTTGAAATCAAATGAAGAATGGAAGCAAACAGTTATTATTCATCATATAGGTTTCAAATTATCTTATTTTCAAAATTAGATCTTACAGTACAAATGTTCTGAAACCAATGCACAACTTCCAAATTCATAATGAAGATAACCGTTATGCTGTACAGTTTTCAGACTCTATAGATTTTGAAAAAATTCTGGTTTGCAAAAACTACACATATTATGGAAAATTAATGGTAGTTAATGAATTGAAACCAGGATATCAATTTAATGATAAAACAGTTGATACTGTTGACATTTGGGCAAAAATACATAATATTGGCATGGAAGAATAATGAAGCACAATCCAGCTTAGCAAGTTATATAGGAAAGCCACTTAGACTGGATGAAGTTACGATAGCGAAACTGTTTGAACCAAAAATGGCACAAACACCCATAACTTAAAGTAGAGAATAAAAAGTGGAGAATTAAATGAAAAATGAGCAAGAAAGAACACACAACAATTTATAGTGTTCGACAAACCAAGACCTACGTCCATTTTGTAATCTTATTGCTTATATTCTGACCAGGAGGCAGAAGCTCCCATGGATCAGTAAAACTCCGACACTAGGTTACAAGAATTAAAGATAGAGAAGAACAAGAGCCAAAAAATCCTGAAAAATGAGCCCTACCTTCCTATTTATAGAGGTAGAGGCCTAAAACCTCATACAAAATATCTCTAGGTCGTTCTACAAGCTTTAGACCAATTCCACATGAAAATAGACCGCCACCTCATTAGATTGTATGGGTCGGTACAACTTCAAGGGTAGGGGATTGTACTAACCCATAATATTGTCAAATTGGCTGCCTTCAACTCTTCACGTTGGATCATCTTATGGTTAGCTTCATGATTCCATAGTTGTTTGCACCAATATTAGCTTGTTTCTGAGTCCAAATGATGGAGTTGTGGAAGAATAGAGTTGCAGCTTCAAGTGTTCGTGGAGATTGATGGAGAATTGTATTGAAACAACAAAATGACATTAGGGATAGACTTTTGGCACCAAGATGGACATGTAGGTAGAAGTTGAGAACAACCGGGGAAGGAAATATGGGTCAGTACCGAACCATCACTTGGGTTGTTCCATCTTCCTTTTGGCTTGGGTTGGCTTGGCTTTGGCCTTGTGACTCTGTTTGTGTTTGGTTTCTGGACTCTTGGGCCATCTCTCTGGGCTTCCTGCCTTAATAACTCCAAGTTTGGCTCATTCAATCTGTCCAAATACTGCCTGGTCAAAAGGCTTGATAACACTTGCCCCCAAGTTTGAAACGTGATGTGTTTTGAATCGAGACAAGTCGGAATTGCTGTAAAGGACTCCACTTTGTGTTTTGAATGGTCATTATCCTTCTGGCGAATCATTTCTTGTGAAAAGTTATGTCCATAGTCATTCACTGTGACGCTCAACCGGCATCCGGGATTATAAATCCAGAACGTATTCTCATGACCTATCATTCTAGGTTTAACGATTCTAAATTTATTCCTTCCATGGATTATCCAGGTTTGAACTCGTTTCCCGTTGACTCCAATCGTTCATAGTTGGATATGCACATGCATACATACATATGGGTTTTCACCATCACACATGCACATGTATCTACATATATATATATATATATATATATGTGTGTGTGTGTGTGTGTGTGTGTGTATTTTTATAGTTATTTTTTTAAACTTAGGACTCGGTACCGACCTCTTGATCCTGGTCGGTACCGACTTAAGACTTGGGAGATTTCCCAAGTTTTTCCTTGGAGATACGTGCATATGGGTTATAAAACCCAATCCTTTCGTTTATCCTATTCACTTGTTCTTGCCTCCGAATTGAAAGCTTCAGCTTTTTCCATTAAAAGGACTTCGACGCCTAAAATCAAACTTTACCGACATTCATCCTTAGGGACACTGCCGCCGCCTCACTTTGCCTGCACCTGACATCGCTCACCCTTCCTTGGTTAGACCTATCTCTACTGACTCGAACCCTAGCCTTTACCTTACATAGAACCGATCCCAAGCCACACTTCGACTTGCAAAGGTAAGTGGTGGACTTAGACACGAAAGACTTGGACGTGGAGGAAGTTGATGCTATCGGCCATGGATTGGGTGTTGAAGTTTAAGCAGGGAGGCGACATGTGGGAATTGGATAGAAATCCACTAGGGGTTTGGGTCAGTACTGCTCCGATCGTTAGTAGATTTTTGGCCTCCAAATTTGCATACACTTAAGCCTTGATGACAATCACTCCCATTTGCCAAGTGTTGCTTCTTGAGTTCCGATGCATATCCAATGCATAACCACTGATGTGTAATCTGATGGGATGATCAGCGATGACGGTCTCTTTGGATTATATCCAAACTTTTAAAATGAACAATTAAATAATATTGAAAATCTAAACTGCACGACACCGCACTAAGATACACTTTAGCACCGGGGTTACAGTTTATAATTAATCTAATGTTGATTATCTATCGAGTTTTTATAAAAATGGATAAGAGATGTTCCAAACGTCTTGTCGCTCAAGCCATAGGTACATCCACTTCTAGATATATTGAATCCGATACCGAGTCAAGTTCAAATATGACTCTACATGTACAGCAAACTTTGGCAGAGCATGTACAACATCCCAAAAATCCATAGATGGAACAACATGTTCCAAAGAATCTAGTAGACCTAGTAGATGTGCCAAAAGTAGATCCCGCACCTGAAACCCTCGAGGATGCCATAATTTTGAAAGATCCTTTTGATTCTGTTGTATCCAAAATTGACGAAGGATCATTTTGGAGAATTTGCAACAAACATGGAATTCTGTTCGATGACGTCCAAGACCCATCTCGGGATCAAAGAACTCATAATCCCCCAAAGGGTTATATTGCCTATAACACATATATGTGCTTGGCCGCTGCGTCCCACCGTTTAATCAGTTCATCCCCCGGGTTTTGAACTTCATGCAGTTGGCTCCAACTCAGCTGCATCCGAATAGCTATGCTTTCCTCCTCAGCACATACATCGTCTTCATTGAACACTTACACCAAGCGCCCAGAGATAAGGAGATTCAGTATATATACGGATTCAAGAGCCGAAAAGAAAGTCCGTCCTTAATCTACCTGGAACCAATCAGGGGTTGTGGAGTTGTCTCCAGCACATGGAACAAGTTGAGCTATTTCAAAAATAAGTGGTTCTATGTCCGTTATCCGCCTGGGTTTGCACAAAGATGGCTATTTGGATGTAAGTTCCATTCTATCAGACGAGACCCAATAGCATGGAACTTTCAAATCCCGTTAATGCTCTCATGGCTGTTCCAGTAGAGGATCGAGATACCAGAACCCTTCTATCATACGAGAGTTTTCTTACCCATGGTTTGTTGGAAGCAGGCCGTAGCACTGTATAGTCCAAGTGGTTGCCAATGACGACGGTGATGACAATGACGATGATGACCATGAAAACTTGCTTGGAGGAGGCAATATTAATCCAGATATGCCCCCAGTCCCAAGTCCCAGGACTGGAGTTGAAGAAAATGTTGAGCAAGTACAAGAACACGCCGAGGAAGGCGAGATAGTGGGTAAAAGCGGCGAGGCTTGCCAAGGTAACATTGATGTGGGCCATGAGTCTCATACCGAGCAATCCAAAGACGGCCAACAGTCTTCTTCGAGGAAGAGGTTAGTAGTGAAGATTTCTAAGGCTCAGACTTCTACGCAGCCTCCGCCAGTCACCACCGTAGAGAAGACGCCCTCTATTCCATCAATAGGCACATTTGCTGGATTAGGGCCAATTCTTGCCGAGTTTGTTTCCTTCGATGTCGGTAACATTAGTCTTAAGGGCATTGATTCACCTATTCGCTTTGATAAGGACATCATCCTTACCAGTATGGATGAGATCACTCCCATGAGCGAAGCTCCAGTACACGATCCGTCGGGAGGACACTTACACATATGTGCACCTCACAACACTAGCACTCGACTTGTCTCTTTGTTCATTGGATCTATCTTCTTCTCGTATTATTTGCAGGATCGATGGAGAAAAGAAAATATATACTCCAATCTGTGGAGGATAATACAACTCGACAACGGTAACACTATCCAAGTGCTTACCATCAAGGCAACAGCCATGACTCAGACTCCAGCCACCGATCTGATTGTGATAGAGGTAGTCCCGATAGAGATGACCGGGACAGAGATAGCCATAGCAAAGATTATCCATCATGTGACTCCAGCTCCAAGTATCGCCCCAAGTCCAGGTCTCCTCCTCCAAAGAACTTGGATAAGCATTCAGATCGTCATGATGACATCCCACCGGTGGCACATCTTGTGCTCTACCTTCGGCTTCTATTCCTACTTAGTAGTTGACCTCAGCTCATTGCAGTCGATATTTTGACCGTGGGCACCAAAAGAGTGGTTCTGAGCATCGCAAACCTGGCAAAGAAACCACTAAAGCTCCGATCGTCTCTCGGAGCAACAACTTGCCGCTAGCGCTCAAATGGCTGAACTAAAGGAGTAATTTCCAAATATCTGATTTGATGGGCTTAAGTTTTTGCCCAACTTGAAAAGAATTCCATCTGACGTCCAAGAGATGACCAATCCTTGCATGACTGATGTCAATAATTAATACAATGAATGGTCATGAGTAGTTGAAAAAATCTCCAAGGTATTGAGCGAAAGGTAGATCGAAATCAAAAACCAGAAACTCATCGTGGCCGACAACAAAAGGATCACAGCTCATCTTGATGCTGAGGTTGAAAAACCGAGGAAATCTCAAGCTGAGAAGAAGGCCGAGGATGCAATCAAGGCACTCGAAGATGATAGAACCAAGCATCGGGATGAGATGGAGAAAGTGCTCCATCGGAACCATGATATGGTGTTAGAGAGAAATGCCGCAAACAAGAGCGTGGCTGAACTGAAGACCAAGCTTGATTGCAAAGTAAAGGAAAAAGAGGAGTTGCTCCAATAGGCTTAGGATTACTGCGATGAGCTGCTCAACGCTAAAGAAGAGTGGGATAAGGCGGTCGAACGTACTAGGGGCATAAACGCACTTGTCAAGAGGGAGGTTGCGGCCGTAGAGTAGTGGATGATGGATAGGTTTGAATCAGGGCTCATCAAGTATAGCACCAATGTTCTCAAGTTCCATAACCTGGAATGGCCTGGTGATGATTATCCTAGGGTTCTGGGCTTGGCTTGGGAAAAGATTATCTCGGAGGAGAAAGCATTCCTGAAAGGTGGTGAGGTGGACCTTTCTCAGCTAGAGAAGAATGTAGTGATAAATGACCAGCCTAGCGTGTTGAGAAAAGGTGAGCTCATTTTTCATCCGAAGTGAGCTGCCATCATACAGAAAAACTTAAGCGAAGGCTTAGGTTCAACGCCACATGATGCCACTGCTAGCTAAACACCTAGGTCCCAAGCTACTCTAAATTCATCCTCTGATCCTGAGTATGATCCAGAGTATCCTCAGATGCATAAGCCTACTATCCTTTCTCCCATCTTGGAGGGAAATTCTGGTGGCACTCCATCTCACGTAGAACCCCAAACAGAAGAAGGTATCTCACTAACTTCCCTTGTATGTCAGTGGGTTGACGTGCGTCGATCGATGCCACTAATCTATCTTTTTATATCTCTAAAGTTTTAGGTCGGCCCCAAATCGCTCCTCTTCCTGATAAGGACTCTCGTCCAGGACAACAAGCGTCTACAATGGAATTAGTAACCATTACAACTTCAACAACTATTCCGACCATCCCGGTTAAAGAAACTCCTGGGCTTGATGAGCGAATTATTGATGCTTTGCTTGATGAGGAGACTGGTGGAACTCAGGAAGCTCAGATCGATGAGGATGTTGTGATAACCAGAGTTTCCGAGTCCCTATTGGGTTGCACCATGAGTCAACTTAAATAGGAACTTAGTCTTGCCAAAGAGTCCGAGCTGGGGAAAATTAAGAAACAGATCCTCCTTACTATAAAGATTAAGCAGGAGAAGTTTGAGGCCATCCTTCCTCCTTTATTGATCGCCTTGCTCGGGCAGACTATCTTCGCTCCGATCCATACTCCTCCGCCCGGTAGCGCTCAAAGCATACCTGTAGGATCTTCGCAAAGCACTTTAGTCTCCATTCCTCCACCTAGGAGCACTAAAAGTGTACCTATTGGATCATCGTAGAGCACTCCACCCAAGGGAAAAGGAAGTGGGGGAAAAGTAAGGAAGCAGCCGGAAGGATCCAGCGCACCTTCTTCTGTGGAGAAGAAGGAGAAAAAGAAAGAAAGAAGAAATCCAGGAAGTGATCATCTGTTTTCTTTATGCCTTTTTGTTGTATAGCAGTACTTAGGCTTTTTTCTAGGTTCCTTGCTTTTTCTTTTTTGCTTAGGCATAAATAAATTTGTACTTAGCTTTCCAAGTTTCATTTTGAATGTTAATAATAGATACTTTTTTGTTTTGTCAAATCTTTATGTGAATTTGCCTAAGCTATTTTAGAAATTCACTTTCCATTCAATGTACTTGTGATCTATTCCTTTAAGGGATTATCGTTGGACTAAATTCTTAGCTTGCTATGTAATTTATCGGCCTTTCGTCGCTCTTGCGAACGTAAAGTAATTATCAAAGTTCTAAACTCTAGGCATTAGTTGAGTTTTACCACTTATGATAGTGTTCTAGGTATCCTTTTCAGGATAGAGATACTCGATTGCGTCAAACTCTAGGCGCTAATTCTAAATTAAGTACTTAATAATGTAGTTTGCACATCCTCATCCAGTATGTTTATTTCCTATCGTGCCTAACTCCGAGCGTTGATTCGAAGTTCATAAGGGTAAGATCCCACCTTACGCCGGGTATGGACCTTTCGTTTTGTCTACTCCGGGTAAAATTTTAAGCAAGGGACAGTTTTATCATGTCCATTATGGTTCATACTCATGCC
Organism: Allium fistulosum; assembly: GCA_030737815.1. Classification (NCBI taxonomy): domain Eukaryota; kingdom Viridiplantae; phylum Streptophyta; class Magnoliopsida; order Asparagales; family Amaryllidaceae; genus Allium; species Allium fistulosum. The sequence goes on along the minus strand of CM060904.1, from coordinate 1,296,400,976 downwards.
CCTAATTCGAGGACAAGAGTTAGCGAATGAACGGTCGTGTCATGTTCATTTTAGGTTTATACTCCTGCCCCACATCAAGGATGAGAATTAGTGTACAGACGGTCGTATCACACCTGGTTTGAGTTTATACTCCTGCCCCCAATCCAAGGACAAGAGTTGGCTGATGGACGGTCAAGTCACGTCCATTTAGTTTATACTCCTGCCTTTAGTCCGAGGACAAGAGTTGGCTAGTATCAATCTCTGGATACAAAGAAAGACTTCAAGGGTCCAATCATGGTCTGTAAAAGTTTTGTTGACAGCTATCTTCGGGTATCGAGAAGAACTTCATGGGTCCAATCATGGACCGTAGAAGTTTGGTTGGTACCTATCTCCGGGTACCGGCATACCTGCATTATTCACATTTAGATTCATTCGAGTCGGTCAAGTCACAACTTTTAAGTAATGGAAAGACAGAGTCTTGGACTCGAAAAGCCATTTTATTCCATAAAAGACAGGAAATGACAGGTTTTGTCTTATTACATGGCCTTTATCAATTTATTTCTAAGTGAAATAGCATCGTACGGGCTCGCTATTCCACGCCCTCGGGAGAGAAATCCTGCCTATCGTCAAGCTTGAAAGTTCTATCTCCAAGCTTCTGCTCTATTATGTACGGACCTTCCTAGGTCGGGCCCAAGTTTTTTAGGTCCATGAAGATTCATTTGAGAACCAGGTCTCCAACTTCGAAGGTCTGATTCCTAACCTTAGTGTTTTAATATCGTGCGACTTGGTGTCAGTGTGCAACTGCCCTCAACTCAGTTGCGTCGCACTTCTCATCGATCATATCAAGAGATTCTAGCATGAGTTGCTCATTAGTCTATGGATTGTAGTGAATCACTCGATAAGAAGGTACTTCCAGTTCAACCGGAATCAGGGCCTCTGATCCGTAGGCTAGGGCGAATGGAGAGTGGCCAGTCGCTGACCTATGAGTTGTTCGATAAGCCCATAATACTAATGGAATTTCATTGATCCACTTGCCCTTGGAATTTTTCAACCACTTCTTAAGAATGGACTAGATAATTTTATTCATAGCTTCAACCTGTCCATTTGCCAAGGGATGTGCCACCACATCAAATCTCTTCTCTATGCGATGCCAGCGGTAGGAATCTTTGAATTCGATACTGTCAAATTGGGTCCCATTATCGGTAGCGATTACCTGTGGAAATCTAAAGCGACAGATAATATTCTAGACAACAAAGTTGATTACTTTCTTTGTGATAATCGTGGCAAATGGCTCTGCCTCAGCCCATTTGGTGAAGTAATCAACTACGACAATGGCGTACTTCATGCCACCTTTAGATATCGGCAACACACTGATGATATCAATTTCTCAAACCACAAACGGCTAAGGATTGACCATTTGAGTACTCTCCATCAGCGGGGCTCTCGGAATTTTAGCATATCTCTAGCACTTATCACACTTTCGGGCGTAATCAGCTGCGTCTCGGTTGATAGTTGGTTAGAAATATCCATAACGAAGGATCTTCTTCGCTAGGGTTTGCCCCCTCGGTGTGGTCACCACAGGCCTTTCATGAACTTCTTTTAGAACTCGCTTAGCCTCGTCGCGAGCGACACACCGAAGCATAAGGACAGAGAAATCCTTCCTATAAAGTGCTCCTTCCTGCATGATATATCTTGAAGCTTGTTGAGGGAGCTTCATCATTCATTCCTCCTCTCCGGAAGGATTCCTTTTTGCAAATAATATCTTATTGGGATCATCCATGACTCCCTTTTGGGTTCAACCTCCAAGATCTAATTGCCATCCATCTTGTCGATGCTTGGAGTTGATAGTACTTCCACCGGGACTAGGCTCATGAGCTGCGCATCTTCGGAACTAGCCAACTTAGCCAGTGAGTCAGCCTTCTCATTTTTCTCTATGGGAATATAAGCTATCGTGTAATATTCGATGACATTGAGCAGCTCAAGGACCCGGTTTAGATAAGGAGCTAGTCTCACTCCTTTTTCTTGAAACTCTTTTCGAACTTGGCAAACCACCAGTTGGGAGTCGCAGAAAATGTGTAGAGTCTTTATTCCTAGCTCTTTGGAAATCTTGAGTCCAACAATCAAGGCCTTACATTCAACTTCATTGTTTGTTGCCGGAAAGTCGAGTTTCAAGGCGTAATAGATCGGGTGTTCCTTTGGAGTGACAAGTACAACTCCAGCACCGGAACACCGTTCATTAGATGCACCATCCGTGTACATCTTCCACCCAGTAACTTTCTCACCACTACTGTCCGGAGGATCATCTCGTGTAGTGAATTCAACTATGAAATCCGCCAAGGCTTGACCCTAGATTGCTCTTCAAAGGTAATAGGCTATGTCATTTTTGCTCAATTCAATGTTCCATTTCAACAGCCTTCCAGAAGTTTCAGGTTGTTTCAAGACTTGTCGCAAAGGTTGGTCAGTAATGAACTTTGATCGGATGAGCCTAAAAGTAAGAGCGGAGCTTTCTCGAAGCGATCAACAGGCAGTGTGAGAGCTTCTCCAGCCTCAGGTAATTTCTTTCTGCTCCCGTCAATCGCTTATTGATATAATAGACCGGTCGCTGGATGCGGGATTCCTCTCGTACGAGTGCGGCACTTAAAGCATGCACCGACACTACTAGCTATATAAACAAGTCTTCGTCATCCAACGGCTTCGACATGACGGGGGTCTCTCCAAGCAATCCACCAGAGCTTGGAATGTGTCTTTACATTTACGATTCCACTCAATTCCTTTTTCCTTTCTTAATGAAGTCAAAGAAAGGAATGCATCTATCCATGGCTCTGGAGATGAACCGACTAAGGGCAACAACCTTTCCATTTAAGCTTTGGACTTCCTTGATCGTCTTCGGATCCTAATCTTTCTTAATGCCTCTATCTTTTCGGGATTGCCTTTAATCCCATGGGAGTTCACAATGAAGCCCAAGAATTTCCTTGACGCAACGCAAAAGAGCATTTCAAAGGATTAAGCTTCATCCCATATTTTTAGAGGAAACAAAAATCTCTACTAGATCATCAATGTGATTTGCCGAATGTCACGACTTCACAAGCATGTCATCCACATAGACTTCCATCGAACGTTCAATATGATCTTTAAACATCTGATTTACGAGCCTTTGGTAAGTTGCTCCTGCATTCTTCAATCCAAAGGGCATGACTAGGTAGCAATGGAGTCCGAGGTCGGTTATGAAGCTGGTGTGTTCCTGATCCAGGACATGCATCGGGATTTGGTTGTATCCAGAGTACGCATCCATGAATGAAAGTAGCTCATGTCCAGTTGTCGAATCCACCAACTGATCGATCCTCGGGAGTGGGAAGCTGTCTTTCGGGAACACTTTATTCAAATCAGAATAGTCAATGCATATCCTCTACTTCTCATTTGCTTTCATTACCATGACAGGATTAGATACCCACTCCAAGTATAAGGCATTGCGGATGAAGCCATTGTCCTTCAGCTTATCCACTTCTTCTTTGAGTGTAGCAGATCTCTCCGGACCCAGGCTACAGCTTTTCTATTTCACAAGAGCGTATTTGGGATTTATGTTCAATGCATGGCTCGTCATCGCAGGCGAGATCCCACACATGTCTGAGTGTGTCTAGGAAAACACATCTAGATTTTCCTAAAGAAAACCAACCAACTCCTCCATCACTTTTGCAACAAGCTCTGATCTGACCTTCAGGACCCGATTTGGATCATCTTGGCAAATCGAAACAACAATCGTCAATTCGATTGGAGCCGCTCTTCCTCCTTCTGGCTCTTTACGCCAGTCTGTGTCTTCATGAAACCGACTAGGCCGCCCGAGCCGAAGCTCAGGTTGTAGTTTCTATGCGTCCAAAGCCTTAATGTAGAGGGTCCCCTCTACATTTTTTCCTTTCTCTCTTCATCTTGCCTCCTTTAGTTCGGCGACATAGCATTCGCGGCTAGTCACCTGATCTCCCTGGATAATTCCTACGCCATTTTCTATAGGAAACTTCATAGTCAAACACCAAGGTGCTATAGCCGCTCTGAACTCAGCCAAGGCCGGCCGTTCCAGAAATTCATTGTAAGCTTAGTAAATACCCAATGCCAAAAAAGGCACAACTTACACTCACTTGTGATCGCCCTGGCCAAGTACCACTGGTAATTCTACATATCCGATTGGCTCAATAGCCAACCCATTGAACCCTTGTATTCGAGATTTACAAGGTTTCAAATCCTTATCCTCCAACATCATTTGATTATAAGTTTTCTTAAACAAGATATTGACTGAACTCCCACAGTCAACCGGCACCTTTCGAACAATAGTAGGACCGATTGTGGCTGTGATCATGAGTGGGTCAATCGTTGGAGCTTCCACTCCATCGACATCTCTATTTCGGAAAGCAGATATCGTCAGTCATCGTTCTGCATTATTTTTCCAGAGTCCCATCTTCAACAGCGAAGAAACTTTCACTCTCCTCATGTTTTATTGCACCAACATGTCTGTCTATCTCGGCTCGACTCTTATCGGCTGGGTGTGGCCCATTGATAATTATATTAATCACTAACCGTTTTTATGGCCGCCTGAAAGCATCAACACCGGGCTCAGCTTGCCCCCTTCGGGAAGACGACCCAAGGGTGTTTGAGTTTCCTTGCCCTCCATCTTGTGGGGCTCACATATTGTTGTAACCTTTTCTTGCTAATCAACTCCTCAATCATATCTCGTAAGTGCCTGTAATAGTTAGTATTGTGACTGTGAGTTTCATAGAATTTGCAGAACTTGCCTAACTTTCTCTTCATCTCAATCGACTCTCTTGGAGCCGGCTTTTTGTACTTCTTGGTGTTTTGAGTTCTAGATAGATATTCTCTATCGAGTTGTTCAGTTTAATATAGTTGTTATACTTAGGCGTCCTAATACGATTCTTGTTATCGGGCATCTTCTTCTTAGCCCCATCATCATTCCATTTTCGATTATTGTTTTGGTTACCAACATTCACATCTACATTTCTAGAGCTTTCTTCAGACTGCTTTACAGCAACATTGCTTTGTATCACTTCGTCTGAATTCCCAACACCAGTCCTTCGTGGACGCTTCTGCGCTTCCTCCAAGCGTAAGTACTCATTAGCTTTTCTATAAAAAGCATCATTGTCTATTAGGGCTTCCTTTCCAACCATTCCCCGAACTCTGTATCGGGATGAACCCCCTAATCAACGCTATCAACATTATGTCATCCTTGGGATCTATAACTTCTATCATGGCTATGTGGAATCATTCCAGAAATCCTTCAGTGACTCTCAATCAGCTTGGAAGAGCTTTGACAAAGACATGACATGTTTTGGATGTGAAGTATGTAAAACGAAACTGTTCTATAAACTTCTTCGACAACTCAGCGAAAGACGATATAAACCTCGGCGGTCGAGCGAACCACATCATAGCTACTCCTTCTAGGATAATTGGAAAACAGCAGCATTTTATGGCATCAAAAGCTATAGAAGAACCCCATATGCCATTCATATCTCATCAAAAGCTACCTAGGGTCCGTTGTTCCTCCGTACAACGACATAGTCGGCATTGTAAACCTTCGGGGATATCTCTCGCGTAGAATGTTTTCTATAAATAGATTTCAACTAGGAAAGGTACACCATTCATCATTGGTTCTGAACCGATTCTCACTCACTAGTCTCATGACCATGTCTTCCAAGTATTCCAAGTCCATAGGTTCGATCTAACGACGGTGATCGGGGTCCGCCCCGAGTGTTTAGCCCGGCGAACGCTCTCGGTTTGGCTCTCGATACCAAGGTCCCCCAGCCTTCGGGAGATCCATTCTTCCAACAGTCCCCTTTGTTTGATTCTCATAAGTTGTATCATCAACAGCGGCATGATTCTCCATATTTTGATCATCAGCAGCGCGTCCAGAAGTTAAATCCACACCGCCTTAGATGGCGAGCTCTGGGCCCACCATTGGATGGGTCAGTACTGACCCCTGCCCTTGGGTCAGCATCGATCCCTAAGCTTGTGCCTAGAACTCGTCCTCTTCCTTGGTAAGATGTTCCAACAGCATTCTGAGCCATCTTCTGCTTCCCGCCCCTCCATCTCTACTCGGATGATGATGAACTTTCTGACACTGAGCTGGAATCTCTTCTACTCCTCCTACGGCTATTCTGAGTTAATTCATTCAATGGCCACAAGATTTGCTACATCATTTGATTCATCTCATTTTGACTAGCCTGAAATTTATCTTCCATATGCTTCATCATCATATCCATTTCCATTCTAGTCACGACTTCAGTTGGAGTCTGGATTGTAGGCTGAGTTGGTTGGACAGCTTCATCTCTATGCCGAGGATTCTGGTTCTCAACTTCAGTAGTATATCTGGACTTGGTAGAATGGTCTCTTCTTGATAGGACTATTGCAAATAGCTTCTCTAAGATTATAGAAAATATGAATAGTATAAAGTAAGGTAGGAAAATTAGATCTATCTCTTGGAATCAACAAATCCAATAGTAGGTGATGGATCCAAATAGCCTTAGTTCAACTCTTAGTGAAAGCACCAAAATGTTCGAAACAAAAATGGGACAAACACCTAGAAGTTAAAGTAGAGAATAAAAAGTGAAGAATTAAATGAAAAATGAGCAAGAAAGAACACACAACAATTTATAGTGGTTCGGCAAACCAAGGCCTACGTCCACTTTGTAATTTCATTGTTTATATTCTGACTAGGAAGGAGAAGTTTTTACGGATTGGTATAACTCTGACGCTGGGTTATAAGAATTAAAGACAGAGAAGAAGAGCCAAAAGATCCTAAAAATGAGCCCTACCTTCCTATGTATAGAGATAGGGGCCTAAAATCTCGTACAAAATATCTCCAGACCGTTCTCACACTTTAGACCAATTTCCCTTGAAAATAGACTGTCACCTCATCAGATTGCGTGGATTGGTACAACTTCAAGGGTAGGGGTCGATACCGATCCATAATATTGCCAAATTGGCTGCTTTCAACTCTTCATGTTGGATCGACTTATGGTTAGCTTCGTGATTCAATAGTTGTTTGCATCAATATTAGCCTGTTTCTAAATCCAAATGATGGAGTTGGGGAAGAACATAGTTGCAGCTTCAAGTGTTCGTGGAGATTGATGGAGAATTGCATTGAAACAACAAAACATTGGGGATAGGCTTTTGGCACCAAAATGGACACGTAGGAAGAAGTTGAGAACAATTGGGGAAGGAAATATGGATCGGTACCGACCCATAGGGTGGAGTTGATACTAATACCCATAACTCGGGTTGTTCCATCTTTCTTTTAGCTTAAGTTGGCATGGCTCTGACCTTGTGACTCTGTTTGTGTTTGATTTTTGGACTCTTGAGCTATCTCTGTGGGCATTCTACCTTGATAACTCCAAGTTCGGTTTATTCAATTTGTCCGAATATTGCCTGGTCAAAAAGCTAGATAATAGAAATAAATCATGAAATTTTCCAAAATTCTAGTACAAATAGATCTACAGTCTATTCTAACAAATACAGTCCAAGTTCGAATGTACAATATAATAATTCAAGAATATAATATTACATATAATGATATCCCTCAAAAATGCTCTCAATGTAAAACATTTGGACATGCTGATTAATTACATGTCCCAGAACCGAAGTGGTCCCAAAGAAAACTCCAAATAGTAGCTAAGAAGTTGGTCCATCCAACAAGCCACAACTGGAGACCGATAACAGGGAAGCAAGTGGATCATTCAATGAACCACGACCTGAAAATGAAAATTCAGTTAATAAACATAATAAACCTACCCTTATATTAGAAAATGTTACAGCAGAAGATAATGTTCTGCAGAAGGAAAACTTAATGATGATCTTAAATTCCTAAATGTTGATCTGCCTGATGATACAGAGGAGGACCATACATAATACATAATGTTTCTGCAGTTATTCACGATGAAGTTCAATAAGAAGATTTACCAGATGTTAGTATGTATGTCTCTACTAACTCTGATTATATTACATCAAAGAAGAAAACTGCCTAAGCTCCTTCTATAAGACAGGAGTAGCACTAAAATAAAATGAGTATTAGTACATGGAATGTTAGGGCATGAACACACCATACAGAATGAATGATGTTCTCAAGCTCCTAACTAATTAAATGCAGGCCAACTATTGTTGGCTTGGTAGAAACAAAACTTAACGATGCTAATTTAGTGCTGTTTAAAATGAAAATTCTATCACATTGGGATGGAGTGACTAATGATTCCATGCAGATTAAAGGAAAGACTTTGGTTATATATGGGATACAAAAATTTAGAAAATGGCAGAATTATCAAAGTCATCTCAGCATATTACATTTGATGCAGAAAATTCATGGGGTTCACAGTCAAATATGGAAGTAATAAACAATATAAGCGAGAAATATTATGGCAGAAAATAATAAATGAAGCCTCTCTGATTAATAGAGCATGGATTGTGATGGGTGACTTTAATAACGCTTTATCACTACCGGATAAAGAAGGGGGTTTGCCTATACCTTTCCAACAATTACATGCATTTAATAACTGCCTTATGCAGTTAGGTCTAGTGGAGATAAAGGCAATGGGTTTCAACTTTACTTGGAGACAATGAGGTATTGCTACTAATATTGATAAAATACTGGTGAATACTACATGTCTACGGATCTTTTCCCACATGAAAGCACTGATGCTACCTAATCTATCAAGTGGTCATATTCCTCTACTAATATATCTTATTCAAGTTTACAAAGACAAGAAACCCCTTTTAGATATGACAATTCTTGGCATAAATATGAGGGGTATTCTAAATGTATCAACCAAGGTTTATCCACAAGTACTTGGGGTTCTCCTAGCTACAAATTTCAGTACAAGTTACAGCAGTGTAAACAACATCTGAAGCAATGGAATAGAGAAAGAATAAACAGAATACTTATCCTGCTGAAGTAGAAAAGGAATACGAGGCATTGATGGAGATGGTAGACAGTGATCCTGCATACTTGCAATTGTATGATCAAATGTTACAGACGAGGCATGAATTTCAAGCACAACAGAAAATAAGGTAATGTTTGGTTTGTTATTTTTAGTTTTGGATTTTCGTCCATACAAAAATCCACACGACGCAATTATATTGTCGAAAACGACCAATTTAGAAAACGAAGTGAACATACAAAATAGAAAATAATTTTTTTTTATTTTCCTCGTTTTGAAAAATAATACAAGCAGGTGAAACAATCCATTCTTCCGTCCTCTCATGCGTCTTTCTTTTATCTCTTCCGCCGTCCCTCCATTCTTTTCATCTTCAAGATGCATATTGAAAACCGAAAACACAAAATTCGTTTTTAAACTAAACACCACCTAGGATTTTGGAGTTTTAAGCAAAAATCTAAAGTGTTGTGGCTATAGCAAGGGGACCCAAATTCAAAGTTTTTTTATTCCACAATGTCACAACGATGACAAAGAAACAATATTCAAGCATTAATCAATCAGCAGCGTGAATGCATTTATAAACCAGAGCAAATTGAAGATGAAGCAATGAGATATTATACAGAACTATTTAAAGGTCTTATGAACTTTTCTTTCCTAGCATTTCAAAGTAAATCAATGATAAATAAAGAGGGTTAACTAGACAAGTCTCGCAGGAAGAGATAAAGAATGCAATTTTTTCAGTTCGTGATGATAAAAGTCCAGACCCGGATGGGATAAATTCTAAATTTACGAAGTTGCATTGGGACAACATTAAAAGTGATCTACGCAAAGCTATTTCAGATATGTTTTATTCAGTCAGATTGCTTAAAGGTACTAACTATACCTTTTTATCTTTAATTCCAAAAATAGATTGACCAGCAAATATCATAGAATATTGACGTATCTTGTGTTGCAATATGTATTACAAGATTTTCAGTAAAATTGTGTGTAATAGATTGAAGCTATTTCTGCCACATTTAATTTCTGAAAATCAATCAGCTTTTTGTTGGATTAATTATTTAATCTAAACGTGATTATTTATTTTCGAGTGTTTTAGTTTGAATAAGTCAGCTGTATGTACATGTTTGTATGCAGTTAGAATAGGTCTAGTGATCCTGGTTTGTCGTGACCACCTTAGCATTTAAATTCTCTCCGTATGTACTTGTTAATTTATATCTTCAGTTTTAGTTATTCATTCAGTAATATCAGATTAAGTGAGTTTGCTTAGTTCTTGTGTTTATACATCATTGTTTACATCCTATATCTGGTATCAGAGCCTACACTCAAAACCATACACCAACCTGAACATCGATGGAAACTAGCAAGGGGAAAGAAAGCTCATTTGGCCTGAGTTATCCGATGCTTACAAAGACAAACTACATGGCATGGGCTCTGAAAATGAAGGTCTTTATGCAAGCCCATGGCATGTGGGAGGCTATAGAACCTAAAGATCCCAAGACGGTTGTTGAAGACAAGGTTGACAAGCGAGCATTGGCTATAATTTACCAAGGAATTGTTGAGGACTTACTGTTGTCGATTGCAGAAAAGAAGAATGCCAAGGAAGCGTGGGAAGCGATCAAAACAGTACACTTGGGTGCAGACAAGGTGAAGAAAGCGAAGGCTCAGACCCTTAAGTCAGAGTTTGAGTCCCTCACTATGAAAGAAACTGAGCAGCTCGATGATTTCTGTATGAGATTAAATGGCTTGGTAACAAATATCCGAGCCCTGGGAGAGAAAATTGAAGAAGCATATGTGGTTAAGAAACTCCTTCGAGCTGTACCCACCAAGTTCCTACAGATAGCGTCAGCTATTGAACAGTTTGGCGATTTGGAGCAAATGTTTGTCGAGGAAACAGTTGGATCCCTTAAGGCTCACGAAGAAAGGTTGCGTGGGCAAACGGAGAGTGGTGAATAGTAGCTTCTTCTCACAGAAGAAGAGTGGGTGAAGAGGGAGAACAGAGAAGGCCAGTTGCAGAACAAGGATGGTCAGTTACTCTTTACACGAGAAGAGTGGTTGAAACGGGCGAACAGAGGAAGCTCACGTAGTAATAATGAAGCCAGAGGCAGAGACTTTGCTAAGAGTGGACGTGACAGAGGCAAAGTGCGATGTTTTAATTGCAATGCTTATGGACACTATGCTGCAGAATGTCGTAAGCCTAGACGAGATAAAGAACAAAGGAATGAAGTAAACTTGGCCCAGATACGTGATGATGAACCTACACTTCTTTTGGCAAAATGCCAGGACATCAAGGACGAAATGATTCTTCTGAACGAAGGAGGCGTAAATCCAAAACTCAACATGACGGAGAATGGTGAAAGTAATGAATCAAGCGTATGGTATCTTGACAATGGAGCCAGTAATCACATGACTGGCCAACGCTCAAAGTTCAAGGATCTGGATGAAGGCGTGATAGGAGAAGTAAAATTTGGTGATGGATCTACAGTAAAGATTCAGGGAAAAGGGTCAGTTCATTTTACAACTGATGATGGCAAAGACTATGTTCTCAAGGAGGTATATTTTATTCCAAGTTTATGCAATAATATAATCTCACTGGGTCAAATATCTGAAAGTGGTAGTAAAGTTGTTATTAAGGGAGAATATTTGTGGATATATACTGAAAAGAATGTGTTGATAATGAAAGTAAAAAGATCCATGAATAGATTGTACAAGGTGGTGATTAAAGACACCAGGGGTACTTGTTTGTTAACAAAGGCAGAGGAAATGACCTCGTTATGGCATTCACGACTAGGTCATGTAAACTTTCAAGCTATGATTCTTATGTCCAAAAACAAGAGGGCATCTGGTCTACCAGACTTTACTCACCCAAAGGATGTATGCAAAGGATGTTTGATGTCAAAACAGGCCAGGCGCCCGTTCCCTTCACAGACTAGTTTCATTGCTAAGAAACGCTTGGAGCTGATACATGGAGATATTTGCGGACCGATCTCACCACCAACACAATCTGGTAATAAGTATTTTTTATTGTTTGTTGATGATTTTAGTCATGCTATGTGGGTCTACATGCTTAAGACTAAAGACGAGGCACTCACACACTTTAAGAAATTTAAAGCCCTGGTGGAAAAGGAATCATCTCAGGTAATCAAGGTTCTCAGGACAGACAAAGGTGGCGAGTTTTGTTAAAATGACTTCAAAAAATTCTGTGAGGACATGGGTATTGTTCGACATTTTACGGCGCCATACACTCCACAACAAAACGGAGTCGTGGAACGCCGAAACAGGACTGTAGTGGCCATGGGAATAAGTCTGTTAAAAGAGCGAAACATGCCTTCATATATGTGGGGAGAGGCCATTAGGCACGCTGTGTATTTGTTAAACCGGCTGCCAACTCGAGCACTTGTGGGAGCAACACCATATGAATCATGGTCGAAGAAAAAGCCACATGTTGATTATCTTAAAGTTTTTGGTTGTATTGCTTACATGAAGATCCCTAGTGTGCACACTAAGAAATGGGATAATAGAAGCAAATGTGTCATGCATCTTGGAAGGGAAGCAGGGACAAAGGCCTACCATTTGTTTGATCCTGAGACAGGGAGTGTGCATATCAGTCGGGATGTAGTATTCGATGAAGCAAAGGGATGGAACTGGAGTGAAACAGTGGCGAGGAACACAAACTCATCCTTTGTTGTAGCAGGTGCTCATTTCATAGATTCTCAAGGCGAAGAGACATCTAGTGAAGAAAGCTCTCAACTGGATGTGATGGAAGGTGGTGAGGAGCATCAGAGTTATTTATCAACTCCTCAGTCTGCAGAGTCGAGTTTAAGCCGAGTGAATACAACTGGTGATCATATTACACTGAAAGATACATATGATGGGTGTGAACCGCCACGGAAATTCAGATTACTCAGTGACATTTACAACAAAACTGAGGAGAAAGAACTAGATGAAGAGTTAGCTGATGAATTATTGCTGGCTGGCATTGATGAACCAGTTAGTTACAATCAGGCAATTAAAGAAAATTGTTGGAAGAAGGCCATGGAATGTGAAATTGAAGCAATAGAGCGAAATAAGACCTGGGAACTAACAGATTTGCCGTCAGATCACAAGGCAATTGATTTGAAGTGGGTATACAAAGTGAAAAAAGATACAGATGGTAAAATTTTGAAGCACAAGGCGAGGTTAGTCGCAAAAGGGTATGTGCAAAAATATGGCATTGATTTTGAAGAGGTCTTTGCTCCGGTAACAAGAATGGAAACAGTACGTCTTTTGTTAGCACTGGCAGCTAAAAATTCTTGGGAAGTTCATCATTTAGACGTAAAGTCAGCTTTTCTGAATGGCACACTATATGAAGAGGTGTACGTGAATCAGCCGGAGGGTTATGTGAAGGAAGGACAAGAGCGAAAAGTTTACAAGTTGTTCAAGGCCCTGTATGGACTGAGACAAGCTCCACGAGCTTGGTATACTCAGTTAAATAAATGTCTTGAGAAGCTTGGATTTATCAAATGTCCATTAGAACATGCTGTGTACATGAAGAAAGAAGGAGAGGAGTCATTGATCATAGGCGTTTATGTCGATGACTTAATTATTACAGGTACAAATGTAAGGAATATTATTAAGTTCAAAATGCAGATGGGTAAAGAATTTGAGATGTCAAATTTGGGGAAGTTAAGTTATTATCTTGGCATAGAAGTTGATCAAGGGAAGGGCTATATCGAATTAAAACAAGTGGCTTATGCAAAGAAGATACTTGAGAAGGCTGGTTTGTCCAACTGCAACCCAGTAAAGTTCCCGATGGAGCCAAAGATTCAGATGCATAAGGATGAAAAGGGCAAGCCAGTTAACTCTACAGAATTTAAAAGTATGGTGGGTGGTTTGAGGTATTTGGTACGTACACGCCCGGATATTGCGCATGTAGTTGGGGTGGTGAGCAGATTCATGGAGAGGCCTACTATGTTACATCAGAATGCTGTTAAGAGGATCATGAGGTATGTAAAGGGAACACTAAATTATGGTTTGGTTTACACCAAAGGTCAAGGAGATTATATGCTGTCTGGATTCTCGGATAGTGACCTTGTAGGAGTTGTTGTGGACAGGAAAAGCACAGGTGGGATGGAATTTTATCTGGATGAATCATTGATCACATGGGTGTCTCAGAAGCAAAGGTGTGTGGCATTGTCATCATGTGAAGCCGAGTTCATGGCTGCTACTGCTGCAGCATGTCAAGGAATATGGTTTCATAGTTTACTGAGTCAAATTACAGATGTCAAAACTGGTCCAGTTGTGATTTACATAGATAATAGGTCTGCTATTGATTTGGCAAGAAATCCAGTATTTCATGGTCGTAGTAAGCACATAGATGTGCGTTATCATTTCATCCGAGAGTGTGTGGAGAAGGGTTCCATCATCATCAAGCATGTGTGTACTGAATTGCAACGAGCAGATGTTCTAACCAAGCCTATGTCAGTCGTTAAATTTGAGAAGATGCGTGATCTGCTGGGAGTCAAGGACCTTAATCACTTTTAGATTAAGGGGGAGTTTGTTGGATTAATTATTTAATCTAAACGTGATTATTTATTTCCGAGTGTTTTAGTTTGAATAAGTCAGCTGTATGTACATGTTTGTATGCAGTTAGAATAGGTCTAGTGATCCTGGTTTGTCGTGACCACCTTAGCATTTAAATTCTCTCCGTATGTACTTGTTAATTTATCTCTTCAGTTTTAGTTATTCATTCAGTAATATCAGATTAAGTGAGTTTACTTAGTTCTTGTGTTTATACATCATTGTTTACATCCTATACTTTTATTATTGGTAGAAACATTGGTGAAAACATCCTTCTTGCTCATGAATTGTTAAGAGATTTTAACCAAAAGGCAGTAGATAAGTATTGTATTAAAATGGATCTACATAGGGCATATGATAAAGTAAACAGACATTTTATTTGTCACATTATGAGAGAAATAGGGTTTTCGACACACTTCATTAACATAATCTACGAGTGTATAACCTCACCAACATTCTCCATATTGATTCAAGGTATACCTAAAGGATTTATAACTAGTAATATGGGCCTAAGACAAGGTGACCCCCTATCACCTTACCTCTTCGCTGTAGCATTGAAATACTTTATGTTCCTAATGAATGAATCTTATGTGCTGAAATTATTTAAACCAGCTTCTACTGCTAAACTGATAGTGACACACTTACTATACGTTGATGATCTAATGGTGTTTGGCAAAACAAGTGAACAAAGTGGGTTAACAATACTTTAGATATTTGAAAAAATGTCTTAATACGTGGGCCTAAATGTCAATAAACTGAAGACCAATATATTCTTTTTAGCAAATATGCCACTGGAAAACTGCCAATGAAACAAATACTGGGTGTGGAAGAGGGGAGTTTGTCGATTGCATACCTTAGGGTGCCTTTATCTTCGCCTTAATTTTTATACCAGTGTAGCTACCTGTTACAGAAAATACATGATAGATTAGAAGGCCGGAGTTCAAAGTTTTTAACTATTGCAGGCACAGTTTCTTCACAAACGAAGAAAGGGAAGGTATGCGAGGTATTATTAACAAGGGTCTTTCATACTGGGAAAGAGGCGAGTCTAGTGGAGTGAAGAAGGGTGGTGGCGAAGCTAGTGGAGAAAAGAAAGAAGATGGGATGGAATAGGTTTTCTGAATCGCCTCCGCCATTTTTTTGTGCTTTGCTGTTTTTGGTTTCGTTCTCGAGTGAATGGAGGCTAACCTAATTAGGGTTAGAGATATTGTGAGGCTTCGGGTTTGTGTTTGGGGTATACCCATTTCTGTTGTATTTTTTCTTGGGCTGGGCCCGTTTATCCAACTTCAAAAAAAAGAATTATTACATACAGTGATAACCCCTATGGTGCTGTATTGGCTATTTATATATCAGTTACTAAACAAACAATCGATAGGATTAATAGAATGTGCTCAGATTTCTTTTGGGCTGGTAAAAAAATAAAATTGCTTGGTCTACTTTATGTAAACCTAAAAGCAAGAAGGGGGTGTTGGACTTAAGAACTTTAGAGACCTTAAGAAGGCTTCATGTTTGAAGCTGATGTGGGCATATCTTACTAAGCAAACTTTATGGGTGAAATATAAATATGGTAAAGGGAAAACTTCTGGATGACGAGCATAGATAATAATGCATCGTGTACATGGAAGGATATATTGTGATTACGACAAAACGGTAAACAGTATTTTAACAAAGTTATAGCGAATGGTGAACACACTTCTTTATGCATGAACCCTGGATTGATTGTAAGTGCCTAGCTGATTTATTTTAGGCCATGATAAATTGTTTATGATTGGTTCCTCAAATCAAATAGTGGCATATATCATAGAAAATGGGATTCTTAAACCACAATTAAATGATGCAACAAGAGAACAATCTTCAATTATTCAACAAATAAAGATAGACAGTACCAATAACAGGTATTATTATGAATGGTGTGATGGAGGAACTTTCGAATTTCATTCAGCTTGGGATGCAATTAGAGATAATAAACGGTTTACCGTCAATGAAAGAGGGCTCAGCCTCTAGTACACGCTGTTGTTCATCCTTATTGGAAAACTTAAAGAAAAACATTGAATTATCAAACTGAACCTGGAGTCCACCCTTTAGTTTCCAACGGGACTTATAATGTTCCCGAACTATATGGTATGGAGGATTCGAATCAAGGAAAAACCCAACAAGGTAGTCAGTCCAATATTCCTCACCAGCTTGAATGATCTCCGGTGGAGGGAACGCAACTCCATCAACCTCCATAGAATTAAAAGAACAAGGTACATAATTTCCTACGTTGCATGTACATGTCATAATTTTTTTTAATACATACATATAACCACTCTAAATGTGATGATATACTGATATACTAGAATCGTCACCTAACTAACAAGCAATATATAATGCATAAACTATTTAGACATTAAATTATAATTATAGACTAGAAAATTACCTTATCTCCAAAGTCTATTAGTACATCTTGAAATGAGGAGGTCAACTCCTTGAACTAGTTTCCAATCCAATAGGGTGCTAGCCCCTGAACGAATGACTACAAGCTACCGAATAACATTTGTTTTTATTTGATTTAAGCTTTAGAAATAGAGGATGAGATGGGTATATTTCGACCATAAGTAAGGGTAGACGTAGGCTCCAAAATTTAGAAAAAGAATAAGAGTAATGATCTATTTATAAAGGAGAGAATAAAGAGATAAGTTAGGATCCAGATTCACTGTTCTCTCTTACCCATTCTTTTCTCTTATCTATCAAGACCCTAGCCCATTTTTCATGCCATAATTTGCCCATACATGGTCATGTTATGGCAAAACACACCAGCTCTCATATGGACTTCAAACATATTTAAAGCCTGAACAAATTATATTGCTTTAAATCGATTTAAACGTATATCGATATGACATATCGATTAATATATCTAGTATAAACATATTTATTAATATTGTTCATCAAACCAGATAAAGTTTTATAACTAACGTTTCTTAAATATTAACAAATTTAATTAATTTATACAATTAAAAATTAGTTAAATCATGTGGTCAAAGGAGTATTCAATGTTTCAGTTGTGTGACTCTTTAGGTGTAAATTAGATCAGCGATTAACGTCGAACTATTCGAATATTAACATTCAAACTTCACTTTGCAGGCGGTGTGACATGTTGGCCAAATTTATTATTTACTTAGTTTCGATAAAATCTAATTTTACTTTGTTAAGCGTTACCCCATTGTGATTATTATTTACACCAATTCTCTTCGTCAAAACTATATCACTTCAGACTTATGGAATTTGATAATGGTCAAAATTCCAAATCGTCCGTATTCAATTCTATAGTCCAAACACAAAGTCCTTGGCTTAACAATAACAATTATTATTAACCAAACTACTCTGGTCGGAGATTTTGACTTTGAGTTGACCGTGATACTAACGTCACATAACTACGAAAACGAATCCTCTCTTTGAATAGTGTTTCACTTCCAATACTTCCACTCGTCCCAACCATAGTCACTCGATGGACCTCGTGCCATGATTTGACTATAATCAAAGCAGAGCTTTCATGTTGAAGATCGGCAATATTCTCAAGTCTCGAGAGAACTGTGTAAATCAGTTGCATTGATATTTTCTGTTTGACCTTAGTTATATTAACTAATAGAAACTATCGAGTGGGTCATTCCACAGTTCTCTAATAACTATCAGTATGTAATCCCTTAGTGCCCCTAACAGTCATTAGTAATACACTGCCCAACATTTAAAGAACGTTACGTACTCTAGTCTAAATGGATGCATCGATATCCAATCTCAATGCATCTTGACCAGGAATATTTAAAATGGTGTGTTTATTATATTATGATACAATACTCATGATTACAACTATTTGTAATTACTATCACAAACAGAACATTTATGGATTCCCAGTTAAATATATTTTAATTAAGTATTTAATTTTTTGTAACACATTATAACAAATATATAATAGAAAGAAAAATCCTTTATTACGAACGAGAATTAATTACAGAGTTGATTAATTTATAATAAATTATAGAATTACCCTTAGGGCATACCCTTAACTCCGTTGATCAGTATGTCGGAAAATTCTATTAATCACTCTAGAACAAAACATATAGATAGTAGACACATTTCTAAGAGACAATGTAGAAAAAAGCATCATATCACTAAATTTTGTAAATTTAAAAAATCAATTTGATGATATTTTGACAAAACCATGGTGTGAAAATACATTTTTAAACTGAGAAGAGATTTAGGTATTTGTTCATTAAGAGATTTATTTAAAAGATTTATATATGTTTTCTCTTATAATTAATAACAATGTGTGTGTAACGACTTAGAATTTCACCACTTTGATTTACGAATATTTAATTAATTTTAAATATTCAAATAATATATTTTATAATTAAAATAAAACTTTTTTGAATAATAAATAGTGATGGTAAAATGGTTTTCAAAATTAGTTTACAAAAATATTTAGTTCGAAGAAAAATAAAAAATGTGACTAGAATTCGTTTTTCGAATTTTTGACTTTTTGTCATCTAAAAGTTGTTTGAAATGTTGTAAACATATTAGTACACATAGACACATACATATATAAATAACATAAGTACGGTTAGTAATATTATATGGTAAAATGTGTTTATTTAAGTTAATATAAAAGTTTAAAAAAAAATTAAACATCACATCACCTTAAACATTATAAAACATAAGTACTAAGGTATTAATTGCATGTTGGATCAAAGTACAAGGAAGGGAGACAACGGTTGTGATGTGGCAATCAAGGAGAGAAGGGCATGTACTCGAAGGATATTTTTATTTATGCACTTGTATATAAACAAGCTTCCTAACCTTACTCTCATTTTCCATTTTTTTCATTCGACTTTCTAAATCCACCTCAAGCTTTTCCAAAGTTTTCATGGCTTCCAAGTTGTAAAAATCTCATTCCTTCCACTTTTAAATTTTAAAAAGCTAGTTAAGAACCTCCTCCTTCCTTTCTTATATATCCTTCTCCTTAACCAAGCCCTTACCACCTTTTTACAATCATGGTCGAGCTACCTTATGCTATGGTCGAACTCCCTAGGCACTTAAGGCCTTCAAAATATCATTTTTGTAAAAGAAAAGCATGGATCTAGGCTCGGTACAAATGTTAGTGAAGTTCGAGTTAGAATTGGATAGCTTTTGGTGAGTAAAAGCTAACTATTTTATTTAAAGTTTCTAACTTTAATTTGATGCATATTTTGTTGTTAAAAATCATTGCTTGTTTGATTAGATAGTATGTTGATTAGTATGTACACATATGATTGGATGTGATGTTTAGTGACTTAGGAATCAAAGTTTAAAATGTGTGTATGGATGGAAAGTTCTGATCTTGCTTATGTAATAGCATGTAAGTTATATGGTGGTGATGTACATTGTGTTGTATGTGCTAAGAAAGTTAGCATTTAAACTTGTATAAGCGACATAGAAAATCCCTTGCTCTAGTAGTGTTGTATATGAGAAGGGCATGTACTCGAAGGATATTTTTATTTATCCACTTGTATACAAACAAACTTCCTAACCATACTCTCATTTCCCCTTTTTTCATTCATACTTTCTAAATCCACCTTAAGCTTTTCCAAAGTTTTCATGGCTTCCAAGTTGTAAAAATTGCATTCCTTCCACTTTTAAAATTTAAAAAGCTAGTTAAACACTTCCTCCTTCCTTCCATACATCTCCTCCTCCTTAACCAAGCCCTTACCACCCCTTGACAATCATGGCTAAGCTACCTTATGCCATGGTCTAATCCGCCTAAGCCCTGAAGGCCTTCAAAATATCATTTTTGTAAAAGAAAAGTATGGATATTGGCTCGGTTCAAATGTTAGTGAAGTTCGAGATAGAATTAGATTGCTTTTGGTGAGTAAAAGCGCACTATTTTATTTAAAGTTTCTAACTTTAATTTGATGCATATTTTGTTGGTAAAAATCATTGCTTGTTTGGTTGGATATTGATGTTGATTAGTATGTACAAATATATGCTTGGATGTGATGTTTAGTGACTTAGGAATTAAAGTTTGAAATGTGTGTATGGATGGAAAGTTGTGATCTTGCTTATGTAATAGCATGTAAGTTATATGGTAGTGATGTACATTGTGTTGTATATGCTAAGAAAGTTAGCATTTAAACTTGTATAAGCGACATAGAAAATCCCTTGCTTTTAAACTAGTTACTAAAGTGTTGATTAAAAAGGTTTTATAAAGGGTTTTAAAACTTTACCTTTAAATGCAAAACATTTTCCCAGTTAGTAAGTGGGTTAAAGTAAGTCAAAACACAAAAATAGAGTTTTGAAAGTGATTTGGAATATAAAACAAGTTTTGAAAATTACGGGTCATATAACGATAGTTGCTATAGATGCAGTTCATAAAAACAAACTCCTTTTGCTAATTTAAAATGTTTTCACTTTAGGATATTTTTGAAAAGTGTTTTCAAAACTTATTTTAAGTATGGATAAGTAATTATTATTATTTAATTAATTATTTAATGATTATTTAATTAATTAATTAAGTTAATTAGTACATAATCAATAGTTAATAAAGTAATTAGTACTTAAGTATTAATCAAGTAAGTTAAATATAATTAGTTAATTAATTAAAGATTAATTATTAATAAATAATTAAGGTTAATTATTATTTATTTATTTGATTAATTTAATTTTAATTAATTATTTATTAATCAAAGGGTTTAATCATTAATTAATTAATAATTAAGTTAAGATTTAGTTAAGGTTTAGTTATTTTTAAACGAAGAGTTTAAATGTTAGTTAACTATTAAATAAAAGTTTTAAAGTTTAAACTACTTTATTTCTAAAGACCGGCTTTTTTTAAAGCAACTCTCTTTTAAAGAGTGTTTTTAAACCCAAGTGATTTCTTTGTCGATTACCTTTAAATAACCTCAAATGAATAGAAAACCCAATGACATATTATCTAAATTGTAGAGAACCCATCTGACTATTTATATATTATCTATATCTATTGTTTTGCATGGGACATTTGTAGACATACCTTAAGTTGTTTCTTGCTAATAATTAATTTATTTCCTTATGTTGCCATATTGATGTTTGGTTGAAAATAATAACATTCTATATGAATTGTTTAAGTGTCATTATATCAATTTTTCGCTATACTATCACTTATCATCTCCTTAAACCCTTTGTGTTTTTTGAATTTGAGCTAGTATTTTCACAAAGTAAATGTTTGGAATTAATTTATCATTTGAATTAATATTTGAATCAAATAACTGCTTATAATTAATGATGTTTAAATTAATTAATCATTTTAATTAATGATATTTGAATTTAATTAATCAGTTTAATTGATGATATTTGGACTTAATTAATCATTTTAATTTATAACATTTAAAGTTAATTAATCATTTTAATTAATGATATTTGAAGTTAATTAATCATTTCAATTATGGAGGTTTGAAATACTATTTAACCATTTTAGTTAATGATGTTTTAAAGTTAATTAATCGATTTAATATCTTTTGGGATAATAAATATTGCAGAAATTTATAAATGATTATAATTGAGAAGATCTTTTAAGAAGAATTGTTCAAAGATAAACCTAAGTGTAAATTGTTTTGGGTTTATAGTAAAAAATGTTTTAATGACATCTGTTTTTGACCGTTTGTTTTAATACACATAGAAATATAATTTGCCATTTTAAAAAGAATATTTCAAAGAGCAATTTAAAGCTGTTTTACAAATATTTGAAATGTGAAAATCAAGCTCAAGCGTGAATCAAATGCTTTAAAAGTTTGATTCATTTATTCATGGTAAGGGTATGCGATTTAATTCTTATACGCGAACCACTTTGTTATTCCCGATAGATGATTTATCAACTATCGATTTTGGTTCTGCTATCTTCTTTGTATTTCATTACTCTAAGATGAGGTGTTGCTCTTTTGAGCTTTGATATCCTTTGTAGGAAGTGACTAAAACCAAAGAGTAGGTAAGAGGGGTGCACCCTCTTAGTCATTGTTATGCTTTGTCACTATAAGACAATTTATCGCTCGTTTTGAGCATTAGGATCCAACACCGTGGAAACTAAAACCAAAGAGCGAGTGGGAGCCAAGCCATGTGGGTTGCACCCATTAATGTATATTCCCATTTATCTAGTGGTGTTGATAGCATGCATGCATTGATGTGAGTATATTTGAATGCTCGTGTGAAGCAAGGTCCAACTTGGAAGTTCTTAAGAGTGTTGCATGTTGGCCGAGGGCTCTCAAGTATATTTTATCTAGAGATATACTTTCAGTGTAGGAGGGAGCACCCTCCTAGTTATGTTGGGAAAATTCATTTTCCTAGTTCCTATTTCGAACCTTGGAAATAATCTTTTCATCTTTTGTGTATCGTTAATACAAGAGGATTTGTTGCTGATTTGAGCGTTGTTATCCTTTGTCGGAAATGACTAAAACCAAAGAGCAAGTGGGGGCCAAGTTATGTGGGATTATTCCCATTAGGGTGTCTTCACATCTACTCTAAATTGGATTTGGTTGCATGCTTCGAAGATGTGAAATACTCGGATTCTCGGTAACAGTTGGCGAGGACCGGCTTGGAGGTTTCCAAGAGCCATCAGAGTTTTCAAATATGTTTCTAGAGGTATACTTTTGGTAAGCGGGTGCACCCGCCTAGTTATTTGTTGGAAAATTACTTTCCTTGTTGTTGATTCAAAATCAATGAATTGTGTTCATTAATTGCATTGAGAACCGCCTTGAGATCTTCTCAATGTTTAATTATTTGTGTCCACTCTATTAAGTCTTGATTTTGATATTATTTATGCCCATTCATTAAGTATGAGATTTGTTCTTACTTGTATCCATCCATTATAGTTGGATTCGTTTTTGTTTTTTATTTCCATTCATTCATGTCTGGATGTTGTTCTTTTATGGTGTAACCCCATTCTGCGTTTGCGGCATGGTCCCACCAATTGTTTTATGTTTATCCCATTGCTTGAGTTTTCTCACGCTGGTTTTCCAGACTAACCCGGGTGTTTATTATAATGCTCAGGTCTAACTGAGTATTTTTCCAGGTTGGCTTTGGAGATATGGAGTTCTTGGAGAAGAGTTGAATGTTCAACTTGTTGAAACTTCGTGTTTACGGTATTTCGTAAATACGATATTTTGACTATGACAACTATACAATCATTTATATACTGACTTGTTTTTGCAGGGGTTAATCTATGACAAGATTCGACTATGTATAATTTTATATATAAGGTTGTTTCGAGTCCTTGTCTAGAAGTTAAAATATGTTAAAATCTCTCCTATATGATATATACTGCATCTCATTATCATTTCATATGCATATATTTGGTTTAAAGGAAAAATCTCATTTTTATGTTACATTCAGACGTCTGAATGATCCAATCCAGACGTCTAAATCTGGAAATATGAATATTGTAGAATACAATATTCAGACGTCTGAATTGGATAGTTCAAACGTCTGAATCTGGCAATTTTTTGCCTATTTACTTTCTGGTTTGATTTCGTTGCATTTTAGAAGTCTGAATTTTTAATTTCAGAAGTCTGAATATTTACAACGGCTAGTTTTTGAAAAGGCACTTCCATTCGTGAAGAGTTACAATCTTTATTCCAACAGATATGATCATAACTCTTGATGATAACTCTTCACGAACAATTACAACTATTTATTATCTATATAAACACATTATAATCAAGTTTTCCAACAATAATTCAATTGATTATTATTCTACTCTCAAAATTCTTGATTCTAATACACTTGTGCTTTCAACATCATTCAAATTCACATTCTTACTTCCTTATTCTTCACGCATTCACATATATATCATAAAGGAGAAGATTATAGGAAGGGTGTACTATAATTGACAAATTCGTGTTACGCAAGAACACATAGTGTCAAGAAATATTGTTTTGTAAAAGTCCCGTTCTGCTGCTCGGGCAAAGTGAAGTCCTCTTCTTCTGCTGAGGCATGAAATCCTGTTCGGTTGCTCAGGTGCTGTAAACCTATTCCTCCGGGTTAAGTGAGGGTTATAGTTAGTTGAAATTCCAGAAGGAGTCTGGGACTGGACGTAGAACAGGAAGTTCGAACCAGTATAAAAATCCTGGTGTGCTCGTTTATTATTTACTATTATCTGCTAATTGTTCTATTATTCCACACTACTTTTATACTATTCCATATTACTCGATCCTATAGTCACTTTCATTTGGTATCAGAGCAAGGCATCTTATAACCGTTACAAAGTTATCTGATACTTTGCTAATATGGAAAATAACACCAGCACTAGCACTAACACCAGTTTTATTGAAGGTCAATCTACTGCACGACCTCCACTATTCAATGGCATGAATTACAACTATTGGGCTACGCGAATGTGTATTTATATGCAAGCAAATAGTTTTGATTCATGGAATGTTACACAAACAGAATACACTACACCCACTACTGCTTATGCAGAATGGACTACTGCTCAAAAGACAGAAGCCACTGCTAATGCTAAAGCCATGAACATGTTATTTTGTGCCTTAGATAGAAATGAATCTAATAGAGTTAGTATGTGCACAACTGCTTATGAAATTTGGAGAACTCTTAAAGTCACACATGAAGGCACTAACAAAGTCAAGCAAAGTAAAATATCCATGCTCAAAAGTCAGTTTCAAAATTTCAGAATGAAGCAGGATGAGTCCATAAATGATATGTACTCTAGATTTCAAGATATCTATCATTCATTACTAGGACTAGGACAAACATTTACGGATTTTGATATTGTCTCAAAACTATTAAACTCTTTAACTGATGATTGGGAAAGAAAGGTCTTAGCTATTGAAGAAGCCAATGATCTTTCCACCATGAAACCAGAAGAGTTAATAGGAAATTTAATGTCCTATGAAGTTAATATGCAGGCTAAAAGAGTACAGGCTCAAGACAAAAAGAATGTGGCTTTCCATGCTGAAAAGGAAGAAGAATCAGACTCAAATGAAGAAGACTTATCTTTTATAGCCAAAAACTTTAAAAAGTTTTTGAAATACAGAAAAGGAAACAAGAATGATAACAAACGATTTTTCAACAAGCCGTCAACTTCTGTATTAGAATGCTATAACTACCATAAGAAGGGTCACATTCAGAAAGATTGTCCAGATCAGGAAAAATCATACAATAACAAAAATAAGAAGGACAAATTCAAGAAAAGGGCTTTCTCAGTTACATGGGATGATTCAGATTCTTCATCTTCTGATAGTAGTAGTGACAGTGAGAATGAGCAAGCAAATGTATGCTTTATGGCAAAGGAGAATGAGGTTAGTGATCTAACTTTTGATGATATGATTGAAATTAATTCTAAACTTCTTGACACTTTAAAAAATCTCAAAAGAAAATATAAAGAAGCTTTAGAAAATCAAAATAGAGCAGAATTTGAAAGAGATATGTTAAAAGATGAAAAAATATATATTAGAAGAAGAACTTGAGAAAATTCAAGAATCATCTTCTGATAATTCTCAATTTGCTCTATTAAGTCAAGAAATAGAAACTCAGAAAGTTAAGAATGATACTCTAGCCTCTGAAAATCATGAGCTTAAAACAAAAATCAAAATGATAGAGTTAGAGAACACCAGTCTTAGAACTAAGCTAGACAATATCACCAAGAATGTTTCAAATTTCAATAAAGGTAGAGAAAACTTGTCTAAGATTATTGAAAGTTCTCAACCGGCATCTAATAAAAATGGATTAGGTTATGTTAAGAAATCACGAGCTCCGCCTACAAAGGAAAATAAAAGGAGAAATGTTTCTAAAACTATAATTCCATGGAACATTCAAAGAGGAAAACCAACTTAAAAACCATAAAAATATGGATTCCTAAAACAAACAATAGTTTGATTAGGAAGAAATATATAAATTCCTTCTTTGAATCTGTGCATAAAAATAAAAACTATATTTATAAAGGGAATACTGTACCCTCTTGGGTTTGGTTTCCTATGACCTAACTCTTAGGACCCTAATAAAAAGGTGGGTACCAATGTCTTCACTTATATTTTTTGCAGGTACCACCAAACAAAAGAGGAAAATGGATACTAGATAGTGGATGCTCAAAACATATGACAGGAAACAAGGAAATGCTAACAAATATCATCTTCTCAAATGGAGGTTCTGTCACCTTTGGAGATAATTCTAAGGGATACATCATCGGCAAAGGCGATGTGAGCAATGTCGGTACATCTAATTTACCTCTTATTTCTAATGTTTTATTAGTTAAGAATTTAAAACATAATCTATTAAGTATTAGCCAATTGTGTGACAAGGGATTTAAAATCAATTTTTCTGAAGATAAATGTAGCATTTCTGATCACAATAACAATTTTATTTTTGAAGGTTTTAGAGATAAAAATATTTATGTTTTAAACATGAATATAAATATTAATTCAAATATGTGCTTATTAGCCAAAGAAAATGATCCTTGGTTATGACACAAAAGATTTTGTCATATTAATTTTAGAGCCATATCTAAATTATCTGAAAATAATTTAGTAAGGGGCTTACCAAAAATGAATTTTAAAGTAGATAATCTTTGTGATGCTTGTCAACTTAGGAAATTATCAAAATCATCCTTTAAATCTAAGAAAATTATTTCTACAATGCAACCATTGGAGTTATTACACTTGGATCTATTTGGTCCAACTCACGTTCAATCTATTAATCACAATAGATATGTATTTGTAATTGTAGATGATTTTTCAAGATATACCTGGACTATATTTTTGAAAAATAAAAATGATACTTTTGAAAATTTCAAAATTTTTGCAAAAAGAATTCAAAATTTTTGCAAAAAGAATTCAAAATCTTAAGGATTTAAAAATTAAAGCTATTAGAAGTGATCACGTAGGTGAGTTCGACAATAAAGCTTTTGAACATTATTGTGATAAAAAGGGTATTTATCATAATTTTTCTTTCCCTAGAACACCACAACAAAATGGTGTTGTAGAAAGAAAAAATAGAACGTTACAAGAATGTGCAAGAACTTTATTAAATGGTAGCACGTTACCAAAACAATTCTGGGCAGAAGTTGTAGCAACTGCTTGTTATGTTTTGAATCGTGTTTCCATTCAACCACTAACAAAGCACACCTCATATGAACTTCTAAATGGTAGAAAACCAAATATTTCTTATTTTAGAACATTTGGTTCAAAATGTTTTATTTTAAATAGTAAAGATCAGCTTGGCAAATTTGATCCCAAATCCGACGAAGGAATATTCTTTGGATACTCGGAACGAAGCAAAGCTTATCGAATTTTCAATAAAAGATCAAAAATTATTGAAGAAACTCTTCACGTATCTTTTGATGAAAATTTTCTATCTAAATATTTTTTTGATGATGATGAGATAACCCCAAAAACAAGCATCAAATCTTTTTCTGATGATGATGAAAACATTGTTCATAACATAAATCAAGTTGATAATTTGATTCAACATGAAAACATTGTTCATAATGAAATAAGATCTCCACCAAGAGTTTTGAGGGATCATCCTGTTCAAAACATTATTGGAGAAATTGATTCAAATGTTAGAACAAGAAGTCAAATTAATCAAATGGGTCATGTAGCTTTTCTCTCTTCAATAGAACCTAAAAATATTAAGGAAGCCTCAACTGATGATTATTGGATCATTGCTATGCAAGAAGAACTAAATCAATTCGAACGAAATGATGTTTGGGATTTAGTTCCAAGGCCTAGTGACCAATCAGTCATTGGTACTAAATGGGTTTTCAAAAATAAAGCTGATGAACAAGGAAATATTACTAGGAATAAAGCTAGATTAGTAGCACAAGGATATAATCAAGAAGAGGGAATTGACTATGAAGAAATGTTTGCACCAGTTGCTAGACTAGAAGCAATACGAATCTTACCGCCCTTTGCATGTTTTCATAACATCAAACTATATCAAATGGATGTTAAAAGTGCTTTTCTAAATGGTTATATAAAAGAAAATGTTTATGTTGAACAACCTCCTCTATATGCTCTTTAAAAATTTCCAGACCATGTCTATAAACTCAAGAAAGCTTTATACGGTTTGAAACAAGCACCCGGTGCTTGGTATGATCGTCTTAAAAGATATCTTATCGACTCTGGTTTTGACATTGGAAAGGTTGATCAAACTCTTTTTATTAAAAGAACTAAACAAGATATTTTAGTCATTCAAATATATGTTGATGATATTATTTTTGGATCTACTAATGAAAATTTATGTTAAGAATTTTCAAATATTATGACAAAAGAATTTGAAATGTCACATATGGGCGAACTATCATACTTTCTTGGTTTACAAATTAAACAATTACCAAATGGTATATTTATTAATCAAGAAAAATATTGTAATAATTTAATCAAACGCTTCGGAATGGAAAATACTTCTGCCAAACCAACTCCTATGAGTAAAACTACCCATCTTGATAGAGATGAAAATGGCAAGAGTGTTGACCAAAAATTATATCGAAGTATGATTGGATCATTACTATATTTAACAGCTAGTCGTCCAGATATTATGATGAGTGTCTGTTTGTGTGCTCGATTTCAAGCTAATCCAAAAGAATCTCACTTAAGAGCAGTCAAATGTATATTACGTTATCTTAGAAACACCAAGGACTTTGGTTTATTCTATCCAAAAGAGTGTCCGTTCGAGTTAGTATCATATAGTGATGCTGATTTTGGTGGATCTCTAACAGATAGAAAATGTACTAGTGGTACGTGCCATTTTATTGGAAAATCGCTAGTATCTTGGTTTAGTAAGAAACAGAACTGTGTTTCACTCTCTACTTGTGAAGCAGAATATATTTATGCTGCATTAGCTTGTGCTCAAGTAATTTACATGCAACAGACACTTAGAGATTTTGATATAAATCTTTCAAATTCAACAATATATTGTGATAATTCAAGTGCTATTAATTTATCAAAAAATCCTGTCAATCATTCACGAACAAAACATATTGATATACGTCATCATTTTCTTCGTGATTGTATTGAAAAAGGTTTGATAAATTTAGATTTTGTCTCGTCCGAAAATCAATTGGCTGATATCTTCACAAAACCACTTCTTGAAAATGTGTTTATCAAATTAAGACGAGAACTCAGAATCGTCTCTTTTAAAGATTTATAGTTACTTTTTTTTAGAAACTTGTATTCATACCATTTTCTATGAATTATGTTATCTACTTTTGTTAAAGTTTGCATTTGTTTTGGTTATATTATAA
This sequence comes from Allium fistulosum, assembly GCA_030737815.1. NCBI lineage: Eukaryota > Viridiplantae > Streptophyta > Magnoliopsida > Asparagales > Amaryllidaceae > Allium > Allium fistulosum. Next base: position 1,296,371,279 of record CM060904.1, on the reverse strand, counting down.
CTTATATGTTTTTCAAACCGGGTGATTTGTTGTTTTCCATTCATTTGTTTTCTATTTTTAGCTTTCAATTTGTTTTTCATTCTCTGGAACCTATGTTTCCAAGCACATCTACCACCAGCATATGCATTCTTTCTGTTTAGCCACAAGATGTCTTTCTATTTTTATGTCTTGTTACTTCTATATTTTCCACTTTTCGGTTGGGTTTGTCTTATTCATTCTAGCTTCAAATTTTTTTTCCACTAAACTATGGATTTTGTTCATCTCTTTGCAATCTTTTTCTATACCATGGCCTCAAATGGTTACTCATCTGAAGAACCTTCTGCATATTCTTCCAAAGATTTTTCTACACCTTCATCTGCATATTTTTCGGACTTACCATCTCCAACCCCCACTCATCAACCTATCCGACATGTTTCTCCAAGCAATCATACCGGTCACACTCCAGAGAAGAAAAAGGCTAGACGTTTCTTGTTTTTCGGTTCTCCTCAAACTAAACAAAAGATAGATGAAATCTATCATTATCAACGAGAATCGATTGGAATTCAACGAGAAATGTACTACGAATCAAAAGTTAACTCGCAACGGCTTAACTTTCCGGAGAATCTGGGCTTTAAAATTTGTGGTGTGTCTCGTTCAAATGTTCATCAACCCACTTCATATCGTACACCACAACGTCCCCCTGTTTCAACTAACTCATGGGAGCGTGGTAGTACCCGACATTCTTTAGAATCATCTAAAGGGAAGGGAAAATAGAAGATTGAACCAGACGAGTATAAAACACCCAAAAAATCGCCTTCTTCATCCAAATAATTTATTGTTGTTATTTATTGTTGTCTGTCCCTATATTGTGTATTCTATGTTGCATTTGTTTTAATATAACATCTTGTTCTTAATTGTTTAAAATACTTTAGTTGTATTAACAAATGTGCATTTTTCATCAAATTCAGACGTCTGAATTGATGATTTCAGACGTCTGAATATTGTTGTGGTCACATTTTTATTTCAGATTCAGATGTCTGAACCCCCTTTTTCAGACGTCTGAAAGTGCCTCAAAATGCACTGTTTCAATTCTGTTTTAAAATTTTCGATTTCAGATGTCTGAAATTGAAATTCCAGACGTCTAAATCTAACTGTCGATTCAAAATTCAAGGGTTTTTTCAAATTTTTCCATCCACCAACCACATTAAAACCTTTCATCTACTACTTCAAACCCTACTTCATCCGAACCAGCATCTCTCTATTCTCAAAAACTCCATTTAAAAAAAAGAGCTTCAAACCCTTCAATTCTATCACAAAAATCTCCAATGCCCCCAAGATCAAAACGTCCAAGGGCTTCAACCTCTTCATCTACACCGAATGTAGATCAATGGCTATGGAATGATGAAGCTAAGAGAAGATTTGCTCAAATGGATAGATCTAGTTTCTTCCCGGGAGCTTTTGTAAAATTTGACAAATTTGCACCCTATAGAATTCAACAAATTGCTTGCTCAAGTGGGTTAGAATCTCTCTTATCCTTCTCTGCAAATAATGTTAAGTTAAATCATCTTTTAGTTAAATTATTCTATGCTAATATGAACTTCGACCATCATCATCCCCATAATAGAGAGGACTATATTTGGACTTGGGTATGTGGTGTTAAAATCTATCTTCCCTTAGTTCGTCTTGGAGATATTTTGCAATGTCCTTCATCCGGAACAGATTTGGATAATATTGAAGCTTCACTCTCTTTGGGTCATAGAGATGAAGTCTCCCATAGATTTCTTTCCGATGATATCACTAGGCTTACCTCCGTCCAACTCTGGCCACAAGCTCGTATTCTTCATCGAGCTTTAATTCGCTCCGTCTTACCGAGAACCGGAAGTTATGAAGTTGTCAACAAACGCAACTTCCAAGCTCTTTATGCCATCTATTCCGGACAATCTGTAGATTGTGGTCATGTTATTCTTGAGGAGTTTATGGATGTTAATCGTCGCCGTCGTTATAAAACTTTTCATTATGGTGCCTATATAATGAAAATTCTTAGAAATTATTGAGTAACTTTTCCGAAATCAGAATTTTCACCTATAAAGGAGCTAGGATCCAAAACCTTAGGGCTAATGAACTTGCCTAAGCGTCAACAAAACCTTGACTTTATTTCTTTCCAAGAATGGATCACAAACCGAGATCAAAATATACCTCAACCTCATCAACACATTGCTCCACAAGCTCCCGAGCATGATGATGATGACATAGAAGTGCTTACTCTCGAATCAACACCAAAACAAGCCTTGGTTACAATTTCTCAAAATCAGGCTAAGCTCAATACCAAGATTGATTGATTCGAGAAGCAAACCAATAGGAAGTTTAATTCTATTCGTGGCTTCCTAAACAAGATTTGGGAACGTATTGGTTGCTCCACTTCCACTTCTACCGAGGTCTTTGATCCCGCACCCTTTCAATGGTCTTCTAGCTCCGGTACTAACAATGATGAAGATGATGGTGATGATGGTGACGAAGGTGATGATGAACCTAGTACATCTTTTTAAAATGGTGGTGGTATGGATCTTTCACTTTAATATTTCATAACTAATCTTTTTGGTCTGTTTGTTTTAAATCATGACTTTTCTAGTGTTTTTATTGTATGAACCTATTTGGTACTTCCATTATGTCTTTTGGTATGTAACTTAAACATATGCTACTACTTGTTGGCTCTATGTATTTTGTGATGATTCTGTTGGTTCTTTGCTCTCCTATTCTTGTTTATATTTTGTTACATCTATGATATGCATGATACTTTAACTCTCCTTTTTGTCGATGTCAAAGGGGGAGATATGTATTTTTGAAATATTTCCTATCGACATGGGGAGTTTATATTAAGGGGGAGTATTTGTATTTCCTGCTTCTATATGATCATGATGTATACTATAATTTTATATGGTTGTCATCGTCAAAAAGGGGAGAATGTTGAAACTTCGTGTTTACGGTATTCGTAAATACGATATTTTGACTATGACAACTATACAATCATTTATATACTAACTTGTTTTTGCAGGGGTTAATCTATGACAAGATTCGACTATGTATAATTTTATATATAAGGTTGTTTCGAGTCCTTGTCTAGAAGTTAAAATATGTTAAAATCTCTCCTATATGATATATACTGCATCTCATTATCATTTCATATGCATATATTTGGTTTAAAGGAAAAATATCATTTTTATGTTACATTAAGATGTCTGAATGATCCAATCCAGACGTTTGAATCTGGAAATATGAATATTGTAGAATACAATATCCAGACGTCTGAATTGGATAGTTCAGACGTCTGAATCTGGCAATTTTTTTCCTATTTACTTTCTGCTTTGATTTCGTTGCATTTCAGAAGTCTGAATTTTTAATTTCAGAAGTCTGATTATTTACAACGGCTAGTTTTCCGAAAAGGCACTTCCATTCGTGAAGAGTTACAATCTTTAATCCAACAGATATGATCATAACTCTTGATGATAACTCTCTTCACGAACAATTACAACTATTTATTATCTATATAAACACATTAGAATCAAGTTTTCCAACAACAATTCAATTGATTATTATTCTACTCTCAAAATTCTTGATTCTAATACACTTGTGCTTTCAACATCATTCAAATTCACTTTCTTACTTCCTTATTATTCACGCATTCACATATATATCATAAAGGAGAAGATTATAGGAAGGGTGTACTATAATTGACAAATTCGTGTTACTCAAGAACACATAGTGTCAAAAAATATTGTTTTGTAAAAGTCCCGTTCCGCTGCTCGGGCAAAGTGAAGTCCTCTTCTACTGCTGAGGCGTGAAATACTGTTCGGTTGCTCAGGTGCTGTAAACCTATTCCTCCGAGTTAAGTGAGGGTTATAGTTAGTTGAAATTCCAGAAGGAGTCTGGGACTGGATGTAGAACGGGAAGTTCGAACCAGTATAAAAATCCTAGTGTGCTCGTTTATTATTTACTATTATCTGCTAATTGTTCTATTATTCCGCATTGCTTTTATACTATTCCATATTACTCGATCCTATAGTCACTTTCACACCTTTCGTAGTATTTTATTTCCGTTGTATTATATTGTACACCTATTGGCAATTGTAAGGCCAAGATTTTATAACTGTCCAACTGATAAGGTTTATTTTTAATTTGATGAACTCTGCATTTTGAAGTGATAGTTTATAGTCTTTGTTATATTATATGTTGTCGATTCTATTATGAGATTCGGTTTCCCCTGTTCTTTGTTCTTTGCCTTTTATTTTAATGTAACAACCGGGATTTTGACCCTTGAAAATCGACATTAATATGCCCACTGCTTGCGTGCCGAGCATTCAAGTGCTAAAAAAACCAATCATTAAGGGTGAAAGAAAGAGAAGATAGAAGAGAAGAACTAAACAATATAGAATCTCACAATGCAATGAAACAATATATATTACTCAACATAATATATTACAAAGTCATTTCAAAAATGTTACATCTGAGTCATACTAATAATAATTCTACCATATGACAGTTATAACAGCCCGTCCCTACCCAACTAAATACAATATACATATAATATAGTGGAAAAAAGAAAAATAACTAGCTATCGATGAAGCCACCTACTCTAAGCTCCTCGTAGTGAATCTGCGGAAAAACCTGAACTACTTGGCTGCCCATACAAATTTGAGCACCCAAGAGTTTAGGAAAAGAAAATAAACCCCGGGTCAGACATGGGTCTGGTGCGAGTAAACTCAAACAACTTAATTATTACTTTTAAAACTCTTTTGAAATCAAAGATATTTCGTAGGACCACGCCACACATAAACACGGACGGGTTTTTACCTTACGATAACCAAAACCCTTAAATATAAAATCAAGTGATATTATAATAATGTCTAAGGATTCAAATACATATCAAAATGTTTGCGCCAAAATTGGTCACAAACACCCAATTGCAGATGAAAGCACCCAATCATAGTCATAGATCATAGATAGATTGTATGTAGTAGAATTAAATATGAAGAACACTCCAAAAATTAAAAGGAACACAATAGAAATACAAAATTTATAGTGGTTCGACGTTGTAGCCTACGTCCACTTTGAAGGATTTGCTGTTTATTGATGATTTTCTTCTAATTTACAAGAGTACAATCAATAGTATCCAAGTTACAACTGAGTTCCAGCAGAGACAACGTAGAAGAACCAAAAGTCCTTTTTCTAAAGGCCTAGGACCGCTATATAGGTGTAGGCTGAAACTATCTGGCTCAAATCTCGGAAGACTCCTTCTCACACGTGGGTGGGCCCACGTGATCGATCCTTGGACATTTAGGATTGATCCATGATCGATACATATACAATTCGTATCGATCAAAGATGACTCCATTGGGCTGAGATCGATCAGAGACCAAGTAGAGGTGGTACGCAAGCTTTTATGAAAATTTGATAGCATTTGGACTTGTAGATTTTGAGTTATGATCGATCAAAGTTTGTATTTGTAAAACACTGCCGAGTTTATATTGATACAATTCGTATCGATGGCTTCATATTGCTTCTAGTTCGCATCGATCAGGTGACGTGGCGCTATACTGCAGGATCGATCCACTTTTCATGCCGAGTGACCGAATCTTCCTCTTGAACGTGTTCTTATTCGTATCGACCAAATGTATTCTTTTCGTATCGATGGTCTCGTATCAGTATTTGAGATTACTTCATATCGATCATTCCTACTCCCATTCGTATCGATATAAACTCCAACCCTTCATATCGATTGAAGGCCGATTTTTTTATCGATGTTGTTGTGTATCGTTTGTTAGTGGCATGCTTCATATCGATCATTGACCGATCGATACAAATTGTGTAAATGATGATCGATACGAGTTGGTGGGATCGATACAAAATGTCCTCAGGTGATGGATACGAACTGGAGTAGATGTGATGGATATGAAGTGGTGCTTTTTCCCTGGGTACGAACCAGTGCTCATTTGATGGATACGAAGCAGCGTGCACTTGATGGATACGAACTAGATATATTTCACTTGAGACTTGATCGATCCATAACTTGAGCATATGAATTTCGATTGACTTAAAATTTGGAACATTGACTTTTATAGCTTTGCTTGTCGTACCACATCAATTGTAGCTCAATCCAAACCCGGGCAAAATTTGTCAGTATCCATAGTGAACCTGTGTATAACTGATCTTTGGGACTGATTATCTTCAGTTTTCAGTCAATTCTTTGGTATCATGGCCTTGCCGAAAAGCAGGATAACACTTGCCCCCAAAAACATGCCTTGCGATAGGAAGATGTGTTTTGTAGTTCGATAAGCTGGATGTTCGTATCCTATTAATGACCTATAAAGAGATTGATAATCTTACTTGATTGTGAATAGCGATCGTTCGAGATTGTATGCCGTTCGGGGTGGTATGTGACCGTTCGTGGTCGGGTGCCATTCGTGGCGAATGGTGACCGTTCGAGGTCGAATGCCATTCAAGGAGAATTGTGACCGTTCGCGATCGGGTGCCGTTCGTGGAAAATGGTGATCGTTTGAGGTCGTGTGCCGTTCGAGGCGAATAGCGACCGTTTGCGGTCAGGGTGCCATTCGTGGCAAATTGTATATGCCCGAGGGGGGGGTGGGAACTTAATATCATTAATGTCAGATTTCACGTTCAAGTGAGTTTCTGAATCATTTTCTATGGCGGTGCATCACCATCCCAAAGCATGCCTAAGGACCGTTCGCGATCCCGTTCATGTGTAGGTGACTTGGCCTTTATGAAATTATAAATACTAGATTTACATTCAAATGAGTCTTATAACAAAAATGTCCAACTAAATCGAGTCTAGATGTGAAAAATAGAAAACAAAAGCAAATCATAGACGTCAAAGTGCAAACACCTATCTGATGCTGTTGATAGTCGTCTCAAAGCATGCCTGAGGATCGTTCGGGATCCTGAACATGTGTAAGTGACTTAACCGTGTTTGTGTGGAGTTTGCCACCTATTCGTCATTATTCCAATCAGTTGATGACAAGCCGATGCCTCGATCCGGAGTCGCCCTCATTCGATGCAGATAGTGGTTGCTCTTGTTCCACCGTCACTGCTTGCCTCTTTACTTACTCTAAAAGCATTCCATTTCGGATATGTCCTTCGATCTCATCGCTCAAGTGTCTGTAATCATTCATGGCCGCTTAGCTCGTGGAATAAGTAGTACTTGTCCAACTTCCTCTCATTATTGGTTGGATCTCTCCTCATTGGCCTCCGGTAGGGAACCTGCCCCCTAGTGTCTTGGTAGATTCATTCCAAAGTCTCGTTCAACTCCGTATAAGAGGTGAATCTCGGTTCCTTTCGCGACCGCTTTGGCTCATCACAACTACCCTCTACTTTCCGTTTCCCTTTATCCTTGCCTGAATCCTTTTCGGGCGGATCTCCGCTTTTGACTACATAAACTTCAACTCCCTCTCCTTCCTCTCTCTCAGCATTTGCATCCTCTTATCGTAGAAACCTTTCTGCCTCATGGTAAAACTCTCCTAGATCCATGGGTGGATCCCTTGTCAATGAATTCTTGAATTCTGTTCCATCAGCTATGCCAAATACAACTGCCATCAAAACCATTGACGGATCTGGGCGATCCACCGATACTGCTTCCACAATAAACCTTGTTAAAAAGTTCCTCAAAGGCTCCCCGGTTCTCTGCTTTATTGTTGTCAAGCTCATCACATTCTTGGGCCTCAAAATGTGAACTCTGAACTACCTCATAAACTTTTCAATCAACTCAGTCCGTGTTCCGATCGAACCGCTTTCCAATTGTCTAGACCACAGTGCTGCTATGTCCACCAAATACAATAGGAAACACTGGGCCATGACTTCCTCCGATGCCCCAAGTACCTCCATGTGCCTCATATACCTCGTCAGATGAACTGCACGATTCGTCCTTCCATCGTACGTTCCCAGTGTTGGTAGCTTGAATTCTGGTGGATTCCTGACCTGCCTAATTGCAGAAGCGGAGGGACTCCTGTTCACATCTTCTAGATCTCTATTCACCAATCCGCCTCTTATGGCTTGTGTGACCATCTCCACCAATCTGTCACTGTCGCTAAGCTGTAGTTCTTGTCTTTTGCCCTTGATCTGCAACCCAAATTCACGAGGGAATTCTGGAATATGCTCTCTTAGAAGAGCATCCATTCCTCTATCAACTCCATGTTGAACAGTTCCGTCTGGTATCCTGCCTGAGATTGGATCAACACACTCTGGGGAGTGCCCCTAGCTCTGGGGCTGCTCCTGATGATCTTGCTATATTTTGAACCCTGGTTGTTCCATGCTCCTAATCCCTATCTCCAGAGCCCCCTGCAGTGGCGTTCTCCTGATTTTACACTCTAGCTTGTCCAATTTGCTGGAGTAGGTTCTGCATCATCTCCTCCTGTCTTTTCAGCATCCCTTCCTGCATAGCTTCCATCATCATATCCATCTCGTCTCTGGTGATGAAAATTGAAGTCTGATTAGCTCCCAAGGATGCCTCCTGGCTTCCTTTATGCTGACCCCTTTCCGCTCTTTGTCTCCTTGTCGATTGTTTCATTATAGCTTTCTAGATCCAAGTCTTTAAGCCTTCAGATCCAAAATCCAAGCTGTAGAGTCCCTGAGTTCAATTCTTAGTGAAAGCATCAAAATGTTTGCGCCAAAATTGGTCACAAACACCCAATTGCAGATGAAAGAACCCAATCACAGTCATAGATGACAGATAGATTGTATGTAGTAGAATTAAATATGAAGAACACTCCAAAAATTAAAAGGAAAATAGTAGAAAGACAAGATTTATAGTGGTTCGGCGTTGTAGCCTACGTCCACTTTGAAGGATTTGCTGTTTATTGATGATTTTCTACTGATTTACAAGAGTACAATCGATAGTATCGAAGTTACAACCGAGTTCCAACAGAGTAACGACGTAGAAGAACCAAAAGTCCTTTTTCTGAAGGCCTAGGACTGCCATTTATAGGTGTAGGCTGAAAATATCTAGCTCAAATCTCGGAAGACTCATTCTCACACGCGGGTGGGCCCACGTGATCAATCCCTGGACATTTGGGATCGATCCATGATCGATGTGTATACAATTTGTATCAATCAAAAATGACTCCATTTAAGCTTAGATCGATCAGTGACCAAGTAGAGGTGGTACACAAGCTTCTGTGAAAATTTGATAGCATTTGGACTTGTAGATTTTGAGTTATGATCGATCCAAGTTTGTATTTGTAAAACACAACCGAGTTCATAATGATACAATTCGTATCGATGGCTTTGTGTTGCTTCTAGTTCGCATCGACCAGGAGATGTGGCGCTATGCTTCAGTATCGATCCACTTTTCATGCCGAGTGACCGAGTCTTCCTCTTGAACGTGTTCTTATTCGTATCAACCAAATGTATTCTTTCCGTGTCGATGGTTTTGTATCGTTATTTGAAATTAGTTCATACCGATCATTCCTACTCCCATTCGTATCGATATAAACTTCAGCCCTTCGTATCGATTGAAGGTCGATTTTGCATCAATGCTGTTTCGTATCGTTTGTTGGTGGCATTCTTCATATTGATCGTTGACCGATCGATACGAATTGTGTAAATGATGATTGATACGAGTTGGTGGGATCGATAAGAAACATCCTCAGGTGATGGATATGAAGTGGTGCTTTTCCATGGATACGAATCACTGCTCATTTGATGGATATGAAGCAACGTGCACTTGATGGATACGAACTAGATATATTTCACTGGAGGCTTGATCGATCCATAACTTGAGCATATGAACTCCGATTGACTTGAAATTTGGAACATTGACTTTTATAGCTTTGCTTATCGTACCATATCAATTGTAGCTCGATCTGGACTCGGGCAAAATTTGTCAGTATCCATAGCGAACCTGTGTATAACTGATCTCCAGGACTGATTATCTTTGGTTTTCAGTCAATTCTTTGGTATCACGGCCTTGCCAAAAGGCGGGATAACACAAAATAGCTAAAATTGTTACCATATCAAATTCCAGCGTACTAGGCTCTAAAATCAAAACCATAAAGGCACGTATTGGAAATTGGATTCCATACTATAGCAAGGTAAGGAACTACCTTCCGATGGTACACCCCTAGAAAATGCACCTGGAGTCTATAAGAACTTCTTATACCCCTACTACACAGAGCCGGCTACCCCTTTAACATGGCGAACCGAATCGCCTCATCCCATTTTGACACCGAGGCCTTATACTACCACGGTGTTTGTGCGCAAAACAACTTGAATATGGACAATCTAGAATGGGATGGCGGCTCCTAATGGTAGCTGACCACATAACTCTGCTGCATACCCCGTTTATTCCATTTTCCGATTTGTGAGGCTCGTGAGGTCACGTCTTTACCTTCTTCCTCTTAATTAGCAGACCATCTTGGAATGCTAACATTACCCCCCAAGAAGAAATGCAATGCCCCTATTCATCCATACAAGTTCGTTCTAGGTCTGAACGAAATCAAAGGTACTACTTCCACTGCATCCATTTTGAAATCACCCTCAGGATTAGTAACAAGTAGCCCTTGCACTTCAAGAGCTCCGTCTTCAATCATCGTCAAGATGTCTTCCACTCAAAATGCATGTGTTGGTTCGAAGTAGTTTTCGAATAACATATCTGATCCCGGTCTCTTCAAACCAACAACCGATAATTTCTGGTTGACTCATTTCCGGTTCTTTTGGAAGTAAGTATTCGAGTCCTTATTACAATAATACTTCCTAAGTCAAAAATGGCCAGATTTGATAGTCGGTTATTTAACTATCAAATATACAAACAACAAAAATCTAGAGATTTAATTATCCAAAGCAACCACTAAGCCTTAAAACACAACTTCCATTTATAAATCTCTTTCCAAAACGTTTTTATCAAAACATTCATATACTTATCTCACTAACATAAGTATATTCACAAAAACATTTGTGAAGATTTCTTATTTCCAGATCATGTTAAAAAGGATTCTAACATCGTTATTCAAATTGGAGGTAAGGATAACTCTAATCACTATCCTCCGGTGTTAAGTGTGGAACAGAAGTTCCATACCATCATTTTTTTAAAAGGTCAGTCTCGAGAAACCCAAATCTCAAATTCTTTTTAAAATTTACTTTCCAAAAGCTTTTAATACAATTCATTTTATTCATGAAATCTCCTTTTCTTATAGACCCAAATCCATTTACAGAAATACTTTATAGAGCTTCCAAATTCATTCATAAAGCTCTTTTATAAATATTAAAAACCATTTATAACTTCTTTATAAATAACCAAATCTTTTATAAACATTCAAACCCTTTCCAAAAACTTCTTTTATGAATATTCAAAACATTTCTAAAACTTCTTTACGAAACCTCAAAATCATTCATAAAATTCCTTCATGAACCTTTCATATTTAGACAACTTCTTTAATAAAACCCTATCCAAAAATTTCCTTTTGATAAACCCATCCATTATTTAAATATCATAACTAAAATCTCTGCCAAATCATCCTTGAAATGTCTTATACAAAATGGAATAACTTTGAAATCATTATCAAAAAGGAAAATGAAAACATTTAACTTCATAAAATCCAACGGAGGCTTAGAGACCACAAGGGATCTTTTAATTTGGTTCTACTTAACAAGTTAACATGGATATCTGCATGAGCAAGCAGTAAGTAAATGGGATCATTCAATCAAAATCAATCAATCCATTATACGGGTAAATGTCCCTGTATTTATAATAGCAGAATGGTGTTTTGTTCTGCCAATAGATGTCATTTGGTTTCCTAGTCATAAAGGGTTTCTTAAGGCTTAGACAAGAGATCTTTTGGCTTAAAAACAGTTCACTTATATAAGAAAACTGGTTTAAAATAAATAATAGATAGGTTTTAAAGAACTTTTAAAATGAATAAACCTTAATTAAATCATAAATTAAAACTTAATTAAACATTAATAAATCTTAATTAAATCAAAAATTAAATCATAATTAAACCCTAATTTAGCTTATTTAACTCCTAATTTATTTAACTAAAAATTAAATCACAATTAAGCTTAGTTAAGTCTTAATTAATCAATAATTAAACCTTAATAAATTATAAATTATTTAATAATTAAACTTTAATTAAATAAACCATTCATTTATAACTAAACCCTAATTAAGTAATAATTAGGTAAATAATTAACCTTCAATTAAATAATTAACTCTAATTTAATAATTAATTAAAATAATTAAACTTGATTAAGTAAAAATTTAATTATCTTTTATCTTAATTAATCCTTACTTAAAACTTCCTTAGTTAAAAATAATTAACTTCGTCAATAAATTCATAAACTCTAATTACTTAAATAGTTATCCATAATTAATAAATTAAATAAATAAATTATTAAATAAAAAATCTAACCTTTTTACTTACTTAATGAGTTTGAAAAGAGTTTTCAAAAACAATTCAAAAGAAAACACTTTAAAAGTTGAAATCGTGAAATGAACACAATTCGTTAGAATTGCTTTCTAGGTGAAAATCTTACTTTAACTCTTGCTATGACATATTTGAAAACCTAAATGAAAGGTTTTGAAAACTTAAACAAAAGGTATAAATTGGAAACTATTTTTCAGATCCAAAACTAGAAAACAAGAATTTTCTTTCCAAATCGGATCTCTAGTCCTTTGCGACTTGTAAAGGTACTAAATTTATAACCATTAAATCACATACGCTTGATTTTTGTTTCACAATTATACTACCATCATATCACAAGCCAAACACCACATATACATATCCAAACATCTCAACATATCATCCAAACTATAATTCTACGCCAAACCACCAACTTGTAATCATATATCATCTAAACAACATGATAATTCAATGCACCAAGCAATATATTTTTGCAACATATAGTTCGTTATAACCAAGTTGATTTCTTTTCCAAAAATGAGATTTTTACTCACCGAAGTTACATATTTGGGGGGAACTTTTACTAGAACTTGGATACAAGCTAGAACTTTGCAAAAATGAAATCGTTGGATGCCTACACACCTAAAATAGGCTCAGTCTTGGACAAATTAGGCTCGGCTATGGATGTTTGTAGAGGGTGTGGACTTGTAGCTTGGAACAGAAATATTTTAGTGAACTTTAGAAGAGATTTTAAGGTAGAAAGAGGTGATTTTTCTCAAGTTAGAGTTTACGAAGTGAAGCTATGGAATTTTTCTCAAGCTTTAGGAAATTGAAAATGAAGAAGAAAATTTGTAAAGTGAGAATTATGAATGGGAAGGGGTATTTATAAGCTTAGGAAAATCTTTAAATGCATAAAGTAACTTGAATTTAATAATCTACACATGCATGCACTCCCATACCCTCCCCATAACTTCCGCCCAATACATGTACCCCCTACCATGCAAACTATTCATACCATGCACTCTTGTCTTTTAATTTTGAGATAAGTATATTTATATGTTAAAATATATACATTTTTATATAAAAATCTTACTTATCTTTATACATATATAGGCTTAAGTGATATATATTCTCATGGAAAAATAGTTTGTAATATGCATATATGTGTTTAAAATAGTGTTTTAACACTTTAAATAACTTTTAACCACTGAAAAATCGAAATTTCGGAAGATTAGTTCCGATCACATTTTCTATTTTTCTATGAACTACGTAAATTGGTAAACAAAATTTGAAAAATGTTTTATCATCATTAGTAAATAATTTAAATAGGTTTATTTGAAAATAAAATTCCATTAAATAAATTATTAAAATATATTTTAAATGGCCAATTTTTAAAGTAATAAAATTCTGGGTCGTTACATTTACCCTAACAATTTGCGGTTTCGAGGACTAGATGTTTAGCATTTGAATACCGTGGATGTATTCTGTGTCGACTTTCGATGGTCGAAAAGATGGTCTTTACATTTGATATCAAAGTTGAAGGTTAAGGAGAGTCTTGGCTTTGGTAAGGTATGGCTTATTATAAAGAGGGTAAGTGACACCATAAAATGAGTTTGAGAGTACTATATATGTTCGAGAGCGTGTTTGTTATTGTTATAAAAGCGTATTGTGTTAATTAGTCAGTTGAGTGGGTTATGAATTCAGGCCGAAATATTGTAAACATTTATTGCACATATACACATACATACATAAATAACATAAGTATAGGTAGTACCGTAGTGATATTATTTGGTAAAATGTGTTTACTTAAGTTAATATAAAAGTTTAAAATAAAAATTAAACATTGAAAAGGTGTTAAAAAGTAAACATCACATCACCTTAAACATTATAAAACATAAGTACTAAGGTATTAACTACATGTTGGATCAAAGTACAAGGAGGGGATACGTAGGTTGTGATGCGGCAAGCAAGGAGAGGATGGCATGTACTCGAAGGATATTTTGGTAATTTGATTTATCAACTTGTATATGAACAAACTTCCTAACCTTGCTTTCATTTTCCAATTTTTCATTCATACTTTCTAAATCCTCCTTAAGCTTTTCCAAAGTTTTCATGGCTTTCAAGTTGTAAAAATCTCATTCCTTCCACTTTTAAATTTTAAAAAGCGCTCCTCCTTCCTTTCTTACATCTCCTCCTCCTTAACCAAGCCCTTACCACCCTTTTACAATCATGGCCGAGCCACCTTATGCCATGGTCAAACCCTCCTAGGCCCTTAAGGCCTTAAAAATATCATTTTCGTAATAGAAAAGTATGGATCTAGGCTTGGTTCAAATGTTTGTGAAGTTAGAGTTAGAATTGGATATTTTTTGGTGAGTAAAAGCTCACTATTTTATTTAAAGTTTATAACTTTAATTTGATGCATATTTTGTTGTTAAAAATCATTGCTTTTTGGTTGGATATTGATGTTGATTAGTATGTACACATATATGCCTAGATGTGATGTTTAGTGACTTAGGAATCAAAGTTTGAAATGTGTGCATGGATGGAAAGTTCTGATCTTGCTTATGTAATAACATGTAAGTTATATGGTGGTGATGTACATTGTGTTGTATATGCTAAGAAAGTTAGCATTTAAACTTGTATAAGCGACATAGAAAATCCCTTGCTTTTAAACTAGTTACTAAAGTGTTGATTAAAAAGGTTTTATAAAGGGTTTTAAAACTTTACCTTTAAATGCAAAACTTTTTCTCAGTTAGTAAGTGGATTAAAGTAAGTCAAAACACAAAAATAGAGTTTTGAAAGTGATTTGGAATATAAAACAAGTTTTAAAAATTACGGGTCATATAGCGATAGTCGCTACAGGTGCAGTTTGTAAAAACGAACTCTTTTTGCTAATTTAAAATGTTTTTACTTAAGGATATTTTGAAAAGTGTTTTCAAAACTTATTTTAAGTATGGTAAGTAATTATTATTAATTAATTAATTATTTAATGATTAATTAATTAATTAATTAAGTTAAGTAGTACGTAATTATTAGTTAACAAGGTAATTAGTACTTAAGTATTAATCAAGTAAGTTAATTATAATTAGTTAATTAATTAAAGATTAATTATTAATTAAGGTTAATTATTATTTATTTATTTGATTAAGATAAATTTTTAATTAATTATTTATTTTAATGGATTTAATCATTAATTAATTAACAATTAAGTTAAGATTTAGTTATTTTTGAATGAAGAGTTTAAATGTTATTTAATTATTAAATAAAAGTTTTAAAGTTTAAACTACTTCATTTCTAAAGATCGGCTTTGTTCTTAAAGCAACTCTCTTTTAAAGAATGTTTTTATACCCAAGTGATTTCTTTATCGATTACCTTTAAGTAACCTCAAATGCATAGGGAACCCAATGACATATTATCTAAATTGTAGAGAACCCATCTAACTATTTATATATTATTTGTAACCATTGTTTTGTAGGGGACATTTATGGAGAGACACTAAGGGGTTTCTCACCAATAATTATTTATTTATTTTTTTATGTTGCCATATTGATGTTTGGTTGATAATACCTATGACATTCTATTTGAATTGTTTAAGAGTCGTTATAGAGATTTTTCTCTATACCATCACTCATCATCTCCTTAACCCCTTTATGTGTGTTCAACTTGAGCTGGTATTTTCACAAAATAAGTGTTTGAAATTTATTAATAATTTTAATTAATATTTGAACCAAATAAATCATTTTAATTACTGTTGTTTAAATTAATTAATCATTTTAATTAACGATATTTTATCTAGAGGTATACTTACGATGTAGAAGGGAGCACCCTCCTAGTTATGTTGGATAAATTCATTTTCCTTGTTCCTATCTCGAAGCTTGGAAATAGTCTTTTCATCTTTTGTGTTTCATCAATCCATGATGATTTTTTGCTCATTTGAGTGTTGCTTTCCTTTGTCGGAAATGACTAAAACCATGGAGTCAGTGGGGACTAAGTTATGTGGGATTATTCCCATTATGGTATCTTCACATCTACTCTAGATTGGATTCGGTTGTATGCTTCAGACATATGAAATAATCGGATTCTCGGTAATAGTTGGCTGGGTCTGGCTTGGAGGTTTTCGAGAGCCATCAGAGTTCTAAAGTATATTTCTAGAGGTATAATTTTGGTAAGGGGGTGCACCCTCTTAGTCAATTGTTGGAAAATTTCTTTCCTTGTTGATTCAATATCAATGAATTGTGTTCATTAATTGCATTGAGAACCGCCTTGAGCTCTTCTTAACGTTTAATTATTTATGTCCATTATATTAGGTCTGGATTTTGATATTATTTATCCCCATTCATTAAGTATGAGATTTGTTCTTACTTGTACCCATCCTTTATAGTTGGATTTATTTCTGTTGTTTATTTCCATTCATTCACGGTTAGATGTTGTTCTTGTATGGTGAAATCTCATTCCGCGTTTGCAGCATGGTCCCACCAATTGTTTTATCTTTATCCAATTACTTGAGTTTTCTCATGCTGGTTTTTCAGATTGACTCGGGTGTTATTTTATTATAATGCTCGGGTCAGACTAAGTATTTTTCCAGATTGGCTTTGGTGATATGGAGTTCTTAAAGGATAGTTGGATGTCCGCCTTCCATAATATTTTATTTCCGCTGTATTGTATTGTACACCTATAAGCAATTATAAGGCTACGATTTTATAACTGTCCAGTTGATAAGGTTTATTTTTAACTCTGATGTACTTTGTATTCTAAAGTGACAATTTATATCGTCTTTGTTATATTATATGTTGTCGATTCCGTTGTGAGATTCTATTTCCCATGTTCTTTGTTTTTTTTATTTTACCCTAACAATCTGCCTTTCCGATGATTGGATGTTCGGTATTTGAATACTGTGGATGTATTCGATGTCGACTTTCGATGGTCGAAAAGGCGGATTGTTACAGTATGTGTATTTAAATATGTGTTATATGTATATTATATTATTGGATTTTCTTAATATATAAAAATTCTATTTTTTATGTAAAAACAAATGTCTTACAAACAATTTCGAACGTCTACAAACAAAATTAGACGTCTAAAGCCTTAAATTAAATATATATGAATGTATGAGGCTTTTTGGACATAAATTGACGGTATACATTCAGACAACAAAATTACATTTCCGGACTTCTGAATCAGTATTTAGTAATTTTAAACGTCTGAATGTAGGAAATTTTCAAATGTTTACTTTCAGGTTAAATTTCCTATAAAACCAGATGTCTGAATAAACTTTTCAAACGTCCGATTATGTAACTGTCTTTTTAACCAGTAAATCACATTTTCCAAATGAATTTGCTCTTTCTTCTCTTTTACCCATCAATTCTTCATTTCACTTCTACATCTTCATTTTGTTAGGAAATTTTTTTATTCAAAAATCCTAGCCCCTAAATATATTTCAAATACTAAAAACAATGTCCTCCAAAACTGCTTCAAAGAAAAGGTGATCCGAAGAAGTTCCATATATTCAGTCTTCTTTAATATCTCAAGAGCAAGTGAATGAGTGAATTCATCATGGTAACAAAAGCATTGAAAGGTTCAAGGTATTGAATTCTATGATATTTTTTATGGGACTTTTTATAAAACTATTTCCATATTTATAGTTTGAGGAGTCTAACCAATAATGCCAAGATTACCTCACTAATTGAATTTGACCAAACAATGTCAAAATTAATGATTTTGCGGTTAAATTGTTTTTGTCAAATTTGAATGGGATGTTTATCAAGATTCATAACAATGAAGATTTTACCTGGCCTAGTGTCTATGGGTAAATAATAAACCTACATTTTAATGATACTAGAAATATGCTTGGAATTGGTAATGATGGAATAGAACTAAGCAATATTGAAATTCAAAATAGAAAAGGAAATAAAATTAGTCATCACTTATGGATTGGCCAAGTTGATAAAGGAAATTCAAAATATTTAAGGCCAAAACCTATACTTCTTAAGAGAATGGTTATAAACAACTTCATTCATAGAACCAATAGTCATGAGTTGATGTATTATAAAGACCACTGTGCCTTATATGCAATTTTTGGGAATATTGAGATAAATTGCACAAATTTTTTACAAGATGAACTTTCATATTTCTTTGATTGCACTAGACAAACCATATTTATTCCCCATACATCATGTGTCATACTTAATGATCAAATTCATGTTCATGAGGATGACTATATAGAAGTAGCTTATACGGGAATAAATTTTTTTAGTTTAATGAAACTCAAAGAGTTCATCCATACATTTCTTTTGAAAAATATTACCTAAAAATAAAAGAAGCAGAGGCTTAAAAGTCAAATGCTCCATATTGGACCAAAAAAAGAATGTTATAGAAGAAGAAGAAAAAAAGAAGAGAATAGTAATGAAGAAAAAGATAGATGTGAGAGCAGTGAGAGTATTGTTGAAGCTATCTCTAGCAGAATGACAGAATTTAGATGGCCTCAAACTTACACATGTGCTTGAGTAACATATCAAAATCAAAAGCATCTTGAGAAGAATTTAAGCAAAAACATAAGATCTTTGGAGGCATGTCTAGATAAAGTAGAAAAGAAGGTAGATGGTATCAAATCCCTTCTGGGAAAGATTTGAAAGAAGATTAGTGGAAAATCTTGGTCTACCTCACCTAACACTCCTCCACCTACTCAAAATCCTCTGTCTACACTTAATAGTGATTACTATGCATTAGAGAATCTAAATATGGAAATATATATTTGTAGAAGAAGAGAAGTCCAGGGTTGGACATCATGGGATTGAGGTATTTTTTGCTCTCTAATGTATCTTTTTAATAAAATTCATGTGGTAACTTTTAGTGTTTATTAGTCTTAGGCACTTTCATCTTAGGTGTTTTGGAGTCCCTACATATTGTGGTTTGGATATTGTGGGATGCATATTAAGGTTTGAAAGAATATTATGGAGACTGCATTTGTATCGTTAACAGTTTTATTGTGTTGTAATTTGTGTGATACATTTGGTTGTTGTTTTTTGTAAAAATTTATGACATTGGTTAATTCATACTTGTGTGAATTGTGACTATGATTCATTGTGCATACTTTTGTGATATAATATGCATTTGTGTGACATGTGTCATTTTACTCTCTCTCTCTCATACTTTGGTTTCTCTCTCTTATATTACCTTTTGTTAATGATAAGGGGGAAAAACCGAACATATCGATAGGGGGAGTAAAATTAAGAATTTACATACGTTTATCTCTTCACATAAATGTATAGTCTAATCATAAAAAATAGGGAGAATGGTAGATCATATCTTTTAGAGTTTTGAAGAGGAAACTATGCATTTCAAAATATTTATACAAGTTAAAATTCTCAGGAAATATTTTCTTTTGAAGAGTAAGGCGAACTTCTCGATGACTAAGGAAAGCACTCGAAGATAGAAGATCTAATTAAAAGTCGACGTGTGTTGTAAGTCGTAGAAATGTTATTACTTTTGCAATCTACTTGATGATGACACAAACACAACTCTTTTATATACAAAATTATTTTAAAATAATAAATACACGCATGTTTTACATAGAGAGAATTTCTGTTTATTTTAGTTTTGAAACGGTGTCAGACGTATGAACTTGAAAATCAGACATCAGAACTAAAGAATTTTTATTCTATTTCTTCTATGTTGTATACCCTATAAGAAATAGTCGTCTAAAAATAATTTTCTAAAACTAATTTTCTTACGTTTGAATGTTGTTTCCAAACGTCTTAAAACCTACTTTCTAAAACTTTTTTGAACATACAGGTTTTAGACTTTTGAAAGATTTATCCAGACGTTTGATTTAAAATTAGGGCGTCTGAATAGAATTTCCAAATGTTCGAGAATAATTATTTTTGAACAAATTCCTTTCTGTTTAAATATTGTAGAATATCAGATGTTTGAGGTCAAAATTCCTATAATGACTTTTTTTTATTTTTAACTGAAATTTATTTTGAAAGGTTACCTTCTTCTACTAATAGTTGTATCTTTTCTAGTGGCTATTTCATTTCAAATGAACCTATCAACCACTATAAATAAACATTATTTTTTAGCTTTTGATCTCACCTAATCTTACTTTACTTTCTTTACTCTATATTTTATGTGATCTCGAGAGCACTCAAAACATTTTCTTTACTTCCTAAAATTTGTACGTTGAAATCATAATCATCAACGGAGGTTATAGGAAGGGTGTACATAAAGTGACTTATTAGTGTTATCAAAATACATAACAAGTCAAAGTTAGATTTATTTGTAAGAGCTGAAATCATGTTGGTGATCTTCAAACAATGTGTTGAAGTCTTGTTTGATTGTTTAGGCATTCTTGTATAAAAATGTTCCTTCGAGTGAAGAGAGGATTGTATAGTGAATGTGAAAACCACCCTACAACATCGACACTTAGTAATGTGATAACCTGCACCTTAGCAGTGCACAGCTGATGCGGGGCGATCACCAATAGTTGTAAAGTAAATAAACAGTCACATCATATAACCTATTGTATATCTCACAACGCATCGAATAAAGTATAATAGCAAACAACTCGGTCATAAAACAGGCGAGACGGTAAATAACTAAATGAACCAAAAAATCAGAGTGCATAGATTCATATAGTACATAACATAAGCGATAGAGTTATACATCAAATAATAACTCATACATAAACCGTCTCCAGATAAGTAAAAGCACTAGTATGCTCCATAGTGTTGCACAGCGAAATGATAAGCAATAACAACTACCTATAGTAATATGAGAGTATAGCCTCTTGCTCATCACATGTCCAACTCCACATGCCCATCAGACCTGATATCCCTAATTTACTCATATAAGAGTATTTAGAATAATAGAAAGCAAAGCATTAAATCCTGAGTCAAACAACAGTCTGGTGCGAGCGGTAGTAAATCTCAAATACTATAAAGTCAATATACTAGGACAAATGTATGAAAAATCGTAACTAACATGTCCCTGCATCCATAGAGTTAGCATATACACAAGATATATTCTATTCTATCATAATAATCATGGATGTACTATGCATCGAAGTACCAAGGTGTCTAGAGATCTACATTGATAATATCTACATCGTGTGACATCCCTAGGGTGATAAACAATCAAGTAAATATAGCATCCATCATCCATCCTCACATTCACTAACTAAGTGCGTTGGATATATGATATTTGTATAACCCCATTGCATAGTCAAGGATTGCTCAAAGTCCCGGTTTCTCCGTACCTGAATCCATGTCAATCAGTAGACCAAAAACTATACTGCCATCGCACTTAGTCCAGGGTAAACAGATTGAAGCATCATGTGATCTGGGGCACATTACACTCCCAAGTGAGCATCTTCACATACCTATGCTTTACGAGTACACTTCGAAACCTACGAATATCAATGATCCCTTTGCATATGTCATCTATAGCAGAGCTCATCCTCATCCCAGAACTATTCTTACAACTTTCGTATGAAGTTGTCATGGTTGGGAACTATTCTAGACAGTCATTGCTAGTCAAAAAATATCATCGTTCGTCTTATAACCTTCCACCAACAGTTCCTTCAATCCAACTCATCGTTGCCTACTCTACATCTCGAAGTATATCTATCCATCATTAAAGCCATCACTTCATATCACAAAATCATCATCGTTGGGTCATGAGTTATCATCATCGAAAATCATTGAAAAAGTCATCGAAAAACTCAACTCAGAATTTTCCTAGGTTCTGGCCCAAAGCAGAGCCCAAGAATTCCTAGGTTTGGCCCGAAGCAAACTTTGGGCCGTAGTAATGCCGGACTAATTTTAGAAAATACCCAAAGCTGGCCCAGGGATCGATACTGATCCCTGACTTAACTCATTGTTTCCCTCTTACCTTCACCAATCTGAGAATGCCCTAAGTCAAGCCTAAGTTTTTTCCTTATTGGCCCAAAGTATACACCACACTGATCCATCTCCGTCGATCTAAACTTCTCGGAGCCATAACTCGACCGTACGAACTCTAAACAACTTGAAAATTGAAACAGAGATTTAGGGGGTCCTTCTTGACCTACCTTATCGATCATATGTCATTTGGACAATGCGACCTTTATGGGTAATCACCGATCCATCAATACAGATCCATCTTTAATCGACCATAACTCGAGCAAATAAACTCCAAATGACTTGAAACTTGAAACGTAGCATCATAGGGCCTTCCTTGTCATCCCATATTGATTGCATCTGATTTGGACTAGTACTTATGGATCAGCACCGATCACTAACTGTTTCTAAAGCTAAATCGCCATCTGACCAGCGTTTTCAACCATTAAAACATCAATCAATCATACACATGATTCATATATAAGCAATAACAATAGCCATACATCAAAATATATTCGTTTATTATAATTTAAGTCTAAGATTGAAGATCAAGTATCCATAAGAACACGATGTTACAAATCAAGTCCAAATCATCTAAATTTCATATATATGGTTAATTATAGTCTACAAAATTTTTATAGATTTTATATAATTTTTAAAATGCTATTTAAGGTGTATAATGACCTAATTAGTAAGTGAGAGAACTAGTTACTCACCTAAACCTAAATCAACCTAAGAATGCTCCAAATCCAAAAATGAATCACTAATCCAAGATGCCTCCACTATTAAATCCTCTAATCCAAGAGCAAATCTCACTGATCTCCCTCTAATGATGAAATTAGACTAATTAAAGTAAAGTTTTGGGGTATTTTAGGCTAAGAGATAAATAATGGTGGTTTCTCTTTTTTTTATGAAGTAATGAAATGAGAAGGAGAAACCCCCACCAGCCCCAATCAATGCCAAACCCGAAATGGGCTTGGGCTCACGAATTAGCCTGCTAATACCCATTAAGCTGTCTGAAATCAATGCAAAATTCAAATAGCCATATCTCCTAGCCGGTAGGTTCATTTTATTTATATAACCACTTTTTAGAAAGGTGAAACACCATCCTGATCCAGTGGAAGTGATCTCAATCCTTAATTCGGCTCATATTTAAAGTTAAAGGTCTTTTAAGGATTTTTAGTGTCGAAACTGTTCGAAAAAAAGTCCCGGTGATGGAAAATGCCTCTAGTGGTCATTTCCCAAAGTTGCAGGACCATATGACCTCATATGAAAATAATATTAATATTTTACGTTCCTCCGATACGTAAGACACAGATCGTTACATGAAATTCCAAAAGTAGCCTGGGATTGGATGTAGGATAAGAAGTACGCACCAATATAAAATTCCCTGGTGTAATCTTTTGTTTACTGCTTTCTCTTTAGTTTGATTATATAATTAGTTTAAGTTATATTATTCATATTACTAGATCTTTAGGTACTTTCCTTTGGGATATGAAATTCACATGTAAAGAATAATGTAACCTATTTTTTTTATTTTTTTAACTCTTAAGCAGTCATATGAGTACATTGAGAGAAGTGATTTATTGACGTAACTTTTTGGAGTTGGGCGAATGGTTGTTTATTATAATATTCTACTTTAATAACACGGTGTTACAAGCTTGCTTTTATTTAAGGTTAATTATATTTAGATACATGATATCACTGAGTAACCCACTTAAATTTCAAAAATATTTAAGATTAAAATTATTTTTATGTTATTCACCCATCGTTTTACCTCTCGTTGTATTTTCCTTCTTCTATTCCTTTTATCCAACAAATCCTAAATTTAATTTCAGGTAAATTGTCAAATCTTGTCCTTGAATTGATGGATTGTGATGATGTAAATACAAACCTAATGGAATATAAAGATGTAAACTTGAGTGTCGTGACGATTTGATTTTTTCAATTTACAAATTCACAGTTTGCAGAAGAGGTAAACCTTAAACTTTATGTTGTTGCATGATTTTGCTAAGGTGATTTTCTCCATGGTAGAATTTTTTACGAATTTGATTGGTACTAGAGAAGGGTATAAAGGGAAAATTTAACAATAAGATAAGCATACTCAGCAAAAATATGGAAAAACATGGGTATAATGGTTTTTTCAGTTTTGTTGGGGCCTACCCAACAACTTTTCAAGTTTAAATAAAATTAGCTGTGGTATTAGTGTTGTAAAGAAAGTGTTATTGACTATGTGAGTTAGACTTTGTTATTTGATAATGAGTTGATTTGATTCTGCTATAACTCTACTAATGAATATGTGATCAAATGTATTAACAACATGTGTATCATCATATGTTTTGACGAGTTATCATGAATTGTTTGGGTTTATGTTTAATACTCCATTATTAGTGCCTTGAGTTGTTATATGGCATCTTAAGGTGTCATCATAGAACGATGTTACATTAATATGTATAAACTTTCAATGAATGAATTATGTTACCTGGAGTGGAGAAAACTTGACTATTCAAATATCCTTTATCCTTAGGAGCAATATTTTCATCACCGGACCTAACCATAGTCCAACCTCAAATAACTCCGAACAGTGTACTACTTCAATACGACACTTAATTTGACCTTAGTCATGCACGAATCTAGGTTGGACCTTCGAACCAGTGGTTCAACTGTCAATTTTATATGGTTGAACCATGGTTTTTTCCCATTAATTTCTCACTGTGTCATTCTCTCTCATTTTCATCCTTTGTATTATTTTAAGAAAAATAAATAAACCTACATTTCAAAAATTATCATCGCTCCTAAAATCTAAACAATAAGCTCCTCCATTTCAATCTTCGTCGCTAAAAGCTCTTCTAAACCACTGCAAGCTTTGTTACTCTCATTATCACTAAACTTTGCACTGATAACATGTACACAACTGCAGTTGTGTTGGTGTAGTGCATACCTTGAAGACTCTTTATAGGTCCTCTATCTATTACGTATAGCTTATATTTAAATGTGTTAAATTTTTAGGAAAAATTCACGCTTTCGATGATTTCAATGTGTGGACACATATGCAAAATAAATGTGTTGTGCTATTATGGTATAAAGCCTAATTAAAGTGATCAAATTTTGAATTAAAGCTAAAAGGCTTAAGAGTATAATTGTCACGGTATTAATGTGTAGATACCAAGGCAATTCTAATTTTTGAAGGTCAAAATTAGAAAATGCCAACATTATAAAGAAGAGGTTATGGTCCCCAATTACACAAGCTATAGTTATTCTCCTAATTTCTTCTATGGAAGTAATTTAGATCTAGGGTTTGTGCCAATTTGGAAGATCAAACCAATTCTTCTTCTCTTTTAATCAGCAACAATGGATTCAGGTATGCCTTTCGCTAATTTATTTATCTTCCTCTAATTGATTCTCAATCAAATCAATATGAGTCACATATTTAGATCTAGGGTTTCATGATTAATCAATCCTAAAGTTTATTAGAATCCTAACAAGTGGTATCAGAGCCAACCATCATTGATTTCATTGGAAATTTTTTATGTTTTTTTCTATTATGAGTAAGATTTGAATTAAACTGCATTTATAAGTCATTAAATTCCACTTAAGTTTTATATCTGTTTGATCTATGTACCAAGGAATTTTTTTAGTGATGATTTTGGATTTGGGTTAGTATTAATCTTTCCTATATATTGTAAATTGCAAGGCTAATTTTGAAACTGTTTTGGTGTAGAACTATAGATCTAAATGATCTATATGTTATTTACGAAATAAGATAGAATCCTGAAATCATTATTTCTTTTGGAAATATTCTAAATTTCAAAAACAAATTATGTTGGTTAAAGCATTCATATGTTTATTACTGTATATTCTGTAAATAAGTTGTGAATTTTAATGTGGGGAATACTTTGGGTCAGATATGTGCAGTTATTTTCTTTAATCTTTATTAATTGTATGGATAGATATATATATAATTTAGAACCATTTATGCAAGAAATACAAATTCAGCTCTATGATTATTTTATCTTACTTAACTTTTGATTAAGTAAATTGGATATATGTATATATATAAGGTATTGGGTTATTTCAGAAATTTTGATTAGTTAGAAATAAAGTATGCTCCTTTAAGGTATTAGTGCTTATTTTATTATTGAAAGAAATTTTAATATGACACTAATTTACATTTTAGACCACATAATGGTCAATTGCATCTATTTTTATCATAAATGTATTAAATGCAGTTGTTGTGGTAATAAATTAATTAACTTGTTATCATAAATGCACTAAATGAGTCAATTGCAATAAATTTAATAATGTAGCATGTTTGTATTTGGAATAAGAAAAGACATATGGTTTATTATTTGATGCATTTATGTTTGATAAATACAGATATTTTATATGTATGACTCATGCTAATTGAAAATATGTTTCACTTTCATGCTTCGGTTATCATAAAATAAAAGGAGCGGCAGTTTTCATATTGCGCCAAAATGAATGGTTACCGACCTTAGTTAAGTATTCAAATAATAAACTAAAAATAAAGTTGTAACATCCCATAGTTTTATCATTTTGATTTTGAATATTTAATTAATTTTAAATATTTAAATAATTGGTTTATAAAGTTTAATAATCTATATTCAAATATAGTGATTATTTAAATATTTGAATTGCGAATTAAATATTTGAATGGTGAATTAAATGTTAATTAAATGGATTTAATAACCTTGTTTAACTCCTTTCAATTTATAAATAATAAAGGTGAACCCATTTTGTAAATTTATTAACAATAATAAATGGTTCGAATAAATAATAAGAAAATCAATTATTGATAAAATAACTTGATTTTTAATAACTTATTTTTAATTTAACTTATTGGATTTTTCCATAATTTTTAATTTGGAAAATAATTATATTTTAATTTGTCGTAGTTTACGGGAAACGATGATATTTTTGGAATCTAACAGAGTAAAATAACCTGTGTATTTTATTGTTGTTTTGTGATCGTGTCACATTTTGGTGCACAATCATATTTTTATTTCTATCGTTCATGGTTCGTACGTGGACGGGATATTGTGCAGCGAGATACCGCAAAACCATCTTTTCAAAACATTTTAAATTAAATCAAATTTCAAAATTCAAAATTTTGAAATCGACTTGATATGATGGATTGCCTGGAATGTTTGCTTGACTTAAGAATCTTAGTTTGCTTAAAATTATGGTTTATCATGTGGAATAAGGAATTAACCGTGTTTCTAAAATTAAATAAAAGAATTCAACACCTCACCATATTTTTCATTTTGGTTTCCCTCCTCCTCTTCTCGGTTTTATTTTCCAATTAATATAGAAAATTTCCACAACTTCTAAAATCAAAATCAAGGAATTTCATCATCGAAAAAAACAAAACCAAGTTCTTTGTGACAATATCGAGTAGATCTACAAATTCATATGCTTAGTGGAGGGTGCGACATCAATTGGAGTTGCTCTATATTTATCAGTGGGCTAGGGTTTGGCGTAACGTTCGATTTAGGTGATGTTGGCTTGAATTATTTGTGGCATTGGCTTAGTTGAGGCAAGAGATGGCTGAGGTATCGATTTAGTGAGTCATGTTCATCATTTTGAAAGTGCGACATCTCGTATGGTAGAAGAAAATCCTTTAGGTAGCAACTTATTCGTGTGAGACAAGCAGGGATTTTTGGTTATAGGTGCGTGGAGATTGGGGAGAGAGGAGTAACGGTGAAGACGGTTCGTCAAACGGAGGTCCGAAGCTCTGTATCACAGGAAGAACATGCACGATTTTCACATGCATGTACATGCTTCAGGCGACTTTGATTTTTATTTGGATAAGATAGTGGTTTAGGGGAAAGAAGGTTAACTAATGTTTAAATGAATAATCAAGTTAATTAATTATTTTTGATCAATTTCAATTCATATTAAATCGATATCTTCTCCATACGAGGTCGGATTTAGATGCGGTCAGTTGCATTGGACTCGTAGGGACGTTAGCTATGAGATGGAATTGGATTGGTCGAGTTTGGAGCTAATAGAATTCTAGGCTTAAATCGAATGTCATTCGATTTTAGACAAAACGAGAATACGAAACCGTCAATTGGAATTTCTTTGAGTTTACTCATCTATAAATAAATTATATGATATCTGTGCTGCTATAGATTATTGTTGAATGCTTGATTGATAGTTTATATGTTGTTATTTGATTATCTATTTGAATTTGATTCTTGCTTAAAAAGTGGATGGCATAAATAACCATTATGTCGCAGGGAACAAAAACAAGAGATAGTTGAAGTGTACGTAGCAAATAGGTTGTTTTGGAACACTTCGAAAAATACACATTCATCTGTGTGATTTACAAGGGACTTGTGACTACCCGCTTCCTTAACCCTCGAAAATCAACACTAATACATCCTCGGTATTCATGTGTCGCAAATCATGTGCTTGAGAGGCAGATTATCATGGAGTAAAAGAAAATAAAGACAGAATATAATCTTACATGAATGGAATGACATATATTATTTCAATATTTATATCTTTATAGAAGAAAATTTAAATACATTTATCAGTCTATCCTATAAATCAGCTTGGACAGTTATAATCTTGTCCATATAAATGCTGAATACAATCAGTAAACTAATGCATTAGGAAAGGAAATTGAGAACTATCTACGGGAACATCTTCAGCTACAGACTTCAAGCTCCAACACAATGGTCCAAGTTAAACTTGACTACTTGGCTGCCTGAAAAAATAGGGCACTCAGAGTTTAAGGGAAAAGAAAATAAACTCCGGTTCAGTCATGGGAATAGTGTGAGAAAATCAAAATACGAATATTTGAAAACAAAGGGTATCTCATAAGACCACGCTGCACATAAACACGGAATGGGTTTTTACATTATGATAACCAAAACATTTGCTACGCAAAATCTGGAACTATTATTTTTAATGACATTCTTTTGAAAACACTTTTCAAGTAAACTTATGTGATCTTAGTCGAAATGGTTACATTATTAAATTCCAGCATACTAGGTTCTACAATGAAGTCCGAAGGCACTTATTGGAGAATGGATTTGCATACAATGGCAAGTAAGTAACTACCTTCCGTATAGTACATCTCTAGAAGGATGTACCAAGGATTAAAAACCTTTGAAACCTCTGCAGCTGGCAAGATCGGCCTACCCGCAGACCCATCTGGTGGCGGATAGAACCGAATATGACATGACCCCAGTCATTTTAGACCTATCCAAAAGCTCTCTTAGCATACACAACATACCCAATCTATATAGGGTAGTCTAGAAAGGTGATGACCATACACTAAAGGTTGCAAACCACATAGCCTTATGACATGCCCGGTTTAAGCCATTCTCAGGTGATGAAGTCCGAGGTAACGATTACCTTTCACATAGCACATTCCACTTTGAATGCCACATTGCCAATTCCATCACACAATATTAATTTCCAAAAATATACAACCTCTGAGCTCATACGTATTAGAGAAGGGTGTTAAGTGTAAGAGAGTTATTTCCTACGCCACCAAACAGATGTACGTTTGTAAAAATCAATGTATGTGCATTTTAGAAATGTAATATCAAACATTCGTCTATATAAGTTGTCCATGAACAAGACAAACCAAAGGAACTCTCCTACTACATCCTGTCGAGAATCACCCCTATTATTAGCAGCGAGTAGCCCTTGCATCGAAGATCAAATAAAGATACTACTGCTACTTATAAATGATATAGGAAATTTCCCCCGAGGATCTGTGACAATAGCCCTTCATTCCATTTATTATCATATGTCTTCAGGTCGAACTTGTAAATTGGTACGAAGTGGTTTTCAGATAGGAATCACCCAAATCCAATCCCGGTTCCTTCAAACCAATCATCGATAAAAAATGTTAAGTAAATAGGTGCTTATCATTTGATTAATTACTTCCTCTTTATAAAAAAAATCTTCTAGAGATATATATTTTTAAAACATTTCTTTCCATATATATGGAATCATTAAACCTCTTTTTAACTTTGGAAATACCAAATCATTTTCATAAGTCATATTGGAAAACATTATTGAGTTAAAAAGGGTCGATAGAAATTATACCAATTCTACTCAACATCAATTTCCATACTCAAGCTTTACTATCCGTCGAATAACGGTGAAATCACCTTTTAAATTCACACAGATAGTATTAGTTTCCTCTCAAAATTTAATACCAAGTATTAGAAGATTGTTTCTATACAATCCAAGTTGTATTAAATTTGGAAAATTAAATCTTTTATACTTGCCTTATTTCCGACATCTTGACCTTATCTATTCCTCGCCCAGAAAAGAGGCTAGGTGAGCTAGGGCACTGGTTGTTTCTAGACATCTCCTTAGTTTAAGCACTACACATCCGGATCTCACGAATAGAAAAATTCAGTCTACTCATCGCTTTTAGAGCCAAGATTAATCACTTGATTATAATAGCGTTTATTTAAACCATTTATTTAAACTTTTTAAAATAAATTATAAAACCTCCACATTATCTTTAAAATACTTAATTATATATTTAAAAACATTTATAAAAGGTTTGGGAAAATATACTTAAGTTTAAAGCCATATTTCAAAAGTTATTAAAAGTGCTGCAAAAAGTGTTGCGAATAGTGCTTTTAAGGCTTATTTGATCAAAATATTTTTTCTATCATTTAAAATTCATTTTATAACTCGAATCTCTATTAAAATGTTTTAACATATTTATAGAATTTATTCCATATTTTTAAAAAATTAAAAATATCATTTTTAAAGAATTTATCGCTTTTGTTTCCAAACTGCCAAAACACGACTATTTTGAAAACTTGATTTGCTCATATTTCAAATTCTACTAAATGAAATCTCGATCGTTTTATTTTGTTTGAACACTAGGATTATAAGAGTTTGTAAAATTCTTATTACAAAGAATTCCGACTTTGAATCCATCATATAAATGGATTTAACTTTTTATGGGGCGAAATCGCAAACTACCTTTACGCGACGTGCCTATTTTTGACTCAATTTTCAAAACTTATCAAAATTTCACCAAATTGGGTCTTGGTGTTTATAAAACATTTATAAACCACTTTAAAGATGTTTAACAATCTCATATACACCATTTCATTTATTAAAGGAAACTGATTTCCTTTGTGATATTCGACGTGTATTAAACGTGGATTGTTTACACATCCAAACAAACATCTTATCATATCCAAACATGGTCCACAATCATCAAAAGCAAGCATAGCTAAACATATATATCATCCAATATATCATAATATAAATAGAGTTTCTCACCTTCATTGGTTTCTAATGTTTCGAAAATTTGCTATAGCTTCACTACGATCGAACCAAAGTCTACATAATCGAGCCTTGAACCTTTGAATGGTCTCAGCCTAAGCTTGCAACTGGAGATTGGATCGGCCTTTGTGGTAGGAGGTGGCGGCCATGAGTTTATGTTAGAACCTCCAACTTATGTTTCAATGATAACAACTATATAGTCATATACATATATAGACTTTATCAAGATTGGAGGTATATACTACAAGTAGATACCATGATCGAAGATATTGAGACAAAAAAAATGAAGATTCATTGACCATACTAAGGTTATTCTACTGCAAAAGAGTCCTTGATAAAATATTGTTAAGGTCTCCTTGAGTATATATACATACACGATCACATACACATTTATATACTTAAAATCTAGTGGAAAACTACTTTTTCACCTCACAGATGTTTGAGGTATACTCATAGACGTCTGTGTCTCAGGTTAAAAATTAAAACTAGTCACATACGTCTGTCATGGAAAAACCGTCATATTTGAAAAGGCACTTTCTTTTGAAACTAAAGAAAATCATCTTTCATGAAGAGTTGCAGCCATTAAAACGAAAAGTTTTCTTCGAAGAGTAACAAATCTTCATCTGCACCTCTCTGATTATATAAATAGCATCTTGATTGAGAAGTGGAAATGACTAACTGAACTTGATTTGATCTATTCTTTACTCTCTTGATTTAAAAGCACTCTCTTGCATATACACTGTTTACATACTCTCAATCCACTATAACCTTTTGGTTAAATCACTTCCTACAACTCAAAGCAATCATATTCATATACTCAAAGGAGATCACAGAAAGATTTGTACTATAAGTCAGAAACTATGTTATTGGAACACAAGATTGTCAAAGACACTTTTGTATTAAGCCAATTCCCGCGGGCGAAGTGAGAGTAGTTTGTTTGATGGAAACACCGAAGGGGAGCTTCGGGATTGGATGTAGGACGGGAGGTCCAAACCAGTATAAAAACTCTGGTTTGCATGCTTTTTATATTTTACTATTTATTGTCTACTATTGCATTTATTTATATACTTGCATATTATATACAAGTTAGATAGTTTACGATCCACTAGACATTCAATTGGTATTAGAGCAAGGTTATTTCAATCTATAGGAATACATAATTGAAATTATTAATATGGCAAGTACATTTCAAGAAGGTCAATAAACTGCACGTCCCTCACTATTCACTGGCTCTAATAATGCTTATTGGTAATACACATGTGAATTTTTATGGAAAAAAAATGGTTTAGAAATATGGTTAGCAGCTCAAAATAAATATGAAACACCTAACACTGATATGGGCACATGGACTAATGCACAAAAAGTAGAGGCATCTAACAATGCTAAAGCTATGAATGTTTTATTTTGCTCGCTCGACAAAATTGAATTTTCACGAATCATGTTGTGCACTACTGCTTATGATATATGGCGTACATTTCCAATTACCCATGAAGGCACAAATAAAGTCAAGCAAACAAAAATTTCTATTCTACAAAATAAATTTTCATCTTTTAAAATTAAATCAAATGGGTCGATTATTGACATGTATGCTAGATCTCAAACTATACAACATGATCTTATGGCACTAGGAGTTAAATTCGCTGATTTTGATTTAGTCACACGAATTTTGAACTCTCTGACAAACGAATGGGAAAGAAAAGTTTTAGCCATCGAAGAAATTAACGATCTTTCTCACCTTAAAGTCGAAGAGTTAATAGGAAATCTAATGTCGTATGAAGCTAATTTACAGGCAAGAAAAGAAAAAAACCAAGAAAGGAAAAACATAGCATTTCAGGAAAACAACGATAACT
The DNA here is from genome assembly GCA_030737815.1 of Allium fistulosum. Lineage (NCBI taxonomy): Eukaryota > Viridiplantae > Streptophyta > Magnoliopsida > Asparagales > Amaryllidaceae > Allium > Allium fistulosum. Next base: position 1,296,337,871 of record CM060904.1, on the reverse strand, counting down.
CCGACTTGGAAGAAGATGAGATGGTGTCATCGCCAGAAATTACAACAAGTTCAAGAAGTTCAAAACGATGATGAAATTTCAAAACAACAGCAACATTAATGCCTCAAATCAAACATTAATGAAATGCTTCGGTTGTGATAAATTTGGCCATATGAAGAAAGACTGTCCATTACTCAATAATGATAAAAAGAAAAACAAATTCGAAAATTTCAAGAAAAAGAGAAGATCATTTCAAGTAACTTGGGATGACTCCGACTCTTCCTCTTTGTAACGACTCGATATTTTCAACCATTCACATCCTCACATGTCGGACTTAAATTGCTCAAAATACCACGTTGTAAGTAAAAATTTGGCAAAGTCATCATATACAGTAAATAAATAATCACAGATCACAGACACAGAGTAATATAATGCACCGGAAACAAAGAAATAGTAGTTCATGAAGCTACTATATAAAAACATCAGAGTTAAGTAAGATACAATAGGAATACTAAGATACAACAGGAGTAACAATATGATAATCAGGTACAACTCAAAATACAACTGGATAACAAAAAGAATAGATATCTGGTTCTTCAAAGCAAAACTCCAGCTCCAAAGGTGAGTCTCTAATGCTGTATCACTCAGTTTGACCCGAGCATAAAGCAAAACACAAAACACTCGAGTCAGGACATATGTACTTATACAATGTAAACCAACTCAAGTGAACTATAATAAAGGTACAAGTAACTCAAAGAATGCTTGGGATCGCCCATTCTTTAAGGATCCGTTAAACTATCTACTATGTAGTAATATTACGCTATTATAACAATGTCTAATAGTAAAATAAACATACTTTTAAATAGCATTAAGGCTTTACATTTTCCACCTTAACACGTAATAGTGCCAATAGTCTATACATCACCTGCATACCTCGAAAGGCTATGAGAAGATACTCCATAGGTACGACACAAATAGAAACTCGTAGTAAAGCTTGATATGGTAGGTGACACGACACACAAGGCAATGCCAGGGTAGATATACCAATTACGCATCCGGACTGGTGGTAACGCATAGCAGCCACTACCGCCCACCTCGAACAACACTCCCAAATCAAGGGGTGCACCCAATCAATCACAAAGGTAATAGAATGGTATCGAAGAAGTGTGTCCGATCAGAGGTACTACCTCATTGGCCCGTCAATCGCTCCTGTTTTAGCCACCTTATGCCAACTCACGGGAGTTGGGTCCACGTATATACCTTTAGGATCCTCGCCACCATCCTACTTCATTCTGGAAACTCCACCGCGTACACAGTTGTTAAAGTGGTTTTCGGTATCGACAGAGAGTATGTCCATAACCGATCCCGGTCTCTTTAACAACCAGTCGTTATTATAACCCATGGTTATAAATTTCAAAATAGTTTATGTTTCAAATCAAAATACATCCTTTAAACCATTGCAAAAAACATATCATTTATTTCAAAATAATACATACTTTCAAACCCAAAACATATCCATTTCAAAACCAATTCAACAATAGATTATTTCCATTTCAAAACCAATTCCATAATATATCATTTAAATTCCAAACTAAATCAATATATTTCTTTCAATTTATTTAACTTGAAATATTCTTTTTAAGTCATATTAAACCAAACCACCTTATAAATTCATATCCTTGAATCTTCAATTTCAACAAGTTTCAAATTAATATATATATTTAAAGACAATTCTTAATTAAATACACTTCCAATTAATTTCATTTCCAAACCATAGTACTTTCAAAGTCATAACAATTCTGAAACCAAACTTTTTTTTTGAAACCAAAATACTTGGAAATCATAACATTTGAAATATTGTCATGTGGACCTCATAATACTTAGAAAAATCATAATACTTCTAAATTAATATTCATTACCAAAGTTATAACATTTTAAGTTCATTCATTCAATTATACCAATTTCAAACATTGTATTAACTCATAAATTTCAAAGTGGTTTATATTCAAATCAAAATAATTCATTTACACCATTTAAATATGAAGTCATTATACTTACAAATCAAATATTCAATTCCCAAAAATTTAGCCTTTTCTGAGCTCATTTATTCACTTAAATACTTCAAACAATTTAAATTTCAGCTTTCGCAGCACTTAGAAAAATGCTACGGTAAGTTACATTTGAAACAATTCAATTCAGCAAAGGCAGCATTAAAAAACTGCTGTAATAGTTCAGTTTTAGTGGAAAAATAGTTCAATTCAGAAAAGACAGCATTTTAAAACTGCTGTAATAGTTCAGGGTTCAAATTATATTCAAAAATCACATTTCAGCCAACTACAGCACTTAACAAGTGCTACAATAGCTCTTTCTTTAGTTTCAGGTTCAAATTTAGTTCCTGCCACTAAAGCACTTACAAAGTGCTGTCATAGCCTTAGTTAATTTTAGCTTTTAGTTCATTTGTATCAACCACAGCACTTACAAAGTGCTGTAGTATCATTTACTTCAGTTTTCAAGTTAAATTCAGAAACGATAGCATTTCTAAAGTGCTACTAAAAGAATTTCCATATTTAATAATAAAATTCCAGAATCAATTTAACTTCAATTTTAACCATTTTAACTTATAAAAATCACATTTTTCCACATAAAAAATGTTCATTTAAATACCTTTAACTTATGGTTTTTATAAAGAAATTTTTTACAATAAAATCAAATTTTTCCAAAATTTCACTTATTAAATTAAGTGTACCATTTTCCCATTTCCATTTTTTAACAATTTTCTTTAACACTTATATTTATATTTCCATTTTCACAAATAAAACTTAATTTCCATTTTTATTTAATTAACTTTAATTTCCATTTAAAAACCAAATCACAAATTTCCAAATTAGGTTATATTTCAGATCACAAATTTCCATTCATTTATTTAACATTTTTAATACATAGAAAATCATTTTTTTCACTTTATTAAATCATTTTAAAAACCAAATTTAAAATCAAAATATCATATTTCTCATTTTAAAAAAAAATACTTAAAAACTTCCAGAAATATATATATATATATATATATATATATATATATAATAACCATGGGTCTGTATAATATTTTCTAACCTAGGTCAAGTGATACAGATAATATATCATTTTAATCCATAATTTACAAAGAAAAATTCGGGTCCTATCATTTCAAACCCGCAATCCCAAGTAAATAAAATAACAACCCATAACGATTTTTCCCTATTGTAAAGTCCGTTCGGGTATATATCATTTCAACCCATAGTGATTCTATTCTACAGGGAACTTGCAGTGTGATAAACATAATAGAATAAACAGTAAAATAAAATAAACATAACAGATGATGTGACAAGTTAATTACAGGGTTTTAACATCATATAATTTACATCACAAGCAGGTATAACATGATATAATAATTTATACATTTTCACTTGTTATCAATTCACAGTTATATAAGTATGAATGTCAGGTGTGATTACTCACCTCTTTATGCTGGAGTTAGCAAATCAAACAACACAAATGAAATCCAGAAGGCATGATAACACGACTACAGACTCAAGTGGAAGAGATCCAAGCTATTGATCTTGTGAACAACCAATAAAACAAGAAACTATAAATATAATTTCAATACAACATATTATGAACAGACTTTGAAATAAGAAGCAACAATGAACACTATTGCTTTGGCTATGCTTTCAACACTCATGTGCTCGGCCTAGGGGGTCCTTATGGTTCGGCTAAGACATGGTATGGTTCGGGTTTGGACTCATGAAGGCACGGCTACAAGGAATAAGAAGTGGTAGAGGTTACACAACATGAATACAAAGGGGCAAGCATAAGAGGAAGGTTTTGGTACATCACTTTGGCTCAGCTACATGGGTCTATGGGCTCGGCCATTCATGCTACAGATCTGGACAGACGTAAGGCTGAGAGTAAATGGTCATATCGTGGTGGTGGTTGAGCATGGGGAGGTGGCCAAGGCAATCTAAGGTGATGGTGATGAAGACTAGGCTCAGTTAGGCATGTTTTAAGGAGTTTGCAACATTTTTGTGGAGTTTTTTGTCATGGGAAAGGTATGGCCAGATCTGGTCAGAGGAAGAGGAGGTGATAGGTGGTGGATGGTGAAGAGGAGGAGGTGGTGGAGGCTATGGCCGAGGCAACTAGAGTGGAGAGCATGCAAATATATGAAGAAATCATGGCCAAAACATGCAAAAAGGAAGAAGAAAAAGTGGAAAAGAAAAGAAAAAAAAGAGAAGCCATTGCCATATTTTCTAGCCGTGAGAAATGAAGTGAGATGCAATATTTTTCACGTGAAAACTGAATGAGAAACTCATGGCCACAAAAGATAATGCACGACCAAAACAAAGCAAATGAAAAGACAAAGAAAATGTAAGGACTAGCAGCCGAAAAGTCACACGTTTAAAACTTTAGTCTCTTCGAATTTCCATTTCTATTAAATCTAATAAAACAAATAAAATTTCAGTAAATGCATTAGAAAAAGAAAACAAAATAAAATGAACTGAAATAAACAAATAAGTTTAGGGAAAATAGAAAAATAAATAAAGAAATAACTTATTAAATTGAAACTAGACTTAAAATTTCAAACAAAATGCAATTAACTTTGGAAAATTATAACAACACTTCTAAACAAATAAAAAGTCAAGTAAATAAAATAAATGCTGAACAAAATAAAGTGGAAATGAAAATAAAATAAGGTTTTAAGAAAATAGAAAAATAAATAAAGAATTCTTTAATTAATTGAAACTAGAAATTAAAAATTGTAAACAAAATACAACTAACATTGGAAACTTCAACTACACTGAAAAATGTTTTTAAAAATAAAATATATATACATAACATGTCATGTTAAAATAAAATATATATACATAACATGTCATGTTACACATGTAAACATAAATTAGAACATGACATGACAGACAAAATATTATTTATATAAATTAAAATAAACAATTTTGTTAAATAAAACAATTTACATACAATAGTGTAAAAAGCATAACTTTCACAATATTAATCAGATTTCAACGAAACAGAAAGCAGTATTCTTGAAATTTTATTTACTTTCATAATAAAAGATGAAATTCAAAAATTCAAACTTTTAAATTAAAAAGTCAAAGTTTGACCACATTGACAAAATTCACATTTCTGGAAAATATTCTATTTATTCATGTTTGGAATTATAATTCACATACAAATCAAAATTTATATTAAAGTTTTTTTTATCCATTTTAATAAATAAAATAAAGTTTTTAAATCAGGAGATTCAATTTAAAATAATTACAAAATACAGGGTTGTTACACTCTTCATCTGATAGTGACAGTGGCACAGAACAAGCAAATGTTTGCTTCATGACTAGCACAGATGAGGTACGTCCTATATTAACATATGATGAACATCTTGAAATTAGTATAGAATTTGATGACAAGTATAGAGAATTAAAGAAATAAAATAAAGAAAATATAGGAAAATTATACAGAGATGAATTAGAAATTGGAATGTTAAAAGACGAGAAAAGTATTTTAGAAGAAGAATTAGAATTAGCAAAAAAAGAATGCAAAAACTTATCTTATCAAAATGCTACTGTAACACATGATATAGAGAATAACAAAATAGAGAATTATAAACTTGAAAAAGAAAAGTATGAAGTACACCAAAATTTAGAATTAGCTAATATAGAAATTTCCGACCTTAGAAATAAATTAGATAAAATTACTAACAATATTTCAAAGTTTAATAAAGGAAAGAAAAATCTAGATAATTTGATAAAGATTTCAAAATCATCAGGAAATAGGAATGGTTTAGAATTTAACAAAAATAATCATAAACATTCTAGAAATAATACGGTCTCTAATAATAATCAAAGTTGTAAGAAGTATAGTACATTATACAAAAAATTTGGAAAAACAAAATCTAAATATGTAAATAAGGGAACAAAAATGATTAAGGTATGGATCCCTAAAACAAATACCAAATTAATTAGATAGAAACAGATAGATGTATATCTAAAATGATAGTTCATAATGAAAATTACATTTCTAAAGGTTTCGAATCCTCATGCGTATGGCTACTTCTCCTACTAACCCATAGGACCTAACAAAGGATGTGGGTACCAATTAAAACTTTTTATTATTTTGCAGGTACCCAAAAACAAAAATAAGGAGAAATGGATACTCGATAATGGATGCTCCAAATATATGATGAGAAATGCACACATGCTATCAAACATCAGTTAAATGGATGGTGGCATGGTCACTTTTGGGGATAATTCCAAAGGATATGTTATCTGAATTGGAAACGTCATCAATGTTGGTACATAAACATCTCCTATTATTTCAAATGTTTTATTTGATAAAAACTTAAAACATAATTTACTTAGTATAAGACAATTATGCGATAAGGGATTTAGAATTAATTTTGAAAAAGATAAACGCAATATCTTTTATCAAAATAAAATTTTAATTTTTGAAGGAACAAGAAATCAAAATATTTATATTCTAAACATGAATAATAATAACTTATGTTTAACCGCAAATCATGATGATCGATGGATATGGCATAAAAGATTTTGTCATATAAATTTCAAATATATAAATAAATTAGCTAAAAACAATTTGGTAAGAGGATTACCCAAAATAAATTTCAAAGTTAAAAATATATGCAATGCACATCAACTTGGAAAATTAAAGAAAAGCTCGTTTAAATCTAAAACGGAAATCTCTACTAAACAACCTCTTGAATTACTTCATTTGGACTTATTTGGTCCAACTCAAGTACGTTCGATAAATCATAATAAATATGTTTTTGTAATTATAGACGATTTTTCAAGATATACTTGAATGCTACTTTTAAAACATAAAAGAGATACACTCGAAATGTTTAAAGTTTTTGCTAAATGAATTAAGACTCTAAGATTTAAAAATAAAAAGTATAACAAGTGATCACGGTGGAGAATTTGAAAATGAATTATTTACAAACATTTGTAATAAGAAGGGAATTACTCATAACTTTTCATTTCCACGAACACCATAACAAAACGGAGTAGTCAAAAGAAAAAATCGCACCTTACAAGAATGTGCTCGAACCCTCCTAAATGACAGTGGCTTACCAAAGAATTTTTGGGCCGAAGCAGTTGCTATTACTTCATACATATTAAAGCGGGTAACTCTTAGACCTTGATTAAAATACATGTTATGAAATGTTCTACAAAAAGAAACCAAAAGTATCATATTTTCGAATATTTGGATCAAAATGCTTTATTCTACATACAAAAGATAATCTTGGAAAATTCGATTCAAAAGCCGTTGAAGGAATTTTTGTTGGATATTCTGATCAAAGTAAAGCTTATATAATTTCTAACAAACGAACAAATATTATAGAAGAAAGTCTTCATGTCTTGTTTGATGAAAACTTCAAGAATATAAGTAAAGATGACGAAGAAATTTTTGACACTAATCAAAATAGAATCATTGAAAATAATAATGATCAAAATAATATGATAGAAAATAATAATAATCAAAATAATATGATTGAAAATAATAATAATCAAAATAACAATGATTTGAAATCACCACCCCGCATTTTAAAAGATCATCCTATTGATAACATAATTGGAAATCTAGATAACAAAGTTTCGACTAGAAGACAAATAAATCAAATGATTAATGTAGAGTTTATATCTAATTTTGAACCAAAAAATTTATAAGGAAGCATCAAATGATGATTTCTGGATTTTAGCAATGCAAGAAGAACTTTATTAATTTGAACGAAATGATGTTTGGAACTAGTACCAAGGCCAAACGATCAATCGTAACTGGAACAAAATGGGTTTTTAAAAACAGAGCTGACGAAAATGAAAATATTATACGTAATAAAGCAAGATTAGTGGCACAGGGATACAATTAAGAAGAAGGCATTGGTCTTGAAGAGACTTTTGCACCTGTGGCACGACTTGAAGCCATAAGAATATTAATTGCTTTTGCATGTCATCTTAACTTTAAGCTATTTCAAATGGATGTTAAAAGTGTTTTCTTAAATGGTTCTATAAAGGAAAATGTTTACGTAAAACAACCACCACTTTTTGTTCATGAAAAATATCCATATCATATTTTTAAACTTAAAAAAGCATTATATGGTTTAAAACAAGCACCTCGAGCTTGGTATGATCGATTAAAATCACATTTAATTAATTCCGATTTTCAAATTGGTAAAATAGATACAACATTATTTACTAAAAGAGAACAGAAGGATATATTAATTGTTCAAATTTATGTTGATGACATTATATTTGGATCTACTACCGAAAATTTATGTAATGATTTTTCTACAATAATGACAAACGAATTTGAAATGTCTCATATGGTTGAATTAAATTTCATTTTAGGATTACAAATAAAACAGTTAAATAATGGAATTTTTATAAATCAAGAAAAATACTGTAAAGAACTACTAAAACGTTTTGGAATAGATAATACATCAAGTAAACCCACTCCAATGAGTACTTCTACTCATCTAGACAAAGATGAACATGGAAAAGAGTTTGATCAAAAACTATATCGAAGCATGATAGGATCCTCGCTATACTTAACCAATAGTAGACCAGATATTCTGATGAGTGTTTGTTTATGTACAAGATTTCAAGCAAACCTAAAGAATCACATCAACGGGCAGTTAAACGGATTATATGATATTTAGCCAACACTAAAGATTACGGGTTATTTTACCCAAAAGGCAGTACATTTGAACTTCTATCTTACAGTGATGCGGATTTTGGTGGATGTAAATTGGATAGAAAAACTACAAGTGGCACATATCACTTTATTGGTCAATCGTTAGTTTCGTGGTTTAGTAAAAGAAAAATTATGTTTCTCTTTTAACATGTGAAGCCGAATATATTTCTACTGCCTTAGCTTGCGCTCAAGTAATATATATGCAACAAACACTTAAATACCGTGGAAAAATAATGAACAAATCTCCAATATATTACAATAATACTAGTGCTATAAATTTATCTAAAAATCCAATTAATCTCGAACAAAACATATAGATATTCATCACCATTTTCTAAGAGATAATGTTGAAAAATAAATAATAACTCTAGAATTTGTTAATACCGAAAATCAAATAGTTGATATTTTTACTAAACCATTAAGTGAACAAACTTTTATTAAGTTAAGACGGGATCTAGGAATTTGTTCATATAATGAATTGATTAACTAAAGTTATAGAAATAATGTTTGGTTCACTTAAGTCTGTAATAGCTTATATGAAATTTCAACTAAAAATTAATTTTATAACTTTGAATTAACCACTACCACATAATTTTTTTAAAACCATTTAAAAACATGTAATAAGAGAACAACCATTTAAAATCCTATTGTTTAACTCAATTTTCTCAACTACTTTTCTAAATATAACTAAATTTTATCTTATAAATTCAATTATATACTACTTAGGAATAAATAAACACAGATAAACTTTCTAAAAACAAATAAAACGACCTTTCGATCACGACTCCACCTATTCAGCTATCGACTACAAATCCCCCTCGTCCGACAACACTTTTGTATCCCCAACAAAAACCATTCCAACATCATCTCCTTCTTTAAACAATATCGCTTCACCAACATACCATACTAGCTTTTCTCCAAAAGAAAAGAAAGCTAAACGATCAATTGATCTGAAATCATCATCTCCTTCCGACAAAGTCGATGAGATATATAACTATCAACAAGAGATGATCGGCGTTCAACGTGAAATGTATTACGAGCAACGTCGTCAAGGATCCAATTTAAATTTTCTCGAAAAGTGCATTCTTACAATTTGTGGTCATTCACCAACAAAAAATCGCGTACATCAAAAGTCTCCTCGATTACGAGAAACTCCTACAAAATCACATAGCATTACTCCGAGAAACCTATGTAAACTAGGACCATCAAACCAACCTTCGATTGACACCCCAGCTCATCCAAGTTGGTCTCTACTCAAGCCATTACTTGACGATGCAAAAATTAAACCAAATTCATGGGATATTCAACAAAGCAATAATTTTGAATTTTTCGACAAGAACTAAAACTTTTGTTATATATCATATACATTATATTTATTTATTGATGGTTGATATATATTCTGGTTAATATTTTTTAATAAAAAATTTCATTAATATTGAAATTTTCCCTATATATCAGAATTTGCATATCACAGACGTTTGTGAATAGACCAAAGACGTCTGTCAACACTTTAAGGAAAGGTTTCCATATAGCCATAGACATCCGTGGATACAACACAGACGTCTGTGAGTACTCTCTGTTTAAAACTTTTTTAGCCACAAACGTCTGTGGATCCAACACAGACATCTGTCCAAACTCTTGGCCTTAAAATTACTGAAGCAACAAACGTTTGTGCCTTTTTCACAGACGACTATCGCTACTCAGCCAACAGCCCTATATAAAGAAATTTACCCTTCTTTTCACTTTACCTCCATTACAACTTCTAATTTCTAAACCCTAGTTTTCAAAACTTCCCAATTTTCAAATCAATGGCTCCGAAGAAGGTTTCCGTCTCCAAAAATAAAAAGCAAGGCCAATCGTCTTCCTCCGCTCAAGCACCGGTTACACAAGGTCATATTACCCAATGGCTTCGAAATAATCCCAACACAATAAGATGATTTGAGGCTCTTACCCAAAAGAAGATTCAATTTGGACCTTTTTATCGCCTTGCCAATATTATTGAATATGAAATTCTTGAAATTACAACGAATGCCCGCTATTGCAATTTAATTAGCTATGATGCAAATAAGGTAACCATTGATCCTCTTGTTATTTACCTCTTCTACTCAAATCTGTTTAGTTCAGAGATTTGGAATCCAAAGAATGATGAGGGTTGGTTATGGTCAAGTGTTTACGAGAAATAATTTAAAATTGATGTGTATACCATTGGTCATATTTTAGGATGTTCCTATGATGGGATTGATTTAACCGCTATACCTGATCATAGTCTTCTACATAGGGATGCATTTACCCATCAAATATGGGTGGATAGAATGCCACAATGGAAATCCATTTATCTTCGACCATGGGCTAGACTATTAAATCGTATGATAATTAATACCATCATTCCTTGTATAGGTAGTCACGAACAAATTTATCCCAATGATCATAGAGCTTTGTATGCCCTATTTGCTCGTCTACGGGTTAATTGGGCAAAATTTATTCAAGATCAGATTAAGGGTTTTTGGTCTCAACATCGTCATTCCATTGTTTATGCTCCTTATATCATGCGCATCTTGCAAAATCTTGGCGTTCCATCGTACGTATCGCAGTACGAAGAAATTCCCACAAAAGATAGTGGCCCGCGATATCTGTCACTAATGCATCTTCCCAAAAGCCCTCCTCGTATTATCCCCTTTAGCCAATGGACTCAACAACGAGAAGAAGAAGAACATCATGCCCTCCTCCAACCAGAGCACCTCAGCAAACCTACTTCCCTCATACTTCCCAACAACCACCTTCGTCCAGTCATCATACCAAATATTATTCCGACTTCGAAATACAAGAAGCTAGTGTTGAACCAACGCCGGACAAATCTCTTTCTGATTTGGCCATCAAAAATCAAAGAATAATCACAACCAATCAGCGAGCTTTAAATAGAAAGATGACGGGATTGGAACGTTCTTTCTCCACTAGGATGACAAAGATAGAGAAGACATTGGACAAAGTGGTTCCACTTTAGGTAAAGTAATGCGCAAAGTACGTGACTGATCTTTATCACGATCATTATCTTCGCTTTCCCCAACGCCTCCACCTCGAGTTCAAACACCAGTTTATCGTGCTCAACCCTCTCCCGATGGTACATCACATGATCGAGGTGCTCGAGGAAAGACTCCTATTGACGTACAACCTGAGGAAGAGGAAGAAGACAGTGATGAGATGTACATGTCTGATACTCCACATTTTCAACAACCATACAAGGCATTTCAAGGCCTTTCTATTCACGAAGATGAGGTGTACAACGACCAAATGTAGTGGCCAGGTACATATGAGTAGGATCCATCTTCTTACTAGGAGTATTACGAGAATTATAGAGGATTATTTTATTCGCACAATCAGTATAACTAGACATTATTTTCTATTATTTTGTAACTCTTATGCTTATTTGCTTTCCTATTTTAACAACTTTTGTTTTTCATTTTATGTTGAACATTAACATTTGATGATAACATGCTATGATTATTTAATATATTCGTATCATTTATTGTTTCCCTCCATTTTGATAATGAAAAAGGGGGAGAAATCTATGCATATACATAGGGGGAGAAGTATATGGATAGGGGGAGACAAAACATAGACAAACATGATAATACTTCTATTCTATTGTCGATATCTGATTATATGGTTAATATTTGAATGTATAGTTAATTTGTGATTGTATAGTTGTCATCATCAAAAGGGGAGAGATTGTTAGAACCTCCAACTTATGTTTCAATCATAACAACTATACAATAATATAAATATATAGACTTTATCAAGGTTGTAGGTACATACTACAAGCTGACACCATGATCGAAGATATTGCGACTTAAAGAAAAACGAAGATTCATTGACCATACTAAGGTTATTCTACTGCAAAAGAGTCCTAGATAAAATATTGTTAAGGTCTCCTTGAGTATATATGCATACACGATCAAACTCAATTTTATATACTTCAAAATCTAGTGGAAAACTAGTTTTTCACCTCACAGACGTCTGAGGTGTACTTATAGACATCTATGACAAGCCTCGGGTTAAAAACTAAAACTAATCACAGACGTCTGTCATTATACCACAGACGTCTGTCGTGGCAAAAACTATCATATTTAAAAAGACACTTTTTTTGAAACTAAAGGAAATCATCTTTCATGAAGAGTTGCAGCCATTAAAATGGATAGTTTTCTTCAAAGTGTAACAACTCTTCACCTGCACCTCTTTAATTCTATAAATAACATCTTGATTGAGAAGTATAAATTACTAACTGAACTTGATTTCATTTATTCTTTACTCTCTTGATTTAAAAGCACTCTCTTCCATATACATTGTTTACATACTCTTAATCCATTATAACCTTTTGGTTAAATCACTTCCAACAACTCAAAGAAATCATATTCATATACTCAAAGGAGACCATATGAAGATTTGTACTATAAGTCAAAAACTATGTTATTGGAACACAAGATTGTCAGACACTTTTGTATTAAGCCTATTCGTCTGGGCGAAGTGAGGGCAGTTTGTTTAAAGGGAATACCGAAGGGGAGCTTCAGGATGGGAGGTCCGAACTGGTGTAAAAACTCTATTTTGCACGCTTTTTATATTTTACTATTTATTGTCTACTATTGCATTTATTTATATACTTGCATATTATACACAAGTTAGATAGTACATGATCCACTAGACTTTCAGTTTAGAGAGGGAAGAGGAGTGGTTGAGCTTGTTTTGAAGTGGATTGCTAATGTAAATATACCTATATAAATTTATTTTCTTTTTACTAATTTTTTTTCATAATTTTCCTAAGTAGAGAAGCCATTAAAATAGCTCGAGAAGGAGGAAGAAGAAGATGAATAACATTGTTAAAATTATGAAAGAATGGATGGATATTTATAGGAAATTTTTTGAATATAAATATCCAAATGTGCATGGACCAAAATGCCCTTTCCCACACATCCCCATCACCTCAAGGCACATGGCAATGTCGCCCCATTTATGCCTCTATGTGTGTAAGAGTTTGTCTTTGGTTTGCTTAAGGATGAAGTTTATGTAAAAATATCTTAGATCTTTTGTAATATATATATATATATATATATATATAAGTGTGTATGTACATTTGTATGTATGTATGTGTTCATGTATATGTTGGGGTATGCATGTGAATGTTATATATATATGCACAAGACATATAAAAAAGGTTGTAACAACTTTGAACCACTTCCGTTGGTTAAACCGTTAAAAATTGGAAAGCCAATTCTCAGTTACATTTTCACTTAAAAATAAATTTACACATAAATGTAAAAAAATTTGAAACTAATTTCTTATCATTTTTAATTAATTAAAATTATCACATTTGATTTATAAAACCATATAAATTAATATTAAACAATTATTTACAAAAAGTGTTGTTATATCGATAAAGCGATACAAATTTTCTTATATTTTCAAATCAAGTACATATCTTTATAAAACTATTATAGATGATTTATTATCACTTCATAACTAATTAAAATGAATTATTATAATTTAATAATAATTATTTGAATAATTATAATATTTATTACATCAGTATATCTCAATTTAAATTCATAAATCAATTATTAAATATGATGTCGTATTTACATTTTATTTCCCAAAAGTAAAATAAATAATTTTAATTCATATTCTTGTTTAAATGGATAAATAAGTGTATGTATCCAGCTTCGGTGCGACTTCTGATAGCTATAGAGCTGTTTATTGATAAAACGATTTAAGACAATTTTATCGATATTTTTCCAAAGTATATATTTTTGTAAATACTTGTTCAAAATAAGATTACCATCATTCTTGTTCAAAACATCATAATCTATGTTTTTTTAAAAACTTTATATTTGAATATTTAAAAATAAATATAAGTTATCAAATTGATAAATTTGCGGGTCGATACATATTCCCCCTTAAAAGAATTTCATCCTTGAAATTACAACGCAAAACCCAAAGGTGTTTGCCCAAAGTATTTATTCTTAAACTTACACTTGTACGATGTAAGTAGACCATCTGTATGCAATATCTGATTCGATCTACTATTTGAATCCACAATTTTACTTCCAAACTAGTATTGATCCCTCGATCTTCTAGTGCGGACTCTGATCAGGTTTTCCAATCAGGATTTGAGTTTTCCTTGCATACCTCTCAACTATGATAGAAAACTCAAGTATCCAACTGCAAATCCTTATTAATGTTCGTCGTCAAGAATCGAGTGATAAATCCTAATTTGGACTAATGTACACACCTCAAAGTTCCATACTCGAATCTTAGATCAGAATCGTGCGATGAATTAATCCATATACCTCATACATACTTATTAACTTTCCTAAAATATTTTTATGAAAACATTTCATAAAATCTTCACTTTGATTCAAACTCTTTTATAAAGACATCTCTTTTATAAAGACATCTCTTTATATATAAATTTATTCTCTAAATATTTCTTCCTAAAGGAAACATCTCATTCCAGAAGATAAATACCTTTTCCATTAAAATTTATAATAATCATCTTTTATTATAACTTATTGATAATCATTTCAAAATATTTGTCCAAAAATATTTCTATATCCTTTTTAAAAGAAATCAATTATCCTTCACTTGAAATAATGCTATTATAATTTTATTTCAAACTTCTTTTGTAATTTCTTTACCAATTAATCCCATTTTAATTTCCAAAGTTTATTTTATAACTTTTGTCTTACAAAGAAAATTCTCCTTTTAAGCTTTGTTTCCTTTATCAAGAATTCTTATAAATTTTCTTAAGTAACTTGTATAATTGCAATGAATGAAGTGTAATTGAAAAATCATAGTTATATCATACATCTTTATACCTTACATTCATCCTTTCTACCATACTTGGTCATCCTAAAGCTATCCCAATCCTACTTGGGTACATACTGAAAGTTCATAACACAAATACAAATACCTGGCCAACCACAACATCACCCTACCACGAGCCATACTTATAAACTACTACTTAATACCTAATATTAGATAGATATAACTAGTCTTTATATGTTGCCGATGGTTCACTCCAATACCCAGACTCTAATGAAATTTCCCCCACATCCTCATCCTCGCCCTCTTGTTCATTGTTAGCTTCGTTCCCATCTTCATTTTCCCTAAATGGTAGCCATGGCTGATTCCATGGGACATGTCCAAATCGAACTAGTACTTCCTGCAACATTTCTCCTTCTTCCAATTCGTCCAATCCTTGTACTCCCATCTACTTGGGATTCTCATATTCTTCCTCAGCTTCTTCCTCATTTTCCTTTATTATCCCACTGAATGTATGAACTTGATGACTTCTCGCGCCAAATAACATGATCCCCAACATCTCCTATATGATATTGCTGCCCTCACTACTGTGGTTTGATCCATATTGGCATCATATCATTCGGGTCCTCCTCTAGTTTAGATTCTTCTTATGGGATTTTCTTCAGGTTTGACTTCTGAACTAGCCGGGTTAGTAATCCCCCTTCCTTTCGAGGCTGGAGTGGCCTCAGCGTCACAAGAGATTATGACCAGATCTGGAGTTAAGGGAGGTATAAGCATTCCGGCTATCGGGTAACCATCTCTGTCTCTACGAGTATACGGATCTTTCTCCTCTTCTATGGGCTCTTCCTTATCACTTGAAAGAATGATTAGATCATCTTTCTCACCCCAGTTTGCTCTTAAGGTCTCTCTTTTTAAATACTTCGCTTCGTATGGATTCTATAACATAAACACAAATACTTAGAAGCAGACACTAAGTATTTATCCTAACTTAACAAGTATACTGCTTTTCAAATTAAGATTCGATCAATACTTAGGAAGTAAATTGAGATCTTTATCAAAAAAACTGTGACGCCCCACCTCTATACTCACGCTAGCCAAGGACACTACTGGGTAATGCCGTCGACTAGCGTGAAAAATAAGGCTGTTGAGGGGTGATCATCTGTGTAATTGCTTTGTGCGAGTACCGATATGTCGGATGATATAACTTACATTTCATTTCAAGAGGAAATCCGACACATCAAACACAAACTCAAAGCTACCACACTGTGGCTATGAGGACTACGGAAACAAATATAGAAATAAACTTAACACAAATCAGTCACAGATATTCATATCACAAAGGCGGAAACAAATATGAATATATCACATAGAAGTGTACATCAAAGCAGTGGTCAAACTAGATCCACTACATCACAAAAGAATAGATACAAGTTCTAGACAAAAGAATAAGTATACAACAAGGAGTCTCTATCTCAAATGTATACTAACAAAAACTACTATGCTAAAGTAGTAAGCCCAACAATCAGGTGAAGGACCCTGTTAAGAAGTCAAGCAGGAGCACCTGAAATACCTCGGTCTGACCCAAGTATTATTTAAGAAGAAAATAATAAACGGATCAGTCTAGCTATAAATATCAGATAAAATGATAGGATAAGAGATATGACCAAAAACGTATGATAACAAAAATGACATACTTTGTCAAGTATACATCAATTAACAACGAAAATCATACAGTATCTCAAATCGTCTCAAACATAAAAAAGAATCACATATTCTTTAAATTATTCACCAAACACAAATATTGATAGAGCTTATCAATGCAATCCATGAAAACTGGCGAAACACAAATTCTAGAAATCATCAATTAGAAATCCAGAAATCACAAAGGGGGAGGCCTATCACAAACGGGAGCATGAAAAATCACCAACACGTGTGTCATAAACGGAACGCTATTCCATGGTCGCTAACCATCAATTTTGAGCCGAAGCTCCACAAATGGCTCGAAGACCATGGGTCGCTACCCCACCAAATTGAACCGAAGTTCCACAAACGGGGTTTTTAGTCCCCACACAAACAAATAGACATCGCACATCGCTAGTCTAAATCACAAAATGATCACCATTGATCAATAAGAAGTGTCGATTACACTAAGCTAGTAAATAGATGAGTTTAGCTTCATGTCCCATAACCACTAGCTTAACTTAAATATTTACGAACAAATTGTAGATTTCCACTCAAAAGTTGTCACAAGATTTTCAATCGAACAAGTCCAAAAATTAACCGATGAAGTAAACGCAAGTGTTTCATACCACTTGTTTTACTAAGCCGTTTAATTAGATTTCTCATACGAATGAGGTAAAGGCTTGTATATACTAATAGATTGGAAAACGGTTATATAAACGAGCATTGTATTTAAAAGTAGTGTTGAAATCGTTTTGATGAAAGAGTTTGAGTATTTACTACTAGTATAGAAAAACTTTATATTTAAAATGACAAATCACAGAAATGATTGTAGAAACAATCAATCACCAAAATCCACAGTCGACGACGTGAATTCAAACCATAAAAATCGATACCGAATCCATCAAAATGGATATTCCCAAAAATCCCGAAAAAGAAGTCATCAAAGTCAGTAAATGATAACAACAATTTAGACCATCAAAAATTGATTAAAAACCGAAAACCCACAAAAAAACTGCCTAAAATAGGCAAACTACTCTTTGCCCAGATTCAGTCGACTGGACTGAATAGGTCAATCGACTGATCCATATCCAGAAATTCTCGGGTTCCAGGTTCAGTCGACTGAACTATATGGTCAGTCGACTGACGTTGGAACAGAAAGTTTTTCTGTTCCCAGGTTCATTCGACTGACCAATACGTTCGGTCGACTGAACTGAATTTTGCAGCATTTCCAGCCTAGCCCCCTTGTGGGGGCAAAATCAATAACACGGAACGGAAGCGAACGGGCGAGCAACAACGACTAGGGATTTACGCCAAGCGACAACCCAGCCTTGTATGGCCCTCTGAAACACCCCACTAACGTGTTCAAACATCAAAGATTGGATTTTTAAAGATTTGACCTCAAAACACCAAAAATTGGAATATTCACCAATTCAATTCAAATCAAAAGCAAATGAACATAAATAAGTGTTAGGAATGCATACCTAACAACAATGCTATCTATAGAAGTAGATGTGAGTTTAAAAACTCACCTTTTCAACCCAAAACAACAATTGAGAAGCTTTGAAATCAAAAGAAAGATCAACCACACTTCAACTTCAACTCTAGAAGCTCCAATCTAAGATTACAACGAATATTTCCTAAGTTAGATCATAGGAAATTTATGAAATTGGAGAGAGATTGAGATGGAGAAGAAGAAGAGGATGCTTACCTAAGCTTCTCTTTGATTTTGGAGCTAGAACTTGAATTTGCAAAGGAAACTAGGGCTTAGGATTTTAGTTTCCAATCTCTTCCCCCATTTTTACTAAAGCTTGAAGTGTTAGGAAAATAATAGAATTAATGAAGAGGAGAGGGGGTGGAGTTAGGATATAAGATGAGTTGGGTTAGTGGGCTGAAACCCAAACCCAAGCCCAAAGCCTTAAGTGAAAATGTCAAAATTCTACTCAACTCTAAACATATCGATGTTTATACTCAAAAAGGTCGCAAACGCCATTTTGGACTTAATGGAAGTGGTCTCAGTCCCAATTCGACTGTTTGCAAAAAGTGACATTTCGGACTTGAATCCGACTAACGATGCTATATTTAAATAAATCATTTAAATATACAATCGTAAAATATGCGGGTTGTTACAAAAAATTTCCCTGTAACGACCCCGAATTTTATATAAATTTAAATTGATAATTTATTGCATTTTTGAATAAAATTTGTGAAATAAATCGATAAATTGAAGCGAGTTTTCCCGAATCCAAATAAAAATATATTAAATCAATTTAAATTTAAAAATATTGTATATTGTGTATATATGTGTATATATGAATGTATATGTAATATATGAGTAAATTTGTATATGTATATATATATACATTAAATTTGAATTTAAAATCTTAAATATAAATGTTTGAAAATAAATTATAACAATATAAATATTGAACACAAGTATGAGAATAAATAATTTTAATTTTAGAATTGATGGTTAAGTTAAAAAATAGAAATAAAAGACAATAAATATTAAATAAAAATAATAATAATATTTGAGTTAGAAATAGAAATGAATAAAGGATAAATTATGGAAATAAATAGATAAAAAATAGAAATACACACATATAAAAATGAAGTAAACACATTGACTAAAATTTAACAACAACAATTAAAATAGAAAATTTATTTAGAAATATTACCTAAAGAAAAAGAAAAGAAAGGAATACATTCAACTATGAACAAATAAAAGGGTAAGTGTAGACTTGAAAGAAACAAATAAACAAATATGTGAAACTTGCAAAAGAATGAAACAAATACAAATATAAGTAAAAGTTGCAAAGGAAGATAAGTATGTACACATGAAGATAAAACAAGCCACCAAACATCTCCATATACTTTTGTACAGCCGAAGAGAAAAAAAATGTATATGGTACAAACTAATTAATGCCATATATCTTCAGCCACCAAACCAAACATCAGCAGACAAAGCAAGAAAATCATCTCAGCCCCCAAAACGAAAATATCCCTGCATATAATTGTACTAAAGGAAAAAAATATATCATGTTGTACAAAACAAATTAATGACCCTGTAAACTCATTTTTGTATATCAGCCTCCTTCAATTCATTTTCGTTCATTCTAAGTTGAGAAAAATCTGAAATAAATGTCACTTAAAAACTCAAACAAAATTCAAATCTAAATGGCAATACAAATAAGAGAATCAATGGAAAAAGATTTCAGATTTTCAAGCTGTTTCAAAGAAGCTCTGCTTTCTTTCCTCTGGAAACTACTGTGAGTAAACATACTATTTTAAAAGTTGAATCTGAGTGTTTGATTCGTGAAACTTGGTGTTGTGTTGTATAGTTTAAGAAAGTAGTGTTGTATGTTCTCTGTGCACTAGAAATCTTACCATGTTCTGATCTTCTTCACTTCTGGTTTCAAAGCAGAGTAAATTAGAAAAATTTATATATCTTTTCATACAAATAATTTTTAACTTAGTATTTTAAACAAATACGTTGGTTTAAACTGAAGTCATGATTCAGAAATGGTTACAAGCTTGGCAATGGAAAAATCAGACTCTGGAAACTCAGTTTACTGTAAACAACAAATTTTATGATGAATTCAAAAATTTTAAATTATGGATTTGATTATAAAATTTGAATAAGCATACAAAGATAGGATTTTTAAACTTAATACGATGATTTTTAATTGAGTATCTCAGGTGCAGTTCATATTTGAACGAAATATGCTCTCGAATCAATTACTGGCGATCGAACGAATGTTGGGTGTTGAAATTTGGCTCGAAGTTGGCTCGACCATCAATGAAGTTGAGAAAATTAGTATATGATTTTTCTATTGTATGAGATGTTAGAACAAGGCAAGATTAGGGTTTAGTGCTTGGGTTTCATCGTGGTCAGAAACGAAGTGATTTCATTACCTCGGAGGCATCGAGTTCAACCAAACTCGAGGGGATAGAAGAGTAAACGTTGGCGATCATGTGGCCGGAATTTCGTGGTCTCTGGTGTACTAGATCGCTGGGATAAGGAGTTTTCTGATGATGGTGATTTGGGTCCAGTGGTCTCGAGAAGTTCAATTTTGATTTACGGGGAAATTCGTGGTTCTTGGTAATCGTTCGTGATGAGGTGGTAGTCGTCGACGTGTGGGTGGTCTTGGCGATGGTCGGAGGGCATTGGATCAACCGTGCACGTGCATGTTTGGGTCGGTGTGTCAGTGTTTTGGGGAAGGGAAACTGTTTCGGGAAAGGCCTTGAGGTATTGTGGTTGTGGCTCGAGTTTTTATTTGATTGGCTCGGGTTTTTGTTTAATTAACTCGGGTATGTTTTAATTGACGGGTTTTACTTTAAACAACTATGTTAACCAGGTTTTGTATAAGAAGTAAATTTATTAACAGGTTTTTAAAATAAAGCAGGAACAAGTTTTTAAAGTATGTTAAAAATAAATTTAATTTTCAAGGTTATTTAATAAGATTTTAAAGATAAACGGTTTATCTTAAATAATGATTTTGATTATCAATTAACTTTAAGGGTTTAAGTTAAATTATATGACTTTGTTAATTTGTTTCAAAGGTTATTTAAAATAAGATTAAATGATGATTTTGTAATTAATTAAGATAAATGGGTTATCTTAAGATTCAAGGATTATAAATTTGTAATTTAATAATAATTACTTAATTAAAGGTTAATCAAGTAACGATTAAAGATTAATTAATTTGTTGAAGGGTAATTAAATTGTAATGATATTAATAAATATAATTAATCAAAGGTTGATTTATCAAGTGATTAAAGAACAATTACTCAATGTAATTAATTTGTGGTTAATTAATATAAGTGATTAGGGACAATCACTTATGGTAATTAATTAAGGATAATTAATTAATAATTAAAAGTTAATTAATTTTTGATTTGAAGGAAAATTTGTTAATGAAATTAATTAAGGGTTAATTTATTATGTAATTAACTTAAGGTTAATTGATTGATGTGATTAATTAAGGGATAATTAATTAATTAAGGATAATTAATTAAGATGGATGATTAAAGTTGATTAATTAATTTCATTAATTAATAATGGTTTTGTGATTAATTAATTAACCAGGATTAGTAATTTATTCATAAGTAATTAATCTGTTTAAATTAATCAAATGATTAATTAATCTTACTTATGGATGTTTGGATTTTATTGAATGGGTGAATTGTTTGATATCCCTGATCTGTGATGCTGTGTGATATATTCTGATTTGTGTGTGATCTGTACTGTAGTTTATTTATCTAGGATGAATGTAATTAATTATCTGTAATGTATATATCTGTGATATGTGAATGAACGATACGCGTTATAGTTTATACCGCTTATCAACTATACTTCTGTATTCTGATCTGTGATGATTGGATGATGTTGCACTACTGTGTGAAACCCCTAGACTACACCATACACACACAAATATGGATTTCACGAGGAAATTGGTTAAGTCACAAATGATTTAAATTTAATGTTTTTTGAAATTGAAATTTTAATTTCAATTGATTTTGAAATTGGAAATTGGGGTTTAATATGAAAAGCTTTTGAAAGGAGTTTTAAAGATATTTTGAATATCTTGAAATTTAAATAATTCAATTTGAATTTGAATTCAATATATGAAATTGAATCCTATATTGGTATTTATGATTTAAAAAGAATTATACAAGTTTATAAGGGTTTTAAACCATTTTTAAAGTGTTGTTTTTGGGAATTTGAACTAACCCAAAGATTCAACTTGTATAAATGAGATCGAATTTTTCCGAAACGAAAACTATTTGTTTTCAAATAATAATAGCTTTCATTTTAAGAAAGGATTTCAAAATTGTGTTGAAAGGTTTCAAGTTTGAAATGGAATTGAAATGTTTTGAAAACTATGAAATGAGTCTTTAATTCAAAGACCGGACGAGTTGATCCAACTTGAAATGGAATTATTTTGAAAGCTATCAATTAAATCTTTGTTTAAAGATTGGACGAGTTAAATCCATTTGAAATGGAAATTGATTTGGAAAATCTGTGAATGAATCTTTGTGAAATTGGGTGAATTTTGTGAATTGAATCTTTTTGTTTAAAAAGATTAAAAAAAATGGTGATTTGCTTAAACCATTTGAAAAGAAAGTTTTGGATATTAAATTGTGACATAATTGGAACCCCATTATCCATTTGTTTTTGAATATTGTGCTCACTATTCGGTTTAGCCGGGAGAGGACCTTTGTGTCATATAACCCATTCCGAATAGTGATACGTCGTGAATGGATAGCATTTGAAGAACGGTGTTGAAGACCGGGTGTTTGCGAGAACGATAGGATAACCTATCGATTGTCTCTGCACCGAGTAGCGCCCGATATAGAGATTCACTAAGTGATGGGAAGTCCGATCGGGATTGTGAATACCCGGATTGCAAGGGCTTCTTCGGAAGTGCCTTCGGTTCTGTTCGAACCCGGAACAGACTTATATGGTTACATGTCTGACATTACATTTTGAGATATAAAGCTGATTTCTTTCAAATACATTTCTGTTTGGTGGTGGAGAATTTATTCTCTTAGCTTAAAACCCTTCTTTGAGAGGTACGAGCTCAGAGGTTATGTAGTTGAAATTTATCAGTGATATACTCCCAATTTGGTAGTGTGGCATGCTGAGTGTTGCTGTGTGATGATCATTTATTGATCATTTGTGATCAAAGCGTGGCTTTGTGAAAAAGCGTAGCTTTGTGGACGAGACCTCTTCGGACCTCACAACCTGGAAATGGTCGAAACAGGAATGATGCGGCAAGGTTATGACGGTCGTTCCCTTTAGGGTATGTCATTTCCTTTTGGAAAAGGGTGGTATCAGGTATGGAGCCCTGGTATTTAACCTATATGGATACTCCAATCTCATTTACTGTGTGATTGTTGTTTGATCGAGGCGCCTCAGATAAAGGTCCCAAAGGACCGGGGGGTGGCATATTCGTGTAGTAGTTACCTGGTGTCAGAGGTAACCCGGCCTTGTGTTGGCAGAGAGCTAGTTAGTTCTCGGGACGTCCCGCCAGAGGCGATCCCATGTGGCATAGGAAGTTCCTTAGCCTGACCATTTGTTGGGAATCCAAAGAAACAATACGAACCTTGTACGGTTTTAGTTGTATAACCTGCTATGGAATGTGGCGGTAACCTGCTATTGAACATAGTAGCTATAGTAGGCATAATGTGAAATGCCTATGTTGGCTAAGATTAATATTATACTTTCGAAATGATTTTGCACACTATGCACTAATAATAATATCAAAAATGATTTGTTTTGCGTAGTAAGCATGTTTGACTATCATAAGAAGAAATCTCCTCCAATTCTGCGTTTGCATTGTGTGTGTGGCGGGAGGTCTTATGGTAGTTTCATTTTCCAAAAGCATTGCGGACTTCAATGTTTAAAATTATTTTGTTGTTGTTTAAAGATAAACTGTTTTTGTTACACGCACCTGTCCCACGACTGACTTGGAGTTTATTGTTCCCTTCCTAAACTCTGGGTGCCCACAAATTTTCCACATGGGCAGTCTAGAGTTGGGTTTTACAGATAGTCAGGTTTAATATATTATCTGGAGCTAGTTCAGTGTTTGGAGATCACGACTGAAGTTGCTTACCTTTGTGCATCGTGATGGTGATTCGTGCTTGATATTGGAGTGGGTGGATTCATTCTCTCTGACTGATCATTTGGAGTTATCATTTCTGTTATTTCCGCTGTATCATTATTTATCTCTGATATTGTTGTATCATATTGATATCATTGTTGTATATCATTCTGGATATTGTATTCATTAGAGTTGTATATGATATCATCTATTTCTTTCTTCCGTTGTGTTGTTATTCTTAATGGTGTTATAAGCTCCGACATGACTCGAATTTCAATGATTGAATCTGCGGCATTCGAGTACAAGTGTAGTACGGATGTCGATTTTCGAACGCTGAAATTTGGATCGTGACAAATTGGTATCAGAGCTAAGGTTGAACTTTAGCTCAGGAGTATAACACATTAAGTAGCTCATTAGAGATAGGGTGAAGTATACCCTAGAATGAGTATTCCTTAGATATCCGTTCGTGTGCCTCAGTAAATTCTCTTGCTATCCATTGATAGTGAGTATGAGTGTAAGAAGAGGATGAGATATGGGACAGGGGATTACAACTATAAATGGTCAATACCCTGTAACAACAAGGAAACAATCTTTTCTCTATCAATCTCATTCGTTCAGCATCTCTTTTCAATTCTTTGATAGTTCCTGGTAGATCCAGGAAGAAGATTCGATATATTAATATGGGATGTAAACTCCAAATAAGTCTGTCAGAATTGTTTGTTTGGATGAATTGGTTGCTTTGTTTGCTATGGTTGATAGGTATACTTTAGTTCTAAACTGAAAGTTTTGAAATTGTATCCATATATCTATCTATTTCTTTAAGATTCCGAATATATTCTACGAATGGTTAGTTATTCCTTCAAACTAACCAATATCACTCCATATTTCATAGATTTGGATGACCCGAGTATAGTGTGAAAAAATTAATAGATTCTTTCTTGCATCTATTGTTGATATTCTGATTTGTTAAGCCAAATGCAGAATAGATGTTCGGTTTGATTTGATGAAATATTCTTCATCTATCTTTGTGTCTCCCTATGCAATTTCGAGGACGAAATTCTTTTAAGGGGGGAAGTCTGTAACGACCCCGAATTTTATATAAATTTAAATTGATAATTTATTGAATTTTTGAATAAAATTTGTGAAATAAATCGATAAATTGAAGCGAGTTTCCCCGAATCCAAATAAAAATATATTAAATCAATTTAAATTTAAAAATATTGTATATTATGTATATATGTGTATATATGAATGTATATGTAATATATGAGTAAATTTTTATATGTGTATATATATACATTGAATTTGAATTTAAAATCTTAAATATAAATGGTTTGAAAATAAATTATAACAATATAAACATTGAACACAAGTATGAGAATAAATAATTTTAATTTTAGAATTGATG
This sequence comes from Allium fistulosum, assembly GCA_030737815.1. Taxonomy (NCBI): domain Eukaryota; kingdom Viridiplantae; phylum Streptophyta; class Magnoliopsida; order Asparagales; family Amaryllidaceae; genus Allium; species Allium fistulosum. Next base: position 1,296,311,627 of record CM060904.1, on the reverse strand, counting down.
GTTAAGTTAAAAAAATAGAAATAAATGAAAATAAATATAAGACAATAAATATTAAATAAAAATAATAATAATATTTGAGTTAGAAATAGAAATAAATAAAGGATAAATTATGGAAATAAATAGATAAAAAATAGAAATACACACATATAAAAATGAAGTAAACACATCGACTAAAATCTAACAACAACAATTAAAATAGAAAATTTATTTAGAAATATTACCTAAAGAAAAAGAAAAGAAAGGAATACATTCAACTATGAACAAATAAAAACGTAAGTGTAGACTTGAAAGAAACAAATAAACAAATATGTGAAACTTGCAAAAGAATGAAACAAATACAAATATAAGTAAAAGTTGCAAAGGAAGATAAGTATGTACACATGAAGACAAAACAAGCCACCAAACATCTCCATATACTTTTGTACAGCCGAAGAGAAAAAAAATGTATATGGTACAAACTAATTAATGCCATATATCTTCAGCCACCAAACCAAACATCAGTAGACAAAGCAAGAAAATCATCTCAGCCCCCAAAACGAAAATATCCCTACTTATAATTGTACTAAAGGAAAAAAATATATCATGTTGTACAAAACAAATTAATGACCCTGTAACTCATTTTTGTATATCAGCCTCCTTCAATTCATTTTCGTTCATTCTAAGTTGAGAAAAATCTGAAATAAATGTCACTTAAAAACTCAAACAAAATTCAAATCTAAATGGCAATACAAATAAGAGAATCAAAGGAAAAAGATTTCAGATTTTCAAGCTGTTTCAAAGAAGCTCTGCTTTCTTTCCTCTGGAAACTACTGTGAGTAAACATACTATTTTAAAAGTTGAATCTGAGTGTTTGATTCGTGAAACTTTGTGCTGTGTTGTATAGTTTAAGAAAGTAGTGTTGTATGTTCTCTGTGCACTAGAAATCTTACCATGTTCTGATCTTCTTCACTTCTGGTTTCAAAGCAGAGTAAATTAGAAATATTTATATATATCTCTTCATTCAAATAATTTTTAACTTAGTATTTTAAACAAATACGTTGGTTTAAACTGAAGTCATGATTCAGAAATGGTTACAAGCTTGGTAATGGAAAAATCAGACTCTGGAAACTCAGTTTACTGTAAACAACAAATTTTATGATGAATTCAAAAATTTTAAATTATGGATTTGATTATAAAATTTGAATAAGCATACAAAGATAGGATTTTTAAACTTAATACGATGATTTTTAATTGAGTATCTCAGGTGCAGTTCATATTTGAACGAAATATGCTCTCAAATCAATTACTGGCGATCGAACGAATGTTGGGTGTTGAAATTTGGCTCGAAGTTGGCTCGGCCATCAATGAAGTTGAGAAAATTAGTATATGATTTTTCTATTGTATGAGAAGTTAGAAGAAGGCAAGATTAGGGTTTAGTGCTTGGGTTTCATCGTGATCAGAAACGAAGTGATTTCATCACCTCGGAGGCATCGAGTTCAACCAAACTCGAGGGGATAGAAGAGTAAACGTTGGCGATCGTGTGGCCGGAATTTCGTGGTCTCTGGTTTACTAGATCGCTGGGATGAGGAGTTTTCTGATGATGGTGATTTGGTTCTAGTGGTCTCGAGAAGTTCAATTTTGATTTACGGGGAAATTCGTGGTTCTGGGTAATCGTTCGTGACGAGGTGGTAGTCGTCGATGTGTGGGTGGTCTTGGTGATGGTCGGAGGGCGTTGGATCAACCGTGCACGTGCACATTTGGGTTGGTGTGTCAGTGTTTTGGGGAAGGGAAACTGTTTTGGGAAAGGCCTCGAGGTATTGTGGTTGTGGCTCGAGTTTTTATTTGATTGGCTCGGGTTTTTGTTTAATTAACTCGAGTATGTTTTAATTGACGGGTTTTACTTTAAACAACTATGTTAACCAGGTTTTGTATAAGAAGTAAATTTGTTAACAGGTTTCTAAAATAAAGCAGGAACAAGTTTTTAAAGTATGTTAAAAATAAATTTAATTTTCAAGGTTATTTAATAAGATTTTAAAGATAAACGGTTTATCTTAAATAATGATTTTGATTATCAATTAACTTTAAGGGTTTAAGTTAAATTATATTACTTTTTTAATTTGTTTCAAAGGTTATTTAAAATAAGATTAAATGATGATTTTGTAATTAATTAAGATAAATGGGTTATCTTAAGATTCAAGGATTATAAATTTGTAATTTAATAATAATTACTTAATTAAAGGTTAATCAAGTAACGATTAAAGATTAATTAATTTGTTGAAGGGTAATTAAATTATAATGATAATTAATAAATATAATTAATCAAAGGTTGATTTATCAAGTGATTAAAGAACAATTACTCAATGTAATTAATTTGTGGTTAATTAATATAAGTGATTAGGGACAATCACTTATGGTAATTAATTAAGGATAATTAATTAATAATTAAAAGTTAATTAATTTTTGATTTGAAGGAAAATTTGTTAATGAAATTAATTAAGGGTTAATTTATTATGTAATTAACTTAAGGTTAATTGATTGATGTGATTAATTAAGGGATAATTAATTAATTAAGGATAATTAATTAAGATGGATGAAGTTGATTAATTAATTTCATTAATTATGGTTTTGTAATTAATTAATTAACCAGGATTAGTAATTTATTCATAAGTAATTAATCTATTTAAATTAATCAAATGATTAATTAATCTTACTTATGGATGTTTGGATTTTATTGAATGGGTGAATTGTTTGATATCCCTGATCTGTGATGCTGTGTGATATATTCTGATTTGTGTGTGATATGTACTGTAATTCAATTTGAATTTGAATTCAATATATGAAATTGAATCCTATATTGGTATTTATGATTTAAAAAGAATTATACAAGTTTATAAGGGTTTTAAACCATTTTTAAAGTGTTGTTTTTGGGAATTTGAACTAACCCAAAGATTCAACTTGTATAAATGAGATCGAATTTTTCCGAAACGAAAACTATTTGTTTTCAAATAATAATAGCTTTCATTTTAAGAAAGGATTTCAAAATTGTGTTGAAAGGTTTCAAGTTTGAAATGGAATTGAAATGTTTTGAAAACTATGAAATGAGTCTTTAATTCAAAGACCGGACGAGTTGATCCAACTTGAAATGGAATTATTTTGAAAGCTATCAATTAAATCTTTGTTTAATGATTGGATGAGTTAAATCCATTTGAAATGGAAATTGATTTGGAAAATCTTTGAATGAATCTTTGTGAAACTGGGTGAATTTTGTGAATTGAATCTTTTTGTTTAAAAAGATTAAAAAAAATGGTGATTTGTTTAAACCATTTGAAAAAAAAGTTTTGGTTATTAAATTGTGACTTAATTGGAATCCCATTATCCATTTGTTTTTGAATATTGCGCTCACTATTTGGTTTAGCCGGGAGAGGACCTTTGTGTCATATAACCTATTCCGAATAGTGATACGTCATGAATGGATAGCATTTGAAGACCGGTGTTGAAGACCGGGTGTTTGCGAGAACGATAGGATAACCTATCGATTGTCTTTGCACCGAGTAGCGCCCGGTATAGAGATTCACTAAGTGATGGGAAGTCCGATCGGGATTGTGAATACCCGGATTGCAAGGGATTCTTCGGAAGTTCCTTCGGTTCTGTTCGAACCCGGAACATACTTGTATGGTTACATGTCTGACATTACATTTTGAGATACAAAGCTGATTTCTTTCAAATACATTTCTGTTTCGTGGCGGAGAATTTATTCTCTTAGCTTAACACCCTTCTCTGAGACGTACGAGCTCAGAGGTTATGTAGTTGAAATTTATCAGTGATATACTCCTAATTTGGTAGTGTGGCATGCTGAGTGTTGCTGTGTGATGATCATTTATTGATCATTTGTGATCAAAGCATGGCTTTGTGAAAAAGCGTAGCTTTGTGGACGAGACCTCTTCGGACCTGACAACCCGGAAATGGTCGAAACAGGAATGATGCGGCAAGGTTATGAGGGTCGCTCCCTTTAGGGTATGTCATTTCCTTCTGGAAAAGGGTGGTATCAGGTATGTAGCCCTGGTATTTAACCTATGTGGATACTCCAATCTCATTTATTGTGTGATTGTTGTTTGATCGAGGTGCCTCGGATAAAGGTCCCAAAGGACCGGGGGGTGGCATATTCGTGTAGTAGTTACCTGGTGTCAGAGGTAACCCGGCCTTGTGTTGGCAGAGAGCTAGTTAGTTCTCGGGACGTCCCGCCAGAGGCGATCCCATGTGGCATAGGAAGTTCCTTAGCCTGACCATTTGTTGGGAATCCAAAGAAACAATACGAACCTTGTACGGTTTTAGTTGTATAACCTGCTATGGAATGTGGTGGTAACCTGCTATTGAACATAGTAGCTATAGTAGGCATAGTGTGAAATGCCTATGTTGGCTAAGATTAATATTATACTTTCGAAATGATTTTGCACACTATGCACTAATAATAATATCAAAAATGATTTGTTTTGCGTAGCAAGCATGTTTGACTATCATAAGAAAAAATCTCCTCCAATTCTGCGTTTGCATTGTGTGTGTGGCGGGAGGTCTTATGGTAGTTTCATTTTCCAAAAGCATTGCGGACTTCAATATTTAAAATTCTTTTGTTGTTGTTTAAAGATAAACTGTTTTTGTTACTCACACCAGTCCCACGACTGACTCGGAGTTTATTATTCCCTTCCTAAACTCTGGGTGCCCACAAATTTTCCACATGGGAAGTCTAGAGTTGGGTTTTTCAGATAGTCAGGTTTAGTAGATTATTTGGAGCTAGTTCAGTGTTTGGAGATCACGACTGAAGTTGCTTACCTTTGTGCATCATGATGGTGATTCAAGCTTGATATTGGAGTGGGAGGATTCATTCTCTCTGACTGATCATTTGGAGTTATCATTTTTTTATTTCCGCTGTATCATTATTTATCTCTGATATTATTGTATCATATTGATATCATTGTTGTATATCATTCTGGATATTGTATTCATTGGAGTTGTATATGATATCATCTATTTCTTTCTTCCGTTGTGTTGTTATACTTAATGGTGTTATAAGCTTCGACATGACTCGAATTTCAACGATTGAATCTGCGGCATTCGAGTACAAGTGAAGTACGGATGTCGATTTTCAAACGCTGAAATTTGGATCGTGACATTTCCAAAAATCCTTTTGATTCCTTAAAAATGTTTTCCAAACATTTATTATCATCGACTTTCAAAATCCTTTCTAAGAAAAAAAAACACTTTTAGATAAAAGTTCTCATTATTCAAATCTTAGGTTTACCTCCCTATTCTTAGTCCCCTCAATACCATTATTAAACATCTTATAGTCGAACTTAGAAATTCTAATCACAAGATGTTTATTCTTGATTTAACTAACTTGTTCTTGAAATAATTATCCAATTTATGACTTTAATATCATAACTAACTATATTTTCCAAAATATATTCTTTATAGTTAAAATATGACCTTAGGAAAAATTATTTCATTTTCCATATTTTCAAAACAAATCATTTTTATATATCATTAAAAATACACACTCTTATATAATACTCTCAACTCATTCTAGGGTGTCTCTAATGAGTTACTCATCCTAGGGTATTATTAACCCTATCTCTAATGAGACTTTACCCCTATCAGGCTCAAGTATTTGCTCAACCTAAGCTCTAATACCAAATGTGATGACCCGCATCCTCGACCCTCGGAAATCGACATTAATACATCCTCAGTATTCACGTGCTGCAAATCCAAATGCCGGGGAGGATGATTATCATGGAGTAAAAGAAAATAAAGACATAACATAATCTTACACGAATGCAATAACATATATTATTTCAATATATGTGTATATATATCTTTACAGCGGAAAATTTAAATACATTTATCAAAGTCTATCCTATAAATTAGCCTGGACAATTATAAATCTTTGTCCTTATAAATGCGAAATACAATCAGTAAACTACCGCAACGGGAAAGAAAATGGAGAACTATATATAGGAACATCTTCAGCTCCAGAATTCAAGCTCTAACACAATGCTCCAAATTAAACCTAACAACTTGGCTGCCTGGAAAAATAGGGCACCCAGAGTTTAAGGGAAAAGAAAATAAACTCTGGGTCAGTCATGGGACTGGTGTGAGAAACTCAAAATACGGATATTTGAAAACAAAAGGTATCTCATAAGACCATGTTGCACATAAACACGGAACGAGTTTTTACCTTGTGATAACCAAAACATTTGCTATGTAAAATCTTGGAATATTATTTTTAATGACATTCTTTTGAAAACATTTTTCAAGTAAAATTATGTAATCTTAGCCGAAATTTTTATATTATTAAATTCCATCATGCTAGGCTCTACAATCAAGTCTGAAGGCACTTATTAGAGAATGGATTTCCATACAATGGTAGGTAAGGAACTACCTTACGTACAGTACACTCTAGAGGGATGTACCAAGGATCAACACCTTTGAAACCTCTCCACTTTGCAAGACCGACCTGCCCACAAACCCTTTTAGTAGTGGATAGAATCGAATATAACATCACCCCAGTCGTTCCCGACCTATCCGAGATCTCTCTTAGCATACACAACATACCCAATATATAGAGGGTAATCTAGAAAGGTGATGACCATACACTAATGGTTGCAAATTACATAGCCTTACGACATGCTCAGTTTAAGCCATTTTCGGGTAATGAGGCCCGAGGTAATGATTACCTTTCATATAGCACATTCCACCTTGAATGTCACATTGCCAATTCCATCACACATTATTGATTTCAACAAATGTACAACCTCTGAGCTTGTACCTATCAGAGAAGGGTGTTAAGTGTAAGAGAGTTACTTCCTACACCACCAAACAGATGTATGTTTGTAAAAATCAATGTACGTGCATTTTAGAAATGCAATGTCAGACATTTGTCAATACAAGTTGTCCAAGAACATGACAAATGGAAGGAACTCTCCTACTACATCCTATCGGGAATCACCCCTAGTATTAGTAGCAAGCAGCCCTTGCATCGAAGATCAAATGAAGATATTATTTCCACTTATAAATGTTATGGGAAATTTCCCCCGAGGGTATGTGAAAAGAGCCCTTCATTCCATTTATTATCATTCCATATCTTCAGTTCGAACTTGTAAATTGGTTCGAAAGTGGTTTCCGGATAGGAATCACCAAATTCCGATCCCGGTTTCTTCGAACCAATCATCGATAAAAAGATGTAAAGTAAATAGGTGATTATCATTTGATTAATTACTTCCTCTTTATCAAAAATATCTTCTAGAGATATATATTTTAAAACATTTCTTTCATGTATAGATGGAATCATCAAACCTCCTTTTAATTTTGGAAATACAAAATCGTTTTCATAAGTCATATTGGAAAACATTATTGAGTTAAAAAGGGTTGATAGAAATTATACCAATTCTACTCAACATCAATTTCCGTATTCAACCTTTACTATCCAAAATTAAACCACTTGATTATAACAGCTTTTTTAAAATCACTTATCTAAACTTTTTAAAATAAATTATAAATCCTCCATATTATCTTAAAAATACTTAATTATTTATTTAAAAATATTTATAAAAGATTTGGGAAAGAATACTTAAGTTTAAAGCCATATTTCAAAAGTTATTAAAAGTGCTGCAAAAAGTGCTGCGAATAGTACTTTTAAGGCTTATTTGATCAAAACAACTTTTATATCATTTAGAAATACATTTTTATAACTTAAATCTCTTTTAAAACATTTTAATATATTTATAGAATTTATTCCGTATTTTTAAAAATTAAAAATATCTTTTTTAAAGAATTTAACGCTTAAGTTTCCAAACTGCCAAACGACGACTATTTGAAAACTTGATTTTCTCATATTTCAAAATCTACTAAACGAAATCTCGATCATTTTCTTTTGTTTGAAAACTATGATTATAAGAGTTCAGGAAATTCTTATTATAAAGAATTTCGACTCCGAATCCATCGTATAAATGGAGTTAACTTTCTACGGCGCGAAATCGCAAAGTGTCGTTACGCGACGCGTCTATTTTTGGCTCTATTTTCATAACTTGTCAAAACTTCACCAAATAGGATTTTAGTGTTTATAAACCATTTTAAAGAGGTTTAACAATCTCATCTGCACCATTTTATTTATTAAAGGAAACTTATTTCTTTTATGATATTCGACGTGTATTAAACGTGAATTGTTTACACATCCAAATAAACATATTATCATATCCAAACATGGTTCACAATCATCACAACCAAGCATGGACATACATATATATCATCAAATATATCATAATATAAATAGAGTTTTTCACCTTCATTGGTTTCTAACTTTCTGAAAATTCATTATTGCTTTGCTACGATCGAATCAAAGCCTACAGAATCGAGCCTTGGACCTTTGAATAGGCTCGGCCTAAGCTTGCAAGTGGAGATGGGCTCAGCCTTGGTGGTAGGAGGTGGTGGCCGTGAGTTTAGAGAGAGAAGAGGAGTAATTTGAGCTTGTTTTGCGGTGGATTGCTAATGTAAATATACTTATATAAATTTATTTTCTTTTTGCTAATTTTTTCATAATTTTCCTAAGTAGAGAAGCCATTAAAATAGCTTGAGAAGGAGGAAGAAGAAGATCAATAACAGTGTTAAAATTATGAAAGAATGGATGGGTATTTATAGGAAATTTTTTGGAAATAAATATCCAACTGTGCATGGACCAAAATGCCTTTGCCCACACCCCGCATCACCGACAATGCCACCCCCCTTATGCCTCCATGTGTGTGAGTTGATGTGTGTGAGTGTTTGACTTTGGTTTGCTTAGGGATGAATTTTATGTAAAAATATCTTAGATCTTTTATAATATATATATATATATATATATAAGTGTATGTGTATATTTGGATTTATATGTGTGTTCATGTATATGTTAGGGTGTGCATGTATATGTTATATATGTGTACAAGACATATAAACAAGGTTGCAACAATTTTGAACAACTTCCGTTGGTTAAACCGTTGAAAATATTGGAAAGCCGATTCCCGGTTACATTTTCACTTATAAATAAATTTACATATAAATGTAAAAAAAAATTAAAACTAATTTCTTATCATTTTTAACTAATTAAAATGATCACATTTGATTTATAAAACCATATAAATTAATATTAAACAATTGTTTACAAAAGTTTTGTTATATCGATAAAGCGATACGAATTTTCTTATATTTTCAAATCAAGTATATATCTTTATAAAACTATTATAAATGATTTAATTTATCACTTTATAACTAATTAAAATGAATTATTATCATTTAGAAACAATTATTTGAATAATTATAATAATTATTAAATCATTAAATCTCAATTGAAATTCATAAATCAATTATTAAATATGATGCCGTTATTGATGATGTCATAAATACATTTTATTTCCCAAAATAAAATAAATAATTTTATTTTATACTCTAATTTAAATGGATAAATAAGTGTATGTATCCAGCTTCGTGCGCGACTTCTGATAATTATAGAGGTGTTTATTAATAAAACAGTTTAGGATTATTTTATCGATATTTTTCTAAAGTATATATTTTTGTAAATACTTATTCAAAATAAGATTACCATCATTCTTGTTCAAAACATTGTAATCTATGTTTTTTTAAAGCTTATATTTGAATATTTAGAAATAAATATAATTCATCAAATTTATAAATTTACGGGTCATTATAGGACTTTTATAGAGACCCTTAGGTATTTCTCGTCAATATTAATTTACTTATATTCTTATGTCGCTTATATTGTTGTTTGGCTTGAAAATATTTGTGACATATAGTTTGATTGTGTAATTGTCATTACAACAACTATTGATGTACCACCACCTATGAAATATCATCACCTTAAACCCTTGTTATGTGTTGAACTTAAGCTTATGATTTTACAAAATAAATGTTTGGATGTGCTTTTGCACTTTGAAAATTGTTTCAACTGTATTTTCAAAATTCTGGAATTTTGAAAATAAATGATAAGTATTGATTAAAATGTAAAAAAAAGTTATAAATTTGATTAATTATCTTTCAAAATAATTAATGTTGTTTTAAATTTATAAAAAGATTATAAATTTGATTAATTATATTTCGGATAATTAATGTTGTTTTAAATTTATAAAAAGGTTATAAATTGGATTAATCATCTTTTAGGATAATTAATATTGTTTTAAATTAATAAAATAGATTATTTTTTTAATTAATAATTTTAATAATGATGTTTAAAAGTAATTAATCATTTTAAATAATGATGTTTAAAATTAATTAATCATTTTAAAAAATAATGTTTAAGATTAATCAATCTTTTTAATAAATGACCTTTAAAGTTAATTACTGATTTAATAAAGGTGTTTAAAAATTAATTTACTGATTTAATAGAACTGTTTAAAATTAATTAACTAATTTAATAAAGCGTTTAAAAATTAATTTATTGATTTAATAAAAGTGATTAAAGTTAATTAACTGATTTAATAAAGGCGTTTAAAGTTAATTAATGGATTTATTAAAGGAGTTATAAGTTAATTAATTGTCTCCTGGGATAATTAATGTGGTTTTAAACTTATGAAAAAAATTATATCAATTATTTTTTAGGACGATTAACATTGTTTAAATTTTAAAAAGCATTTTAATTAATTTATTATTTTTTGGGATAATAAATGTTGTTAGAAATTTATAAATGATAGTTTATAAATGAGAAAAAACTTTTGAAAGGAATTGTTTTCAAAATAAAACTAAATGCAAATTGTTTTGGGTTTGTAGTAAATGATGTTTTAATGACATTTGTTTTTTACCCTTCTTTTTAATTCACTTAGAATATAATTTACTCATTATAAAGAATATTTTAAAGGATGTTTTAAAGTGTTTTACAAATATTTGTGATATGAAAACCAAGCACAAGTTTAGGTTTTAAAAGTTTAAAAGGTTTTATTCGGTTGTGGAAAGTATAAGAAATTTAATTTCTATAAACGGTATTACTTATATGAAAAGGATTTAGTCATTCTCTTAGCACTAAACATCGAGGTGTGGAAATCTGTTTCTATCTCAAAGTTTAAAATTATTGCCCAGGCAATGTCTAAAGGTAACACTACCTTAACTTGCCCGACCTCATTTTCAACCAAGGTATATTACAAGTTTGAAATTGATGAGTAGTAGTAATGGTATGAGATTTAATTTCCATGTACGATCATTTTGATTATTCCCGATAGTTGATTTATTAACTATCGATTTGGCTTTATTCTTTGTGTATCATCATTTTAGATGATTTGTTGCTCATTTGAGTGTTGATATCCTTTGTCGGAAATGACTAAAACTAGAAAATGAGTAGGTGCCAAGCTTTGTGGGGTTGCTCCCATTAGGGTATTTTCACATCTACTCTAGATTTGGTTTCAGTGGTATGTGCACGGAGACGTGAGATTCTCCGATTCTGGGTAAGGTTGGCAGGGTTCGACTTGGAGTTCCCAAGAGGAGTCATAGGAGAAAATGACCCTCTCACGTATATTTTCTAGAGGTATATTTTAGGTAAGGGGGAACACCCTCCTAGTCATTGTTGGAGAATTCCTTTCCTTATTGTTGATTCAAATCTTTGAATTGTTTTTTTAACTGCATCGAGAAGTGACTGGAGTTCTTCTCGATGTTTAATTATTTATGTCCATTCTTTAAGTTTGGATTTTGACCTTATTTACACTTATCCTTTCACGTTTGGGTCTTTGTTTGAATTTGCTTCCATTCATTCATGTGGGAGTTGTTCTTGTGAGGAAAAACCCATTCCGTGTTTAGCGGCATGGTCTCACAATATATATTCACCACATTACTTGAACTTTCTCATACCGGTATTTCCACACTGATCTGGATGTTATTTTATTATAATGCTCGGGTTAGACCGAGTATTTTTCCAAGTTGTCCTTAGTGGGACATGGAGCTCCTGGAGTAGAGCTGGATGTCCACCTACCGTAGTATTTTATTTTCGCTTTATTATTATGTATATCCATCAGTAATTGTAAGGTCAGGAAGTTATAACTATCGAGGCTGATAAGGTTTATTTTTAACTCTGATATACTATGTATTTTAGAGTGACATCTTTTACTGTCTTTGTTATATTATATGTAATCGTTCTGTTGTGGGGTTCTGTTTCTCCTGTTCTTTTTCTTTTTACACTATCTATCTACCTTTTCGGCGATTGGATGTTCGGCATTTGAATACCTTAGATGTATTGAGTGTCAACTTTCACTGGTCAAAAAGGCGAGTCGTTAATCTTGGTATCATAATGGAAGGTTGAGCGAGAACCTTGGCTTTAGTAGGGTATGGCTCATTAGAGATAGGGTAAGTGACACCTAGAATGAGTTTGAGTGTATATATATACGACAACGTATTTGTTATTACTATAAAAACGTATTGTGTTATTGGTGTATTGAGTGGTTTATGAATTTTGGTTAAGACATGAGATGCCATGGTATTGATAGGGATTTCTAAACAATTGAACTATGCAAACATGCATGGTATTGATTTTTGAAAATTGGTAAATGAAATTTTTTACCTAGGGTTATATGTTTTATATATAAAAAGGAATAATTTTTGAATTTATATAGTTATTTATAGTGTTTGTTTGGCAATGATAATATTTATTTATCATCATTATTATTTGATTTGTCATACTCAGATAATTTAGAAGCATTGACTATTGTTTACTGGTTGTTACTCTATGGTTAACTAGTTTATGAGCATTTATTGATAATTGTGAGTACATTAAAATGAACCCCTTATGGATTAAGTTTCACAATTTAACTGTAAGGTGTTTAGAGAAAATGTTAAGTTAAAAGTCATCTTTTGATAATATTAAATTAAAGTAAACTTTAAGTTGTTTAATATAATCTAAATGGAAAGACAAGACATTTAGAGGATAAATATTTGAAAATTTTAATTATAATAAAGGAGAATTATTATAATATAAGATGATTTTAAAAGCATATTTTATACGAGTATGGTATATAAAAGAATTTATATGACTTACAAAGGTTGTTTTGTAAGTAAAAAGGGTTTTTGATAATTTAAATCTCGATATTACTTGAATTGATTTCAAAGGGAATTTTGAGGAAAGTAATAGTAGTATTACTTGGAAGTATTTACAAGTATAAATATTTTGGAAGAGAAATTTTAAAAAGGATGCATTTTCTTTGGATAGTTCGGGGAAAACATCTCGATTAGTTTTGTAGTAATCTGAATAATCTTCCAGGTGACGATCGAATGTTTTCTTAGGCGAACGTTGTAGTGCACTTAATAAATTATTCTCTTTATCGTTGTATGATCAGAATGAGTTCGAATTCGAACGAAACCAAAGTGAGTGTTAGTGAATAAATTATTAAAGTTATTTTATATATATATGAAATATATGTAGTATGATTTCAAAAAGGGTTTTGAAATAAAAACTGGGTAATTAGTTCTTAAGTTTCCTTAAAAGGAAATTGATTTAAAATGAAAGCTATTTTGAATAATATTTGATAAGTGAAAATTTTAAACTCTTAGATAGAAAAGAGATTATTTAACTCAAGTTTTAAATAGGTTAAATTGGATAGGAAGGTTTTAATAAGTAGTTTTTTTATTAAAACCATAGTTTTTGCTTAAACATTTAAGTTGTATAAACTATTTGGTATTATTGGGTCGACTAAATAAACATCTTTCCTTAGAACACCCTTAGGTAAAATGGTCGAAGTAGCCGACTTAGTTTTAAGACCCATATTTTGTTTGGGCCTTCATTTGAATTTTGAAATTTAAAATAAAAATAAATAACAAACAAATAAAATAAAATTGATATCTTGTATATACTCTTAAGATGTAGAAGAGTACTATACAAGTAAGTAAAAGTGGAGTAAGTTTTAGTCTAATGTTTTATAAAGTTGTATCTTTATAAAATCTTTATAAAGTTAAGTGGAAATTTATGGAATAATTCATAAATAATTTTAGTATTGAATGAAATACTATAAATGGAAAATATAAGACAAAATGGAAGTGATTTAGAAAAGATTGGTGTAGTTAAGAAACCAATCAGATTTAGTATGTAAGTTATACGTAGATCATTTTATTCACATGGTTCTTGATCTATGATTCGAATACATAACTTCAAGGTGATTCACACAAGTTCGAAAAAGGATTTCTCACTTGATTCTTGTCAGCGAACACTTAATTCAGATTCTTGGTATGATACTATATAGCTTTTTAAGGAGAATGGAGGTTTCTAATCGAGGAACCTGTTCGAAGTTCGCACTAGAGAGGTCGAGTGAGCGATACTAGTTCGAAAGTAAGGTCTATGTATCCGAGCAAGTAATCAGACGAGATATTGCATAATGGATGATTTATTTACATTATACAAGCTTAAGTGTATTTGTATAAATTGTTGTGTGGCATAGAAAATTATCTATATCCTTGGACAATCAAGAAAGTTGTGAACCTAAGCAAAATTTCTAAAACTTGTTGTTAGTTATTTGATATTTTAAATAATGTTAAGTGTTAGTTTATTCCTTTAGGAGATTTGATTTGATTGATAGTGTGATTTTATAGACTACAGTTTACAAAGTTGTTGTTTATTAGAACTTAAATCCTGGTGCTTTTAAGAAAATATGATTTCGGAAGAATTTGAAAAGGAAATAATAGCAGTATTATTTTAAAAATTATTAATGAAGTATTATTATTTCAAGATGTTTAAAAAGAGTTTTGTGAAGTGATTTTTCAAATATTTTTATTATGACTAAAGTTGGGCGATTGTGAGTTTTTCCAATTTTGAAGACTCTCCATGTATATTTGTTTACTCTAGTTGTTGTTTTAGGAGGAACCAGAATACCACTGGATACTCCATGTTGTACAGATTCTTGAGTTATACCACATTCTGGTAGGAGGATGTAACATCCCCTATCTTGAGGCCGGAAGCTAAGCGCTACAGATTCTGCAGTGATCCATAGTATTAACTTTCGGTGACAAAATAGGTAATGTTAATGGTATCCAGAATATCAGAAGAAAATGAATATGAAATAAAATCAACACAGGTTTCAAAACAGATTTTCTGATTACATTTCAAATCAATATTTCATATTCAGATACATAATCCCAAAACGATTCTCAGGTTTTGATCAAATATATTTATTACAAATTATGCCAAGAGCGACATATGAAGATTCCCCCTTGGATGATACAAGTACTAAATAGACATATCAATCTTAATACATCACAGCAAAAATAATACTAAATAGCTCCTACATAGATACCTTTGCCTCCTGCATTTCTTCGGAAGCTTATTCGTCCAACCTACTACTTGAAAAGTCCTTAGCTCTCAATTTACTCAAATCAAATTTTGAGCACCCAAGAGTTTAAGGGGAAAACATAAATTTCGAGTCAGACATAATGCCTGGTGTGAATAATACTATTACATCTCGGTTTACTGCTATTAAGTGAGACCACGCCGCTTAATGGAATGGGTTTCCCTTCACTAATATCCTTTTTTAAAAGCATATCTTTTGCAAATCAAAAACCTGCAATCAAACCGATTAAACAACAATAGCAATATCATATATGCATATAAATCAAGTAATCAATAGACTATCTGTCCAAACAATATAGTTTTTGTAACGATACGATCTTTCGACGCTCGAAAGTCGACATTAATACGTCCACTGTATCAACTGCCGCATAATCGAATGCAGGAAAACTGAATCATTAGGGTTAAAAAGAAGAGGTAGAAGGAGACAGAAGAAAAAGAAACAGAAAAACAGAAACAATATCAGAATCTCACATTCACAGCGGAACAATATATAATAGATAATCACTAGTCTTTTAAACAAAGAACTATATCGGTTTATACAATACAACAATAAGAGTCAATATACAACTCAATACAACAATGGATAGTTATATAAACTTGTCCTCATATAGAATACACAGCGGAATAAGTAAACAAGTACGGGAGTACGTCTCGCCATCCAGCTCGCCTCCAAAGCTCCAGAATATCCTGATAACATAACTCTAGGCTGCCCGTGTGGAAAATTATGGGCACCCAGAGTTTAGAAAGGGAACAATAAACTCCAGGTCAGTCATGGTGACTGGTGTGAGATCGTAAAACAGTTATTTTCACAAAGAAAATAAAAGAAATTCACAATGCTTTTGGAAAATGAAACTACCATAAGGCCTCCCACCACACACACAATGCAAACGCAGAATTGGAGGAGATTTCTCCTTATGATAGTCAAAGATGCTTACTACGAAAGATCAGTTGATATTATTATTAATGTCTAGTGTGGAAAACATTTCGAAAGTATAATATTAATCTTAGCCAGCATAAACATTCCAAACTATGCCTACTATAGCTACTATGTTCAATAGCAGGTTACCGCTACATTCCATAGCAGGTTATACAACTAAAACCGTACAAGGCTCGTATTGTTTCTTTGGATTTTCCAACAAATGGTAAGGCTAAGGAACTTCCTACTGCCACATGGGTACGCCTCTGGATGGACGTCCTGAGAACCTACCTGGATCTCTACCAACACAAGGCCGGGTTACCTCTGTAACTAGGTAACTACTACTCGAGTATGCCACCTCCCGGTCCTTTGGGACCTTTATCCGAGGCGCCTCGATCACAAAGCAACAATCACACAGTAAATGAGATTGGAGCAACCACACAGGTAAATATATGGGCTCCATACCATAATATCACCTTTTTCCAGAAGGAAATGACATACCCTAAAGGGAGCGACCCTCATAACCTTGCCTCATCTTTCCTGTTTTGACCATTTCCGGGGTGTGAGGTCCGATGAAGTCTCGTCCACAAAGCTACACTTTACACGAAAGCCATGCTTTGATCACAAATGATCATCAACACACAACAACACTTAGCATGCCACACTACCAAATTGGGAGTATATCATTGATAACCTTCAACTATATAACCTCTGAGCTCGTACGTCTCAGAGAAGGGTGTTAAGCTAAGAGAATAAATCTCCGCCACCAAACAGAAATGTATTTGAAAGAAATCAGCTTTATATCTCAAAGTGTAGTGTCAGACATACAACTATACAAGTCTGTTCCGGTTTCGAACAGAACTGAAGGCACTTCGAAAGAAGCCCTTGCAAATCCGGATAATTTCTAATCACGTCCGGACTTCCCATCACAAAGGGTGATAAAATCTCTATACCGGGGATCAGCCGATGCAGAGACACTCGATGGTAATCCTTTTGTTTTCGAACGTATCTGGTCTTCACCACCGGTCTTCAAATGCTATCCATACACGTCGTATCATTATTCGGAATGGGTTATATGACACAAAGGTCCTTTCCCGGCTAAACCGAATAACGAGCGCATATTTCAAAATAAGTGTTGCATTCAAATTTCAAGCAAATCACAACAAATACCCATTTAAAGGTTAATATTGATAGTCGGTTATTTAACTATCAACAACATTCACAACAATCATCAGATCTAAATAATTTTCCTAAATTATTTATTTTCAAAATTATATTTTCAAGATATAATTTTCAACACTTCAACCATTTGAAACAAATTTCAAATCACTTTTCACCTTTCAACTCTTGAAAACAAATTTCAAATCAATTTCCCTACACGGGATATATTTCCAAATATTTATTCATTTTCACTGGCAATCTGCCGAGTTCAAATACTTTATCTCCAAAATATTCCTTAAAATCCAATTTCAGAATTTCTTCATTTATAATTTAAAACTACTTTGGAAATATACTGGGCTTTATAGTGAGAATACACTTTCACTTCAAAATGGTCCATTTAAACCAAATAAATAAATCCTTATCGATTTATTTCAAATTTACGTTCCAAATCCGTAAATTTATTTCCACACTTTAAAAATAAATCAGTGTTTATTTTTAAACAAATTTTCCTTTCCTTTATTAATTCCATTTTGAATTTACATTTCCAAATATTCACTTTTTATATGATTTTCAAATCGATTTCTCAAATATTTACTTTCAACTCCAAAATTAACTTTCAAATTGATTTTCAAATTTATTTCAACACCAAATAAATTTTCCAAACATTTATTTCAAACACTTAATCGATTTTAAAATCGATTTTCCAGGATTTATTTTTAAATACCAAATCAAATTTCCAAATTGATTTATGTATTTATCTTCCTTTAAAATAAATGCCTTTGTTTCTTTCAATTATTAAAATTTGTATTTCAAATAAATTCTTCAACCTTCGAATAATATTACCCGAAATCCATTTATTAAAATCTTTTCACCATATTTTGGAATTAATTCGATAAGATTACAAAAATCAACTTTTTATACTTTTAAATTCTTTCTTTCATATTAATTCAATTCTTAAAAATTAATTCCCAAAATCCAATTTTATTTATTTCTGGTATCCAACGATACCAAAAATACATTCGGCTAAATTATAGCCTTCAAATCAATCCCAAACACCAATATGATCAGTCACATCAATATAACTATTCACAGATTATCACAACACAACATAAATAAATCCAATCAATGTGAGGAATCCAGTTGGATCCCTCCAACCTGTTTCCCTGCATCCACAGACGTTAGCACAATACCAATTCCACTTCGAGGTGGAATATCGCGGTATATAGGATTTATAAAATATCACCCGCTATTATGCGGTGCATAGGGTCTCATCCGCTATATAATGCGGGAAATCAACAACTCCAATATATATATATATATATATATTCCAATATATATTGCTATATACTATTATATATACTATCACAATCAGGCAATCAATCAATAACTACAATTCAAATTTTAATTTTAAGTGAGTAGACCTCACCTTTATTTTATTAGCATCCATTTCCAACTCCTTTCCATTTCCGGCTTATTTCTCGATTTTTAAACCTTGTATAATCGAACAATTTATTCCATTTTAACAAATTTAATATACTATTGATTTTATTTCAACTAATACCTTTAACTTTAAACCAATTTCTTTTTAATAAATTGATTGAACTAAAATTAAATTTCCTTTAATAAAATATCTTTAGTAACTAAAATAACCAAATAAGTTAATCTATCAATTTATTCACCAAAACTATTATCTTAAAACAAACCAGTAAATTAAAATACGTAAGTGTATATTTATTTTTGTAATATCCCGGAAATTTTAACAATATTAATTTAATAATCTGTTGAATAATTAAATTGATATGGATAATCTTTGATAATAAGATTTGAATTTAATTTAATAATCTGATTAAATTAGTATTAATTGATGATTTTATCTTTTAAAATCTAATAAGATATTTCTATTTGAATATATATATTTATTTATATATATTGTAAATAGAAGCTTTGATAAATTGGGAATTTATATTTAATTTAATCTGGACTTTCAAAGATATTTAGATAGGTAATTTTATAGTTTTAAAATACTTCAGGTAAATATTTTAATTGGTTTAAGATATTTTTTTTTATAAATAAGATTTACAAAATTGGTTTGTTTTATTTCTTTTTAAATATTTCTTAATAAAGAGATAATTTCTTTTATAAATTATTTAAAATTGGTAAATGTGTTATTTTCAAACAATATTAATAATGTATTGTTTTATATATAAAAATAAATAGGTTTTAAAGGAAATAGAATTTGTTATTTTCAAAAATTTAATGTGTAGTTATATATGTATATATATAAGTTGATTGATTTTCTTTGATTTAAATTTAAATTTAAAAGTTTTAAAATTCAAAAGAATAGATATTTAAATTGTTTTGGAATTTTAGAATATTTGTATAAACTTTTATTTATAAATATAAATTAGTTTTGTTCTTTTAAAAAGTAATTATATATATATATAGATAAGTGTATAAATAAATAAGAAAAGGCTTTTTAAATAATTTTAAAATAAATAGAATTATGAGTAATTACTTAAAGGACATGTGTCATTTATCTAAAGCTTTGTAAAAACATGTGTAATTAAATAAACAAATGTATAGGACAAGTGTCCTTATTTATTTTCTTTTTCTTTTATTTTATAAAATCAAAATTACATATACATAAACAATTGCATATATTCATTTCATTCTTTTCTATTTTTCCTCTTCAAAAACAAGAAACTCTTTCTCTAAACAAATCTGAAAATCAGATCAGTAAACTTTCTTGTTCATGTTCAAAAATCTAATACCTCAATCCAATTCAAAAGCCTGTTCCTGTTTCTTTCAAAACTGAGATGATCAAGCCTGCATTCAAATCTGAGATTTCCAATAGCTTGAACATTTTTCTTTTCAAACCTGGAAGCATGCATGCAGTTTTAAAGAAAAGCCTGGAGTATCAAGCTTTAAATTTTCAGAATGGTTTCCAGAGTTTGAATCATAGCAGTAATCAAAGTCTTCAGTCATCTCTACAAGTTTTTAAATCATAGAAGCAATTAGTTATAAATCAAGCCTGCATGCAACTGCATCTTTTCAAACTAAGACAAGCATTCAAGTTTTCAAATCAAAGAAGCTCATACTTCAGCAATTCAAGATCTTAAATCAGAAAACATTTTCAACATTCAAAATTACAGTATCAAAAGCTTTTCACAATGGTGCTCTGTTCTCTGCTTCATGTCTGGTGAGTAAATCTAACTTTAAAAATAGTTTTAAAATCTGTTACTATGTCTTGATATGCCTGATAAATGTTACAGTAACATGATATGCAATGTTCACTTGAATGTTAGATGTGAATGGATGTTTATATAAGAGTTTATTTTGAAATATTTGTGCATATTGATGTTCATGCTTCTCTGTTATTTTCCTGTGAATAAACTTTCAACCCTTAATCTAGTTATATGTTGTTTGTATGCTTGTGATGATGATGTCTTGAAATTAGTTTGTATGAATGAAAAATGTGATTGCATGCTTGAGTATATAGGGATTTTGGTATCTGCATGTTTGTATACAGGTGTATATAAACCTCTGTTTAAAAACTTACAGGTTTTAACAATTTATAAACTCAATATCTACTTCTCCAATCTCTTCTTGGATATAACTTCTGAATGAAAAGTGATTGAATGAATGTAAACTCATTAAAAAAAATATACATTCAAGTGTTTAAATTCAGTAATTGTTTCAAAATAAATACTATTACAGTGAAGCTTTGAAAAATAGAAAATACAGTAAAGAATCAAATTTAAGTCCAAAATGGATGATCATGATTTCGAGTTTAGATTGTACGACCAGATTCTTAGTGGAAAACTATGAATTTTGATAATAAATTCAAGATTTTCAAAATTGTAATAAGAGTGAAATTTCGAGTTGATCAGAGTTGGCCTTTTTATCAATTCGCGATGAACGACGGCGAGTTGCTTGTCGGGCTTGAGTCTAGTGGTAGCTTGAAGAAGGAGGATTAAGGGAAAAATGATCGGAGCATTTATAGAGGGTCGTGATGGCTGAACGACGTCGATTTAGGATTTTTAACCTAGTTTGTTCGACAAGGATGATGGGTCGATTTCGTCAACGTCGAAGAGATTCAGGTGATCGGACCACTGTAGAAGGGTTCGTGGATCATCGGGGCGTCTCTGGTCGCTAAGGCGTGGTCGCCGGTGGTCTGTAACGTCGGAGCGTGGCATTTTCAACGAAGCGTTGGGTTCCAGTTTTTCTATCGATGAGCTCGATTTTGATTTAGGGGTGATATCGTGGATCTGGGTTGTCAGAGGGACGGTGGGGATCAACGGCGATGTGTTGGAGGTGGTATCGATGGTCGGAGTCGTTTCGCTCTGATGTGCACGTGCACGTGTGCACGTCTGTGAATCTGGGTTGTTTGCGATTTGGGGAAGAAGGTAAGCTTCTCGGGTTGGATCTCGAGTGGGGTTCGCGTATGACTCGAAGAAGGTGAGGTACGAGATTTTCTCGTGTGTTGGCTCGGGGTTTTTAGAGTTTGACTCGGGTTAGGCCTGAGTGATTTTCCAATCTAATTTAAAGCAAGAGTTTTATTAAAGAAATCTAGTTTTAAAAGGGGTTATCGAAACTTGGTTTTTGTATTAGTAAAATAAAATTAGTTTAAACTTCTTTTATTAATACTTATATAATATTTGTTTCTTTAACTTTGTTTTAAAAGGTTTTGAAAACTTTGTTTAATTTATATTTTGTTGAATAAAGTAAAGTTATTTTAAAATTTAAGTAAAATAAAATTTAAAGTTTTTATAATAGCAAGATGATTAATTTAAATTGAAACTAGATTTTACAATACTACTTGATAATATATTTAAAGCATTTAAAAGTAAGTTATATTGAAACTTTTAAATTATCAAGTTGAATAAGTAGTTTAAACTTAATTAATGAATTAATTAAGTAAAGTTATTTTTAAATAAAATGTTTTAATGATAATTAAGGTAAATGGTTTAGCTAAATTAATTAAGGTCCTATTAAGTAGATAAAGTATAATTACTTAATTAATTGAAGATAGGTAATTAATTATTCTAAGATAATTACTTTGGTTTAATTAAGGATAATCATTTTGGAAAATTGATTGAGTATAATTATTGAATATTTAGTTAATGAAAGGAATTAGAGATTAATTAATTAAAAAGGATAATTACTTTATGGAAGTAATTAATGAAAGGTAATTAAGGGTTAATTACTTTGATAATTAATATGATGAGTTAAGGTTATTTAATTAATTAATGTGATTAATTAAAGTTAAATTAATAAATGTGATTAATTAATAGAGGTGATAAATAAAGGATAATTACTTAATTTAAAAGTAATTAGTGGATAATTAATAAAAGTAATTTGTGGATAATTACTTAATGGAAATGATTTGAGATTAATTAATGGGAGTAATTAAGGAATAATTACTTAGTATAATTTATTAATTAAGGTTTAATTAAATAAAGGTAAGTGATTTATAGTTAATTGATTTCTATAATTAATTAAAGCATAATTACTTAATGTAATTAAGTTAAATAGGATAATTAATTAAGAGTAATTAAGAATTATTAATTAATATAATTAATGATGTAATTAAAGTTTGATTAATTAAGATTAATTAATCAATGATAAGTGATTATAGAGTAATTAATTAATGTAATTAATTAAGGATTAAAGTAATTGATTATAATTAATTAATTAATGAAGTAATTAAAGGTTAATTACTATATTTGATTAAGGAAAATTAATTTGTGAAATTAATTTAAGGCTAATTACTTGAATGTAATTAAAAGATAATTAATCAAGGATGATTAATTGAAATGAATAATTAAAGGATGATTAATTAATTGATTTAAAATTAATTAATGGTTAAGTAAGCAGGATTTATAGAATGAAGCAATTAATTTAATTCACTTTAAATTAATTAGAGATGATATAAATCATTACTTATGGATGGATAAATAGTATTGAATGTTATGCATGGTTGATATCTCTGATGAGATATATGCTGATCTATGATATGGATGTTGGTTGAATTGTAGTGATAATGTGAATTATCTGTTTATAATGATAATGTAGATTATCTATTGAGTTATCTATCTGTGTATATAGATAAGAATTTAATTGTTTTAACTTTAAAACAACTTGGCCTTAAAAGATACGCTTTGGATTTCGATGAGACCGGGATCGGGTTTCCGTATACCGGATTTCCAGGTCTGGAGACCCGAATACCACATCGATCCAAATTAACGATAGGTCGTGAATAAAGTGAAGATAAAGATTCAGAGTGCAAGGGTTATTGTCGTTAACTCTGAGGGTGATTCCAAAACGAGTGTAACGAGATAATGCCTTCGGTTTCGTTCGAACCCGGAACGAACTTATATGGATTGAATGCTTTCAGAACATCGTCAGGTGGACGATGAGCATTCTAAGTGATGTGTTCTTTTCTAAGGTAATCGTGACCTCAAGCCTCACAAACCGGGAATGGCTAAAACAGGGGAGGTGCAGCAAGGTTAGTGGGTAGCACCCAAGTAGGACAAGATTACCTCTGTCTAGAAGTCCCTTCTTATTTCGGCTTAGTGTGTGCGGTTGCTGATCCCAACCGTGAGGTATCTTGTGCGGGAATTATCCAGTAAGGGATGTTCCGACCTTGTGTTGCAGGGGATTGGGAGTGATCCTCGGTACGGTGATCTAGGCCACGTACTGTGACGGGCGGTACCCCAGTAGCCCTGCCATTGTATGGAATCCAAACTCCAATAAGTGCCGTACGTATTAGTTGTGCCCAACTATGTTGGAATGTGAGATGTAAGCATTTCAGCTATTTCTGTATTTTACTTGAAAACCCTAGACCCTATTATAATATAACTGGATTTCCTATCAAATGTTTTGGTTAGCGTAAGGTAAAAACTTTTCCATGTTTATGTGTGGGAAGTCTTACGTGATACCTTTGTTTTCAAAAGGTTTTGAAGTTAAACAATTTTAACCCGTTTACTCACACCAGACCCATGTCTGACCCAAGTTGTTTATTTCTGTTTTATAAACTCTTGGGTACTCAAATTTTTACGAGTAGCCAAGGGATTCAGGTTAGCCTTGACGAATTGTGGAGGAGCAATGGAGCAGGAGGCTTCGGCGTTGTAGATAGATAGTAGTTTCCGCTGTGTTGATCTTGTTTAGATCTTTGTTTTGTATTGAGTTGTAATAACTAGACAGATGTTTATAACTGTCTAGTATGTGATGTGTAATCTGTGTAACTCTGATAAGTGTTGTATATGATACTGTGTAATATTTATGTGATATAATATATTTTGTTCGTTTCCGCTGTGAGTATTTGTGTTTGTTTCTCTTCTCTTCTTCTCTTTTCTACTCCTCACCCCTTTCTTTCTTATTAGCGATACGACTTTCTATGGAGAGAAAGTCGGGGTCGTCACACGTGGTATCAGAGCTGAGGCTAGCGATAACCTTGGCTCTGGTGGGAATTTGAGTGTATTAATAGATATGAGCGCGTATTTGTTAGTGAATATAAAATGGTTTTATATTGTGTTGGTTGGTTTATTGAGTAGTTTATGGATTCTGGTCAATACGAGTAATTAACGTTATTGATAGGGATCTCTAAACACTTAAATAGAACAATTCGACACAGTATTGTTTTAAAGAGGTAAATGAAATAATTTTACCCAGAAATAATTTCTATATAAAAAGTATCATTTTAAATATATATATATTTCTACCTATTTGTTGGGTTACCTGTTCGGGTTTTCCAATATAAGTTATAAAGGTAGATGGGGTAGTGGTGTGTGAAACACGACTACCAATGGTTGGAATTTAAATGTTGAGGTTGGAAGTGTATTTGTCGAGACTGTAGACCCAATACCGTCTCGAGTAAGCTTTGCTGTGGTGAAGGATTTCATCGATCTCCGAAAGAAACTGTAATGGTTCGGAGTTTATCTTTGAAGTGTGGATAAGTAGAGTTGGATCTGTCGATGAGGCAGAAGCGAGTGATGGTACCTTGATACCTCAGGTAATAGTAGCTGTATGATGAGATACAGTGACGATGGATGTTCCCGAAGATGTTTTCTTTGGAACAGGATTAAGGAAGTGTGTATGCTTCGGTGTTGTGGTTGAGCTCAGCATGAAGTTTCTGCTTTGGTTTGAAGTTCGAGTTTCTCGAAGATCTTTGGAGTAGGAAGACCTTGACATCAGTGTCAGCAGTGCAGCTCGGAGTATTCTGTGATGGCAGGAAGTTTTCTGGCTGAGCAGTTTTTCTGAAGTGGAGTTCAGAAGCAGCAGAGTATATCCATTTCTTCGATAAATTGGATAAATAAGTGTAAGCTGTTCTGATTGGTAATGAGAGAACAGTCTGTTTGGAATTAGGATGGGTTGATCGCAAAATTGACTTACGATTGTCTGAGTGTTCTCTTGGGTTGTCAGAATTTTTCTGGATGTCTTCAGAGAAGTCAGAAGTTTGTCCGCATCTGAAGGTTGAGTTTTCTTATCGACTGGATTCCATGAGTGATACCAATGGTTCAGTCTAGTTGAAGGATGTTTTCCTAGAGATAGAGTTTGGTGAAGCAGCTCAAGTTTTGCTGGAGTATCTGAGTTTTCCTTATGGATCAGTGAACCTTATTTCTAGAAGTGAGTTGTCCAGTCTGTGCTTGTGTTCTACCTCAGATTAGAGTTGAGTAGCGAAAGCAGTTTGGGAGTATTTCTCTGGATAGGAGAAGTAAGTTTGGAATCTACTGATAGTTGTGAAGTATAGTTATGTTTGGATCTCGTCTGTGTTCTGATTTGGATAAGTATTTGGTCTTCTGAATTGAATTGTCAGTTTGGATAACTGGAATTCATTGTGTTTTACGTATCTCTGAGGGAATACGTATTTGATCTATCTCTGGTTTTAGAATCTGTAGTTTGGGAAGTTTGATAGTTGAGTCAGACTCGTCTGTAGTCTGATATTCTGTTTAGTTCTGTAGATCTAGATGAGTAGGAGATCTATAGCTTAGTAATTTAGATTGTTTGTAGAGCGAGTATCCCGGTATATATATATACTTGGGGAAACTCGAGGAATTTTATCTAGAATTTAGTCTAGATAGTTAGAATTGTTTGATTGGATGAATTGGTTGCTATGGTTGCTAGCATATGGATGATAGTATATGCTTGTGTTTTGAATTTAAAATCTTTAATAAGATTATTAAATTACCTTTGTTTAAATTTCGGGGACGAAATTATTTTAAGGGGGAAGGAATGTAATATCCCGGAAATTTTAACAATATTAATTTAATAATCTGTTGAATAATTAAATTGATATGGATAATCTTTGATAATAAGATTTGAATTTAATTTAATAATCTGATTAAATTAGTATTAATTGATGATTTTATCTTTTAAAATCTAATAAGATATTTCTATTTGAATATATATATTTATTTATATATATTGTAAATAGAAGCTTTGATAAATTGGGAATTTATATTTAATTTAATCTGGACTTTCAAAGATATTTAGATAGGTAATTTTATAGTTTTAAAATACTTCAGGTAAATATTTTAATTGGTTTAAGATATTTTTTTTTATAAATAAGATTTACAAAATTGGTTTGTTTTATTTCTTTTTAAATATTTCTTAATAAAGAGATAATTTCTTTTATAAATTATTTAAAATTGGTAAATGTGTTATTTTCAAACAATATTAATAATGTATTGTTTTATATATAAAAATAAATAGGTTTTAAAGGAAATAGAATTTGTTATTTTCAAAAATTTAATGTGTAGTTATATATGTATATATATAAGTTGATTGATTTTCTTTGATTTAAATTTAAATTTAAAAGTTTTAAAATTCAAAAGAATAGATATTTAAATTGTTTTGGAATTTTAGAATATTTGTATAAACTTTTATTTATAAATATAAATTAGTTTTGTTCTTTTAAAAAGTAATTATATATATATATATAGATAAGTGTATAAATAAATAAGAAAAGGCTTTTTAAATAATTTTAAAATAAATAGAATTATGAGTAATTACTTAAAGGACATGTGTCATTTATCTAAAGCTTTGTAAAAACATGTGTAATTAAATAAACAAATGTATAGGACAAGTGTCCTTATTTATTTTCTTTTTCTTTTATTTTATAAAATCAAAATTACATATACATAAACAATTGCATATATTCATTTCATTCTTTTCTATTTTTCCTCTTCAAAAACAAGAAACTCTTTCTCTAAACAAATCTGAAAATCAGATCAGTAAACTTTCTTGTTCATGTTCAAAAATCTAATACCTCAATCCAATTCAAAAGCCTGTTCCTGTTTCTTTCAAAACTGAGATGATCAAGCCTGCATTCAAATCTGAGATTTCCAATAGCTTGAACATTTTTCTTTTCAAACCTGGAAGCATGCATGCAGTTTTAAAGAAAAGCCTGGAGTATCAAGCTTTAAATTTTCAGAATGGTTTCCAGAGTTTGAATCATAGCAGTAATCAACGTCTTCAGTCATCTCTACAAGTTTTTAAATCATAGAAGCAATTAGTTATAAATCAAGCCTGCATGCAACTGCATCTTTTCAAACTAAGACAAGCATTCAAGTTTTCAAATCAAAGAAGCTCATACTTCAGCAATTCAAGATCTTAAATCAGAAAACATTTTCAACATTCAAAATTACAGTATCAAAAGCTTTTCACAATGGTGCTCTGTTCTCTGCTTCATGTCTGGTGAGTAAATCTAACTTTAAAAATAGTTTTAAAATCTGTTACTATGTCTTGATATGCCTGATAAATGTTACAGTAACATGATATGCAATGTTCACTTGAATGTTAGATGTGAATGGATGTTTATATAAGAGTTTATTTTGAAATATTTGTGCATATTGATGTTCATGCTTCTCTGTTATTTTCCTGTGAATAAACTTTCAACCCTTAATCTAGTTATATGTTGTTTGTATGCTTGTGATGATGATGTCTTGAAATTAGTTTGTATGAATGAAAAATGTGATTGCATGCTTGAGTATATAGGGATTTTGGTATCTGCATGTTTGTATACAGGTGTATATAAACCTCTGTTTAAAAACTTACAGGTTTTAACAATTTATAAACTCAATATCTACTTCTCCAATCTCTTCTTGGATATAACTTCTGAATGAAAAGTGATTGAATGAATGTAAACTCATTAAAAAAAAATATACATTCAAGTGTTTAAATTCAGTAATTGTTTCAAAATAAATACTATTACAGTGAAGCTTTGAAAAATAGAAAATACAGTAAAGAATCAAATTTAAGTCCAAAATGGATGATCATGATTTCGAGTTTAGATTGTACGACCAGATTCTTAGTGGAAAACTATGAATTTTGATAATAAATTCAAGATTTTCAAAATTGTAATAAGAGTGAAATTTCGAGTTGATCAGAGTTGGCCTTTTTATCAATTCGCGATGAACGACGGCGAGTTGCTTGTCGGGCTTGAGTCTAGTGGTAGCTTGAAGAAGGAGGATTAAGGGAAAAATGATCGGAGCATTTATAGAGGGTCGTGATGGCTGAACGACGTCGATTTAGGATTTTTAACCTAGTTTGTTCGACAAGGATGATGGGTCGATTTCGTCAACGTCGAAGAGATTCAGGTGATCGGACCACTGTAGAAGGGTTCGTGGATCATCGGGGCGTCTCTGGTCGCTAAGGCGTGGTCGCCGGTGGTCTGTAACGTCGGAGCGTGGCATTTTCAACGAAGCGTTGGGTTCCAGTTTTTCTATCGATGAGCTCGATTTTGATTTAGGGGTGATATCGTGGATCTGGGTTGTCAGAGGGACGGTGGGGATCAACGGCGATGTGTTGGAGGTGGTATCGATGGTCGGAGTCGTTTCGCTCTGATGTGCACGTGCACGTGTGCACGTCTGTGAATCTGGGTTGTTTGCGATTTGGGGAAGAAGGTAAGCTTCTCGGGTTGGATCTCGAGTGGGGTTCGCGTATGACTCGAAGAAGGTGAGGTACGAGATTTTCTCGTGTGTTGGCTCGGGGTTTTTAGAGTTTGACTCGGGTTAGGCCTGAGTGATTTTCCAATCTAATTTAAAGCAAGAGTTTTATTAAATAAATCTAGTTTTAAAAGGGGTTATCGAAACTTGGTTTTTGTATTAGTAAAATAAAATTAGTTTAAACTTCTTTTATTAATACTTATATAATATTTGTTTCTTTAACTTTGTTTTAAAAGGTTTTGAAAACTTTGTTTAATTTATATTTTGTTGAATAAAGTAAAGTTATTTTAAAATTTAAGTAAAATAAAATTTAAAGTTTTTATAATAGCAAGATGATTAATTTAAATTGAAACTAGATTTTACAATACTACTTGATAATATATTTAAAGCATTTAAAAGTAAGTTATATTGAAACTTTTAAATTATCAAGTTGAATAAGTAGTTTAAACTTAATTAATGAATTAATTAAGTAAAGTTATTTTTAAATAAAATGTTTTAATGATAATTAAGGTAAATGGTTTAGCTAAATTAATTAAGGTCCTATTAAGTAGATAAAGTATAATTACTTAATTAATTGAAGATAGGTAATTAATTATTCTAAGATAATTACTTTGGTTTAATTAAGGATAATCATTTTGGAAAATTGATTGAGTATAATTATTGAATATTTAGTTAATGAAAGGAATTAGAGATTAATTAATTAAAAAGGATAATTACTTTATGGAAGTAATTAATGAAAGGTAATTAAGGGTTAATTACTTTGATAATTAATATGATGAGTTAAGGTTATTTAATTAATTAATGTGATTAATTAAAGTTAAATTAATAAATGTGATTAATTAATAGAGGTGATAAATAAAGGATAATTACTTAATTTAAAAGTAATTAGTGGATAATTAATAAAAGTAATTTGTGGATAATTACTTAATGGAAATGATTTGAGATTAATTAATGGGAGTAATTAAGGAATAATTACTTAGTATAATTTATTAATTAAGGTTTAATTAAATAAAGGTAAGTGATTTATAGTTAATTGATTTCTATAATTAATTAAAGCATAATTACTTAATGTAATTAAGTTAAATAGGATAATTAATTAAGAGTAATTAAGAATTATTAATTAATATAATTAATGATGTAATTAAAGTTTGATTAATTAAGATTAATTAATCAATGATAAGTGATTATAGAGTAATTAATTAATGTAATTAATTAAGGATTAAAGTAATTGATTATAATTAATTAATTAATGAAGTAATTAAAGGTTAATTACTATATTTGATTAAGGAAAATTAATTTGTGAAATTAATTTAAGGCTAATTACTTGAATGTAATTAAAAGATAATTAATCAAGGATGATTAATTGAAATGAATAATTAAAGGATGATTAATTAATTGATTTAAAATTAATTAATGGTTAAGTAAGCAGGATTTATAGAATGAAGCAATTAATTTAATTCACTTTAAATTAATTAGAGATGATATAAATCATTACTTATGGATGGATAAATAGTATTGAATGTTATGCATGGTTGATATCTCTGATGAGATATATGCTGATCTATGATATGGATGTTGGTTGAATTGTAGTGATAATGTGAATTATCTGTTTATAATGATAATGTAGATTATCTATTGAGTTATCTATCTGTGTATATAGATAAGAATTTAATTGTTTTAACTTTAAAACAACTTGGCCTTAAAAGATACGCTTTGGATTTCGATGAGACCGGGATCGGGTTTCCGTATACCGGATTTCCAGGTCTGGAGACCCGAATACCACATCGATCCAAATTAACGATAGGTCGTGAATAAAGTGAAGATAAAGATTCAGAGTGCAAGGGTTATTGTCGTTAACTCTGAGGGTGATTCCAAAACGAGTGTAACGAGATAATGCCTTCGGTTTCGTTCGAACCCGGAACGAACTTATATGGATTGAATGCTTTCAGAACATCGTCAGGTGGACGATGAGCATTCTAAGTGATGTGTTCTTTTCTAAGGTAATCGTGACCTCAAGCCTCACAAACCGGGAATGGCTAAAACAGGGGAGGTGCAGCAAGGTTAGTGGGTAGCACCCAAGTAGGACAAGATTACCTCTGTCTAGAAGTCCCTTCTTATTTCGGCTTAGTGTGTGCGGTTGCTGATCCCAACCGTGAGGTATCTTGTGCGGGAATTATCCAGTAAGGGATGTTCCGACCTTGTGTTGCAGGGGATTGGGAGTGATCCTCGGTACGGTGATCTAGGCCACGTACTGTGACGGGCGGTACCCCAGTAGCCCTGCCATTGTATGGAATCCAAACTCCAATAAGTGCCGTACGTATTAGTTGTGCCCAACTATGTTGGAATGTGAGATGTAAGCATTTCAGCTATTTCTGTATTTTACTTGAAAACCCTAGACCCTATTATAATATAACTGGATTTCCTATCAAATGTTTTGGTTAGCGTAAGGTAAAAACTTTTCCATGTTTATGTGTGGGAAGTCTTACGTGATACCTTTGTTTTCAAAAGGTTTTGAAGTTAAACAATTTTAACCCGTTTACTCACACCAGACCCATGTCTGACCCAAGTTGTTTATTTCTGTTTTATAAACTCTTGGGTACTCAAATTTTTACGAGTAGCCAAGGGATTCAGGTTAGCCTTGACGAATTGTGGAGGAGCAATGGAGCAGGAGGCTTCGGCGTTGTAGATAGATAGTAGTTTCCGCTGTGTTGATCTTGTTTAGATCTTTGTTTTGTATTGAGTTGTAATAACTAGACAGATGTTTATAACTGTCTAGTATGTGATGTGTAATCTGTGTAACTCTGATAAGTGTTGTATATGATACTGTGTAATATTTATGTGATATAATATATTTTGTTCGTTTCCGCTGTGAGTATTTGTGTTTGTTTCTCTTCTCTTCTTCTCTTTTCTACTCCTCACCCCTTTCTTTCTTATTAGCGATACGACTTTCTATGGAGAGAAAGTCGGGGTCGTCACAATTTTGAAATCTTATATATATATATACTTATAAGAAATAATTTATATAGATAACCATCTAACTTTACATAACTTTAACACATTTAAAATTCATATATATATATATATATATATTTTCAAACCTGACCTTTTTATATTTTCTATTTTAAACTTTACATATATCTCAAAACTGTATATATACATTTATTTTAAATCTTAAATAGCAAACCGATGTATAATATATTTTCTAATTCATATATACATTTATATGTATGTACAGAATTAACTAAACAGGTATACCTTACTGACCAAATCGAGCGAACCCTAGTCGTCGCCTTCCACATCATGATTGCCGCCGCTTCCCTCGCCTTCGCCTTCCTTGAATGCTGACCTCCCTTCCAGTTCCATGCGACCCCAAGCGCGCGCGCCACCACGAAACACTCCACTGCGATGCTCGATAGTGAATCGAGTCTTCCCAAAATCGAACGCGCTTCCCCCCATCGTGCTACAGGAATCATCTCACGAGCCTTCATCGGCCTCGCATAGGTATCACCGACCTCCCCCCCGATTAACGAACGCGAGACAAAAATTTGAAGGGAAGGCTGCTCCTCTATTTAATTACGAACGAATTCGTTCGATTTGGTTTTGCGACAAAGGGAAGTCGCGATTTGATTTGAGAATGATTTCGATTTTTAAACGAGGCTTCGGCCATATTGTTTAGATCTGAATATAAAGAAGCGACCATTTTTCTTGATTGATAATCGAACGGGGATGTGATTTTGTTTTGAACTAAAAGAAAAGAAAAATATCTCGTTCGATTTGAAG
Organism: Allium fistulosum; assembly: GCA_030737815.1. Lineage (NCBI taxonomy): Eukaryota > Viridiplantae > Streptophyta > Magnoliopsida > Asparagales > Amaryllidaceae > Allium > Allium fistulosum. The sequence continues at coordinate 1,296,278,491 of CM060904.1, read as the reverse complement.
GAGGCAGGACATGATTTTACGACTGAAAAGCTGAGGGTATCGTATATCAGAAGGGAGACAAGAAAAGATAGCTGTGTGTTTGAACGTCTTTGCTACAGTAACACGAAGTGAAAGAATTTCAACTGATGTTTGACCAGTCAAACTATATTTAAATTTTAAATTCAAATTGTCTCGATAAATGCAACTCAAAATCTTGACCTCCTATCAGGGCATGCCGCTAGGCGTTTATAATGTTATACGCCTATTCCAAACACAATGGAAAAGGTTTCGAGTCCAAATTCGATCGTATGGAGAAGATAGCTTTTTGGACCAGTTATAATATTTAATTTTCGATTTAATTTCAGTGCGTTTGCTTATCGTACGGCCACACGACGACTCCAAACGTTACGAAAATTGAAATCCGATAATAATACAATATTACGAATCCAATGAAACTGGTTTCATCGAATTCCAAGACTGTGCCTCGGAAGGCTATTTTTAAATTCAATTTAAACGATAAAATTTCAAAACTGAACAAAACAGTTCCAAATTCAATTCTGAAGCTTTTATTATCTTCAGTATAATCAATATGAATTTTCTAAGCCTTGAAATTATTTTTAATCAACTTAAAACTAAAGATTCAAATTTTTACCCAACTTCAGTAAATTAAATTCAATAATTAAATTGCCAAATTCATTCTGATATTTGAATTTCAAATTAAACTAACTTCCAAATATTTAAAATCAATTAAATATCCTGATTTCCAATGTCAAAAATTCAGGGTCGTTACATTCTTCCCCCCTTAAAAGAATTTCATCCCGAAATTACAAGTTAAGAAGAATGCTCCAATTCCCGTTTATCATTTTCCCAAAACCAAACAGTTCTATCAAATTGTCAACCCAAATTTTTTTATCATAACCACACTATCATCCTTATTAATTTTCCAAACATTTCATAATTTCAAGCAACTTTATTTACTTCACAATTCAAATTCAAATTTAAATTTAAATTATCCAAAATTTCACAAAATTTTTCTAACTCTCTAAATTTTCAAAAAATTTCACCAGCGTCTCCTTTGCGCGGCTAGCTCGGTACGACTACAAAATGTCCCTACGGACTCCCAAATTCCAAAAGAAAACAAAATGCCAAGTGGCAAAATCAGAATCCCATCAAATTTCATACTGAAATTTTAAATACATACCTTATTGTTGAACAAATTCAAATTTACCTTCGAAATCAAAATCCAATTCCATTTTCCTATAGCCTTTATAATCCCTATATACTTTACTTAACAACAATGTCCAAATTCACTTATTGGATTCCCAATACCAATTTTTACTTAAGAATTTCATCCTTTATTTCTTAAGTTCAATATAAGTATTTACATACTTCTTATATTTATTTTCACTTCACTAACAAAGTTATATATTCATTTCCATTCAACTTTGCATTTTCAATTCCATTTGAATTCAATTTACAATTTCAATTCTATTTGAATTCATTTTATCTTCAAAAACCAAAAATTCACTTAGTGAAAACTCGATATTCACCTTTTTCCAAAGCTTTCAACTTCAACCAAAACAATGGTTTTCATTTTCTAGTTCAATTCCTACGTTTCCTTTACAATTTGAAAATCAATTTTCCATTAACAAAAATTTTCCAAATTTTCAAAAAAAATTCTAACTCCCAAAATTTTCAGAAAATTTTGGCAGAGTCTCCCTTGTACGGAGGAGCTTTTGCAATTTGACAAAAGATATAAATATATATACATCGACCCACTCGGTTGGAAAAGCAAAAACAGTTCATATTTCCTATTTTTGTATTGCGTAGGCATACCATTATTAGCATTTTAAGCAAAGCGGCTTATTATTTAGCTATTTGCGCAACCAAAATGCAGCCAAACGGCTTCCAAAAACCTGTACTTACTCAATTTAAATATGTAAGTGACATATATAGGAAATCTATTAACATTTCACTCATTTCAATAGCAAATACATAGATTTCATAAGCAATACATCCAAAACAATTTCCATTAGCAATTTATATGGTTTTTTTTAATACAAATTTAGTTGCTTTCATCTAATTTACATTCAATTTAATGGTTTACAATGCAATTCCTTATATTCAATTCATTTTTGAATGAATCTAACTCATATCCCTTTCAATTGATTCCAAAATCAGTTTTATTTGCTTTTATTAACTCATAGATTTTGATACAATCTCGTTTGCGTCCAATGACAATCATTTCTATTCAATTTCAATTTGCATTTCATATTTAAATTTGGTTTATTTCATTAATCCAAACAAATTTCACTGAAAACCATTCAATAAAAGTCAACAACAACCGTTTCACGATTTTTACTTAAGTCGAGCATTTATCCAAATATTGCTTAAGTTATTTCAACTCAAAATTCAAGTTATAGTTTCCTTGTAAACAATTTTCAATTTAAATCTTTGATTTGATTTTCCATTTATCAAATCCATTCCATCTACTAATTTAATTCAATTAGTATATTCACTTATTCTTTTTAAATTTCAAATTCCATATTCAATTCATCCTGAATTTACCTTATCTATAACAAGGAAATTTTCAATTTATTTTTACTTACTTGAATTTATATACAAATTCAAACCATTTTTATTCAGCTCACAATTCAATTTTAATTTAACTAATTCAACTTCCAATTCATTTATTTACAAATGTGATCTCATTTGTTCATTCAAAAATTCATTCCTTTTCAATTTGAATCTTATTCCAATCAATTTCAATTTATAAACTCATTTATAAATTCATACTACAAATTTCATTCCATTAATATTTCTCTGGCATTCTATTTCAAATTATAAATCACATTTACAATTTACATTTACAAATCTCATTTGTATATGAATTCATTTCCTTATATTTTCAATTCACATTTATAAATTTCATTTGTTAAATGAATTTATCTCCAAATCTTTGGTTATACCATTATTTCTTATTTCGTTTCCATATAACAATGATAATAATTCAATATTATCTCTTCTTAACAACCAAACATCCATATACTATAATAATTTATGAAAAATGATTTCTTTTCTATACAAAAATAGTTTTGGGTAAAATTATTTCATTTATCCTATTTAAAACAATACTGTGTCGGTTTATCTTGTTTAAGAGTTTAGAAACCCCTATCGATTAAAGTTGGCCAGAATGCACCGACCAGAATATATAAACAATCAACCGATAAGTCAACACAATACAAAACAAATTTTGTATTCACTAACAAATACGCGCTCATATCTATTATTACACTCACACTCATTCTAGAGTACTACTAACTCTATCTCTAATGAGTAACACCCAACAGAGCCAGGGTTGTCGCTTAACCAATTGCTCTGATACCACATGTAACGATATGATCTTTCGATGCTCGAAAGTCGATATTAATACGTCCACTGTATCAACTGCCGCACAATCGAATGCCGGAAAACTGAATCATTAGGGTTAAAAAGAAGAGGTAGAAGGAGACAGAAGAAAAAGAAATAGAAAAACAGAAACAATATCAGAATCTCACATTCGTAGCGGAATAATATATAATAGATAATCTGTGACGACCCGACTTTTTCACCACAGAAAGTCGCATCATCTTAAAGAAAGAAAGGGATAGAAAAGAGAAAAGATAGAGAAGAAAGAAGAAACAACATCAGAATCTAAACAGCGGAACGAATAAATTATAGTAATCACATAAATATTACATAGTATCATATACATCAGAGATACACAGCTTATAAAACACATACTAGACAGTTATAAACACATGTCTAGTTATTACAACTCAAAATACATCTCAACAAATGACTCAGAGATCAACACAGCGGAACCACTTATATATCTACAAACGTTGAAGCCTCTTGCTCCATTTGCTCCTTCAGAATTCGTCAAAGCAAACCTGAATCCCTTGGCTACTCGTAAAAATTTGAGTACCCAAGAGTTTATAAACAGAAAATAAACACTTGGGTCAGACATGGGTCTGGTGTGAGTAAACGGTTAAAAGTTGCTTAACTTCAAAACCTTTTGAAAACAAAGGTATCACGTAAGACTTCCCACACATAAACATGGAAAAGTTTTTACCTTACGCTAACCAAAACTTTTGATAGGAAATCGAGTTATATTATAATAGGGTCTAGGATTTCCAAATAAATATTCACATAGCCGAAATTGGTACATTCATTAAATTCCAGCATACATAGGTATACAATCAGGTCTGATGGCACTTATTGGAAGTTGGATTTCCATACAATGGCAGGGTTACTGGGGTACCGCCCGTCACAGTACATGGCCTAGATCAACGTACCGAGGAGTACGCCCGCTCCCCTGCAACACAAGGCCGGAACCATCCCTTACTGGATAATTCCCGCATAAGAAACCCCAGCGGTTGTAGCTATTCAACCGCCCACACAACCGAATAAAAAGAAGGGACCTCTAGACAGGGGAAATCTTATCCTACTTGGGCGCTACCCACTAACCTTGTTGCACCTCCCCTGTTTTAGCCATTCCCGATTGATGAGGCTTGAGGCTACGATTACCTTATCAGAACACATCACTTAAAATGCTCATCGTCCACTTGACGATGTGCTGAAAGCATTCAATCCATACAAGTTCGTTCCGGGTTCGAACGAAACCGAAGGCATTATCTCGTTACACTCATTTTGGAATCACCCTCAGAGTTAACGACAATAACCCTTGCACTCTGAATCTTCATCTTCACTTGAGATTCACGACCTATCGTTAATTTGGATCAATGTGGTTTTCAGATATCCAAATCTGGAAACCCGATCCCGGCCTCATCAAAATCCAAACGTATTTTAAAAGCCAAGTTGTTTAAAGGTTTAAACAATTCAATTCAATACTTGAATTCACACAGCATTTAACACAGATAAATATCACACATTTACCACAGATATATCCAATATCATATCATAGATTATCACAGCATATCATCCAATAGATATCATCCAATACAACAATCATCCATAAGCAACAATTATTAACCCTATGTTATAATTAATTTAATTTACTTAAATTAAATTAATTACTTAAGAATTAATTATCTAACCTTGCTTAATCAATCATTAATTAATTACAAACCTTTAATTAATTAATTACTCATTAAATATTAATCATCCTTGATTAATTATTCATTAATTACATAAAGTAATTATCCTTTAATTAATTTCACAAATTAATTATTCTTAACTATTAATAGTAATTAACCATTTATTTATTAATTAATTAACTATAATTAATTACATTAATCCTTAATTAATTATATTAATCAATTAAACTTTAATTAATTACCTCCATTAATTATCCTTAAATAAATCATAAACAGTGATTATCATCTTGTAATTACTTACCTTAATTAATTAACTTCTTAATTAATTAATTACACCAAGTAATAAATCCTTAATTTACTTTTACAAAGTAATTATACTTCAATTACTTTCCATTAAGTAATTTCCTTTATATCAATTACATCCAGTAATTCATTTATTAATTACTTACACTAAGTAATTACACTTAACAAATCTAATTAAGTAATTATACTTAATCAATTACCAAGTGACTATCTTTAATTAATTAACAAATTAATTAACTTAACTTAATCACATTCATCTCATAAATTATAGCTGAGTAATGCATCCCTTAATTACTCTTTAAACCAATTAATTAATCTTTAATTACAGATTAATTATTCTTTTAATTATTAATTAATAAACCTTAATTATCAATTAATAAAACTTAATAACAAATTAATTAATCCTTAATTATCAGTTAATTAATCTCTGATTACTTAATTAATTAATGCTTAATTACAACTTAATTAATTAATCACTAATTACAACTTAATTACTTAATTAATTAGTCACTAATTACAAATTAATTACTTAATTAATTAGTCACTAATTATAAATTAATTATCTCTAATTATCTAATTAACAATCCTTAATTACAAATTAATTAATCTTTAATTAATTAACTAATAACCCTCAATTATAAATTAATTAATCCTTAATTATTAATTAATTAAATAAATTAATGACTCTTTAATTTCCTCATTTATTATCAAACCTTGATTAAGTTTAAGATAAAACAATTCCTTTATTAATTATCTAATCACCTTATTTTTAAAACATTTATTCTTTTAACTAACACTTAATTATATAAAAAAATAAGTTTTAGAATAACTTAAAGATTAATCTTAACAAATTAAAGTTAATCAATCCTATAATTCCTAATCCAAAATGTTAAAGATACATTTATTATATATAAAAGAATTTTATTTAAGGAAAGTTTAAACTAAATTTCTTTTTAATTTCCAAACTTTGTTTTATAAATACTTTTAAAAACTGCTCAAACTCCTGCTTCGGGTTCAACCCGACCATTTCTCGAGTTCTGACTCGAGTTCTTCATCCTCTTCTTTTTTTTTACTTAGATTTTAGTTTTTGTTTTAAAAAAAAATTGGAACCAGGATTACTCACGCGTCTACTCGAGTTTTTACTCGAGTCACAAACCCAAAAACTCGAGCTTCTCTTCAAGTCACCCCACAACCCAACCTTCCAGGCACCAAAACATCGCCGTGCACACGTGCACGTGCACGATCGCTTGAACGACTTCCGACCATCGCCGTGGTCTTCGATACATCACCGACAACCCCTCCGATCACCCCGACCACCCAACTCCTATGATCTGGCCTGGAATAAAAAACGAGCTACTTCGACGAAATTTGAAACTTGAACCTGATCGATAGAACCACCTCTGGCCATCGCCTCCGTTCACCTGAACCTACGCCACCCTATCCAAAGCTTCGCCACATCACGACACGTCGATCCAACCCATACCGGTCACCTCCGGTTTCCCCACGGCCACGCAGCAACCACGAGAACCCAACCATCCCAAACCTGACCTTAAACCCTACATCATCTAATATCCGATGCCACGATGATCGATAGCCTCTTCCACCATTTTTGTCGACATTTCCGATCTCCAATCTTGCTTCGACAAAAACCCCAACCCCACTAATGCCGTCGATCACCAGAATTTCCCCTAAACCCATTTCCCGATCAAAACTTTAATTCTCTCTCGATTCCAATTTAAAAATTGTGATTTAACTTTTAAAAATCATGGTTTTTAATAGAGATTACGATTATATAGGTGAATCCAAGAATTATTATACTTGAGTTTTACCTATTTATAAATTTTTCACTGTCTTTTCTTTATTTCCAGAATTATACAAAATTATTTCACTTAACAAAAATTTAAATCTTAGTTTATGTTTAAACAAACATGATTCGTTTGAATTCCTAAGCCTAACAGAGATTAGATGAGAAGAATTGAATTTAAATCTAAATTTTAAACTGTGAAACTTAAAACAAAGATGATCACTGATATATCCAGACATACACACAGTATCTTCATTCATATAAACATGCATTCAGATCTAAACAAACATGCATACACATTTTCAAACATGCATCACAATTTCACTTCGAACATTTATCATATGTATATAATTTAAAACTATTTTAGGCTTAGTTTATTCACATTAAATAACAGAGAAGCATATATTTATACATACTGATTTTAGCACAGGCATTTTATTTATACAAGCATGCATTCACAGATAAAATCATATGCAAACCATATTACTATAAAGATTCATCACAACATTTAAGTTTATTCTCAGATCTAAAAACTGTTTTTAAAAATAAAGGTTTACTCACTATGAATGAATGAGCAGAGCTTTTTAAAACTGGGATGCTAGATTTTGAAAACTGATATGCTTATATCTCTGAAAACTTTGTATTGCCTGATTTCTTTAAAACTGGAATGCTTGAAACAGAGACTGCTTTGATTCCAGGCTGAAGAATGCAGGCTCTTATTTGAAAAATGGTTTGCAATCTTGATTTTGAAATTGAGTTACTGGTTTTAAGAAATGCAGGCTTTTGTTCTTGTTTTTGAAAATGAGTTTGCAGGTTTGAAGCAGAAACAGGCCTTAGATTTTGGTTTGAGGAGGATGATTACTAATTTTGATTACAGGTTGTTGAAGTGAAACAAATTTCCGGATTGAGGAGTTTATTACAGATTTTGTTGAGAAATTCGTACAAGGTTTTGGTTTCTTAGCCTTTGAATTTGAAAAAGAATAGAAGATGAGAAGTATGTGTTCTTATATAGGCTGAAATGATTTAATAGAAATAAAAGAAAATCTAAAATCAAATATGACACTTGTCTCTTACCTTATCTAATTTCTTAACACATGTATTCACAAGCCTTTAAAATTAAACACTTATCGTTATTAAATTTTATATTATTTTTAAAAGGATTTAAAAGCTTTTATATTTAATTTCCTAATTAATTAATACATTTCTTAATTTATAAATGCTTTTCTTACTTATATATAAATGAAACTTTTTAAAGAAAATAAAATAAAAACCAATTTAGATCTTAAATAAAATCATATATAGTATATTTAATCCATTTTTAAATGATAATATAAAACTTTTGTATTTATTACTATTTAATAATTACTTTCTAAATTTATATAAATAAATTCTTTTAAGGAAAAATAATATAAAACAAATCTTATTTTAAATAAAAACCTTATCCATATATTTTATATCCAAAATATTTTAAAGATATATATATCCTTTAAATATTCAAGTTTAAATCCAAATTCAAATGCAATTTAAAAATCCAATTTAAAATCAACTCAAACATATATATAATTAAATAAACACCTTATTACTTTGAAAATAAGAATTCTATTTTAAAATCTATTTATATCTATATTTAAAAACATCACATTATTAATTATTGTTTGAAAACAACAATCTTTATCAATTTTTAATAATAAATTAAGAGATTATGACATTTTAAATTCCTTGAAATTATGGGATATCACATTCCTCCCCACTTAAAAGAATTTCGTCCTCGAAATTTAAAAAAAAGATAATCCAAAAGTTTTTATTTTATTTCAAAAATTTCCAAACAATTCTAGCATACATATCAGCCAACACAAACAACAACCAATTTCATCCAAACAAACAACTCAATCAAACAAACAATTCTAGCTATTCAGACACAGATCCCGGATAAGCTTCCTAAATTTCCTCGAGTTTCCCAGGTATAGATACTGGGATACTCGCTCTACTGAATCCAAACTAGCTACACTACTAAGCTACTAATCTCCTACTCATCTAGATCTATAATCTAAATGAGATATCAGACCACAGACAAGATCAACTCAACTACCAAATCCTTCAGAACTGCTGGTTCCAAAACCAGTGATGGATCCTACACGTATTCCCTTAGAGATACGTGAAATACACTGTGAATCCCAACTATCCGAACTGGCAATTCAATCCTGTAGATCAAAACTTATCCTTACAAGAATACAGAAAAATCCAATATACAACGGAGCTAACTTCCTGGTCTTACCCAATCTTATTGCTTCCTTTACTGGAGAAAATCTCAACAACAACAAAGTCTCCAACTTCGAATTCCAAATTCCTCCGTTTCTTATCCACAGAACTCTTCTGACAATCCTGGGCTGCCTACATCCATTCCTGATCAGCTCAACCTTCGCTGATGCTTCTAGAAACAAACTGGATCAAAAAAAACAACTCAACAAAATGATCCTCTAAAGATCTACCCAAACTCCAGAACACAAACTCTACTCCACCATTTTCAGTAGATTACAACTTACTTCTCCTATCCGGAAAAAAACAAAACAGATGCACTCACCAATCTGGACTCAAATCCAGAAAAATTCCTATAGAAACTCTCTAATCCAAAACACTGCAACTTCCAATTGCTTCCACTCTAGAACAGTTGCCATCTTGCTTCCGCTGCACAACTCTGATCTGAAGTAGATGAGAATGCTGTCGATGAACTCGAGCACAAACTAAACAACACATCCTGGAAATATGGTTCAACAGATCCATAAAAAGAAAACTCAGAAGTTCCATGAAATACTAAGCTGCTTCACCAAATCCTTTATCTAAGAGACATCCTTCTACTAAGCTGAACCACCGGTATCAATCCTGAAATCAAGTTGATACGGAACTCAATCTCAAATGCAGACAAACTTCTGACTTCCCTGAAAACATCCAGAAAATCTCTGATAACTCAAGAGAACACTCAACTATCGCAAGTCACTTTTGCGATCCTATCCAGTCCAATTCCCAAAGATACTATTCTCTCTTAACCAATCAGAACAGCTTTTGCTATTTTACCAATCCATCGAAGAAATGGATCCACTCTGCTGCTTCTGAATTCTACCTCTAGAAAACTGCTTAGCCAAAAGACTTCCTGCCAGCACACAAAACACTCTGAGCTGCAATGCTGCCACAGATGTCAAAGACTTCCTTATCCAAAGCTTCTTGAGAAACTCGTACCTCAAACCAACTCAAACACCCTGCTGAACTCAGCCACAACACCGAAGAAGACACACTTCCTTAACTTGCTCCAAAAGAAAACATTTTCGGAGACATCCATAGTTACTGCATCTCATCACGCAGCTACTACTTCCTGCGGTTGTCAAGATACCATCACTTGCTTCTGCCTAACCGACAGATCCAAACTCTAAAAAATCTGCTCGCACGAGCGCGATCAAACTTACACTTACAAAGATGAACTCTGAACCTTTTAAAGGTTTCCTTCAGAGATCAATAAAATCCTTACATCAAGCAAAACTCACTCGAGACGGTATTAGGTCGACAGTCTCGACAGATACACTTCCAACCTCAAACATTCAAACTCCAACCATTGGTAGTCGTGTTACACACACCACTACCCTTTCTACCTTTATAACTTATATTGGAAAACCTGAACAGGTAACCCAACAAATAGGTAGAAATAAATAAATATATATATATATATATAGTTATACAAAAATTACAAGTACGCTCTCTCAAGATAGGCACCACTCCAGAGTCTAGGTATTCACTCAACCAAGAGCTCTGATACCAACTGTGACGACCCGACTTTTTCACCACAGAAAGTTGCATCATCTTAAAGAAAGAAAGGGATAGAAAAGAGAAAAGATAGAGAAGAAAGAAGAAACAACATCAGAATCTAAACAGCGGAACGAATAAATTATATTAATCACATAAATATTACATAGTATCATATACATCAAAGATACACAGCTTATAAAACACATACTAGACAGTTATAAACACATGTCTAGTTATTAAAACTCAAAATACATCTCAACAAATGACTCAGAGATCAACACAGCGGAACCACTTATATATCTACAAACGCCGAAGCCTTCTGCTCCATTTGCTCCTTCAGAATTAGTCAAAGCAAACCTGAATCCCTTGGCTACTCGTAAAAATTTGAGTACCCAAGAGTTTATAAACAGAAAATAAACACTTGGGTCAGACATGGGTCTGGTGTGAGTAAACGGTTAAAAGTTGCTTAACTTCAAAACCTTTTGAGAACAAAGGTATCACGTAAGACTTCCCACACATAAACATGGAAAAGTTTTTACCTTACGCTAACCAAAACTTTTGATAGGAAATCAAGTTATATTATAATAGGGTCTAGGATTTCCAAATAAATATTCACATAGCCAAAATTGTTACATTCATTAAATTCCAGCATACATAGGTATACAATCAAGTCCGATGGCACTTATTGGAAGTTGGATTTCCATACAATGGCAGGGCTACTGGGGTACCGCCCGTCACAGTACGTGGCCTAGATCAACGTACCGAGGAGTACGCCCTCTCCCATGCAACACAAGGCCGGAACCTTCCCTTACTGGATAATTCCCGCATAAGAAACCCCAGCGGTTGTAGCTATTCAACCGCCCACACAGCCGAATAAAAAGAAGGGACCTCTAGACAGGGGAAATCTTATCCTACTTGGGCACTACCCACTAACCTTGTTGCACCTCCCATGTTTTAGCCATTCCCGGTTGATGAGGCTTGAGGCTACGATTACCTTATCAGAACACATCACTTAGAATGCTCATCGTCCACCTGACGATGTGCTGAAAGCATTCAATCCATACAAGTTCGTTTCGGGTTCGAACGAAACCGAAGGCATTATCTAGTTACACTCATTTTGGAATCACCCTCAGAGTTAACGACAATAACCCTTGCACTCTGAATCTTCATCTTCACTTGAGATTCACGACCTATCGTTAATTTGGATCAATGTGGTTTTCAGATATCCAAATCTGGAAACCCGATCCCGGCCTCATCGAAATCCAAACGTATTTTAAAAGCCAAGTTGTTTAAAGGTTTAAACAATTCAATTCAATTCAATACTTGAATTCACACAGCATTTAACACAGATAAATATCACACATTTACCACAGATATATCCAATATCATATCATAGAATATCACAGCATATCATCCAATAGATATCATCCAATACAACAATCATCCATAAGCAACAATTATTAACCCTATGTTATAATTAATTTAATTTACTTAAATTAAATTAATTACTTAAGAATTAATTATCTAACCTTGCTTAATCAATCATTAATTAATTACAAACCTTTAATTAATTAATTACTCATTAAATATTAATCATCCTTGATTAATTATTCATTAATTACATAAAGTAATTATCCTTTAATTAATTTCACAAATTAATTATTCTTAACTATTAATAGTAATTAACCATTTATTTATTAATTAATTAACTATAATTAATTACATTAATCCTTAATTAATTATATTAATCAATTAAACTTTAATTAATTACCTCCATTAATTATCCTTAAATAAATCATAAACAGTGATTATCATCTTGTAATTACTTACCTTAATTAATTAACTTCTTAATTAATTATATTAATTACACCAAGTAATAAATCCTTAATTTACTTTTACAAAGTAATTATACTTCGATTACTTTCCATTAAGTAATTTCCTTTATATCAATTACATCCAGTAATTCATTTATTAATTACTTACACTAAGTAATTACACTTAACAAATCTCATTAAGTAATTATACTTAATCAATTACCAAGTGACTATCTTTAATTAATTAACAAATTAATTAACTTAACTTAATCACATTCATCTCATAAATTATAGCTGAGTAATTCATCCCTTAATTACTCTTTAAACCAATTAATTAATCTTTAATTACAGATTAATTATTCTTTTAATTATTAATTAATAAACCTTAATTATCAATTAATAAAACTTAATAACAAATTAATTAATCCTTAATTATCAGTTAATTAATCTCTGATTATATAATTAATTAATGCTTAATTACAACTTAATTAATTAATCACTAATTACAACTTAATTACTTAACTAATTAGTCACTAATTACAAATTAATTACTTAATTAATTAGTCGCTAATTATAAATTAATTATCTCTAATTATCTAATTAACAATCCTTAATTACAAATTAATTAATCTTTAATTAATTAACTAATAACCCTCAATTATAAATTAATTAATCCTTAATTATTAATTAAATAAATAAATTAATGACTCTTTAATTTCCTCATTTATCATCAAACCTTGATTAAGTTTAAGATAAAACATTTACTTTATTAATTATCTAATCACCTTATTTTTAAAACATTTATTCTTTTAACTAACACTTAATTATATAAAAAAATAAGTTTTAGAATAACTTAAAGATTAACCTTAACAAATTAAAGTTAATCAATCCTATAATTCCTAATCCAAAATGTTAAAGATACATTTATTATATATAAAAGAATTTTATTTAAGGAAAGTTTAAACTAAATTTCTTTTTAAATTTCCAAACTTTGTTTTATAAATACTTTTAAAAACTGCTCAAACTCCTGCTTCGGGTTCAACCCGACCATTTCTCGAGTTCTAACTCGAGTTCTTCATCCTCTTCTTATTATTTTTTTACTTAGATTTTAGTTTTTGTTTTAAAAAAAAACTGGAACCAGGATTACTCACGCGTCTACTCGAGTTTTTACTCGAGTCACAAACCCAAAAACTCGAGCTTCTCTTCAAGTCACCCCACAACCCAACCTTCCAGGCACCAAAACATCGCCGTGCACACGTGCACGTGCACGATCGCTTGAACGACTTCCAACCATCGCCATGGTATTCGATACATCACTGACAACCCCTTCGATCACCCCGACCACCCAACTCCTACGATCTGGCCTGGAATAAAAAACGAGCTACTTCGACGAAATTTGAAACTTGAACCTGATCGATAGAACCACCTCTGGCCATCGTGTAACGACCCTGAATTTTGAACAAATTAAATTGAGAATATTTAATTTATTTTAAATATTTGAACGATGATTTAATTTGAATCCTCGATTTAACTTTGAATTTGGCGATTAAATTATAAAATTTAATCTATTGAAACTGGATAAAAATTTAAATCTTCAATTTTTAGCTGAAGAAAAATATTTCAAAAGCTTTTAAAATTCGTAATGATAATACTGAAGATAATTGAAACTTTAGAATCGAATTTGAAACTGTTCTGTTTAGTTTTGAATTTTATTGTTCGAATCGATATTTAAAAATAGTCATTTTTCAAACAGTCTCGGAATTCGACGAAACTAGTTCCATTGGGTCCGTAACGTTGAATTATTGTCAGATTTCAAGTTTCGTATTTTTCGGAGTTAATACGTGATCATACGTTGAGTAAATGCATCGAAATTTTAAAGCAAATCCAATTTAAATTTAAATTTAAATAATTGTCAAACATCAGCACGTTCTTCCCTTTGAACACGCCTTCAAACCCGTTCCTTTGTTTCAGCCGATAATCACGCTCCTTCAATTTTTAATAATCACGTTCTCCCTCGATGTCCTCAGTTCAAACGAAAAGAAAAAATCGAACGAAACCAAACGAAAATAATAATGGCTCCTCTCTCTCTCATTCTCGTTCAAAAATCCCCTTCCTCCATTTCAATTTAAACCGAGCCTCTACACCCAAATTAACAGCAGCTTCGAAATCAATGGTGGCCGCGTGAGTCGCCGCCACTAGAGGAAGTTCTCTCACTCTGGTGTGGGAAGGGGGGTGTCGATAGCAGCTTGCACGTGAAGGACGAGCAGTGGTATTGGGCGACTTTGTGAAGTCGCGAGCTAGGGTTGTTCGCGACGAGGCGGCAGTTAGGGTTGGCTGAGGGTTCGCGATTCAGAGGATGCTCGATTTCGAGCATCACGAAGTGGAAGGTGGCAGTCGCGAGTAGCTCGCGATGGTGATCCGGCGACTCTGGCGATGGGGTTTCTTGGCAATGTTGGCGAAGCGGCGACCCAGAGCAAACGCAAGGGCAAGCGCGACATGGGGGAACTCGATGGCGAGCGTGCGTGAGGCGGTATAGGGTTGCGATGTGAATCAAGTGGGGAGTTGATCACGAGACGGGGGCGAGGCCGTAGGTGATATCATGGATATCGTAGATGGGTTCGAGAAGAACTGCGAAGCTAGGGTTTTCGCGTGGATGGTCGGAGCAGGCCTGGGTGCGAGTTTGTGTTCGACAGTAAGGTAAAATAATCTTGTTTTGATTTAATAAATATATTTATATAAATTCACCTACACATTTTAAATTTCATACAGTTTTAGAAAAATTTGATTAGTTCACTGAGAATGCTAAATAATATAGTTATTGTAATTATTTCTCTTTCAAATTTAAAAATATATGGAATTAAAATGTTGAAGAGTTTATATTAAAAATAATGGGTTCGAATGTTAATTTAACTTGTATAATATTTTGGAAGTTAATTTGGAATTTTAAAATGTTAAGTAGTTATTTATAAATCAAAACTAATATAATTTATTTAGTGGGATATTTATTTAAAGGAAGAATAGTTTTGATTTAAATTTTTGTTAGATAAATTTATTAAAAGAAAAACTAGGTTAAAATAAAATCATTGAATGATTAAAATTATATAAACGGAAATTTGTTTGAAATTGAATTGATTATATAAAATAAAATTTTACTAAATGGAAACGGATGGTTCGATTTATTTCAAATATTAATCGATTGTATAAAATTATTTATACAAGGTTAAAGTCAAGAAAATCGAGTCAAGTTTGGATTGGATTGCAAAATAAAAGCAAAGGTGAGATTATTTTCTCACTCAAAATAAATTTTGTATGACAGTTATTTATTGACTGATTGTTGCTATTGGATGTGATATTAGATATAGTAGGATATATCTATATATATATATAGCAATATATACATATTGGCATATGTATATATTGGATTGATTGATTTCCCGCCTCGTATAGCGGATGAGACCCTATTGCGCCGTTAGTAAGCGGATATTTTTATAAAACCCATATACCGCGATATTCCACCTCGAAGTGGAATTGGTATTGTGCTAACGTCTGTGGATGCAGGGAAACAGGTTGGAGGGATCCAACTGGATTCCTCACCAGTATTTATTTATTTACAGATATTGATGTATATCCTGTTATCATATTGATATATGATATTGAACGTTGTGATTGGCTAATTGGTGCTGTTGCATCATCGGATTCATCTTTTGAAATTTAAAAATAACGATGTTGATTTCAAAAGAGATTTTTGAAGTGATCTTTGAAAATATACGTTTTATTAAATTTCTGAAGTGATTTATAATAAATAAATAAACGTTCAAATTTTTAAAGTTATAAAAAGTTAAGATTTTTGTGAAATATAACCAAAGTGTGATTTTTGAAGTGAAAGTTGATTTAATTGTAGAATGGGTTAAATTGAGATTTTTAAAGTATTATAAAAGATGTACAAAATTGATATTCATAACTTTAAAAGATTGGGATTATAAAACGAGTTTTTATAAGCGTTAAAATGAATTTTTAAGAATTTATAAGTGAATGAAATTTATAAATTGTGAACTTATAAATGGAAATGATTTTGTAGAATAAATGAATTATAAGTATTCAACTTATAATATGGATAGTTGGTATAAAAATTTAGTTATGAATTGAATTAGTTAACAAAGGAGATTTATAAATTGAAGTTTTTATAAATATAAATGTGATTTATAAACGTTGTTTATAAATCCGAAATTACTTATTTTGATAAGTGAAATTCTAGAAGTAAATAAAAGGAGATTTATAAATCGAAGTTGTTATTAAAATAGAAATAGAATTTATAAACGTGTTTATAAATTCGAAATAGATTGAATTGGATAAATTAAATATAGAAGATTTTTAAAGAAGATATATTCGCGATTTTGGATAGCGAATCTCTATTGAAATTAAAATGTGTAGAAATGATTGAAATTTGGTTAAGTGAATTATATTCACGATTTTGGACAGTGAATATATTGTTTAGTAAAATGGATTTTATTTTTGAAGAAGTGATATAAAAAATGAAGTTAAACATTTTAAAGATGTTTTAAAATGTATTGTGAATTGAAAGCATAGATTTCAACGTTCATTGTTGAAATAGACGTTTTCGAGAAATAAGGAAATGATGGACTATAACACTGTTGTTATAGTAAATGATTTTCGAAAGAAAATGTTTTATGTAGTATTGGGATTTATATATATCTATCTTAAAATCTGAATCCCTATACTAGTGATTTTGAGTCGTCGTAACGATGTTTTACGCAACATTCGTTTTGACTCAAATAGATGTTAAAATTTATGATTTCCTTAAAGAATGAAATGTATACTTAATTTTGATTTAAGTATATCGAATATTCTCAAATGTTGGAAATAAATAGATTTGTGAAATACTTATTTTTAAATAAGTATGGAAATGCTTTTCCAATATGAAATGAACTGTTTTGAGATTTTATCTTTAAAGATAAAATGAAATGTGGAAATTGATTTGAAATTGTTTTCAAATGGTTAAGTGTGGGAATTTTATATCTAGTAAAGATATTTTTGGAAGATAAAAAAAATTGGAAAATTATTTGGAATCTGATGATGTTGCGCATCTTTATTGATAGTTAAATAACCGACTATCAATAATTACCTTGAATGGGTATTTGTTGTGAATTGGATGAATTTGAATGCCACACTTATTTTTGAGTAAACGCTCACTATTCGGGTTAGCCGGGTAAGGACCATGGGGTCGTATAACCCATTCCGAATATGTGATACGTCGTTATGAATTGCATTCGAAGACCGGTGTTGAAGACCGGATATTTTTGAAAACGGAAGGATTACCGTCGAGTTACTCTACATCGGCTGATCTCCGATTTAGAGGTTTTATCACCCTTAGTGACGGGAAGTCTGGACGTGATTAGAAATTTATCCGGATATGCAAGGGCTTCGTGAGAAGTGCCTTCGGTTCTGTTCGATCCCGGAACAGACTTGTATGGATTGTGTGTCTGACGTTACAATTTGAGATATAAAGCTGATTTCTTTCAAATACATTTCTGTTGGTGGCGGAGAATTTATTCTCTTAGCTTAACACCCTTCTCTGAGACGTACGAGCTCAGAGGTTATGTAGTTGAAATTTATCAGCAATATACTCCCAATTTGGTAACGTGGCATACTGAGTGTTTCTGTGAAATGATCAGTGTTTGATCATTTGTGATATGATCATTTGTTTGATCTTATATCTTTGTGATCATAGGTTGATCATTTGATTGACCCGAAGCATGGCTTTGTAGAAAGCGTAGCTTTGTGGACGAGACTTCATCGAGCCTCACACCCCGGAAATGGTCAAAACAGGAAGGATGCGGCAAGGTTCTAGGGAGTAGCGCCCCTTAGTGTATGTCATTCCTTCTGGATAAAGGTGGTATCATGGTATGGAGCCCAGATACTTAACCTCTGTGGTTGCTGCAAATTTATTACTTTGTGGTTGTTGGAATCGGGGATCCTCGGGAAGATCGGTGACGATCGGGGGATGACATACGCATGTCAGTAGTTACCTATTTTTGCAGAGGTAACCCGACCTTGTGTTGGCAGAGATCTAACCGTAACGTTAGGTTCTCGGGTCGTCTATTCCAGGGACGTACCCATCGTGGAAAAGGAAGTTCCTTAGCCTGACCATTTGTTGGAAATCCAAAGAAATAATACGAGCCTTGTACGGTTTTAGTTGTAGAACCTGCCATTCACTTATGGTGGTCACCACTGTTTGGATGGTAGCTATAGTAGGCATAGTTCGGAATGTCTATGCTGGCTAAGATTTATATTATACTTTCGAAATGTTTTCTACACTATGCACTAATAATAATATCAAAAAGAATTTGATTTTGCGTAGTAAGCATCTTTGACTATCATAAGAAGAAATCTCCTCCAATTCTACGTTTGCATTGTGTGTGTGGTGGGAGGTCTTATGGTAGTTTCATTTTCCAAAAGCATTGCGAATTTTGTTTTATTTTCTTTGTGAAAGAATAACTGTTTTACGATCTCACACCAGTCACCATGACTGACTCGGAGTTTATTGTTCCCTTCTAAACTCTGGGTGCCCACAAATTTCCACACGGGCAGCCTAGAGTTATGTTATCTGGATATTCTGGTGCTTTGGAAGCAAGCTGGATGACGAGACGTAGTATTTGTATCTGATAGTATTTATTCCGCTGTGTATTCTGTATGAGGACAAGTTTATATAACTGTCCATTGTTGTATATTGACTCTGATTGATGTACGAATAAAATGATATAGCTCTTTGTTTTAAAAGACTAGTGTTAATTTATTATATATTGTTCCGCTGCGAATGTGAGATTCTGATATTGTTTCTGCTTCTGATGTTGTTCTGTTGTTCTTCTCTATTTTCTTCTTTCTTTCTATTTTCTTCTTCTTCTACCTTTTTCTTCTTTTTAAAAAACATAACTTTTCGGGTTTCCGGCATTTGATGGCTCGGCAGTCGATAAAGTGAGTATCGATTTCGAATTTTCGAAAGTCGAAAATTTCGGGATGTTACATTTGGTATCAGAGCATATGGTTAAGCGACAACCCTGCTCTGTTGGGTGTTACTCATTAGAGATAGAGTCAGCAGTACTCTAGAATGAGTTGAGTGTAATAATAGATATGAGTGCGTATTTGTTAGTTAATATAAAAATTGTTTTGTATTGTGATGATTGATTTATTGAGTGGCATATGAACCTTCATCGGCACAGTTTGCAAAACTGTATCGAAGGGGTTTCTAAACGCTCGAATAGAACAGTTCGGCACAATATTGTTTTAAATAGGGTGAATGGAATAATTTTGCCCAAAACTATTTTTGTATAGAAAATAAATGTTTTTCTATAAAGTACTATAGTATATGGTTGCATGGATGTTAGGAAGTAATAATAGTGAATTATCATCACTGAAATTGAATAAGAAATTGGAATCATAACTCCAAAGTTAAGAAATAAATCCATATACTAATGAAATTTAAAGAATGTAAATTTTAAATGTGAATTGTAATTTAAAACGGAACTCCAGAGAAGTTTTTGGAAATGTTTTGAGAAGAATTTGAAATTTTTGAGATTTGGAAAGTTTAAATTCTTTTTAGAGTTGAAAATGAATTTCAAAGGTTTTGAAAGGTATTTTAGAGAGATAAAAGCTCTAAACTCTTTTTGGTCGCTGGAAAATAACTTCGCTAATGACTGCAGCATTATCGATGTTCATTTTCGGGTTTCTAGAAGAGGAATTGCTGCCAAATAGTTTTAAATGGAGATTGTTTGAAAATTTTGGGAATGAACAAAAGGATAAAACTGGAATTGAAACTGAATGTTGAAAACGAATTTGAATTTGTAAGTGGATTAGAATTTGAAATGAATTAGTAATTGAAACTAATTTAAAAATGTATAAGCAGTTTATATCGGAAATTTTGTAATAGAATTCGCAAAATGGTTTGAATGTTGTAACTAGATATTATGGCTAGTAGGTTATACAGGTGTATAAGGGGATGAGATTTGATTTCAAAGATAATTTGAATTGCTCGACAAAAGGTAAGTATTTGAATTTCAATATGAGTTTTGATGATTTCTTCTCTAGCCGCTTGGCTTTTTCTTTTTCTTTTTGAAATCTGAGAGTCCGTAGGGACGTTTTGTAGTCGTGCCGTATTAGCCGCGCAAAGGAGACGCTGGCGAAATTTTTCGAGAATTTCGAGTGTTAGAAAATTTTGAGAAAATTTTGAAAGTTTAAATTTGAATTTGAATTTAAATTTGAATTGTTAAAGAAACAATATTGTTTGAAAATTATGAAAGGGTTTAGAAAGCTAGTTGGATTGATAACGAATCTTTAGTAGAAAGATTTGTTTTGAAAAATTGATAAAACTATTAGATTGAGAAGATAGTAGACGAGTTAAGGACCTTTTTTCCTAACTTGTAATTTCGAGGACGAAATTCTTTTAAGGAGGGAAGTTTGTAACGACCCTGAATTTTGAACAAATTAAATTGAGAATATTTAATTTATTTTAAATATTTGAACGATGATTTAATTTGAATCCTCGATTTAACTTTGAATTTGGCGATTAAATTATAAAATTTAATCTATTGAAACTGGATAAAAATTTAAATCTTCAATTTTTAGCTGAAGAAAAATATTTCAAAAGCTTTTAAAATTCGTAATGATAATACTGAAGATAATTGAAACTTTAGAATCGAATTTGAAACTGTTCTGTTCAGTTTTGAATTTTATTGTTCGAATCGATATTTAAAAATAGTCATTTTTCAAACAGTCTCGGAATTCGACGAAACCAGTTCCATTGGGTCCGTAACGTTGAATTATTGTTCGATTTCAAGTTTCGTATTTTTCGGAGTTAATACGTGATCATACGTTGAGTAAATGCATCGAAATTTTAAAGCAAATCCAATTTAAATTTAAATTTAAATAATTGTCAAACATCAGCACGTTCTTCCCTTTGAACACGCCTTCAAACCCGTTCCTTTGTTTCAGCCGATAATCACGCTCCTTCAATTTTTAATAATCACGTTCTCCCTCGATGTCCTCAGTTCAAACGAAAAGAAAAAATCGAACGAAACCAAACGAAAATAATAATGGCTCCTCTCTCTTTCATTCTCGTTCAAAAATCCCCTTCCTCCATTTCAATTTAAACCGAGCCTCTACACCCAAATTAACAGCAGCTTCGAAATCAATGGTGGCCGCGTGAGTCGCCGCCACTAGAGGAAGTTCTCGCACTCTGGTGTGGGAAGGGGGGTGTCGATAGCAGCTTGCACGTGAAGGACGAGCAGTGGTATTGGGCGACTTTGTGAAGTCGCGAGCTAGGGTTGTTCGCGACGAGGCGGCAGTTAGGGTTGGCTGAGGGTTCGCGATTCAGAGGATGCTCGATTTCGAGCATCACGAAGTGGAAGGTGGCAGTCGCGAGTAGCTCGCGATGGTGATCCGGCGACTCTGGCGATGGGGTTTCTCGGCAATGTTGGCGAAGCGGCGACCCAGAGCAAACGCGAGGGCAAGCGCGACATGGGGGAACTCGATGGCGAGCGTGCGTGAGGCGGTATAGGGTTGCGATGTGAATCAAGTGGGGAGTTGATCACGAGACGGGGGCGAGGCCGTAGGTGATATCATGGATATCGTAGATGGGTTCGAGAAGAACTGCGAAGCTAGGGTTTTCGTGTGGATGGTCGGAGCAGGCCTGGGTGCGAGTTTGTGTTCGACAGTAAGGTAAAATAATCTTGTTTTGATTTAATAAATATATTTATATAAATTCACCTACACATATTAAATTTCATACAGTTTTAGAAAAATTTGATTAGTTCACTGAGAATGCTAAATAATATAGTTATTGTAATTATTTCTCTTTCAAATTTAAAAATATATGGAATTAAAATGTTGAAGAGTTTATATTAAAAATAATGGGTTCGAATGTTAATTTAACTTGTATAATATTTTGGAAGTTAATTTGGAATTTTAAAATGTTAAGTAGTTATTTATAAATCAAAACTAATATAATTTATTTAGTGGGATATTTATTTAAAGGAAGAATAGTTTTGATTTAAATTTTTGTTAGATAAATTTATTAAAAGAAAAACTAGGTTAAAATAAAATCATTGAATGATTAAAATTATATAAACGGAAATTTGTTTGAAATTGAATTGATTATATAAAATAAAATTTTACTAAATGGAAACGGATGGTTCGATTTATTTCAAATATTAATCGATTGTATAAAATTATTTATACAAGGTTAAAGTCAAGAAAATCGAGTCAAGTTTGGATTGGATTGCAAAATAAAAGCAAAGGTGAGATTATTTTCTCACTCAAAATAAATTTTGTATGACAGTTATTTATTGATTGATTGTTGCTATTGGATGTGATATTAGATTTAGTAGGATATATCTATATATATATAGCAATATATACATATTGGCATATGTATATATTGGATTGATTGATTTCCCGCCTCGTATAGCGGATGAGACCCTATTGCGCCGTTAGTAAGCGGATATTTTTATAAAACCTATATACCGCGATATTCCACCTCGAAGTGGAATTGGTATTGTGCTAACGTCTGTGGATGCAGGGAAACAGGTTGGAGGGATCCAACTGGATTCCTCACCAGTATTTATTTATTTACAGATATTGATGTATATCCTGTTATCATATTGATATATGATATTGAATGTTGTGATTGGCTAATTGGTGCTGTTGCATCATCGGATTCATCTTTTGAAATTTAAAAATAACGATGTTGATTTCAAAAGAGATTTTTGAAGTGATCTTTGAAAATATACGTTTTATTAAATTTCTGAAGTGATTTATAATAAATAAATAAACGTTCAAATTTTTAAAGTTATAAAAAGTTAAGATTTTTGTGAAATATAACCAAAGTGTGATTTTTGAAGTGAAAGTTGATTTAATTGTAGAATGGGTTAAATTGAGATTTTTAAAGTATTATAAAAGATGTACAAAATTGATATTCATAACTTTAAAAGATTGGGATTATAAAACGAGTTTTTATAAGCGTTAAAATGAATTTTTAAGAATTTATAAGTGAATGAAATTTATAAATTGTGAACTTATAATTGGAAATGATTTTGTAGAATAAATCAATTATAAGTATTCAACTTATAATATGGATAGTTGGTATAAAAATTTAGTTATGAATTGAATTAGTTAACAAAGGAGATTTATAAATTGAAGTTTTTATAAATATAAATGTGATTTATAAACGTTGTTTATAAATCCGAAATTACTTATTTTGATAAGTGAAATTCTAGAAGTAAATAAAAGGAGATTTATAAATCGAAGTTGTTATTAAAATAGAAATAGAATTTATAAACGTGTTTATAAATTCGAAATAGATTGAATTGGATAAATTAAATATAGAAGATTTTTAAAGAAGATATATTCGCGATTTTGGATAGCGAATCTCTATTGAAATTAAAATGTGTAGAAATGATTGAAATTTGGTTAAGTGAATTATATTCACGATTTTGGACAGTGAATATATTGTTTAGTAAAATGGATTTTATTTTTGAAGAAGTGATATAAAAAATGAAGTTAAACATTTTAAAGATGTTTTAAAATGTATTGTGAATTGAAAGCATAGATTTCAACGTTCATTGTTGAAATAGACGTTTTCGAGAAATAAGGAAATGATGGACTATAACACTGTTGTTATAGTAAATGATTTTCGAAAGAAAATGTTTTATGTAGTATTGGGATTTATATATATCTATCTTAAAATCCGAATCCCTATACTAGTGATTTTGAGTCGTCGTAACGATGTTTTACGCAACATTCGTTTTGACTCAAATAGATGTTAAAATTTATGATTTCCTTAAAGAATGAAATGTATACTTAATTTTGATTTAAGTATATCGAATATTCTCAAATGTTGGAAATAAATAGATTTGTGAAATACTTATTTTTAAATAAGTATGGAAATGCTTTTCCAATATGAAATGAACTGTTTTGAGATTTTATCTTTAAAGATAAAATGAAATGTGGAAATTGATTTGAAATTGTTTTCAAATGGTTAAGTGTGGGAATTTTATATCTAGTAAAGATATTTTTGGAAGATAAAAAAATTTGGAAAATTATTTGGAATCTGATGATGTTGCGCATCTTTATTGATAGTTAAATAACCGACTATCAATAATTACCTTGAATGGGTATTTGTTGTGAATTGGATGAATTTGAATGCCACACTTATTTTTGAGTAAACGCTCACTATTCGGGTTAGCCGGGAAAGGACCATGGGGTCGTATAACCCATTCCGAATATGTGATACGTCGTTATGAATTGCATTCGAAGACCGGTGTTGAAGACCGGATATTTTTGAAAACAGAAGGATTACCGTCGAGTTACTCTACATCGGCTGATCTCCGATTTAGAGGTTTTATCACCCTTAGTGACGGGAAGTCCGGACGTGATTAGAAATTTATCCGGATATGCAAGGGCTTCGTGAGAAGTGCCTTCGGTTCTGTTCGATCCCGGAACAGACTTGTATGGATTGTGTGTCTGACGTTACAATTTGAGATATAAAGCTGATTTCTTTCAAATACATTTCTGTTGGTGGCGGAGAATTTATTCTCTTAGCTTAACACCCTTCTCTGAGACGTACGAGCTCAGAGGTTATGTAGATGGAATTTATCAGCAATATACTCCCAATTTGGTAACGTGGCATACTGAGTGTTGCTGTGAAATGATCAGTGTTTGATCATTTGTGATATGATCATTTGTTTGATCTTATATCTTTGTGATCATAGGTTGATCATTTGTTTGACCCGAAGCATGGCTTTGTAGAAAGCGTAGCTTTGTGGACGAGACTTCATCGAGCCTCACAACCCGGAAATGGTCAAAACAGGAAGGATGCGGCAAGGTTCTAGGGAGTAGCGCCCCTTAGTGTATGTCATTCCTTCTGGATAAAGGTGGTATCATGGTATGGAGCCCAGATACTTAACCTCTGTGGTTGCTGCAAATTTATTACTTTGTGGTTGTTGGAATCGGGGATCCTCGGGAAGATCGGTGACGATCGGGGGATGACATACGCATGTCAGTAGTTACCTATTTTTGCAGAGGTAACCTGGCCTTGTGTTGGCAAAGATCTAACCGTAACGTTAGGTTCTCGGGTCGTCTATTCCAGGGACGTACCCATCGTGGAAAAGGAAGTTCCTTAGCCTGACCATTTGTTGGAAATCCAAAGAAACAATACGAGCCTTGTACGGTTTTAGTTGTAGAACCTGCCATTCACTTATGGTGGTCACCACTGTTTGGATGGTAGCTATAGTAGGCATAGTTTGGAATGTCTATGCTGGCTAAGATTTATATTATACTTTCGAAATGTTTTCTACACTATGCACTAATAATAATATCAAAAAGAATTTGATTTTGCGTAGTAAGCATCTTTGACTATCATAAGAAGAAATCTCCTCCAATTCTGCGTTTGCATTATGTGTGTGGTGGGAGGTCTTATGGTAGTTTCATTTTCCAAAAGCATTGCGAATTTTGTTTTATTTTCTTTGTGAAAGAATAACTGTTTTACGATCTCACACCAGTCACCATGACTGACTCGGAGTTTATTGTTCCCTTCTAAACTCTGGGTGCCCACAAATTTCCACACGGGCAGCCTAGAGTTATGTTATCAGGATATTCTGGAGCTTTGGAAGCAAGCTGGATGACGAGACGTAGTATTTGTATCTGATAGTATTTATTCCGCTGTGTATTCTGTATGAGGACAAGTTTATATAACTGTCCGTTGTTGTATATTGACTCTGATTGATGTATGAATAAAATGATATAGCTCTTTGTTTTAAAAGACTAGTGTTTATTTATTATATATTGTTCCGCTGCGAATGTGAGATTCTGATATTGTTTCTGCTTCTGATGTTGTTCTGTTGTTCTTCTCTATTTTCTTCTTTCTTTCTATTTTCTTCTTCTTCTACCTTTTTCTTCTTTTTAAAAAAACATAACTTTTCGGGTTTCCGGCATTTGATGGCTCGGCAGTCGATAAAGTGAGTATCGATGTCGAATTTTCGAAAGTCAAAAATTTCGGGATGTTACACATCGCCTCCGTTCACCTGAACCCACGCCACCCTATCCAATGCTTCACCACATCACGACACGTCGATCCAACCCATACCGGTCACCTCCGGTTTCCCCACGGCCATGCAGCAACCATGAGAACCCAACCATCCCAAACCTGACCTTAAACCCTACATCATCTAAATTTCGATGCCACGATGATCGATAGCCTCTTCCACCATTTTTGTCGACATTTTCGATCTCCAATCTTGCTTCGACAAAAACCCCAACCCCACTAATGCCGTCGATCACCAGAATTTCCCCTAAACCCATTTCCCGGTCAACACTTTAATTCTCTCTCGATTCCAAGTTAAAAATTGTGATTTAACTTTTAAAAATCATGGTTTTTAATAGAGATTATGATTATATAGGTGAATCCAAGAATTATTATACTTGAGTTTTACCTATTTATAAATGTTTCACTGTCTTTTCTTTATTTCCAGAATTATACAAAATTATTTCACTTAACAAAAATTTAAATCTTAGTTTATGTTTAAACAAACATGATTCGTTTGAATTCCTAAGCCTAACAGAGATTAGATGAGAAGAATTGAATTTAAATCTAAATTTTAAACTGTGAAACTTAAAACAAAGATGATCACTGATATATCCAGACATACACACAGTATCTTCATTCATATAAACATGCATTCAGATCTAAACAAACATGCATACACATTTTCAAACATGCATCACAATTTCACTTCGAACATTTATCATATGTATATAATTTAAAACTATTTTAGGCTTAGTTTATTCACATTAAATAACAGAGAAGCATAGATTTATACATACTGATTTTAGCACAGGCGTTTTATTTATACAAGCATGCATTCACAGATAAAATCATATGCAAACCATATTACTATAAAGATTCATCACAACATTTAAGTTTATTCTCAGATCTAAAAACTGTTTTTAAAAATAAAGGTTTACTCACTATGAATGAATGAGCAGAGCTTTTAAAAACTGGGATGCTAGATTTTGAAAACTGATATGCTTATATCTCTGAAAACTTTGTATTGCCTGATTTCTTTAAAACTGGAATGCTTGAAACAGAGACTGCTTTGATTCCAAGCTGAAGAATGCAGGCTCTTATTTGAAAAATGGTTTGCAATCTTGATTTTGAAATTGAGTTACTGGTTTTAAGAAATGCAGGCTTTTGTTCTTGTTTTTGAAAATGAGTTTGCAGGTTTGAAGCAGAAACATGCCTTTGATTTTGGTTTGAGGAGGATGATTACTAATTTTGATTACAGGTTGTTGAAGTGAAACAAATTTCTGGATTGAGGAGTTTATTATAGATTTTGTTGAGAAATTCGTACAAGGTTTTGGTTTCTTAGCCTTTGAATTTGAAAAAGAATAGAAGATGAGAAGTATGTGTTCTTATATAGGCTGAAATGATTTAATAGAAATAAAAGAAAATCTAAAATCAAATATGACACTTGTCTCTTACCTTATCTAATTTCTTAACACATGTATTCACAAGCCTTTAAAATTAAACACTTGTCATTATTAAATTTTATATTATTTTTAAAAGGATTTAAAAGCTTTTATATTTAATTTCCTAATTAATTAATACATTTCTTAATTTATAAATGCTTTTCTTACTTATATATAAATGAAACTTTTTAAAGAAAATAAAATAAAAACCAATTTAGATCTTAAATAAAATCATATATAGTATATTTAATCCATTTTTAAATGATAATATAAAACTTTTGTATTTATTACTATTTAATAATTACTTTCTAAATTTATATAAATAAATTCTTTTAAGGAAAAATAATATAAAACAAATCTTATTTTAAATAAAAACCTTATCCATATATTTTATATCCAAAATATTTTAAAGATATATATATATCCTTTAAATATTCAAGTTTAAATCCAAATTCAAATGCAATTTAAAAATCCAATTTAAAATCAACTCAAACATATATATAATTAAATAAACACCTTATTACTTTGAAAATAATAATTCTATTTTAAAATCTATTTATATCTATATTTAAAAACATCACATTATTAATTATTGTTTGAAAACAACAATCTTTATCAATTTTTAATAATAAATTAAGAGATTATCACATTTTAAATTCCTTGAAATTCCAGGATATCACATAATCACTAGTCTTTTAAACAAAGAACTATATCAGTTTATACAATACAACAATGAGAGTCAATATACAACTCAATACAACAATGGACAGTTATATAAACTTGTCCTCAAACAGAATACACAGCGGAATAAGTAAACAAGTACGGGAGTACGTCTCGCCATCCAGCTCGCCTCCAAAGCTCCAGAATATCCAGAATATCCTGATAACATAACTCTAGGCTGCCCGTGTGGAAAATTATGGGCACCCAGAGTTTAGAAAGGGAACAATAAACTCCATGTCAGTCATGGTGACTGGTGTGAGATCGTAAAACAGTTATTTTCACAAAGAAAATAAAAGAAATTCGCAATACTTTTGGAAAATGAAACTACCATAAGGCCTCCCGCCACACACACAATGCAAACGCAGAATTGGAGGAGATTTCTCCTTATGATAGTCAAAGATGCTTACTACGAAAGATCAGTTGATATTATTATTAATGTCTAGTGTGGAAAACATTTCGAAAGTATAATATTAATCTTAGCCAGCATAGACATTCCGAACTATGCCTACTATAGCTACTATGTTCAATAGCAGGTTACCGCCACATTCCATAGCAGGTTATACAACTGAAACCGTACAAGGCTCGTATTGTTTCTTTGGATTTTCCAACAAATGGTCAGGCTAAGGAACTTCCTACTGCCACATGGGTACGCCTCTGGATGGACGTCCCGAGAACCTACCTGGATCTCTGCCAACACAAGGCCGGGTAACCTCTGTAACTAGGTAACTACTACTCGAGTATCCCACCCCCCGGTCCTTTAGGACCTTTATCCGAGGCGCCTCGATCACAAAGCAACAATCACATAGTAAATGAGATTGGAGCAACCACACAGGTAAATATCTGGGCTCCATACCATAATATCACATTTTTCCAGAAGGAAATGACATACCCTAAAGGGAGCGACCCTCATAACCTTGCCGCATCTTTCCTGTTTTGACCATTTCCGAGGTGTGAGGTCCGATGAGGTCTCGTCCACAAAGCTACGCTTTACACGAAAGCCATGCTTTGATCACAAATGATCAACAAATGATCATCAACACACAGCAACACTTAGCATGCCACACTACCAAATTGGGAGTATATCACAGATAACCTTCAACTACATAACCTCTGAGCTCGTACGTCTCAGAGAAGGGTGTTAAGCTAAGAGAATAAATCTCCGCCACCAAACAGAAATGTATTTGAAAGAAATCAGCTTTGTATCTCAAAGTGTAGTGTCAGACATACAACTATACAAGTCTGTTCCGGTTTCGAATAGAACCGAAGGCACTTCGAAAGAAGCCCTTGCAAATCCGGATAATTTCTAATCACGTCCGGACTTCCCATCACAAAGGGTGATAAAATCTCTATACCGGGGATCAGCCGATGCAGAGACACTCGATGGCAATCCTTTCATTTTCGAAAGTATCCGGTCTTCACCACCGGTCTTCAAATGCTATCCATACACGTCGTATCATTATTCAGAATGGGTTATATGACACAAAGGTCCTTTCCCGGCTAAACCGAATAACGAGCGCATATTTCAAAATAAGTGTTGCATTCAAATTTCAAGCAAATCACAACAAATACCCATTTAAAGGTCAATATTGATAGTCGGTTATTTAACTATCAACAACATTCACAACAATCATCAGATCTAAATAATTTTCCCAAATTATTTATTTTCAAAATTATATTTTCAAGATATAATTTTCAACACTTCAACCATTTGAAACAAATTTCAAATAACTTTTCAACTTTCAACTCTTGAAAACAAATTTCAAATCAATTTCCCTACACGGGATATATTTCCAAATATTTATTCATTTCCACTGGCAATCTGCCGAGTTCAAATACTTTATCTCCAAAATATTCCTTAAAATCCAATTTCAGAATTTCTTCTTTTATAATTTAAAACTACTTTGGAAATATACTCGACTTTATAGTGAGAATACACTTTCACTTCAAAATGGTCCATTTAAACCAATTAAATAAATCCTTATCGATTTATTTCAAATTTACGTTCCAAATCCGTAAATTTATTTTCACACTTTAAAAATAAATCAGTGTTTATTTTTAAACAAATTTTCCTTTCCTTTATAAATTCCATTTTGAATTTACATTTCCAAATATTCACTTTTTATACGATTTTCAAATCGATTTCTCAAATATTTACTTTCAACTCCAAAATCAACTTTCAAATTGATTTTCAAATTTATTTCAACACCAAATAAATTTTCCAAACATTTATTTCAAACACTTAATCGATTTTCAAATGGATTTTCCAGGATTTATTTTTAAATACCAAATCAAATTTCCAAATTGATTTCTGTATTTATCTTCCTTTAAAATAAATGCCTTTGTTTCTTTCAATTATTAAAATTTGTATTTCAAATAAATTCTTCAACCTTCGAAAAATATTACCCGAAATCCATTTATTAAAATCTTTTCACCATATTTTGGAATTAATTCGATAAGATTACAAAAATCAACTTTTTATACTTTTAAATTCCTTCTTTCATATTAATTCAATTCTTAAAAATTAATTCCCAAAATCCAATTTTATTTATTTCTGGTATCCAACGATACCAAAAATACATTCGGCTAAATTATAGCATTCAAATCAATCCCAAACACCAATATGATCAGTCACATCAATATAACTATTCACAGATTATCACAACACAACATAAATAAATTCAATCAATGTGAGGAATCCAGTTGGATCCCTCCAACCTGTTTCCCTGCATCCACAGACGTTAGCACAATACCAATTCCACTTCGAGGTGGAATATCGCGGTATATAGGATTTATAAAATATCACTCGCTATTATGCGGTGCATAGGGTCTCATCCGCTATATAATGCGGGAAATCAACAACTCCAATATATATATATATATATTCCAATATATATATTGCTATATACTATTATATATACTATCACAATCAGGCAATCAATCAATAACTGCAATTCAAATTTTAATTTTAAGTGAGAAGATCTCACCTTTATTTTATTAGCATCCATTTCCAACTCCTTTCCATTTCCGGCTTGTTTCTCGATTTTTAAACCTTGTATAAACAATTTTTATACAATTTATAAATATCTGAAATAATCGAACAATTTATTCCATTTTAACAAATTTAATCAACTATTGATTTTATTTAAACTAATACCTTTAACTTTAAACCAATTTCTTTTTAATAAATTGATTTAACTAAAATTAAATTTAAAATTAAATTTCCTTTAATAAAATATCTTTAGTAACTAAAATAACCAAATAAGTTAATCTATCAATTTATTCACCAAATCTATTATCTTAAAACAAACCAGTAAATTAAAATACGTAAGTGTATATTTATTTTGAAATCTTATATATATATATATATATATATATACTTATAAGAAATAATTTATATAGATAACCATCTAACTTTACATAACTTTAACACATTTAAAATTCATATATATATATATATATATATTTTTCAAACCTGACCTTTTTATATTTTCTGTTTTAAACTTTACATATATCTCAAAACTGTATATACATTTATTTTAAATCTTAAATAGCAAACCGATGTATAATATATTTTCTAATTCATATATACATTTATATGTATGTACAGAATTAACTAAACAGGTATACCTTACTGACTAAATCGAGCGAACCCTAGTCGTCGCCTTCCACATCACGACTGCCGCCGCTTCCCTCGCCTTTGCCTTCCTTGAATGCCGACCTCCCTTCCAGTTCCACGCGACACCAAGCGCGCGCACCACCACGAAACACTCCACCGCGATGCTCGATAGTGAATCGAGTCTTCCTAAAATCGAACGCGCTTCGCCCCATCGTGCTACAGGAATCATCTCACGAGCCTTCATCGGCCTCGCATAGGTATCGCCGACCTCCCCCCGATTAACGAACGCGAGACAAAAATTTGAAGGGAAGGCTGCTCCTCTATTTAATTACGAACGAATTCGTTCGATTTGGTTTTGTGACAAAGGGAAGTCGCGATTTGATTTGAGAATTATTTCAATTTTTAAACGAGGCTTCGGCCATATTGTTTAGATTTGAATATAAAGAAGCAACCATTTTTCTTGATTGATAATCGAACGGGGATGTGATTTTGTTTAGAACTAAAAGAAAAGAAAAATATCTCGTTCGATTTGAAGGAGGCATGACATGATTTTACGACTGAAAAGCTGAGGGTATCGTATATCAGAAGGGAGACAAGAAAAGATAGCTGCGTGTTTGAACGTCTTTGCTACAGTAACACGAAGTGAAAGAATTTCAACTGATGTTTGACCAGTCAAACTATATTTAAATTTTAAATTCAAATTGTCTCGATAAATGCAACCCAAAATCTTGACCTCCTATCAAGGCATGCCGCTAGGCGTTTATAATGTTATACGCCTATTCCGAACACAATGGAAAAGGTTTCGAGTCCAAATTCGATCGTATGGAGAAGATAGCTTTTTGGACCAGTTATAATATTTAATTTTCGATTTAATTTTAGCGCATTTGCTTATCGTACGGCCACACGACGACTCCAAACGTTACGAAAATTGAAATCCGATAATAATACAATATTACGGATCCAATGAAACTGGTTTCGTCGAATTCTGAGACTGTGCCTCAGAAGGCTATTTTTAAATTCAATTTAAACGATAAAATTTCAAAACTGAACAAAACAGTTCCAAATTCAATTCTGAAGCTTTTATTATCTTCAGTATAATCAATATGAATTTTCTAAGCCTTGAAATTATTTTTAATCAGCTTAAAACTGAAGATTCAAATTTTTACCCAACTTCAGTAAATTAAATTCAATAATTAAATTGCCAAATTCATTCTGATATTTGAATTTCAAATTAAACTAACTTCCAGATATTTAAAATCAATTAAATATCTTGATTTCCAATGTCAAAAATTCAGGGTCGTTACAGTTTTATTTGGCTAACTATTAACCATTGGGTGACTCGGGCCTACCAGACATAATCAACTATCTAACTTCTGTTAGACACAATACTGGATGGTTTATCCTTAACTTACTTTTCCAAGGGTTAACCGATCCTAATGGTTTTGCAAGCTCACCAATAACCTATCTTTACTCTGTATATTCTTTTCTGTGTGTAAAATCATTTTAGTCTTACTTGTGATAAAGCCCTACACACTGGAATTTTGGACTTATATTAGCTAGGGGCTACTAGCTAAAGTATAGGGCGCGACCCTACACCAGTTCCATCTGGTCTTCTAATATCCGAGTCATTTACTTAGGGTTAACTACCCCATCCAATTTTTCTTGAAATCATTTCTTTCAAATTTATTTAACCCTTTTAAATCATACTTAAACAAGAAAAAAAATACCCTTTTCTTTACACAAATACCATTTCCATGATATATGATTTACAAAAAACAATGTTGATGAAAACCTAAATCAATAGGGTTATCTTTCCCTTTAAAAACAAGTTAAAGCCCTTCTTTTACTTAGAAAACATTAGGTTTTAAAGCCAAGACATCACCTTCGAAACCCTTGTTTAAAGCCTTAAAAAATACCTTCCAAAATCATTGAAAACAACCCTTTCAAAAGCTTAACTTAAAACCTTAGACATCCTCTTTTAAAATCATTTTAAACTTGCCTTTGAAAGCATTGAAAACTCTCCATTCAAACACTCAAAATAAACCTTCCAAAAACATTGGGGATCTTCCCTTCGAAACCCATATCATATACCATTCGAAAGCATTGAAATTCTTTATTTAAAACGTACCTTTCAAAAATATCGGGTTCAAGTAAAGTTTGTGGAAACATTGCTTCGAAACCATTGAGAACCATTCCTTTCGAAACCTTTGGGTTTAACTTTTAATATAACTTGGGGTCGTAAAGAACTGGGGCGAAAGCATTGCTTTCGAAAGCATTGGTCCTAAGTAAAAGAAAGAGGATGGTTTCGAAACCAAACCTTTTGAAAACATTGAGAAGGCGGCTACAAAGAACAAAGGCAAAAGCACCCTTTTGAAACCATTGTTTAAAGGCTATAAAGAAAAGCAGCCGTAACTAGTTCGAAAGGTAGAATGCGGCAGCATGGGTTTATAATCCATCTTTTCGTGCAATTTGGGTCAGACATGTGTGGTTTATTGTCAGCTCAAAGAGTACAGAATTGTGGGTCGTCAAATTTGGTATCAAGGGTAATAAAGAAAAATAGATAGAACATTATCTTACTTGAATGGAATAACATATATTATTGAACAACAATCTTTACAGCGGAAATTTTTTTAAGATACATATATCAGAGTCTAACCTAAATTCAGCTTGGACAGTTATAAACAGCTGTCCTTACAAATGCTGACAAACATCAAACAAATTCAGGATAAGCAGCGGATAATAGAATGCGTCCATACATAGATGAATATCTCCAGCTTTCCTTTGAAAACTCCAACCGTCTTCAACTAAACCTGAAACTACTCGGATCTGACCCGGGTATTGAAAATACCCAGATCAGGCTTGTTAAACCATCGTGAGAAAACTCAAATAATAAATAACAGTGTCATATATCAGCCTTGGAAATAAAATCCTTTTGAAAAGAAAGAGTATCTCATAAGACCACACCCACACATAAGCACAGACGGGTTTTTCCCTTATGATAACTAAAGTATTTTTATATCAAATCATTTGATATTATTTTTAATGACATTCTTTGAAAACATTTGCAAATAAACTTATTAATCTTAGCTGAAATTGTTACATTGATTAAATTCCAGCATATTAACCACAAAGTGGGTTATACAATCAAACTCGTAAAGGCTTCTTATTGGAGAATGGATTTCCATACAAATGATCAGGTGAAGGGACTACCTTCCAATGGGTACACCTCTGGATAAATGTCCCGAGGAACCATCATAAAGCTCCTCTACCAACACAAGACCGGCATTCCTCTATAACTAGATAGTATTGAATATGTCATCCTTCGGTCGTTACCGACCTTTAACCGAGCGTGCTCTAGCATACATCCACATTAATTTAAACCTGAACGTCATAGCAGGTAGAAATATATCTAGAAGGGAATGATCATACCCTAATGGTTGCGAACCACATAGCCTTGCCGCATCTATCCCTGTTTCAGTCATTTCCCGGTTGATGAGGCTTGAGGTAGCAAATACCTTCACATAGCACATATTCTTTCACTTTGAATGCCACATTGCCATTCCACATTCACACGACTGATTTCTACAAACGTATAACTTCCTGAGCTCAAATGTCTCGGGAAAGGGTGTTAAGCTAAGAGAATGTGTCTTCTCCGCCACCGACTGATATACACTATATAGAGATCACTCAATGTGATTTAGAATGCAAGGTCAGACATTCTTCCATACAAGTTCGTTCTGGGACTGAACGAAACCGAAGGCACTTCTCCTACCACATCCTATTTGGGAATCACCCCTAGGATCGATAGCGATTAGTCCTTGCATTGGATATCTCATAACGAAGAAACTACTGCTATTATATGTAATGACCCACCTTTTTGGATGGTTCAAATCGACAATAAACCACACATGTCAGAATCAAACCATTCAAAAGAGAGGATTGTTAATGGGGTAAATAAGAAAAAAAAGGAAAACAAAACACAGAATCTCGCAGCGGAACGATAAAATATAATAATCAAATAAATAGTTCATGAAGCTGTTTTACAAATAACATTTGATTACACTTTTACAATTCAAATCAGAGTTATACATACATCAGAAATAAACAAATAATGCAGCGGAACACAGGATGCAGTGGGGTAATAAATAGCAATAATATACTGAATCTTCTTCTTCGTCCTCTAGAAAATAGTCTTGAATACATTAAAGCTCAAACTGACCCGAGCGTAATGAAAAGATAAAACACTCGAGTCAAAACTAAAAGATCATATGTAAGTCATATCAAAATAAGTAAAATAGAAATATTAGTGCAATGGTTTCATAGATATTACGGGATTTTCATCTCCTATCAAGTGTACAACGTGAATATAATTATTTAAAGGGTTTTAAATAATTCGAAATATCAATCTTAATCATCTAATTAAAACAAATCCGAAGTTTGAATTAACTTAAAACCTTCAAATAATTCAATTCCAAATAAAATCCAAATTCAAGAAATTATATGGGTATATGTCATTTCAACCAGTATCAAAATCAACATTTTCAAATCAATGAAAACCGCTCGGGTTTATCATTTCAACCCATAATGATTTTCCCCTAATCTATAAGATCGTTTGGATATGTATCATTTCAACCCATAGGGATAACAGAGATATAGACATAAATAACATCCAATCATCCAAAATGTCAACCAATAACATCCATTCAATCACCCAAATATCAACAATTGAACATATAGCACAATCATCATTGAAATCAACCAATAACTACCAATAATTTACTGGTTATCATTAACAGGTATTTAACTGGAAATTTAAATTTCAATATTAAATTAAATGGCAATTAAATTCAATAAAAGTCAGATTTAACTGGAATGACAATTTAAAATATACTAAACAACAACCAACCAATTTTTAATCACATCATAAATTCAATTTAACTAACATAAGAAAATCTAGTAGTTGTGATTATTTGCTCACCTTTCATGGCTACGAAGATGATGATAAAAATGGACCAATATGGAGATTCCTAGCAAAGATCCAAATGCAAAGAAAATCCAACAAAGCTTAGACTATACACGAATCAATAAACAAGTTTCAACTCGTCCAACTTCCAAACAACCCAAGATTCAAACTACAGACAAACCTGAAACTAGGTCATCTTTTAGAAAATATTCGAATCAGAATATTACTGAATCTGTAAAAGTGACTAACTAAAATGTTGTTAAAAATTCTTTTCTATCTACTTTCAAAAAAAGAGTCACTCAAAAAGCTTCTGTCTTGAGGAAGTTATGGTCAAAACAAACTGAGGTGTTTTCTAAGTTGAAAACATAAGTTCAAAAATACTTCGAAAAGATTTGAGTTTTTGGCATAGTAAATTAAGGAATTCGAAGAACTGACCTAAAAGAAAGTTGAAGCCACTGGAAAAATAAATGGTTTGAAAAAAAGAATTACATAATTAGATTCATTCCTGAAGGAGATATGATTGAAACAACATGAGGTATTTTTGGCCAAAACTGGACCCGAGAAAGGACTTGAAAAATGGAGTTTTTGATATAGAAATATTCGGAATGGGAAGGAGGATTCAACAACAAAGTTGTTGCCATTGAAATTATACATAGTTTCAAAAAAAATTATTTGATTTGGAGTAGTTTAGTGGAATATAGAAGCCATGGAAATAAGGGGAAGAAAGAGGGAAAATAGGGAAGGGAAAAAGGAGAAAGAAGATGAGAGGGAAGGTGGAAGGAGATGGCCTTGGAGATGGTGGAGAGGGCGGCGGCTATAAGGAGGAGGATGGGTTGAAGAAGAGGAGGAAAGGAGTTTTGATTTGTGAGATTTTTGGAGTTTTAGATCTAAAGTTCTCTGTAGATTTTGTGGAGAAAGAAGAAGTGTGCAGAGAAAGTTTCTCAGGAGAAAAATTATGTACTAGATGTTATCAGATAAGAAACATAAGGTCGTAGGCAAAGGAATGGTCACATGACCGACTAGAGTCTCTTGGTTAACCAGGGCCCATTAGACCAAACAAACCCAATATGCCTTAGCCAAATAAAACACAACTAAACACTACCAATTCATGTTAATTTTTCACAGTAATTCAAATTTTTAGAGCAATAGGAATTTGATTTTGACGAAACGAAAAGTTGAGGGAAGATCAAAATTTAGTTTAGTATCATATAAAAAGAATAAAATTTTAAAATTCAAATTTCAATTTTTCAACCAAAAGTCAATCTTTGACTAAGTTTGACCAAAATTTGAAATTTCACAAAATTTTTATTCTATTAAATTTGGTCAAATAAAACACTGAACATCACAAATTCAAATTTTTTTATTTGATTATTATTTAAATTCAAAATACTGTCATTTTAAAGTTGTTAAATGTTACAGATCGTTACACTTTATCTTAATTAAAAGATGTAATATCAATTAATGCAATATTAATTTGTTTCCCTTTATCATATTTAGAAGGTTGAATGCCATTAACCACACATCCAATTCTCACCTAATTACATTCAAACCTTTGTTATCATCCTTATTATTCAACCAACAATACCCTATGAATTATATTAATATAAATTTACATTTTATTGCATTCATTATTTTACCGTTAATATCTTTTACCATATTAACCGCAATAATTAATTACGTAAATTTTCATTGATTTCCAAATTAATTCCAAACATATTAAATAATGAGATGATAAATGAACAATTGTTACCTTTAAGTAATTTAATCATATTTATAAGTTTGTTATCTACTACAAATGTTATGACTACTTACACATCACTGATTATAATCAGTTTCAATTAACAACATATAATTCCAACATTCATTTGCCTTAATTCCATTAATTACCCATTTAATATTCAAATGGACAAATTAATGAGAAGATAATTACAACCATCTTTTATAATAATAGTTCATATCCATTATCTTATCATTTACAACCAAGAGTTATAACAAAATAATTTTATATTCCATATTAACCTATTCCAATCAATTTCATATAATCTCATGATTAAATGCATCATTTAATTTATTTCATTATTTACAATTATAACCAAATAACCTTACAATATATCCGTTGATTGAAATTGGATTAAAATGGTTATTAATTACATTAAATCAACATTACTATATTACATTCTAATTGTTTTATCATTACAAACCATAAATTTTAACTTCTCAAAATATTAATATTTCAAAATCTTATTAAATTTAATATTTTAATTACCAAAAAATATGGGTCGTTACACAATAAGTATATTGGAAGTTTATCCCCAAATGATCAACAAGCAGTTCTTCACTATGAAAACCCTAATATTAATGTCTTCAACATATTTTACTTTGAAATGTAAATTTGTTCGCAATGGTTTTCGGATAAGAATCAACCGAATCCAACCCCGGTTTCTTCGAAATCCAATCATCGATAAAAAAGTGAATATCAGTATACAGGATTTATTAAGCCTCTTTTCACTTTAATTCTTTTGGTTAATTACAAATCCTTTTCTTAAAGTCTTAGAGTAATTCTAAGTTAATTCACTTATTACTTGGGAAAACATTTCCTATTTTCTTATCATCGATCTGGAATTTCTTAACTTTTAAATAGGTCAAAAATAATGTTGTTTAAGACATTGTTTACTATAAACCCTAAACCATTCATAGGAAACATTATTGAGTAAACAGGATCATAAAAATCATTCTAATTTTACTCAATATTAATTTCTATATTCAACAAGCGCTATGGGCGGAATAATGGTGAGATCACCTTTTAAATTCCACGATTAGGACGAGTTCCCTTTTCAGAATTTAATACCAAGTATAAGAGGATTATCTCTATGCAATCAAAGATGTAGTTTATTCATTTTGGAGATTGCTTAAATTTTGGATAATACTAATCTTCTTTTATTTTGGAAAAACTTAATACAATCTTTTAAGAGCATTCGGGCTTTCCTTTCATCTGTTCCACCCCTCGCCTAAGAAGAGAAAATATAGGCTAGGTAAGTTCAGGGCACTGGTTTCTCCATTCCTAATTAAACACCTTGTTTTATCTTTGCAGATCTCATAGGTGGAACAAATGTACTATTCGTTTTCGCATACTCAGTTATTAGCTTTTATTTTGGAATTGATTATAAAGATTCCAAATCATTATTTAAAAAACTTAATTATCCTTGTAAAAATATTTATGAAAAATTCTAAAAAGAATCGTCAAGTTAAAACGTCTATTTTCTATGTTAATTAAAACTGTCGCAAAAGCATTGCAAAAAGCATTGCAAATAGTGTTTTAAAGCTATATTTTTCAGAATGATTTTTATATCATTTCTTCATTTCTTTAATGGCCTCCCTCCTTAATAAAATAATGCCAAAATATTCTAAAATTATTTACTAAAGAAATATTCACCAAAACTCCACCCGAATCACTTCAAACACCTCCTCTTCCTCCCCCTACCCACGGCCCACACTTCCACCACCCACGGTCGAGCATTCCTCCCTCTTTCCACCTAGGCCATGAGAAATAACCCCCTTAAAGCTTGTCGAGCCATCCACGGTCCAAGCATACAAGGATTCGTGAGCAAAAAAAACGAGTAGTGGAGCTATAGCCGATTTTCCGTTCGCCAAAACCAAACAAAGTGAGAACTCTTATTTATATGTATATATTTGGTTGTGATGTTGTGATATGTTTGTTTGGATGTTTGGTTAAGATAATGATTTCCATATGTTGTTTATTGCATGTGAATATTGAAACAAGTTATGATATACATGCCATTGATTCACACGGAAAACACTTTCCAAAATAAATTGAAAAGTGATATGGAATCATTTAATGCCTTTTAAAATGATTAAAAATGTATTAGAAATGCTGTATAAATATATAAACTTGTTTTAACAAAGTTTGAATGAAAAACATGAAACATGTCAAAACTAGGCGCGTCGTGCAACGGTAGTTCACGATTTCACATTGAAAAGTTGAAATAAGTATACATAACGGAATTTAGCTCGTGATTCTTCGTGATAAGAATTTTCTGGACTATTATATCGATATCTTTCAAAAAAATAAAGAAAATCAAGATATCATTAAGTAGATTTTAAAATATGTCCAAAACAATTTTCTAGAAAAATCGCGCTTTTGCAGTAAAGTGACCAAAGTTTAAAATTGATATTTTAAATGTTTTAAAAATATGAAATAAATTCTAAAAATCTTTTAAAATGTTTCAAAAGTGATTTAAGTCAAAAAGATGGATTTCTAAATGATATAAAAGTCATTTTGAAGAATATAGTGTTTAAAACACTATTTGCAACATTTTTTCACAACGCTTTTCTATAACTTTTGAAATAAAGGTTGAAACTTAACAATTCTTTCCCAAATCCTTCGTAAAATTTTTTAAGTAAATAATTAGGTATTTTAAAAGAGATTCGTAAATTTTAAAAATTACTTAAAAGATTTAAAAAGGGAAAATGATTATGAGGAAACGACTAGTACATTTGTCCCACATGTGAGAGCTAAACAGTAAAACAAGGTGTGTAACTAAGGTTAAGAATGGAGCAACCAGCGCCCTGAACTTACTTGGCCTTCGTTTTATCTTTTAGACGAGGGTTGGAACAGATTGGAGGGAAAGTCCTGATGCTCAACTTGGATTTTATAGAAATAATCTTCTTATACTCATTATTAAAATCCAAAGAGGGAACTCATCCTATTCGTGGAATTTAAAAGGCGATCTCACCATTATTCCACCCATAGCACTGTTGAATACAGAAGTTGATAGTGAATAAAAGTAGAGTGATTTCTATAATCCTATTTTCTCAAAAGATACCCTTTAAAAATAATTGGAGAAATATTTAAAAGAGAGATTTAAATGATTCCGTATTATTTGAAATTGTGAAAATAATTGGATCTGAATATAATTTAAATGAAAATGATTTATAAAGTTAATTTAAAATCTATTTAAATTAGAATGGAGTGAGTGAGCTTTTAAAATTTGATTTAAAAATGAATAAGTGGAAATTGGAATTTATTTGATTTAATTAACGTGTAAAAATAGTCATTTTTGATAATGTCTCGGATTTTGATGAAACCAGATTCATTGGATCCGTAATAGTGAATTATAGTATGCTGTCGAATTTCATGTCAATTTGACTTACCGTTTGATCGTGCGAATTTGAAATGCATAGAAATTAATTAAAGGAAATTTAATTAAAATAATTCAATTTCGGAAACCTATCTTCCAAACATGATGGAATTGGCTTCCGATATATATTCCATTGTGTTCGGAATATGGACAAAAAATTATGAATGCCAGGCGGCAAACTTCGTTTGGAATTTGGATATTTTTTGGGTGAATAGTGTTTTGTAGTTGTCTCTATGAGGACCTTCATTTGCTAAAACCCTAGAAAAATTAGGGCTAGCTGCCACTAATATTACGAACGGCCAAGAAAGCTCAAATTTTCTTCCTTCCTTTTCTCCCAATCCATCAACAATTATCAAAAACTTCCAACTACAATATTGTAGAGTGTAATAAGATCTTCAAGTTCAACGGTGGAGATTGGAAATGGAGCGTCATGTTGGCCTAGATCTGCCTTCATTCGAGCCGTGTTTAGAAGGTTTTTGCGAGTTCATCGAGGCATTAGGGGGGTGCGGCCTCTAGGCACTGGTGCGAGGGAGCTCGAGCTTCAAAATAGCGAGGTCTGATCGTGTTCTAGTCTAGCGTAGGAGGCGCGAGGTTCGATGAAGAGTAGCGTGTGCATGGGTTTCATGAGGAGCTGGAAGCAAACATGGGAGGAAGATGATTAGAGAGTATATAATTAAGTTAATGATGTTAGTTAATTATTTTAAAATCGTGTAATCTTATAAAATGTATAACTTATTCATATTAGATCTGTTTCGCACGAAACGAATTACGTTGGGTTCGTATTGTTGAGCACTTCATTCTAGAGCTATATGGATTTAGAGCTGTTGAAAATTTTGGTTAAAATTAAACACTCGTTTAATTTTAATCCAAACGAATCGCTATTGCGACGATTGCAATCCCAAAGTGAGTAAAACCCACTCTCTCTGGCCCGCTTATATTTTTATATAAGTGGGAATAAATTTATTTTATGCTATGTGATGATTGTTTGGATGTTATGCTATATTATTAGTAGTTGGATATATTCCTGCCTATTGGAGCAGATGAGACCCCATACGTTCCCGTGTATGAGCGGATGACCCTTTGTACTCACGTCTGCCACGAAGCAGACATTGTACATATTTTCTCATATGTATATTTGTTGCAAGTTACAGGTTGGAGGGATCCAACTGGACTCCTCACCATTGTTGATTTTTATTTACACATATTGTTATATATGTTGTATTATGTGATGTTTGATGTGATGGATGCCATGTTTGCTATTATTGATGTGAATCCCCTTATTTAGTACTTTTGCAGCATAAGGCCATATTTTTGGAAATTTAAAATATTAAAATGATGATTTCAATTTAAAAAGGATTTCAAAATGATTTTGAAAAT
Organism: Allium fistulosum; assembly: GCA_030737815.1. Lineage (NCBI taxonomy): Eukaryota > Viridiplantae > Streptophyta > Magnoliopsida > Asparagales > Amaryllidaceae > Allium > Allium fistulosum. The sequence continues at coordinate 1,296,234,325 of CM060904.1, read as the reverse complement.
ATATATGTTTTAATAAGTTTTGAATTGTTAAAGAAATGAATTTATTTTAAATGAATAAAAAGTTATAATTTTTATGTTATAAAAATTATGGCTTTGTAAAATATTCTTAAATATGATTTTTGAAATATAGAGTTAAGTATTTTGTAAAATAAGTTAAATTGAGAATTTTGAACTTATTATAAATGGTTTATACATAAGATTTATAAAATTGATATTTTATAAATAAATGTAATGGAATTATAAATGAGTTTTATAAGGGTTAAAATGAAAGTTTATAAAGGAATTTTATTAATAAAGAGATTTAACGAAATGAATTTTTATAAACAGTGTTTTATAAATATTAGAAATGGATTTATAATCAAATTTGTAAATGGATTTGTAATTGAAATTTAGAAATGAATTTATAATGGACTTTATAAATAATGAGATTACAAAAGAATGAATGTGTAAATAAAGAAATTTATAAGTAAATAAGCTTATGATGGGATTTTGATATATAAATGAGATAAACGGGAAATTGGTTAATAAAGGAATTATATAATTGGAAGATTTTATAAAATAGAAATGTGAATTATAAATACTGTTTTATAAATGTGAAATCAATTTAATTTGATGAGCTAAATATGGATTTTTATAAAAGGAAATATATTTACGTTTTTAAAGTGAAAAATCCTTAAAATGAATGTTTTGGAAAGTGATATTTTAAAATCGAGTTTAAATGGTTTAAAAATACAATAAGTTGTGAATTCACTTATTATTAAAATAAGTTTTTGAAATGTTTTCCAAATATTGAAATGGTTTTGAGAATTATCTTTTAACACCCCAGTCATTATGACCCTTTAGCGAGTGCCCGAGTCATACATTCACCACATACTTAGACATGTGTAGAGTAAATCTAGAAGGATGATGACATCCCCTAATGGGAGCGACCCACTTAGCCTTGCTGCTTCTACCCTGTTTTAGTCATTTCCTAGGTGTGAGGCTAAAAGAGGTATCAAATACCTTTCACATATCACATCATCTTTGAATGCCACAATGCCATTTCCGTTGACTACTAATTGCCTCCCACAAAAATACAACCCTTGAGCTCGTACGTCTCAAGGAGGGTGATTAGCTAAGAGAAGTTGCCTTCTCCGCCACCATAGATGTATGTTTGTAAAAACCAATGTACGTAACCTCAGAAAATGCGCTGTCAGACATGCATCCATATAAGTTGTCCAAGAACAGGACAAACCGAAGATACTTTCCTACCACATCCTAACGGATTAGTAGCGAATAGTCCTTGCATCAGATATTTCATAACAAAGAGACTACTGCTACTATATGTATATTGGGATTTTAACCTCAAACGATCAACAAGCCGTCCTTCACTATGAAAATCCTAAATATCAACATCATCAACAATCCTGCACAATCGTCGCATATAAGTTGGTCCGAAGTGGTTTTCGGATAAACCGATCCCAATCTCTTCGCACCAACAACACAAAAGCATTACTCAACCTCATACAGAAACAAATTCTCGTAGACTTATAACGTTTCCAACTTGCTATCTTTGGCCAAGAAGGAAGCTCTGTGGATTAGAGTAACCACTCTGCACTACTCGAATCAACATCCTTTACACCAAACGATAATCAAGCATACATAGATGGCTACGTACTAAGTGTATGACTAAATAGTTTCCACATCAAGTCGAGAAACTAAAATGGCCAAAAAATATAATTTAGCACTAAAGCAGTCACTAGGCCTGATTTATTAAATCATTTATAAATCAATTCACTTTCCAATTTTTTTACTTCAAAATTATCTTTAAAAGATATATTTCCAAAAACCATTCAATCTTTCAATATTTGGAAAACCTTTCCATATACTTATTTTAATAATAAGTGAATTCACAAATCATTTTATTTTCAAACCATTTAAACTCCATTTTGAAGTATCACATTCCAAAACATTCGTTTTAAGGATTTTTCACTTTTAAAATGTGAATATATTTCCTTTATAAACTTTCATATTTAACTTATCAAATTAAATTGATTTCAAATTTATAAAATAACATTTATAAATTCCATTTATAGTTTATAAAAACTTCCATATATAAAATTCCTTTATTAACAATTTTCATTTGTATCTCATTTATATGTAAAAATCTTATTATAAGTTTATTTACTTATAAATCCCTTTATTTACACATTCATTCTTTTGTAATCCCATTATTATAAAGTTCATTATAAATTCATTTCTAAATTTCAATTGCAAATCTGGTTTACAAATTTGGTTATAAATCAGTTTCTAATATTTATAAAACACCATTTAAAAATCCATTTCATTAAATCTCTTTATTAATAGCATTCCTTTATAAACTTTCATTTTAACACTTATAAAACTCGTTTATAATTCCATTACTTTTATTTATAAAATATCAATTTTATAGATCTTATATATATAAACCATTTATAATAAGTTCAAAATTCTCAATTTAACTTATTTTACAAAATAGTCAACTTCATATTTCAAAAATCATATTTAAGTATATTTCACAAAGCCATAATTTTTATTACATTAAAATTATAAATTTTTATTCATTTAAAATAAACTCATTTCTTTAATAATTCAAAAATTATTAAAACATATATATTTTCAAAATCACTTTGAAATCCTTTTTAAATTGAAATCATCATTTTAATATTTTAAATTTCTAAAATTATGGCCCGATGCTTCAAAAGTACTAAATAAGGGGATTCACATCAATACTAGCAAACATGGCATCTATCACATTAAACATCACATAATACAACATATATAACAATATGGGTAAATAAAAATCAACAACGGTGAGGAATCCTACTGGATCCCTCTAACCTGTAACCTGCAACAAATACACATGAAAAAATATGTACAATGTCTGCTTCGAGGCAGATGCGCGTACAAAGGGCCATCTGCTCATACACGGGAACGTATAGGGTCTCATCTACTCCAATAGGTAGGAATATATCCAATTACTAATAATATAGTATAACATCCAAGCAATCATCACATAGCATAAAATAAATTTATTCTCACTTATATAAAAATATAAGTGGGCCAGAGAGAGTGAGTTTTACTCACTTTGCTTCAAGTCGTCGTTGCAACAATATATTTGGAATACGTTTAAGTTTACCTAAATATCCTGTGAGCTCCAAATCGATCCAATCCGATTCCAATGCGTAGTATTTTCAGTAACGAGTGCAACGCAACTCGTTTCGTTTGAATGGGACCTCGTATGAAGAAGTTATGTAATTTATAAGATAACGTAATTTTAATACAATTAATCTCCAAATTCTTTTTTTTATTAACCACAATAATTCTGCACCGTCAGATTCTGGAAAAACGATCTCGACCCTCCGTTTCTTTCCTTCTTCTCCTTGTTTAATTTCCCCTAGAAAACCCTACACGCCGCCGATACTTCCCTTAATTTTCGATGCCTCCATGAGCAACCGGACTCCGATCATCCCTCACCGAGAGACGCCCCAAGCTCCGCCTCGCCTCCACCAGAGATCCACACACCCAAAGCTTAACCATGAACCCAAAAATCACCTTCGAGCATTGGGCATTCGAATGAAGTTTGCCACCAACTCCGATCACCAATGGTGATCTCCACCGGTAGATGTGCTCCACTTGTCGAGCACTTCATTTGTTTAGTTGGAGACGGAAGCTAAAAATGCCTGGATGGGGAGATAAACGTGGGGAAACATGGGCGAATACTGGTCGTTCATATGGAGGTGGCGGCTAAGAAAATAATAGGGTTGGGGTTTTGCTTGAGTTTGGGGTGTTTGAGTCCTTATATGGCCAATAATCGTGACACTATTCACACCACAAAATTCCGGACTCTAAACGAACTGTGACGACTGGCGTTCTATATATTATATCCCTATTCCGAAAATAATGGAACACATATCGAGAGCAAATTCCAAAGTATTTGGAAGATAGAATTTCAAATCGAATTGTTTGCAATAAATTTCCTTAAAGAATTTCTAGGCATTTCTAATTCGCATGATCAAACCGTAAGTCCAATCGCTACGAAATTCGGAATCCTATAATAATATCCTATTACTGATCTAATGAAACTGGTTTCATCCAATTCTAAGACAGTGTCCCGAATGATTATTTTTACTCATCTGATTTAAATTATAAACTTCCAATTTCTATTTATTCACTTTTAATTCAATTATAAAAGTTTATTATCTTCATTCTAATTCAAAAAGAGTTAAAATCTACATTAGAAACCATTTTTATTCACATACGATTCCAGATTCAATTATTTAATCGTTTTAACTAGTAAATTTACTTTTGAATATTTAAAATAATTTAAATATTCTAAATTCGAACAACTGAAAAACTAGGTCGTTACATACTTCCCTACTTAAAAGAATTTTGTCCCCGAAATTACTAAGTAAGAAAAATGCTACAACTCCATGAACTTTTCAAAACAAATTAGTTGAAATTGATTACCAAATTCTTTTAAGTGTTTAACTTTCCAAAATAAGTTAGTTGCAACTTTTTATAATAACTTTTCTAAGTATTCAAACATTCATAGTCATTATCTAATACAATTCCAAAAATCAACTAATATCATTTAACTTTTAACTCAAAAACCAAATTTTTAGTTATCAAAAATTTTCTCAAAATTCTTAAAAATTCTCTAACGCCTTAAATTTTCAAAAAAATTCGCCAGAGTCTCCTTTGCGTGGTTCGATCATAGTAAAATCACAATATATATCACAAATATACATCTCATCTTCGAGGATGAGGCATCCCGTAGGGAAAAAGATATAAAAGTACGATATGTAATCCGAGATATGTACCTTATATATTATTAGCAAGCATATCTAAGTAATATAGCGCGAAAGCGAGCTCCAAATGCAAAGCATATGCTATCCGCACCTACAAAACACTCAACAAACCAATGAGAACATGTATACAGAAAATAATAGCAATGTATAACATAACTATACAATAATCATATGCAAATGAAACACATGCAACAAAAGAAACCATCCAATAACTAACATCCATCTAATGTCATAACCAAGTTAATATACATTTCAATGTTAATGGTTTTAATTTTTATTAACTTTCCTTCTTATTAACATTCACTTGATTTGTTTTCAACTTATTCACATTCGTTTTATTAACATTCAATTATTCATATTCAATTAGTTTTCATTCAACCAATTTACATTCCTTTCATTTACATCCAAATCATTAACATTCAATTTTATTCACATTCACTTTCAAATTGATTAACATTCATTCTATCAATATTCGGTTGATTTACGTTCAATTCAATTTCATTATGTTCACATTAAATTAATTCTCATTCAATTAATTTACAATCATTAACTTCCACTTGTTAATATTCACTTAAATGCAATTCATGTTTAGCAACATCTCATTCCATATTTAATTTACTTAGTATATTTTATTTAATACTAATAACACTTTAACAACCATTACATAAAATTCTTTTACTTAAGTTCATGATCAATTTTAACAATTTTATATAACACTTGTTATGTTTATTATCACTTCTTAACTTGTTATATTCAATTTTAACAAATAACATTACAAATCATATTCAATTAACTAATTTATTTTCATTAGTTCAATTCAATTCATTTTGCAACTTAAGTTGAATTTTATTTTATAACTCAAGATCATTATTCATTCATTACTTCATTTCATTGATTCATTTTGAATATCAAAATCAACTTTATTTAATTTTACTTAAGTTAAATTCCTTCACAATATTTCATTCTATTTGACTTAACTTAAAATTCAACTTATAATTCAAATTCAGATTTTATTTCTTAACATTCATATTCAACAAATAGAAAATTTGTTTTAACTTACTATCCTCAAATATATAAATTATACAAACTTAGTTACTTAAAATTTCATGAATATTTACTTAAGTTTACTTCCATTATATAATTTCAATTCATGGTTGTATAATCACTTTACAGCTTAAGTTTATATTTATTTTCATTTTCATTTGATTCATTTCAAATATCTATCTAATTAATTTCAAATTCAATTCAATTTATTTAACTTTTCTTTAGTTAAACTTCAATTTCATATAATTCATTTTACTAATTCAATACATTTAACTTCACTTAAGTTAAAATTTTAATCTCATATCTCAATTTAAATTTTCATTTTCTGATACATACCATTTTCAATTTATAAGTTCAAAAACTTATTTTCTTACACTTTTATCAAATTATACGTTCGATTTTAAAATCAAAACTTATTTTATCAAAACAAATCCAAACTTCATTAGTAAATTATTAAGTTAGCAAATTCATCACTTAGAAACTCGAAAATGAATACTGATGATGTTGTAATCACCACCGAATTATTTCCCAGCAACTATAGTGAATCCGGTGCTTTTTATTTCTTTTAAATCCTTCTATTTATAAATTTATACTTATATAATTTCTCTTATTTCACTTTTCTTATATATGTTCATTTAAATTTTTGTTTATCTTCGTTTAGATTGATAATGATAACATCTTTTATTTACACATAACAAATAACAAATGAGAATAATCAAATATTACCATTCGTTAACAGCCAACAAATCATTTAACTATAATATTTTCTGAAAACTATTCTTTATATAGAAAATATAATCAAGGTAAAATTATTTCATTTACCCAATTTAAAAACAATATCGTGTTAGTTTGCTTGCTCAAGTGTTTTGGAATCCCAACCGATGACGTTAGCTAGACGCATCAACCAAAACCCAAAATTCAAACTTAACAAATCAAACAACCCAATATAAAATATTTTTATATCACTAACAAATACGCACTCTCATATATAGACACACACACACACACTCATTCTATGGCATTACTAAACATATCTATAAAGAGTACCCATTTTATAAGTGATTATAAACTGTTGTATATTGTGTTTACTTATCCGTTGAGTTGTTTATGAATTCTGGTCGGTGCGTGGGATGCCATGTGATCGATAGGGGTTTCTAAACATTTAAACGAGGCAAGTTGACATAATGTTATTTTAAAATGAGGTAAATGAAATAATTTTACCTAAATTATATTTTATATACATGAAGGAATAATTTTTCAGAATTATTATTATTATATATGTTGTTTGATGATTGTTTGGATGCTCTGTTATATTATTAGTAGTTGGATATATTCTTGCCTATTGGAGCAGATGAGACCTTATATGTTCCCGTATATGAGCGGATGACCCTTTGTATGCGCGTTTGCCTCGAAGAAAACATTGTACATATTTTTCTCATATGTGTATTTGTTGCAAGTTACAGGTTGGAGGGATCCAACTGGATTCCTCACCATTATTGATTTTTATTTACACGTATTGTTATAACTGTCCAGGCCGATAATTATTTATTTGTGTACTTTGATTGATGTATGTATATTACAGTTTCTCTTTTGTAAAGATTATTCATCTATGTTATATGTTATTCCGCTGCGATGTGAGATTATGTATTGTTATGGTTTTGTTTCTCTCTTCCTCTTCTCTTCTCTTCTTCTCTCTTCTTTCTTTCTTCTTACCCTCTCTCTTCTTTCTCATGACTTTTCATCATTCTATGCATTTTTGGGTCGGACATGTGGTTTATTGTCGATTCAAAGGGTATGGATTTGAGGGTTGTCACAACGTTCGAACGACCAAAAATGCACCGACTTCCTCCTCCAATAACTCACAATCCGTAAGCAATTAGCAAAAATTTCTTAAATGAAAATTGTAGAGCTCGTCGAGCACTACGAGTTCAACGGTGGAGATCTGAAATGGCGTAGTATAGAGGCTAAAATTTGCCTACATTCGTACTCAGTTTGATGGCGATTTTCTCATCGCCGGTGAGGTGATGGGAGGGGTAGGTCGGCTGCAGTAAGGGGGAGCAAGGCTTGGCGAATCACGTGGTGTCGTTTGATGGAGTTCAAGTGGTCATGAGGAGGAGCAGCAATCCAAATTTTGGTCGTTACAGACCTTTAACGAGTACCTGGGTCATACATTCACCACATACTTAGACATGTGTAGAATAAATCTAGAAGGATGATGACATCTCCTAATGGGAGCGACCCACTTAGCCTTGCTGCTTCTACCCTATTTTAGTCATTTCCTGAGGTGTGAGGCCAAAAGAGGTATCGAATACCTTTCACGTATCACATCATCATCATCTTTAAATGCCACATTGCTATTTCCGTTGACTACTAATTGCCTTCCACAAAAGTACAACCCTTGAGCTCGTATGTCTCAAGAAGGGTGTTAAGCTAAGAGAATATTAACTAAGGGTAAGTTATATAACTTATTAAGGAGATAAGATAATTTGAAATTTAGACACTTTGATTAGGTTAAAATCAAAGTGAAATTTAGGAATAAGAGATATAAGAAATATCATCCTAACATAAAACTTTTAATTAGTGATAAATTCAGGGTAACATTTGTAATTCAAAATGAAGTAAGATTGGAAGTGGATAGGTTATAAAAAAGGGGAAGTTTTGAATAATATGGTTAGTAGGTCGATTGTTGGATGAAAATGTTTAAATAACCAATACCATGTTAATTAAGTTTCACAATTTGACTGTAAGGTATTTGATGGATTTAAGGTTAAGAAATTTGATTGGAGAAATGGATAGGTAAATAAGTTAAGTAGATAATCATAGAATAGTATGAAAAAGATGTACACTTAGTAAAGTTGTCTGATTAATATATGGATAAGATAAATAATATTTGCTAAATTAAGACCTTAGGTAAATAAAACTAAGGATTAAGTTTTATAACTTATTAATTTGAGATAATAGAAGAATTCCTCATTTGTTAAACACTCTAATTGAAGTAATAACAGTTTGAAGTTTGGGGATATGCATATATACTCTTAGGAAGTAAAGGTATATTATACAAGTTTAAGTCATATTTGTATGCTTAAGTAATAATGGATTTAGTAGAAAGTAAATGGTTGTGAAATAAACTTGGATTATTAGAAATTTTAAAGAAATATATTAGTTAAAAATAAATAAATGCTTAAATAAATAGGTTATATATAATAAAGAATAATAGAGAAATGATTTATTCTTATAGTTAATAATTAAAAAGGATGAAATTTGGATTTTTGAACTAATCAGCAAAAGTTAAGTTTTCTTAAAAATAAATAAATGCTTAAATAAATAGGTTTAAATATTTGTTTGAAAAGTTAAATTATATCAAAATCACTTAATAAAGATAATAGAAGTATATTAAAGGGTTTAAAAATATGTTTATAATCGTTTTACAAAATTATTCAAAATTTGCTACATTTTGTCAATGCAACTTCAAATTCAATATTTTGATATTAACCCTAACTATATGAGATTTTAATCTAGATAAACTTGTTTTAATTCATTTAGTATAATATAAAATCAATTTTTAAGTTTGGTTTACTTTAATATATAGTTTAGCAAAAACGTCAAATTTTGATTGTAAAATTTGTCAATAACAACGTTGTTTTCAACTGTAACAAGTCATCACAACATTGTATGAATGTGACGACCCGCACTCGACACCCTCTGAATCTGACAATAAACTACACATGTCTGAAGCAGAATGCACCGATTGCAGATAATCATGAGAAAGAAAAGAGAGGGTGGGAAGAAAGAGAGAAGAAAAAAGAAGAGAAGAGAAGTAAAAGAGAGAAGCAGAACCAAAACATACAGAATCTCATATCGCAGCGGAATAACATATAATATAGATCAATCATCTTTTCAAAGAGAAACTGTAATATACATAAATCAATATTTGAGTACACAATAAATAATCATTAGCTTGGACAGTTATAATAACCTGTCCTCACAAATGCTGATAATTTACAACAACAACAACAATCAATGCAAAGCAATGCAGTGGAATAATAAACAGATATGTGTATACGACATGAAGATCTCCAGCTCGCCTGCTGAAGCTCCCAAAGCACCAAATCTGAACCTGTAAATATACTTGGTCTGACCCGAGCGTTGAAGGGGAAGAACGCCCAGATCAATCTGGTAAACCAGCGTGAGAAAACACATCTCAACTGAATTTATAAAGTTATCAAAACTTTTCCTTTATCAAAACAAAAGGTATCTCGTAAGACACGCCCATACATAAATACAGATGGGTTTTTCCCTTACGATAACCAAAACCTTTTCATATCAAATCACGTTACATTATACTAGTGTCTAGTATACAAATAATAAATTAAATAGCTGAAATTGTTACCATTATTAAATTCCAGCAATACTAGGCTCTACAAAACAAAATGGCAGGCATGTAGTGGATTTTGGATTCCATACAAATGACTAGGTAAAGGGACTACCTTTCCGAACTAACACAGTACACCTCTAGAGGGATGTACCTAAGGGGTAGATACTGACCGCCTAAACAACACAAGACCGGCCTACCCCTACCTGGATAGTACCGAATATGTCATCACTCCGGTCGTTACCGACCTAAAATCCGTGTCCACGAGCATACATAACAATAATCAGATACACGGCGTCATAACATGTAAAGATATATCTAGAAGAGTGATGACATCTCCTAATAGGAGCGACCCATTTTAGCCTTGCTGCTTCTATCCCTGTTTCAGTCATTTTTCGGGGAGTGAGGCAAAAAAGGTATTGATTACCTTTCACATATCACATATCACATCATATCATCGAATGCCACATTGCCATTTCCATTGACTACTAATTGCCTTTCACAAAAATAAACCCTTGAGCTCATATGTCTTGAGGAAGGGTGTTAAGCTAAGAGAAGTTGCCTTCTCCGCCACCAAACAGATGTACGTTTGTAAAAACCAATGTACGTAATCATTAGAAATGCAATGTCGGACACTCGTCCATACAAGTTGTCTAGGAACAGGCAAACCGAAGGTACTTTCCTACCACATCCTGTCGGGAAATCCCTAGGATTAGTAGCGAATAGTCCTTGCAATGGATATTTCATAACGAAGAGACTACTGCTACTATATGTATATTAGGATTTTAACCTCAAATGATCAACAAGCAGTCCTTCACTATGAAAATTATAAACATCAATATCATCGGCCAACTTGCACAATCATCGTATAAATGTTGGTCCGAAGCGGTTTTCAAATAAATCCGATCCCGGTCTCTTTGCACCAACAACGCAAAAGCATTTCTCAACCTCACACAGAAACTAATTCTCATAGACTTATCACGTCTTCAACTTTCAACTTGCTATCCTTCGGCCAAGAAAGAAGCTCGATAGATTGGAGTAATCACTCCACACTATAAGAATCAACATCCTCAACACAAACGATAATCAAGCCTACATTGATGGCTAAGTACTAAGTGTATGACTAAATAGTTCCCACATCAAGTCGAGGAACTAAAATGGCCAAATTTGATAGTCGGTTATTTAACTACCAAAGCAACAAGCAAAATATTTAGCACTTAAGTAATCACTGGGCTTGATTTCATTAATCGTTTATAATTCAAAACACTTCCCTATTATTCGCTTCAAAATATCTTTAAAAAGATAATATTCAAAACCATTTCCCTTTTTGGATATTTGGAAAACACTTCCATATATTTATTTTAATAATAAGTAAACTCACAACCTATTTTATTTTCAAACCATTTAAATTCCCTTTTATAATATCACATTCCAAAACATCCATTTTATTTAAAGGATTATTCACCATCCAAAATCGTGAATAATTCTCTTACCACGTTCATTCTTCTACACATTTTATTTAAAGGATTATTCATTGTCCAAAATCGTGAATGAAATTCCTTTAACAAACATTCATATCCAACTTATCAAAATGAGTTGATTTCACATTTATAAAACAATGTTTATAAATTCCATTTATATTTTATAAACTTCCATATATAAAATTCCTTTTTAATGAACTTCCATTTCTATCTCATTTATAAGTCAAAATCCAGTTATAAGTTAATTTACTTATAAATCTCTTATTTACAAATTCATTCTTTTTATAAATTTATAAATCTTATTTACCTATAAGATTCAGCTATAACTCCATTTTAACACTTACAAAATTCGTTTATAATGCCATTACTTTTCTTTATAAAATATCAATTTTATAAATCTCATATATATAAACCATTTATAATAAGTTAAAAATCCCAATTTAACTTATTTTAACTATATAGTTAACTTATATTTCCAAAACCATATTTTTGAATATATTTCATACAGCCATAATTTTTATAACATAAAAATTATAACTTTTTATTTATTTAAAATAAATCCATTCCTTTAATAATTCAAAAATCATATATTTTCAAAATCACTATGAAACCCTTATTAAATTGAAATCATCAATTTAATATTTTAAATTCTCTAAAATAAGGCCCAATGCTGCAATAGCGCTACATAAAGGCATTCATATCAATCATGACATCAAAACATCATATATCACATGATAATAACATATATCACAATATCTGTAAATAAAATCAACAATGGTGAGGAATCAAGTTGGATCCCTCCAACCTGTTACTTGCAACAAATATACATATTAGAAAATATGTACAATGTCCCCTTCAAGGCCAACTTGCGTACAAAGGGTTATCCGCTCATACCCGGGAACGTATAGGGTCTCATCCGTTAAAATATGCGGGAATATATCCAAACCAATCAATATATATATATATATAATATCATATATCACCCAAACAATCATCAATCATCATAAATAAAATTTATTCTCACTTATATAAAAATATAAGCGAGACAGAGAGAGTGAGTTATACTCACTTTGGTTGCAGTCGTCGCGATAGCGATTTATTCCGATGAAAACTAAACGAGCATTTAATTTTAACCAAAATTTTCTCTAGCTCAAATAAATCCCAATCCAACTTCAAAATGTAGTGCTCGTAAATACGATCCCAACACCACTTGTTTCGTGCGAAACGAACCTCGTATGAAGAAGTTATACTATTTTAAACATTACACGAATTAAATTATAAATTATTTACAAATTGTTTTTATATTGTTTAACCTTTAGTAGATCATGGCCGTACATTTTTGGAGACAAGATCTGGCCGTTGTTTTCGCTCTTCTCCCTCTCGTTCAACTTCATACGCAAATAACCCATCACCGTCCAACCATCCACGATAATCGCTCCCTCCTCGACCATTTTGACGACGATCGGCCAATTACGCTAATCGAATGCCCCCAGTGCCGTGCACCACCGCCCAAGGTCCGATCAAACTCGGGCCCCCCATCTCATGAAAACCATGTTCAAATGCGCGCCGTACTTCAATGAATTACCGCCGATCTGCCAAGTTCCAGTTGATCACAGCCATTGGATTTAGAGATCTCTCCACCCTCTACAAGTTTGTAGTTGAAGCTTTTTGCTAATAGCTTACGGATAGAGAGAGATCGGAGGGGAAAGATCGTGTAATTTTGGCCATTCATGATGAAAGTCGCGGCTGAAACAAAAACCCTAGGGTTTGTGAATTTTTGAAGAAAATGAGGTCTTTTATAGAAAATTTCGCGCACTGTTCATCCAAAAAAATTTCGAACTTCAAACGAAGCGTGCCGCCTGGCATTTATAATATTTTACCCCTATTTTGAATACAATGGAATATATATCAGAGGCCAATTCCATCGTATTTGGAAGATAGATTTTTGAATCGAATTATTTTATTTAAAATTCACTTAAATAAATTTCTACGCGTTTTAGCTTCGCACGACCAAACTGTAAATCCGATTGATGCGAAATTTGAAATCCTGTAATAATATAACATTACAGATCCAATGAAAATGGTTTCGTCAAAATCCGAGATAGTGTGAAAAATGACTATTTTTACACGTTAATTAAATCGATAAATTTCCAATTTCTAGAAATTAACTTTTAATTCAATTTTAAAAGTTCACTAAAATCATTCTAATTTAAATAGAATTTAAAACAATATTATAATTCATTTTTATTCATATTAAATCCAATATTCAATTATTTACACAATTCAAATATTAAATTAAATGATTTAATTATCCAGATAAATCACTATATTCGAAATATAAGTTATTCAACTTGTAAAATTTACTTTTCAATATTTAAATTCAATTATAGGTCGTTACAATGGACATATGCACTTTATACCATGTATAATACATCTTTACAAACTATAACAAACCATATCATATTACATTTATATCATATAAAACAAATAACACTTTTTTTGAAAAGTAAATAAAATACAACATAAAAGAAAAGTGTAAAAACATGATCTGACAAAAGAAAGTTGAATTTTTCTTAAGGAACAACATCATTACACTTTGCATCTTATCTCATTTATGAGATGTTGCTAATATACATGGAAAAGGAGCAAAATATATCTTTAAAATATATGCAAGCATGGAAATGATGACACCTCACTTTACTACATGCATTTTGTAACATCCCGAGTATTTTCGACTTTCGAAAATTCAACATCGATACTCACTTTATCGACTGCTGAGCCATCGAATGCCGGAAACTCGAAAAGTTATGGTTTTAAGAAAAAGAAAAAAAGTAAAAGAAGAAGAAGATAGAAGAAAAAGAAAGAAGAACAACAGAACAGCAACAGAAACAGAACAATATCAGAATCTTACACATCGCAGCGGAACAATATATAATAGATAAATCAGTAATCTTTTAAAACAAAGAACTATATCAGTTTATACATACATCAATCATCAGAGTCAATATACAACAATGGACAGTTATATAACTTGTCCTCATACAGAATACACAGCGGAATAAATAATATCAGATACAAATACTACGTCTCGCCATCCAGCTTGCTTCCAAAGCTCCAGAATATCCAGAATATCCTGATAATATAACTCTAGGCTGCCCGTGTGGAAATTGGTGGGCACCCAGAGTTTAGAAGGGAACAATAAACTCCGAGTCAGTCATGGTGACTGGTGTGAGATCGTAAAACAGTTTTATCTTTAAAACGACAAGAAGATTTAAAGTCAATTCGCAATGCTTTTGGAAAATGAAACTACCATAAGACCTCCCACCACACACACAATGCAAACGCAGAATTGGAGGAGATTTCTTCTTATGATAGTCAAAGATGCTTACTACGCAAAATCAAATCATTTTTGATATTATTATTAGTGCATAGTGTAGAAAACATTTCGAAAGTATAATATTAATCTTAGCCAACATACGACCAGTATCGTATGCCTACTATAGCTACCATCTAAACAGTGGTGACCACCGTACGTAAATGGCAGGTTCTATAACTAATACCGTACAAAGTTCGTATTGGAGTTTGGATTTCCAACAAATGGTCAGGCTAAGGAACTTCCTATCCACGATGGGTACGTCCCTGGAATAGACGACCCGAGAAATAACCTAACATTACGGTTAGATCTCTGCCAACACAAGGCCGGGTTACCTCTGCAAAAGTAGGTAACTACTGACACGCGTATGCCATCCCCCGATCGTAACCGATCTTCCCGAGGATCCCCGATTTCCAACAAACCACATAGATAATAATGCAGCAACCACATAGGTTAAGTATCTGGGCTCCATACCATGATACCACCTCTATCCAGAAGGAATGACATACACTAAGGGGCGCTACTCCCTAGAACCTTGCCGCATCCTTCCTGTTTCGACCATTTCCGGGGTGTGAGGCTCGATGAAGTCTCGTCCACAAAGCTACACTTTCTCAAAAAGCCCTGCTTCGGGTCAAACAAAATGATCAACCTATGATCATAAAGATATAAGATCAAACAAATGATCATATCACAAATGATCAAACACTGATCATTTCACAGCAACACTCAGTATGCCACGTTACCAAATTGGGATATATCGCTGATAAATTTCAACTACATAACCTCTGAGCTCGTACGTCTCAGAGAAGGGTGTTAAGCTAAGAGAATAAATTCTCCGCCACCAACAGAAATGTATTTGAAAGAAATCAGCTTTATATCTCAAATTGTAACGTCAGACATACAATCCATACAAGTCTGTTCCGGGATCGAACAGAACCGAAGGCACTTCTCACGAAGCCCTTGCACATCCGGATAATTTTCAATCACGTCAGGACTTCCCGTCACTAAGGGTGATAAAAACCTCTAAACCGGAGATCAGCCGATGTAGAGTAACTCGACGGTAATCCTTCCGTTTTCAAAAATATCCGGTCTTCAACACCGGTCTTCGAATGCGATTCATAACGACGTATCACATATTCGGAATGGGTTATACGACCCCATGGTCCTTTCCCGGTTAACCCGAATAGTGAGCGATTATTCAAAAATAAGTGTGGCATTCAAATTCATCCAATTCACAACAAATACCTATCTAAAGGTAATTATTGATAGTCGGTTATTTAACTATCAATAAAGATGCGCAACATCATCAGATTCCAAATAATTTTCCCAAATTATTTCATCTTCAAAAATATCTTTAATTAGATATATAATTTCCACACTTAACCATTTGAAAACAGATTTCAAATATTCACTCTTCAATTTATCTTTAAAAGATGAAATCTCTAAACAGTTCATTTCATATTGGAAAAGCATTTCCATACTTATTTAAAAATAAGTATTTCACAAATCTATTTATTTTCAATACTTAGAAAATATTCGATATACTTAAATCAAAATTAAGTATATATATCTCATTCTTTAAGGAAATCATTCTCTTTAAACACATTTATTTGAGTCAAAATGAATGTTACGTAAAACATCGTTACGACGACTCAAAATCACTAGTATAGGGATTCGAAATTAGATAGATATATAAATCCCAATACTACATAAAAACATTTCCTTTCGGAAATCATTTACTATAACAACAGTGTTATAGTCCACCATTTCCTTAAATTTCTCGAAAACGTCTATTTCAACAATAATTGTTGAAATCTATGATTTCGGTAATTCACACGTTTTAAAACCTCTTTTAAAACAATTAACTTCATTTTACAATATCGCTTTTCCAAAACTATCCATTTTACTTAACAATATATTCACTATCCAAAATCGTGAATATACTTTACTATTTACATTTCACTATTTTCTACACGTTTTATTTCAATAATAATTCGCTATCCAAAATCGCGAATATATCTCCTTTGATAATCTTCTATATTTAATTTATCAAATCCAATTGATCTCGAATTTATAAAACAACGTTTATAAATTCTATTTCTATTCTCTAACGACTTCAATTTAATAAATCTCCTTTATTAAAAAAACTCGATAAATATTCCATCTAAAGGAAAAATCCAATTTATAAGTAAATCTCTTATAAATCTTTTATTCTACAGTTTCATCCATTTTATAATTTCATAATTTATAAATCTATAAATTTCATTCACTTACGGATTCCATAATATTTCTTTTTTTTAACACTTATAAAATTCGTTTTATAAGTCCAATATTTTGATTTATAAAATATCAATTTTATAAATCTTTCTATACAAATCGTTTATAGTTATTCAAAAATCCCAACTTAAACCATTTTATAAATAAATCAACTTTTGTTTCAAAAACAACACTTCGGTTATATTTCACTAAAAATTATAACTTTTATAACTTTAAAATTTTACGTTTATAAATCGATTTAAAAATTCCATAAAACGTATATTTTCAAAAATCACTTTAAAAACCCTTTTTAAAATAACAGTCGTTATTTTTACATTTCAAAACTGAATCCGATGATGCAACAACACCAATCAGTCCATCACAACAGTCAATATCATATATCAATATGATAACAGAATATATCAAAATATCTGTAAATAATCAATACGGTGAGGAATCCAGTTGGATCCCTCCAACCTGTTTCCCTGCATCCACAGACGTTAGCACAATACCAATTCCGCTCCAGTACGGAATTATCGCGGTATATGGGTTTTTATAAATCCGCTTACTAACGGCGCAATAGGGTCTCATCCGCTATACGAGGCGGGAAATCATCAATCCAATATATACATATGCCAATATGTATATATTGCTATATATATAGATATATCCTATAATATCTAATATCACATCCAATATAGCAATCATATCAATCAATAATAACTGCAAAAATTCCACATTCGATTTGAGTGAGAAGATCTCACCGTGATTTTAATTCCGTTCCAGCGTTTATTTCGAATAAAATTAAACAGACGTTTAATTTCACTCAAAATTTTCATTGACCCCGATCGCTTCCAATCCAGTTGCATCGCGTAGTGTTCAGCGATACGATTCCAACGCTTTTCGTTTCGTAATTTTCCGACCTTGTATGGAAAAGATATACAATTTTAAAGTTTATACACATTATTACAAAATTAATTACAACTTTAATTTAATTTTTATACCTAAATCCAACATCCACCGTTCATTCCAGGTCAAGAAATCAAGGCCGCTTGCTTTCATCTTCCCTCCCAAATCACGTACGCGAACAACAGAGAGGCTGAACCCAACAGCCGCCTCCTAACCCTAATGCACGCGACCACCACGGTCGATGAGATGCCGATCAGGGACTTCCACCACCACCGCCTACGCGAACTCCACCTCCGCCGATAACCACGTGAAACTCGGTCGTCCATCCTCCTCGATAAACGCACGTATACGTGCGACGTTCACGTACGATCTGCCGTCGATCTACTTGACGATAATCGATCATCACCGTTGGATCTCGAGATCATGTGATGATCTTCGATGTTGTAGTTGGAACTTTTTCGATTAGGCTGGTGGATCGAGAGATCTTGAGGGATGAACGATAGATATTTTCGGCCATTAATGTTGTGAACTGGCGGCTAACGAAAATAAATTAGGGTTTCGTTTATAACGTGAATATATATATGTATATAAACAATATTTTAATATTAAATCCATTTAAAGCAACTTTTACAAACGATCTCCAAACAACGCATGCCGACAGGCGTTTCTAAGGTTTACCCCGCGTCTCGAACGCAATGGAACAGGTTTCAGAAGCTAATTCGATCGTCTGTGTGAGATATGGCAATAAACGATCAATTTAAATTAAACCGATTTAAATCGATTTCGAGGCGTTTTAATTTGTACCGGACAAACGGCACATCCAAAAATTACGAAATTTGAAATCTTACAATAATATCACATTACGGATCCGATGAAACTGGTTTCGTCGAAATCCGAGACTTTTTGAAAAATGACTATTTTAACTCACCGAATTAAAATTAAAACGATATCGATGCGTTTCGAGCTGCCACGGTCAAACGATAACTTCAATTGCTACGAAAATTGAAATCCGATAATAACTAATTATTACGGATCCAATGGAACTGGTCTCGTCAAATTCTGAGACTGTTCAAAAATTGGTTATTTTTACAGTCGATAATTAAATATTAAAATATTCCATTTTCACAGATTAACTTTAAATTCAGTTCTGAAAGTTCTATAACCTTTCTATAACTCCAGTATGATTAAATAAAATTTTCCAAATCGTTTTCAATCACATTAAACTCAATTTTCAATTATCTCTGGAATTTCAATCATTAAATTATCGATTTAATTATCAAATTAAATCCAATATTCGAAAAATAAATCATTCGACTTCTTAAATTCATTTATTAATATTTAAAATCAATTAAATATCCGAATTTTAATTATCAGAAAATCTGGGTCGTTACAAACTTCCCCCCTTAAAAGAATTTCGTCCTCGAAATTACAAGTTAGGAAAAATGGTCCTTAACTCGTCTACTATTTTTCAACATCCAAATAGTTTTATCAATTTTCAAAACAAATCTTTCTACTAAAGATTCGTTATTAATTCTACTAACTTTCCAACTTCAATTATAAGTTCCAAACAACATTGTTTAACTTCTCAATTCAAATTCGAGTTTAAATTCAAATTTTAAACTTTCAAAATTTCTCAAAAATTTTCTAACACTCGAAATTTCCGAAAAATTTCTCCAGCGTCTCCTTTGCGCGGCTAATACGGTACGACTACAAAACGTCCCTACGGACTCTCAGATTTCAAAAAGAAAAGAAAAAGCCAAGCGGCTAGAGAAATAAGTCATCAAATCTCATATTCGAATTCAAATACTTACCTTTTGTCGAGCCATTCAAATTTATCTTCGAAATTATATTCCAATTCCTTTATACCTGTATATCCTACTAGCCATAATATCTAGTTGCATATATTCAAACCATTTCGTACATTCAATTACAAAATTTTCAATATAACTGCTTATATATTTTTACTTCACTATTGAAGTTACATATCTATTTTCGTTCAATTTTTCATTTCAATTCCATTTGAATTCAATTCACAATTCCAATTTAATTTGAATTCTATTTAACTTCTGAATATTGAATTTTATCAATTATCTTTCATTCACAACTGCATCATTTTAAATTAGTTTCATTTACTAATTTATCACAAATTGTAATTCACTTTATTCAAATTTGTTTTCAACATTCAGTTTCAATTCCAGTTTTATCTTCATTCAATTAGCTTCACTTACTAATTTTAGTTTAATCCTTCACAATCAAATTCAAATCCAGTCTTACTTTCTTACAAATTCAAAATGAATTTTAACATTTCAATTTTATTCTCTTGCACTTACAATTGCAATTTTATTTGTTCATTCCCTAATTCATTCGTTTTCAATTTGAATCTCATTCCAATCAGATTTCAAATATTCTATAAGTTATCAACTTATTTACATTTTGATTTATATAATCACTTATATATTCATATTACTAATTCTATTCCTTTATGAATTTTATCTTCAAATATTTTTCTGGAACTTTATTTCAAATTATATCTCACATTAATATTTCATAAATATTTCTACATAGTATTCCAGAGTTTACTAACATTTCAAAGCCATTTTTGAAAACAGTTCAAATTATCCTTTGAATTTCCAAAACAAAATCCAAATTTCCAAACAACCTCCATTTAAAACAATCGGCAGCAATTCCTCTTTTGGAAACCCGAAAATGAACACCGATGATGTCGCGATCATCGTCGGAATTATTTTCCAGCGACCGAAAAGAGTTTAGAGCTTTTCATTCCGTCAAAACATTTTTCAAAACCCTTGAAATCCATTTTCAAATCAAAAAGGATTTAAACTTTCCAAATCTCCAAAATTTTCAAATTCTTTTCAAAACATTTCCAAATACTTCCTCTGGAATTCCGTTTCAAATTACAATTCACATTTATAATTTACATTCTTAAATTTCATTTGTACATGGATTTATCTCTTAACTTTGGAGTTATGATTTCAATTTCTTATTCAATTTCAGTGATGATAATTCACTATTATTACTTCCTAACATCCATGAAACCATATACTGTAGTACTTTACAGAAAAACATTTATTTTCTATACAAAAATAGTTTTGGGCAAAATTATCTCATTTACCCTATTTAAAACAATACTGTGCCGAATTGTTCTATATAAGTGTTTAGAGATCCCTATCGATAGAGTTGTACGGACAATACCGACCAGAATCCATATACCACTCAACAAACCAATCATCACAATATAAACAATTTTATATTCACTAACAAATACGCGCTCATATCTATTATTACACTCAACTCATTCTAGAGTACTACTGACTCTATCTCTAATGAGTAACACCCAACAGAGCAGGGTTGTCGCTTAACCATATGCTCTGATACCAAATGTAACATCCCGAGTATTTTCGACTTTCGAAAATTCAACATCAATACTCACTTTATCGACTGCTGAGCCATCGAATGCCGGAAACTCGAAAAGTTATGGTTTTAAGAAAAAGAAAAAAAGTAAAAGAAGAAGAAGATAGAAGAAAAAGAAAGAAGAACAACAGAACAGCAACAGAAACAGAACAATATCAGAATCTTACACATCGCAGCGGAACAATATATAATAGATAAATCAGTAATCTTTTAAAACAAAGAACTATATCAGTTTATACATACATCAATCATCAGAGTCAATATACAACAATGGACAGTTATATAACTTGTCCTCATACAGAATACACAGCGGAATAAATAATATCAGATACAAATACTACGTCTCGCCATCCAGCTTGCTTCCAAAGCTCCAGAATATCCAGAATATCCTGATAATATAACTCTAGGCTGCCCGTGTGGAAATTGGTGGGCACCCAGAGTTTAAAAGGGAACAATAAACTCCGAGTCAGTCATGGTGACTGGTGTGAGATCGTAAAACAGTTTTATCTTTAAAACGACAAGAAGATTTAAAGTCAATTCGCAATGCTTTTGGAAAATGAAACTACCATAAGACCTCCCACCACACACACAATGCAAACGCAGAATTGGAGGAGATTTCTTCTTATGATAGTCAAAGATGCTTACTACGCAAAATCAAATCATTTTTGATATTATTATTAGTGCATAGTGTAGAAAACATTTCGAAAGTATAATATTAATCTTAGCCAACATACGACCAGTATCGTATGCCTACTATAGCTACCATCTAAACAGTGGTGACCACCGTACGTAAATGGCAGGTTCTACAACTAATACCGTACAAAGTTCGTATTGGAGTTTGGATTTCCAACAAATGGTCAGGCTAAGGAACTTCCTATCCACGATGGGTACGTCCCTGGAATAGACGACCCGAGAAATAACCTAACATTACGGTTAGATCTCTGCCAACACAAGGCCGGGTTACCTCTGCAAAAGTAGGTAACTACTGACACGCGTATGCCATCCCCCGATCGTAACCGATCTTCCCAAGGATCCCCGATTTCCAACAAACCACATAGATAATAATGCAGCAACCACATAGGTTAAGTATCTGGGCTCCATACCATGATACCACCTCTATCCAGAAGGAATGACATACACTAAGGGGCGCTACTCCCTAGAACCTTGCCGCATCCTTCCTGTTTCGACCATTTCCGGGGTGTGAGGCTCGATGAAGTCTCGTCCACAAAGCTACACTTTCTCAAAAAGCCCTGCTTCGGGTCAAACAAAATGATCAACCTATGATCACAAAGATATAAGATCAAACAAATGATCATATCACAAATGATCAAACACTGATCATTTCACAGCAACACTCAGTATGCCACGTTACCAAATTGGGATATATCGCTGATAAATTTCAACTACATAACCTCTGAGCTCGTACGTCTCAGAGAAGGGTGTTAAGCTAAGAGAATAAATTCTCCGCCACCAACAGAAATGTATTTGAAAGAAATCAGCTTTATATCTCAAATTGTAACGTCAGACATACAATCCATACAAGTCTGTTCCGGGATCGAACAGAACCGAAGGCACTTCTCACGAAGCCCTTGCACATCCGGATAATTTTCAATCACGTCAGGACTTCCCGTCACTAAGGGTGATAAAAACCTCTAAACCGGAGATCAGCCGATGTAGAGTAACTCGACGGTAATCCTTCCGTTTTCAAAAATATCCGGTCTTCAACACCGGTCTTCGAATGCGATTCATAACGACGTATCACATATTCGGAATGGGTTATACGACCCCATGGTCCTTTCCCGGTTAACCCGAATAGTGAGCGATTATTCAAAAATAAGTGTGGCATTCAAATTCATCCAATTCACAACAAATACCTATCTAAAGGTAATTATTGATAGTCGGTTATTTAACTATCAATAAAGATGCGCAACATCATCAGATTCCAAATAATTTTCCCAAATTATTTCATCTTCAAAAATATCTTTAATTAGATATATAATTTCCACACTTAACCATTTGAAAACAGATTTCAAATATTCACTCTTCAATTTATCTTTAAAAGATGAAATCTCTAAACAGTTCATTTCATATTGGAAAAGCATTTCCATACTTATTTAAAAATAAGTATTTCACAAATCTATTTATTTTCAATACTTAGAAAATATTCGATATACTTAAATCAAAATTAAGTATATATATCTCATTCTTTAAGGAAATCATTCTCTTTAAACACATTTATTTGAGTCAAAACGAATGTTACGTAAAACATCGTTACGACGACTCAAAATCACTAGTATAGGGATTCGAAATTAGATAGATATATAAATCCCAATACTACATAAAAACATTTCCTTTCGGAAATCATTTACTATAACAACAGTGTTATAGTCCACCATTTCCTTAAATTTCTCGAAAACGTCTATTTCAACAATAATTGTTGAAATCTATGATTTCGGTAATTCACACGTTTTAAAACCTCTTTTAAAACAATTAACTTCATTTTACAATATCGCTTTTCCAAAACTATCCATTTTACTTAACAATATATTCACTATCCAAAATCGTGAATATACTTTACTATTTACATTTCACTATTTTCTACACGTTTTATTTCAATAATAATTCGCTATCCAAAATCGCGAATATATCTCCTTTGATAATCTTCTATATTTAATTTATCAAATCCAATTGATCTCGAATTTATAAAACAACGTTTATAAATTCTATTTCTATTCTCTAACGACTTCAATTTAATAAATCTCCTTTATTAAAAAAACTCGATAAATATTCCATCTAAAGGAAAAATCCAATTTATAAGTAAATCTCTTATAAATCTTTTATTCTACAGTTTCATCCATTTTATAATTTCATAATTTATAAATCTATAAATTTCATTCACTTACGGATTCCATAATATTTCTTTTTTTTAACACTTATAAAATTCGTTTTATAAGTCCAATATTTTGATTTATAAAATATCAATTTTATAAATCTTTCTATACAAATCGTTTATAGTTATTCAAAAATCCCAACTTAAACCATTTTATAAATAAATCAACTTTTGTTTCAAAAACAACACTTCGGTTATATTTCACTAAAAATTATAACTTTTATAACTTTAAAATTTTACGTTTATAAATCGATTTAAAAATTCCATAAAACGTATATTTTCAAAAATCACTTTAAAAACCCTTTTTAAAATAACAGTCGTTATTTTTACATTTCAAAACTGAATCCGATGATGCAACAACACCAATCAGTCCATCACAACAGTCAATATCATATATCAATATGATAACAGAATATATCAAAATATCTGTAAATAATCAATACGGTGAGGAATCCAGTTGGATCCCTCCAACCTGTTTCCCTGCATCCACAGACGTTAGCACAATACCAATTCCGCTCCAGTACGGAATTATCGCGGTATATGGGTTTTTATAAATCCGCTTACTAACGGCGCAATAGGGTCTCATCCGCTATACGAGGCGGGAAATCATCAATCCAATATATACATATGCCAATATGTATATATTGCTATATATATAGATATATCCTATAATATCTAATATCACATCCAATATAGCAATCATATCAATCAATAATAACTGCAAAAATTCCACATTCGATTTGAGTGAGAAGATCTCACCGTGATTTTAATTCCGTTCCAGCGTTTATTTCGAATAAAATTAAACAGACGTTTAATTTCACTCAAAATTTTCATTGACCCCGATCGCTTCCAATCCAGTTGCATCGCGTAGTGTTCAGCGATACGATTCCAACGCTTTTCGTTTCGTAATTTTCCGACCTTGTATGGAAAAGATATACAATTTTAAAGTTTATACACATTATTACAAAATTAATTACAACTTTAATTTAATTTTTATACCTAAATCCAACATCCACCGTTCATTCCAGGTCAAGAAATCAAGGCCGCTTGCTTTCATCTTCCCTCCCAAATCACGTACGCGAACAACAGAGAGGCCGAACCCAACAGCCGCCTCCTAACCCTAATGCACGCGACCACCACGGTCGATGAGATGCCGATCAGGGACTTCCACCACCACCGCCTACGCGAACTCCACCTCCGCCGATAACCACGTGAAACTCGGTCGTCCATCCTCCTCGATAAACGCACGTATACGTGCGACGTTCACGTACGATCTGCCGTCGATCTACTTGACGATAATCGATCATCACCGTTGGATCTCGAGATCATGTGATGATCTTCGATGTTGTAGTTGGAACTTTTTCGATTAGGCTGGTGGATCGAGAGATCTTAAGGGATGAACGATAGATATTTTCGGCCATTAATGTTGTGAACTGGCGGCTAACGAAAATAAATTAGGGTTTCGTTTATAACGTGAATATATATATATATATGTATATAAACAATATTTTAATATTAAATCCATTTAAAGCAACTTTTACAAACGATCTCCAAACAACGCATACCGACAGGCGTTTCTTAGGTTTACCCCGCGTCTCGAACGCAATGGAACAGGTTTCAGAAGCTAATTCGATCGTCTGTGTGAGATATGGCAATAAACGATCAATTTAAATTAAACCGATTTAAATCGATTTCGAGGCGTTTTAATTTGTACCGGACAAACGGCACATCCAAAAATTACGAAATTTGAAATCTTACAATAATATCACATTACGGATCCGATGAAACTGGTTTCGTCGAAATCCGAGACTTTTTGAAAAATGACTATTTTAACTCACCGAATTAAAACTAAAACGATATCGATGCGTTTCGAGCTGCCACGGTCAAACGATAACTTCAATTGCTACGAAAATTGAAATCCCATAATAACTAACTATTACGGATCCAATGGAACTGGTCTCGTCAAATTCTGAGTCTGTTCAAAAATTGGTTATTTTTACAGTCGATAATTAAATATTAAAATATTCGATTTTCGCAGATTAACTTTAAATTCAGTTCTGAAAGTTCTATAACCTTTCTATAACTCCAGTATGATTAAATAAAATTTTCCAAATCGTTTTCAATCACATTAAACTCAATTTTCAATTATCTCTGGAATTTCAATCATTAAATTATCGATTTAATTATCAAATTAAATCCAATATTCGAAAAATAAATCATTCGACTTCTTAAATTCATTTATTAATATTTAAAATCAATTAAATATCCGAATTTTAATTATCAGAAAATCTGGGTCGTTACACATTTCCTTAACATCATTTCCAAACATTAATACATATCCTAATATGTTAACAAGTGGCATGTAAATCAAATCCAAGCAAAAGTCTTCTCTTTAAAAGATTTGATTTTAATTAAAAAGAGGAGTAATCATTTCATACATACACATCACCATTAATGAGCTTCTTATCCTTCTTTTCATGCAAAAGTAAAACAAATATTTTAATTTAAAAATAGAGAAGGGCATTGGAGTCATTTACCTTCCAAAACTCAAGTATACATAAGCATGCATACCTTCCATTCTTTCACAAACAAATTCACTTCTCATTCTTTACCTTTCTCTTCACTTCTTCCTCTCTTCCATGGCCTCCAATCTCTCCACTTCAAAAAAAATACACTTATATCCCACGACCACCTTAACCAAGCTCCTACACACCCAAACCCTACCTCTACAACCCATACACGCATCCACACCCTCCACCACCATAGTCGTACCCTTCCCCACACCAAACCCGAGCTCAAAAACCTCCATACCCACACCCAACTCCCCTACACGAGCCCTATACCACCCTACACGCCTCTACTTCACCTACACGAGCCATAAAACCCCACACCCTCCATTTCCAAGGCTGTACCGCCTTCACACACTCACACACCCTCCCCTATAGCTCACCCACCCCCTACCCAAGCCCACACACCCCCATTCAAAAAAAACTATACCCTCCTCTTATAAAAAAAAGAAAGAAAAAAGAAAAGAAGAAAAATAAATAAAGGCGAGAGTTCATGACGTTTGTAGAAAAGCACGCTAGTTCATAGTAAAGTTTGACGGAGTAGAAATGAAGGTGAGAAATTATCATCGCTATTTAATTACATTAATTATCAAGTTTAATTCTTATGTTAGATAATCATCATTTGATGATATGGACGTTTGAATATGTTGGATGAATAGTAGAGTTATGCTAATATACTCACTTATTGATAATTACTATGCTATAAGAATGGATGTTGTGTTAACGATGAATATTGAAAGTGATTATGCTCATTTTGATTAAGTAATCCCCTTTGTTAAATAAGACCCAATTTTGGAGATATGAGATACTTTGGAAAAGTAAGTCACTTTTTAAGTGAAATTGAAATTAAAGTTAAAGTAAAATTGGATTTGAAATCGAAGTTAAAATTGAAAGTGAAATTGATTTTGAAATTGAAATTGAAATTGACATTTGAGTTGAAATTAAAGATGGATTTGAAATAAAATTTGAAATTAAAGTTGAAATTAAGTTTAAATTGAATTTAGAATTGAAATTTAAAAGAAATTGGATTTAGAAATTTAATAATAAAATAATATGAATATTATAATAAAAAATAGTGAAAATACACTTTAAATACTTCAAATAGTGCAAATATTGATTTAAATTGATTTGTAATGATTTTATAAGTAATAAAGTTCAATTTGAATGAATTATTTCAAGTATTGAGAAATAAGTCAAAATTAGACGCGTCGCGCAACGGTAGTTCGCGATTTCGCGCCGAAAAGTTCAAACAAGTGTACAGAGTGGAGTATAGCTCATAATTCTTCGAGATAAGAAAAATTCCGAACTATTATATCCATATCTTCTAAACAAAGAAAGAAAATTAAGATTTCATCGAGTAGATTTTAAAATATGTTCAAAACAAATTTTCAGAAAAATTGCGCTTTTGTAGTAAAATGACCAAAATTGGAAATCGATATTTTTAAGGTTTTAAAAATATGAAATAAATTTTAAAAATCATTTAAAATGTTTTAAAAGTGATTTAAGTTGAAAAGATGGATTTCTAAATGATATAAAAGTCGTTTTGCAGAATATAGCTTTAAAACACTCTTTGCAACGCTTTTGCGACAGTTTTAATTAACATAGAAAATAGACGTTTTAACTTGATGATTCTTTTTAGAATCTTTCATAACCATTATTATAAGGATAATTATGCATTTTAATAAAGATTTGGAATCTTTATAATCAATTCCAAAATAAAAGCTAATAACTAAGTTTGCGGAAACGACTAGTACATTTGTCCCGCCTGTGAGATTTAGGAAGATAAAACAAGGTGTTTAACTAAAGTTAGGAATGGAGCAACTAATGCCCTGAACTTATGTAATGACCCATAATTTTCAATAATTAAATTTATTAATTAATAGGTTTTGGAGTTTAATGTTGTGAAAAATAAAATTTAAGATTTAATAATGGAAAGATAACTAGAATGTAACTGTAATAATGTTAATGTAAGTTAGTGGATAACTAATTTAATGCAATTCCAATTTATTGAAATGATTGTAAATATAAGATTTGGTTATAAATTAAAATAAAAGGAATAAACCAAATGCTGTATTAAACGGTGAAATTGTATGAAATTAACTGAAATTGTTTATTATAGAATAATTGGTTAGTATGTGAAATTTAATAACTTGGTTGATAAGCAATAAACATAGAAATGTTTTTGAATTGGTAAGTTATAATAATGGTTTGATTATAAATTCACTATTTAAATTCATTGGAAATCAATTGGAAATAAATTGAAATAAGTATAATTAAATATTATGTTAATATGAGTTAAGACTATAACTGAAAATGTGAATGTAATTAAATGTACAAAAATGTCAATTATATTCATAAGGCAATAATTGATTTAATAATAAGAGTGAAACCAAGATAAATGAATTTAGTGAGACTTTAAATTATAATTAATGTGAAAATCGACAAAAATTCAGTAGAATTGAAATATTGCAACTAATATGGTAAAAGATGATAATTGTAGAATATTAATGCAATAAGATGTAAACCAATGTTAACTATGTCCATAAAGTAATGATTGATTGAATAAAAAGATTGAAATCTAATTAAATCAGTTTATTGGAATTAGAATATAATTACTTGGAATTAAATATTGTGGTTAATGTAAGAAAATACGTCAATTGTAGAAAATGTGGATAACAAGATAGAAACCTATGTTAATAATTTTATAAGGTATTGGTTGATTTAATAGTAGGAATGTAAATCAAAATAAAAGAATAAAAATGAATAAGTTTAGTAAAGAAGTAAGCATATGCTTATTTATTTGAAATGTTTGGTAGCTGAAAGATTGATTGTAGAGATGAGAAACTATTATTTAGTAAGAAATGTATAATTACCATTTGTATCCAATAGTGTATAAATATGTTTAAATTACTATTAGATAGGAAATAATTGTTCTACTTCTCATTACATTCATTTAGTCCATTTTGAAACTTAATCAACTGAAATTAATGTAATTGAAAATTTTCAATTAATAGGAGAGAGAATACTAAATTGTAAATTAATAGGTGTAATTAAAAGTAGCTTATGTTTTGTGAAAATATAAGGAAAGTTTGATTTAATGAAAAGAACATTTATATAAAATAAAATGAATGTTTCATTTGTGAACGTAGGTTTAAGTTCATTAAAACAAAGAATAGAATGATTGATTTTAAAGGAAGAAATATATGTTTATTTGAACTGTGTTTTAGCTTACAAATTGATTACAAGAATAGGAAAATAATCTATTTCAGTAAGTTATTTATTACTCTTGTGTATAAACAACAAATTTATAAACGTGTTTAAATAAACAATTGTTCTATTTTTCATCCATTTTAGTTGTCTGTTTTGAAATTTAACTTTGTAAGTAATTACAATTAATGTAATTCAAATATTTCAATTAAAAGAAAAGAAAACGTTGATTGCAATTAATAGATTTAATAAAAGAAATGCACGTTTTGTGTTAAACAAAAAAGGTCTTTTAATGGAAATAAAAGATCATTTTGGAAAACCCAAATTGAACGTTTTTATTTTTAAGGTAAGTATAACTTTTTTTGCATAGATAAAAACCTAAATGGGAACAAATTTGAATATTATTTGAATTAATGAAGTTAATTTGATTAAGTTTCATAAAAATTGAATTTTAAAAGGTTGTGCGATGTACATGGTCCCTTCATTTCTTTTGTTATTAATTGTTGCATGAACGTTTTAAAATAGTTACATTATTAATAATACTTGATCCGTTCATTTTTCCTTCTATTTAATACCCGAGCCTAGACTTTTAGATTGTATTTAATTCTTGCCACCTCATTTTCACGTATACAAAATTTTACTTTCCTTTGGTTTGCAAACTTTTCCATTCCTACATACATTTCCTTATGCATTATTAATGCTTGGAGCTTTCTAAATAAAACGTGACATTTATTTTTGTCGCCTTCATTTCCTAATTATAAATAACCTGCAACTTGTTTCTTTATTTGTGTTTTGTTTTTCCTGACACCTCATATTCAAAAGCTCTTATTCTTGCAAATCCAAAAGCTTTCGTTTATGAAACATGATTTTTTTTCATTTTTCGTACACGTCATGTCCTCATCTTAGTTGTTCTTCAATCTTTTCCTTAAGCCTCATCTTGAGAAAAAACGTAAGTATTAAAATTTGTTTTTTTAATGCGTACTAATTATTATTTCAATAATATTTCTTATAACATGAATATCTTTTGCATATAAACTTTGATTCACGCGCGATTTCTTCTATTGGATTCATATTTAAATTCCGAACAACATGAAATTGATTTAGCTGAATTTGGAGACTGTTGAGTTTTTGCGCTTCTGTTTGGATTTTATGGGCTAAAATCAAAGATTAGTGTTTTAACCCACTCATATTTACTAAATTATCTTATGTTAGTTAAATTAAATTTATGATGTGATTAGAAATTGATTGGTTGATGTTTGGTATATTTAAATTGTCATGCCTGTTAAATCTGACTTTATTGATTATTAATTCCATTTAATTTAATATTAAATTTTAATTCGTCGGTTTATACTTGTTATTGATAATCAGTTATCTATTGATGTTTAATGATGGATTTGGATGATGATTTTACTGGATGTTTGATTGTTGATATTGGATGACTGGATGTTATATTTTATATTGTTGTAACACTGCAAGTTCCCTATGAGTTGAAATGATACATAGCCGAACGATATGATAGATTAGGGAAAATCGTTATGCGTTTAAAATGATAGACTCAAGCGATTTCATGGTTTTGAAGTAAAATTTAGGATTGCAGGTTGAAATAATATATACCCGTAAAATTTAAATTAATTGCGGATTGAAATGATAAATATCTGTATCACTAGACCATAGGGTAGAAAATTATATACGGACACCGGATTAGTTAAATTAAACGATTTTGAAACCCTTAAGTCTTGGATTCGATTAAATGATATTTTAAAGGAAACTGATTTATATAAATTGAATTACTTTGAAAATCCAAGTTTGAAGGTTTGAATTGGAAATTGGTTTAAATCGAAATTTTAAAGTATTTTAATCTATTTTAAATCTATTTAAAGTATTTTAACCTATGTTAAATCTATTTAAAGTATTCTAATCTATTTTAATCTATTTTAAATCTAGTTAAAGTATTTTAATCTATTTTAAATCTATTTAAAGTACCTTAACCTATTTTAATCTATTTTAAATCTATTTAGAGTATATTAATCTATATAATCTATTTTAATTCTATTTAATATATTTTAATTCTATTTTAAATCTATTTTTAAAAGTATCTAAAAATCCATTTCAACCATTTTAATCTATTTTAAACTAATATTAATTTACTTTAACCTATTTAAAATTCAAACTGGGTAAAATGGGATGATTTATATTAAACGAATAAGGTTAAATGATATTATAACAAAAGTTGGATCTAAATGACATATTTAATTAAATATGATGATTTTGAAATGAGAATTTAACCTATTCGGTCGATATGACTTCGAAAGTGAATATAATTTCAAAAGTAATATGTTTGAATTGGATATGATATATTGATATCAATATGAAATGGTTTTAGAAATTTAAAAGAACCATCCGGTGTGAAATAAGCATTTGGTTATTAAAGAGACCGAGATCAGATATTGTCATACTCTCTGCCAATACCGAAAACCACTTTAACAACTTTGTACGTGGTGGAGATTCTAGAATGAAGTAGGATGGTTTGGTGTACGATTCTGTATGAGGTATTTACGTAACCCCGACTCCCGTGAGTCAGCTAAGATATGACTAAAACAGGAGCTATACCGGGCCAAGTGAGGTCGCACCTCCGATCGGGTACATTTCTTCGATACCATATTATTACTTTGTGATTGATTTGGTGGCCAACCTTCGATTTTGATTATGGGAGCGTGTTTCGAGGTGGGCGATAGTAGCTGCTATGCGTTACCACCTGTCCGTGAGTGCAAATGGTAGAATCCTACCCTGGCATTACTTCGAGTGCAATGTTCACATGCCGTATCGCGCCTTCTACGAGTTTGGTTTGTACCATACCTATGGAGTGCCCTCCGAGTAAACCTCACGGAGGAGCTTACGGTACTGTATAGACTATAGTAATATATAAAATGTGTTAAGGGGGATATAGGTAACGCCTTAACGCTATTTTAATACTTTACTTCAGTATAGACACCATTATAATAGCGTATTGTACTATGTATGTAGATAGTTTAATGGATCCTTAGGAGATGGAAATCCCAACATCTCTTAAGTTATTGCACTCACGTTAAACACTGGATAGGAGATGTCAAAACCCGTAAACATCTCCGACGCCGTTACACTCATATTTATTTACTGCCGATTTAACTTACATAAGATTTTTTTAGTTCTGAATAGAGTGTTTTGCCTTTTCAATTCGTTCGGATCAGTCTGAGCTTTTCAGTGTATCGAAGACTGTTTTTCTAGAGGATGAAGACGAATATTTGTACTATTACTATTTATTATATTCATACCACTGCATCATGTTGTTCTGCTACATTATTTAATTACTACTGCTGTATGTACTCTGATTCTGTATTGTAAAAGTATAATCAAATGTTATTTGTAAAACAGTTTCATGAACTGTTTATTTGATTATTATATTTTGTCATTCCGGTGTGAGATTTTGTGTTTACTTTCTTTCTTTCTCTTCTTTTTCTTATTTACTCCATAACAATTTTCCCTTTTGAATGGTTTGAGTCTGACCTACGTGGTTTATCGTCAATTTAAACCGTCCAAAAAGGCGGGTCGTTACAGTTGGTATCAGAGCGAGGTTTAGTAATAACCTTAGCTTTGTGGGGTCTGACTCATATAAGTTAGGGTAGAAATACCCTAGAATAAGTCATTGAGTGTGTATATATATGAGGGAGCGTGTTTGTTAGTATTATAAAAGGGTTTTGTATTATGTTAATTTGTTCTGCTTAATATTTATAAATTCTAGTCGGTACATAGGACGCTATGGCATTGATAGGGATTTCTAAACACTAAATAGGGCAGACTGACACAATATTTGTTTTGAAATATAGGTAAATGAATAATTTTACCTAGTATATATTTTGTATATAAAAGGATAATTTTTATAAATGATATAGTTGGATGTAATATGTTGTTTGTTAGGTAGTGAAATTTTTTAAACTTTGATTGTCAAATAGGATTTACAGGTAAAGTAAATATAAATTGAAAATTTAGAACTTAAGTTCTGGGATTTTGTAAATTTCTTTTGAAAGATTTTGGAATATATTATTAGTATTATTTGGAAGTATTTTCCGATATAAATATTTCAATGTGATTTGAAAGAAAGTTTTAAAAAGAACTTTTTAAGGAAACAAGTTCTGTACTCCCCTCTCTGTCGTTGGAAAATCATTTCGATGATGAGTGCACGCATCATCGACGTTCATTTTTGAGTTTTAAAGTGGGAATGGCACTGTAGTAGTTTTACTACACACTTGTTTTGATATAAAATCTTAATTTTAAATTTCTAAATAGGATTTGGATATGTAAGAGATATGATTATATATATTTTGAAATGATTTGAAAATGGAACCCGGTATTTAGTTCTTTAGGTTTCTGTAAATTAGAAATTTCAATTACTAAAATGAAATGAAATCGTGGATATATTAATAATTGGAAACTTCTAAAAATAGAAATAAGAAATTTGATGTAAGTTATTTATGAAATATAAAAAAAATTGGAAACTTGTAAATTTAAGAATAATGAATTTAGAAAATGTAATTATTAAACATTTGTTAACTAAAGTGAATGAGATAACTTGTGTAACTTTCAATTGCATTCTTAAAACATATATATATATATATATATAACTTACCAAACTATTAAAAGTTGAAATGTTAATCAGAATATGTAATAGAATATTATACGAGTAAAACTTAGGAAATGAAAGTGTTCAGTGGAATTATGTTTATAATGAAGAATTAAGATGTATAAGGATATTATGAACTTAAATTAATAATTTGAGATGCTAGTAATTAAATTTAACAGAGAAAAAAGAGCGAATATTGAAAGTATATGATTATAAACTTAGGTTAATGATTGAAGCCATATATAAAGTAAAAGTGAATGGTAAAGTTGAATACTATATATGAAAGAAATAAATGTGAAAAAAAGAATCTGAGTATGGGTTGCTTCACAAATGAATATTGATGTAAAAAGGAAATCAAAGTAAATAATACATGTGAAGTAAACTGAAATAAAATGTATGTAATCCTTCAATAATGAATTTATTGATTATTTTAAATCATTGAATGGAAATAACTTATGTAAGTAATCGTATGAAAACTTAATGAAAATGGCATTGTATGAATAAATGAGAAACGAACTTTTGTAAGTAATGAATGTAAATTAATGAAAATAAGATTTGTACGAATGAATGAAAATAGAAAAACAGTAAATGATATGAGAAGAAATTTGTAAGAATAAACTTAAATGATATTTGAAATTATTGTTTATTTTGGCTCATGGGATATTTGGAAAGGGATACTTCTAATTGTATAAGATGTATGAATAATCTATTAAGTTTTATCTAAGACTGTTGAGTGTATGGTATACTTAGTAGTTTATTTATCATTTTATAAGATTAAAAGTTTCTAAACCCGAATAAACCATTTGTTTTGGTCGCTATGGATGTATGATTGACTACTTTGATTGCATGTGATGATTGTATGATTTGTTTGCAAGTGACTATTGTTATGTTGTGTTGTTTTGTTTGTTATTGATTGAAACAACTTAATATTTCTCTTTTACACAATTAACTTCTTTGGATTATATAACTGAAATACAGGTTATGGAAGCAATTGCTACTCCTTTTGGTTTCATAATTAAAGCATTGTTTGCCCGACAAATAGGTACGTTTTTGGATTACGGTCTTCTAGCAATATTATATTGTTTTCCCGTGGTTTGGAATATATTATTTTGAAGATGTGGTATATATTGTTGTTATTGATATTATTATTTCTTCCATACCTCTCCGTATAAAGGAGACTCTACCGAAATTTTTTGTGAATTTTGGACTTAAAAAAAATTGTGAAAGTAAAGATATTTTCAAACTTTTGTTTACTTGAATATGAAGTATTTAATTAGTTGTTAATTGATATATTTTATATAAATTATTTAATTATGTAAATTAATTGTTTATAAATTGAATAGTTTGAATAAGATATATTAATTCCTTCTTTTCCCTTCTTTTTCATTTTCGAGGACGAAAAGTTTTGCGTGGGGGAGAGTGTAACGACCCATAATTTTCGATAATTAAGTTTATTAATTAAATAGGTTTTGGAGTTTAATGTTGTGAAAATTAAAATTTAAGATTTAATAATAGAAAGATAACTAGAATGTAATTGTAATAATGTTAATGTAAGTTAGTGGATAACTAATTTAATGCAATTCCAATTTATTGAAATGATTGTCAATATAAGATATGGTTATAAATTGAAATAAAAGAAATAAACCAAATGTTGTTGTAACATCCCACTATTTTGGACCATTCAAATCGACAATAAATCCACACATGTCGGACTTGAATACTTCAAAACAGTGGATTGTGAAGAAAATTTGGAGCAAATAAAATCAAACATAGAATCACAGACACAGAATATTAGAATAACTTGCAGCGGAAATAAAATACCATAGTAGTTCATGAAGCTACTATATTCAAACTCTCAAGATATACAAAATCTCATAGTCAAAATAAATATAATAGAAGTCAGGATACATAAGACAATAATACAGAGACAATACTAAATAGGAAATAACTGGAATAGAAGTCGATGAACCGATAGACAAATAAGCTCCAACAGATCTCTAGCTCCAGAAGGTGAATCCAAAGCTGTGATTCTCAGGCTGACCCGAGCATAAAGTAAAACACAAAACACTCGAGTCAGGACATACATACTTATACAATGTAAACCAACTCAAGTGAACTGTAATAGCAATGCACAATAACTTAAAGGATGCTTGGGATCGCCCATCCTTTAAGGATCAGTCAAACCATCAATTAAGTAGAAATAAACACTATCATAGAAATATCCATATTAAAGTAAACAATGCAAACAACAGTGTAAATGTGACGAGTGTAGCGCAGAGCTGCAGTAATCGCTCACCACTAGCCACACTCTCAAATTAAAGGTGTGCATCCAAATAAATCACAAGGAAATAAAATGGCATACAGAGAAGTGTACCCGTGGTTATAGATTTCAAAATGGTTTAAAATTCCGAATTAAAATCATCCATTTAAATCATTAAAAGTGAAGTCATTATACCTTCAAATCAAATATTAAATTCCCAAAATTTTAACCTTTTCTGAACTCATTTATTCACTTAAATACATTAAAACATTAAAATTCCAGCTTTCACAGCATTTAGAAAGTGCTGCGGTAAGTTATATTTGAAAACAATTCAATTCAGCAAAGACAACATTTATAAACTGCTGTAATAGTTTAGTTTTAGTGGAAAAATAGTTCAATTCAGAAAAGACAGCATTTACAAAACTGCTGTAATAGTTCAGAGTTCAATTCAAAGATTTTAGTTCAATTCAGCAAAGACAGCACTTGCAAAGATGGCACTTGCAAAGTGCAGTGATAGCCCTTAGTTAGATTTTAGCCTTTTAGTTCACTTCTGCAACTACAGCACTTACAAAGTGCTACAGATTCTTATTAGTTCAGATTTTAGTTAATTTTCAGAAACGATTGCATTTCTGAAGTGCTACTAAAGACATTTCCAGATTTACAATAGAATTTCAGCAACAAATAAACTTCAATTTAAACCATTTTAATTATATAAAAATCGTATTTTTCCATTTTAAAATGGTCATTTAATTACCCTTTAACTTATGATTTTTATAAAGTAAATTCCACAAATAAATATCAAATTTTCATCACT
Source organism: Allium fistulosum (assembly GCA_030737815.1). Classification (NCBI taxonomy): domain Eukaryota; kingdom Viridiplantae; phylum Streptophyta; class Magnoliopsida; order Asparagales; family Amaryllidaceae; genus Allium; species Allium fistulosum. The sequence goes on along the minus strand of CM060904.1, from coordinate 1,296,196,237 downwards.
TCACTTATTAAATTCAAGTGTACAATTTTCCTATTGTTTACATTCACCTAACACTTTAATTTAATTTATCATTTCACAAATAAAACTTAATTTCCATTTTATTTTCTTTTGCTCAAACTTCCATTTTAAAAACCAAATCTCACAATTCCAAGTAAAGTTAAAATTCCAAATTACCATTTTAAGCATTCATTTGTTTAACATTTTATATTCATAGAAAAATCAATAACACTTTAATAAATCATTTTAAATTCCGATTAAATCAAAATATCATGATTTACATTTTTAAAATACTTAAAAATATCCAGAGAAATATATAAAATAACCACGGGTCTGTATAGTATTTTCTAACCTGTCAAATGATACAGATAATATATCATTTCAATCCGTAATTTACAAAGAAAATCCGGGTTCTATCATTTCAAACCCGCAATCCCGAGTTAATAAAAATAAATAAAAATCACTCGAGCCTATCATTTCAGCCCATAATGATTTTTCCCTATTCTAAAGTCCGTTCGGGTATGTATCATTTCAACCCATAGTGACTCTATTCTACAGGGAACTTGTAGTGTGATTAACAGAAATAAATAAACAGTAAAATAAAATAAAATATAACAGATGATGTGACAAGTTAATAACAGGGTTTAACATCATATAATTTACATCACAGGTAGGTATAACATGATATAATAGTTTACACATTCACTTGTTGTTACTTCACAATTATATAAGTATAAATGTCATGTGTGAATACTCACCTTTTTTAAGCTGGAGTTCGCAAAACACAACACACAAATGAATCCAGAAAGCACGATAAAGCATGACTTTTGATTTGAGTGGAGAGAGAGCCAAGATATAAATCTTGTATTCGACAAAAAATAAAGCAAAGTATAAATATAAATACAATACAAAATCATATTGAAACAATTATGGAAATAGAATTAAACAAAGACATCACCAAGCTTCCTATTCAATTTTGCTTGATCCAAACTTCACATATGCTCAGCCACACATGTTATTTGGCTCGGCCACAACATTATTTCAGGTGGAATGGATCTGGTTTGGACTGGAAATGCAAGGCTAGGCTTGAAAATGCAAAGGGTTTGAGTGTTACAAAGTGAGGAAGGTCAAAAGGCAAGGCTAGAAAGGGTTTTGGTTCAACTTGGGCTCGGTCAAAGGCATATTTGGGCTCAGCCAGAGGCTGCTACAGGTTAGGTCAAAGATTAGTGATGGTGTTCAGAGGTGGTGCTTGCTGGTGGTGGTGGCTAAGGAGGTGGTCGTGGCAAGCAATGAAGGTGGTGTTGCATATATGGCTCGGTTAGGCATAATTTCAAGGATTTTGCAACTTTTTGTGGAGTTTTTGTTAAAGGGAGGTCACGGCCAGTATAGGTCAGAGGAGGAGGATGATTTGCAGCTACGGATGATGGGAAGGAAGTGGTGGTGGTCAGTGGTGGAGATGGTGAGGTGATAGGCCGAGCAAACATGTGTGAAGTCAAGGCAAAAATCAAGGCAAAATTCAATGGAAAAAGCAAGGGAAAATGAAGAGAAGATGGAAGCCATTACTAAAATGTTTTTCAGAGATGATGGGCCGAAATTTTGCTGGAATGAGAAGTAAATTTCACGTGAAAAGAAAATAAGAAACTCACGGCAACAATAAAGTGTTGAACGGTCCAAAAAGTGAAGAGTCTAGCACATGAAAAGTCATTGTTTTAAAGCTTTTGTCCCTTCGAATTTCCAATATCTTTTATACAAAATAAATAAAATAAAACTCAGTAAATAAAATAATAACAAACTGAAATAAAGTGATGAAAAGAAAATAAATAATTTGTTTTAGGAAAAATAGGAAAATAAATAAAGAAAATAGCTTATTATATTGAAACTAGCTTTAAAAATTGCAAACAAAATACAATTAACTTAGGAAAATTATAACTCAACAAATTCACATAATTAAATTCAAAGTCCAAAACAAAATAAAAGATGGCAATTAGAATAGCAAAATGAATAATACAATACAGATAAAATTTTGCGTGTAAATGCTGAATTTATCAAAGTTTAAAACAGAATTCGATGAAACGAAAAACAGAATAGATATCAAAACCAATTGATGTTCCAAAGAAAAGATTAAATTAAAATTTCAATTAATTTAAATAAAATGTCAAAGTTTGACAAAATATAACATTTCTGGAAAGTCAATATTTAAAATAGAAACAAAAATCCAAATTCTCTTTGAAAAATTCCAAACTTCAATTTAAAATTATTTAAAAATCAAAGTTTCAAAATAAAAATTAATTTAAAAATATTTATAAAAAATATGGGTTGTTACACTCTCCCCCACTCAAATCTTTTCGTCCTCGAAAAGGAAGAAGATAGGGGAATAGGAATAGCTGGTAGGAAAAATGGTGAATCGGGATAGCTAAGAGGGAAAATAGGTCGAAAGACAAGGATGAGCCATTAGTTTAAAACCATATAAATTCAATTTAGAATTCTTTAATATTTAGTAACTTGGTTAAATTCATTTTATTATATCCATAAAAGTCTTTTAAATTCAAATTGTCAGTAAAAGGGTAAACAGTATTTTAGAACACATTAAAATCTTTTAGAAAGGAAAATAACTGATCAAAATATCTTTTATATAAACTTTATTAACTCGATGTCTTAACAAGTTTATCCTCATTCCTGTAGACTCTGGCAGTGCGTTGATCAGGCGCAAAGCTAGAATTCTACAGGTACTTAGTAGACTTGTTTCAACACCTAGTGAAAATACTGGAAAAACTAAAAAAAACAGATATGGAAAGTCCAATCCAAACAAAACAACCAAAACCTTTGTCTAACCATGGATCGCAGATACACAATGGTTACGCCTCGATCCCCCAGGAAACAATCCGTATCCGTAAGCATTCTCAGCCTTGCGAGTTACGCCATGATGACTAGTAGACCGTAGGATACACAATGATTACGCCTGGATCCCCCAGGAAACAATCCGTACCCTTAGTCCATCTAGTCAGGTGAATTACGCTATGCAGTCGCGCTCGTAAGACCATGGGTAACGCCATGGAATTCGATGGAAACTCGAGTATCATATCCGGAAAACCAAAAATCAGAGAAATATCGATAGAATGAATCCACAATGTGGCCACAAAGCGAATATCAAGCAGAAGGCATTATCTTTACTTCAAAAATATGTATCATATAGTACCTTTTCAAATCACTTTCAAATATCATACTTATATAAAGTCCATTATATATAAGATTTTATTTCAAATCAAATACCTTTCCAAAATCTAAAGTATATCAAATCACACTTATATAGACTTCAATTATATAAGATTTCACCTTTCAAATTTGAGTACCTTTTCAAATCAATAGTTTTCGAATCAATTTCATACTTATACAAACCAATATATAAGTTCGATAACTCCCAAATCAAGTATTAAAAATAAGGTTCTCAATTCAATTCATTTTAATATCAATAAAATTTTCAAAATCATATACGCTTTCACCAAATTATACTTCCAAATCAAATATCTTCAGTTTCAACGTTTCCAAAATAATAAATTTAGAAAATAATCCAAGTTTCTAAATCAATAATTTAAGTCAACCAATTCATTTCCAAAATCAATGGTTTTCAAAATCATCTTATACTTACATAAGGTCCATCTTATATCAGGATCAAAAATTTTCAAAATTAAATTTCGCTGCATGAAGAGCCATATGGAATTGAACATCTTTGCTTTTAAAAAGGTTTTGAATTTAGAATAGTTTTGTATACAAAATAGTTTGTAAAATAGTTTTTGTAAATAAAATAGTTTGTAATATAGTTTTGTATATAAAATAGTTTGTTTAAGAAAAGTAATAGAAAATAGTTTAAAAAAAATTGTTTTAAATTGTTAGTGGTTTTGCATAAAAGAAAATTTTCCAATTAAACTACAAAGATATCCAACCCAACAACTTCCAATTTCAGCATCAAAATATATCAATGATATTAGAACATAAGATGTACAATGTCATCATTTCGCAACATCACATTCGATCGCTCGCTCGATCACACAAGTTCGCCTTCGAACTAGTATTGTCCATTCGACTTCCCTAATGTGGATTTCGATATGGTTTCTTGGATTGAAACCATCAGTTTCTTGGATTGAAACCATCAGTCTCCTTGCATAGCCATATACTATGATAGAGAATTCTAGAATCAAGCCCAAAATCCATATCAAATATTCGCCATCAAGAATCAAATGAAAAATCCTAACATGAAATGGTGTAATTCACCTCGAACTTGTGTACTCAAACTTGGATAAAATTAATTATGCGAATAAAACAACATACGTACAACTTATGTATCTATTCCAACTTGTTAAATATATAGTTTCATAAAGATCTTACTAAGTTAAAACATTTAAACTAAATTTTATTCAAAATATTTTTTTTTTAAAACAAAATTTCATATTAGTACAATTCAAAATAGTCTTATTCATTTACTTAACAAAACAGTTTCAACTTATTTAAATCATATTACTACATACTTTAAACATACATACCAAACTTATATACTTTATACTTTTCAAAATTACTTAGCTTTGAAAAGTTAACCTTGATTTGGAAGTGCTCGAACCTTCAAAATAGTCGAAGAAATCATATTTCAATCCAAGAGTTGGAAATCACCAACAAATCAGTAAATCAATTCCAAAAGATAGGGTTATATCAATCAAATCTAAAACTCAAGGACTGAACACCGGCTCATTTCAACTGTTCAAATATATACATATATCTTTCGAATATCAAATCATACCTCGGAATTTGAAATCAAAATAGGTTTCGCAAATCAATCGCATAGCAAAGCTACCGAAGTGGCCTCTTCCCACTCAGAAACTCGAAAATCAATGTCGATGATGCATGCATTCATCACCGAAATTATTTTCCAGCGACATTAGTGGGTTCTGGACTTCTATTTTCTCAAACTTCTTTTGAATTTTTTTTTAAATCATTTGAAACTCATTAAAATTATTTGAAACATTTCATATTTGGAAAATACTATCAAATCATATTATTTATTATTTCAAAATCTTAAAACCCGTTCCAAAATGCCGGAGTTCAATCACTCAAATTCAGATCCAAAACCTTCAGTTATAAATCATTTTATATGAAACCATTTCTTATATAATTTTCAAAATTCCAAATCCTTTCTAAAATTCAAATTCTCATTTTAAAAGGGTATATAATCCTTATCGAAAACATTTCACTTATATATATAAAATATGGTCATCCTTATCAAAATAACAATTTCGATGTATACACAAATTCCAAAATACAATCAACCACAAATTTTCCAAGGGATGATTCAAGGATGGATTTCAAAACAAACAAAGATTCAAATTTAGAGGAACTCTAAATCAAATAGAATTCTGATTCGAAGATAAGCTCAACGAAGATGAGATAATTAAATTACCAAATAGAAGATGGATAAGCCTATATAAATCGCGGGCGACCTTAATAGGGTCAACCGTGACTTCAGGAATATAATTGATGTGAAAATCTAAGGCAAATCGACCTTCGATCGCCAGAGATAGCATCTAAATATAGCAGAAGATAAATAGCATCATAAACCGAGGATACAGAAATCTCCGGTGAATCAATGCCAATTGTAAAGGAGTTTCACCCCTTTACAAATCATTCAAAGATTGGCGAAATCGCCGATCTTTCTAGAGGTCATTCAAAGTGGGGTTATGCAATGCTCCAAAATCAAAAGAATACAGATAAGGAAGACAGGAATAGATTTCAGAACAAGTGGGAGCATTCCAAAATTCAAAGGAATCCAAATCAATAAAAATCCAAACCAAGCTTAGAGATATATAACCTATATTAATACAAAAGAATTCCCATCAAAATTTGGAAAGACTCAAATTCATAACATACGAAAACAGAAGCATAAATATCTTTAGTTAGACAACTTCAGCTAAGTAAAAGATACAATGGAGTTTACTCAAAACTACCTAACATACTACTGATTTTGCCATACCCAAAATAGATTCCTATCAACAATGGATCTACATCAAACAAGCTAGAAGTTCAAAATTTAAGAGAATCCTAATCAAAGAATTTACTAACAGGGTGGATATGAAAGGAATGAAGTTTAGAAAAAATTTACTTTCAAAGCAAGAAAATTTATATCAAAATAATTTTTAAAAATTCTTTGAAAATCATTTTATACTTCGAAAATACGTTCTCTCACAAAGAAATGATTCTGCGATTGATTTCACTCATTCTAGGGTATTTCTACCCTATCTCTAATGAGTTTTTGCTCCGTAGGCTAAGGTTTGCCTAAAATCAAAGCTCTGATACCAAATGTAACATCCCACTATTTTGGACCATTCAAATTGATAATAAATCCACACATGTCGGACTTGAATACTTCAAAACAGTGGATTGTCAAGAAAATTTGGAGCAAATAAAATCAAACACAGAATCACAGATATAGAATATCAGAATAACTTGCAGCGGAAATAAAATACCATAGTAATTCATGAAGCTACTATATTCAAACTCTCAAAACATATACAAAATCTCATAGTCAAAATAAATATAATAGAAGTCAGGATACATAAGATAATACAGAGACAATACTGAATAGGAAATAACTGGAATAAAAGTCGATGAACTGATAGACAAATAAGCTCCAACAGATCTCTAGCTCCAAAAGGTGAATCCAAAGCTGTGATTCTCAGGCTGACCCGAGCGTAAAGTAAAACACAAAACACTCGAGTCAGGACATACATACTTATACAATGTAAACCAACTCAAGTGAACTGTAATAGCAATGCACAATAACTTAAAGGATGCTTGGGATCGCCCATCCTTTAAGGATCAGTCAAACCATCAATTAAGTAGTAATAAACACTATCATAGAAATATCCATATTAAAGTAAACAATGCAAACAACAGTGTAAATGTGACGAGTGTAGCGCAGAGCTGCAGTAATCGCTCACCACTAACCAAACTCTCAAATTAAAGGTGTGCATCCAAATAAATCACAAGGAAATAAAATGGCATACAGAGAAGTGTACCCGTGGTTATAGATTTCAAAATGGTTTAAAATTCCGAATTAAAATCATTCATTTAAATCATTAAAAGTGAAGTCATTATACCTTCAAATCAAATATTAAATTCCCAAAATTTTTACCTTTTCTGAACTCATTTATTCACTTAAATACATTTAAACATTAAAATTCCAGCTTTCACAACATTTAGAAAGTGCTGTGGTAAGTTATATTTGAAAACAATTCAATTCAGCAAAGACAACATTTATAAACTGCTGTAATAGTTCAGGTTTAGTGGAAAAATAGTTCAATTCAGAAAAGACAGCATTTACAAAACTGATGTAATAATTCAGAGTTCAATTTAAAGATTTTAGTTCTATTCAGCAAGGACAGCACTTGCAAAGTGTTGTGATAGCCCTTGGTTAGATTTTAGCTTTTTAATTCACTTCTGCAACTACAGCACTTACAAAGTGCTGCAGATTCTTATTAGTTCAGATTTTTGTTAATTTTCAGAAACGATTGCATTTCTGAAGTGCTACTAAAGACATTTCCAGATTTACAATAGAATTTCAGCAACAAATAAACTTCAATTTAAACCATTTTAATTATATAAAAATCATATTTTTCCATTTTAAAATGGTCATTTAATTACCCTTTAACTTATGATTTTTATAAAGTAAATTCCACAAATAAATATCAAATTTTCATCACTTCACTTATTAAATTCAAGTGTACAATTTTCCTATTGTTTACATTCACCTAACACTTTAATTTAATTTATCATTTCACAAATAAAACTTAATCTCCATTTTATTTTCTTTTACTCAAACTTCCATTTTTAAAACCAAATCTCACAATTCCAAGTAAAGTTAAAATTCCAAATTACCATTTTAAGCATTCATTTGTTTAACATTTTATATTCATAGAAAAATCAATAACACTTTAATAAATCATTTTAAATTCCAATTAAATCAAAATGTCATGATTTACATTTTTAAAATACTTAAAAATATCCAAAGAAATATATAAAATAACCACGGGTTTGTATACTATTTTCTAACTTGTCAAGTGATACAGATAATATATCATTTCAATCCGTAATTTACAAAGAAAATCCAGGTTCTATCATTTCAAACCCGCAATCCCAAGTTAATAAAAATAAATAAAAATCACTCGAGCCTATCATTTCAGCCCATAATGATTTTTCTCTATTCTAAAGTCCGTTCGGGTATGTATCATTTCAACCCATAGTGATTCTATTCTACAGGGAACTTGCAGTGTGATTAACAGAAATAAATAAACAGTAAAATAAAATAAAATATAACAGATGATGTGACAAGTTAATAACAAGGTTTAACATCATATAATTCACATCACAGGCAGGTATAACATGATATAATAGTTTACACATTCACTTGTTGTCACTTCACAATTATATAAGTATAAATGTCATGTGTGAATACTCACCTTTTTTAAGCTGGAGTTCGCAAAACAAAACACACGAATGAATCCAGAAAGCACGATAAAGCACGACTTTTGATTTGAGTGGAGAGAGAGCCAAGATATAAATCTTGTATTCGACAACAAAATAAAGCAAAGTATAAATATAAATACAATACAAAATCATATTGAAATAATTATGGAAAAAGAATTAAACAAAGACATCACCAAGCTTCCTATTCAATTTTGCTTGATCCAAACTTCACATATGCTCAGCCACACATGTTATTTGGCTCGGCCACAACATTATTTTAGGTCGAATGGATCTAGTTTGGACTGGAAATGCAAGGCTAGGCTTTAGAATGCAAAGGGTTTGAGTGTTACAAAGTGAGGAAGGTCAAAAGGCAAGGCTAGAAAGGGTTTTGGTTCAACTTGGGCTCGGTCAAAGGCATATTTGGGCTCAGCCAGAGGCTGCTATAGATCAGGCCAGAGATTAGTGATGGTGTTCAGCGGTGGTGCTTTCTGGTGGTGGTGGCTAAGGAGGTGGCCGTGGCAAGCAATGAAGGTGGTGTTGCATATAGGGCTCGGTTAGGCATAGTTTCAAGGATTTCTGCAACTTTTTGTGGAGTTTTTGTTCAAGGAAGGTCACGGCCAGTATAGGTCAGAGGAGGAGGATGATTTGCAGCTGTGTATGATGGAAAGGAAGTGGTGGTGGTCAGTGGTGGAGATGGTGAGGTGATAGGCCGAGCAAACATGTGTGAAGTCAAGGCAAAAATCAAGGCAAAATTCAATGGAAAAAGCAAGGGAAAATGAAGAGAAGATGGAAGCCATTACTAAAATGTTTTTCAGAGATGATGGGCCGAAATTTTGCTGGAATGAGAAGTAAATTTCACGTGAAAAGCAAATAAGAAACTCACGGCAACAATAAAGTGTTGAACGGTCCAAAAAGTGAAGAGTCTAGCACATGAAAAGTCATTGTTTTAAAGCTTTTGTCCCTTCGAATTTCCAATATCTTTTATACAAAATAAATAAAATAAAACTCAGTAAATAAAATAATAACAAACTGAAATAAAGTGATGAAAAGAAAATAAATAATTTGTTTTAGGAAAAATAGGAAAATAAATAAAGAAAATAGCTTATTATATTGAAACTAGCTTTAAAAATTGCAAACAAAATACAATTAACTTAGGAAAATTATAACTCAACAAATTCACATAATTAAATTCAAATTCCAAAACAAAATAAAAGATGGCAATTAGAATAGCAAAATGAATAATACAATACCGATAAAATTTTGCGTGTAAATGCTGAATTTATCAAAGTTTAAAACAGAATTCGATGAAACGAAAAACAGAATAGATATCAAAACCAATTGATGTTCCAAAGAAAAGATTAAATTAAAATTTCAATTAATTTAAATAAAAAGTCAAAGTTTGATAAAATATAACATTTCCGGAAAGTCAATATTTAATTATATTTGGAAGAATAAAAATAGAAACAAAAATCCAAATTCTCTTTGAAAAATTCCAAACTTCAATTTAAAATTATTTAAAAATCAAAGTTTCAAAATAAAAATTAAATTAAAAATATTTATAAAAAATATGGATTGTTACACTCTCCCCCACTCAAATCTTTTCGTCCTCGAAAAGGAAGAAGACAGGGGAATAGGAATAGCTGGTAGGAAAAATGGTGAATCGGGATAGCTAAGAGGGAAAATAGGTCGAAAGACAAGGATGAGCCATTAGTTTAAAACCATATAAATTCAATTTAGAATTCTTTAATATTTAGTAACTTGGTTAAATTCATTTTATTATATCCATAAAAGTCTTTTAAATTCAAATTGTCAGTAAAAGGGTAAACAGTATTTTAGAACACATTAAAATCTTTTAGAAAGGAAAATAACTGATCAAAATATCTTTTATATAAACTTTATTAACTCGATGTCTTAACAAGTTTATCCTCATTCCTGTAGACTCTGGCAGTGCGTTGATCAGGCGCAAAGCTAGAATTCTACAGGTACTTAGTAGACTTGTTTCAACACCTAGTGAAAATACTGGAAAAACTAAAAAAAACAGATATGGAAAGTACAATCCAAACAAAACAACCAAAACCTTTGTCTAACCATGGATCGCAGATATACAATGGTTACGCCTCGATCCCCCAGGAAACAATCCGTATCCGTAAGCATTCTCAGCCTTGCGAGTTACGCCATGATGACTAGTAGACCGTAGGATACACAATGATTACGCCTGGATCCCCCAGGAAACAATCCGTACCCTTAGGCCATCTAGTCAGGTGAATTACGCTATGCAGTCGCGCTCGTAAGACCATGGGTAACGCCATGGAATTCGATGGAAACTCGAGTATCATATCCGGAAAACCAAAAATCAGAGAAATATCGATAGAATGAATCCACAATGTGGCCACAAAGCGGATATCAAGTAGAAGGCATTATCTTTACTTCAAAAATATGTATCATATAGTACCTTTTCAAATCACTTTCAAATATCATACTTATATAAAGTCCATTATATATAAGATTTTATTTCAAATCAAATACCTTTCCAAAATCTAAAGTATATCAAATCACACTTATATAGACTTCAATTATATAAGATTTCACCTTTCAAATTTGAGTACCTTTTCAAATCAATAGTTTTCGAATCAATTTCATACTTATACAAACCAATATATAAGTTCGATAACTCCCAAATCAAGTATTAAAAATAAGGTTCTCAATTCAATTCATTTTAATATCAATAAAATTTTCAAAATCATATACGCTTTCACCAAATTATACTTCCAAATCAAATATCTTCAGTTTCAACGTTTCCAAAATAATAAATTTAGAAAATAATCCAAGTTTCTAAATCAATAATTTAAGTCAACCAATTCATTTCCAAAATCAATGGTTTTCAAAATCATCTTATACTTACATAAGGTCCATCTTATATCAGGATCAAAATTTTTCAAAATTAAATTTCGGTGCATGAAGAGCCATATGGAATTGAACATCTTTGCTTTTAAAAAGGTTTTGAATTTAGAATAGTTTTGTATACAAAATAGTTTGTAAAATAGTTTTTGTAAATAAAATAGTTTGTAATATAGTTTTGTATATAAAATAGTTTGTTTAAGAAAAGTAATAGAAAATAGTTTAAAAAATATTGTTTTAAATTGATAGTTGTTTTGCATAAAAGAAAATTTTCCAATTAAACTACAAAGATATCCAACCCAACAACTTCCAATTTCAGCATCAAAATATATCAATGATATTAGAACATAAGATGTACAATGTCATCATTTCGCTACATCACATTCGATCGCTCGCTCGATCACACAAGTTCGCCTTCGAACTAGTATTGTCCATTCGACTTCCCTAATGTGGATTTCGATATGGTTTCTTGGCTAGAAACCATCAGTCTCCTTGCATAGCCATATACTATGATAGAGAATTCTAGAATCAAGCCCAAAATCCATATCAAATATTCGCCATCAAGAATCAAATGAAAAATCCTAACATGAAATGGTGTTATTCACCTCGAACTTGTGTACTCAAACTTGGATCAAATTAATTATGCGAATAAAACAGCATACGTACAACTTATGTATCTATTCCAACTTGTTAAATATATAGTTTCATAAAGATCTTACTAAGTTAAAACATTTAAACTAAATTTTATTCAAAATATTTTTTTAAAAAACAAAATTTCATATTAGTACAATTCAAAATAGTCTTATTCATTTACTTAACAAAACAGTTTCAACATGATAATAACATATATCACAATATCTGTAAATAAAATCAACAATGGTGAGGAATCAAGTTGGATCCCTCCAACCTGTTACTTGCAACAAATATACATATTAGAAAATATGTACAATGTCCCCTTCAAGGCCAACTTGCATACAAAGGGTTATCCGCTCATACCCGGGAACGTATAGGGTCTCATCCGTTAAAATATGCGGGAATATATCCAAACCAATCAATATATATATATAATATCATATATCACCCAAACAATCATCAATCATCATAAATAAAATTTATTCTCACTTATATAAAAATATAAGCGAGACAGAGAGAGTGAGTTATACTCACTTTGGTTGCAGTCGTCGCGGTAGCGATTTATTTCGATTAAAACTAAACGAGCATTTAATTTTAACCAAAATTTTCTCTAGCTCAAATAAATCCCAATCCAACTTCAAAATGTAGTGCTCGTAAATACGATCCCAACACCACTTGTTTCGTGCGAAACGAAACTCGTATGAAGAAGTTATACTATTTTAAACATTACACGAATTAAATTATAAATTATTTACAAATTGTTTTTATATTATTTAACCTTTAGTAGATCATGGCCGTACATTTTTGGAGACAAGATCTGGCCGTTGTTTTCTCTCTTCTCCCTCTCGTTCAACTTCATACGCAAATAACCCATCATCGTCCAACCATCCACGATAATCGCTCCCTCCTCGACCATTTTGACGACGATCGGCCAACGCTAATCGAAAGCCCCCAGCGCCGTGCACCACCGCCCAAGGTCCGATCAAACTCGGGCCCCCCATCTCATGAAAACCATGTTCAAATGCGCGCCGTACTTCAATGAATTACCGCCGATCTGCCACGTTCCAGTTGATCACAGCCATTGGATTTAGAGATCTCTCCACCCTCTACAAGTTTGTAGTTGAAGCTTTTTGCTAATAGCTTACGGATAGAGAGAGATCGGAGGGGAAAGATCGTGTAATTTTGGCCATTCATGATGAAAGTGGCGGCTGAAACAAAAACCTTAGGGTTTGTGTAATTTTTGAAGAAAATGAGGTCTTTTATAGAAAATTTCGCGCACTATTCATCCAAAAAAATTTCGAACTTCAAACGAAGCGTGCCGCCTGGCGTTTATAATATTTTACCCCTATTTTGAATACAATGGAATATATATCAGAGGCCAATTCCATTGTATTTGGAAGATAGATTTTTGAATCGAATTATTTTATTTAAAATTCACTTAAATAAATTTCTACGCGTTTTAGCTTCGCACGACCAAACTGTAAATCCGATTGATGCAAAATTTGAAATCCTGTAATAATATAACATTACAGATCCAATGAAAATGGTTTCGTCAAAATCCGAGATAGTGTGAAAAATGACTATTTTTACACGTTAATTAAATCGATAAATTTCCAATTTCTAGAAATTAACTTTTAATTCAATTTTAAAAGTTCACTAAAATCATTCTAATTTAAATAGAATTTAAAACAATATTATAATTCATTTTTATTCATATTAAATCCAATATTCAATTATTTACACGATTCAAATATTAAATTAAACGATTTAATTATCCAGATAAATCACTATATTCGAAATATAAGTTATTCAACTTGTAAAATTTACTTTTCAATATTTAAATTCAATTATAGGTCGTTACAATGAACATATGCACTTTATACCATGTATAATACATCTTTACAAACTATAACAAACCATATCATATTACATTTATATCATATAAAACAAATAACACTTTTTTTTGAAAAGTAAATAAAATAAAACATAAAAGAAAAGTGTAAAAACATGATTTGACAAAAGAAAGTTGAATTTTTCTTAAGGAACAACATCATTACACTTTACATCTTATCTCATTTATGAGATGTTGCTAATATACACGGAAAAGGAGCAAAATATATCTTTGAAATATATGCAAGCATGGAAATGATGACACCTCACTTTACTACATACATTTCCGTAACATCATTTCCAAGCATTAATACATATCCTAATATGTTAACAAGTGGCATGTAAATCAAATCCAAGCAAAAGTCTTCTCTTTAAAAGATTTGATTTTAATTAAAAAGAGGAGTAATCATTTCATACATACACATCACCATTAATGAGCTTCTTATCCTTCTTTTCATGCAAAAGTAAAACAAATATTTTAAGTTAAAAATAGAGAAGGGCATTGGAGTCATTTACCTTCCAAAACTCAAGTATACATAAACATGCATACCTTCCATTCTTTCACAAACAAATTCACTTCTCATTCTTTACCTTTCTCTTCACTTTCTCCACCTTCTTCCTCTCTTCCATGGCCTCCAATCTCTCCACTTCCAAAAAAATACACTTATATCCCACGACCACCTTAACCAAGCTCCTACACACCCAAACCCTACCTCTACAACCCATACACGCATCCACGCCCTCCACCACCATAGTCGTACCCTTCCCCACACCAAACCGGAGCTCAAAAACCTCCATACCCACACCCAACTCCCCTACACGAGCCCTATACCACCCTACACGCCCCCTACTTCACCTAACCGAGCCATAAAACCCCACACCCTCCATTTCCAAGGCTGTACCGCCTTCACACACTCACACACCCTCCCTTATAGCTCACCCACCCCCTACCCGAGCCCACACACCCCCATTCAAAAAAAACTATACCCTCCTCTTATAAAAAAAAGAAAGAAAAAAGAAAAGAAGAAAAATAAATAAAGGCGAGAGTTCATGACGTTTGTAGAAAAGCACGCTAGTTCATAGTAAAGTTTGACGGAGTAGAAATGAAGATGAGAAATTATCATCGCTATTTAATTACATTAATTATCAAGTTTAATTGTTATGTTAGATAATCATCATTTGATGATATGGACGTTTGAATGATTGTTTGAATATGTTGGATGAATAGTAGAGTTATGCTAATATACTCACTTATTGATAATTACTATGCTATAAGAATGGATGTTGTGTTAACGATGAATATTGAAAATTATTATGCTCATTTTGATTAAGTAATCCCCTTTGTTAAATAAGACCCAATTTTGGAGATATGAGATACTTTGGAAAAGTAAGTCACTTTTTAAGTGAAATTGAAATTAAAGTTAAAGTAAAAAAGATTTTGAATTTAAAAGTGAAATTGGATTTGAAATCGAAGTTAAAATTGAAAGTGAAATTGATTTTGAAATTGAAATTGAAATTGACATTTGAGTTGAAATTAAAGATGGATTTGAAATAAAATTTGAAATTAAAGTTGAAATTAAGTTTAAATTGAATTTAGAATTGAAATTTAAAAGAAATTGGATTTAGAAATTTAATAATAAAATAATATGAATATTATAATAAAAAATAGTGAAAATACACTTTAAATACTTCAAATAGTGCAAATATTGATTTAAAGTGATTTGTAATGATTTTATAAGTAATAAAGTTCAATTTGAATGAATTATTTCAAGTATTGAGAAATAAGTCAAAATTAGGCGCGTCGCGCAACGGTAGTTCGCGATTTCGCGCCGAAAAGTTCAAACAAGTGTACAGAGTGGAGTATAGCTCATAATTCTTCGAGATAAGAAAAATTCCGAACTATTATATCCATATCTTCTAAACAAAGAAAGAAAATTAAGATTTCATCGAGTAGATTTTAAAATATGTTCAAAACAAATTTTCAGAAAAATTGCGCTTTTGTAGTAAAATGACCAAAATTGGAAATCGATATTTTTAAGGTTTTAAAAATATGAAATAAATTTTAAAAATCATTTAAAATGTTTTAAAAGTGATTTAAGTTGAAAAGATGGATTTCTAAATGATATAAAAGTCGTTTTGCAGAATATAGCTTTAAAACACTCTTTGCAACGCTTTTGCGACAGTTTTAATTAACATAGAAAATAGACGTTTTAACTTGATGATTCTTTTTAGAATCTTTCATAACCATTATTATAAGGATAATTATGCATTTTAATAAAGATTTGGAATCTTTATAATCAATTCCAAAATAAAAGCTAATAACTAAGTATGCGGAAACGACTAGTACATTTGTCCCGCCTGTGAGATTTAGAAAGATAAAACAAGGTGTTTAACTAAAGTTAGGAATGGAGCAACTAATGCCCTGAACTTATGTAATGACCCGTAATTTTCGATTATTAAATTTATTAGTTAATAGGTTTTGGAGTTTAATGTTGTGAAAAATAAAATTTAAGATTTAATAATAGAATGATAACTAGAATGTAACTGTAATAATGTTAATGTAAGTTAGTGGATAACTAATTTAATGCAATTCCAATTTATTGAAATGATTGTAAATATAAGATTTGGTTATAAATTGAAATAAAAGGAATAAACCAAATGCTGTATTAAACGGTGAAATTGTATGAAATTAACTGAAATTGTTTATTATAGAATAATTGGTTAGTATGTGAAATTTAATAACTTGGTTGATAAGCAATAAACATAGAAATGTTTTTGAATTGGTAAGTTATAATAATGGTTTGATTATAAATTCACTATTTAAATTCATTGGAAATCAATTGGAAATAAATTGAAATAAGTATAATTAAATATTATGTTAATATGAGTTAAGACTATAACTGAAAATGTGAATGTAATTAAATGTACAAAAATGTCAATTATATTCATAAGGCAATAATTGATTTAATAATAAGAGTGAAACCAAGATAAATGAATTTAGTGGGACTTTAAATTATAATTAATGTGAAAATCGACAAAAATTCAGTAGAATTGAAATATTGCAACTAATATGGTAAAAGATGATAATTGTAGAATATTAATGCAATAAGATGTAAACCAATGTTAACTATGTCCATAAAGTAATGATTGATTGAATAAAAAGATTGAAATCTAATTAAATCAGTTTATTGGAATTAGAATATAATTACTTGGAATTAAATATTGTGGTTAATGTAAGAAAAGACGTCAATTGTAGAAAATGTGGATAACAAGATAGAAACCTATGTTAATAATTTTATAAGGTATTGGTTGATTTAATAGTAGGAGTGTAAATCAAAATAAAAGAATAAAAATGAATAAGTTTAGTAAAGAAGTAAGCATATGCTTATTTATTTGAAATGTTTGGTAGCTGAAAGATTGATGGTAGAGATGAGAAACTATTATTTAGTAAGAAATGTATAATTACCATTTGTATCCAATAGTGTATAAATATGTTTAAATTACTATTAGATAGGAAATAATTGTTCTACTTCTCATTACATTCATTTAGTCCATTTTGAAACTTAATCAACTGAAATTAATGTAATTGAAAATTTTCAATTAATAGGAGAGAGAATACTAAATTGTGAATTAATAGGTGTAATTAAAAGTAGCTTATGTTTTGTGAAAATATAAGGAAAGTTTGATTTAATGAAAAGAACATTTACATCAAATAAAATGAATGTTTCATTTGTGAATGTAGGTTTAACTTCATTAAAATAAAAAATGGAATGATTGATTTTAAAGGAAGAAATATATGTTTATTTGAACTGTGTTTTAGCTTACAGATTGATTGCAAAAATATGAAAATAATCTATTTCAGTAAGTTATTTATTACTCCTGTGTATAAACAACAAATTTATAAACATGTTTAAATAAACAATTGTTCTATTTTTCATCCATTTTAGTTGTCTGTTTTGAAATTTAACTTTGTAAGTAATTGCAATTAATGTAATTCAAATATTTCAATTAAAAGGAAAGAAAACATTGATTGCAATTAATAGATTTAATAAAAGAAACGCATGTTTTGTGTTAAACAAAAATGGTGTTTTAATGGAAATAAAAGATCATTTTGGAAAAACTAAATTGAACGTTTTCATTTTTAAGGTATAACTTTTTTTGCGTAGATAAAAACCTAGATGCGTACAAATTTGAATATTATTTGAGTTAATGAAGTTAATTTGGTTACGTTTCAAAAAAATGAATTTCAAAAGGTTGTGCGATGTACATGTTCCCTTCATTTCTTTTGTTATTAATTGTTGCATGAACGTTTTAAAATAGTTACCTTATTATTAACACTTGATCCATTCATTTCTCCTTCTATTTAATACCTGAACCCAGACTTTTATGTTGTATTTAATTCTTAGTTGTTCTTCAATCTTCTCCTTAAGCCTCATCTTAAGAAAAACGTAAGTATTAAAATTTGTTTTTTTAATGCGTACTAATTATTATTTTAATAATATTTCTTATAACATGAATATCTTTTGCATATAAACTTTGATTCACGCGAGATTACTTCTATTGGATTCATATTTAAATTACGGACAACATGAAATTGATTTAGTTGAATTTGGAGACTGTTGAGTTTTTGTGCTTCTGTTTGGATTTTATGGGCTAAAATCAAAGGTGAGTGTTTTAACCCACTCATAATTACTAAATTATCTTATGTTAGTTAAATTAAATTTATGATGTGATTAGAAATTGATTGGTTGATGTTTGGTATATTAAAATTGTCATGCCTTTGAAATCTGACTTTATTGATTATTATTGCCACTTAATTTAATATTAAATTTTAATTCGTCAGTTTATACTTTTTATTGATAATCAGTTAGGTATTGATGTTTATTGATTGATTTGGATGATGATTTTGACGGATGTTTGATTGTTGATATTGGATGACTGGATGTTATATTTTATATTGTTGTAACACTGCAAGTTCCCTATAGGTTGAAATGGTACATACCCGAATGATCTGATAGATTAGGAGAAATCGTATGGGCTGAAATGATAGACTCAAGCGATTTCATAGATTTGAAGTAAAATTTGGGATTGCGGGTTGAAGTAATATATACCCGTAAAATTTAAATTAATTGTGGATTGAAATGATAAATATCCGTATCACTTGACCATAGGGTAAAAAATTATATACGGACGTCGGATTAGTTAAATTATACGATTTTAAAACCCTTAAATCTTGGATTGGATTAAATGATATTTTGAAGGAAATTGATTTATGTAAATTGAATTACTTTGAAAATCCAAGTTTGAAGGTTTGAATTGGAAATTGGTTTACATCGAAATTTTAAAGTATTTTAATCTATTTTAAATCTATTTAATGTATTTTAACCAATTTTAAATCTATTTAAAGTAATTTAATCTATTTTAAATCTAGTTAAAGTATTTTTATCTATTTTAATCTATTTTAAATCTATTTAAAGTATCTTAACCTATTTTAAATCTATTTAGAGTATATTAATCTTTATAATCTATTTTAATTCTATTTAATCTATTTTAAATATATTTTTAAAACTATCTAAAAATCCATTTCAACCATTTTAATCTATTTTAAACTATTATTAATTTATTTTAACCTATTTAAATTTCAGACTAGGTAAAATGGGATGATTTATGTTAAACGAATAAGGTTAAATGATATTATAACAAAAGTTGGATCTAAATGACATATTTAATTTAATATGATGATTTTGAAATGAGAATTTATACTATTTGGTCGATATGATTTCGAAAGTGAATATAATTTCAAAAGTAATATGGTTGAATTGCATATGATATTTTGATATCAATTGTGACGACCGCCCATGACCCCTGCACTGAACCTAGAGAAAGTGCGCTGTAATGTGTGCCAGGCAGCCATGGACGATTGTCAGGGTAAATTAAAACAGCAGAATCTATCATATTACTCACAGCGCATGGACAAAATACAATAGAATATATACATAGTGAAGCTTCACATAATAGAATCTCATCAATAAAACTTCATAATAGTTGAATACAAACATCTGAATAGCCAATACAACAAGCCCCACTACATATCACTCAGAGAATATACAAACAGCGGAACATCCAGTACATATAGTAAGAAATAATATGCAATCCTCCAGCTCGTCTTCATCATCAGCATCGTGGAAAGCAAGAACATCACCTGTCACCTTCTACCTAGTCTGCCCATCCTAAAATGGACGAACAGCCCAAGGCAATAAGAGTTAAAACATAAAGCCTTGAGTCAGACAACAGTCTTAGTGAGCGGTAAATTAACTAACAACATACCAAGAGAGCATAAAGGAAAAGGAATAGGAATACAACCCTCCCACTCCGCCTCCTTCTACAGTGATAGCCCCTAGACACACACTAAGTAGAAGCAAACATAGCAGAGCATACAATTTAAAGTAAAGCAATTATCACTCGAGTCAAGGGCGATGCTTTCCAAGTACAAACCCCCAAGGCCTAAACCAAGATCAGATAAGCACCAAGAAAATACCGCTCTTGAGACCGAATGACGATACAACCAAACATCCATGACTCTGGCTATCACTGTTATCATTGCCTCAATATCACCGTTAGTTGAATGACCGGCACATTCTTTCAGCCGTCCGTCAAGGGCTAATGGAAAATCCCGGTTCTAGACATAACTCCGCACGTCATCGTGACCCGTGCCTAGGACTATCGAATCTGCCCAGAGTACTTGACTACCAATCATTAGCCTTCAGGGACTATCGAATTTGCCCAACGTACTCTTGCTTTGAGCATGCTAGAACCTTCAACAACGATGAGATCTCAGCCTTCTAGTCATCCTCTTCGACGACTATTTCCATACTAGCTCAAGCGCCTCTCGAGCAAACCATTATCCTCTAACTCGAACCATTTCACCGAGTTATCAACATGCTTGGAATGATCCCGTCTGGATTAGACCAAGACTATCTCATCTCATGCTTCGCCTCATCATCATCATAGCAAAGCTTCATCTCAACATCATCATCAAATCTATCCATATGAGCTTCATCATCCGCTACATATGCCACGAGCAGCTTTTCCAATTCAAGAGCCTTTCCCTTAGCTTTTGAATCATCTTCGACCAACTTGTCTAAATCAAATAATCAATCATCTAATTCATAGCAATCAATCAAGTCAAACATTAATCCAAGTAATCAAGCATTCAAATATAAGCTAAATGGACAATTATAACAATGATGGCAATTTCGTAATTAAAGAGTCAAAAGTCTAACAAGCATGAAACATGATCAATATCTCTATAATCTTGATGAATGAACTTGCATAGGTTAACATGTAGTAAAATGGTTGTCAAATCATCATGAACAATGAATCTATATGGATCTATACTTAGGTTTACAAAAGTGCATGGAAATCACTACTTTAACACCAAATCAAGCCAACGATCCGATATACTCCTTTGGATCCGTGTGAGAGATAATCACCACTCACCAAATCACCTAAACACCTCAAAAGAAACCCACTTCAGATCTGGACAGCGAAGGATCTAACTCGATCTATCTCCAATCCGCTTCAAACAATGAAATCTCTCTTCGATGGATGAAGATCTTCAATCTAAGCTCTTGAATCTTCAATTTGATCTTCGATTTGGATGGAAGGAATCACTAGATTAGAGTGGAGAAAAGAAGTGAAGAAGTGTAGAAGTCGAGCTCTCAAAATGGCAGCACTTCGTCGCTTCGAAATCTGGATCCCAAAAATGGAGAAGAACCTTCCTATTTATAGGCTGAAATATCCCTAGGTCGTTCGCTTTTAGGTCGTCCACGACCTAAAGAGACCTTGCGACCTACGACCTATCGAAAATCCCCTCCAACCTACGACCTACCGACCTAAGCTTATGCGCATTCACGACCTACCAGTTCTGCACGACTTACACACACTTGACTTAGCAACAATGCCGCCTTAACGAGTCAACTGGGATACGACCTACGACTTATAAAACCTTGCGACCTAAAAACCCCACGACTTATCTATTCTGCGACTTATGACTTAGCAGAAGCCACGACCTAACTCTCAGCGACCTAACACATGCGCGCTCATACGACCTAACGACTTAGCATATGCGCGCTTCCTCGCGACCTACGACTTAACTAAGACGCGACCTAACCTACCCACGACTTAAGCTACCTCACGACTCATCTTCCAAGCGACCTAAGCTACACACGGCTTAGCTTCCACATGACTTAGGCCCTAGTCGACCTAAACTCTGGACGACTTAACATCTTAACACAACTGTTTTACGATGTTTCGATCCGTAAAAATACGGGTCGTTACATTCTCTCCCCCTTAGGAATTTCACCCCCGAAATTCCAAACAAACAGAGCAATCAAGGACTATTCTGCATGCCTACCATCCATAGCAATCAACAAACCATGCATCCAATTCTAGCTTAGCATGCAGAATTCTAAAACTTAGAACAAGTTACAATGTCGTTAGATGACACGACACCTTAGGGCCATACCTTAAAGAGTTCAGGATGAGCTGCTTTCATCCTCTCTTCCACCTCCCATGTACAGTCGTTATCATCATCACTCCATTGTATCTTGAGCAACTTAACTACCTTCCTCCTAAGCTGTTTCGTGTTGGTTTCCACAACGCGAAGCGGCTTACGAGGTCTTCTATTGACTGGATCAACTTCGAAATCTTCACAGCTATCAGCAGAAACCACTGTATTCGAGTCGTGCACATACTTCCGTAGATACGATATATGAAAAACATTGTGCACACTCGACATCTTCTCTGGTAACTCCAATCTATAGGCGAGCTTTCCAATTCGCTCGATGATCGGGAATGGTCCAACAAATCTCGGAGTCAATTTTCCTTTCTTCCCGAATCGAATAACATTATTCAATGGAGAAATCTTCACAAAAACCATATCACCTACGTCGAATTCCAAATCCTTACGATGCTTATCGGCATAACTTTTCTGACGGTCTTGGGCTGCCTTCATTCGTTGCCGAATGATCTCTATGCAATCCGAAGTCTGACAAATCATCTCTGGCCCAAGTATAAGCTTTTCTCCTGTCTCTAACCAACATGTCGGAGAGTTACACGGTCTTCCATACAATGCCTCATACGGTGCCATACCAATACTTGACTGGTAACTATTGTTATACGAAAACTCCACCAAATGAAGGTGATCTTCCCATGATCCTCCGAAATCCAAAACACAAGCTCTGAGGAGATCTTCCAAAACTCGATTGACTCTCTCGGTCTGACCATCTGTTTGAGGATGATAAGCTGTACTCAAACATAACTCGGTTCCCAAAACTTCCTGGAAGCTCTTCCAAAATCCACTAGTGAATAATGGGTCTCGATCGCTCACTATACTCTTCGGAATACCATGGAATCGAAGTATCCACTTAACATACAACTCTGCCAACTTTGATGCAGTCCTAGTCGATCGAACAGGAATGAATCTTGCACTCTTAGTCAACCGATCTACGATGACCCAAATCCCTTCATTTACCGTCCTTGTTTTAGGTAGCCCATCAATAAAATCCATCGATATTTGCTCCCACTTCCATGTAGGAACTTCTAATGGCTGAAGCAATCCACTTGGCTTCTTCTGTTCAGCTTTAACCAACTGGCAGTTCATGCATTTGGAAATAAAATTTCCAACATCCTTCTTCATGCCTTCCCAGTAATAGGTTCTCTTCATATCCCGATACATCTTATTTCCACCTGGATGAATCGTCAGCTTCGAGTGATGACCTTCCTTCAGAACTTCACTTCTCAATTCATCCATATCGGGAACAACTAGTCGTCCTTGTTTCCGAAGCCAACCTTCTCGATCGACCTCGAATCCTTTATCCTTTTCTGGTTCCAATCCAGATTCCAAATCATGGATAATCTTGACAATCTTATCATCTCGCTTTTGACTCTCGCCAATCCTTTCCACAAGAGTCGGTCTTATCGATTAGTTTGCCAACATCTCAGGTTCCAATTCACATCTGGGCCTGAAGTCAAATCCAGCTAAATACTCGAGATTCTTCCATTCTGAAAACATGGCTCCCAATCCTGCATGTCTTCGACTTAACGCATCTGCCACTGCGTTACCCTTTCCCAGAGTATAAGCTATACCAAAATCATATTATGCCAAAAACTCTAGCCAACGCTGCTGCCGAAGATTCAAATCCTTCTGGGAGAAAAGATACTTCAACGACTTATGATCTGTAAACAACTCGAATCGAACTCCCAATAGATAATGTCTCCACATCTTCAGAGCAAAAACAATCGCCGCCAAATCCAAATCATGAGTCGGGTAATTCCTTTCATGCGGCTTCAGTTGTCGACTAGCATACGCAACAACTTTATCCCTCTGCATCAGCACTGCTCCAAGTCCAGTACCACATGCGTCGGTGTAAACTACCATCTCATCATTCTCACTTGGAATAGTCAAAACAGGAGCACTTGTCAATCTCTCTTTCAGGATTCCGAAAGCTTGCTCACATTTATCTTCCCATCTGAACACTTGGTTCTTTTTCGTCAATCCTGTCAATGGTGCAGCCACCTTGGAGAAGTCTTTGATAAACCGTCGATAATATCCTGCTAATCCAAGAAAACTTCTCACATCAGATGCATTCTTAGGTCTAACCCAATCCTGGATTGCTGCCACCTTAGCGGGATCAACCGCTATTCCATTTCCAGAGATAACATGACCTAAGAACCTCACTTCACTCTTCCAGAAGTGACACTTCGAAAACTTAGCCTTCAGCTGATGTTTCCGTAAGATTTCCAAAACAATACGCAAGTGCGTCTTGTGCTCTTCTTCAGTTCTGGAATAAATCAGAATATCATCCACGAACAATAGCACGAACTTACTCAACTGATCCCTGAACACTCTATTCATAAGATCCACAAAATATGTTGGCGCATTAGTCAATCCAAACGGCATTACCAGCCACTCAAAGAAACCGGATGGTGTCCTGAAAGCAGTCTTAGGCACACTATCCTTAGCCACTCTCAACTGGTGAAATCCCGTTGCCAAATCCATCTGAGAAAACACCTTAGCTTCGTGAAGCTGATCAAACAAGTCATCTATTCTCGGCAATGGATACTTGTTCTTCTTAGTCACTTTATTCAGCTCACGATAATCCACACACAATCTCAACGATCCATCCGCTTTGGTTGCGAACACAACTGGTGCACCCCATTCAGACACACTACGCCGAATGAATCCTTTCTGCAAAAGATCATCAACCTGCACCTTCAACTCTTGCTGTTCCCTAGGCGCCATCCGCCTAAGAGGCATCACAACAGGTCTGGCTCCTTCAACTAGAACTATACGAAACTCGATCTCTCTATGCGGTGGTAACCCTTTGACCTTGTCAAAGACATCCTCAAATCCATTAGCGATTGGCAACGATGACAGTCCATCCCGTGGAACAACCAGCGAATACATGAAGCTCATGAAGACGCCTTCTTCATGCTTACATCGTATCACAATCTTTCGCCCCTCCACATTCTCGACTATCACCTCCAACCTTTCACAATCAACCTTTGCCGCATACTTCCTAAGCCAGTCCATACCCAAAATAATCCCAAACCCCGCAAAGTTCAGAACAAAAAAATCACAAACAAAAGAGCAATCATGACTCGATACAATCAGATCACGGCATAGCATACACAAACAAGACGAACCCCCAACTGGATTAGTCACAACCAATGGCCTATCAACAATATCCGGTTCCAAATCTAACCGGCCTACAAGTTCATTACAAACAAACGAATGCGACGCCCCAGTATCAAACAACACTCTGACTGGAACACCACATATGAAAAGAGTACCTTGAACTACCACACTCTTTCCTTTCTCTTCAGCGGTAGGAGCTTTCGAAGATGATGGAACAGCTCCCAAAGCATAAGCTTGCACAATCTGCTTGTCCTTCCGCGGTTCTGGACAATTCTTCCTGATATGCCCCGGCTTGTCACAGTTGTGACACTTCACTGGTACCTTCAGATTCTTACAATCCCTAGAGAAATGGCCCTTCTGCTGACAATTGTAGCAAGTCACTTCGCCCTTCGGCTTCTTCTGGCCATCCTTACCCTTTTGCTGCTGCTGCTTCCTCTTCTTGTTTCCACCCTGCTGTGGTTTAGACTCTTCCCTGGTCACAGCAACAACAGATCCTTCCTTAGGAAACAGATTCTCATACCTGAGAGCCTTCTCCACAAGCTTCTCAAATGAATCGTCCAAATGATCCACCAACTGCCTCCCAAGATAACTGTCCAAGCTTGTCACAAACTTCTCATTCTTCTGATACGAAGATTCAATATACGACCGGGCATACTT
This sequence comes from Allium fistulosum, assembly GCA_030737815.1. Lineage (NCBI taxonomy): Eukaryota > Viridiplantae > Streptophyta > Magnoliopsida > Asparagales > Amaryllidaceae > Allium > Allium fistulosum. The sequence goes on along the minus strand of CM060904.1, from coordinate 1,296,169,953 downwards.
GGACAAAGCTTCAAACTCAGAAACATACTCAAGAACTGGTCTTCCTCCTTGCTTGAGCTCCACGAACTTCTTGAACAGAACAGACTTCTGAGCTGTAGAAATGAACTTAGCTTCAAATCTGGCTTGGAATTGCAACCAAGTGATCTCTTCCTCCGGAGTATCAATGGTGATAGAGTTCCACCAATCAGAAGCTCTCCCTTGAAGCTGTCTTGATGCTAACTTCCTCTTAGTTGCATCCTCAATTCCCAAATCACCAAAGATCCTTCTATAAGCATCTATCCACCTCTGGACTTCAATGGTTGATTCTATTCCAAAGAAAACCTTTCCTCCAAGAGCAGTATAATCCTTACACAACTTAGCAAAATCCATTGGCTTTGGAGTTTGAACTTGAACTCCAACATCAACTGTTGTCCCCGGAACTGGTATCCTTCTCATGATCGAAGTCATCATAGCTTCGAACATAGCAGCATAATCAGCAGTCCCCTTAGCAGCACGGCCTTCCCTAGCAGCTGGTCTCCCTCTTCGACTCATTCTCAATATCTATAAAAAGGAATGATCAGAACATCTTGAGAAACAACTGCTTAAAGGACTCAAACTATACTAAGCTACTATATTATATATAGTAATCATCCATCAAAATACAATTACGTCTCTCATACGTAGTTACGTCAGCGAGCGTTGGGTAAAATAGATTAACCAAAGCTCTGATACCAAATGTGACGACCGCCCATGACCCCTGCACTGAACCTAGAGAAAGTGCGCTGTAAAGTGTGCCAGGCATCCATGGACGATTGTTAGGGTAAATTAAAACAGCAGAATCTATCGTATTACTCACAGCGCATGGACAAAATACAATAGAATATATACATAGTGAAGCTTCACAGAATAGAATCTCATCAATAAAACTTCATAATAGTTGAATACAAACATCTGAATAGCCAATACAACAAGCCTCACTACATATCACTCAGAGAATATACAAACAGCGGAACATCCAGTACATATAGTAAGAAATAATATGCAATCCTCCAGCTCGTCTTCGTCATCAGCATCGTGGAAAGCAAGAACATCACCTGTCACCTGCTACCTAGTCTGCCCGTCCCAAAATGGACGAACAGCCCAAGGCAATAAGAGTTAAAACATAAAGCCTTGAGTCAGACAACATTCTTAGTGAGCGGTAAATTAACTAACAACATACCAAGAGATCATAAAGGAAAAGGAATAGGAATACAACCCTCCCACTCCGCCTCCTTCTACAGTGATAGCCCCCAGACACACACTAAGTAGAAGCAAACATAGCAGAGCATACAATTTAATGTAAAGCAATTATCACTCGAGTCAAGGGAGATGCTTTCCAAGTACAAACCCCCAAGGCCTAAACCAAGATCAGATAAGCACCAAGAAAATACCGCTCTTGAGACCGAATGACGATACAACCAAACATCCATGACTCTGGCTATCACTGTTATCATTGCCTCAATATCACCGTTAGTTGAATGACCGGCACATTCTTTCAGCCATCCGTCAAGGGCTAATGGAAAACCCCGGTTCTAGACATAACTCCGCACGTCATCGTGACCCGTGCCTAGGACTATCGAATCTGCCCAGAGTACTTGACTACCAATCATTAGCCTTCAGGGACTATCGAATCTGCCCAACGTACTCTTGCTTTGAGCATGCTAGAACATTCAACAACGATGAGATCTCAGCCTTCAAGTCATCCTCCTCGACGACTATTTCCATACTAGCTCAAGCCCCTCTTGAGCAAACCATTATCCTCTAACTCGAACCATTTCACCGAGTTATCAACATACTTGGAATGATCCCGTCTGGATTAGACCAAGACTATCTCATCTCATGCTTCGCCTCATCATCATCATAGCAAAGCTTCATCTCAACATCATCATCAAATCTATCCATATGAGCTTCATCATCCGCTACATATGCCACGAGCAGCTTTTCCAATTCAAGAGCCTTTCCCTTAGCTTTTGAATCACCTTCGACCAACTTGTCTAAATCAAATCATCAATCATCTAATTCATAGCAATCAATCAAGTCAAACATTAATCCAAGTAATCAAGCATTCAAATATAAGCTAAATGGACAATTATAACAATGATGGCAATTTCGTAATTAAAGAGTCAAAAGTCTAACAAGCATGAAACATGATCAATATCTCTATAATCTTGATGAATGAACTTGCATAGGTTAACATGTAGTAAAATGGTTGTCAAATCATCATGAACAATGAATCTATATGGATCTATACTTAGGTTTACAAAAGTGCATGGAAATCACTACTTTAACACCAAATCAAGCCAACGATCCGATATACTCCTTTGGATCCATGTGAGAGATAATCACCACTCACCAAATCACCTAAACACCTCAAAAGAAACCCACTTCAGATATGGACAGCGAAGGATCTAACTCGATCTATCTCCAATCCGCTTCAAACGATGAAATCTCTCTTCGATGGATGAAGATCTTCAATCTAAGCTCTTGAATCTTCAATTTGATCTTCGATTTGGATGGAAGGAATCACTAGATTAGAGTGGAGAAAAGAAGTGAAGAAGTGTAGAAGTCGAGCTCTCAAAATGGCAGCACTTCGTCGCTTCAAAATCCGAATCCCAAAAATGGAGAAGAACCTTCCTATTTATAGGCTGAAATATCCCTAGGTCGTTCGCTTTTAGGTCGTCCACGACCTAAAGAGACCTTGCGACCTACGACCTATCGAAAATCCCCCCCAACCTACGACCTACCGACCTAAGCTTATGCGCATTCACGACCTACCAGTTCTGCGCGACTTACACACACTCGACTCAGCAACAATGCCGCCTTAACGAGTCAACTGGGATACGACCTACATCTTATAAAACCATGCGACCTAAAAACCCCACGACTTATCTATTCTGCGACTTACGACTTAGCAGAAGCCACGACCTAACTCTCAGCGACCTAACACATGCGCGCTCATACGACCTAACGACTTAGCATATGCGCGCTTCCTCGCGACCTACGACTTAACTGAGATGCGACCTAACCTACCCCACGACTTAAGCTACCTCACGACTCATCTTCCAAGCGACCTAAGCTACACACGGCTTAGCTTCCACACGACTTAGGCCCTAGTCGACCTAAACTATGGACGACTTAACATCTTAACACAACTGTTTTACGATGTTTCGATCCGTAAAAATACGGGTCGTTACATCAATTATGAAACAGTTTTAGGAATTTAAAAGAACCATCCGGTGTGAAATAAGCATTTGGTTGTTAACGAGACCGGGATCGGATATTGTCATACTCTCTACCAATATCGAAAACCACTTTAACAACTGTGTACGTGGTGGAGATTCCAGAATGAAGTAGGATGGTTTGGTGTACGATCTGTATGAGGTATTTATGTAACCCCGACTCCCGTGAGTCAGCTTAGATGTGACTAAAAGAGAAGCTATACCGGGCTAAGTGAGGTCGCACCTCCGATCGGGCACATTTCTTTGATACCATACTATTACTTTGTGATTGATTTGGTGGCCACCCCTCGATTTTGATTATGGGAGTGTGTTTCGAGGTGGGCGGTAGTAGCTGCTATACGTTACCACCAGTCCAGGAGTGCAAATGGTAAAATCCAACCCTAGCATTGCCTCGAGTGCCGTGTTCACATGCCGTATAGCGCCTTCTACGAGTTTGGTTTGTACCATACCTATGGAGTGCCCTCTGAGTAAACCTCATGGAGGAGCTTACGGTACTGTATAGACTATGGGAATATAAAAAATGTATTAAGGGGGATATGGGTAACACCTTAACGCTCTTTTAATACTTTACTTTAGTGTAGACACTATTATAATAGCGTATTGTACTGTGTATGTAGATAGTTTAACGGATCCTTAGGAGATGGAAATCCTGAACATCACTTAAATTATTGCACTCACGTTAGACACTGGATAGGAGACGTCAAAACCCGTAAACATCTCCGACGCCATTACACTCATATATATTTACTGCTAATTTAACTTACATAAGATTTTTTTAGTTCTGACTCGAGTGTTTTGTCTTTTCAATTCGCTCGGGTTAGTCTGAGCTTTCCAGTGTATCGAAGACTGCTTTTCTAGAGGATGAAGACGAAGATTTGTACTATTACTATTTATTATATTCATACCACTACATCATGTTGTTCTGCTGCATTATTTAATTATTACTGCTATATGTACTCTGATTCTGTATTGTAAAAGTATAATCAAATGTTATTTGTAAAACAGCTTCATGAACTGTATATTTGATTATTATATTTTGTCATTCCGCTGTGAGATTTTATGTTTGTTTTCTTTCTTTCTCTGCTTTTTCTTATTTACCCCATAACAATCTGCCCTTTTGAATGGTTTGAGTCTGACGTGTGTGGTTTATCGTCAATTTAAATCATCCAAAAAGGCGGGTCGTTACAACTTACCTGGCCTATTGTAGCGGTCCGCCGTTCTGTACCCTTTGAGTTGATAATAATTCACTCTTGTTCAACCCAAATTGTATGAAAGAGCAAATAACTAGGGTAAAGAAGAAGAAGATATAGAAGAAAATAGAACAACCACACAGAATCTCACAAACGTAGCGAAACAAAATATAATATATAATAAAAGATTTTTACACAAAAGAATCTGTAACTGTTTTATACTTACAATCATCAGAGTACAACAATCAATACATCAATCTGGACAGTTATAATAACTTGTCCTCATACAGCGGAATATAAGTCAAGTAAGTAAATACGTCTCTGTCATCTAGCTTGTCTCCCGAGCTCCATAGCATACTATCCTAAATTTGTAATACTCGGTTTGACCTGAGCATTATAATAAAATAACACTCGAGTTAGTCTGGAAAACCAACGTGAGAAAACACACTCAATTTGAATTATTAAAGTTATCAAAACTCTTTGAAAAACAAAGGTATCTCGTAAGACCGTGTTACACAAAAACACGATGGGTTTTTCCCTTACGATAACCAAAACATTTTATAGAAAATCCAGTGATATTATAATAGTGTCTAAGTACAAATACTTATTCAAATAGCCGAAATTGTTATATTAATTAAATTCCAACATACTAAGCTCTATGAACAAAACCATAAAGGCTCGTATTGGAGAATGAATTACATACAATGACTAGGCTACTGGGGTACCGTCTGTCAAAATACACTTCTATAAAAATGTACCGAGGACCTCGCCGGGATCTCCTACAACACAAGACCAGCCTACCCTTAACCTAGATAGTGCCGAATATGTTATCACCCCGGGTGTTACCACCCTTAAAAGAAATCGAGCGATTCCTTTTTCATGCACAACCATATCCATAATTTATATATATTTCCGAGGGTATCTAGAATAGTGATAACATACCCTAATTGGGTGCGACCTACTTAGCGTTGCTGCATCTCCCCTGTTTTAGTCATTCTCGGTTGATGAGGCTTGAGGCTAACGTTACCTTTCAAGAACAATTCCACTTAGAATGCTCATCGTCCTCCAATGATGATGTTCTGATTGCATTCGTCCATACAAGTTGTGCTGGGTCTGGAAAAACTGAATCACCATCTTCACTATTTTCACGATATCTATTTGTAACGTTCAAACCAGATCGAAGTAGTTTTCGGATAATTAAATCAAATCCCGGTAACCAGATCGAAGTGGTTTTCGGATATTTAAATCAGATCCCAATCTCTTCGAAACGATTAACGAAATTGACCTATATTAATAGTCGGTTATTTAACTATCAAATAACATCCGTAGGCAGTCACTAGGCTATTATTTAAAATTTTCCAAATTTATTTTAAAATATCTTTATAATATATATATTCAAATTTCTTCCAATATTCAAAATTTGAAAACCAATTCGAATTATAATACCCATAACAGGATTTTCTCAAACCATCTCAATATCTTAGAAATATTTTCCTTCGATTCCATTTACAATTCAATACTTGAAAATATTTTTATAATAATAATAATCTCATAGGAGAAATATTTCAAATCCTTCCAGTTCAATACTTAGGAAATAATTATAGTATATTTTCCAAAAATCAATTTATCTCCGTTACTTAGGAAATATTCCATTTATTTCACAATTCACAAATCCTTTACAAATTTCATTGGTAAATTCCCTAACTCATTTTTAACGAATTCTATAAGTTCCAGAATTCGTTAATTAACTTCCTTTTAAATTTCCCAAGTCAATTCCACTCGCCTAAACCTCCAATTCCCATTTCAAACTCCTTTTATGAATTTTAAATTCATTTTGAATTTCTATTTTTAATCACCTTGGAAATTTACTTAAATTTCAGCATTTCACTATAACATTCCTTTTTCAAATCACTCTCCATCTACCAACCTAATTTACAAATCTCAAGGTAATTATAAATCGCTTCAATCTTTTGCCTTTAAACCAAATATATATATATATATATATAATATTTTAAAGAAAAATAATTAAATTTCAAAACATGGTTAAGTACTATTAAAATATCAAAGCACCTTTAATTAATTAATGATAACTCATTTCCAATTCATTTTAAATAAAACCAATTCGTTTACAAGCTTATTAAATAAACTTAAATTTTCTTCCACTGATATAAAATATTTGAATAACCCACTTTCTGAAATATCCCAATACTAACTAGTTTTAAAATTTCATAGTTTAATAAATAAAATTTCCTTTCTTTTTAAAAACAAAACTTAACTTCTAAATAAAAATATATTTTTAAAATTCCAGTAACCAATTCCAATTTACAAATTCCTCTCGATTCACAACACATCGATTTCCTTTCTAATTCACTTTCTAAAAATAAACTCTACTATTTTTCCAAAATACTATTTTCATATCTTGACATAAATTCACACTGTAAAATTTATATTTCAAATTTATCACTGATATCTTTTCCCCTATTCATAAACATCGTTTACAAATTTAAAAACTCCCTTGGTTTTACTTGTTTTATAAAAATCAAATCTTATTTATAAAATCCCATTCTATAAATCCATTTCCTTATAAATTCCATTTATTTTTCAAATCTATTTTCAATATCAATTTTTAACTTCTTTCCATATTCTTTCCCGAATATCATTTTAAAATCCAGTCTTAAAAATCCCTTTATATAATTTATTTTAAAATCTCTATTAAAAATATTTTCCGAATAGTTAAGTACAAACCCAAAAATAAAATTATTATTTTATCCAACTCGATTTCCTTTAAAATAATCCAAATTCCAATATAAATATTTTTATATCTAAAATCCCTTTAATTCCTTCAAATTCAAAAATAACATTTATGTTAGTTAAAATACCAAAATTCAGGCTAGTACTACTATAGCATCCAATTATTCAAATCACAACAAAAATCTATAACAGAATATTTTTAACACACCAAATATTATTATATATGAAAAACAATCAATATAAATTTGAGGAATCTAGTTGGATCCCTCCAACTTGTTTCCCTGCATTCACAGATGTTAATACAACATAAAAATATCAATCCTACTTCGAGGGGGATATCGCGGTATATAGGGTCATCCGCTATTATGCGGGGCGCATTGGTGTTAGTCCTTGAGAAGGATGGTTTTGATGATAACAACCTTAGGACTTGTTATAAAATATAAATACTAACATTATAGTTTAGATATATATATGTATATGCATGATATAAACATGCAGGTACCAAGAATGAAGACTGAACAGTATAGAGATACAAGACTGCTAAATTTAAGGATCAAAGATATCAAGATTGAAGACTCATGAGTATCAAGAAATCAAGTTATCAAGAGTTCAAGATTTTAATAGTACAAGATAAGTATTGAGTCTAGAATTATGTTGAAACTTCTTGAAAGCACTTACATCTTTATTCAAAATTTATTCATGGAATGGGATCCACTTCAAGCCTATTAAAAGGAAGGAACCCTAGTGGGATGGAACCCACGACAATATCTAGTGGAACATATAGTGGTCCTATTTTGATATCCACTAATTTTATAAAAATGTTTTTCAAAAATATATCTCTTATTTTAAATGTTTTCAAAACCTTCTTTTCAAAAAGGCATCTCTCTTGTTTGAAATATTTTAGCCTCAAAACTATCTTTATCATTTTTAATATTTTGATTTCAAAATTGTCATTGATTTTAAACTATCTCTTGTTTTAAATATTTAGCTTTAAAATATTTATTTACTTAGATTTTAAATCACTTTATAGATTAAGATTATATATATTAAAAATTACTTTCTAAACTCTTTTATATGTTTAAACTATATTCAAATATATTTACAAAGTTTAGAAATCGTTTTGACAAATTATAGAAACCAATTTTAATAAGAAAATCAAAATCATCAATTTTGCCTAGAGCATGTCGACATCCCTCAACCCCCTATGTCGACATGGTGTCCGTTAAATTCAAAATTCAAATTTTCAAAAGAAGTGTCTATTCGTCGTATCCTTTCATGAATAGATATGGCTGTTGATTTCCTATCAATACCAGTAGTTCTAAACGAATTTATTATTAGATTTTACTTGTTTTCTCTTCTCTTCATCTTCCACATTTATCCTAAAGAATCCCAAACTATACTCTGCCGAAATACCAAGTGAATCAAACTTGATTATCTCTTGTTTGATTCTCTGCCACTCTCTCCATAAGATCTCAGTGCTATTCAGAGTTATAGGATTATTTGTAAATCAAACTGTTGAGTAAAAGGTGCGGTTGAGCCTTGAAATCAATTGGGTGTGATTGTTGCCCGGAAATCGATTAGGTGATCTTGTGGCCTGGTAAATCAAGAGAGTTTGCCCCGGACTCGAATACAGGAGGGTGTACCTCATGGCCTTGAAATTGTGGGTGTAATCTAGGAGATTATTTTTGATAAGAAATCCGTACGTTTGTGCGGGACTGGATGTAGGGTAACTTCGAACCAGTATAAAATCCTGGTGTGTTCTTTCCTTTACTGCTTTTATTTATTATTTGCAGCTGTGTCTGATTCTGTGATTATATCTGACTCTGTGAATTGCATTTGTTGGTGATTAAATTTACATAAGTTTCAAAAAGATTTAGAAAATCCACAAAACACTATTCACCCCCCCTCTAGTGTTATTCCAGCCTTAAGATCTGTAATCCACATTTCTCACAATTGGGTCTTATTCGCTCCAATAGGCGGGAAATATATCCAACTACTAATATATATACTACTATATATATAACATCCAAACTGATAATAATTTATAAATTCAACTAAGTATCCAATAATTAATTTTAACTATTTAAAAATTAATTCGGTAATCCAAATGAGTGAGAATTTCTCACCCTAAATTTTAATTTGCAATCCGTTCCAATTTCAGATTTATTCCATTGTGATGTGTTTGTCGCTACGATCCAACATGACTTGTGTTTGAAATATTGTACCTCGCATGAAAAATTTACGAGTTTTATAAGTTAACAATTTTTTTATATTTACTAATTATACTTTTATTAAATTTAATTAAAATAAATTATTTTATATCTTCTCCAATCGCGACATGTCCAAGCTCCACCCAACATCCACCAGAACTGCGATCCCCCTAGAAAGCTTCGGCCTCGCCGCCACCAAGACCTCCTCCATGCGCCACCACCTTCTGCCCAGTCCTAAGCCTCCACGTCTCCCAAGCCTCATCGGCTATGGCCAGAGCCTCACCCCCAAGCTCGCGAAAACCCAACTGCTAATCCCAAATGCCACTGCCATAAAGTTCGTCGCCCCTCAAATCAACACCGCAGCCTCGACTACCTTGAACAGTCGCCTCCAGCTTGCCACGCAACCCTCCACTCGCGTGCGTGCGAAAACGATTCGCCACCCTAAACTAAATATTTGTTGCTGCATCGCCTCTTGCCTATCAGCCATCGCGATTTAATCGCCCGAGCCCAAAACCCCTAGCCTCGACAAAGTATGAATGCAGCTATTACCTCGTGCAACCCAGGTCGATGACAACCTTAGCTTTGTCGACGACGAGCGATCGATCGTTCTCTTCTCTTTTTTTTGAATAGATCGATTTCCTTTTTTTTATGAGAACAATTACGATCTGAAAGGAGTAGGAGGTGAATACGTTTTTAAATGGAAAGAAAGGAGGTCATGATTTAACTGAAAGGAAGGGGGCATGATTTTAAACGTGAAGAAGAATGCTTGGGTACAAGATTGGTCGGCTAGGATTTGACTTGATTTTTATTTTTATTTTTTTTAAATTTTCAAAATATTTAGATATTTTATTTGATCCCCTATCGAGGCGTGCTGCCTGGCGTTCTTAATGTTATACCTTTATTCCAAACCCAATGGAACAAGTCACGGGCCCTAATTCGATCGTAGGTGGAAGATAGCTTTTTAAATCGACTTTTTAAATTAAATTCAATTAAATTATTTCTAGGCGTTTTCAGATCGTACGACCAAACGATAAATCCAAACGCTATGAAATTTGAAATCCGATAATAATACATTATTACGGATCCAGGTGAACTATTTTCGTCGAATTCCGGGACTGTGCTCTGGATCGCTATTTTAACGCGTTGATTAAATCGACAATTTACAAAATTTACAAAATTTCTTGAAATTATCAGGTTTTTTTAAATCTTACTAACTAAATTGTAATTTCAAATCCAATATTTAAACCATTTAAATATTTCAAATTAAATATAAAAAAAATCCAGGTCGTTACATTCCTCCCCTCTTAAAAGAATTCCGTCCCCGTAATTGCTAAGGTTGGAAAATACTCCAAACCCATTAACTTATCAAAACCTACTAGTTAAAACTCAATATTCACTTTTCTAATCTTTTAGTTCCAACCAAAACAATTAATTCTCAATTCTAATTCCAAAATCCTTTTTTCCAATTACAATTCGAAATCAATTTGTCGTTAACAAAAAATTTCCATAAATTTTCAAAAAATTTCTAACACCTTAAATTTCCAAAAAAATTTGGCAGAGTCTCCCTTGTACGGAAAGCCTTTTGCAATATGACAAGAGAGATAAAAATATATACATCGACCCACACGGTCGGAAAACAAAATATATATCAACATTTATATTTTTGCGATATTTAATCCGTAAACGTACCTTATATTAGCATTTTTAAGCGAGCGGCTTATTTTATATGCATTTTGCACAATCAACTCAAGCAAAACAACCCATTTACCTGTACTAACTTAATTTAAACATGTAAGTACTAAAACATGAAAATTTAATAACCTTTCATTTATCTAGCTAGTTAAATACATAAATTTCATAAACAATGCATTTTAACATATAATCATAAGCAGTTATATGGTTCTGATACTAATTTAATTACTTTCAATCGATCCATATATTATCCCATTCAATTCGAATGATTTACAATCAAATTATTTGCATTCAATTCATATTTATACCAATCAAATTCATATCCATTCCAAATTGATTCCGAGTCGATTTATTTCTTACCATTTGATTCGCCAAATTTTTATTTACTTCCATTACTTCAAACGACAAATTTTTCCATAAAATATGGTGATATTCCTTTTCATAAGATAATTACCTAATTCTATAAACCATTTACAATTGATTTTAAATCAATTAGTCAATTTCAATTGATTCTCATTCAATTATTCACAAAATCTTGTTTTCTCAACTTTTTATATCAAACGGCACTTCATTTTTCTACCAACTCATTTAGTAACCCATTTCATAATGTATTACTAAGGTTTATTATAACATTCCATACCATTTCTTAAGTTAAGTTGTTAATTTCAAATCATTTCAGCTATATAACTTAAATTTATTCTCAATGCAATCAAACTCTGTTTTCTTTTAAATTGATTGTTATTCAATTCCATTTACTAATTAATTTAATTAGTTCATTCACTAATTCCACTTCAAAACTTAACTTCAAGCTCGAATTTATTTAAACAACATCCACGGCCATATTCAATTTATTCACTCTTAAAGAATTTTTTTTACTCAAGTCATTGCTATTTCAATCCAATTCTATTTTATTCGACGATATTTCCAATTATATTAAAGTCGCTTACAATTAAGTCAAATTTTCTTATTTATAACTCACGTTCCATATTCAATTCCAGTCCATAATCCAATTTATCAACCAAGTTAAGCTCCATTTCCATATTTAATTAACTAATGTATTTAGCTAATTAGTTCGCTTCCATTTTATAACTCAATATTTGATTTTTATTTCACTTCATTTAATTTCTTAAGTTCAATTTTATTTACAATTCAAGTTTGGACTTTAATTCCTCCACCAAAATATCAAATTATTTTTATTTTGGTTTTACCATTTCATTTTTTTATATATAGTTACACAACTTATTTTCTTCACAATTCCATAATTTTCCACTTTAAATTTTATTCCATCAAAATTTTTATAACTTATAAGTATATAATCGCTTTACAATCCAAGTTATATATACAATTCTACTCGATATCATTTCTAATTCCAATTAAATTTTTATTTAACTTAAGTTAAATTTTCATTCCAAACTTCAATGCTCCACACTTTCCTTTCTTCTATACCATTTTCAATTCAATTCATTTAATTAGATCACTTCACCAATTTACTCCATTTAACTTTGCTTGAGTTAACTCACCATTTCATTAATTTATTCCATTAAATTCATTCAAATCACAATCAATTTAATTTCTAAAAATTAATTCATTCAACTTAACTTAAGTTGAATTCCATTTAATTTTACATCTCAATCCTAATCGATACCATTTCCAATCCAATTCTATTTAACTTAGCTCAAGTTAGATTTTATTCATTTTAACTTACTCAAGTTAAAATTTATTTCCAAAATTCAATTTCCATATTTTTCTTTAAAATCATTCACCATTTACAAGTTCATAACTTATTTTCTAATATTCCTAGATCATTTAGCTAGTAATTTAGAATTCAAATACTCGGTATTTATTTCGAATCACTTTGAAATCATAGATATATGTATATCTCTCTGTATACCAAATCCCACCTTTTACATTTAAACCAAATCTGGTTTTTATCTAAAGCGAATCCCCTTCAGAATTCCCAAAACAACACTTGTTTTCACCAAAAATCTCCATATCAAATCACCTTGGTAGCAATCCGTCACTTAGAAACTAGAAAATGAATACTAATGATGCGGCCATCATCACCAGAATTATATCCCAGCGACTGAAGTGAGATCAGTGCTTTATCACCTAAAAACCCATTTATAAAACATTTTCTCTTCAAAAATCTCAAATTTAACTCCATTATTCTTCCAAACACTTTGGAAATCATTTTTAAAACTTTCGGGATTTTCAAAATTTCCAAATACTTAGTTCAAACCCATTTAAAACATTTCTCAATGCTTCTAGGATTTTAAATTTCCAAATTTTAGGTTGAATCCATTTTAACTATAATCTATTTGTATAATTCTTACTTATACAAAATTTCATTTGGTTATATAAATCATTTCCAATTTTATAATCTTATTATATAATAACAAACACACACATCACTATAGTAATTTTTAGAAAATTATTCTTATTATATCAAAATATAATTTGGGTAAAATTATCTCATTTACCCGCTTCAAAAGCATACTGTGTCGGTTTATCGTGTTCTAGTGTTTAGAAACTCCTATCGACTTAGTGGCGTCCCACTATTCGATCGGAATTTATATGCCACTCAACCGATAAGTCAACACAATATAAAATAATTTATATTCACTAAAAAATACATGCTCAGATCTATTAATACTGTCAAACTCATTCTAGGGTAATACTGACCCTATCTCTAATGAGTAATCTCCACCAGAGCCAAGGTTCTCGCTTAACCTTCAGCTCTGATACCAAATGTAGAGACCCGCCGTTCCATACCCTTTGAGTTGATAATAATTCACTCATGTTCAACCCAAATTGTATGAAAGAGCGAATAACTAGGGTAAAGAAGAAGAAGAAAGAAGAAAATAGAACAACTACACAGAATCTCGCAAACGCATCGGAACAAAATATAATATATAATAACAGATTTTTACACAAAAGAATATGTAACTATTTTATACTTACAATCATTAGAGTACAATAATCAATACATCAATCTGGACAGTTATAATAACTTGTCCTCATACAGCGGAATATAAATCAAGTACGGGAATACGTCTCTGTCCTCCAGCTTGTGTCATGAGCTCCATAGCATTCTATCCTGAATCTGTAATTGTTAGCACCAAAATTGATCACTAACACCCTTGAATAGAGTTATGTAGAGAGATTAATGAAGAAAGTAAATTAAAACATAGAAATAACGCAATTGAGTGCAAAAAGAACAACAGAAACGAGAACTCCAGATTTATAGTGGTTCGACGTAATTGCCTACGTCCACTTTGAATAGATTCTTTATTGCTTTTCCAATCACTTGAATACAGATACAATCCGTAAACAAACCACTTGAATACAAGTTTGAATCGAAAAGAGGAGAGTATAAAAAATGGCAGAGTTTTGCTGGAGTTCTCGAACAAAAAGGTCCCTTTAACTGGAACCCTGCCCCTCTATTTATAGATGAAGATAGGTTGTTTCCCCTGTGTAGGCCCACGACCAAGACAGCTCGGCCCACAAGTGATGATTCAGGTTGACCGATCCAGGTACACCGACCCACTACCATCGATCCACCTGATGCAGATCAAGGGTTTCCTTGTGGATGGCTCGAAGCAAACCCGCAAGCAACTCGGAGCAATGAGGGGTGTGACTCAAAGTGAAAAAGTGTCGATCGTATCGCCCTGTTTTAAACTTGCTAATTAACCTGCTGTTTTGCCGAACCAATGCAACCGAGCGTAAATTGCCGACCCACACGTACCGATCCATACGTGCCAATCCACCAAGTCCGACCCACAATGGCCGAACCACCCTGGCCGATCCACTTCGACCTTCCTTCCTTGACCGAGCCACCCATACCGACTCATACGTGTCGAACCATATACATAGGCCGAACCACATATGAATGCTGATCCACATATACCAATCCTCTTGAGGCCGATCCCAAATACACCGAACCACCTAGGACGACCCAATCACGACCGACCCACTAAGGACGATCCACACATGCTCTTCCATAATAGCCACCTACCGAACCACATATACAAGTCGACCCAAACAAGTCACACCAATCCTTTATATTTCCAATCCTTTCTTGGTTTGAGTCTCATCTAGGTCCAACCATATCCTCTGCAACTATTGTCTCATTGTCGGACCAAGTAGCCGGGTAACAGTAATACTCAGTCTGACCCGAGCATTATATAAAATAACACCCGAGTCAGTCTGGAAAACCAGCGTGAGAAAACACACTAAATTTGACTTATTAAAGTGATCAAAACCTTTTGAAAAACAAAGGTATCTCGTAAGACCGCGTCACACATAAACACGATGGGTTTTTCCCTTACGATAACCAAAACATTTTATAGAAAATCCAGTGATATTATTATAGTGTCTAAGTACAAATACTTATTCAAATAGCCAAAATTGTTACATTAATTAAATTCCAGCATACTAGGCTCTACGAACAAAACCGTAAAGGCTCGTATTGGAGAATGGATTCCATACAATGACTGGGCTACTAGGGTACCGCCCGTCACAGTACACTTCTAGAAAAATGTACCAAGGACCTCGCTGGGATCCCCTACAACACAAGACAGGCCTACCCCTAACCTGGATAGTACCGAATATGTTATCACCTCGGGTGTTCCCACCCTTAAAAAAAATCGAGCGCTCCCTTTTTCATGCAAAACCATATCCATAATTTATATATATTTCCGAGGGTATCTAGAAAAGTGATAACATACCCTAATTGGGTGCGACCCACTTAGCCTTGCTGCATCTGCCTTGTTTTAGTTATTCTCGGTTGATGTGGCTTGAGGCTTACGTTACCTTTCAAGAACAATTCCACTTAGAATGCTCATCGTCCTCCAATGACGATGTTCTGATAGCATTCGTCCATACAAGTTGTCCTGGGTCTGGACAAACCAAATCACTGTCTTCACTATCTTCATGATATCCATTCGTAACGTTCAAACTGGATCAAAGTGATTTTCGAATAATTAAATCCGATCCCGGTCTCTTCGAAACGATTAACGAAATTGGCCAATATTGATAGTTGGTTATTTAACTATCAAATAACATCCATAGGCAGTCACTAGGCCAATATTTAAAGTTTTCCAAATTTATTTTCAAAATATCTTTATAAGATATATATTCAAATTTCATCCAATATTCAAAATTTGAAAACCAATTCGAATTCTAATACCCGTAATAGGATTTTCCCAAACCATATCAATATCTTAGAAATATTTTCCTTCGATTCCACTTACAATTCAATACTTGAAAATATTTCTATAATAATAATAATCTCGTAGGAGAAATATTTCAAATCCTTCCAGTTCAATACTTAGGAAATAATCATAAGTATATTTTCTAAAAATTAACTTATCTCCAATACCTAGGAAATATTCCATTTATTTCACAATTCACAAATCCTTTACAAATTTCATTGGTAAATTCCCTGACTCATTTTTAACGAATTCTATAAGTTTCGGAATTCATTAATCAACCTCCTTTTAAATTTCCCAAGTCAATTCCACTCGCCTGAACCCCCAATTCCCATTTCAAACTCATTTTATGAATTCTAAATTCATTTTGAATTTCTATTTTTAAACACCTTGGAACTTTACTTAAATTTCAGCATTTCACTATAACATCCCTTTTTCAAACCACTCTCCATATACCAACCTAACTTAAAATATCGACGTAATTATAAATTGCTTCAATCTTTTACCTTCAAACCAAATATATATATATATATAATATTAAATATATTTTAAAGAAAAATAATTAAATTTCAAAACATGGTTAAGTGCTATTAATATATCAAAGCACCTTTAATTAAGTAATGATAACTCATTTCCAATTCATTTTAAATAAAACCAATTCATTTACAAGCTTATTAAATAAACTTAAATTTTCTTTCACTAATATAAAATATTTGAATAACCCACTTTTTGAAATATTCCAACTACTAATATATATACTACTATATATATATAACATCCAAACTGATAATAATTTATAAATTCAACCAAGCATCCAATAATTAATTTTAACTATTTAAAAATTAATTCGGTAATCCAAATGAGTGAGAATTTCTCACCTTAAATTTTAATTTGCAATCCGTTCCAATTTCAGATTTATTCCATTGTGATGTGTTTGTTGCTACGACCCAACAGGACTTGTGTTTGAAATATTGAACCTTGCATGAAAAATTTACGAGTTTTATAAGTTAACATTTTTTTTATATTTACTAATTATACTTTTATTAAATTAAATTAAAATAAATTATTTTATACCTTCTCCAATCGCGACATGTCCAGGCTCCACCCAACATCCACAATAATTGCGATCCCCCTAGGAAGCTTCAGCCTCACCACCACTAAGACCTCCTCCATGCACCACCACCTTCCGCCCAGTCCTAAGCCTCTACGTCTCCCAAGCCTCATTGGCCATGGCCAGAGCCTCACCCCCAAGCTCCCGAAAACCCAACTGCGAATCCCAAACGCCACTGCCAAAAAGTTTGTCACCCCTCAAATCAACACCGCAACCTCGACTACCATGAACAATCACCGCCAACTTGCCACGCAACCCTCCACTCGTGTGCGTGCGAAAACGATTCGCTACCCTAAACTAAATATTTGTTGCTGCATCGCCTCTTGCCTATCAGCCATCGCGATTTAATCGCACGAGCCCAAAACCCCTAGCCTCGACAAAGTACGAATGCGGCTTTTACCTCGCGCAACCCAGGTGGAGACGACCCTTGCATTGTCGACGACAAGCGATCGATCGTTTTCTTCTCTTTTTTTGAACAGATCGATTTCTTTTTTTTATGAGAACAATTGCGATCTGAAAGGAGTTACAGGTGAACGCATTTTAAATGGAAAGAAAGGAGGTCGTGATTCAACTAAAGAAGGGGACATGATTTTAAACGTGAAGAAGAAGGCTTGGGTACAAGATTGGTCGGCTAGGATTTGACTTGATTTTTTTTTAAATTTCAAATATTTAGATGTTTTATTCGATCCCCTATCGAGGCGTGCTATTCGGCGTTCCTAATGTTATACCCCTATTCCGAACCCAATGGAACAAGTCTTGGATCCTAATTCGATCGTATGTGGAAGATAGCTTTTTAAATTGACTTTTTAAATTAAATTAAATTAAATTATTTCTAGGCGTTTTCAGATCGTACGACCAAATGATAAATCCAAAAGTTACGAAATTTGAAATCCGATAATAATACATTATTACGGATCCAATGGAACTATTTTCATCGAATTCCGGGACTATGCCCAAGATCGCTATTTTAACGCGTCAATTAAATCGACGATTTCCAAAATTTACGAAATTTCTTGAAATTTTCAGTTTTTTAAAAATCTCACTAACTAAATTATAATTTCAAATCCAATATTTAAACCATTTAAATATTACAAGTTAAATATCGAAAAAAATCCGGGTCGTTACACCTATATTTTCTCTTCTTAGGCGAGGGATGGAACAAATCAAAAGGAAAGCCCGGATGCTCTAAAAAGATTATATTAAGTTTTTCCAAAATAAAAGGAGATTTGTATTATCCAAAATTTAAGCAATCTCCAAAATGAATTACAATTATATTAAGTTTTTAATATATGAGTTACAACTTAATCTCTATATTAACCACTTAATTTGATTTCTTAATTCTCATATTTTAGAAATTTTCACTTATTTAAATATTTGGTTTCACTTAAATAATTTGCAACTATTAATTTTACGAAACTTAAGAATTTTTATACCAGGTCCTTTAAAATCTTTTTGAAATAAATATATATACTTATGTCCTTTCTATATATATCAAATCATACTTTTGGAGTTCAAAACCAAAATCAGTTTATCAAAACAATTTTGTAGCATAGCTACTAATTGGTCTCCCCCAATTTGAGACTCGAAAATGAAAGTCG
This sequence comes from Allium fistulosum, assembly GCA_030737815.1. Taxonomy (NCBI): domain Eukaryota; kingdom Viridiplantae; phylum Streptophyta; class Magnoliopsida; order Asparagales; family Amaryllidaceae; genus Allium; species Allium fistulosum. The sequence goes on along the minus strand of CM060904.1, from coordinate 1,296,150,934 downwards.
ATGATGCCGCACAGTCATCACCGGAATTATTTTCCAGCGACAAAAGAGGGGAGTACTAAATTCACTTCTTTTAAAGTCCTTTGAAAATAATTATTCAAATCCTTCTTGAAACATTTCTATTTGAAAATACTTTCAAATATTGCTAATATTATTTTTCAAAAATTTTGAAAGCCGGTTTCAAAAGCACCGGAATTTAAATTTCTCAATTTCTTAGTTTAAATTCATTTTATTTGTCAATCATATTTTATAAAACACATTTATACAGTTTCATTTTCTTATAATCATATAATAGCTAATAGTTTAGGAATATTGACTAATCAACCACTAAATGATACAATTGATTATTATCATTTTCTTATAAACAACATCTCAACTATCTAAATTTTCAGAAAAACTATATATATATATATATACTTTTATAAAATATAATCCTAGGTAAAATTATTTCATTTACCGATTTCGAAAACCATATTGTGTCTGTTTGCCTTGTTCAGGTGTTTTGGAGTTCATATTGATAACGCTGATCAAACGAATCAATTAGAAACCAAAATTCAAACTTAACAAAACAAACAACATAATACAAAACAATTTTATAACAGTAACAAATACGCTCTCTCCTATATACATTCAGACTCATTCTAGGGTATTACTAACCCTATCTCTAATGAGTTAATACCCCACAAAGCTAAGGTTATCGCTAAACCAAAGGTCTGATACCAACTATGAAGACCCACATTTCAGAAGATTTAAATCGACAATAATCCACACATGTTCGACTTAAACAATTCAGAACATAGATAATCAATGAGGTTAATTAATAAAAATAAGAAAATAAGAAGAAAACAAACACAGAATCTCGCAGCGGAATGACAGAATATAATAATCAAATAAACAGTTTATGAAGCTGTTTATATTACACATTTAATTATAATTTATGCAACATTTATCAGAGTTATATATACATCAGGGATAAATAAATAATGCAGTAGAACAACATGATGCAGAGAATAATAATAGTAATAATATACCAAATCTTCGACTTTGTCCTTCGGAAAAATGATCTTCAATACGTTGAAAAACTCAAGGCTGACCCGAGCGTAATGAAAAGACAAAACACTCGAGTCAGGACTAAAATATCCTTATGTGAGTCAAATCGATATCGCATATAACATAAGTGCCGTGGCGTCAGAGATTTTTATGAGGTTTTACATCTCCTATCAGGTGTATAACGTGCGTGCAAAAACTCAAGAGATGTTATGAGATTTTTCATCTCTTAAGGATCCATCAAAATATTATATGTAGTAGAATACGCTACATATATAATGTCTAATCGGTAAAATAAATATTTTTCTTAGCGTTATGGCTTTACATTGATCCCCCTTAACGCATTTTTAAGCATTGGCGTACAATCTGCATTTGACACAACCAGTAGCACGTCGGTAGTCAGTGATGCGCCGTGATACGACAACACTAAATCAAAATTGTAGGGGTCTCGTATAAGGATAAAAGTATGAAAAGGCACGTGAGGCAATGCCTAAGGTAGGATACTACTAGTTTACCTTTCGCAGCTGGTGGTAACCCCTAACTGCCCACTGCATCCAACACTTTCAAAATCTGAGGGTGCGCACCAATCAATAACAATGTCATGATAGTAATATGAAGAAGCGTGTCCGCTAGATGTAGCTAATCTCATTGGCTGGTACGGGTTTTGTTTTAGTCATTTCAAATTGATACAAGTTTCAGGCCAATCCATCATCATTCTCTTTCTTTAAATCCAGCAAACAACGTCAAATCCAACCACTTCGTTTTGGAGTCTCCTCTGCGTATATAGTTGTTGAAGTGGTTCCAATATTGATAGAGAGTATGCCAATAAGAGGCCTCGGTCTCTTTAACAACCAAACGTCGTTTTATACACCCGTTAGTTCTTTTACATTTCAAAAAAAACCATTCATGCTTGATATCAAAATATCATATTCCCTTCGAAATCAATTTCATTTCGAAATCATCATATACTCAAAATACGCTATTCCACTTCAAAATCATTTTCGCCTCAATCTCTCGATTTTGCTTCAAAAATTGTTTCGAATTTCCATTTAGAAAATAACTTCATTTTAACCCATTCGTATTTAAATCAACAATTTAAATGTTAACATTTCAGCCTTTGACCAGTTTGAATTTTAGAAAATAGTTTGGAAAAAAGTTCTAAATTATTTAAAATAGTTTAAATAGTTAAAATAGTTTGATATAAAATGATTTAAGTATTTAAAAATGTTTTATAAAATAAAATAGTTTGGAAATCAAAATAATTCAAATATTTTAAAAAGATAGATTTTAAATAGTTTATGTTAAATTAATTTATTTGAAAATAGTTTCAAAGTCAAATCGATTCAATTCCAAATTTTCCAATTCAAATCACTTCCAATTTCCATTCCAATTTAATCGATTCAATTTCGATTTCAAGTCGAATTTTACTTCGATTCCAATTTCAATTCAAATAAATTTGATTTCGATTTTGAATTAATTCAATATTGCTTTCAATTCTAATTGATTTCAATTTCAAATCCAACTTGGATAAATTTCAATTCTCAATTTGAATTAATTTCAATTCAATTCTCAATTTTAAACTATTTCGATTCGTATAAATTCGAGTTTGATTTCAGAATATCGATTTACATCACTAAATTCAAATTAAACTTCAATCTTCGAATTTAGATTCAAATCTTAAAATAAATTCCATTCTCGAGTCCAAATTTTATATATCCAATTATATTACTTTTACGTACGACTAATTCAAAGTTCGAATGAAATTTAAAATATTTTTTAAAAACAAATCAATTTTCGAAATTCAAATCATATTTCTATTATAACTTCAAAATCTCAACTTCGACTATTTAAATAATTCCCATTACCAAATTTAAATTTCAACATTCCGAGCTCAAGTTCGAAAATAATTTGATTTTTATAAATTTGATCATTTATTTCTTTAAATCAAAATCATTTAAATAAATTTCAAATCAAAAATTTTAAAATCATTTAGTTTAACCAATCCAGTGTCCGTATAAAATTTTCTATCCTAGGCCAAGTGATCAGTTATTTCAATTTAATTTTAGGGATGGATATATATCATTTCAATCCAAATAATAGTGTCAAAGGTATATATCATTTCAACCTATTTCTTAGTTTATTCAAAATAATTCAATTTACAGATTTATATACTGTAAATAATATACAGGATAATAACAGGATATATCAGATAAATAAACATCCAGATCATCCAAAATATCAATCAATAACATCCATCACAATCAACATCCAAATCAGTCAAAATATCATAATAATTTACTAGTTATCAATAATCGAGAATTTAACTAGCAATTTAATTTCCATTTTAAATTTGAACTGATAATTCAAATTCCTATCATTTTAATTCATATTAATTTAAATGTCAGTTAAATTTACTAAATAGCAGTCAATAAATTTAAATCACTTCACGATATAAATTTAACAAACATAAAAATATTTAGTTTGTCGTGAGCGTATAAAACGCTCACCTTTTTATTTGAAACCGAAAATTTCCTCAGCATCAAATAAATTCGATTTCCACTCCAAGCCGTAGCCTTCGTCAATACGATTTCAACGCAACAGATAGCATGCAAATTTGACCTTGAACGAATAAATTACGGATTGTTAAACACTTGGAGATAAATTAACTTAATATAACTTTAATGAATTTTGTGATTAACAATAATTACCCTCAAAATCACAGCTAAGCCCTAACGCACTTTCCTCCTTCCTCTTTGAACATCCACCCGAATGTACTTTCCTCCTTCCCATTTTTTTTCATCGCGCCCTAGCCCTAAGGCACAGCCGCCTAACGCCAACCCTCCTTCTCCGCGCCCTAGGCTAATGTACGCTCACCTCGACGACAACCGCCCCTGAAGCTCGCACACGTACGCAACCAATTTCCAATCGAAAACCCTAGCATGAACCCTCCCAAAACCATGAACTCGCCTCCGCCCCCCTGCCGCGACTCCCCCATCTTCTTTGCCAAATTGAGATCGAATCGAGATAGCTTCATTTTATTTTATTTTGAGCAGCAGTTTTTTTTTAATTTGAACGATTTTTTTTTTCGTTTGAACAGTTGTAATTCGAGATAAGAGGGAGAGGGAGAGAGATATACGGTTAAAAGGGGAACGTGGGTTTGAACGGGTGTTGGGATAAGGATGTAGATATTTATATTATTATTAAATTTAAAAATATCTGGCGTTTAACGTCCGAAATTTCTCGATCTCCAAACGAAGCGTGCCGCTTGGCGTTCATAATGTTTTACCCCATTCTGAACACAATGGAATAGTCTCGTGGCCTAATTCGATCATATGCAGAAGATAGCTTTTCCAAATTAAATAATTTAATTAAATTCTGAAAATATGTTCTACGCGTTTCAAGCTCGCACGGCCAAACGACAAATCTGATCGCTACGAAAATTGAAATCCTATAATAGTTCACTGTTATGGATCCGATGAAACTGGTTTCGTCAAAATCCGGGATAGTGGCCAAAATGGCTATTTCTACACGTTAATTATAATATAAAATTTCCAATTTCTAATTATTCAATTTTAAATCCAATTTTAAATGCTAACAATCTTCTTTATTGTTTAAATAAAATTTAAATCAATTTTCGATATCATTTTCATTCACATTAATTCAATATTCAATTATTTAAATAATTGCAATATTAAATTTTAAACAATTTAATTATCCAATAAATCACCATATCAATATGAGTATTTAACTTATAAAATTTTAATTTTAAAATGAATCCAAATATTAAAACAACTACTTTCAATTTTCGGTCATTCAACATTATTATTCAATTCAAGCTATTGATTACAACACATTCGATACATAGAATTCCATTTCAACACTGATTTGTGCCTAAACCTTCAAAGTTGTTTATTTCAAAATTTTATCTAAGTTCATATCAAATAAATTACATTAATAAACACTAAATTTTTATTTCTAACTATTTTTATTCAATAATCATTTTAAATTTGATAATTTAAAATTGTTAAAAGTACGGGTCGTTACAAGTGCACTCGGATAAAGGTCGGTAACGACCAGGGGATGACATATTCGGTACTGTCTAGTTATAGAGGTAGGCCGGTCTTGTGTTGGTAGAGGAGCTTTATGATGGTTCCTTGGGACATCTATCTAGAGGTGTACCCATCGGAAAGTAGTCCGTTCACCTAGTCATTTGTATGGAAATCCATTCTCCAATAAGAAGCCTTTACGAGTTTGATTGTATAACCCACTTTGTGGCTAATATGCTGGAATTTAATCAATGTAGCAATATTGGCTAAGATTAATAAGTTTATTTGCAAATGTTTTCAAAGAATGTCATTAAAAATAATATCAAATGATTTGATATAAAAGTACTTTAGTTATCATAAGGTAAAAACCCGTCCGTGTTTATGTGTGAGCGTGGTCTTATGAGCTACTCTTTCTTTTCAAAAGGATTTTATTTCCAAGGCTAATATATGACACTATCATTTATTATTTGAGTTTTCTCACGCTGGTTTATCAAGCCTTATCTGGGTATTTTCAATACTTGGGTCAGATCCGAGTAGTTTCAGGTTTAGTTGAAGACGATTGGTGTGACGACCCACAAATCCATACCCTTTGAATTGACAATAAACTACACATGTCCGACCCAAAAAGCACAAAATGATGGAAAGTCATGAGAAAGAAGAGAGAGGGTAAGAAGAAAGAAGAGAAATGAAGAGAAGAGAAGAGAAGAAGAGAGAAACAGAACCATAACAATACAGAACTCACATCGCAGCGGAATAACAATAATATAGATGAATAATCTTTACAAAAGAGAAACTATAATATACATGCATCAATCAGAGTACATGAATAGATAATTATTAGCTTGGATGGTTATAACAACCTGTCCTCACAAATGCTCATAATTTACAACAACAATGCAACGGAAAATAAACAGATACGTGTATACGACATGAAGATCTCCAGCTTGTCAGCTGAAGCACCAAATCTGAACCTGTAAATATACTCGGTCTGACCCAAGCATTGAAATGGAAGAACGCCTGGATCAGTCTGGTAAACTAGCGTGAGAAAAACATATCTCAACTAAATTTTAAAGTTTTAAGATTACCAAACTTTCTTTATCAAAACAAAAGGTATCTCATAAGACCACGTCCACACATAAACACAGACGGGTTTTCCCTTACGATAACCAAAACATATTATATCAAATTCTCTTATATTATAACAGTGTCTATTGCACAAATAATAATTAATCATAGCTGAAATTGTTACATTATTTGTAACGACCTGGTATTTCGAACCATTCGCATCCGCACATGTCGGACTTGAATTGCTCAAAATGTCAGATTGTTAATTTATATTTTGCAAAACTCAACATATATAGTAAATAAATCAATCACAGAATCACAGACATAGAGTATTACAAAAATAAGCAGTGGAATAGATAAATGGTAGTTCATGAAACTACTATAAACATCAGATTCTGAAACAAAATACAACAGGATCTCAAATACAAATGAATCTCTAATACACAAGCAACTGACGAGTCTGAACATAAATGACTGGAATAAACTGAAATTACTGAAAGCTGGATAGACAAAGGCAGATCTTCAAGCAAAGCTCCAAACTCCAAAGGTGAGTCTCAAATGCAGTGACACTCAGTCTGACCCGAGCATAAAGAAAAACACAAAACATTCAAGTCAGGATTAACATTCTTATACTAGTAAATTCAACTCAAGTGAAATATCAACTGAAATACAAGTAACTTAAAGAATGTTTGGGATTTCCATCCTCTAAGGATCCGTGGAACTATCTACTATGTAGTAATATACGCTATTATAATATGTCTATAGTAAAGTAAACTATTAAAATAGCGTTAAGGCATTACCCATATCCCCCTTAACACATTTTATATATTTCCATAGTCTATACAATACCGTAAGCTCCACCAAACCGGCGGTTTACCCAGAGGACACCCCATAGGTATTGTACAAAACAAACTCGTAAAAGGTGCAATAGGGCATGTGAACACGGCACGCGAGGCAATGCCAGGGTAGAAATACCGTTTGCACTCCCGGACTGGTGGTAACGCATAGCAGCTACTACTGCCCACCTCGAGACACACTCCCAAATAAAAGGTGCACCCAATCAAATCACAAAGTAATAGAATGGTATCGAAGAAATGTGTCCGATAAGAGGAATGACCTCACTTGGCCCGATATAGCTCCTGTTTTAGCCATATCAAGCTGACTCATGGGAGCCAGGGTCACGTAAATACCTCATATAGAATCGTTCTCCAAACCATCCTACTTCATTCTGGAATCTACATCACGTACACAGTTGTTAAAGTGGTTTCGGTATTGGAAGAGAGTATGACAATATCCGATCCCGGTCTCCTGAACAGCCAAACACTTATTTCACACCGTGGTCATTTCATTTTAAATAGTTCATACTTCATATTAAAACATCATATTCATTTCAAAACCATATCAATTCGATATCATTATTCAATTTAAATAATATTCATTTCCAGAATCGTAACACTTTCAAAATTATAACACTTTCAAAATCATAGCACTTTCGAAATCATAGAACTTTCGAAATCATAGCACTTTCGAAATCATAGCACTTTCGAAATCATAGCACTTCTGAAATCATAACACTTGCGTAATCATAACACTTTCGTAATCATAACAGCTTATATATTGAAAATAGTATATGTATTAAAATAGTTATAAATTAAAATAGTTTATATATTAAAATAATTTATATATTAAAATAGTTGTAAATTAAAATAGTTTATATTTATTTAAGAGATTATACTGAAATAGTTTCCAATTTAGAATTGTTTCATCCAAATTCAACAAATCGATTCAAATCAACTTAAATTCCAAAATTCAATTTAAATCAATCCCAGTTCAACACTTTCAATTTAAAAGGTTAAAGATTCAATTCAAATTCTCAATAAACCATTTCAATTTTTATCGATTTCAAATCTGGGTTTGAACTATCTCTTCAATTCCAATAAGGTTCAAAGTTTAAATATTCAAACATTTTTCAATATAAGTTTCATTTAGATTTCAATATTTAACTTTAATTTTATTCAAATTGGAAAGTATTCACTTAATCATTTCAATAACAATTAAATAAAGTCTCAATTTATAAATTTAAATCAATATTAAATATTCAGTCTCAATTTTATTTAAAATTGAGAATATTTATTTAATTACCTTTTTATCAAATCAAGTTATCAATCATATCTTTCAAAATCTCAAAATCAATAAGTTCAAATCGATTTTTATTTAAATTCAATTATTAACCAATTTAAATTCCAAGTCAACATTAATTTATCTTCCCAACCTTTATTATTAAAGTTAAAAAAAATATTTTGTTAAAAACAAATATAAATTTAAATAAATGCTTAAACCTATTATATAATAATTAAATTAATTTTTTATTCCATTAAATCTTATTATTAAATTTATTTTATATTAAATCTTATTTTAACATATTTTTAAAACAATAAAATTATAAGAAAAATCTTAAAATTTATATTTTCCAAAACTAACTTATAAATTAAAATTTCCAGAACATATTATTTGGAAAAATCTAAATTTTATACATATATAAAAATAGCATTTATATATTTCATTTTAAAATCAACATTCATTAAAACCCATATATTTCCTTTCAAACTTTGGAAATCATTTTCAAAATATAGACCAACGGTGTCCGTATAAAATTTTCTATCCTATGGTCAAGTGATATGGATATTTATCATTTTAATCCGCAATTTAAATTTAATATTTATGGGTATATATCATTTCAACCCGCAATCCCAAAATTTAAAATCAATGAAAATAGCTTGGGTTTATCATTTCAACCCATAACGATTTTCTTCTAATCTATAATATCGTTCGAGTATGTATCATTTCAACCCATAGGGAATTCTAAACTAATAGGGAACTTGTAGAGTGAGAACAAATATGATAAAAATATAACATATCAATAACAGGCATATATCATCAATAATAAATTTAATCATAATATAAATAACAGGGTATGGTGTCACATGTCACAGGTGAACAGTTACAAATAGTGGCATATCATATATAGCAATTAAACAATTAACAGTTCAAATTTAATAGCATATTTCAATTATTATTTCAATTTGAATTAAATTTATTAAATATAAGAATGTTAATCGTGAGTGATCGCTCACCTTTCGAGGCTAGAGAACAATGGAGAATTAGAATCAACGGACATGGATACGCACACGGATACGCAAGCGACACAGTGAAGCAAAAAGCTGATGTGACCTATTTGGACAGTAGCAAGACTTAAGCAAAGCACGATGAACACGATTTAATGAAGATCAATTATATAAGTGAACTTATATATATATATATAAACTATATATATATATATAAATCATATATATATATATATTTTCAAACACATATTAGATTACAATCTATATATATATAGGTATTTCAAAATCATTGTTTAAATTAAAGACACGTATTATAATAAAATCATTATATGAATTTCCAAATAAGGTTCAATTTAAACACATATAGAATAAAACCTCAATATATATAATTTAAAATCAATATCAAAAATAAATCTTTATAAAAATCAATATTAAACATATTAACATAAAATCTATATAAAATCTGAAGCTTTATAAAACTGCCATTCATCTAAAACTTTTATATAACACAGGTAATATGGTTTATAAAAACTATATATATATAGCAACATATTATAGTTTTATTGAAACCAAATTATAGTTTATATACTTTATATATACAACAGATTATTTGTATACTTTATATTTAAAATATGTACTTTAAATCTAAATATACAAACGTGCGTGTATATGTATATATTCTTTAAACTTAAAATTTTATACTTTGAATTTGAAATATACAGACTCATATATATCACATTCTTTCAACTCACAGTATCAACATATTATACATAAAACAAAATAAAAAAACATATATATTATATAAATACTTTAAACACACATATGTAAACTTTCCTTTCAGCAAAACAGAACAGAAAAGAAGGGAAGGAAAGTGGATGGTGGAGTGTTGCGTGAGGCTGCTGGCGATAGGAAGGTGGTCGGCAGAGGGTCTCGGCAGTGATGGAAAACAAGGTGAGCAAGGCTGGATCCAGGAAGCATTGTGGATGTGGTGTGTACAGGTTTTAAGGTGGTTGCGGGTGCTGGAGGTGGCAGGTGGTGGTGATAAGAAGGGAACGAGGCAGTGGCCGAAGTGGGGGGCGCGGAGCAGTGATGGCATGGAAGATCGGTTCGTGGAGTGGTGGAGGCCGTTCAGTGGTGATGTGGGTAGCAGTGTTCATGGTGAAGGCTGGGTTTGGTCGAGGCCAAAGGTGAAGGGTTTGGTCGGTGGATGTTCGAATGGAGGCGGAGAGAGCAGAGAAGCCAGAAATGTGGAGGGTAGCGATGGAAAACTGATGCGTGGAAGGAGGTAGGCGGTCAGGAAAAAATGGATGGATGGCTGCGTTTCGGTGGAGCTCTAGGTGCGAGCAGGTGCGGCAGAGATAGGGTGGTGTTGTGGTCGGCTTGAGAGGCGGTGGACGTTGATTGGCAAAAGAATGAAGACGGCAAACGAACAGTTTTGTGAAGAAAAAAAAGACGTGCAGGCTGTGGTGCACGGTAAGAATATGGTGAGGCATAAGGCGATGGGACATGGCATGAGTAAATAAATAACGATGATGAACAGGGAGATGAGCGTATGCAAAGAGCAGACTATATACTATTATTATTACATGAAAGGACAGAATGAAAGGTCATAGGGAAGAAAATAGGCTGAGCCCAAATATAATAATAAGGAACTGATATATGTTTTGTTATATTCTCTCAGAAGCAATGTCATATGAAAGAGCAGAGAAAGTGAAAGGACGAGCCAACGTATAAATTGAATATTGATAATATCAAAGCCAGCTACGTTGAATTTCAGAATATAATAATAGCTGAAGGCAATTGGTTTTACCAGAGACAAATGAAAGGACACAAAAGCCCAAAAGGCTCAACGGATACCGATATGGAAAACCATTTCGTAGATTTTGCCGTGTACCGGACGCTGAAACAAACAAATAAATATACTACAAAGATTAGCACGACGAGACGAACAAAATGGTACACAGATATCAGCGATACGATCATCCTATCAAAAGTCAATATTCGCTACCAAACTATAGCTAATTCGCCGAAAATAAAATAAACGGGGCTATAGCAGTCCAAATTTGACGAAACGAAATATGACGTCTCACTCAGAAAATAGTTTACATTTTTAATATATAAAAATATTCAGATTTCAAAAATATTCAATTTTCATCAAATTAACTGATTTAAATTGAAATAAAATTACACAACAAAACTAACTTTCACAGTGACAAGTGAAATTCTGCAATTTGCTATGTTTAAACAGACGCATACCAAATATCACATTTTCATTGCCAAATTTTATAGTTTAAATTTTCACAAAAATTCAGTTAATTACCTTATAAAACCGTTAAAATATCCAGGTCGTTACATTATTAAATTCCAGCATAATAGGTTTACAAACAAAATGGCAGGCATGTACTAGATATTGGATTCCATATAAATGACAAGGTAAGGGACTACCTTCCGTACAGTACACCTCTAGAGGGATGCACCTACGGAGTAGATACTGCCCGCCAAAACCAACACAAGACCGGCTTACCCCTTCCTGGATAGTACCAAATATGTCATCACCTCGGTCGTTACCGACCTTTAACGGGTACCCGGGTCATACATTAACCACACTTAGACATGTGTAGAGTAAATCTAGAAGGATGATGACATCTCCTAATGGGAGCGACCCACTCAGCCTTACTACTTCTACCCTATTTTAGTCATTTCCTGGGTGTGAGGCCAAAAGAGGTATCGAATACCTTTCACATATCACATCATCATCATCTTTGAATGCCACATTGCCATTTCCGTTGACTACTAATTGCCTTCCACAAAAATAAAACCCTTGAGCTCGTACGTCTCAAGGAGGGTGTTAAGCAAAGAGAAGTTGCCCTCTCCGCCACCACTAATGTATGTTTGTAAAAACCAAAGTACTTAATCTCAGAAAATGCATTGCCAGACATCCATCCATACAAGTTGTCCAGGAAAAGGACAAACCGAAGGTACTTTCCTACCACATCCTAACAGATTAGTAGTGAATAATCCTTGCATCAGATATTTCATAACGAAGAGACTACTGCCACTATATGTATATTGGGATTTTAACCCCAAATGATCAACAAGCAGTCCTTCACTATCAAAATTCTAAATATCAATATCATCAACAAACCTGCACAATCATCGCATATAAATTGGTCCGAAGTGGTTTTTGGATAAACAGATCCCGGTCTCTTCGCACCAACAACGCAAAAGCGTTAGTCAACTTCATACAGAAACCAAGTCTCATAGACTTATCACATTTCCAACTTTCAACTTGCTATCCTCCGGCCAAGAAGGAAGCTCGATAGATTAGAGTAATCACTCCGCACTACTCGAATCAACATCCTTTACACCAAACGATAATCAAGCCTACACAGATGGCTACGTACTAAGTGTACGACTAAATAGTTTCCACATCAAGTCGAAAAACTAAAATGGCCAAAAATATAATTTAGTACTTAAACAGTCACTAGGCCTGATTTATTAATCTTTTATTTATTAAATCACTTTTCCAAATTTATTACTTCAAATTATCTTTAAAAAGATATATTCTCAAAACTATTTCAATATTTCAATATTTGGAAAACATTTCATAAACTTATTTTAATAATAAGTGAATTCATAACTTATTGTATTTTCAAACCATTTAAACTCCATATTGAAATATCACTTTCCAAAACATTCATTTTAAGGATTTTTCACTTTAAAATGTGAATCTATTTCCTTTATAAACTTTCATATTTAACTTATCAAATTAAATTGATTTCACATTTATAAAACAGTGTTTATAATTCACATTTCTATTTTATAAAAACTTCCATTTGTAAAATTCTTTTATTAACCAATTTCCCATTTATCTCATTTATATATCAAAATCCCATTATAAGCTTATTTACTTATAAATTTCTTTATTTACAAATTCATTCTTTTCTAATCTTATTATTTATAAAGTCCATTATAAATTCATTTCCAAATTTCAATTGCAAATCCATTTACAAATTTGATTATTTATCCATTTCTAATATTTATAAAACACTGTTTATAAAAATCCATTTCACTAAATCTCTTTATTAATAGCATTCCTTTATAAACTTTCATTTTAACTGTAATGACCCAGATTTTTCGTCGTTTGATTTTGAATATTTAAATGGTATAAATATTGGATTTTGGAAGTAAAATATTTATATATAGTTTTGGATTAATTGATCTAGGTAAAATAAACAGTTTAACTTTAAATTTATTCTTAACTATTTCGGGATATTGTAAATAGAGATTTTCGAATAATGTATGTAAAGGATTTTAAATAATAAAACTTAAGTGATATTTGTTTAAGTATAAAAGGATTTTAAAAATCGAGATTTTAAATAGTTTGGGAGAATAAAAAGGAAATTTGGAAATAAATATAAAATTGGTTATACTAGATCTTAAATAAGATTTTAAATTATGAAATGGAAGTAGAATTGAGATTTGGTTGGTTTTGGAATATAGTTGGGTTATTTAAGAAATTGATTTATAAATGGAATTTAATTTAGAAACTGATGTGATGTGCAACCATTGTAAAACTGAAAATGAGACTATGGGATTTATAAACAATTTTCATAAATAAAAGTTAAATGAGTACCATTTGATAAATTGAAGATATAAATTCACAGTAAGAATTTACAACGAGATGGGTGAATCGGTTTAAAAAGTAATGGTAGATTTTACCATGGAGATGTGAAAAAGGGATTTATGAAAATGGGACGTAAATCAATTAGTGATAAATCAAGAGAGATTTATAAATATTAGATTAGTTATTTTGGAATTGAAAAATATATTTTTATCGAGAAGTTGAGTTTGTTTTAAAAAGAGGATTTTAAATCATTAAATTAGGTAATTTAAAAATGTTTTAGTATAAAAATATTTCAGGAAGTTAGTTATTTAAATATATTTTTAAATTGTCAAAATGAATTATAAGTTTTATAAACAAGTCTAGTAAATCGATTAGAATTTTATTAATAAATCAGAATTAATTATTGTTTCAAAGTTATGTAATTATTTTAATTGTTTCAAAAGTATATTTAATTATTAAATACAGTTTTCGAAAAGTAATGCTATACTTTCATGGCAAAATCGGGAGGCAGTGGTTGCCTGCAGTTAAGTTTGGATTTCTCTGGGATAGAGATGTAATCATTGAGCTACAAATCCATGACTGATACCATGAGGTGCTTTCCATAATTATTTAAAAAAAATTCAAATATTATTGAAGGGAATGGTTTGTGAATATACTTAATTCAATGAGATAAGTATGTAATTTTAGATAATAATTTATTTGAAATTTAAATTAAATAAGACCTAGTAATTTCAGTGGGAAATGAAATCTTTGGTTGAATGATTGTTTATTTGATAGTTAAATGACCGACTATCAAATTTGGACCCAAAAACATAACTTTGGAAATATCTAGAAGAAACACGGGAATTATATGGTATAGTTACCGTCGGAAGGTGCTATACTGTACGTATAAACTCATTTCGTTCTTCTAGGATGATGATAAGGAAATCCATCCACTAACGGTTAGGAGAAGACCTCCGATCTTATTTTCGTCTGTTTATTTCCTAAAGAACCGGGGTAGAGTTTACCGGAAATATGGAACGTTGTTTCGAAGAGATCAGGATCAGATAAGTTATCTGAAAACCACTTCGATCCAACGAATACGTTTTCGAAATGAAGGAAAGTGCATGTAATCGAAGATGAAGCATTGAAGTGTGAGGGCTAATCGCTACTAATGCTGAGGATGATCCTAAAATGGATGTAGTAGGAATAGTTTCTTCGGTTTCGTTCAGACCCAGAACGGACTTGTATGGATGAATGCTATCAGAACATTGTCATTGGAGGACAATGAGCATTCCAAGTATAAATTCCTTAAAAAGGTAATCATAGCCTTAAGCCTCATCAACCGGAATGACTGAAAATCAGAGGAGATGCAACAAGGCTAAGTGGGTCGCACCTAATTAGTGTATGTTATCACATTTCTGGATATCCTCGGATATACTATTAATTATGGATACGGTGGTGCAAGGAAAAAGAGCTCTCGATAAGGGTGGGAACACCAGGGGTGGTAGCATATTCGGTTCTATCCAGGTTAGGGATAGGGCCGGTCTTGTGTTGTAGCCCAAAAGGCATAACCAACCACTCAAAGAATCCGTCGGGTATCCTAAATGTTGTCTTATCAATGCTATCATCAGCGACTCTAAGCTGATGAAATCCAGTGGCTAAATCAAGCTGAGAAAATACCAAAGAGCCAACCAACTGGTCGAAAAGGTCATCTATCCTAGGAAGTGGATAATGGTTCTTCTTTGTGAGTTTATTTAACTCTCTATAATCTACGCAAAGTCGAAGGGAACCATCCACCTTAGTAGCAAAGACGACTGGCACTCCCCACTCAGATATGCTCCTCCTAATGAAGCCTTTCTCTAATAGCTCACGAATCTGCTTGCTTAACTCCTTCCTCTCCCTAGATGTCATGTGTCTCACGGGAAATGCTACTGGCTTAGCATTGTCAGTCAAATAGATCCTGAAGTCGATCTCTCTCTTAGGGGGTAGTCCCCTAACCTCCTCAAAGACGTCCGGAAAATATCTGATGACCGGAACTGAATCTAACTCTATGGATGATGAATCGAGGGAATAAAGGAACTCAACATGACTGACCCCTGTGGATCGCAAGAAACCTCGAGAGTCCTACCACTGCATGTCTCTAGTTTAACGACTCTCCTCTCACAGTCTAATATCGCTCCATATGTGGATAGCCAATCCATCCCCAAAATCATCCCATACCCCGAAAATCCCAATACATAGTTGTCGCAATTAAACTCTACGCCTAGGATAAAATTTTTCAAACCCCTATAAATCATAGACAAGTGTGCCGATCCTCCTATGGGGTTTGAAACAACAATAGGGTCTACTACTAAAGAGATGTCTAAGTGCAAACAATCTACCAAAGAATTAGAGATGAAAGAGTGTGATGCTCCAGAATCGAAAAAAGTCCGAATGGGAAAATCAGAAATAGAAATCAAACCTTCCACGATGACTTTCCTACCTCTCTCGGGTCCCACTACTGGAAGGTACTGCATCCAAAGCCTGAATCTATGCTGCCGGTGCACCCTCTCCCTGCCCTGTCTTTTGAGGGAAAACTCTACTAATGTGACTGGGCTATCCACAATTATAACACTTTCCCTTCATCTGCTCTCTCTTGCAGTCTTTCGCAAAATGACCAAGCAATCCACAGTTATTGCACTTCACTCCTTTCTTTGTCTACTTCTGAGGGCCTTCCCCTTTCTTCTTATCTTTATTGTTCTTCCACCATTTCTTCTTAAAACCTTTCGACTTAGGGACTTCCTTAGATTCTCCCTCCTTAGCTGCATCAGACATAAGTGCCATCTCCACCAGTGACTCATAAGTAGCTCCCGTCGGTACGTGAGTCAACAACAACCCTTGGAGGGTTTGATTCAATCCCTTTGCGAACTTCAAGGCCTTCTTGTGCGGTGTATTCACTAACTCCATTCCAAACCACGACAACTTATTAAATTGGTTGATATACTCCTTAACAGAAAGACTACCTTGCATCAAGCCAATAAACCGTTCCAACTGCACACTCTCTTCTGCTTATGACAAAAACTTCCTCTCAAACCTCTCTCGGAATCCAAACCATCCAACATCTCTTCCTTCCAACTCAACAACCTCCCACCAATAAGAAGCCTCTCCTTTCAACTGCCAAGATGCAAGTTGAACTCTCTGCTGATCCTCCAGTCCTAATAGCCCGAATATCCTCTCTGTGTTTCTTAACCAAGCTCGCACCTCCATAAAATTCTCCATACCGAAAAATGTCTTATCTCCTAAACTGGCGAAATCCTTGCATAGCGTAGAGAAATCGACTGCTGTGGGTGGGTTGATGGGATTCCCACCCGCTAGTGCCGGATTGGGTGTCTGCCCTTACACCTCTAGAGTCGTAGCTTGCAGGTATCTATGAAACCAGGCTGGGACTTGGACGCCCTCTGGAGGATTAGGGGCATCCGCCATTCTATGCAAAGAAAAAGAGAATTTAGCCTCGAAAGAATCGAAGGAAGATTGAACTGGACTTTGAGGGGATTTTTATAAAAACTCTTTTATACTTGAAAACTATTTCTAAGAGTTTCTTTCTGAAAAATACTTTTAAAACAAGTTATTTTGAAAAATACTTTACTTTTTAAAACAAATTTTTAGGAATCCTGTAACCTTAGGCTCTGATACCAAATGTAACACCCCACACCCCTTAGTATACCCAAAAAGGACACACTAAAAGATGTGGTGTATTGTAGGTACAGCTAAAAACTTACAAAGACTAAGATTCACAAGAAAAAATAATTAAAATAGCGGAAACATTTAAATAGAAATCTCATTATTCAAAATCAAACTTCATATTACTTTATTAAACCAAATACCAAATATCCATGTCTAGTGAAAAACATTATCTTGGTCATAACATCAGAGTACATAAAATAACTATCCTTCTCAAAGAAAAGTACCAGTACAACAAACGAAACAAAAACTGAAAAAGAAGACGTAGAATACATGAAGAAAGTCTTTGAAGTTGAACCTCAAGAAACTCTGAAATCTACTATCCCTGCCTCTGGTGGCCTATGGGGGGAGAAAAGGGAAATAGAGGAGTGGGTCAGACTAAAAGTTTGGTGAATGAAAGTAATTACTAGTATTCTTAAGCAAGATAAAGGTAATAGACTTTGCAACAGTTCTAGTAAAAAGGAAATAAAGGTAAAGATAAAGTTGGAATAAAATACGGTTTAACTTACTTGCTTTGCTTAGATAGTTCGATTAGATTGTTCTAATACTACCTTAATTAGGCTGAAACCCTAATACAACCTTAATTAGGCTGAAGTCCTAATTCTGCCCTTTGATCGGCCTTCTATCTCTACTATGCCTACTACGGACTAGATCCATTGGCCCCTACGCAAATGCAAACTAGACCCTGTTTGTCCTTACGCAAAAGATACGGACTAGACCATGTTGGTCCCTACGCAATAGACACCTACTACTGTGGACTAGACCCTATTGGTCCCTACATAATAGATACCTACTTAGCGCTTGGAACTCAATAACGACTTATCAGCCAGCACTGAGGCCGCACGCTCGACCACCATTAGGTTCGCGCTATCTATTGCTCCCTCCTATTGACCTCTTATTTACCACTACTCTAGCATAAGCGTGCCCTTGCCTCACCTGTGCTATTGTGAGACCACCTGTGTCTGACTAGAAGGGAATGCTGTTGGTAGGGGTCTTATTTAACAAACAAAATCTAGTGGCGCCCCGTGTCCAAATCCCCATGATTTGAACTTTTATTTATTGACCTCTTATTGACCACTACTCCAGAAAAAGTGTGCCCTAGCGTCACCTAATCTATTGTGAGACCTAACTGAAAAAGGGAATGATGTTGGTACGGGTCCTACTTTTATCTTTGCTTATTAGCTTATTCTAAGTCTTAAAGATAAGCCTTCTCTGTTCTGTCTCTAATTATAACCTGTGTGTTATAACTTTGCTTATTTACTTAACCCAAGGTCTAAGTTTAATAATAAGCTACTTCTGCTATTTCTTCTATTTTCTCTTTTTAGTTATAATTATATGTTATAACTAAGCTTGCAAATATCTTAAATTTGCCAATTTCAGTATAAGTCCAATTTATTACAGTTCTTCTTATTTTACATCCCATTTTCTGTAAATTCAGTGTTCTTATAATTTAGTTCATATTCGCGATTTATTCTATTCTATTTATTCCATTCACGTGAAAAGGAAATTAAAAAGAAACTGACAATTACAGAAGAAATCCCAACGTAGAATAGATGTAAATAAAACGTAAAAAATAGTAAATAACTGTAATAATTGGAAAAGGCTATAATTAATGATAAATAATTGCAAATGATTGAAATAGAATAGCTAAAATAAAATAGACCGAAAAAAAGTCTAAAACTTACTTAAATTAAACTTTAAATAAACTTGTATAAAGGTTATCCCAAAATTGTAGAAAAACTACAGCTATTGGAAACCCTATTATTTTAAATTACTTAAAAATCTAAAATAATTACTAAACACTCACCTGAGGTCCTTAGCTCTTTTACTTGGCCTTCCCGGATCCACTTATAGGGTATAAAATATTTTAATTAAAAAGATCATCTCCTTGGAAAAATATTCCTTTTAGGGTCCAGCCCCAGGCAATGAATCCAGATGGAGAAAATATGAATGAGAAAAATAGTTAGGCCTAGGGTTTTATTTATAGCATCGCTTGTGGATCTCAGACCGTTGGATTTGGAGATTAAATCTGGTGCAACCACGTCATAGGCTTGATAGGAACCGTTGGATGGAAACACAACGCACATGATTGGACAAAAGTTGCAAAATGACGTGTTAAAATAGTTTTGAATGAAGCAACGTTAAAAGAATGCATTCTGGGGTAGGCAGGTCGACCTACCTGTCGACCTTCACTAGCAAGGGTCGATCTATTGGTCAACCTTGCCTATGTGAGGGTCGACCTAGCCCCTTATATATATATATATATATATATATATATATATATATATTTCTCGTTTCTTGTTTATTCCGTAACTTCTTCGTCTTAGCTCGGATTTTGACGTTCTATAAATGGAAATTGACCAAAAAATTACCATGGACACAATGATGCAACTCCTATGGCTCAATTTTGATAATTTCACAAAGTTATTTTATCATTTAATTAATTAATTAATTAATTACTATAGCTTAAATTTTGGGTTGTTACACTAAGTTTCGATAGGCCTTTTCTGGGTCAAAATTTAACCATGTTTCGAGGTGGGTTGTTACATTTGGTATCAGAGCTTAGGTTACCCAATCAATGAGGAAACTATGCATATGAGTGGCGTACAAAGGTTTTTCAAAAAGGATTTTCAGAAATTCTTACTATATATATGTATATATGTATATATATGTATATACACCCTCATATCTTTGAACATAGGCGCACACACTAGGCAACCCTTTTTCTTTCTTCATATAATACTGTATTAGGAAATCATCACTAAAGTTTTAATCTATAGATATTGATATGGCTGATAATCAATCTTCTTTTGGGAACGGGATCCCTGTCGGTGGAAGACCTCACATTCGGGGGATGCCCGAATGGTTTAGACAATATCTTAGGACTGTGGAGTAATCCTATTCCTCCAACTACACCGGTGGCATCCGCTACCCCGAATGCCGATGCAGCACCTCGTCCTATTGACTTTCCTAAGTTGTGTAAGGACTTTCTTAATATGGAAGGGAAGACATACTCTAGAACTGAAGGATGTCTAGAAGCTAAAGTATGGGTTAATGACTACGAAAGGATATTTAGAGAGCTTGGTTGGGAAAATCAGCTAAAGAGGAGGATGGTAGCTTGGCACCTTAAAGGAGAAGCTTTATATTGGTGAAACTTGGTGACTGAGGAAAGTGCAGTAAGGATTTTCTCGTGGGAGGAATTCAAGAATAGATTTGAGATAAGGTTTATTTCTAAGGCAGAAGTGAGTCTACAACTGGAGAAATTCATTTAGCTTAGGCAAGGAGATGCCACTATTAAGGAGTACATAACTAAGTTTACAAACTTTGCTAAATTCAAGATGAGCTTGATAAATACACCTATGAAAAAGGCCATGAAGTTCATAAAGGGGCTAAATTCTCGCTAAGAGAAATGTTGTTGACCCAAGTACCCATTGGTGCCACGTTTGAGATGTTGGTGGAGATGGCAATGCTACACATGACCAATGTAGACGATAGGGAGGCAGAAAAGGAAAAGGCTGCACCTACCCAAAAGTACGGAGGGTCCAAGAACGGAAGCTTTTGGGCTAATAAGTAGTCGAAGGGGAAATTTAAAAAGGATGGTAAATTGTGCAAGCGATGCCAGAGGAAAGGTCATAATGCTAAATATTGTAGGGTGAGTCTTATGAAGGTAGCCTTTAAAGGGGAGTGCTTTAATTGCCATGAGGACGGGCACCTCAAGAATTAATGCCCAAAGTTGGCAAAAGAAGGATCATGTGGAGAAGCTTATGCTATTGAAGCCATTACTATTGCAATTATACCACCGAGAGACCAAGGGAAGGCAACATTAGAAGGTATAACTCTTATTTCTGGGGTTACAATTCGTACCCTATTTGACTCAGGGACATCGCATTCTTTTATAGCTAGGAATGCAGCAAAAATTTTAAACCTTCAATCCCATATTATCACCAGCCCAATAGTCGTCACTAATCCTATTAGAGGTTCACACATCTCTCTTTATTTGCAAAGACCTATTGTTGGACATATGCGGCGTTGATTTCATATGTAATGCATATGTTCTAAATTTTGAGGGGGTATGGACTTATTTTGGGTATGGATTGGTTAGCATATTATGGAGCAATTATTGATTGTGATTGGAGGGTTGTACGATTAAGAAGTTGTGGAGGCCATGACCTAGAAATTCTTTGTACAACCCAAGATTTAGTGGAGTTAAGTCATCTATACTCACTAAGTCTATCTATTATTGGAGAACCATCATCTGTACCCATAGCTTGTGAATTTCTTGATGGGTTTGAGGAAGTCTCGGGTCTTCCACCCCTAAGGAGTTCGAGTTTCGAATAGATTTAGAGAAGGATGCAACACCAGTCATCCTGCCTTTAAGACACATGGCCCCCAAAGAAAGAAGAGAATTGGATAAGCAAAATTTGAGCTATCAAAGAAAGGATTCATCTGTCGGAGTACTTCAGAGTGAGGAGCCCCCGTTGTTTTTTCCACTAAGGCAGATGGTTCTTTGAGACTTTGCGTCGACTATAGGGAATTGAACAAGTTGACAAGGAAGAATAGGTACCCTTTGCCTATGATAGATAACTTGTTCGGTCAGCTTAGAGGGGCTAAAGTCTTTTCTTAATTAGACTTAGCAACTGGATTCCATCAGTTGAGGATTGTAGAAGAAATCAAGTCGAAGACTGCATTTCGCACACCAGATGTACTCTATGAGTCGGAAGTGATGCCTTTTGGATTGACGAATGCCCGGCATACTTTATGGATTTGATGATTATGGTATTTAGGGGGCAACTTAATAAATTCATTATTATGTTCGTTGATGATATTTTGGTTTTCTCCAAGAGAAAAGAAGAGCATGAGGATCACTTAAAAGAGGTACTAGGAACCTTAAGAAAGCACCAGCTTAAGGCCAAATTTGCTAAATGCCACTTTTGGAGAAAAGAGTTAGATTTCTTGGGCATATTGTTTCTGAGCAAGGATTGGCAGTAGACCCCGCCAAAGTAGAAGTTGTTTGAGGATGGAAGATTCCTGGGAATGCATCGGAGGTTAGAAATTTTCTCTGGTTGGCAGGCTACTATAAAAAGTTCATCAAGAACTTTGCCATAATAGCAGCCCCTTTAACCCAACCGGCTAAGAAGAACCTAGTCTTTTCTTAGGATGATAGATGGACTAGGGCATTTGAGAAGCTTAAGGAGTTGTTGACTAGTGCACCTGTGCTCACTATTCCTGATGGAACTAAACCATTTACAGTTTTCACTAATGCTTATGGCACAAGGTTACGAGCAGTTCTAATGCAAATAGGAAAAGTAGTTGCTTATACTAGTGGGTAGCTGAAGGATCATGAGAAGAGATATCCAGTTCATGACTTGGAGTTAGCCGCTATCGTCTTTGCCTTGAAGATGTGTAGGCATTATCTTTTGGGAGAAAGGTTTGAGTTATTCATCGACCATAAATCACTCAAATACTTATTTTTCCAAAAATATTTAAATCTTAGGCAGTAGAGATGGATGAAATATATAGCATCATTTGACTTTAGTATTCAATATACCCGTGCAAAAAGGGAACGTAGTCGCCAATGCCCTTAGTCGGAGACACACTACCCTAGGTGTTATATATGAATAGAAGTAGTTAGAGTTCCTCTCAAATTTTAACTTCCAACCCCCAACGAATCCTATCCAAGACATTTTAGCAGTTATGGAAAGACTGGCCCTGATGGACGGTATAGGGTTTGAGCAAGTGAAAGATGAAAAGTTAGAAGAGATTTTGGAGAAGCTGATGAGAGGAGAGTACTTTCCCCATGCTAGTAGGCATTAAGTCAATGAGAAGGGATGCTTAAGAAGGGATGAACATGTTTGTGTCCCTATGGTTGATAGTTTGTTTAGAGAAGTGCTTATGGAGTGTCACCACTTGAAGATGACCATTCACCCCAGAGGAGATAAGATGTACAAGAATAAGAAGAGGATTTTCATTTGGCATGGAATGAAAAAGAGTGTAGCCTAGTTTGTTGTTAAGTGCCTGACATGTCAGAGCGTAAAAGTTGAGCAAGGGAAGCCCGATGGCTTACTATTGCCATTGGAAATTCCGACATGGAAGTGGGAACACATTTCGATGGATTTTGTGGAAAGATTGCTTGGAAGTCAGAGGGGGTAATGAAGCTTTCTTGGTTGTTGTGGATAGACTCACTAAGAGTGCCCATTTTATCCCGGTTAGGAACAATAGAACTGCCACTTTTCTTGCGTAGGTCTACATCAAGGAGGTAGCTCAATTGCACGGAATTCCTATGAGTATAGTTAGTGATAGAGACCCCATGTTTACTAATGAGTTTTGGAGGAGCCTACAAGCAGCTTTAGGAATTTCTTTTAAATCTTAGCATTGCGTATCACCCACGGACTGATGGGCAAAGGGAGAGGGTGAATAGGATTTTGGAAGACTTGTTGAGAGCTTGTATTTTGGATTTCAGAGGACATTGGGAGCAACATCTACCATTGGTCGAGTTCGCGTATAATAATAGCTATCAAGTGACGATTGGTCTGATCCCTTTTGAAGCACTTTGTGGGTGGCCATGCAAATCGCCAAGCTATTGGTAGGAAACCACTGAAAAAGTATTATTCGGACCCGATTTGATCCATGATACCATGGAAAAAATAGAGTTGATCAGGCAATGAATGAAGGCATCGCAAGACCATCAGAAATCTTATGCGGATAGAAGAAGGAAAGAGCTTGAGTTTGAGTGAGGTTGGGGATATGGTATTTGTCAAAGTCTCCCCTCATAGAAAAGTGGTTAGGTTTGACAATTCTGCAAAATTAGCACCTAGATTTGTTGGGCCATTCACAGTTTTGGAAAGGATAGGAAAACTTACTTATCGCGTGGAGCTTCCTGATAGATTGGCAGGAGTCCACAATGTTTTTTCTGTTTCTCACCTTAGGAAATGTCTTCATGATATCGCTATTAGAGTTGAGCCTAATCAATTGGGGAATCAGAGACGGGGCCAACAGTACCCCGTGCCATCAAACACATTGTGGAGCACGGAACTAGGAGACTCCATAAAAAAATAATTAGGCTGGTCTGAGTACAATGGGGAGACAACCCTGTGAAAATCACATGGGAAACTGAGGAGAAGACGAAGATCACTCATCCAAAGCTTTTCACTAATAAATTTTCTCTCCAAAATTAGGATTTTGGTTGCATCATGGTTCCTATATTAGATGGTAGGAGATGGTTGCCACACTTTTTCACAATCATTTTACACCCATGTAGAAATTTTTATGTATGTTTAGGGTATTTGCATACATATTTGCATGACACGATTACACTCTCATGCTAAGATTGAGCTCATTTTAGTATGTCTGCAGTACATAATCACATTGTACTTTGGTTGAGTAGATGGTTATATGGATAACTTGGTTGTGTAACATGGATGTTATTGTGTATTACGTTGTTCGCCCCTTGAGAGATTTCGGGATGAAATCCTTTTTAAGGAGGGAAGAATGTAATACTACGTAAAATCAACCATAAGTAAATTAAGCGAATTAAATTAAATAAGATAGGTTGAAAATGTAAATTTTAGAAAAGTTGGAATTTGACCATGAAAGTTATTCTATTGCATTCGTGGTGAAATTTTGATCTATTTTCATATATAATATGCTGAAAATGAAGCTCAAACAAAGAAGTTATGAGCGTTTGAAGTTTTTAGATTTAAATTAATTTAGTTTGAATTCAAATTCAAATAAGTTTTTAAATCTAGGGTTTGAATTTCAAAAATTAACTATAGGTTTACTTTGGGGTTAAGTAAACGTTTAATTAATGACTAACGTTAAAAAGTTATTTATGGTATAAAATTAATCGTGCAATGGAAACAAATCAACGTTCCCCATTTAAGAGGAGCGATCGACCCATTGAATCCAATTGGTCGACCCCTAGCGGTCGACCAGTCGAGTATAGGGATTCGACCGCTTGGTTGTGGTGGCAGCTAGGGTTTTATGTTATTAAACGTTCTAGATTTGTCTATTTTTCATCTAACTCGATCCTATGGTTATTTCAATAATTTTATAAATCCTAAAGGGGAAACCTTAGTATTTTTATTTCAGTAATTGATTAGTATATATCTATGGATTTGAATATGCCTTAGAAATTTTGGATTGCGAAAATACGATAGATAAAATACCCTAAAATTCCTTTTTATTTCGAAACGTCAATTCTAGATGGAGATTCTCAATTATTTATGTTAATTTAATGGAATTTATATTGTTATGCAATTTCTGGTAATTTCATAATCGATTCCATTTCTCCTCCTTCTTTGATTCAAATTGTGAGTTTTCAATAATAAAATAAGGGTTTAAAGTATGAATTCTATTCGTAGTTTACATCACTTATTCCACACAAAATTCCTTTGTTTATTTCTGTATAAAAGAGGAGTTGAATATAATATGAAGTTAGGATTGCAATTTCTATTGTTTAGAATATTCCATTATATTAATGTAATAAACTGGGTTACTACTTTTACAAGTCTACGTATTGCAGTTTTGGATATGAATATTTAATCCCTTGTTATAGATATTGAAATCTTGGGAATTTGAAGGGAAAAGACTTGTATTAGTATTATGGTTAAAAGAATAAACATTTAACGCTAGTTTAGAGCGTTTAAACCGCATGCTTAGAATTTATTGGGTGCGAATATATATTATTTCTATTAGCGTAATAAACGTATAGGCGCATAATTGCGTAGTTAATTAGGTAGTAATTGCTATTAATTTCCCCTTTAGGAAGGTAATTGATATTTTAAGGCGTAATAAGGAAGATTTCTTACAAGTCCTTAATTATGAAAATGTGAGATGAGTATTATATATACGTGTGTGCGCGCGTGCATGAAGAGTATTTAAATTATGGCTATGTCATAGGGATGCGAGATCAGTTGAGTTGCACGACAGAAGTCTACCCATCACTTTGAGGCTACCAGCAGTTGTACATACTTCCTATTGATGTGAGACATCTTCTATGATAAATATTTGTGATGATGCAAGGTTAGTCCCAAATTCTTTATGGTAAATCTACCCAGTTAATCTGGTAACCAATTCCTACTAATAGTCGGATTAATGTGAGACATCATTATGAGTATGGGTCATAATACGAAGGGCCTGCTTGGGGTCTTGAGGTATCAAGTGGTTGTTTGAGGGCCCGCCTCTTTTCCTCAAATGAAGTATTAAATGGCTAAGGAGCTAGTTATTAGGCACGTTAGGTGGTATCTCGATAGGGGTCCGCTTCGGGATAAGGTATTAAGTGACTGATTGAGGGTCAACCTTTCCATAAAGTAGTATTAAGTGGCTTAAGAAATTTTATATGATATCAACTTGATAGTTACCATTGAGGGGCCCGCCTTGGGAATAGGTATTCAATGATAGGGTGCATCAATTGAGGTCTTAAATGACCAAAGTCTGCCTATTTTTTAATTAAAGGTATTAAGTGACTTGGATACTATCTCTCGCATTGCTAGACATTAATGACTTGAGATTTGGGTTATGGGATTTATAAACCTGCTTTAGGAAGGAAGGTATTAAGTGGTTGATTGTGGATCCACCTCCTTTCCTTATATGAAGAGCTAAATTGTTTTATATATGTAGACATATTCTTATTTTGAAATATACTGCCCAAGTACTGAAATGGTAAGATTCGTGATTTTTATTCACCAAAAATTTGTTGTTTTGACTCCCCCCTCATTACAACACAGGTTAAGGATGGAGTGATGACGATGACGATGCTTGAAGGTGGAATGGCTTAATCTTATGGAAGTTAGTATTATCTTTTATGATATTTTTATGTTGTACCCTTGTATTTGAACAAATGATGTAACAGATGTTATGTGAAAGTTTTATGGTGTTTTGTATTATTACAATTCAAATGGTTTTGAAATAAATAGGTACAATTTGATATTATATTTTATTCCATCCGCCGTGATTTTTGAAAGAACAGTTATTGCTCTGTACCGTTACTTCTTTTTCCAACCAACTACCAGCCTTAGAATGGATCTAAGTTTCGATGAGCCTTTCAGGGTCGAAATTTAGGCATGTTTCGAGGTGGGTTGTTACAATTTTGGCATGCATGTACAGGCTTCAGGCTGCTTTGATTTGTATTTAGAGAAGATAGTGGTTGAGGGGGAAGAAGGTTAATTAATATTTAAATGAATTCTTAAGCTAATTAACTGTTTTTGATTAATCTCAATTCGTATTAAATCAATATCTTCTCCATACAAGTTTGGATTTTGACGCGTCCAGTTGCATTAGACTTGTAGGAACGTTAGCTACGCGATGGAAATAGTTTAGTCGAGTTTTGAGTAAGTAGAATTTTGGGCTAAAGTCGAACGTCGATTTAGACAAAACCAAAATGCGAAAATGTCAACTGCAATTTCTATGAGTTTACTCACCTTTAAATAAACTATATGATATCTATGCTACTATAGGTTATTATTGAATGCTTGAATGAAGTTTATATAGTGTTATTTGATTGTCTGTTTGAATTTTATTTCCGCTTAAAAAGTGGATGGCACAAATAACCATTGTGTTGCAAAGAACAAAAATAAGAGATAGTCGAAGTGTACATAGTGAATAGGTTGTTACGGAACACTTTGAAAAATACACATTCATCGGTGTGATTTACAGGATACTTTTGTAGAGAGACCCTAAGGGGCTTCACGCCAATATTAATTTACTTATATTCTTATGTCGCTTATATTATTGTTTGGTTGAAAATATTTATGACATATTGTTTGATTGTGTAAGTGTCGTTACGGCGATTATCGTTGTACTGTCACTTATGAAGTATCATCTCCTCAAACCCTTGTTGTGTGTTGAACTTAAGCTTCTGATTTTACTAAATAAACGTTTGGACATGTTTTTGCATTTTGAAAATTGTTTAAACTATATTTTCAAAAAAATTGGAATTTTAAAAATAAAAGATAAGCTTTGATTAAAATGTATAAAAGAAGTTATAAATTTGATTAATTATCTTTTGGGATAATTAATATTTTTTTTAAATTTATAAAAAATATTATAAATTTGGTTAATTATCTTTTTGATTATTACTGTTGTTTTAAATTTATAAAAAGGTTATAAATTGGATAAATTATCTTTTGGGGGAGTTAATGTTGTTTTAAATTAATAAAATCGATTATTAATTTAATTAATCATTTTAATAATGATGTTTAAAAGTAATTAATCATTTTAAATAATGATGTTTAAAATTAATTAATCATTTTTAATTGCTAAGAACCTTAATAACGGAGTGGTCGACGTTAGGAGATAAGGGGACAGGATCATCATAGTCAAGCTGGTGGTTGGTGATATGGTTTCGAACGTCATTAGTGCCTATGCCCCACAAGGAGGCCTAAGTGAAGCCGCCAAGAGGAATTTCTAGGAAGAACTAGATGTCATGGTTAGAGATGTGCCTAGTAGCGAGAAACTTTTTATAGGAGGATTTGAGAGAGTGCATGGTGGTTTTGGATATGGCAATAGGAACCAAGAAGGAGGAGAAATAATGAATTTCGCTATTGCCTATGACCTCATGATAGCCAATTCA
Source organism: Allium fistulosum (assembly GCA_030737815.1). Classification (NCBI taxonomy): domain Eukaryota; kingdom Viridiplantae; phylum Streptophyta; class Magnoliopsida; order Asparagales; family Amaryllidaceae; genus Allium; species Allium fistulosum. Next base: position 1,296,121,756 of record CM060904.1, on the reverse strand, counting down.
TTCTTTAGAAAGAGACAATCGCATTTAGTTACTTTCAGTAGTGGCCAATACTGTAGCCATATTGACTTTATCCTTACTAGAAGAGATGACAAACGAGCTTATATAGATTGCAAAGTCATACCTAGAGAGTGCGTCGTCTCACAACTTCAGCTTTTGATATCTAAGTTTCATCTTTAGATACATGTTCAACGGGATAAAGGAGCTATGATTAGTCGGACGAAATAGTGGAAGCTCAAAGGAGATGCCTCACGGGTGTTTAAGGATCAAGTGATGGAAGAAGGGACATGGAATATGGAAGGAGAACCAAATGACATGTGGGATGAGATTGCAACATGCATTCAAAAAGTGGCTACTGAGGTGTTTGGGATAATGAAAGGAAATAAACGCGAACCTAAAGATTCATGGTGGTGGAACAGTGATGTCTAAAAGGCTATCAAAGTGAAGGAATGCTACAAATGCTTGCATCATCACAGAAGCAAGGACAGTGTACAAAAGTACAAAGCGGTAAAGAAGAACGCAAAGAGATATGTGAGGGAAGTAAGGGGTCGGACGTATGAAGATCTATATCAAAAGCTAAGTATGAAGGAGGGTGAAAATTGTTTATAGGATAGCTAAACTCAACAAGAGAAAGACGAGAGACTTCAACTAAGTTAAATGCATCATGGATGAGAATAATAGACCTTTGGTGAAGGACGATGAGATAAAAATATAGATGGAAAGTGTAACATCCCCCACTTGGAGGCCCAAAACTAACGGCTACAGATGCTGCAGTCATCCATAGTTATTAATCCTCGGTGACCAAATGCGGAAATGTTAGATACATTGATACAACAGAAACACATGGATATGAAATTTTTTAAAAACTATTTAAACAAATTTCTCATTCTATTTCAAAGCATTTCAGATTCATTTCATAATCCCAAATTCGAGAACCTCGTTCAGAGAAAATATTATTATTACAACATATGCCAAGAGCGATATATGAAGATGTTGCCTTGATTGATCAGAGTGTGTGTGTGTGTATGCAATTAAACAACTTTGCCTTTACAACAAACACAGTGGAATAAAAAAGAAAAGAACTCCTATTTAGCTAGCTTGCCTCTCGCACGTCTCTGGAAGCTTATTCGTCTAAGGAGAACCTTAAAATCCTCAAAAATCAAACTACTCAAATTAATTTTGAGCACCCGAGATTTTAAGGGGAAAACATAAACTTCGGGTCAGACATAAAGCCAGGTATGAATAATAATCTACCACCACGGACCATTTTGATATCTAGTGAGACCACACCGCTTAGTGAAACGGGTTTTCCCCTCACTAGTACATTATCAAAAACCTATAATAACCATATATTGTGCTCCTGCATCCACAATGGTTAAAAACATAGCAATTTAAAATATTATGATGATATGCAAACAAGTAAAACATTCGGAATTTCCCATCCCCATTTATTTAATTATCTACCACAGTTATAGTTTCTAGGATCGCTATTAACCTATTAGTTTTCATGGGCTGACTAATAACCTATTTATAATCTATGGACTACCTGTCATATTTCATAGTTTTCATGGGATCACTAAGAACCTATTGGCTCCTGCCAATAACTTCATTTAATTATGCCATGGGTTCTCCCTGAAGCAATTGGTATCTCTAATAACTCCCCTTATATCATAGTTTTCATGTGCTGACTATGAACCTATTGATTTCTTTCAATAACTTAATCCAGATATAGTTTTCATGGGTTCACTACAAACCTATTGGCCACTGCCAATAACTCACATTAAATATAGTTTACATGGGTTCACTATGAACCTGTCTAATCTGACAACTTCTTAATTAGTCTTTGGGCATCCTATATTCTGGTCCACCTGACCTCCTGGATGCAACTCTATTCATTCAGGAGTTACTTATTTTATTCACTACTGGGTCAACCTACCTGGTTATTCTGCACTTACTCCCAAAAATACAGTTATGGGTCCATTATATAGTGAATATACTTATAAAAGGAGCACATACAAAACAATACCAATATTTATGGTTTAATATCCTTGAAATCATTTCCCCCCGAAATTTGGTTAATCCCTTTAACCCATTATTTTTATCAAGGCAAGCTTCTTCAAAAACTCCAAATTTAAAAGCATTTTAAAGCTTTTTTATACTGCCATGGGTTTATCCTTTTAAAAATGATATTGGGTTCTTTGTTTTGTAAACTAAGGCTTTTGAAACCTTAGACATTTACTTTCGAAACCATTGGAATACCTCTTTCGAAAGCATTCAAATCTTCTTTTCAAAGCACTAAACATATGCGTTTTGAAACACTTTAAAACTCCACTTTCGAAACCACCATAACCCACTTTTCGAAAGTATTAAAGCATCACTTGTTAATTTATAGAAGCATAACTTCGAAACCATTTGAAAGCACCCCTTTCAAAACCATTAGGCTTAATCTTAAAAATATCTTTTGGGTCAAAGTGAATACAAGCGAAAGTACCCCTTTCGAAACCATTAATCTTCAGATAAAAGAGAGTTTAGGGGAAAACAAATAGCTTCGGAACCATCCTTTCGAAAGCATTGGTCTTTAAGTAAAACAATAAGAAGGATAGCGTCGAAACCCCTTTCGAAGCCATTGCCTTCGAAACCTTTACTATAAGTGGTTACTAGAGCCCTTTCGAAAGCATTAATTTAAAACAAGGCAACTCATTCGAAAGCTACCTTTTAAGCAAAAATGTAGCAACCTCTTCGAAAGCTATGTTAAACCCTTTTGAAAGCATTATTTTAGAAACAAGGCAAGCATCGTTTCTTGAGAAAGCAAAATGAAGGCTTCGACCCCTTCGAAAGCTTGGTTTCGACTCCATACCTACCGCCTTTCTTCAATCCACTATGTAGTAAAGCCTTGATACCTTGTGTATTGGTTTCGACTTGGTTGAGGAGGAAGTATAAGGTTGAAAGGTAGCTACTGGAAGTGGCGAAACAATAAACTTTAGCAAAATTGTTTTTATTGCCTTTTTAAGTAATACTTTTCAAATAACTTGCCTATTTGTAAAAATATGATTGGTTGCCTTTTTAAGTAATACTTTTCAAATAACTTGCCTATTTCAAATAACAATAGAAATTCACTTTTAATATGTTAACTATCATATATAAATTTCAGATCCAAATTCCTTTATATAATTGCCGAAATAAATATTTAAACCCAATTATACATATCTTCCTTTGAAAATTCATAATAAATTATCTATAGCTTGGACAACAACAAAAATTTAAACCCATCTCCAAAATAATGTTTTTCATAACATATTAAATCCTCATGGCATTCGAAACCCATTATATACGATTTTAGCCTTAAAATCGAATAAAACCTTTTATCAGACAAACTTGTTTGGATATAACATATCATGGACTCCAAGCATATCATCATTAAAATCATCATAAAGGATATAAACTTAAACCTGAAATCAAATACTCTTTAAAATGAAAATGAGAAGGTTTTGATTATTATTCACCTTGATTTGGATAAGGACTTGAGATTTGATATTTTTTAATTCTCCTTGCTTGATTCTTAGCTTTTACTTGAATATTCCTCTTCTTTTCCTCTAGGTAATGGCTGGCTTGCTCCTTAGTTTATGTTTTAGGATTTTGAGCTTATGATATGAAAATAGGAATAAGGTTTAGTGTTTAAGGGTTATGGTGGACGGCTATTCCCCATAATACCCTTGTCTTATTTTCTTATTAGTTAACTTAGAAAACCATTTACATAAACCCATTCTCTTAAGTTTATACTTTGTTAAGCACGGTCTCTATTTTAAGTTTTCAAATCTCAATCTCCTTATCTCTCTTATCTTTACATTATTCTATTTAATTTATCTAATTAAATCTCCTGAATAATGTTATTAAAATTAGGGGTGTTACAGGCTCCCCTCCTTAAAAATTTCCTCCTCGAAATTCGGTAAGGACTAAATACTAAGCATGGCAATCATCTGTAACATCTCCTAGCTACCATACTAGCCTACCTGACTAGCAACGGTCTATATAAAGCAGGTATAGAACAAATCCTCATAGCAGATCATGATATGTATCTCTAATCATGTCTTCTATCTCCCAAGTACAGTCTTTTTCATTGTCACTCCACTGAACTTTAACCAACATGATCGTCTTGTTACTTAACCTCTTCTCATTTCTTGCCACAACCCGAACTGGTTGCCTAACAAAAGTCAAATTCAGTTCCACAATCAAATCTTCCAACCCTATCGGAGGAATAGTAGTCTTTGGATCATGCTCATACTTGCGAAGATGAGATATATGAAATACGTTATGGACACCTACCATACTGCTTGGCAACTCTACTCTGTATGTGAGTTTTCCGATCCTCTCTATAATTGGGAATGAACCAACATATCTCGGTGCCAGTTTTCCTGACTTTCTGAATCGTACCACACCCTTCATTGGTGATACCTTAATGAAAACTCTATCTCCAATTGAGAATTCTAAACCTTATGCCTTTTATTTGCATAACTCTTCTGTCTAGGCTGAGCTTCCTTTATCCTTTCTCGGATCAGCTCAATATTCTCTGTCACCTCTCTAACTAGATCTTGACCCAAAACTAATCTCTCTCCAGTTTCCAACCAACATGCTAGTGATTTGCATGGCCTTCCATACAAAGCTTCAAAAGATGCCATTCCTACACTAGTCTGATAGCTGTTATTATAGGAAAACTCAACTAAGTGTAGGTGATATTTCCAAGATCCACCAAAGTTTAGCACACAAGGCCTCAATAAATTCTTGAGTACCTTATTGACTCTCTCTGTCTGCCCATCCGTCAGAGGGTGATACGCAGTACTCATCTTGAGCTTGGTACCTAACACATCTTGTAGATTCTTTCAAAATTCACTAGTAAACAAATCATCTCTGTCACTGACTATATTACTAGAAATTCCATGCAGTCTAACTATGTTCTTCATGAACAATTTAGCTAAAATAGGTGTCGTCTTGGTTGACTTAACGAGAATGAAATGGGCACTCTTGGTCAACCTGTCTACTATGACCCATATACTTTCATTTCCTCTATTCGACCTTGGCAACCCGTCTACAAAATCCATGGATATCGAATCCCATTTCCAAACTGGAATCTCTAAAGGTTGAAGCAATCCACTCGGCTTCTGATGTTCGACCTTCACTTGTTGAAAGTTCGCACACTGCCTAACCCCACAAACCAACATCATTCTTCATACCTTCCCAATAGAAGCTCCTCTTCATATCTTGATATGTATTGGTTCCTCCAGGATGAATCGTAAATTTGGATCGATGACATTCCCTAAGAACTTCTTTCCTTAAGTCCTCAACACTCAGGACACACAATCGTCCCTTCTTTCTCAGCCATCCCCTCTGATCAAGACTAATATCCTTTAGATCATCGATCTCCGACCCAACTTCAAGCCTTCTAATCTTCTCGGCTAAAAATGGATCTTCTTTCTGCTTAGAAGCAATCCTTTCGATCAATACTGGTCGAACTTCCAAACAGGATAACATGACTATGCTTTGACTAGAACTAGCAGTCGATCTTAAACGCATACTATAAGTAGTCAAAGCTTCTAAATCTTTCCACTCTGCCAACATAGCTAACACTACATTCTGATGTTTTCTGCAAAGAGCATCTGCTACTTTATTTCCTTTCTCAGGTGTATACTCTATACCAAAATCATAAGCTGCTAAAAAGTACAGCTACCTCTGCTGTCTCATATTCAACTACTTCTAAGAAAATAAATATCTTAAAGACTTATGATCTGTGTATAGCTCAAATCTCTTCCCTAAGAGATAATGTATGCATATCTTCGATGCAAAGATCATTGCAGCCAACTCCAAATCATGCGTAGGATATCTCACCTCATGTGGTCTAAGTAGTCGTGAAGCGTAGGCAATGACTTTACCCTTCTGCATCAGCATGGCTCCTAATCCAATTTCACATGCATCGGTATACACCACCAACCCTTGGTTTCCGTCTGGAACCACTAACACAGGCACATTGGTCAACAAATGCTTTAACTTAAGGAATGCTTCCTCACATTTTTCAAACCAAATACACTTCACATCCTTCCTGATTAACTTAGTCAAAGGCGTTGCTATCCGCAAGAAATCCTAAATGAATCTCCGGTAATAGCCAGCAAGTCCAAGAAAACTTCTAATCTCGGTTACCATCTCTGGTCTCGTCCAATTATTAATAGCTTCGATCTTATCTGGATCGACTGACAAACCTTTCTCTGAAACCACGTGACCAAGAAACTTAACCTCTTTCTTCTAGAAATGACACTTGGAAAACTTTGCCTTCAGCTGATACTGCCTAAGCGTCTCAAGCACTACACTTAGATAGTCTTCATCCTTTTTTCATCTTTAGAGAATACTAAAATGTCATCTATAAAGACCAATATGAATCTATCCAAGTACTCTTGGAAAAATCGATTTATTAACTTTACGAAGAAAGCTGGTGCATTTGTTAACCCGAATGGCATTACTAACCACTCATACGAACCATACCTAATCCGAAAGGCTGTTAACGGAATATTGTCCTTTACCACTCTTAACTGACGGAAACCCGTCCCCAAATCCAATTGCGAAAATACTATGGCTCCAATCAACTGATAAAATAGATCATCAATTCTCGGCAAAGGATACTTATTCTCGATCGTCCTCTCGTTCAACTTATGATAGTCGGTACACATCCTTAACGACCCATCTGGTTTCTTCACGAACACCGTGGACGCATCCCAAGGCGAACTGCTTAGTCTAATAATATTTCTCCTTCCAGATCCACTAGCTGCACCTTCAATTCTTTTATCTCGGTTAGTGTCATCCTGTTAGGTCGTCTACTTACAGGTTCTGCTACTGGCACAAGATCTATCTAAAACTCAACGGATCGTTTCGATGGTAATCCTGTAACTGGCTTAAAAACATCTGCAAATTCTCTTGCTACTCAAACTTGACTTAACTCTTCTTCTACTTCCATAGCACTCAACAAAGTACAAGCATTCCGGTCATAATCCTCCACTGAAAATATAATTCGGTTATGACTGTTAGTGTGTCTCAGTGATATTTCCCTATCTTGGCAAAATATCCTAGCCTCATATCTACCCAAACAATCCATACCCAAAATGATTCCGAAATCTACGAAATCGAAAATATACAACTGCATGTAAACTTATGACCTAACAAATCAAGTCCTATCTGGTCACATCTCATTCCCAGAGTTGCATATCCTCCCATCGGATTCGCAACCCTTAAGGATTTAACAAGGTATGTGGGTTCTAAACATAACCTATTAACCAAACACTGAGATATAAATGAATGTGATGCACCAGTATCAAATAGTACTCTAACTAGTATATTATGAATCGAAAGCATACCTTCCATCACATACCTTCCATCACAACTTTTCCCTTCTCAGCAACAATTGGTCTAGAAGAAGATGGTTCCAATGCAAAGACTTTTCCCTTGTCCGCCATGACTGGTTCTGGACACTGATTCTTATAATGTTCCACCTAGTCACAGTTATAGCACTTCACACCCTTCTTGTCGGTGGCCTTCTTCCCCCTACTAGTTCTGGATTCATGAGCATAATGACCCTTCTTATCACACTTAAAGCAAACCAGATTAAACTTTTCCTTCTTGGTAGCTTCTTCCATTTGGGTTCCTTTCTTCTTAAAGAACTTCCTCTTTTTGCCAAGAGAACTCTGGGTTTCAACCTGTTTCTCCTTCCCATAAGCAGCAAGCATCTCCTCATGTTGGATTGCCATTTCCACAACCACATTACATGGATCACAAAGATGTGGCAAGGTCGCACTAGCAATCTCGGGTTTCAGTCCCTAAATAATCTTCTCATTTCTCTTGATGACGGTGTCAATAGTAGCATACCCATACCTGGAAAACTCATCAAACTTTGCAGCATACTCAATCACCAACATCTCTCCTTGTACCAAATCCATGAACTTCCTCAACAATGCAGACTTAGCAACCTCAAACAAAAATCTTTCCTCATATCTCCTACGGAATTCCGCTCAAGTCAATTCTTCCTTTGGAACTCCAGCAGTGACACTGTTCCACCAATAAAGCGTTGTTCCTTGCAGCTGTCTAGAGCTAGTCTCCTCTTCTGTTCATCATGCAACCCCAAGTCAGTGAAAATTCTCTCACAATGCAAAAGTCAATTCTCAACTTCTATAGCATCCTTCATACCCAAAAATGGCTCACCACCAAGACTGGGATAATCTCTGCTCAACTTAGCATAGTTGTTTCCAATTGGAGCCACAGGATTAGCTCCTCCAATATTCACAGCCACTCCTGCAGCTGCCCCAACTTGCATCAGATTGATGAAGAACAGATACATCATCCCCATATCTACTGGTGGATTTCCAACACCTAAGTTGGCATTTGCATTTTGATTAGCATTTGCCTATCGACCCTAGTTTCTCCTTGTATTAGGTCGAACATTTTCATTTGTTATGGTGCTTCCTCCACCGAGATTTCCTCTTCCGTTTCCTGCTTCCATATCTTCCTTTCTCATAAATCTGCATACGAGCCTTAGTATGATATAGAAGAACGGTCTAAGAGAAAGGGGAACACGTACTTATATATATATATGTATATATATCAAATATAAGTATGTTACTATAGCATTAACACAAACCCCGATCTTAATTTCTGATTCATTGGATTATGTTTTAAAAAATCTTTTAGGTTTAATCTTTCTTAAGTTTTCATAAACCTATGCTCTGATACAAACTTGTAACATCCTCCACTTGGAGGCCCAAAACTAATGGCTATGGATGTTGCAGTCATCCATAGTTATTAATCCTCGGCAACCAAATGCGGTAATGTTAGATACATTGATACAATAGAAACACATGGATATGAATTTTTTTTAAAACTATTTGAACAAATTTCTCATTCTATTTCAAAGCATTTTAGATTCATTACATAATCCCAAATTCGGGAACCAGGGTAAAAGAAAATATAATTATTACAACATACGCCAAGAGCTACATATGAAGATGCCCCTTGGATGATCAGAGTATATATATAGGCAATTACACAACTTTGCCTTTAAAAAAAACACAGCGGAATCAAAAAGAAAAGAACTCTTATTTAGCTAGCTTGCCTCATGCACGTCTCCGGAAGCTTATTCGTCTAAGGAGAACCTGAAAATCCTCAACTCTTAAACAACTCAAATTAATTTTGAGCACCCGAGAGTTTAAGAGGAAAACATAAACTTCACGTCAGACATAAAGCCTGGTATGAATAATAACCTACCACCTCGAACCATTTAGATATCTAGTGAGACCATGCTGGTTAGTGGAACGGGTTTTCCCCTCACTAGTATCTTATCAAAAACTTATAATAACCATATACTGTGCTCCTGCATCCACAATGGTTAAAAACATAGCAATTTAAAATATTATGATGATTTGCAAACAAGTAAAACATTCGGAATTTCGCATCCCCATTTATTTGATTATCTACTATAGTTATAGTTTCTAGGGTCACTTTTAACCTATTAGTTTTCATGGGCTGATTAATAACCTGTTTATAATCTATGGACTACCTGTCCTATTTCATAGTTTTCATGGGATCACTAAGAACCTATTGGCTCCTGCTAATAACTTCATTTAATTATGTCATGGGTTCTCCCTGAACCTATTGGTATCTCCAATAACTCCCCTTATATCATAGTTTTCATGGGCTGACTATGAACCTATTCACTTCTGTCAATAACTTATTACGGATATAGTTTTCATGGGTTTACTATAAACCTATTAGCCCTTGCCAATAACACACTTTAAACATAGCTTTCAAGGGTTTACTATGAACCTGTCTAATCTAACAACTTCTTAATTAGTCTTTAGGCATCCTATATTCTAGTCCACCTGACCTCCTGGATGCAACTCTATTCATCAAGAGTTACTTAATTTATATTCACTACCGGATCAACCTAACTAGTTATTCTACCCTTTCTCCTTAAAATACAGTTATGGGTCCATTATACAGTGAATATATTTATAGAAGGAGCATATATAAAACAATACCAATATTTATGGTTTAATATCCTTGAAATCATTTCCCCCTAAAATTTGGTTAATCCCTTTAACCCATTATTTTTATCAAGGCAAGCTTCTTCAAAAACTCCAAATTTAAAAGCATTTTAAAGCTCTTTTATAGTGCTATGGGCTTTTCCTTTTAAAAATGAGATTAGGTTCTTTGTTTTGAAAACTATGGCTTTCCAAATCTTAGACCTTTACTTTTGAAACCGTTGGGGTACCTCTTTCGAAAGCATTCAAATCTTCTTTTCAAAACACTAAACATATGCCTTTCAAAACACTTTAAAACATCTCTTTTGAAACCACCATAACATACTTTTCGAAAGTATTAAAGCATCACTTGCTAATTTGTGTATGCATAGCTTTGAAACGATTTGAAAGTACCCCTTTCGAAACCATTAGGCTTAATCTTAAACATATCTTTTATGTCTAAGTGAATACAAGCGAAAGTACCCCTTTCGAAACCATTAATCTTCAAATAAAAGAGAGTTTGGGGAAAAACAGATGGATTTAGAACCATCCTTTCGAAAGCATTGGTCTTTAAGTAAAAAAATAAGAAGGATAGCATCGAAACCCCTTTTGAAGCCAGTGCCTTTGAAACCTTTAGTATAAGTGGCTACTAGAGTTAATTTGAAAGCATTGATTTAAAACAAGGCAACTCATTCGAAAGCTACCCTTTAAGCAAAAAGGTGGCAAACCTCTTCGAAAGCTATGTTAAACCCTTTCGAAAGCTTTCTTTTAGAAGCAAGGCAAGCGGCATTTCTTTAGAAAGCAAAATTAAGGCTTCGACCCCTTCGAAAGCTTGGTTTCGACTCCATACTTACCACCTTTCTCCAATCCACTACGTACCAAAACCGTGATACCTTGTGTATTGGTTTCGACTTGGTTGAGGCGGAAGTATAGGGTCGAAAGGTAGCTATTGGAAGTGGCAAAAGAATAAACTTATGCAAAACTATTTTTATTGCCTTTTTAAGTAATACTTTTCAACTAACTTGCCTATTTGTAAAAATATGATTGGTTTCCATTAACTTTAAAAAAAATTCTAAAAAACTGACAAATTTATTCAGGAATTAATTAAAGATAATTAACAAAATAACACTTCCCTTTAACAAAATAATTAAGACATTTAAGTCCTCCATCTTATATAATTTAATTTGCATAGAAAATTACCTAGGAAAAATCCCCAAAAATGATAGAAATTCACTTTTAATATGTTAAATAACATATCTAAATTTCAGACCCAAATTCCTTTATATAATTGCCGAAATAAATATTTAAACCCAATTATACATATCTTCCTTTAAAAATTCATAATAAATTATCCATAGCTTGGATAATTACAAAAATTTAAACCCACTGCAAAATAATATTTTTCATAACATATTAAATCCTCATGGTGTTCGAAACTCATTATATATGATTTTAGCCTTAAAATAGAATAAAACCTTTTATCAAACAAACTTGTTTAGATATAATATACCATGGACTCCAAGCATATCATCATTAAAATTATCATAAAAGTTTTAAACTTAAACCCAAAATCAAATACTCTTTAAAATGAAAATGAGATGGTTTTGATTATCATTCACCTTGATTTGGATAAGGACTTGAGATTTGATCTTGTTTAATTCTACTTGCTTGATTCCTTAGCTTTTACTTGAATTTTCCTCTTCTTTTCCCCTAGGTAATGGCCGGCTTGCTCCATAGTTTATGTGTAACGACCCGCTATTTTGGACCATTCGCATCCATTATAAGTGTATAGGTAGACACTCATGCCGGAGTTGAATTGCTCAAAATACCGCGTTGTTAATTTAAATTTGGCAAAACTGAACATATACAGTAAATAAATAATCACATAATCACAGACACAGAGTAATAAGTGCAGCGGAAATAAAAGAGATAGTAGTTCATGAAGCTACTATATAAATGTATAAGTTACATCAGAGTTAAACCAGATACAACGGAAGAGTAATATGATACATCAGATACAAATCAGAATACATCACTGGAATCATCGAATACTGAAAGCAGAATAGATGGCTGGATCTTCAAGCAAAGCTCCAACTCCAAAGGTGAGTCTCGAATACTGGTACACTCAGTCTGACCCAAGCGTAAAGCAAAAACACAAGACACTCGAGTCAGGATTAACATTCTTATATTAATAAATCCAACTCAAGTGAAATAGCAATTGAAATACAAGTAACTCAAAGGATGTTTGGAATAACCATCCTTTAAGGATCCGTTAAACTATCTACTATGTAGTAGTGTACGATAAGTAGATAATGTCTATCAGTAATATAAGATATCAAAATAGTGTTAAGTCATGGCCCATTCCACCCTTAACACATTTTTATTCCCAAGAGCATATACAAGACCGTAGTTTCCCCAAAACCGGAAGTCACCAGAGGGCAATCCATATACTAAAGGTACAAACCAAAATCGTAGTGGTCGCGAATAAAGGGATACAAGTATGACAAGGCACATGAGGCAATACCCAAGGTAGTGATACTACTGTTTGCCTGATCCGGACTGGTGAGAACGCATCGCCGCAGCGACCGCAACACCGTGAGACAACACTCCCAAAATCAAGGGTGCACCAATCGACAACAAGTAATGAGTAGTTCGAAGAAGTGTGTTCACTTGAGGTAGCTGACCTCCATTGGCCCGGCACGGCTCCTGTTTTAGTCATTTCCAATTTGACACAAGTGTCAAGGCTATCCATTATCGTTCTCTTTCTTCAGTCAACACGTACATCATTCCAACCACTTCATTCTGGATCATCACTTCGCGTATAGTTTTTAAAGTGGTTTCGGTTTAGACAGAGAGTATGTCCAAAACCGATTCCGGTCTCTTTAATAACTTTCGTAATTATTACACTGATTGGTCGTTTAATATATTTCAAAACCAAATCAAATTCAATTTCAAATAGAATTTGTAAATCAACATTTCATTTGTCTTTCTAAAACAATTTCCATAATTTACGTTTCAAAACTTCCAAATTACCATTTCAAAATCTTATAATTCAATTTTTAATCTTTATTTTAAAACAATTCAAATATTGATTTAAATTCGTATATAAGTTTCATTTTGGAATCATTTAAATTAATTTAATTCAACATTCAAATCAATTTAAACTCATTTATCGATTTCATTCACTATTCATTAAGTAAATTTTCCATTCAAAACAATTTCTATTAAATTTCCAATTCATTAAATCCATTATTTAAATTCAACTTCCTTATATCAAAACTTACAAATTGAATTAAATTAAATTCATCAAATCAAATTCTTTAAATTTCAAGTATTACATTAGTTTCAATAAATCACATTTTATTTCTTGTTAAAGAAATTCAATTTCACTTATTTACTTACTTAAATAATTTTCCAAAAACTAAATTAATAAAGAAACTCAATTTACATTATTTACGAAGTAAAATTCACTTATTCAAAAATTTAATTTAAGTTAATCATTAAATAATTCAATCTTATTTAATTATTAAATAATTCAAAACTTAATTATTAAATCAGTTCAAACTTAATTCAATCATTTCTCAAATTAAACAACATTCTTTCATCAATTACATTGTTAATATTTTGTTTCAGATTATTAAATACTAACGTTTCCCTTTCATTAAAATTCAAATTTCAACTTCATTTCAAAACCATATTATTTATTCAAATAAAATCTTCATTTTATTTTTAAATCAAATTATTGACCAATCGGGTTTTATTTAATTTCCTATCCTAGGTCAAAGTTTAATTTGGGTATTTATCATTTCAATCCGATTCCAATTCAATTCAAAATCAAAGCATATCAAAGGGAACTTGCAGTGTGATAACTGGGATGGTGTCAAAGTAAATAAACAAGCAATAACAACAATCAATAACAATCAAATAATCAATTCAAATAATCCCGAAATAATCGTATTAATTCACATTGTTGTTTGTGCGAATTAATATAATTATATCTAGAATCTACACTATCATTTCATGTAGATTAAAGATTATTGCATTACAGTTTTCCACTTGTCATTCAATTACAAATTTTATACTACAACAATTAATCCAATATGCGTCGATGGTTCAAAGTGCAATTATCACTATTCTACAATGTCAATTAATTTAACAATTAACAGGGGTCATATTCAACTAATCAAATTCAACATATATGTCGATTCAAATTTTCATTATCCTACGTCAAACTTATTTGCATAATATTTATCACTTTATACATTACAATTTTAACGTCCAATTGTAAACATCAAACAATCAATCAATTATCAGCCAAACTGTATTATCATCGCATAAATAATTAACAGATAAAGGTGTCAGATGTCACAGGTGAACTGATACAGTTAATAGCATAAATAACAGTGTAATTAACTAACAGCAGCATATTTCAATTGTCGTTTCAATTGAAATCAAATTTAATAAATAAAAGAACGTTAATCGTGAGTGAGTGCTCACCTTTCGAGGCTAGAGACGAACGAGATTGAGATGAGTTACGAATCCAAGCACGAATTTTAAAGCAAAGCACAATGGATACGAATTCGACGGGCAAAGCTGAAAAACAGAAATCGATGAAACAGATCTAATCAGTTTTGATATATCTAAAAATATATACATTACTATTATATTATATATATTATTATTTGTTTCCATAAAAAAATAATTCAAATTCTGTTATTCAAATTAAAACGCACATATACATTATTATTATATTAAAATCAAAAATTATAAAACCCACATTAGAACAAGTATCATCATTTTACATTTAAACTCAATATTTGATAATTATACCATCTTCCAAAATTTCATTTAATTATATACAGATACTCACATATGAAAATAAATGTCAGACTATTCATATACGAAACAAATGTACGTACATATATTTTGAAATCAAAACTTATACTTTATATTTTATTTATTAATTTTATATGAAAACTTAAATTATACAATATGTGTTTTCCAAAAGCAAAAACAGAGTGGAAGAAAACGAGCAGTCAAAAGAACAACCAAGCAAACTTACAAAAGCCTTTATATATACTTACAAATATTATTTTTCCATATATATATATATATAAGAGGAGAAGGACAAAACCGATGGTCTGCTGCTCGGCAATGAAAAGAAGGTCAGTGCTGCTATGGTGGAGATGGTCATAGATGAATCAGCATGCGAGCAGGCGGAGCACAAGAATGAGTTCAGGTGGAGGGTAGGCTTGGCAGAGATGTGATGGAACTCAGTTGTTCTAGTGTTTAGGTGGGGTATGTGCGAAGGCTGACCAGTGGCTAAGCTGTCATGCGGAGGTGATGTGGAAGCGGGGAGGTAGTGCGCAGCTGTGGGTGTGAGGTCGGGTTTGTGGGTTTCAGGGACCGAGATGCTCAGGCGTTTTAGTTCAAGGAAAGCTAGGCGTCACTTGGAGGGTGTGATACTGTCACGTGGGAAATGGTGTGCGTGCGGAAAAGATAAAGGACGCTGTGGAAAATACAAGGCTTGGATGGTGGTGCCCGGCCTTAGGCCACGGAAAGGTGAGTTTGCAACTCTATGGTGGTCAGAGCAAATGGTGATGGGTTCGATTTGCTGTCGCTGAGGATCGGAGAAGGAGAGTTTGCATGGTCTACTGGGCTTGGGTCGGGCGGAGCAATTGGGGAGGGGCGGAGGTAGTTGTGCTATGAACAAAGGGAGCCTAGGTGGCGGAGGTTGCCGTGTGCATGGTGAATTTGCAGTTAAGGGGAAGAGGTTACAGGCCATGGGGATTTGAGGGAAAGGACAGGTGGCCGGAAGATCTAGGTGGATGCCAACGTTGAATTGGGTGATGCATAGGCGGAGTAAGGTGGCTGCAGGCGTTGGTTGGCCACTGGAAGCACGGTTGGAGGTGGGTTGCGCTCGGCAATGGTTCCGGTGGTGGCAGGCTGGCCAAGGGAAGGAGCGGAGGGTTTGGAGGTGGTCACGTGGGTAGGTGTT
The DNA here is from genome assembly GCA_030737815.1 of Allium fistulosum. NCBI lineage: Eukaryota > Viridiplantae > Streptophyta > Magnoliopsida > Asparagales > Amaryllidaceae > Allium > Allium fistulosum. Next base: position 1,296,105,712 of record CM060904.1, on the reverse strand, counting down.
CGGGTTGTTGGCTGTTGATGGGGTTTCGTGGGCGGTTGCCGAGGTAGAGGCGAGTGAGAAGTGATATATGGAGAGTCGGTCACTTTTTTTTAATTAAAGTATGGTTATGAGAAAAATGAAGAAGAGGAGTAAAGTGACAGAGAAGATGGAAAAATATATGTGTTAGTTTAGTTTCACAACTAAAATGACGTGTACTATAAGCTAGAACGAACCAATCAATAATAAATTGAAATAGGAAAAGCAAAGGGCCGGTGCAAAATGAATGCACGTTGTAATATGATGTGAAGACCGAGAAGCAAATTAAATGAAAACAGCTACGCAATTTGAAGCTAAGGAATGGTAAAGGTCAGAGTTGAAAATATTGAATTCAGATGTCTATTGATCTTCATGTGAATAACGAGGAGTCAAGGAACCAAAGTTAGGATTTGGATACCGGCACGATAAAACGTTATGCAGTTTTCGACGTGTACCAAATTTCAAAATGCTTAAATGAATACACTGTTGAGATCGGCACGACGAGACAGTCAAAACGGTACCCAAATATCAGTAGTATAATTAAATTATAAAAATTCGAATTTTCTACCAGCGGAAAATGCGAGAAAAACACTGAAAAATAAGATCGACGGAGCCAAAGATATCCGAATTTGGAAAAACGACAAACTAACATCTTGCTCAGAAGATGGTTTAGAATTTTTATATGTAGAAATATTTAAGTTTCGGAAACATTTTATTTTCATCGCTTTTTAACTGATTAAATTGAAGTAAATTTACGCGCGAAATAAACTTTCATATTTTCGGACGAAAATTTACCAGTTGCTATGTTTAACTAAACACATTCCAAATATCAAATTTATATTTCAAAATTTTATCGTTTAAAATTTCATAAAATTTCAACTAATTACGTTATTAAAATAGTTGAAAATTACGGGTCGTTACACTCTCCCCCACTCAAAACTTTTCGTCCTCGAAAAGGAACGAGGTAGGAGAATAGAAACAACCAGAAAGAAAAACAGATTTGAAATACAAAATAACAATTAATTTAAACCATATAAATTCAAATTCAAATTAATTGATATTCAATAATTGATTTAACCCATTTGATTTCACTAAAATCAATCTCAACTATTTCTAAATTCATTATCTTATTATCCCATTTTCTTCCATTTACAATTTCTAAACCATAAATTTGAATAGTCTTTTATTATAATCATATTTTCTTCAACAATTTTAAATTCTTCTTTATTCCAAATTACTGTTAAATTTATTCTACTTAATATATCTACTCATATATATTTAACCCATATAAATTTATTTAAAACATAAAAGTTTCGATTTAAATTAATTTACATCTATTAATTTCTTTTAAATTCAAGGTATTTTCATATGTTGATCAAACTTCAATTTATTAATTCTTTCAAAACAAATTTATTTCATTATTAACTGAGTTTTACTTATTATCCTATCTAACTCTATTAACATCTTTATAATCAAAATTTAGTGTATAACATTTATTATAAACACTCAAATTTTATTTATAAATTCAATTTATCTTATATATTATCCAATTACATATTCAACTTCTGAATGATTTAGGTAAGTTGTATTAGAATGCAGTTGAACAATATACAAATAAAATTTTCCCAATTCAATTATTCACGTTTAAATGTTTATTCCAAATTTTGGTCTTATTTATAATTGGAATCATCCTTTAACAGAATTTAAGAATTAGATTTCCGATTAACTTTAAACAATTTAGAGATATATATAATATATTTATATAAAATCAAATTAAATTTTAAAATAAGATACCTATATATATATGTGAATCAAAATATACTGAAGAAATTCAAATCAATTTTTTTTTTCAAAACAAAACCGTAGCAAAGTTACATAATGGTTTCTCCACTTCGAAACTCGAAAATGAATGTCGATGATGCGGCCGCCATCACCGAAATTATTTTCCAGTGACAAAGAGAAGAGCACTGATTTAATCATTTAAAATTCTTTGAAAACGATTTCTATTTGAAAATACTTTAAATAATATACATTAAAATTCTTTGGAAACAAATTATAGTCAAAATACCTTTAAATAATGTGCATTTTAAACCTTTAAAACCACAGTTCGAAATCGTTGGAAATTAAATTCTCAAACTCTTAATTTAATTTCATTTAAAATTTCAATCAATTTATAACCAAGTTTATAAATTCATTTATTTATATTATGCAATAGTCAATGGTTTACAACACAATAAATGAAAATCAAATATTATTATTTCTGACAACAAATTTATTAACAATTTAGTTTCATAATATAATCATATAAAACTTTATTTTATTTACCTAATTTGAAAACAATATTGTGTCAGTTTGCTCTGCTAAAGTGTTTTAGAAATCCTATCGATAGCGTTGATCAGACGAATCGATCAGAAACCCAAATCAACATCAACAACTCAAACAACACAGCATATAAAACATTTTTAACATTAATTTTACAAATACACTTCCTCGCTCAACGATACAGTATCAGATTTAAAAGCAAGGATAGGAATTCAAATTAGATTAATTCAATCAAAGAAAATTTTGATTTGAGAATAAGTCGGAATGAAAGATAAGATGATTATTTATCCGAATAAGGAAATAGATAATCCTATATAAATCGTGGGCAACCATAACCGGGTCGACCGTGACTTCAAGAATAAGATCGATGTGGAATTCCGAGGTAAATCGACATTCGATCTCAAGAAATAGAATTCAGGTATAGCAGGAGATAGATAGCATCGTAAACCGAGGATACAGAAATCTCCGGTAAATCGATGCCTATTATAAAGGAGTTTTGCTCCTTTACGAATCATTTGAAGTTTGGCGAGACCACCGATTCATTATAAGGGTCATTCGAAGTGGAGTTATGGGATGCTCCAGAATTGAAAGAAGACGAATAGTGAGGGACACGAATGAAATTTGGAACCGCAGGGAACGTTCCAAAATTCAAAGGAATTAGTCGAAAAGGAAGAGATTGAAACTCGAATGAGAGTGATTCTGTAACTACATTTACCCTATATGTTAAGTTTTGCCTAGAGCTACCAAAGCTCTGATACCAACTGTAACGACCAACTATTTTGGACCATTCGCATCCATTATAAGTGTATAGGTAGACACTCATGTCGGAGTTAAATTACTCAAAATACCGCGTTGTTAATTTAAATTTGGCAAAACTGAACATATACAGTAAATAAATAATCACATAATCACAGACACAGAGTAATAAGTGCAGCAGAAATAAAAGAGATAGTAGTTCATGAAGCTACTATATAAATGTATAAGTTACATCAGAGTTAAACCAGATACAACGGAAGAGTAATATGATACATCAGATACAAATCAAAATACATCACTGGAATCATCGAATACTGAAAGCAGAATAGATGGCTGGATCTTCGAGCAAAGCTCCAACTCCAAAGGTGAGTCTCGAATACTGGTACACTCAGTCTGACCCGAGCATAAAGCAAAAACACAAGACACTCGAGTCAGGATTAACATTCTTATATTAATAAATCCAACTCAAGTGAAATAGCAATTGAAATACAAGTAACTCAAAGGATGTTTGGAATAACCATCCTTTAAGGATCCGTTAAATTATCTACTTATCGTACATCCTTTGAGTTACTTGTATTTCAATTGCTATTTCACTTGAGTTGGATTTATTAATATAAGAATGTTAATCCTGACTCGAGTGTCTTGTGTTTTTGCTTTACGCTCGGGTCAGACTGAGTGTACCAGTATTCGAGACTCACCTTTGGAGTTGGAGCTTTGCTTGAAGATCCAGCCATCTATTCTGCTTTCAGTATTCGATGATTCCAGTGATGTATTCTGATTTGTATCTGATGTATCATATTACTCTTCCGTTGTATCTGGTTTAACTCTGATGTAACTTATACATTTATATAGTAGCTTCATGAACTACTATCTCTTTTATTTCCGCTGCACTTATTACTCTATGTCTGTGATTATGTGATTATTTATTTACTGTATATGTTCAGTTTTTCCAAATTTAAATTAACAACGCGGTATTTTGAGCAATTCAACTCCGGCATGAGTGTCTACCCATACACTTATAATGGATGCGAATGGTCCAAAATAGCGGGTCGTTACATTATGTTTTAGGATTTTGAACTTATGAAATGAAAATAGGGATAAGAGTTTATGGGTTAAGGGTTATGGTGGACGGCTATACCCCATAATACCCTTGCCTTATTCTCTTGTTAGTTAACTTAGAAAATCATTTACATAAACCCATTCTCTTAAGTTTATACTTAGTTAAGCACGGCCTCTATTTTAAGTTTTCAAATCTCAATCTCCTTATCTCCCTAATCTTTATAATATTTTATTTAATTTATCTAATTAAATCTCCTGAATGATGTTTATAAAATTAGGGGTGTTACAGAGAGAATACTTCGATAAACTCTTCAATGAAGAAGGTGATAGTAGTACGATTGAGTTGGATGACTCTTTTGCTGACACACCAGTCGACATTTTTTTCGGAGAATTCAAGAGTCCGAGGTAAAGGAGGCGCTAAAATGGATGAAAGTAGGCAAGGCTTTGGGGTTTGATGACATCCCCATTAAGGTGTGGAGATGCCTTGAAGATAGAGAAATAGTCTGGCTAATTAAGTTGTTCAATAATATTTTCAAATCAAACAAGATCCCATATGAATGGAAGAGAAGCATATTAGTTCCAATCTTCAAGAATAAAGAAGATATTCAAAGTTGCACAAACTAAAAAAGAATTTAGCTCATGAGTCATACAATGAAGCTTTCGGAGAGAGTCATTGAACATCGATTAAGAAGGATGACAAGCATTTCAAAAAACAATATGGTTTCATGCTTGGGAGGTCAACCACAAAGGCTATTTTCTTGATATGATAACTTATGGAGAGATTTAGGGAGCAAAAGAAGGATCTACACATGGTATTTATAGATTTGGAGAAATCTTATGGCAAAGTACTTAGAAAGTTTTTGTGGTGGGCTCTGAAAAAGAAGAGAGTCCCAACAAAGTACAATACTCTTATCAAGGATATGTACGACGATGCTGTGACTAGCATTAGAGCATGCAATGGTGAAATCGGTGACTTTTCCATTAACGTAGGATTACATCAAGCGTCAGCTTTGAGCACCTGCTTTTTTGCCCTAATGATGGATGAAGTTACGAAGGGTATACAAGGTGAGATTTCATGGTGTATGCTCTTTGCTGATGATGTTGTGCTAATTAACGAAAATAGGATATGGGTTGATAGATAACTGGAGTTGTGGAGGCAGACTTTAGAATAAAAGGGTTTTAGGCTTAGCAGAACTAAAATAGAGTATATGAAATGCTAGTTCAGCGGTGTCAGGTCAAAGGATGGAGATGTCATTCTGGCCGGACAAGTAGTGCCCAAGAAGGAATCCTTTCGATATTTAGGATCAACTGTTGCAATATGATGGGGAGATTGATGAAGATGTTAGTTTTAGAATTCAAGTGGGACGGGTGAAATGGTGACTGACGTCTGGCATTCTCTATGACGGGAAAGTCTTATAAAAACTTAAAGGAATGTTCTACAGAACGACAGTCGGGCCTGCGATGTTGTATGGTGCAGAATGTTAGTCTACTAAAAGACAACACACCCAGAAGATAAGTGTAGCAGAGATACGTATGCTGCGAATGATCTATGGTAATATAAGTGAGACCGGATTAGAAATGATGATATATGTGACAAACTTGTAGTAGCACCAATTGAAGAGAAGCTAGTCCAACACCGTTTAAGATGGTTTGGAAATTTCCAATGGAGGCTTCCCGAGGCACATGTGCATGTTGGAATTATAGGCCGCATTGAATACTCAAAGAGAGGTAGAGGTCGACCAAGGTTGACATGGGAGGAAGTAGTAAAAAGGGACTTGAGGGATTAGAATATATCGGTAGAGCCGATGTCAGACAGGAGCGCATGGAAGTTAACGATCCATGTACAAAACCATGAGCTAGGAGTTTTTTTGCTTAAGGTTGTTTTAGGGACAGTGTTTTAAGTTTTAGATTATTAGACTCGTGAATAGGAGCCTAAGATGTAATACCCCAAAATTTTGTGAAAAATCATTTTTATAAAATGATTTAATTTTTGAAATATTTAGATTTAAATATGGTGAAATTTTGGGAATAAATAGTGTGCAAGGATATGTGGGCATATGCACACTGGAAATGGCACAAGGAAAAGATTCAAAAATTTCTGAAAAAAAAAATGATGATAATAAAATAAATAAACTGAGCAAGGAAGCATTTCAAATGTGATTTTGAAATATAGATTATTAATCAAATTAAAGATGTTTTTTTTATACATGAAAAATTAAATATTCCCAGTAAAATAAAAAAAAGATCAAATAAAAATATGTACACTTATGCACCTGTATATTTTCTGTGAGCAGAAAGTGTTAAAGCAAAACAATAAAAAGGAAACATTAAAAATGACATGAAATGTAATATAAGTCAATATGCTTGTGTAGGCAAAAATAGCAAAGGGGATTCTCAGAAATAATTAAAATATAAAATATGGTAGTCACACTTTTAACATGACTAGGTGAGTGGCCATTTTCTGAAAAAGTAAAGGGAAGAAAATACTGCCTTCAACTAATTATTATGGCCGGGGTATTAAGGAGGAAAATGAATGAAAAATGCATGAAGATGGTTAGGTCAGAAATGGAATTTTGTTTTAACAAAACCCTAGTGGAAAAATGCATATAAATAGGCAGTTTTAGCCAGTAAAATTATCTTTACCCCGAGCTGCACAAAAATAAGAAAGGAAGATAAATATTGGAAGGAAGGAGAAAACACACATACAAGGGTTTTCAGGATCAATAAGAAGAAATATTTAGGCGAGTAATCTCACTAGATTCATGGCATTAAGACGTGATATGAGGCAGCCAAGTACTTATGTTGCTATTGATATTTTCTGATTTTTGTTAATCACTGTTATATTAATGTTGTTGAATGGATTTTATTTTCTTGAGCTGATATAATGTGTATTATGGATGCTCTTTGGATGAATTCCTTTGATCTGTTTGAATGGTTGCTATGGATGTACATACTACTATTTGTTTACATTTTGAAAAAAAAAAGCTAAGGCAACAAACCTCAAAATCAAGGAAGGAATACACACTACTGATGGGGATCTATGGCAGGAAATTATTCTTAAAAAAAATATTATGAGCTGCATTATATTTTATATAAGTGCTGAGGCTTAAGAAAAGAAAGTGTAAGGGATGCAATAGAAATTTCTGTGTGTTGATTCCCTCATGAAATATCAAAATTCACATGATAAAAATTGTGATTCAGCTAGATCTTGAATCTAGTTCAATCACAGTTACTTGTAAGACATAATAACATAGCATGCCATGGTTCCACCCTCAGTTGTAGATGTACTTTTATATGATTTAAAATTAAGACCTCTTATAGCAATATTCATGAAATGATTATCTGTTTGTTTTTGAACAAAATACTTGCAAGATAAAGGGAGATGTCTTTTTTTATATACACTGTGACATGTCCACATAACTATCTGATGATAGGATTTTTAACCAACACTACTAGTAAATATACTAGGGTTATGAGCCAAGAAGGCTGCTGGAATACTTGTCATATTTGAAGTATGCAAGTTGGCACATGGTTTGTTTAAGCCCTGAGATCTTTGTGCAATGATGTGAATTAGTTCATTGCAATGTGTCCCTGTGATTCCTTACTAGCAGATGAGGCTAGGGATTTAAATTAATGAAAACAACCTGTAAATGAAGAAATAGGAAAATGAGTATTTCCTAGGTTGGAATGGAACCCTGGTTATTCCATTGAATATACACACTGTAGATTGATATTCATGATTGAATAAATAAAGTTGTGTGAATAAATGATAGATAAAGATATCATTCTTGTATCAAAGTGTATGTAACATAATAAAGCAGTGGATTACATGCATACAAAATAAGTATTAAGGCTCATCACCCAGAGCTTAATGTTTTGAATATTTTGATGTTGCTCATACCAGATTTTAGATCTGACCCTTGTTTGCTCATGGCATATGGGGATGTCTCATTTTAAAATGAGGCAGCCACTCATGCTCTTTCAGGGATCGTAGGCACTAAGTAGAAAATGAAGTTATGGCTATTATGGAGGAGTGAATGAACATGCTAGCTAGTTTCAATAAGAGCTTAAATTGATTATATATGCATGTATTCAGGAAAAATTATGTTTCTAAGATTTCTAGTCATGTAATGAATATTCTATGGTTAGTGATCAAGTTGCTCTTATGTTCTGTAAAGTGTTAGATTAAATTAGTTGTTCTGTCGAAATCGTTGTGTGTTAAGGTTTGATTTGTTTTTGAAGTAGAGTCTGGAACATAAACAAGAAAAATATGCTCAAGTATTAGCAATGGAAACCTGGTAAAGAAATATACAATTATGTGAGCAATTGCTTTGCAATTATATTATGTATTAGACAATCTTAAGTCATTTTAAAACACTGAGTTTTGGAGTAAATTCAGAATTTACCTTGAAGTATACCTTTAAGTATCTAATTGTTTTTCCTCTGAAATATGTCTACAAATGGTTCAAGTCTACTTTCTAAATTGTTTTGAGAAAAGTAATTGTATGGGAAGGCTATAGGTATGATGCAAATGACTGGCATTTCAATTGCCATTATCAGGTACCTGGCATGACACTAGGCACATGAGTTAACCAGCTTCAAATAAGTGAAGTTTTGGTTGATTATGTTTGGTTGTGTTTTGACAGTAAAATGCCTTTCAAAAAGCTTTAGGTCATTTAGCAAATGTTTTACCATAACCAATTTTCAAAGTCATAACAGATATACAATCTGGACAGGCTTGCACAAGCAAACCTGGAATTATTCTTATGAATATTTTTAAGTTCAAATTCTTGACATAGCAAATCTTACGCAAATACACAACTCACTATGTGTCATGTGGGCTAAGATTAAGACAAACAAGTCACATAGATTGAATCTTAAATAAGAAAGTTTTTAGAAAATACATAAGTGGAAAATGATAAGTGAATATATCATTTCTGGCCTTAGCCAAATATCAATACCTTTGATCCATGATCTGAAATAAAAATCTCAAGAATCTTGAGATTTAACTGTCATGGTAAATTGATATTAAAGACTATCAATCAGAAGGATCAAGTTCATATAAGTTAAATACGCATAGGATTTACTGACTTATTACAAATATTCAAAAGTATATAGTAATTAACTTTAGGCAGAATTGCCCAAATCCAAATCAAACAAAATACTCTTGTTTAACAAAAAAAAAATATACTCTGAATTTAAACAAGAGAAACACATACATCTTCATATGTATGTGTATATTATTAGGGATACACTGATATATTTATATTGGTAATGAATTTTGAATCCTGGTTGAATTGTTTGAAAAAAAATGACTCTGATAATTCAAAGGAAGTTTAAATCAAACTTAAAAGTGCAAATGAATATAGGTGGACATCCAGATACACATAATTAAATGTGCATTTGCATGAACACATATTTATATATATATATATATAAAATCCTTATGAAATTAAGGTAGAAATAGGAGGGTCATTTCAGTTGGTATCAGAGCACTTGGTTGCGTTGACTGCTAAGTATTATAGAAATGTATTATGTCTGTTTGTTTTGGATGAAATAATTTAGATAAGAAAATAGTAATCATAGAAGTACTCATAATATACTAATACCATTTGCCCAGAATTTAGTTAACAGACCATGGTAGGAAGAGGATCTCATCACAATGCAGGACCCAGTGCACCTCAAATGCTTGATATGCAAGAATTTGTGAGGGTTTTAAGAGATGGAATTGGGCATAGGCCTGAGAATCCACATGAAGAGCTATTAAAACTACTGAAGACTTATTCCAATTTGGGAGGCAGGAGTTTTGAAGGAACTGAGAATGTGATGGAGATTCAAGCATGGTTGAGAACACTTGGTAGGATTTTCAATGACATGCAATTAGATGATCAAAGGAAGAGGCAAGTAGCTTCAAAACAACTGAAAGGGGTAGCTTTAAGCTGGTGGGAGGTGATCATAGCTGGAAGAAATGAAAAAGAAATCACTTGGAATCTGTTCAAGGAGATGTTGGAGGCAAGATTTGTACCAGCATCAGCCAAGACCACTTTGCTTGAAGAATTTATCAAACTTAGGCAGGGAACTTTGAATGTCACTGAATACACTCAAAAGTTTGAGGGGCTATCTAATTATGGAGCAATGCTAGTGGCAGATGAAGCATCCAAAAATGATAGGTATATAAAAGGTCTGAACCCAGGACTTAGCAGAGCTATGCTACCATATGCAGATAGAACTTTTGATCAAGTAATTGATCTGGCATTGAAACTGGAACAACATGACAAAGAAAGAGAGAAATATAGGAATTTTAAGAGCAACAACAATAAGAAGAATAAGGGAAGATATCACCCTTATGATAAAAAGAAGGAGGAGGCAGACAACAAGAAGGACAAAGACACAAAAGCCAATGATGCTAAGAAGAAATTGGTTTGCCACCATTGTGGTAAAGAAGGACACATCAAACCAAGGTGCCTAGAGTTAAAAGGAGGAGCCTTCAAATGCTACCTATGTGGGAAAGAGGGGCATATGAAGAGGAACTGTCCTGAGAATAAACAGCAAGGGAAATTGGCAACTTTGGAAGGTAAAGGCAAATCTGCAGTGAAAATTGATGCTGAAAATCATGGCCAAGTGGAAGGTACATTACTCATTTGTGCCATATCCATACCAGTAGTATATGATACTGGAGCAACACACTCTTTGATTTCTTATGAAATAGTTAAAGTGTTAAAATTAAACTGCATATTGGTTGAAACCCCATTGCTTGTACAAAGTCCCCTAGGGAGTTCTAGTGTTTTGAACATGAATTGTGTGGATGTGGAGTTAAACATAGGAGGAAATATTTTTATTTCCAATTTATATGTTTTAAATTACCCAAATATAGGAGTTATATTGGGGGTAGATTGGTTAAGGCAATTTAAAGCCATAATTAATTTAGACTCATCCACCATATCATTGCAAAATTCTAGAGGCCAGAGGATCACAGTTCTATGTGAAGTAGCTAAGGAAGGGAAATTATATCATTTAGTTGACTTAGAAAAAGATCTCAGTGAACTAACCATTGAAGAAATTCCCATAGTTAATGAATACTTGGATGTGTTTGGGGAAGTTAAGGATGTTCCACACCACAGACCAGTTGAGTTCCAAATTAATCTCATTCCAGGAGCAAGTCCAATAATCAAGAAACCCTATAGAATGGGGCCAAGTGAACTGAAAGAATTGAAAAATCAGTTGGAAGAATTAGAAGGCAAGGGATTTATAAGGCCAAGTAATTCCTGCTGGGGTTCTCCAGTAGTGTTTGTAAGAAAACATGATGGTACCTTGAGAATGTGCATAGATTACAGAGAACTAAATAAAGTAACCATCAAGAACAAATATCCATTGCCTAGAATACATGATCTCTTTGACCAACTCAGTGAAGCTAAAATATTTTCTAGATTAGACTTAGCCTCAGGATTCCATCAAATGAAGGTTGAAGACTCAAGTGTTAAGTATACTGCATTTAACACAAGATATGGCTTATATGAATTTATGGTTATGCCATTTGGTTTGACAAATGCTCCTTCATATTTTGTTGATTTAATGAATAGAATATTTAGAGATTATTTAGACAAGTTTGTACTGATTTTTATTGATGACATTTTGATTTATTCCAAGACAGTGGAAGAGCATAAAAATCATTTGCATTTAGTTTTGTCAAGACTAAGGGAAAATGATTTAAAGGCAAAATTTTTAAAATGTGCATTTTGGAAAGAAGAAGTACATTTTCTTGGGCATGTTATCTCTGCCAAAGGAATATCAGTAAACCCCAATAAGGTAGTGGCAATCCAAGCATGGAAAAGGCCTAGTACCATCAGTGAGATTAGATCATTCATGGGGATGGCAGGATATTATAGGAGATTTATAAAAGATTTCTCAAAAATATCATCACCACTTACCAATTTAACTAGAAAAAACCAAGCCTTTGTATGGACAGAAAAATGTGAGCAAGCTTTTATCAAAATAAAAGAAGCTCTGATTAATGCACTAGTATTGAGAGTGCCAGAAGGAAATGAAAATTTAGTTGTGTACACTGATGCAAGTGGCTCTGGGTTAGGGGCTGTGTTGATGCAGCAAGACCAGGTGGTAGCCTATGCATCTAGGCAATTAAAGCCACATGAAACAAGATATGCAACCCATGATCTTGAACTAGCAGCAGTTGTATATGCTTTGAAACTTTGGAGACATTATTTGTTAGGTGCCAAATTCATTTTGTACACTGATCATAAGGCATTGAAATATTTATTCTCACAAAAAGATTTGAACATGAGGCAACATAGATGGGTAGAGTTCCTAGCTGCCTATGATCTAGATATACTTTATACACCAGGCAAGGCAAATAAAGTTGCAGATGCCTTGAGTAGACAACATGCCAAAGTAGCCATGTTGATGATGGAAGAATTTAAGTATTTGTCTATACTTACTGATTTGGAAATTGAGGAAAACAGTGGGGTACAAATGATGCCCATTGAAGAAGATGAAGGAAAAGGGAAATTAAGTATGATATCTCTGCAATCAGATTTACTTCTTAAGATTGGGAAAATGCAGGAACAAGACCTAAACATGGTGGAAAAGAAAATGCTCATATCAAAAGGGGAAGAAGTAATAAATTATCAAGTTGATAAAAATGGTTATTTAAGGAATAAAAATAGGATATGTGTTCCAGAAAATATAGAATTAAAGGAGGAAATATTAAATGAGTACCATAGGAGTAAGTACTCCATACACCCAGGTAGCACCAAGATGTATCAATATTTGAAAAGAAATCTTTGGTGGAAGGGGATGAAGTCAGATGTGGCCAGACATGTTGCAAGGTGCATGACTTGCCAACAAGTCAAGGCAGAGACACAAAGGCCATCAGGACTATTGCAACCCCTTAGTATACCACAGTGGAAGTGGGAGGATATATCTATGGATTTCATAGATGGTCTGCCTAGATCTAAGAGGGGAAACAAAAGTATATGGGTAATAGTGGATAGGCTAACTAAGGTAGCACATTTTATCCCAGTTAAAACAGAGAGAAATGCTCCAAAATTGGCTCAAATATTCATGAAAGAGGTAGTAAGGTTGCATGGCATACCCAAAACCATTGTGAGTGATAGGGATACCATCTTCACCTCAAGGTTTTGGAAAAGTTTTCAAGAGGCCATGGGGAGTGAATTGTGCTTAAGCACTGCCTACCATCCACAATCAGATGGTCAAACTGAGGTGGTGAACAAAGTCTTAGAGGATTTGTTGAGAGCATGTACACTGGACTTTGGAGGCAACTGGGAAGACCGCCTCCATCTAGCTGAATTCACATACAATAACAGTTACCAAAGCACCATAGGGATGGCACCATTTGAAGCCTTATATGGCAAGCCATGTTTATCACATATATGCTGGGTAGAGACTGGAGAAAGGGCTGTTCTAGGACCTGAATATGTTAAAGAAACTACAGAGAAAATTGGGTTAATAAGAAAAAGAATAGCAGTAGCTCAAGATAGGCAAAAGATATTTGCAGACAGGAAGAGAAAGCAAGTGGAATATGAAGTGGGAGACTTTGTTTTCATCAAGATTTCACCTATGAAGAAAGTCTTGAGATTTGGCAAGCAAGGTAAGCTCTCACCAAGGTATGTTGGACCCTATAAAATTCTGGAAAGAATTGGTTCATTGGCTTACAAATTAGAATTACCAGAGGAAATGAAAGCAATGCATAATGTTTTTCATGTGTCCCAACTTAGAAGATGGGTACATGATAAAGAAGACATTTTGGAAAAGCCTACCAAAATTCAAATAAATCCTGACTTGGTTTATGAAAAAGAGCCAGTTGGGATTATAGCCAAGGAAGAAAAGAAATTAAGGAGCAAAACTTTGAAACTAGTAAAGATCCAGTGGAGTAGTGATCCTAATGACTGCACATGGGAGTTAGAGGATAAGATTAGGATGGATTATCCTAAGCTTTTTGCAAATTAAAAGGTTTTTTTTTTTCTGGAAAAATTTGTTATGCATGGTTGATATGGTTGAATTTGTTTGCTTATGCATATGTTTGATAAGTTTTCAGAAAAGAAAATTATGCTTGTTATAAATGTTAGAAAAATTGTGAGGACACAATTCCTAAAAGGAGGGGTGAATGTAATACCCCAAAATTTTGTGAAAAATCATTTTTATAAAATGATTTAATTTTTGAAATATTTAGATTTAATTATGGTGAAATTTTTGGGAATAAATAGTGTGCAAGGATATGTGGGCACATGCACACTGGAAATGGCACAAGGAAAAGATTCAAAAATTTCTGGAAAAAAAAATGATGATAATAAAATAAATAAACTGAGCAAGGAAGCATTTCAAATGTGATTTTGAAATATAGATTATTAATCAAATTAAAGATGTTTTTTTTTATGCATGAAAAATTAAATATTCCCAGTAAAATAAAAAAAAAGATCAAATAAAAATATGTACACTTATGCACCCGTATATTTTCTGTGAGCAGAAAGTGTTAAAGCAAAACAATAAAAAGGAAACATTAAAAATGACATGAAATGCAATACAAGTCAATATGCTTGTGTAGGCAAAAATAGCAAAGGGGATTCTCAGAAATAATTAAAATATAAAATATGGTAGTCACACTTTTAACATGACTAGGTGAGTGGCCATTTTCTGAAAAAGTAAAGGGAAGAAAATACTGCCTTCAACTAATTATTATGGCCGGGGTATTAAGGAGGAAAATGAATGAAAAATGCATGAAGATGGTTAGGTCAGAAATGGAATTTTGTTTTAACAAAACCCTAGTGGAAAAATGCATATAAATAGGCAGTTTTAGCCAGTAAAATTATCTTTACCCCGAGCTGCACAAAAATAAGAAAGGAAGAAAAATATTGGAAGGAAGGAGAAAACACACATACAAGGGTTTTCAGGATCAATAAGAAGAAATATTTAGGTGAGTAATCTCACTAGATTCATGGCATTAAGACCTGATATGAGGCAGCCAAGTACTTATGTTGCTATTGATATTTTCTGATTTTTGTTAATCACTGTTATATTAATGTTGTTGAATGGATTTTATTTTCTTGAGCTTATATAATGTGTATTATGGATGCTCTTTGGATGAATTCCTTTGATCTGTTTGAATGGTTGCTATGGATGTACATACTACTATTTGTTTACATTTTGAAAAAAAAGAAGCTAAGGCAACAAACCTCAAAATCAAGGAAGGAATACACACTACTGATGGGGATCTATGGCAGGAAATTATTCTTAAAAAAAATATTATGAGCTGCATTATATTTTATATAAGTGCTGAGGCTTAAGAAAAGAAAGTGTAAGGGATGCAATAGAAATTTCTGTGTGCTGATTCCCTCATGAAATATCAAAATTCACAAGATAAAAATTGTGATTCAGCTAGATCTTGAATCTAGTTCAATCACAGTTACTTGTAAGTCATAATAACATAGCATGCCATGGTTCCACCCTCAGTTGTAGATGTACTTTTATATGATTTAAAGTTAAGACCTCTTATAGCAATATTCATGAAATGGTTATCTGTTTGTTTTTTAACAAAATACTTGCAAGATAAAGGGAGATGTCTTTTTTTATATACACTGTGACATGTCCACATAGCTATCTGATGATAGGATTTTTAACCAACACTACTAGTAAATATACTAGGGTTATGAGCCAAGAAGGCTGCTGGAATGCTTGTCATATTTGAAGTATGCAAGTTGGCACATGGTTTGTTTAAGCCCTGAGATCTTTGTGCAATGATGTGAATTAGTTCATTGCAATGTGTCCCTGTGATTCCTTACTAGCAGATGAGGCTAGGGATTTAAATTAATGAAAACAACCTGTAAATAAAGAAATAGGAAAATGAGTATTTCCTAGGTTGGAATGAAACCCTGGTTATTCCATTGAATATACACACTGTAGATTGATATTCATGATTGAATAAATAAAGTTGTGTGAATAAATGATAGATAAAGATATCATTATTGTATCAAAGTGTATGTAACATAATAAAGCAGTGGATTACATGCATACAAAATAAGTATTAAGGCTCATCACCCAGAGCTTAATGTTTTGAATATTTTGATGTTGCTCATACCAGATCTTAGATCTGACCCTTGTTTGCTCATGGCATATGGGGGTGTCTCATTTTAAAATGAGGCAGCCACTCATGCTCTTTCAGGGATCGCAGGCACTAAGTAGAAAATGAAGTTATGGCTATTATGGAGGAGTGAATGAACATTCTAGCTAGTTTCAATAAGAGCTTAAATTGATTATATATGCATGTATTCAAGAAAAATTATGTTTCTAAGATTTCTAGTCATGTAATGAATATTCTATAGTTAGTGATCAAGTTGCTCTTATGTTCTATAAAGTGTTAGATTAAATTAGTTGTTCTGTCGAAATCGTTGTGTGTTAAGGTTTGATTTGTTTTTGAAGTAGAGTCTGGAACATAAACAAGAAAAATATGCTCAAGTATTAGCTATGGAAACCTGGTAAAGAAATATACAATTATGTGAGCAATTGCTTTGCAATTATATTATGTATTAGACAATCTTAAGTCATTTTAAAACACTGAGTTTTGGAGTAAATTCAGAATTTACCTTGAAGTATACCTTTAAGTATCTAATTGTTTTTCCTCTGAAATATGTCTACAAATGGTTCAAGTCTACTTTCTAAATTGTTTTGAGAAAAGTAATTGTATGGGAAGGCTACAGGTATGATGCAAATGACTGGCATTTCAATTGCCATGATCAGGTACCTGGCATGACACTAGGCACATGAGTTAACCAGCTTCAAATAAGTGAAGTTTTGGTTGATTATGTTTGGTTGTGTTTTGACAGTAAAATGCCTTTCAAAAAGCTTTAGGTCATTTAGCAAATGTTTTACCATAACCAATTTTCAAAGTCATAACAGATATACAATCTGGACAGGCTTGCACAAGCAAACCTGGAATTATTCTTATGAATATTTTTAAGTTCAAATTCTTGACATAGCAAATCTTATGCAAATACACAACTCACTATGTGTCATGTGGGCTAAGATTAAGACAAACAAGTCACATAGATTGAATCTTAAATAAGAAAGTTTTTAGAAAATACATAAGTGGAAAATGATAAGTGAATATATCATTTCTGGCCTTAGCCAAATATCAATACCTTTGATCCATGATCTGAAATAAAAATCTCAAGAATCTTGAGATTTAACTGTCATGGTAAATTCATATTAAAGACTATCAATCAGAAGGATCAAGTTCATATAAGTTAAATACGCATAGGATTTACTGACTTATTACAAATATTCAAAAGTATATAGTAATTAACTTTAGGCAGAATTGCCCAAATCCAAATCAAACAAAATACTCTTGTTTAACAAAAAAATATATACTCTGAATTTAAACAAGAGAAACACATACATCTTCATATGTATGTGTATATTATTAGGGATACATTGATATATTTATATTGGTAATGAATTTTGAATCCTGGTTGAATTGTTTGAAAAAAAATGACTCTGATAATTCAAAGGAAGTTTAAATCAAACTTAAAAGTGCAAATGAATATAGGTGGACATCCAGATACACATAAATTAAATGTGCATTTGCATGAACACATATTTATATATATATAAAAAAAATCCTTATGAAATTAAGGTAGAAATAGGAGGGTCATTTCATAAGACGTAGTGTTTGGTCTTCGGTCCCTATCACTATTAGTACCATCATCATCATCATCATCATGGTTTTTCTTAATCAATTTATATCTTTTTTATTTTATTTTTATCTTTATGATTATTTTGTTTTTATTTTTTTAATTATTTTACTTTATTTTATAATTATTATCATGGTTTTTAAATTCACTTTGTCATTTAGTTTTGGGTTCCATCTTTAGCCGACCCCAACTTGTTGGGAATGATGGCTTAATTGTTGTAATTTTAATAATGATGTTTAAGATTAATCAATCATTTTAATGAATGATGTTTAAAGTTAATTAACTAATTTAATAAAGGCATTTAAAAATTAATTTACTAATTAAATAAAAGTGTTAAAGTTAATTAACTGATTTAATAAAGGCTTTTAAAAGTTAATTTACTGATTTAATAAAAGTGTTTAAAGTTAGTTAACTGATTCGATAAGATGTTTAAAGTTAATTTACTGATTTAATAAAAGTGATTACAGTTAATTAGCTGATTTAATAAAGGTGTTTAAAGTTAATTAATGGATTTATTAAAGGAGTTATAAGTTGATTAATTGTCTCTTGGGATAATTAATGTGGTTTTAAACTTCTAAGAGAATTATATCAATTATTTTATAGAATGATTGACATTATTTAAAATTTATAAAAGCATTTTAATCGATTTATTGTCTTCCAGGATAATAAATGATTTTTGAAACTTATAAATGATAGTTTATAAATGAGAAAAAGTATTTAAGAGGAATTGTTTTCAAAGATAAAACTAAATGCAAATTATTTTGGGTTTGTAGTAAATAATGTTTTAATGATATTTGTTTTTTATCTTTCTTTTTAATTTACTTGGAAATATAATTTACTCTTTAAAAAGAATATTTAAAAGGGTGTTTTTAAAGTGTTTTACAAATATCTATGATGTGAAAACCAAGCACAAGTTCGGGTTTTAAAAGTTTAAAAGGTTTGATTCAGTTATGGAAAGGATAAGAAATTTAATTTCCATAAACGGTATCTCTTATATGGATAGGATTTAGGCATACTCTTAGCACTAAACGTCGAGGTATGGAAACTTGTTTCCATCTTGAAGGTTAAAATTGTTGTCAAGACAATGCCTAGAGGTAACACTACCTTCACTTGCCCAACTTCATTTTTAACCAAGGGATAGTACAAGTTTGAAATCGACGAATCGTGGTAATGGTATGAGATTTAATTTCCATATACGATCATTTCGATTATTCCCGACAGTTGATTTATTGACTATCGATTCAGCTTTATTCTTTGTGTATCGTCAATTTTAGGTGATTTGTTGCTCATTTAAGCGTTGACATCCTTTGTCAGAAATGACTAAAACCATAGAGCAGGTGGGGGCCAAGCTATATGGGGTTGCTCCCATTAGGATATTTTCACATCTACTCTAGATTTAGTTTCGGTGGTATGTGCGTGGAAATGTGAGATACTCGGATTCTCGATATGGTTGGTGGGGTTCGGCTTGGAGTTCCTAAGAGGAGTCATAGGAAAAAATGACCCTCTCAAGTATATTTTCTAGAGGTATACTTTCAGTAAGAAGGCGCACCCTGTTAGTCATTGTTGCAAAATTATTTTCCTTGTTGTTGATTCAAATCTTTGAATTGTTTTCTTAATTGCAACGAGAAGTTATTGGAGTTCCTCTCAATATTTAATTATTTATGTCCATCCTTCAAGTCTAGATTTTGACCTTTTTTATATTCAAGTTTGGGTCTTTGTTTGAATTTACTTCCATTCATTCATGTGTGGAAGTTGTTCTTGTAAGGAAAAACCCATTCTATGTTTAGCTCGTAGTCTCAAAAGAACTTTATATGTTCACCACATTACTTGAGTTTTCTCACACTGGTATTTCCAAACTGATCCGTATGTTATTTTATCATAATGCTTGGGTCAGACCAAGTATTTTTCCAAGTTGTCGTTGGTGGGATATGGAGCTCATGGAGTAGAGCATGATGTTCACCTACCATAGTATTTTATTTCTGCTGTATTATTATATATACCCATCATCAATTGTAAGGTTAGGAAGTTATAACTGTTCAGGCTGATGAGGTTTATTTCAAACTCTAGTATACTATGTATTTTAGAGACATGGTTTTTACTATCTTTGTTATATTATATCTTATCATTCCGCTGTGAGGTTCTTTTTATCCTATTCTTTTTTTTCTTTTTCTTTTTACCCTAACAATATGCCTTTCCAATGATTGGATGTTCGACATTTGGATACCATGGATGTATTGAATGCCGACTTACGGTAGTCGAAAAGGTATGTCGTTACAATAGTGATATAGTAGCATTCTATATAGCTATATTATGGTTTAGAAATACATCATAGCTACTACATTTATTCATGTTATTTAGTACGACATTTACTATGTCATTTATATATAACTTAATATGGCATTTAATTTTTGTATTCATATGTGATTATCATGTAATTTATTCATTTTTCCTTGTATCATGTTTATTTAGGGAACGTCATGAATATAACCACGTACTTAAAGCAAAAGATTATAACACCTATGATTAATACATGCAGTGTTACAGTTATAATTTTGAGATTTTCAAGTGTCATATAGACCTAAAGCATTTTTGCAAGTGTTTTATAGCACTCGAAATAAATTTAAATATATTTTTGGTGTCTCTTTTCAAACTAATTGTAAATATCCTACATTCCAAGTGAGCTAACTGAAATAACACATCACCAAAGTGACCTCTCTTATTTTAGTTGTTCATGAAAATGTTCGATATTTGTGTGCATTTATTCATGCGGATATTAGCTGGCCCAAAGATGACTAATATTTGGCCGAACCACTTACACATGTGTGATGATAAATATGTGACAATTATAAGGTTTTACAAGTGAGTAACTAATCGGTCCAAAGAAAGATTGTTATTTGACTTGAATTAATTGTCGGTGTTTGATCATTACAATAAGAGTACCACTTGTAGTTAATATTATTATCCAAAGACTTGATATTAATGTTGTGCAAGGTATCTTGAGAAGAGACTTACCAATTATTTGAATTTACTATGGCTGATATTTGGATATGAGCATATATGGTCAATCTTTATTTTTTGTTCAATTTTCAACCAATTTTACTGACGTGTTTGCCAATTTTAATAATGTTCTCTTCTTGTATGGGACTAACTCTAAGGATTAGTAAGAGAACATATTGTTATTTCTTGACTTCGTGGATCTATCTCTTGCAATTAGGATGATCACAACCATCCCTATTACAGTTGAATGTACTTATAATATTATGAAGAACATTGAGAGGTGAGATAATTCAAATTATAAGAGTCAAATAATCAAAAGGTATAATTTTTCAAAAGCTTTCAAGAGTGTAATATCCGTAGAGATATAATAAATTTAAAGAAGTTCTTTACAAACTGAAAAGAAACTATCGAAAAATGATAAGGGGAACAAGCATGTTTTATATTGCTTGATTCCATTAAGTCAAAGTAAGGGAAACATAAATGAGTATTGTATGGAAAGATGTTGCTTCAAAAGTTAAAGACACTCAAGTTACTGTTATATTTTTTGTACTCTCTTTATTCACAGTGTAACCATTTTAAGATTATTATTGATTATTATTTTTTAAGAATAAAACGACCTCTTATTGAGCTCATTTTGCATTATGGGAAGAAGAAGAGAGATTGAAGCATGGTAAGATAGAAAGTACCCATTTAACGTACATTGTAAATAAATGTATAAATAAGGATAAAGAAGTCGCTAAGGATCTAAACAAAAGAAATAACATACAGATATATTTATAGTTGTTTTTTATGCAATCTATGGACATATAAAAGAAATTTTACTAGATATCACACATGTCATGTCTAAAAAGATATGTATATTATTTGGAGTTGTTTAATATTTTTGTTATACTGTCACTTTGAAAGATTTTGGTTTTTAATTTTGATATAAACAAATTTCATTATTGTTGTTCCTTTATAAATAATAAGATTATTCTATCAATAAATTCATACATTATTTGAATTGAATATCTTAAAATTCATGATAAATACCTATTAGAATGAAGCCTTGAATTTGGATACGGTGATTAATGTAATTATTTATTCATTCTTACTAAGTAATTCTAGATTGAGGTACTAAAGAAAGCAAATACTCAATTGATATTCTAAGCAACTTAAAAGCTAAAAGTTTTATAAACCCAGACCAAGGAAAAATTTAAGATGGGAAATGCTACGATTTTTGAGGATGTTGAGTTTGGAGGGGGAAATAAGTATGGATTATTGTCTTTAAGGATAATCATTATCTTTGATTCAACTACAGTTGTTTCTTCGGATAATGTATAGGGTTGTTTGCTTTCATTGATAAGAAGTAAATTAGAACCATAATAAGAAAATGTTAAACAAAATTTTAAAGTATGGATCATTGTCTTCAAGGAGAATCATTATCTTTGATTCAACTACAGTTCCTTCTTCGGATAATGTACAAGATTTTTTTCCTTTCATTGACAAGTAGTAAACTAAAAACCATGATAAGATAATGTTAAATAAATTTTTTTCAAATTATGGTTGATGTTTCAAGAAACCAAACTCAACAATCTCAAGGTACAAGGTCACTAAGGAAATCCACTTGAAAAGGAAGAAATACTATTTCATATGAATATGTATTATTTCTCCATAAAGATAAATAATGGATTGGTGAAGGTAGTTCTGTTGGCTTACATCAACCCATACAAAATATTAATTTGAAATGTGGATTTAAGGTATGAATATATTGTGTAAATCTATAAAGAGCAATAAAGTTTCACATCTTTCTCTCTATCTTAAGGTTACAAGATCATTGGTTATGAATAACTATTCAAAACCAAAAGGGATTAAGTGGGTAATGTGGAAAGGTATAAGGCTCATTATAGAAAAGACTATACTCAAAAGGAAAACGATGTTTTCTTTTTAAAGAGACGTTCTCTTTGATTTTACTGAAAGACTCTTTAGAATTTTGGAACTTGTTGCAGATCATAATTTTAAGCAATATCGAAAGGATATTAAAGTCGTGTTTCTCAATAAAGACATTAATGAAACAACTAAAGAGACACACTTATGGATTAATATTTTGTATTAGGAATTCAAATAAACAGTTATTATTCATGGGGTGATATTTGGGTTATCACAAAAGAGCTAGGCAGATAAGTACATAAAAAGGTTTGGTATGGAAACTGTGAATCGTTGATTCTCTTTTGTCAAAAAAGAAAAATATTGTCTTATATAGAGATATAAGAACATCCTTGAAGCTAAAGAAATGCAAAAGATTCCTCATGCATTTGCGTTGTGAAGTCTAATGCATGCTAAGACATATACACATATTGATATTGCGTGTATTATTTGACAGATATCTTATTGACATTGAAAGTGGATAAATGATTAGTAACCAAAAAGGTTACGAGATATCTTTAAGGAACATAAAGATTTATGCTCATATATAAAAGATCGGATTGGTTGAAGATCATAAAACATTAGAACCCGAATATTTTGGATGCCAAGAGTATAAAAGATTCACTTCAGGTAATAACATTTTTTGCATAGAAGTATATAAGGAAAGTTGTCATACAGACACTTATAGCCTCCTATGTTATGGAATCAATGTTTATTTTCTGTTATGAGGCATCCAACGATAGAAACTAATTGCAAAATTTTGTCATAAAGTTGTGTAATATTGAAAATGAAATTAAAAGACCATTGAAGTAATATTTTGACAATAAACAACATATTATTTTCCAATAAGGGGAGAATGAAAATAGATTGTAATTCATAAAGCATATTGTAACAAACTCCATTATGGTGGATCCGCTTACAAAAGGATTATCATCCATGGTCCTTCGTGAGCATTTGGCTCAGTTGATGTAACTTTTATGTATTGATACTTTAGATCACATCTCAGTTGATGTATGGATTATCTCCGCTTACAAAATATTGAACTTTTTTCGATCTCACTAAAGTAGGATAAGTTGGAAATGGACATGTATAGATCACATCTCATGTAATTTTCATGCTACGCATCGATGATTGATCTATGTCGTTTGATTTTGTTGGTATATATGATCATTGATGGGTTTAGTTACTGTTCGAACGGCTAAATTTCTATCGGTTTAGAAAATAGCCGATTAAATTTTAATTAAAAATAACCACAAGCGCACGTCGTACAATGTTAGTACGTGGCGAGTATCGGCCGATCCGCAGGGAATTGTTTAGATTTTAAAACTCTATTCAATCAAATTAACCCAAGATTTGAGAGTGTGTTAAGCTAAAAAAATGTAAATAAACTAGCAAAATAAAATGGATAAAAATATGATAGTTTGAAGGCAATTTAGAAATAAATCCACTCTCTCTTGATCACATAAATCAACACAACATGAAATTGTGATATCTTTTTTGGTCATTAGTGAGTTTAATTGATGTGCATGTCATAAGTATGGAATATTTGTCAGCCCAATTGTCATTAGAGAGTTTGTTGGGAGGTGCGCAGTGTAATGGATGTTTTGTGGAGAAGTTGTTGTGGGTATGACAAGCAGCAGCAGTGGTTATGTGTTGAAGGGGGATGGTGGTAGTGGAAAGGGGATGTGGTTAAACTTGTTGTTATGTTAGAAGTGGCTTGGTGGTATATGTTGAGTTGGTTTTGAAATATGCCAGTGAGTTTTGTAGAGGTGATGGTAATGGTAGAATCAAAGGTTGATGGTCAGGGAGTTTGTATGTGAAGTAGGTTGTAGCAACCGACAGAGGGGAAGTTTGCAATTATTATGTGGTGGAAGAGGAGTTTGGTCAGTAAGTTTGAAGTTCAGGTGCACAGATATGTGCACACTTGCATAGTGATAGGGTTGTATATGTACACCGATGTATATGGTGGTGTTTGAATAGAGGGAAATGATTAGTCATGGTGATGAAAGAGGGGGGAACAGTGGTAGGATGTATGTGTTGGCAACAGAGAGAGGTTATGGCAACAGTTAGGTGGTCAGAAAGGTTTGTTTGGGGGTGAACCGTGGAAGGTTTGGACAGATGTATGATGTATGGTAACCGTGCAAATGTATGATGTTTGGACAGAAATGACAATGGATATATTTTTTAATTGTGTATGTTTTTTTAATTTAATAAATAGAAATGCAAATGAAAAATAGAAAAGCAACAAGCACTCAAACAAATGCAAGCAAAAATCAAACAACAAACACACACACAAATGCAAGTAACAATCACACAAACACATAACAAATTTTTTTTAAATGCAAATTCACACACAAAATGAAACGCACAAAAATCAAACAAAAATAATTCAAAGAATAGAAATTAAAATCAAATCAATTCCCCAGCAACGGTGCCAATAACTTGTTCAAACGGCTAAATTTCTATCGGTTTAGAAAATAGCTAATCAAATTTTAATTAAAAATAACCGCAAGCGCACGGCGTACAATGTTAGTATGTGGCGAGTATGGATCGATTCGCAGGGAATTGTTTAGATTTTAAAATTCTATTCAATCAAATTAATCCAAGATTTGAGAGTGTGTTAAGCTAAAAAAATGTAAATAAACTAACAAAAGAAGATGGATAAAAATATGAGTTTGAAGGCAATTTAGAGATAAATCCACTCTCTTGATCACATAAATCAATACAACATGAAATTATGATCTCTTTTTTGGTCATTAGTGAGTATAATTGACGTGTTTATCATAAGTATGGAATATTTGTGCTATTAATTAGCCCAATATAAAACCATCAAACTATAACACACCCATTAAATCACTTTTTAACTCTCATGAAAATGACAATGAGGTTGAAAATAAAATCTATTCTAAGCATTTTCTATTAACTATTGATTAGAAATATAGACCATCAAAATTTGATTTTAAAATCACTTCATTACCATAATCATATGTAGATGAAGATGTGATTTGTGTTTTGTTTGTTTAAGCATAGCCTATTTGATGTCAACAACATAGGATATCAAATTCAAAGCTAAAACAACAAATATTTTACCCATTCAAACATTGTCATTAAGCACTAAAGAGATCAAAAATTAGCAAAATGTTGAATCTATATGATTAAGAGAGTTTCAATACCCCTAAATTGAAGGGGTTTAGTCTCCCATATTTGTTATCATTTCAACAAATGTACAGTTCAACATGAAACAAAAGGAGGAAAATGAAAGAAAAGTAAGAAGAGAACTAATTAAACTAAAATAAAAGCTAATCTACTTGCATGAAATAGAAACTACACTAATTGCATAAAGTAAAGAAATGAAATAAAAGAACATGAAGTAAAATTGCATAAAAAGAAAGTTACATGAAAGAAGAAAATGGCTAAGTAGCCATGAAAAAGAAAAGAGAGTTTGTAATTTATTTTTGAGCCTCAAACTAAACTAACTAAAAAGAAGGCTCAAAGGAGGCTAAGGGCTTGATTACATGAACATATAGGGTATTTATACATGTTTGGAAACCCTAATCCTATTTTTAGGAACTACCCAAATTGCCCTTGAGGAAGCTTAGCCACCAAGTTATCATTAGCATGTGTTAATCCTCCACTTAAATGTGCATGTAACTTTAATCTTCATTAGCATGTGCATTAGCTTCTAAGTGTACATCATGATAAGTGGGTAGGTAGAGTTCTCCATGTTGTCATGAAATGATTTATTTCCATCTTCATTTGCTTGTATTCTCTTGTGCATGCATATTTTTCTTGAAGCCACTTGTAATTTGAATTCAAATTCCTACAAAATAACATAATAATTTCTAAGTAAATTTTCTCAATTAATATATGTACAAAAATGACCATTTTGCCCCTATATGAAGATGAATAAATGATAGTTTGAAAATAATTTGAATTTTGATTTAAACATGTTAAAATACCCTATATGCTCAGTTATTTAATTAAATTATATTAAATATGGAAGTAAATATATGCACATTTACGTGCACATCAGTTACACTAAAGGTAATGAAATCCACTTTGATCCTTTGGCAGCATAGTTAACGTACGAGATTATTTTAGAAACACCTTATATTATAAATAGCAAAATCCAGAGCTTATAAAATTAAATACATTTATAAGGTTATTACATATATGACGTAGGGGAGATTGTTGGAAAATTTCAAAATGTGAGCTACATATGTAAAATAAATGTGTTGTGCTATTTTGGTATAAAGTCTAATTAAAGTGATCAAATTTTGAATTAAAACTAAAAGGCTTAAGGATGCAACTGTCATGATATTAATGTGTAGATGCCGGTGCAGTTCTGATTTATTGAAGGGTCAACTTAGAAAATGATGACATTATAAATAAGGGATTATATCCCAATTAGACAAACTCTAGTTATTCTCCTAATCTCTTTTATGGAAATAATTCAGATCTGCACTACAACAAAAATACGCTTTTACAATGGGCAATACTCGTTGTAATAGAGGTTTCACAATGGGCTATTAGGCGATGTTGTAATAGACCCAGAAGATTTTACAACGGTTTGAAACTGTTGTATAAGCCCGTTGTAGTAAACCTTTTTATAACGGTCCGTAGCTGTTGCAATAACATCTTTTGCAATTGTTTTGCCCGTTGCAATAGGATCTTTTACAATTGTTTTTGCTCGTTGTTAAAAAAATTGCAAATTAAAAAAAAATTAAAGCATTAATGCAGCATGTATACAGATCGTACTCACAATTGCTAAAATGCCAAAATGAATTATACATTCACATTATTTATAAAGTCTTAATATAATTACAAATCATTATCGCCAGAAAGAAATGCTAAACAAAATTTTCATTTATATTCAGCAATTAAACAAATCTGATCAAGTTCTATGCTACTAGGTATACATCAACTCTGCATTCATTGAATACATCTCCATAGGTACCCACCAATATCTAACTGCAACCATAGTTCATTCATTATTTTGATTTAATCTTAAAGTTATAGTACCACGGTAGTGACGGTACAATACAGTCCGGGAGCAGCAAGCAATTGACTTTCAATCTCGAACTGCACAGCAATTTTATTGAGCATAACTACACCAATCTAAAGATTTCTTTCTATTAAGCATAATGTAATATCAACTGCTGATAAGAAAGAAGTTGTATCTATTCCGTTTAACTTCAATTCATCCATTGTGTATAATCTGAATGGCACCTACATTCACCATAACCTTTGACTATTACAAACAGTAAATTAACAGAATCAACTAGTTTAAAAGATTAGATATGTTTGAAGGATTATTAATAATCACTGAAATATGAATTTCTCAAGTTAATTATAGCTGCCTAGTTGTTTCAAATCATTTTAGACCATCAGGTTTCTCTAGCAAATCCCTGGTACAAGACAAAGCAGTTCTCTCATTACCTTTCTTCAACTATTTCCAAACCTTTCAGTCTTTGGTTAACGGTTTCAGCCAGTTTTACTACTCTGGCAGCAAAATTTCTTTGCTTGACATGAAAACAAGAAGCTTTGTAATAAACAAAAGACATATAAATGATTTTCATGATAGAACAAATTAAAATTATTAAAGATAAAGTGCTCAACCATTTCAAACCTTGCAATACACAAGGACCACAGAAAACAAGCATAATGCCACCACAAAAAAGATTATAATATATAAAAAAAATACTGAATTTGGTTTTACTTAGATTAACAAATACTTTAATTTGTTAGTCCAATGAACTAACCTATCATATATAAAACAAATGCTTAAATTTGGTTTTTTACTTAGACTAACAAGAACAAGATAGTGATATTTGTCCTGTGCACTTATAGCATATAGATTCACAAATTCACTCCATTGCTTTTATTTTAAAAATGCAGGTGGACTGCAAAGGTAAAATAGAAGAAGGTGCCCATCAACTTCAAAAGAATAAAAATATATCAAAATCTAGGAAAAGATGAAAAGAGCAATCAAAAACTCCAAGAATGCTAGTGGATAACAGAAGAAAACGATTCTAGAAAAATACTATTAGCATTGCATACCATGTTGAAAAGCACATCATGTCTATTGAGATGCATTGTACCATCATTAAGAGTGCATTTCCATCTACTTTTTGTCCGAGTCACCCATTAGCATGCATAGGATTAAAAAATTTGAAAAGAAAAGAACCACCTTAACAAAAGTTGCTAAAAGTAACTGATAATTAGATAATACCTTATCAAATTTAGACTAATTGTTGTATATGTGTATATTTTTGGCAAAGATCATACTATGTTGTTGCTATGCTATCTTGTAGTTCTGATGTTGTTTATGATATGGCTCCTCGAGTGGACCATGTTAGTGTTGTGTAAATTGTAGAAGCTAGCATGTATGTTGACAACATTATGGATGTTGATTACGTCGTTGTAATGGTAGACCAGATAACGCTTGGAGATTATGCTGCACAAAACTCACTTTGATGCTCTCAAGATGTTCAATAAAACGTCCAGCCCAATTTGCATGAAAATTTACATGGAATATCATATAATCTACCTATTATGCCATTGCAGGAGCTGCGTGGCTCGAAACCAAAGTTGTTATTCCTTGCCGTTGAATGGAATGCTTAATCTTTCTATTAATTAAGATGGTTATATATGGATAATTACAATTTGGAAGAACTAAAAATTGTAGAGACTTGTAAAGAACAAGATAAAACTTAAAAGTAACTCCAACCACTAATAAGTATAAACCATGCATTTGAGTACAAACATCAAACTACATTGCATTGGCCATTGAGTGAATATATACGTTTATATTAATGGCTTGTAGCAGCACAAAATGATTCGTACTAGATCTTCCAAAATAAAGTGTGCAAACTGCCCTGTGTTCAAATCGATGCTTCCATTTTCAAAGATGATTTAACTCTGGTCTGACTTGTGTATAACTATGATATATAACTAAATCCATCAAAATGAAGTTCAACTCTGTTCATACTCACCCATTCATTATTTAAAAAACCCTAACTGAAAGAAACAAAAATAAGGCATCAAAAGGTTTAAATTAAATTAGAGCACCTAGACCTGTTCATCGTCTACATATACTGGAAGCTCCTCTTCTTCGTCGTCTCCATTGCTCTTATAATGACAGATCTGAGATCCTCTCTCTTGCGGTGTAGGTTATTTAGGCGACAGTGAGTGGGGAATTTTTTTTTGCGGCTCTCATCAGCATCAAGGATGATAAAATTATTTTTGTGAATGATTTTTTAGAGAAGAACGTGAATTATTCCAGTGAACGTAAAAGGAGATGAATTTCCACGAGCATGAACTTCTATAAATTCCAGCGAGCATTCAACTATAATTCTCTTTAGTTTTAATTCCAGTGAGCATGAATTTCTGATCGAAGTAGCTATGGCTTCAAGGTAGCTGTTATCCCATCTTTTGGCAAGGCCATGACGCTAAGGACTTGACTAGAGATTGAAGACAATCCGTCCCGAAGATCGGTTATCTACAAATCCACTATGGATATAGGCAAATTTGGTCCGAGTTCGGATCGGGCTATAATTAACATGGTATGACAATCAAAGCTATGAGAGGCA
The DNA here is from genome assembly GCA_030737815.1 of Allium fistulosum. NCBI lineage: Eukaryota > Viridiplantae > Streptophyta > Magnoliopsida > Asparagales > Amaryllidaceae > Allium > Allium fistulosum. The sequence continues at coordinate 1,296,075,345 of CM060904.1, read as the reverse complement.
ACATTCCAAATTTCAGATCAATCGGAGTTCGTATGCTCAAGTTATGGATCGATTAAGTTTCATGAGAAGCATGTTTGCTTCATATCCATCACCTTCGTATCTGTTACCTTCGTATCCATCAACTCCACAATCCATCCCCTTTGTATCCATCAAGCAATAGCATCGATCAGAGTTTATCTGCTCAACCATTGCCCATTTTGTATCGATCCTACTAATAGCCATTTCGTATTGATCAACCAAGCATCGATACGAAACCAACATCCAGGCATCGATATGAAGATTTGGACCAATTATCGATACGAAGACAAGGATATAGTATCGATATAAAGAGCAGTGCACAGGATCGATACGAAGGAGGTAGTCAGACCAAAGGAAACAGTCTCCAGGCATGAAATATAGATCTCCACAAAATGCTCAGTCTACGTCATCGATGCAAAAATAATCGATATGCAACCACCAGCCAAACTGCAAATACAACCTTGGATCGATCATAACTCAAAAACTACAAGTCCAAACGCCTCCAAATTTTCACAGAAGCTTGCATATCATCTGAAGACCCACCATGATTGATCACAGCTCAAATGGAGCCAATCTTGATTAATACAAAATGCACTAGGATTGATCCTGATCGATCCCAAATGACCCCAGATCGATCTAGTGGGCCCACACACGTGTGAGAAGAGGTATTCCAAGGTTTGGGGGAGATATTTCTGGATCCACTTCTATAAATAGCACTCCTACCCCCACAGAAAGGACTTTGGATGCTTCTACGTCGTTACTCTGCTGTAACTCCATTATAACCTAAGAGCTAGTGATTTGTATTATTGTAATAAGCTATCTATCATCAATAAACATCAAAACTATTCAAAGTGGACGTAGGCTATAATGCCGAACCACTATAAATTATTGTCGCAATCTATTTATGTTTGATTTCATTGGTGTGATTGTTAGATTAGCCTCCTTTTCATTTAATTTCTTCACTCTAATCTCTTCAATTACAGCCGAAGAGTGTTGTGCCAAATTTTGGTACAAACACTTTGGTGCTTTCACTGAGAAAACTCTGTTTTTCTCTGATTCAGTGGATCTACTGCCGTTGTTGGATTGCTAAAATCTAAGGAGGAGATCCAGGTCTGTTTTTCAGTAGTTCCTTCCATTCTATTCAGATTACTCCAGATCTAAGAAAGAGCTATATTCATCATGGTGCATACTACCAGAACTGCTTCAAATGTTGTAGATCCGAAAGGAAGGGATAGGAAAAATCCTACGCAGCTGACCACAGCAGGCTAGATATCAGCTGTAGCTCCAGATCCACAAGGTCATGTGACTAGAGAGGAGTTCCAGACCCTCATGCAAGAGCTTACTTAGAGCCGTCAAGAGCTTACTTAGCAGATCCGTGCCAACACGGAGCTCGCAAACCAGTTGAACGAGGAAAGGCGAAGGAGATCTAGAAGGGAGCATGTTTCTCATTCCTCGACCGAAAGCTCGGCCTCATCTGACTTCAACCACAGATCTACACACCGTCGGTTGGATGGAAACTATGCAAAAGCCTCCAGGCATCAGCATGCCGTAAATCTCGGACAGGCTAAGATTGGTCCTTCTTCAAGGCACCAAGCTGGACCCTCCTCCCGAGGAGGGGCACTTCCTTATCATACCATTCATGACCATGCCGCTTCCGCTATAGATCTAGAAGCCGAGATCCAAAACCAACCAGATCTAGCTCATCGCCAACACGTTCATGATCAGGATCCTCACTTCCTTAAAGATCAAGAGCCAAGGAGGCTAGGAACGGACCATAGACAGCGACCAGACCGTCCCCGCAACATGGAACCCGACCCTGCCTTGGCTCCGAATATCCAGATGCCTGACATTCCAACAATGATACGCCAGATGATTAGAGAAAGTCAAGGCCTTACAAACGATGATTGGGGAATCTCCAGAAGTCATACTCTATTCATCGATGACATTCTTTATGCTGAGCCACCCCGTCCATTCAGGATGCCGACTCTGCCGGTGTACGAAGGAAATTCGGATCTTAACCAACATATCTTGAAGTATGAATGGCTCATGAATGCCGCTCGAGCTAACGATGCGGTTAAGTGTAAAAGTTTTCCTATCTCTTTGGGAGGCATTGCAACTATGTGGTTCACTCAATTACCACCCAGATCCATCTCATATTTTGATCAATTGGCTACTAAGTTTGTTGAGCAGTTCCTTATGCATGCTATTAGACCAAAGGATGTCAACACCTTGTCCAGTGTTACTCAAGCTCCAAGAGAGACTCTTAGACGTTATCTGGAAAGGTTCTATGCTACTTGCGAAGAGGTGACCAACCCCAATGATAATTCTATTCTGATGGCATTGACTAAAGGGATCGATCCCGATTCCGAGTTTGGCGATTCGTTGGTTGGGGAACCCCCTGCTTCATTGGATCATTTCTATGCTAAGGCGGCCCAGTTCTTGAGGAGAGAAGACACTAGACGATCTAGGAAGCAGGACGTAGTAGGGCCCAGTGGTGAAGGCATTCAAAGTAATATTGCTGTGAAGCTGAGCGGTGAGAACTCCGGCAAAGTGCAATTGAATATTCAGAATAAGCAAGGTCAACAGAAGGGTAACGGAGGTCAGGGAAAGAAGAGAGACCCAAATTGAGAACCGAGACATAGAGTTCCCATGTTCGACCAATATACTCTCCTAAACACATCGTTGGAAAATGTTTACCTTCAGACTTGTAATACAGGACAGTATAAGATGCCAGCTTCGAAACCATCATCTGAGAAATAAATTCAAACCAGGAAATTCTGTAGATTCCACGATTATTATGACCATAATACTAATTAGTGCTGTTATTTACAAGACATCATCGAGAAGTTGATTAGAGAAAGGAAGTTAGAACAGTTTGTTCGGGCTCCGTAGGATGGAGGTGCGGGCCCATCTAATCCAAATCAACGTCAAGGCCAAGCTAGGCCCAAAGAACCCGCGCGTACTGGTGGGAGGTTGGTAATAAACACTGTGAGTGGTGGTCCTAATTCGGCTGATCGAAGCTGGAAGGAAATGGAGTCATATGCCAATTCGATTAGGCATGTGGACTTTGAATGATGTAGTAATGTTGATGACGGGGCCCGACAAACAGCAGAGGACGATGACAGACGGCATCGTTTTCAGGAACCGAGATACTGATATAGTTGAGGCTCCCACTATTGATCCGTTGGTCATCTCAGCCCAAATAGGCCCTGCTTGGATGAAGAGGATCTTGGTTGACAGGGAAAGCTCTATGAACATTCTTTTTAAGCGCGCTTATGACCAAATGAGGATGGAAGCGAAAGACTTAAAACAGTGTCAATCACGTATTAATGGTTTTAACGGAAGCCCGACTATACCAGCTGGGATAGTGGAATTGCCCATTGAGTTGGGTATTGGAGACCGTCGGAGAGTCCAGATGTTGCAGTTTGTGGTGTTAGACATACATTCCCCCTACAATGCTTTCTTGGGCCGACCGGCCCTTGTGGAATTCAAGGCAACGATTGCCCCATAGTGTTTAACTTTGAAGTTCCCCATTGATAATGGGGTCGGAGTAGTACATGGTGATCAAGCGGCTGGACTTGCTTGTTATGTTGTGGTGCTGAGGGAGGAGAAGGGAAAAAGGCATAGAGGAATCTCTCTACGTCCGTTTTTTAGAAAATTGACAACTAACACCCGAGCCTAGGCTCAGGTGGTACAACCAGTTCCTTCAGGACCTTGATCCCAAAGATAATAGTGATGAGGAGGAAGTCAAAGATAGTTAGGCTTCCCCAACGGAGTTGACAATCGATGTTCTGATCCACGACGACGATAATTCCAGAATGGTAAAGGTCGGATCTCAACTTAGCCACCAAATGAGACAGGAATTGGTTGACTTTCTCTGGGCAAACCTTGATGTGTTTTCCTGGACTAATTCAGACATGTGTGGGATCTCGCCGGACATCGCGAGCCATGCATTAAATATTGACCCGCGGCACGTCCCAGTCAAACAAAAAAGACGAGGTATGGATCCAGAGAAATCTACCACCCTGAAGGAAGAAGTAAATAAACTCTAGTCGAATGGGTTTATTCGTGATGCTTTATACCCGTAGTGGGTATCTAATCTAGTGCTTGTCAAAAAGTCAAACGGGAAATGGCGAACATGTGTGAACTACTTAGATTTGAATAAAGCCTTCCCTAAAGACAGTTTCCCTCTTCTTAGAACTGATCAACTGGTGGATTCAACAGCTGGACACGAACTCTTATCTTTCATGGACGCATATTTCGGCAAAAATCAAATACCGATGCATCTACCTAACCAGGAACATACTAGCTTTGTCACTGATTTGGATCTCTATTGTTACAAGGTGATGTCGTTCAGACTCAAGAACACTAGAGCAACTTATTAGAGGCTCGTGAACCGAATGTTCGCTAACCAGATCGGAAAGACCATGGAGGTGTATGTGGATGACACGCTCATGAAGTCGCGACTATCTATCAACCACATCAATGATTTGGAAACAATGTTTAACATACTCCGACAGTACATAATGAAACTCAATCCGTTGAAGTGTCATTTCGGAGTTGCATCAGGAAATTTCCTTTGATTCATTGTCAATGCCGGAGGAATTGAATCCAATCCTGAAAAATCTGGGCGATTCAGAATCTCAAAACTCCCAAAACCATAAAGAAGGTGCAAAGCCTCAATAGGAAAGTGGCAGCCTTAAGCAAATTCATTTCTAGATCTATAGACAAGTGCATTCCCTTCTTTGACCTGATCAGAAAAGGAAAATGAAATTTGGAGTGGACAGAGGAGTGCGAAGGCGCATTCTAGGCACTAGTTCAACATCTGGCAACACCTCCTATTTTGTCGAAGCCAATTGATCATGAGAGATTATACATCTATCTGGTGGTTTCAGCAAACGCAATCGGTGCTGCATTAATTCGAGAAGAGGATTATCCAACCACCGGTCTATTATATCAGCAAGAGATTGACAGGAGTAGAAAGAAACTACACGAAGGTTGAAAAGCTGGCTTATTGTCTCGTCATAGCCTTGAGGAAACTTCGTCCATATTTCCAGGCTCATCCGATCACTATCTATATTGACCAGCCATTACGACAGATCCTAACACGACCTGAGACATCTGGTAGGTTACTTAAGTGGAACATCGAGTTGAGTCAATTTGATATTGCTTATACACCGAGGCGAGCCATTTAAGGACAAGTTCTGGCGGACTTCATAGCTGAATTCACCATACCGGAGGACTTGCCCGAAACCAGTGAATCTCCCAAGCATACATGGAAGCTATATACCGACGGTGCATCAAACGTCTGTTGCTTAGGTGCTGGAGTGGTACTCGAAACCCCAAAAGGTTGATCCATATGTTATGCTTTAAAGTTTGATTTCTGCGCAACTAACAACGAAGCCAAGTACGAAGCTTTGCTTGCTGGGCTAAGGCTCGTTAGAGACTTGGGAATCATTGCTGTGGAAATTTACTGTGATTCACAATTGGTCGTATGCCAGGCTCGAGGAGAGTATCAAGCCAGAGATCGAAGATTGGCTACCTACCTTACTCGGGTTCAAGAAGTGTTGAATTAGTTCGACTATTATGCTATTCATTGTATACCCCGAGAGCACAATCAGAAAGCCGATTCTTTAGCGAAACTGGCCAGCACTGGTGAAGCACAACAGATGGGACTTGTCCCCATCAAGACACTTACCGCTCTGAGTATCGATCAAATGGAGACAGACTGGATGCATGAGGTAACGCCCGAGAAGGAGTCGTGGATGACCCCATTCAGAAACTATCTTGAGCACAGAACTTTACCCGAGCGTAGAAGTGAGAAAAGACAGGTTCACCAAAAGGCTTCACGATTTATTATCCAGAATGGGGTCTTGTATAGGAGGGGATTTCTATTCCTTTACTCCGGTGTATCGCCTACGACAAGATCAAATGTGTGTTACACAATGTGCACGAGGGAGAGTGTGGCGATTACACTAGTGGGCAAGCCCTTGCCAAAAAGATACTCAGATATGGATATTATCGGCTGACAGTGAACCGAGATGCATCAGATTATGCCAAGAAATGTGATAGGTGCCAGAAACATGCCAGAATTCTAAGAGCCCCGCCTACAGAAATTACTCGGATGGTCAGTCCATGGCCATTCGCCACATGGGGTATTGATATAATAAGGTCTCTATCTTTAGCCAAGGGTGGTGCGAAGTACGCCATCGTTGCAGTTGACTTCTTTACTAAATGGGTGGAAGCTAAGCCCCTTGCCACTATCATGATGAAGAAAGTGATCAACTTTGTTGTGCGTAACATCATCTGTCGCTTTGGTCTCCCACACACCATTGTAACCTATAATGGGACCCAATTCGATAGTGTCGAGTTCAAAGATTTCTGTCAACGCTACCGCATCCAGAAGAAGTTCTCAGCAGTAGCTCACCCTCAAGCAAATGGACAAGTCAAAGCTATCAAAAAAGTTATCAAGTCCATTCTGAAGAAACGAATGGAGAAGGCCGGAGGAAAGTGGGTCGATGAACTTCCCATGGCCCTATGGGCATATCGAACTACCCACAAGTCCACGACCGGCCATACTCCGTTTGCACTTTCTTACGGTTCTAAAGCCATTATTCCAGTTGAATTAGAAGTACCTTCTCACCGTGTGACTTACTACGATCCAAAGACGAACGCCATCCTACTTACAGAATCACTAGATTTACTGGATGAGAAGCATGAAGAGGCTGATTTGAGGGCAGCCGCACACCGCAGTCGAGTCGCCCTATTATACAACGCTAAGGTCCGACCCAGAACCTTCGAAGTTGGCGATCTCATACTTAAGAGAATTTATCCGGTCCCTTCACACATGAAACCGACATGGGAAGGACCGTATGTCATTGAACGGAGACTTGGAAACGGCACATTCAAAGTATCAACTATTGACGGTCTCACTTTACCAAGGGCATGGAACAACGAGAGTCTCCGTCGCTATTACACATAATTGGCTTTTATTCATTTTAGTCTGCTTTTCCTTTGAAATTTGTTTATGCATTTTTGGAATTCGAACTTGTAATAAGGCAACTGACTTTGTCGTACATTCTTATTTCAGTAATAAAATGTAGACTCATCAAGCCAGAGTGGCAATTCTTGAAATGCATCATGTGACCGTCATAATGTACGAAGAGCTAAGTCCCATCCTATGGTGGGACTCATTCAAATAGGAAGTGATCGTGATCCGATCGATCAATCGCTAAGTGAAACCCCGAGCTTGGGGGGCAAGCAACGATAAAGTCAAGAAGGATTGAAACACGACAATTCTCTAATGAACTCCAGCTCCCAGAGTGCAAGCTGAAGTACAAAACTCCAAAATCCAAGCATGAGGAGGATGGATCCGTCCATCCATGACCACGCCTTCATTCTTCCAAGTTTGAAGAGGATGGATCCGTCCATCTATGACTTCGCTTGCCAAATCAAAGTGGATGTGATCCGATCATCCACAACCTTGATCAAATCCTTGTTCCCAAAGTGCGAACAAGATCCTAATACTTAAACAGGTGTGACTGACCACCCGTCGACCGACTCCAGATTCCCAGAGTGTGAACTGGAGTATAAACATCAAATGGATGTGATTAACCACCCATCGATTAACTCCGGTCCCGAGAGCGTGGACTGGAGTATAAACACCAAATGAGTGTGACTGACCACCCATCAACTAACTCTGTTCCCGAGAGTATGGACCGGAGTATAAACACTAAACGGGTGTGACCGACCACCCATGAAACAACTTATATCCATGGAGTGTGGATATAATCCTAATTGTTAGATGGGTGTGACTGACCACCCATCAAATAACTCTTGCCCCAAGAGCGCGGACCAGAGTATAAGCATTAAACGGGCGTGGCCGACCGCCCGTAAACTAACTTATGTCCCCGGAGTATGGATATAATTCCGAATACCAAACGGGTGTGACTAATCGCCTGTAAATTAGCACATGTCCCTAGAGCGCGGATATGATTCTAAGCGATAAGCAGGCGTGACCGACTGCCGGCATACAAGTTCAATCCCGAAAGTGCGGATGCAAATACTAGCAGATGAGCGAGTGTGATCCGACCACTCAAACTCATTTCACTTTAACTTTGTTCCGACTAAGTTAAATTAAAATTATCAAAGGCAGAGAACGACTGCCGACTGACTATTTCAACTATCCCCAGGATAGGGGGTATAATTCAGGTCCTAACTACTGACCGAGATAGCACAACGTTGTGATTCGACTCGACGTTTGATTATGACCCGAAGCCATTTCTTCAGGATTTAGCGACCGAACTCAAGTTTGACTCGGAAACTAAAGCCTCACAAGTACATTGAATGGAAATGCGAGTGCTGAAATACTTAAACAAATGAACACAGAGTTATGCTGAAAAACGAAAAGAAATTTTATTTCCACTATTCTTTGAAAAAGATGAGTACAAAAATATGTTCGAAGAATTCCTATAAGCAGAGGCCAAACCCGCATCTATACATGGCCTTCAAAAGCAAAAGAAAAAGCCCATTCTAGCTGTCTACCAAAAAGAGAAGAAGCAAAAAGTGCATGTCTACGCCTTTTATTTTCTATCCTTCTTGCTTTTCTTCGGCGTAGACCCGCTAGAGCTACCACTCAAAACCCTCTCCCTCTTTGAACCTTTTCCTCCCCGGCCTGCTCCGGCGGGCTTATCTCCGGCCGGGGGTAATGAAGAAGTTTCCTCCTTGGAACTCACAGGGATCGGAATGTCCTTTGTGTGCGGAACCGGAGGGATGGTGGCACTTTCGATGTTAGAGGGAGGAGGCGCACCGGTATTAATGATGGTGTCACCTGGAGAAACAACAAGTATCAGGACCAGACCGGGATCTGCCATGCCCCCACCAGCTCTACGAGCCTGCTCGGCTTGCTCGATTTTGGCTTTTATTTCCTCCATTATCTACTCTACCTGGTCTACACGTATACCCATTGGAACGCTGCTGGTGGGGCCTGAGGAGCCCGTTATGACTGCATCTTCATCAACATTGAACGACACTTCGATATTTGGATCACTTTGATGGCTGAAGAGTGCTTCATCAATTGTTCATCAAGCAAGCAGATGCTATCGTGCATTTCTCCAACCGATGTGGTGGCCGTCATGGTTGTAGCCTCTGTCATTAGCACCTCCTACTCAAGATGTACTTCTTGAGCCGTAGGAGGATCAGTCGGTGCGAAATCTAAGACTGAATGAAGATAAGAGAATATATTAGTAATATCATCTGATAGTGCTCCTACATTTTTAGGAATAGGAGAAGTGTCCAGAATACCTTCCTCAGTTTGGCTCCAGTGCCGAGCTGACATGCCTTCCGAGCTGCGCTCAGTTATCGAGGAGAGATGCGGCCTATCGGGGTCATATTCTGGAACAGTTGGTGGTGCAATAGAAGTAGTCTTAGATTGGGACACTAGAGGTACTTTGGAGCCTACTACGTGATGTTCAATTCTGGATCCTTCCCCAACTTATGGATATGAGGCGGCCAATTTTTCTTTTTCAAGAGAAATGATTGTATCCTAGAGGACTTTAGGTTCATCTCCGACAAGTATTTGAGCTTCCAGTTGGAACTCACCAATAGTTGCAGCGTTGCGGATAACCTTTTCATCATCCACCAAGTGGCTCCAGGCCTTGTACAGTTGGAAAGGATAATCTTCGCCGAGCTAGTTTAAATTGCGGTTTCTTAAGACATTGGCATTGTATGTGACCAGGAGATCTTCAAATTCATTCTCCATCCTGGCCTCTACCGCTCTGATTTCACTCTCAACCCTAGCATCGGCTTCTTGGGCCTTCAAGTTCGCTGCATCCCTCTCCTCCTTAAGTCCCGCCATCTGTTCGCATGCCTCCCGAGCGACTTTATTGGCCTCATCCTTTTCCTTGATGGCCTCGGCTAGCTTTGCCTTTAGCTCCTCGACTTCTTTCCATGCCTCATCCCTTACTCGAGTGATCACAGTTTTGTGGTGGCCCATATCCTACACCAGGTCCATGTGAGTTTTTCGCATGTTTTCCATGGACTGTCTAGCCTCATCGGCTCTCTTATCGGCCACCATCTCCGATTTCCTTGAAGATTCAGCTTCATTATTAAGCACTTCTATTATTCCGTCTTTTTGATCAAGGTCGGCCTCCAGTTTCTCAATTATCTTAGCCCACTCGAAAGATACCGTAGAAACTCTCTCGGCGGTCTTAGCCCATTCCCTGTACTGGCTGTATGCATCGTGCACGTAGTCCTGCACCAGTCTTTCTATGCCGTTGGGAATTCTTTACTAGTTTGTAGGAAAGTGGAAGCCATCAAAACAGATAGTTGGAAAAGATGCTCCATGAAGGTAATATACAAGTTGTTGAGAGATCATATCCGTTCGGATGCAATTGAGAAGAGGCAATCTTAAGAAAGAACAGCACATCCCTAGTAAATTGGTTGAACGGGGGCAACGTTCCGGCTACACACATAAATCTATTGCAAGCAGTAAATCCCTCCAGAGGATTGTGCGCTCTATCTTTTGGCCTCGATAGCAGAACATCTTCTAGAGATAATCCATGCCTGAGACAGATTCTGCTTAGCATATCTTCGGAGATTTTGGAACGAACTGAGTCCTCCAGATTCAAAACTAAAGCTGCACCCGACAGTTCATTCGGAGCAGGACTTACTACATCAGCTGCGATTTCTGGTATTTCTATAATGGGAAGTGGAGAACTCTGAACTTCCTGCTGCCCTAAGCTTCCGGGATCCATAGCTATTGAACTCAATAAAAACCATTGTTATATGGCAAGAAACCCATGTAACCCCCTCCCCCCCACCCCGCGGTGTAAAGTGAGTGATCGTGTTGTGTAGTGCAATGTTACATAATACTTTAAATTTCTACAAGTTCGAAAGATGGTAAAACGATAAGATTTCGAGATTCGACCGGAGTGACCGTCATCGCTGACCGTCTCAACCATGCCATCCCGACTTCGAAGAACGATCCATGTTAAAGTTCGTTATGTTTGTCACATTACAGTTCCATCGACGAGCTTTGAAGGATAGTCAAATATGCAGTTTAATGGTCAAGTCCATTTATGCAAGGCTAAAGCTCGTCGGAGTCAAATGTTCGAGTATGCAAATGTCAACTAGTTCATATCCATCATGGTTTGAATTGGATCGTTCCCCTCAAGTCTGATTTGGTATCGATTGAAGGCGCTGATCGATAATTTCTTCGTATCGATACTATTCGTACCAATCACATCTTCGTATCAATTACCCCAGCAGTTACTTCATATTAATCCAGGATGAGTGAGCTTCATATCAATCTAATCACATCAATACGAAGTGTTCCAATCGATATACAAGCTACTTCACAAACGTTCTGATTGATCCGTGTCTCGTATCGATATGAGTTCAAGGAAAAACTTAGAGTCAGTAACTCAATCAGCTGCTCTCCTTCTTCCCCAAGCTTCTAGGACCCCATTGAAGTATTTCCTTAACCTCACTCCAGCCATGCTCCCTACGACGCCGGAGTTGGCCGTAGCCTGGGATGAAATGACATCGAGACTCGAATCTTGTCATTGTAAAAAGGGTTATGAGCTTATTAATTCCCTATGTTTAAGCGAATTGGTTTAAAGATTAAAAGCTAATGGTTTGGGGACGAAGACTTTGCAATTTTCTCGTATTTCCGATCGATACGAAGCAGGAGTGAAGATAAAGGCAGGTAGAAAATTTGCCTAAGTCCAAAATCCTTTTATATGACTTCGTACCCAAGGGAAGACGTTTCATATCCCGGTTGCAAAAAACCGATAGAAGCATTCAGAATACTATCGATATGAAGGACGTTGTACAAGCATATCTGGAACGATCGTATCCATCGATATGAAGAACGACCTTCATATCCATCAACTCAAAGCGATCCTGTGTCTACCACTTCGTATCCATCAATGACCAGCCAACTATTTCGTATACATCGATACGAAACCCATCGATATGAAAGTCACTGCAAGATTATGTTTGGACCATTCAACTCTGTCATACGAAATATCAATTTCGTATCCATCCATTCGAGACCTGAAACATCGTGTCCATCGATACGAGGAAATCCTAAAGAGTATCTATTTCGTATCAATAGCCATCGATATGAAATCTACATTCATTCATCCCGGATCGATCTAGGAGAGGGTCGATACGAAAGGATGGACCAGAGCAACCATCATCGTTGTTACAAGGCTATCGATACGAAATCTACATTCATTCATCCCGGTTCGATCCAGGAGAGGGTCGATACGAAGGGATGGATCAGAGCAACCATCATCGTTGTTACAACTCGAATTTCACATTGATTTAGGAGAGGATCGATATGAAACTCGATTAAAAAAAACCTTAACAATGACCCATGAACGTGCAAGCGTGAACGGGAGTCAGGTTAAGGTACGTGCATGTATGCCAAATTAACATTTGATTTTCAAGGTTAACAGGAATTGGATTCTTACCTGATGACAATCAGAATAGTGAATAACAAATTGCTAGCACCCGACCTTCAGTTACAACAAAACACTGCATGACATTGGCAGTCCAAAGTTCAACATTTATATTACTGGAAATCAATCAAAGGTTACATCTCTTGGCGAAAAGACAACAACCATTCAATGAATCGAATAGAACTTTTTCAGAATAAAGATTGCAACTTTTCAAAGCATGTCATGTTCATATAGAACGTACTTTGGGGGGCAAATGTTATCTCGCCATTGGCAAGGCTGTGACGCTAAGGACTTGACTACAGATTGAAGACAATCCATCCCGAAGATCGGTTATCTACAGGTCCATTATGGATACAGGCAAATTTGGTTCATGTTCAGATCAGGCTACAATTAACATGGTATGACAAACAAAGCTACGAAAGGCACCATTCCAAATTTCAGATCAATCGGAGTTCGTATGCTCAAGTTATGGAATGATCAAGTTTCATGAGAAGCATGTTTGCTTCGTATCCATCACATTCGTATCCATTACCTTCGTATACATCAACTCCACAATCCATCCCCTTCGTATCCATCAAGCAATAGCATTGATCAGAGTTTATCCGCTCAACCACTGCCCATTTCATATCGATCCTACTAATACCCGTTTCATATCGATCAACCAAGCATCGATACGAAACCAACATCGAGGCAACGATATGAAGATTAGGACCAATTATCGATACGAAGACAAGGATATAGTATCGATACAAAGAGCAGTGCACAGGATCGATACAAAGGAGGTAGTCAGACCAAAGGAAACAATCTTCCGGCATGAAATATGGATCTCCACAAAATGCTCAGTCCACGTCATCGATGCGAAAATGATCGATACGCATGGATCGATATGCAACCACCAGCCAAACTGAAAATCCAACCTTGGATCGATCATAACTCAAAAACTACAAGTCCAAACGCCTCCAAATTTTCACAGAAGCTTGAATATCACCTGAAGACCAACCATGATCGATTGCACCTCAAATGGAGCCAATCTTGATCGATACGAAATGCACTAGGATCGATCCTGATTGATACCAAATGACCCCAGATCGATCTGGTGGGCCCACCCACGTGTGAGAAGAGGTATTCTGAGGTTTGGGGGAGATATTTCCAGATCCACTCCTATAAATAACACCCCTACACCTACAGAAAAAGGATTTTGGATGCTTCTACCCCGTTACTCTATTGCAACTCCATTGTAACCCAAGAGCTAGTGATTTGTACTGTTGTAATCAATTGTCTATCATCAATAAACAGCAAAACTATTCAAACTAGGCGTAGGCTACAACGCCGAACCACTATAAATTCTTGTCTCTTTCTATTTCTGTTTGATTTCATTGGTGTGATTGTTAGATTAGCCTCTTTTTTCATTTAATTTCTTCATTCTAATCTCTTCAATTACATCCGAAGAGTGTTGTGTCCAATTTTGATACAAACAGTAGCGTTACGCGATGGATTCAGATTTTAGGCGGAGTGATTTCTGGAGTGACTTCAAGGTAGCGTTAGGGGATTTAATTTTAGAGAAGGAAACAGTCGGAAGAAAAAAAAGTGGAGAGAGCAGTCTCAAATAAGCAGGGTTAGGAGAGCCAAATTTTTTTGGAATGGAGGGAAATTTTTTGAGCTGGAGCCAAATTGTTTAAGATCGGAGGGAAAATTATTGAGTTGTAGCCAAAGATTTTGAGGTGTAGTCAAAATATTTAATTTAAAGGTTATGATGACCAAAATTAGAGAAATAATAAATATTACTACGAACTTTTGTTTTTGAACTTTAGAAAAAAATTTAGAATTTTATTTTGAAATTTTAGGTATCTTTCTAAATTTTAGAAAAAAATTATTACAAAAATTTATTTCTAAATTATTAAAATATTATAAATTATTTAATATTAATTATTAAAATTGTAAATTAGTTAAATATTAAATATTAAACATATCATAAAATATCAATTATTAAAAGTTAATTATTAATTATCTAATAGTAATTTTTAATATTAATAATATTTATTAATTATTAATAATATTTATTAATTATAAATAATAAAATATTAGCTATAATTTACTAACTATTAATAATTAGCTATAATAGAAACCTAGAGCTGAGAATGGAATAGCTGTAAATATGGAATAGTTAATTATTAATAATTAGTAAATTATAGCTAAAATTTTATGATTTATAATTAGTTGCAACAACTGATCTATTACAACAGATTTTGGCCCGTTGTTATAACTGATATAATGGTCAAAAATTGTTGTAATATTATATTACAACGGGCTAGAACCGTTTTAATAAAGTAGAGAATGGAATTTATTACAACAGGCTGGGAACCGTCGTAATAGATTATATTACAAGAGGAAGAGTCGTTGTAATAGAGCTGAGAATTGGACTCTATTACAACGGACCAAACACCGTTATAATAAGACCATATTACAACGGGCTTAAACTGTTGTAAAAGTTGTCTATTACAATGGTTTTTTGTGGCCCGTTGTAAAACATGCATTGTAAAATGATAGTTTTGTTGTAGTGTTGGGTTCATGTTAATTTAAATGATCAAACAAATTCTTCTTCTCTTTCAATCAGCAACTATGTTTTCAGGCTTTCGCTAATTTATTTAGTTTTTTCTAATTTCTTCTCGATCAAATATAGACCAATATTCAGATCTTTGGTTTAATGATTAATTAATGAATTCTAAAATATATTGAAATCACAACAGTTAATCGTCAAAATCTTTAAAACTTAGTTATCACAGTCATGAAAACTATGATTATGAGCCATTATATATCAAAGGTGGACGCTTAAAAGTCATAGAAGATCCAAATTCTATTTTCAATATTTTTTTCAGCACTGTATTATTCAAAACTTGTTTATAAACGCTCCAATTTGGGAAAGCGTCTTCTCCAGTACCAGAGCCATCAACAAAATTTAACAAAGAATATGTGATCAAATTGAATTGGCTTGGAGGGACAAGCACAAAAATATAAAGGTAAGCATCCAAATAGCCAAGTGAGAACTTGCAGAAGCAATACTTGACATTTTTTGATAAAGGGACAAAGTAAAATAAGGAAAAAGAATACGATATTATTGAACGTGTCATGTCTCTTATTGCTTCCATTCCAGTTTATAATACAAAATTCAGCTTGTGCAATCCAGAAAAACAATATGTATAGTTATATACTGCAAAATCCAACTAAAGTCAATCCGAAATACAGCAGGATCACAAATCGTCAAACCAAACGCATAAAATACTGTCGTCTCTTAAGATTATTTAAAATGCTGATTAAAATAACCTGCAATTATTTGTTTACTATGCTCGTGATTCTCGTCTCAATGAGTGAACACACTTTACTTCTTCTCCCTCTGTTTATATATACTCTTTTCTTCTCCGCGTTCTCTTCACTTCATTCCGCCCTCGTTTCACCAAGGTTATTTCATAAATGTCATCTTCTCCACTTGTCAGCCACGTCACCACCAGCTCAATGCACCCTCATATCCCGTCACCTCCCGAAGGCGGAGCACCACATCCGTCCACCACAAAGCTTCGCCACCTGAACTTCTTCGTCCTGCTGCTCCGTTTCACCACCTTCTGCTTCTGCCTTGCCTCCGCCATCTCCATCGTCTCCAACTCTTCAAGGCACCCCGGCAGTCCTACGTGGCACGACTTCGGCCTCCTAAGGTAACTGAACATGGTTTTTTAGCAAATATTTAAAAAGGGAGGGCTAAAGATGTTATTTTGTAGGTATGAGGTGGTTGCCAACGGGATAGTGGCGCTTTACTCCTTGTTCGAAATGGCGGTGGCAATTTGGGATATTGTTACTGGGTCTACAATTTTACCACTAGTTCTACAACTCTGGTTCGATTTTTCTCATGATCAGGTTATTTTTATTCCTGTGTGTCTTATGATATACACATACGGTGACAAACACGTAATATACATATAATACAAAAATATTTAAAAAAAATGAATATATATTCAGGTATTTAATTGCGTACATGCTATTGTCAGCGATGTCAGCGGGAGCAGGAGAGGCACACGATCTTAAAAGGGGGGACACGTGTAAGCTTGAAAACTCATTTTGCATACAGTCCTACGTGGCAGTTGCATTAGGATTTGTAGGATTTGTGTTCATGGCTGTTTCGGCCGTGCTATCTGGCTATCGACTTGTTGTCTATCTCGTTACTGGTTGCCGTTTCCATCTACCAGTCTAATATAAGAATGGTCAGAAAATGTTATACATACATATATATATGATATATGTATATATGTATGTATGTTGGGTTCCTTTTCCTAATACAAAATGGTTCATATTCAAACTTAGGCCATGTTTTTAATCCTGGTTTAATTTACTTGTCAATCTGCTCATTTGTGCTTATAACACTACTTTCTTTTACTAATCTATTCGCGTGCCATTGGATAATCGTACGTGGCTTCATTATGTTATATATCGAATCGTACCTCCTATGGTTCCAACTACTAAGGCCGGTTATGTTTAAAAGAAAACCAAAGCACGGAAACAACTTATACCTAAGCCATAAGGTTCGGCCAATAGTTTTCTACGCCTTGAAAACATCTTTCATATGGTACTTACCGACACCCAGCCGACATTATTTATCAATATCAATGTCATATCGACATCCATTTTCCAACACCTTTGCTTGTCAACTCGATGTCTTGTTAAAATGTTTAAAATGGATTTGTTCATGCATTATTGACACCATACCGAAACCTTATTTAAATGCACAAAATATTTTGTTTTAATGCTCTACGGATGTATTACCGATGCCGTTACTGAAATATTTTTACAGCATTTCAACTGCATTTCTCATCTTAATCTCAAATTCAAATATATTTGATGTATAATCACACAAATATAATACATTAATATCGCAATTCATATATCATAAATATTATCCAACATCACAAAGATACATATCGTCAAACCATATTATCCAACATCATAATATATAACCAACACCAAAGTCTACATGCATACAAACATAAATATCCAACCAAATGTTTATGTTATACATACAAATGTTCAACATAAAAATATTAAACGGTACGAACCATAACATGAAAAATATCCTACCTACAAAAATACAATCCACTCTCCCGAACTGTGACCACCATCACCACCATCATCCCTACCAAAAATGTATTTATCTGAAAACCGTCGCAAAAAATACATCGGTAAGTTAACCGAGCTTATTCTCTAGCAAACACACATATGACTTCAACCATCGGTTTTCTTCTTCTACATCGGTACTAAATATTGCTCCTCTATTTAATGATGATCTCTACAATTTAACCAAATTTGTTTGTTAATAACAAGTAAATTTTATTTCAACCATTGTATTTGTGTATTTAACCAAATCTATATTTTAACTGAAATAAAGTTGTTTATTTTATTGAAACAAAATTTATAATTTAACTTAATTATATATTTATTTAATTTATTGAGTGACTTAACCTATATATTTGTTTAATTTATTGAGTGATTTAACACATATATTTTTCTAACATATTGGATGATTTAACAAAATCTATATTTTAACTTGAATAAATTTGCTTAATTTATTAAAACAATTTTTTTAATTTAACTTAATTTTATATTTTTTAATTTATTGAGTAATTTAAATTATATATTTATTTACTTTATTAGGTGATTTATAAAATCTATGGTTTAACTCGAATAAACTATTGTTTAAGTTATTAAAACAAAATTTATAATTTAACTGAATTATATATATATATATATATCTATGTATGTGTGTTTTTTTAATGTATTGAGTGACTTAACTTATATATTTGTGTAATTTATTAGGTGGTTCAATAAAATTTATATTTTAACTTAAATAGATTCTTGTTTAATATATTGAAACAAACTTTATAATTTAACTTAATTATATATATATATAACTTATTAGATGATTTAAAAAATCTATATTTTAACTCAAATAAACTCTTGTTTAGTTTATTAAAACAAAATTTATATTTCAACTTAATTATGTGTGTGTGTGTGTGTGTTTAATGTGTTAAGTGATTTAACTTTATATTTGTTTAATTTATTGGATGATTTGAAAAGAACCTATATTTAACCCGAATATTTTTTTTTAAATTATTAAAAAATAATTTATAATTTAACTTAGTTGTGCATTTGTACAATTTATCGAGTGACTTAGCTTATATATTTTAACTCAAACTCAATTTATTTCTAAAATGATGATTTTGAACATTTGGTAGAAAATGAGCATTAAGTTAAATAGTTATACAAACATTCATATAAAATACACACACATCTGTATATATATGCATGTATTTATTGGAATTTATAACTAATGCATTCGCACAAACAGTATACTATATGTATGTATGTATGTATGTAACACCATCTCATATCTTGAGGGCAAAAGCTAAGCGCTATAGATGTTGTAGTCATCCATAGTATTAACTTCGGTGAAAAGATACGGTAATGTTAATGGTATCCATAATATCAAAAGCACGTGAATATGAAATAAAATCAACACAGATTTAAAAACAGCTTTTCTGATTACAGTTCAAATCAATATTTCATATTCAGATACATAATCCTTAACAATTCTCAGGTTTTGATTAAATGTAATTATTACAAATTACGCCAAGAGCGACATATGAAGATGCCCCCCTTGGATGATCAGAGTACTAAATAGACATACCAGTCTTAATACATCATAGAGGAAATAAAATTAAACAGCTCCCACATAGCTAACTTTGCCTCTTGCATGTCTTCGGAAGCTTATCAGTCCAACCTACTAAACCTGAAAAACCTTAACTCTCAATCTACTTAAATTATATTTTGGGAACCCGAGAGTTTAAAGGGAAAACATAAACTTCGAGTCAGACATAAAGCCTGGTGTGAATAATACTATTACATCTCGGTTTACTGATATTAAGCGAGACCACGCCGCTTAGTGGAACGGGTTTCCCCTCACTAATATCCTTTTTAAAAGCATATTTTTGTAAATTAGAAACCTGCAATCAAACTGATTAAACAAAAATAGTAATATCATATATGCATATAATCAGGTAATTAATAGACTATCTGTCCAAACAATTATAGTTTTATTTGGCTAACTACTAACCATTGGCTGACTCGGGCCTACTAGACATAATAAATAATCTAACTTCTGTTAGACACAATACTGGATGGTCTGTCCTTAACTTACTTTTCCAAGGGTCAACTGATCCTAATGGTTTTGCGGGCTCACCAATAACCTATCTTTACTCTGTATATTCCTTTCTGTGCGGAACATCATTTTAGTCTTACCTGTGACAAAGCCATACACACTGGAATTTTGAACTTATATTAGCTAAGGGCTACTAGCTAAAGTATAGGGCGCGACCCTACACCAGTCTCATTTAGTCTTCTAATATCCGAGTCATTTACTTAGGGTTAACTACCCCATCCAATTTTCCTTGAAAACATTTCTTTCATATTGATTTAACCTTTTAAATCAAACTTAAACAAGTAAAATATACTCTTTGCTTTACTCAAATACCTTTGCCATGATATATGCTTTACAGAAAACAATGTTGATGAAAACCTAAATCAATAGGGCTATCTATCCCTTTAAAAACAAGTTAAAGTCCTTCTTTAACTTAGAAAACATTAGGTTTTAAATCCAAGACATCACCTTCGAAACCCTAATTTAAAGTCTTAAACAGTACCTTTCGAAATCATTAAAATCAACCCTTTCGAAAGCATAACTTAATACCTTAGACATCCTCTTTTAAAACCTTTTAAACTTGCCTTTCGAAATCATTGGAAACCCTCTATTAAAATATTCAAAGTAAGCCTTTCGAAAACATTGAGGATCTCCTCTTCAAAACCCATATTATATACCGTTCGAAAGCATTGAAATTCTTCATTTAAATACCTTTCAAAATCATTGGGTTCAAGTAAAATTTTATGGAAACACTGCTTCGAAACCATTTAAAATCATTCCTTTCGAAACCTTTGGGTTTAACTTTTGATATAACTAAGGGTCGTAAATATCTGGGGCGAAAGCATTGCTTTCGAAAGCATTAGTCCTAAGTAAAAGAAAGAGGATGGTTTCGAAACCAACCTTTTCGAAAGCTTTGAGAAGCGGCTTCAAAGTAAAAGGTGAAAGCACCCTTTTGAAACCATTATTTAAAGGCTATAATGAAAAGCGGCCTTAACTAGTTCGAAAGGTAGAAAGCGGTAGCTAGGTTTCGAATATATTCAAAACTATCCTTTCGAAAGCTCTTTTAAAACAAAAGGCGACAACCCTTTCGAAAGCCCTTTTTCTAAAACAAAGGAAATTGGATTAAGTTGAAATCTAATATATCCCCTTTGAAAGCATCCTTTGTAAACATAAGTGATTCAAGGTCAATAAGAGTAGCTCCTACCCCTTCGAAAGCTTAGATTCGACGCTGTACCTTCCGCCTTTCTCCAATTCACTATGTATAAATTGTTTGATACCATGTGCATTGGTTTCGACTTGGTTCATGGGCGAAGGTATAGCATCGAAAGCTTGCAGGTGGAAGTGGCGAAATAGTAAATTTAAACAAACTGTTTTATAGCCTTTTAAAGTAATTGCTTTTCAACTAACTTGCCTTATTTGTCAAAATACAATTGGTTGTCCATTTCTTTTCAAATTTTCTTTTCCAAAAGTGCTGCCGAATTCAGAAATTAGCAATTAAAGCATTTAACAAAGAAGCCCTTCTCTTTAATAAAGCATATAAAACATTTAAGTCCCATACCTTAAACAATTTTATATCTATAGTACAATACTTAGGAAAATTCCTCAAAAATTACCATAATTCACTTCTAATATGTTTTCTAACATATTTAAATTTCAGACCCAAAATAAATATATAATTTCCGTAATTAATTTAAACCCAATTTTAACTATTTTCTTTCATAGAAATTCATAATAAATCCATAATTAAAATTAAGAAACTTGAAACCCACTTCATAAATAATGCTTTCGACCATATATCAGAAACGCAAGTCATTTGGATGTTATTTAATATGTTTTTCAAATCAAAACTTATCATAAAATCTATATGAAGCAACATAAATCATCAACAAGCATATATTTCGAATTAAACAATCATATCAAGGCATATTACTTGCAAAATCAATTTAGATCTTAACTAGAAACCAAAATCAATAAAAATGAGATGTAAGATCATTATTCACCTTAGCTTGTTGTTAAGAAGGTTGATATTTTCTCTTGGATTGATTTGCTTAAGCTTCCTACTTGAATCCTAGCTTTTCTCCCTTTGGTTTTTCTTAATGGTGGCCGACCAAGCTTCTATGTATTTTAGTTTTGTTTGTGGATATTGTGAATGAATGAGAATTGGAGGATAGAAGGATTTAGGCTGTAAGAATGAAGACTATTCCTATTTTGTCCTTCTCATATTCCTCCCACTTAGTTATTTTCTATTTCCTTTTGCTGTACATCCATTAAGGCGTGACTACCTTATGATTATACAAATCTCAATCCCTTAACCGTCTACATTATTTCATTTGATTTATCTAATTAAATGTCCTAAATAATGTTAGTAAAAATTAATGTCATTATAGATTCCCCTCCTTAAAGAATTTCATCCTCGAAATTACGAAAAGGTACCCATAAAAATCAAATATAAAGGTAAAACATACCATGAAATAAGTCAGGATAAGTATCTTTAATCCTGCTTTCAGTTTTCCAAGTGCAGTCTCTCTCATCGTCACTCCACTCGACTTTGACTAATCTGACTGTCTTGTTCCTTAGTCTCTTCTCATCCCTCGCAACTATACGAACTGGTTTTTTGACAATAGTCATGTCCGATTCCACTACTAGATCATCTAACACTATCAGTGTAATAGTAATTTCTAGATCCCGAATACACTTTCTTAGATGAGAAACATGAAAAACACTGTGGACTTCTGCCAAACTATTTGGCAACTCTACTCTATATGCAAGTTTCCCGATCTTTTCTACAATAGGAAATGGTCCAACAAATCTTGGTGCCAATTTTCTTGATTTTCCGAATCTGATCACATCTTGAAGAAAACATGATCTCTAATTAAGAACTCTAAGTCTTTCCATTTCTTATCAACATAACTCTTCTGCCTAGACCGAGCTTCCTTCATCCTAGCTCGGATTAACTCAGTCTTTTTTGTAGCTTCCCTAACCAAATCTGGACCAAGAACTAAACTATCCCCGATCTCTAACCAACAAATGGGAGATTTGCATAGCCTTCCATACAAAGCTTCAAACAGTGCCATCTCTATACTAGTCTGATAACTATTGTTATACGAAAACTTGACTAAGTGTAGATGGTCTTCCCATGATCCTCCAAAGTCTAGCACACATGCTCTCAACAAATCTTCTAAGACTTTGTTAACTCTTTATGTTTGCCCATCTGTCTACAGATGGTAAGCGATACTCATTTTGAGCTTGGTACCTAAAGTCTCATGTAGACTCTTCCAGAACTTGCTAGTGAATAAGTAATCTCTATCACTTACTATACTACTAGAAATACCATGCAGTCTAACTATATTCCTCATGAATAACTTAGCCAAATCTGCTACTATCCTGGTTGACTTAACTGGGATGAAATGGGAACTCTTGTTCAATCTGTCCACCATAACCCATATACTTTCATTTCCTAGATTCCACCTTGGCAATCCATCTATGAAATCCATTGAGGTAGAATCCCACTTCCAGACTGTAACATCCAAAGGCTAAAGTAATCCACTCGATTTCTGATGTTCAGCTTTTACTTGTTGACAGTTCAAACATTGCTTTACCCATAAGCCTACATATCTCTTCATACCTTCCCAGAAGAAACTCCTTTTCATGTCCTGATACATCTTAGTTCCTCCTGGCTGAATAGTGAACTTTGAACGATGACATTCTCCAAGAACTTCGTTCCTAATGTTTCCCATATTCAGAACAGATAGTCGTCCTTTCTTCCTTAACCATCCATTCTGGTCAAGACTGAAATCTTTCAAGTCATCGCTCTTCGTTCCATCCCTTAACTTTCTGATCTGTTCAACTAATAATGGATCCTCTCCTTACTTAGAAGCAATCCTTTCAATCATTACCGGTCGAACTTCTAAACATGAAAACGTAGCATTTTCTTGACTAGAACTACTCTTAGATCTCCATTGTACTCCGCATGTAGTTAATGCTTCTAAATCTTTCCACTCAGCTATCATTGCAAATACTGCATTCTGGTGTTTTCTGCTAAGTGCATCTACAACCTTATTGCCTTTCCCTGGTGTATACTCAATTCCAAAGTCATAAGCGGCTAAAAACTCTAACTATCTCTGCTATCTCATATTAAACTCCTTCTGAGAGAATAAATACCTCAGTGACTTATGATCTGTATACAACTCGAATTTTTCTCCCAAAAGGTAATGTCTCCACACCTTCAATGCGAAAATTACTACAGCTAATTCCAAATCATGAGTCAGATATCTAATCTCATGTGGTTTGAGCTATCGAGAGGCATAGGCAATCACTTTACCACTATGCATTAGTACAGCTCCTAATCCTGTTCCACATGCATCCGTGTACACCACCAAGTCCCGATTCCTTTTTGGAACAACTAGCACGGGTGCATTTGTCAATAAGTGTTTCAGCTTCTGGAATGCCTCCTCACACTTATCAGTCCAAACAAACTTCACATCTTTCCGAGTTAGATTAGTCATTGGTGCTGCTATCCGCGAAAAATCCTTAATGAATATCCGATAGTAACCAGCTAATCCAAGAAAACTCTTTAACTCAATCACTATCTCTGGTCTCTTCCAACTATTCACTGCCTTGATCTTAGCCGGATCTACCGACAACCCTTTCTCTGAGACTACATGGCCAAGAAACTTCACTTTTTTCTTCCAAAAACGACACTTCAAAAATTTCACCTTCGGTTGATGCTGCCTTAACATCTCAAGCACCACTCTAAGATGAACTTCATGCTCTCTTTCATCTTTAGAGTATATCAAAATGTCGTCTATGAACACTAACACGAATCTGTCTAGATGTTCCCGGAAGATCCTCTTCATCAAATCTATGAAGAATGCCGGCGCATTAGTTAGTCTAAATGGCATCACCAACCATTCATACGATCAATATCTGGTCCTAAATGTCGTCAAAGGAATACTATCATCAGCCACTCTAAGCTGATGGAATCCTGTTGCCAAATCCAACTGGAAAAATACTTTTGGCTCCACTCAATTGGTCGAACAAATCGTCAATCTTAGGTAACGGATATCGATTCTTTGTCTTCTTGTCATTCAACTTACGATAATCGATACATAACCTCAACGATTTGTCTTGTTTCTTTACAAACACTACGGCTGCTCCCCAAGGCAAACTGCTTGGTCTGATAAAATTCTTACCTTCTAAATCCACCAGCTGCATCTTTAATTCCTTCATCTCGATAGGTGTCATTTTACTTGGTGATCTACTCACCGGTTCTGCTCCTGGTACTATATCTATCTAAAACTCAATGGCTCATTTCGGTGGTTGTCCTATCACGAGCTCAAAGACATCTGCAAATTCTATAACAATAAAAACTTGATTCAACTTGTCTTCTGCCTCCACCACACCCAACAAAGCATTGACTACAAAACTAGGGTTTTTTACAGAGTATATAATCCGATCACTACAATTAGGGTGTCTAAGTGATATTTTTCTATCATAGCAAAATATCCTAGCATCGTACTTACTTAACCAATCCATACCCAAAATAATTCCGAACCGTATGAAATCAAACACATGTAAACTGTAAGCAAATACATGACCTAACAATTCAAACTCTAGGTGGTCACATCTCGTCCGAAGAGTCGCATAACCTCCTATCAGATTCGCAACCCTTAAGGAAGTAACTAGGTATGAGGGTTCTAGGTTAAGCTTATCTACCAAACAATGAGATATAAAAGAATTCGATGCACCAATATCAAATATAACTCTAAGTGACATACCATGAATCAAAAGCGTACCTCCCAACACAGCTTTTCCTTTCTCCTCGGCTGTTGGTCTTGAGGCAGCTGGTTCTAATGCAAACATCTTGCCTTTTGCATCCTTGGATGGCTCCTTGCACTGGTTCTTATAATGTCCAATCTGATCATAGTTGAAACATCTTACTCCTTTCTTGTTAGTAGCTTTCTTCCCTTTGCTTGGCCGGCACTCATGAACACAGTGTCCCTTCTTATTGCATTTATAGAAAACCACATCGGCCTTCCCTTTCTTGGTAGCTCCACTCTTCTGAGCTCCCTTCTTATGGGAAAACTTTATCTTTTGGTTCCGCCCTCCTTGAGCTTCCTTTACTTTGTTACCATAAAAAAAAGCAAGCATCTCCTCCTGTCTCAAAGCCATCTCAACAACTACGTCATACGGATCCTTGATATGTGCCAGAGTCGCTTTAGCTAGTTCAGGTTTCGGTCCATGGATGAACTTCTCATTCCTTTTGATAATTGTATCAACTGTAGCATATCCGTACCTGATAGCTCCTCAAATCTGGTTGCACACTCAAGCACTGTCATGTCTCCCTGCTTCAACTCAGCAAACTTCCTGAGTAGAGTTTACTTAGCAATCTACGACATGAATCTTTCCTCAAACCTCCTTTTGAATTCCGCCCATGTCATGGTCTCCTCATTAACTCACATGGTAACATTGTTCCACCAGTACAGTGTTGCTCCTTGCAACTGTCCGGAAGCAAGCCTCCTCTTCTGCTCATCATTAAGCCCCAAATCAGCAAAAATTCTTTCGTAATGAAGCAACTAATTCTCCACTTCAATTGTGTCCTTAATACCGATAAACAGTTTTCCTCTCAGTCTAGCATGATCTCTACTTAATACCGCATAATTATTGACCACTGGATCTTCCTGATTTCCTCCAAATAATCCCGCAGCAGCTCCAGCTTGGATCATGTTGACAAAGAATTGATACATAGCTCCTGTATCTACTTGCGGCGCTCCAACAACCACATTAGCAGCTTGTGCCTGACCTGGGTTCCTTCTGGTGTTTGGTATGGCATTTCCATTGATTGTAGTGCTTCCTCCTCCAATGTTAACTCTTCCACTCCTAGAATCCAAATCTTACTTCCTTAAAATCTGCATTCTAGTCTTTGTAAGATACATAAGAATAGCCTAAGAAAGATGAAGAATAGAGATAGAGCGTATATTTATATATAGCAAATACAAGTATGTTACTATAGCATTATCCCATACCCTAATCTTTTCTCTAATTCCTTAGGATTATGTTTTCAAAATCATTTAAAGTTTGAAATTTCTTTTAAGTTTTCATAAACCTATGCTCTAATACCAAGTTGTAACATCCCCTATCTTGAGGCCCGAAGCTAAGCACTACATATGCTGCAGTCGTCCATAGTATTAACTTCCGATGACAAGATACGGTAATGTTAATGGTATCCATAATATCAGAAGCACATGAATATGAAATAAAATCAACAGATTTAAAAACAGCTTTTCTGATTACATTTCAAATCAATAAAAATGAGATGTAAGATCATTATTCATCTTAGCTTGTTGTTAAGAAGGTTGAGATTTGCTCTTGGATTGATTTGCTTAAGCTTCCTACTTGAATCCTAGCTTTTTCTACCTTTGGTTTCTCTTAATGGAGGCCGGCCAAGCTTTTATGTATTTTAGTTTTGTTTGTGAATGTTGTGAATGAATGAGAATTGGAGGATAGAAGGGTTTAGGGTATAAGAATGAAGACTATTCCTATTTTGCCTTTCTCATATTGCTCCTACTTAGTTATTTTCTATTTCCTTTTGTTTATACATTCATTAAGGCATGGCTACCTTATGATTATACAAATCTCAATCCCTTAACCATCTACATTATTTTCATTTAATTTATCTAATTAAATGTCCTAAATAATGTTAGTAAAAATTAGGGTCATTACAATGTATGTATATGGTTTTGTGTACATATATACTTAATACCATATGTATATGACATTTGTTTAAGTTATTACCTACTACTTTTAACATCTAAAATCAATTACAAATGACTTCCTTATAACTAATTTTAGGTATTAAAGGCAGTGGACCGTGGGTAGATAAAAATTAAATAAATTCTAAAACAATAAATAAAAGGGAAACTCACATCATAATTTAAACATCAACATATACATATCTCATTCCAACAATTTAAATATTACTTAAATAAATTACATCACATAATTTACACATTTTAATACAACAATTGTTAAGCAACATCTATTTAACTACGATGTAAGAGATATACCGAACCATCCTTTAGATATGAGTTATTCCAAACCCTTTTACTCCCTCATTTTGCTTCCACCTGCAAACTTACACATATACATAGGTACATATAACAAAGGAAAATCTGTCAACTATTTTTGGAGCTGCATCAATTTCTATAAACCCCGACCTCACTGGAACCGGTGGCTGTTGCATAGAAAAAGACTGCCTACGTATCCCTTTTGGGGGATCAAACCCACATAGTTCTATTTTATGTTCTTCTCCTGCATCCAAATACTACTTAATACATTGCAACCATAACAACCATGCAACCATTGCAAGCATCATAATCAATGTAATCAATGCAGCCAATGTAAAAATTACAACCACTGCAACCAATGCAAATGATAAAAGCAGAAATAGTACTCCTACATATCCATCATAATAAACCGTCATATGGGGCAACGACAAAAATAGCACATTTAACTATTAAACATCAATAACATGCAATGTCAACCTCAATCACCAAATAGGGTAACACCACATAAACACTGAGCCAAGAGAAATGCTCTTACAGTAGATGTCGGACTATGAAAAAGAAGCGAAGAACAAGGAAAAGTCCAGACAGTACCGCGCTAAAACAATGACAAGACATAAAAACTGCGCTGCTCTCTTGAGCATGGTGTTAAGGGTACGATGTTAAGCCGTAAAACTTAGGATGACCACAAAGAGTAAGAAACGATCGAAAACTTCAATGCGCACTTCAATAAGCAGAACTGCGGCATAGCTTCCAGGTCTGCATTGCAATCTTGCTTCAACATAAAAAGCCGTAAAGGATGAGCCGCCATCCCGATCTGACGTTGAAGTAACAAAACTGCACTGCAATTTTAGAGGAATACAACCCAACATCGAAGAACCACATTAACACACCAAAAGTTGTACTACACTGCTCCACTTGAAACAATGACAAAGCACAATGTCAAGGATAATCGAAGCAAAACTAAACAGGCCAAATAAACCTTAATATAATTCCTAAAAGCTTATGCATTGCCAACACTTTTAAGTGTGGACCCGCACAACACTTGCTGTGGACTTCCTATGTAGTACCACGTGGAATCAGAAGCATTCCAAGGGCCGCACACAAGGCCACTGAAACAGTGCTTCAGCGTAGTTCCGCACTTACAGGTAAACATCAAAGATATAAGCATTCTTTACCAAAATCTTGTGCAGTCCAATACCAAGAGCAGTTTAGCACAAAATCACATGAGGTGACCGCCTTTAAAAATGATGACTCGACCTCTTTGCCAAGTAGTGCAGCTCGACTCCAACCATCTCCATCATCAGGGCAGTACTATGAAAATGTTCCATAACACATAACACAATTCAGCCCCATAGGCATCAATGACGCCAAAGGTAGAACAAAGGCACAACTCTCGACATTTTTGTGGAAAAAACTACTAAAGATAACACAGCTCACCCTGAGAAAAAAGGCAACATCTCGTTGCACTTTCAATCACGAATAGGGACAGCTCTTAAGTCGTTCTCTCCTTGAATCAGAAGCATGTAGCCCATTCAAATTTGAGTTTCCTGCCCCAAGTCCAGATGTTCCCACTTTAATTTCTAACTTCTCGTTAGTATCCAGAATTTAACCGCCTAAGCTATAGTTTTCCGTAAAGACATGTCAGTAATCCACTCACATCAAATAAACAAGACGGATGGATGACAATGGCATGATCCAAGGGTAGAAACTAAGATAGCAGGAGAAGAACATTGGTGATCCACATGCATCTCTATACTATGAATAGAAAGGGATCTTTTCTCGATTTAACATTTTTCTATTAAGGATAATAACAAAACTTTTGTACTCTCTGCCATTAATGCCTGTACTAAGAATATAAAAGGAAGAAAGTGATACTTTTCCCGTGGACGTAGGATTCTTTAACATCCGAACCACATAAATTCTTTGTGCCTTTTACTTTTCTCCTCATTTTTACCTACCTCATTTTCAGTGTTAGATTCTTTTCTGTTTTTTTACTTGAATTGAATATAAATTCAACTTGACATTTTATCGTTCAGTTAGAGTGCAGCTACATAATTGTGTAAACTTTCGGTAACATAATTACTACATTAAGGCAAATTTAACATCACTTAAATTTGTTGATTCCCAATTGTGGAAGTAATTAAGTCTTTAATTACTTTGCAATCACTCGAGGTGTTGTGTAACGATCTGTATTTTTCATATCGAAGGATCGTAAAATATTAATTTTTTAAATTCATATGAGGTCGTATGACTCTGTAACTGTGGAAAATGCCTATTAGTGATATTTCCTATTTTTAGAATTTTTCCAGACAATTTTACCCCTAGAAACTTATATCGACTGTAACTTTTGATAGGAGCCGAATTAGCTTTCGAGACCTCTTCCATTAGAAAGATACGATGGTTTTCCTTTCCGTGGAATAGTGATAATAGCGATTTGGACTTTTTGGCTAGGAGGTATGGTTGTTTGAATATTTGTAGTTTTTGGAGAAACTTAGTGGGTAATTAGTGAGTTTGGGGGTAAGCCCACTAACCCATTTCAATTTTGAGACCTTATATGGCTGAACTATTATTCCCAAATCACTTTTACACCTTCTCTCATAGACCTAAGCCTCCATTACATATTCTCTACCCAAAACCTTCTATTTTCTCCTCCAAATCAAGTCTAAATCATAGACTAAGGTTAGATTAGTAAGGGGATTCACTAGAGATCTTCAAATCTACATATTTGAAGAGGGAAAATTGGATCTTTGTTGTTGATTCTCGGATTTGTCTTAATTTGCATGCAAATCTTCACTTTTTAGGTATTGGTGAGTGATTTATCATTCCTCATATTATTATATATGTTTATTTAGGTTTTAACATATTTTGAATCTATTTTTAAAGTCAAAATTAATTTTTAATGTTGTCTTAAACCTCAACATGTAGTAAAAACATGAATAAATGGATTTTTGGTGTTCTAAACATGTTATTTGGATATGTGATTGCCTTGATAGATGTTAGGCTATGTTTTATGCACCTTGTATGATGATTGCTATGATTGATTGTGTGATTTACATGTTTGAATATTGTTTGGTGCATGTATGGTGTTTGTTTATATGCTTGTATGGTTGAAAATGCTTATCGGAGCAAACCAGAGCTAGGATCCATGGAGATAGACTTCGACGGATTGGCTCTAGAGCATTTGGAGTTATATCGTTTTATAGGCGATGCATTATGGTTAAAGCGTTAAGCGTAGTGATGCAGTTGGCATGATGTTGAAGTGTTGAAGGAGCTACGGGATTTTTTTGGGCATTGGTTGGTTCGGCAGTGGAATTGTGTAGTAGCCGAGTGAAGATTGGTTCGGTGGTGGGCTTGGTTTGGTGACCGAACAAGAATTGTTGTTCGGTATGTGGTTGGCTCGGCTAGAGGAGAAGACCGAATAGGAAACATCGTTTGGTAGATGATCGGTTCAGCTATTAGAGGAGCCAAACAAGAAATTTTGTTTTATGGTTGTTGGTTCGGCTAGTGGAGTGCCGAATAGGAAACCCTGTTTGGTGTTGCTTGGTCCGCTGGTACTATGAGGGGATGCCTAACGAAATGGTGGTAAAGCTTTGGGTTGTTGGCTTTGTGGCAAGGCGTGGTGTTGCTTGGATGTCTTGGGGGTTGGCTTAGGGTAAGGGTGGAAGTCCCTAGGACGACTCTGGATGACTTTGGAATGACAACTAAACAAAGTATAACGACTTCGACGACTCAATGAGGTGAGTGACTATAGCATCTTATAATGGACCGAAAGGACAAATTATGCATGATAGCTGGTAGGTAGAACATGTGGTTGTGATGTTTATTGTTGGGATGGGGTAGTCTGCGTGTACCCAGGGTAGATTGGTGTACCAAGAGTAGTTTGCATGTACCCATGTGTTTGGATGTGTGCGTGTGTCTAGTCCTTAGGCATATATGTGGGTAAGAGCTAAGCATCTATAGGATAGTTCTACTATTGATACGTGTGCTAAGGGATAGATGGATGACTCTGTGGTTGTGATGCTGATTTTTGGGGCAAGGTAGTCAACGTGTACCCTTGTGTTTAGACGTATGCGTGTGTCCAATTCTTTGCCATCTGCGAGGGTAATGAGTTGAGCGTCTAAAACAATTGTCGTACATCTGAAGCATTTGTGCAAGAGATGTGAAGCTGTGTGATGGATGCTTACTGTTTGCTTGGTATGCTGTGTGATACCCTATACCTCATATTTTCCACTTATGATAGTAGTGTAGCATTTATTGCGTTTATGTGTTAACTCTTTAGATGCAGGAACCGGTTAGGTATGGTTGTTCATACCCTATATCATATTTACTATATACGAGTTTATAGTATTTTGAGATGGTATATCACTCACACCAGACTGTTGTCCGACCCGAGGTTTTATGCTTTGCTTCTTATTATCTAGGGTACTCTTAAATGAGTTGATTAGGCATAATAGGTCTGGATTGCACATGGAGCTACACGGAGTACGAATATGAGGCTATGCTTTCATATATCTATACTTGGAGCTTACTATCGTTTATATTCCGCTGTGCAATACTGTGAATCTATGTTGATACTTATATTATTAGAGAAAATTATAGAGTTTATTATGGAGATTTGGGATGTATAAACTCTTATTTCAATTTTTGTATAGTCTTTGAACCTGATGCACTCTGATGTTCTTATTTACAGTTCATTTGACTATATCACTGTCTCGTTTGTTTTACATCTATGTTGTTGTATTATATTTTATTTATGCCCTATGAGATGTTCTACAGATTATGTGTTTGGAATTTTCTCTTCTTTATATTCTTGGCTACCGTCCTGCATCGACCGAGTACCTCTACAGTGCATCACATATGTATAGTGGGTACAGGAGGTGAAGGGAGGTCATCCCATTTGGTATCAGAGCTTAGGTTGTGTAGACGACCTAAGTTGGTACTTGGATCCATTAGAGATAAGGAAGGAGCTATTACCCTAGAATGGTTCAAGCGATATATGAGAGGGCGTACTTGTTATATTTTGGTTTTCAAAACTATATAATAGTATATATAGTATATAAGTCGCATTGCATTCATGGACACCACTTATTCCTTTTAGAGAGACCATTCATTCTTATTACAACTTATAAGAATAAGCTGGCTAACGAGAAAAACTACTAGGAACTCCATCTCTGGAGTTGAGGAGGGGCGGGATCGGGGGTTGCTAACCTTGACTTGTAGAACATATTCGCTGAGATGGTGCGAAACATGGTTCAGAATGACCAAATTGCTCCTGTTGAAGCTGTTGGTGGTGGTGTTCCAGTGCAAGCGCCATGGGATGACTTTGCCAAATTGAGCAAGGATTTCTCTACTCTAGGTGGCAAGCCATTTCTTGGAACAGAATCAGCTAGCAAAGTGCAGGATTGGTTGGACACCTGTGAATGCATCTTTGAGGATATGGAGTTAGAAGACGCAATGAAAAGGAAGCTAGCCTATAGGCAGCTTCGAGGATGGGCTATGGGGTAGTGGAACACCATCAAGATTACTACTCCCGAGGACCAGATTACTTGGGAGCAGTTCAGGGTGAGATTTGAAGAGAGGTATATACCGACCACTCAGAAGTCGATGCTCTTCTGAAAGTTTACTGACTTGAAACAGGGTGATATATCCGTGTTGGAGTATGTAGCTGAGTTTGATACACTGTCGAAGTACGACTTATATTATATCGATACTCCACCTAAGAAGAATGAGATGTTCATCATGGGCTTAGATAATTATCTTGGAGAGAAGCTAGTAAGGCATATTGATGAACTATTTGAGAGGTGGATGGAGAAGAATCTTTGACACGAGAGTCTATACCCTAAGCCTAACTTGGTTGTTGCTGCTAAGGATGAACCAAAGCCGAAAGCTAACAAGGGAGGCAAGTGGAAGTAGGACAACAAGAAAAAGAACCATTTTTAAAAGGGTGGCCAGAAGAAGGGCAAGTGGGAGCCTACTTGCTATAATTGTGGAGAAAAGGGCCATCTTAGCAAAGACTGCAGAAACGAGAAGAAAGGATGTTTCAACTGCAACAAGCCATGGCATATGAAGAAGGATTTCTCAAATTCACTGAAGAATAAGCAGGTTGTGTCTACTTACACTTTGAACGTTGTTCCAACTTCATCGAGTGCTCCATCAGTGAAGGAGAAGGGGAATGGCATCGCTATACATGGTATGCTTTCTATTTTTGATACATCTGTACGTATTATATTCGATATCGGGGCTTCACATTCCTTCATATCTAGTGATTTGTTGGATAAATTAGGATTGAAACCCAAAATTGTTGACCGACCTTGATTGTGGCAAATCCAGTTGGAGGTTCTACTAGCATTTGTATGGGTTTTCGAGACTTACACTTATCGAGTCATGGATATTTGTTTGCTTGTGATTGCTTTGTATTGGACTTTTTAGGGTTCGGTATTATACTAGGGATGAACTGGCTGAGGAAGTATGTAGTAGTGGTGTTGAGAGAGGCTGTTGGTGACGATTGCGGCTGTGGAGGGGCGGACACTAGTGATGGGCTGCCTGCTAGAGGATGGAGTTATGGTTAGCTTTCTATATTTTCTTGAGCCTGCACAGGATGAGTTGTTACCTGTGCCTATAGCGAGAGAGTATCCGGACATATTCGAGGAGGTGACCGGATTACCACTACAACGAGAGATTGAGTTTCGCATTGACTTAGTGAAGGATTCCAGACTAATAGTTATACCTTTGAGACATATGGTACCCAGAGAGAAAAAGGAGTTGGAGGTGCAAAGTGAATAACCTGTTGAGGCGAGGGTTTATCCATAGGAGCATATCTGAGTGGGGCACACCAATACAATTCATCACTAAGGCAAATGGCTATCTGTGGTTGTGTGTGGATTACCATGAGCTGAATAAGGTGATGAAGAAGAACAAGTATCCACTCCCGTGTATTAATGACTCATTCGATCAGCTCCATGGTGCTAGGGTGTTCTCTCAGTTGGACCTTGCGATGGGGTTTCATCAACTGAGAGTGGCAAAGGAGAGTGTGCCAATTACAGCGTTTTGTACGCCGTTTGGATTCCATGTGTGGTTGGTTATGCCATTTGGGCTAACCAATGCACTGGCATACTTTGTTGACCTTATAAACTGTGTTTTCAGGGATTAGCTAAATAAGTTTGTACTCGTGTTTGTAGATGATATCCTTGTTTATTCGAGGATGGAGAAAGAACACGATGAGAATTTGAGGATTGTGCTCGAGGTATTGAGGAAGCACCGATTGAAAGCGAAGTTTTTGAAGTGTCACTTTTAGAGAAGGGAAGTATGATTCTTGTGTCACGTCGTTTATGAGTAGGGTATTGTTGTAGATCTTGCAAAGGTGGCACAATACATGACTGGGATTGACCCAAGACCGCTACATACGTGAGAAGTTTACTTGGACTGGCGGGATACTATATATGTTTTATCTAGGATTTTTCTATGGTAGCAGCGCCGTTAACCAACTTAATGAAGAAGAATCAGACTTTTATTTGGGACGCGAGGTGTGAGCACGCATTTGTGAGTTTAAAGAAGAGGTTTAGAAATGCACCGGTGTTAGACATTCCGAGCGGGAATGAGGAGCCGACAGTATACACAGATCCCTGTGGTACTGGACTTGGTAGGGTGTTGATGCAAAGGGGAAAGGTTTTCACCTACGCTAGTCGACAGCCGAAACTGCACGAGAAGTATCCAACTCAAGATTTGGGGTTGGCAACGATAGTATATAATTTTTAAGATATGAAGGCTGTATTTTCTTGGAGAGAGGTTCGAGTTGTATACGGACCATAAACCATTGAATTATCTATTCTCCCAAAAGGACCTCAACCTTCGTCAGCAGCGATGGTTAGAATACCCTAGCCTCCTATGACTTCGACATTTCCTATATGCCTGGTAACGGAAATGTGGTCGCTGATGCATTGATTAGAAGACATGCTAGCTTGGGAGCGATGTTCCTAAAGTGGAAGCGGTTAGACATCATCACTGGCTATGATTTTAGACCTCGATGTAGGCTAGAGCCGGAAGTGTTGGCAAGTTTGACGGTCAGACCTACCTTGATTGAGCAGATCGGTGCTAGTTAAAGGCAAGACGTTAGACTAGCAGTGATCATAGTGAAGATAGAGGGAGGCGTAGAGTCCGAGGAGATGAAGCAGTACGAGATTGACCATAATGGTTGGCTCCGTAAGGATGGGAGTTTGTTTGTTCCTAATGTCGATGGGTTGAGAGATGAGGTGCCGTGAGAGCGTCATCATTTGAGATTGACTATACATCTCGGTAGCAATAAAATTATAACATCCCCTATCTAGAGGACCAAAGCTAAGCGCTACAGATGCTCAGTCATTCATAGTATTCACTTCTGGTGACTAAATACGGCTATGTTAATGTTATCCATAAAATCAGAAGCAATTGAATATGAAAAAATCACATATTTCAAAAAACAACATTTTACTGATTACATTTCAAAACACATGTTTCACATTCAAATTACATAATCCATAATCGTTTCCCAGGTTCGGATAGAATATAATTATTACATAAATACGCCAAGAGCAACATATGACGATGCCCCCTTGGTTGACCAGAGTACTATATAGACATAACTGTCCTAAATACAACACAGCGGAATAAAACAAAAAAACAACAACTCCTAAATAGCTATTATTCGACGACGGGAATTCTATCAAGTTAGAAATCCATCGAACGAATTTAAATTAAAATTAAACGCAAGCACACGGCGTACAATTGTTAGTACGTGGCGAGTACGGGTCGATCCGCAGGGAATTGTTAGATTTTAAAAATCTATTCAATCAAATTAACCAAGATTTGAGATGTTTAAGCTAACTACTAAAAATTGCAAAAACTAACAACTACAAAAGTGAATTAAAGCTATGAGAATAAATGACAATTTAGAGATAATTCCACTCTCTAGATCATATAGTTCAACAAAATATGAAATTATGATCTCTCTTTTTTGGTCATTAGTTAGTTTAATTGATGTGTTTATCATAAGTATGGCTTATTTGTGCTATTAATCAGTTCAACATAAGCCATCAAACTTTAATACACCCCTTAAACCACTTACTAATTCTCATGAAAAATGACAACAAGTTGAAAATGAAATCTATTTTAAGCATGGCCTATTAACTATTAATTAGAAATATAGACCATCAAATTTTGATTTCAACATTCGCTTCATTACTATAATCATATGTAGATGAAGAGGTAATTTGTGTTTAGTGATTGTTTAAGCATAGCCTATTTGGTGTCAACAATATAGGCTATCAAATTTAAAGCAAAAACAACAAGTTAAACCACTTCAAGTATTGTCATTAAGCACAAAAAGAGAGTAATAAGTATCAAAATGTTGAAGCTACATAATTAGAGAGCTTCATTACCCCTAAATTGAAGGGTTTAGCCTCTCATTTGTGTTATCATATCAACACATGTAACATGCAACATGAAACACAAAAAAAAGGAAAATGAAAGCAAAGTAAAAGAAGGCTATTCTAATTGCATAAAATAAAAGAGATCTATACTACTAACATGAAAGAAAATAAACAAGGAAAGGAAAAGAACATGTATTAAATTGCATAAAAAGAAAAGAAAAGTTACATGAAAAGAAAATGGTTAAGTAGCCATGAAAAAGAAAAAGAGAGCTTTCTTTTATTTTTAATCTAAGCTAAAAACTAACTAAGAGGAAGAGAGAGCCTAAGAGAGCCTAAGGGAAGAGAGTCTAATTACATGAACATAAGGGGTATTTATACATGTATGAAACCCTAATTCACATTTTTGGGAACTACCCAAAATACCCTTTTAGGAAGTGTAGAGACCAAGTAATCATTAGCATCAAATAATCATCATTTAAGTGTGCATGAAGCTTTAAACTCTATTAGCATGTGCATTAGTCACTAATTTGTACATTAAGGTAGGTGGGTAGGTGTGGTCCTCCATTATCATGAGTTTGAATTATTTCCATCTCCATTCCTTTGTATTCACTTGTGCATGCATATTTTCCATGAAACCCTCTTCCATTTGAAGCCAAATTCCTATAAAATCATATAGAAATTTCCATGTAAATTTCCATAAATTAATATATGCACAAAAATGACCATTTTCCCCTATATGAAGATTTGAAAATAATTTGAATTTTGCCTTAAACAAGTTAAAATATCCAATATGATCATTTATTTAATTTAATTAGATTAAATATGATGCTAAAAATATGCACATTTACGTGCACATCAAATACCCCCACACTTATCTTTTTATTCATCCTCGAATAAAGAAAAACTAAGATAAATCCATTTTCATATGGAGCACGATTGCATTGAGCGTATGCAACAAGCCGTTAAACCTTTGGGTGTCCCCATTTGGACGAGTGTTGTCTTATGAGGGTTTTCAGCAGATACTACCCACAAAATCCGAATGCAAAGTGAAAATATTTACAAAATGCAAGATTTATTTACAAAGAGATGAATGCAAGTTTTTGAAAATATATACAAATGAAGGGTTTACTTTTAAATCGACACAAATAAGTTAAATATAGGTTTTGGTCATTATCTTGAAAATTTAAGTCATTTATTCGTCAAAATTTCCAACAAAAATCAAGTTATCATAGCAAATAAACTATAGTTTAACTCGTTGTTTTGGTTGATAATACAGTGTAATTATAAAATGGATCCTTAGTTGATTATCAAAGTTTTTCAAAGTGATATTTTCATTTCTTTTCAATAACAAGTCAAATCAAACAAGTTAAAATAGTGCTTGGATTTCATTTTCTTACTCTCTCTATTTTTTTTTTGAAAATTTTGTTTATATTTACAATATTTACATATGCCTAACTCAGAAAACTAAGGCCAGATATATTACCCATGCACTGCCTTTCGGGCTTATATGAGGGGAATACAGAGCGTGGCGAGTGAACACACGAGTGCGAACACCTATCGACTGTAGTCATTATTAATAAATTAATATTTATATACATACACCTAGCTTAGATAAACTTAGTCCAGATATACCGATCATGCACTGCCTTTCGAGCTTACGTGAGAATGGTACAGAGCATGGCGAGTGTAAACATAAGTGTGTACACCTATCGACCGTAGGTGTTAATAAATATATCCATATATACAAGAAATATTTTTTTTTGTTTTTTGTTTTTTGTTTTTTTTAAGAGAGAGTTTTGCAAAATCATCTTAGCACCATTTAACTTAAAAGACAAAAAAACAATGTTATATCCTTTTATTTGAATTCACCACTTTTTAAAACAAAGATCTTCAATTAGGATATTTTATAATTAACATGTATGAATCTTCCTATATACTAGTTAAACCATCGTTATTCGTAATCAAAATTTATTTTTATTTGTTGAGACAAATAAATTTTCAAAAATTCCAATTTAATAAACCAAAACCATATATTTATCCTATAGTGTTTCTTTAAAAATAAATCAAA
Source organism: Allium fistulosum (assembly GCA_030737815.1). Lineage (NCBI taxonomy): Eukaryota > Viridiplantae > Streptophyta > Magnoliopsida > Asparagales > Amaryllidaceae > Allium > Allium fistulosum. Next base: position 1,296,036,085 of record CM060904.1, on the reverse strand, counting down.
ATGCTAAAAGAAAATTTGTTTTTGGAATTTTTTTTTAGTTTTGAAAGAAAATGCAAAAAATAAACAACGAAAATTAAATAAATGAAGATGAGCTGCCCCACACTTGATTTTGACTGTGTCCCCACAGTCAACCCAATTGAAACGAGAAAAAATAAAAATAAAAATGACCTATATTTACATGAAAATGAACAGTACTTACACAAGATCAGAAAGTATATCGTCAAAGAGCAAATGAAACAGTCTTCCAAAAACCGATTCATTTGTCTCGCCAAGTATGTGAGACACAGCTTAAGCTCGAATCCGTAAAAGATTTCAAAATTGAATGTTGATTTGGAAAAACAAATGTCGTTTTATTAATAATCATATGAGTTGTTTTATTTTCAATGATTTTTGGGGTCGATAAAACAATTGATTGAAATTCAAGTTCATTTTCACCACATTGAAATTCAAGCTCATCATTGACGAATTCTTCAAAGTTATTGATTTCAAATTGAAATGGTGATTTAACTCTTCCCCTTCGGGATTTAACAACTCATTTTCGAAAAGTCCAAAAAATTCATGTTCAATAAATTCATTGTGTATATCGTTTTAAAAATCCAAAGTTGTTGTATTCAAATTTTCGAAATCGGAAAAAGGAAGATTGAATTTTAAATCGAGTTTCACACCCTTAAAAGATTTGAAATCCAACTCAATTACCATGTTTTCAACAACTTCATTAAGATCATCATTTTCAATTTCAAAATTTGTTGTTTGAAAATCATCAAATTGGGTAAAAGATGGATTATCACTCAACTCTTCACACGTTGGGATTTGATTTTGTTGTTCACGTAATTTTTTGTATGTTTCAATCAACAAATTCATGTGATCATCATAAATTTTGTTCATTTGTTCAACAAAATCCAATTAATAATTATTAATTTGAGGATTTTTGATTTGGAATTGTTGAGAACAAGAATCGTCAATTTCGATAAACGATGGATTATCATTTGATTTTTCACACATTGGGATTTGATTTTGTTTCTCATGAAATTTTTTGTAGGTTTCACGCAACAAATCCTCGTAATCTTTTTCCATTTTCTCAACTAAATCAAATTCATGATTATTAAATTGAGAATTTTCAATTTGAATTTGTTGAGGACAAAAATTTTCACTCGCATTATAGTCGAGATTATTCCCATTGCCAAAATTATTTGAAAAGTTTTTCACATTTTCATTTTCATTTTGAAATTCACTTTGGAGTTCGAAATTGAATTGGCATGGGTTATACTCGAAATCATTTGAATTTTGAAGTGAATTCAAATCTTGGTTATTTTGAAAACTTTGACTTGAGTTATAGCACAAATCGTTCACCCTTTGATTTAGTGTAACGAGTTCAAGTAAAGATGAATGTTATTTTTAAGGGTTGAGGGTTGTTCATCATTTTGAAAATTTTGTTGTTCGAAATTCGAATTATTTACATAATAGTTGTTGTTAAAATATCCATAAGAATTTAAAGTGAAATTATATGGATTATATTGATTTTCACAACTATCGTAAAATTCATGTAAATAGGGAAACTCGGACATTTTCAAGAATGTTTTGGGTTTTTTATAAAGGAAAGTATTCACAAAGAATTTATTTATTTATTAAAAAGAAAATTAGAATTTTTTTTTGCTTTTGGATTTTCAAAATTTTTTTTGCCTTTTTGAAAAGGTTTTATATTTTTTTTTGGATTTTTGCTTTTCTAAACCAAAAAAAAAAACTAAGTGAACTTTTTTTATTGACTTTTTTTTGGTTTTCTAAAAAAAATAAGTAAGTTTTTTTTTTGGATTTTTGTTTTTGATAAAAAAAATTCAAAAGAAAGGATTTAAAAATAAATTTAAGGAATATTTACAATTTTTTTGTTTTTGATTTTGATTTTTTTTAAATATGCATGAACTAATGCAACTAAATGAATGCAAGGGTTTAATTACGAATTATCTATCCTAACCCAAAATTGTATAATCACACTTTGTCTTAGATCAATAAGATAGTTCTCAGCCAGGTAACGGACATGATTTATCGGTGCACCACGAATCACCGTAGCAATGCAGCCGAAGGTTTAAGTACCTTTAGAGGAACAACCACTATAATATTTACGAATCACCGTAATATTTATAAATGGTTATTACTCTGTCGTAGCCTAGACACCAAGAAACTAAATTGTTCAAAGAAGACAAATTGTCAATATACAATCAACTGTTATCGATTTTAACTGCTATTATTAATTAAAAATCTAGAATGAAATGCAAGATAGAAATTAAACGTGTATTAACAATGCAACTACAAATGGTTTTTTTGTTTTTGGTTTTGAAATTTTTTTATGCAAGCAAACAACAATGTAAGATAAATAAAAACAATAGATAGTGGTTAGAAGCAACAGATTTTTTATAAGCAAGCAAATAGATATATTTTGGCAAGTAGAGCAAAGCAAGCAACTCTTCTCCTTGCGATTTTCTGCTCTGGCAACCTAAAAATAAAACAAAGATATATATACAGTTTTTTTTTATTTTAAACATATATCAAAGGAAAAACTAAATAGAGGAAAATAAAAAACTATTGAAATCAAAGGAAACAAAACAAAATATTTCAAAACAAAGCAAAACAAAACTTATTTGGTTTTATTTTAAATGATACTTGAACAAAAGAAAAGAAAAGGATTTAAACCAAAACAAAAAAACTAATCCAAACTCAGCCCATTCAAGAATTCTTGGCCCAAACCCGTAAAAATTTATCTCCTCTGGTTAAAATAACTTGAACAAAATATACCGAAGATTAAAACAAACGATCGCAAACAAAAAAAAAGAAAAAAAAAGAGTCATGAATCAAAAGAATCACAACTTCGATTGTTGCGATTTTGTTCTTGTGGATTTCGATCCTCGAAGGGATGAAGGCGACGAAGAAGCCTGAAGTAGATTCGAGTTTCTGGTGGTGGGTTTGGCAAATTGGGAATTATCGAATTGGTAATTGGGAATTGGTGAGGTGGAAGGAATTGCAGCTTGCGTTCGAAGAGGTATTCTCTGGTGTGAGTGCAGAGGTCGTAATTGGAGGAAGATAGTCGAGTAAGGTGGTTAGGGGTTCTGCAATTGGAGATTGGTGAAGCGGTTTCAGGCGATGGGGCTGTTACAGTAAGGTGATGGATTTTTGATGCACGAGGCAAGTCGCGAGTTTGGTTTTGATGAATTGGGAATGGTATTGGGAGTTCGGTGAATTGTTAAACTGGTTCATGGGTTGTCAAACTGGCGAGGAGTTGTTGAATGGATTAGCAAGTGGTCGCGGCAACTGGTAGCAGTTTTTCCATATTTTTTGGAGTGGTTTGAATTGCGGAGGAAGATGAACTGCAGGCAGTGGCTTGAGTTCAGGGCAGAGGATGGGCTGTTGGAGTTCGATTGTGAAGGAGGGCAGTGATATTATGAACTGTAGTTGTAGTTTGGCGTATGACAGTTTTTAGCAGAGGTGGTTTGAACTGTGATGAAAGAGGTGTTGTGGTGGAGCAATGTAGTGTGACGAAGTTGTCTTTGTTATGTCAGTAGCAAGCGGCGATTGGACAGGGGGTGATTGATGGTACTGGGAGAAGAGGTGGATAATCTTGTTGTAGGTGTCATGGTAAGGTATGGTAGTGGGTTTACAGGTGAATGTCAGTGGGGAGTGGAGATGATCGCTGGTTGGTTGGAGATGGGGTAAATTGAATGGTGTGCACTTGGTGATTGTGAATTGTATGGGACTTGTTGATAACAGGCACAATAAAGAGGGGAGTTCACAACAGTTATGATATTGGTGTTGCAAAGTTTGATTAAATGTGATGTGCATCAGTTATTTGGTTGATATGGAGATGAAGTGGAGGGCTGCTGTTAAGTGGAGGAGATGGTTTTGGATGAAGGCAATGCATAGTGACAGTTCAGTGTAGCAATGAGGCGATGAAAAGGCAAGTAGTTTATAGTGGAAAGGAAATGTTGGCTAGGTAGTGTAAAGAAGAGGGATGTTGTTATAGTTTGATGTTGGTGAATGGTGAAGGCAGGATGCAGTGAAGTATTGAAGTGGGCAGAGGTTAAGGGATATGAACAGTGAGTGAACAGGGAGAGTGAAAGTTATTACACAGTGAAATGTACTAAAAGAAGAAAAGGAAGAAAAGAGAAAAAAAATTGTAAATGTAAAAGATGCAAATGTGAAATAGAATTTTTTTTTAAATAGAAAAGCAAATGCAAGTGCAAATAAACAACAACAAGCACACAATCAAAATTGAAAATAAAAATCACACAAACACGCTATATATTTTTTTAAAATACACCACACACACAATAAAAACACACAAATATCAAACAAAAATAATTCGAAGAATAGATAACAAAATCAAAACTATTCCCCGGCAATGCCACCAAAAACTTGTTCGATGACGGGAATTCTATCGAGTTAGAAATCCGTCGAACGAATTTAAATTTAAATTAACCGCAAGCGCACGGCGTACAATTGTTAGTATGTGGCGAGTACGGGTCGATCCGTAGGGAATTGTTAGATTTTAAAAATCTATTCAATCAAATTAACCAAGATTTGAGATGTTTAAGCTAACTACTAAAAATTGTAAAAACTAACAACAACAAAAGTGAATGAAAACTATGAGAATAAATGACAATTTAGAGATAATTCCACACTCTAGATCATATAGTTCAACAAAATATGAAATTATGATCTCTCTTTTTTGGTCATTAGTTAGTTTAATTGATGTGTTTATCGTAAGTATGACCTATTTGTGCTATTAATTAGCCTAACATAAGCCATCAAGTTTAATACACCCCTTAAACCACTTACTAATTCTCATGAAAAATGACAACAAGTTGAAAATGAAATCTATTTTAAGCATGGCCTATTAACTATTAATTAGAAATATAGACCATCAAATTTTGATATCAACATTCACTTCATTACCATAATCATATGTAGATGAAGAGGTAATTTGTGTGTAGTGATTGTTTAAGCATAGCCTATTTGGTGTCAACAATATAGGCTATCAAATTTAAAGCAAAAACAACAAGTTAAACCACTTCAAGTATTGTCATTAAGCATAAAAAGAGAGCACTAACTATCAAAATGTTGAAGTTACATAATTAGAGAGCTTCATTACCCCTAAATTAAAAGGTTTAGCCTCTCATTTGTGTTATCATATCAACACATGTAGCATGCAACATGAAACACAAAAAAAGGAAAATGAAAGCAAAGTAAAAGAAGGCTATTCTAATTGCATAAAATAAAAGAGTTCTACACTACTAACATGAAAGGAAATAAACAAGGAAAGGAAAAGAACATGTATTAAATTGCATAAAAAAAGTTACATGAAAAGAAAATGGCAAAGTAGCCATGGAAAAGATAAAGAAAGCTTTCTTTTATTTTTAATCTAAGCTAAAACTAACTAAGAAGAAGAGAGAGCCTAAGAGAGCCTAAGGAAAGAGAGCCTAATTACATGAACATAAGGGGTATTTATACATGTATGAAACCCTAATTCACTTTTTCGGGAACTACCCAAAATACCCTCTTAGGAAGTGTGGAGGCCAAGTAATCATTAGCATCAAATAATCATCATTTAAGTGTGCATGAAGCTTTAAACTTTATTAGCATGTGCATTAGCCTCTAATTTGTACATTAAGGTAGGTGGGTAGGTGGGGTCCTCCATTATCATGAGTTTGAATTATTTCCATCTTTATTCCTTTGTATTCACTTGTGCATGCATATTTTCCATGAAACCCTCTTCTATTTGAAGCCAAATTCCTACAAAATCATATAAAAATTTCCAAGTAAATTATCATAAATTAATATATGCACAAAAATGACCATTTTTCCCCTATATGAAGATGAATATATGAAGATTTGAAAATAATTTGAATTTTGCTTTAAACAAGTTAAAATACGCAATATGATCATTTATCTAATTTAATTAGATTAAATATGATGGTAAAAATATGCACATTTACGTGCACATCAGTTATCCGTCAGCCACCTGGTCGTCTCCGGAAGCTTTATTCGTCAACCTACTAAAACCTGTAAAACCTTAACTCTCAGCTTGCTCAAATCAATTTTGAGCATTCGAGAGTTTAAAGGGGAAAACATAAACTTCGAGTCAGACATAAAACCTGGTCTGAATAATAATGTACATCTCATTTATTTGATATTAAGTGAGACCACACCGCTTAGCGGAATGGGTTTTCCCTCACTAATATCCTTTTAAAACGTATCTTTTGCAAACCTTTATCTTGCAACAAAAACTGGTTAAAACTGTAAAACATTATTATGTAAACATACGTATCAGGTAATAAATGAACTATATGTCTTAACATTATAGTTTTGTTTGGCTAACTACTAACCTTTGGCTGACTCGGGCCTACCAGACAATATAATCAAAATAATCTAACATATGTTAGACACCGCTCTTCTGGATGGTCTATCCTTAACTATCTGTTAAATACTCCTCTTCTGGATGGTCTGTCCCTAACTTAACATCTCTCAAGGTCACCTGATCCTAATGGTTTTGCGGGCTCAGCAATAACCTATCCGTATACAAATATATATTCCCTTCTGTGTGTAATCATAATTTTAGTCTTACCTGTGACAAAGCCCTACACACTGGAATTTTGGACTAAATTAGCTGAGGCTAATAGCTAATGTATAGGGTGCGACCCTATACCAGTCCCATCTGGTATTCTAATATCTGAGTCATTTTACTTAGGGTAATCTTCCCTTTAATTTTCCTTGAAAACCTTTTCATCTCAAATTGATTTAAAACCTTTAAACCAAACTTAAACAAGGAAAATATGTACTCTATGCTTTACTCAAAATCACCTTGCCATGTTATTTATACTTTACTCAAATCTTGTTGATGAAAACATTTAAACCTTTGAAAGTACCCCTTTCGAAACCAAGTAAAACCCTTCTTTCACCTAGGCCGAAAGGCCAAAACAATCCTTTCGAAACCATTCATAATCTTTCTTTCAAAAACGTTGAAAAACCATTCCTTCGAATTCATTAAAACCTTAGACATCCTTCTTCAAAACCTTTAATCATTACCTTTCGAATACATTAGAAAACCTTTCCTTTCAAACCTTTCGAAACCATTGGGGAACCACCCAATCAAAACCATTCTTTAAAACCTTTCGGAAGCAATAAAACATCAAACCTTTCAAAAGCCTTTCGATTCAAGTAAAACATGTGGAAACACCTTTCGAAACCATTAAAAATTAACTCTTTCGAAACCATTTGGGTTCTACCTTCAACAAAGGAAAAGGGTCATTAAACATTTAAGTAGAAAGCACTCTTTTGAAAGCGTTTCTTAAGCAAAGAAGTTACGGTGTCAAAACAAACCTTCCGAAAGCATTGGAGAAGTTGCTAAGTTTTAAAAGCAAAGTATACCTTCCGAAACCATTGGCGTCGAAAGGAAGAAAAACGGCAGCTAAGGGGTTTCGACCCCTATGAAAGCATTTACTTAAAACAAGAGGCGTAACTCATTCGTAACCTTTCCTTTAAAACATTTGACTCAGCCGAAAGCCAACTAAGTCGAAAGCATACCCTTCAAAAGCAAAGCAGGCACATTTTCATTTAAAAGCAAAGACACGCTTCGACCCCTTCAAAACTTTTGGTCTCAACCTAGTGTCTTCCGCCTTAGTCCAATTCGCTCTGTACCAAGTTATTGATACTATGTGCATTGGTTTCGATGGCATGGAGGCTACAATACTTGGTCTGAACCCCTATGCCGAAAGTGGCGAAACATGCTAAAAGCATGTAAAAATTGATTTTTACTTTAAAAAGAATTTCTTTTCAACCAACTTGTCTTGTTTGTCAAAATATTATTGGTTGCTAATTTTCTTTTCTAAAAATGCTGCCAATATTTCAGAAATAAACTATTTAATTTATTTATAAAATACCCCTTCTCCTTTTATAAATATATAAAACATTTTAAGTCTCATACCTTCAATAATTTTATATACCTATCGAAACAATTAGGAAAATTCTACAAAAATTCCAAAAGATCATTTTAAATAAATTTTCTAACATATATTAATTCCAGACACAAATTATTAATTATTTAGCCATAAATAATTTAAAACCCAAATAATCATTTTCTACAGTACAAAATTAATATAAAATCCACATTAATTCAGAAAATTATGAAAATTGAAACCCATCTCTAAAATATCATTTCTTATATATACTAAAATCGCAAGGCATTTGGATGTCATTAAATAAGGTTTTCACATTAAAACATATCATAAATCCTATATGATTATGCATAAATCATCAATAAGCAAACAATTAATCATTCAAAAACATGGCATAATCATGCAAAATACTTTGGATTCATCTTAAGACCGATAACAATTAGAAAATGAGATGTAGTCATTATTCACCTTAGCTTTTGAGATTAAGGGTTTGAGATTTGATCTTGACTAAGTTGCTTAAGCTTTTCCATTTGAAGTCTTCTCTTTGCTATTCCTAATGGTGGCCGGCCTTAGTTTATATTTTTGTTTGTGAATTATGAATAAACATGAGAATGAGGGCTTAAGGGGTTTAAGGTATAAGAATGTATCTATTCCTATATTGCCCCTTATCTATTATACTTAACCATTTTATTTTAGTTCATTTGTTATCAAGGCATAGCTACCCCTTGTTAATTACAAATCTCAATCCCCTAATCATCACATTATTTAATTTAATTTAGCTAATTAAATATTCTAGATAATGTTACTAAAAATATGCGGTGTTACAATCTCCCCCCCCCCCTTAAAGAATTTAGTACTCGAAATTATGATAAGGTACACAACAAATCAAACATAAAGGTAAAACATACCATCACACAAATTAGGATAAGCGTCTCTAATCCTGCTCTCAGTCTTCCAAGTACAGTCTCTCATCATCGCTCCACTGGACTTTCACTAATCTGACTCTCTTATTCCTTAGCCTCTTCTCATCTCTCGCGACTATACGAATTAGCTTTCTAACTATAGTCAAGTCTGGTTCTACTACTAAGTCATTTAACACAGTCGGTGCTATAGTAGACTCCGGATATCTAACACACTTCCTTAGCTGAGAAACATGAAAAACATCGTGGACTCCTGCCAAACTGCTCGGTAACTCTACTCTATATGCGAGTTTCCCGATCCTCTCTACAATAGGAAATGGTTCTATGAATCTCGGTGCCAACTTCCTTGATTTCCCGAATCTAATCACACCCTCCATCGGTGATACCTTAATAAAAACATGATCTACAACAGAGAACTCTAAGTCTTTCCGTCTTCTGTCTGCATAACTCTTTTGCCTAGACTGAGCTTCCTTCATCCTAGCTCGAATCAACTTTATCTTCTCTGCAGCTTCTCTAACCAAATCCGGACTATGAACTAACCTATCGTGTATCTCTAACCAACAAGCCTTCCATACAAAGCTTCAAACGGTGCCATCCTTACACTAGTCTGATAACTATTATTATATGAAAACTCGACTAAGTGTAGAGTATCTTCCCATGATCCTCCAAAATTTAACACACAAGCTCTTAACAAATCCTCCAAGACTTTGTTAACTCTTTCCGTTGCCCATCGGTCTGTGGATGGTAAGCGTCACTCATCTTGAGCTTGGTTCCTAAAATCTTTTATAGACTCTTCCAGAACTCGCTAGTGAATAAGGAATCTCTATCACTTACTATACTACTAGGAATTCCATGAAGTCTAACTATATTCTTCATAAATAACTTCGTTAAAACAGGTGCCGTCCTAGTTGACTTAACTGGAATGAAATGGGCATTCTTGGTCAGTCTATCCACTATGACCCATATACTTTCATTTCCTCTACTAGATCTTGGCAACCCATCAATAAAATCCATAGAAATAGAATCCCACTTCCACACCGGAATATACAATGGCTGTAGCAACCCACTTGGCTTCTAATGTTCGGCTTTTACCTGTTGACAGTTCAAACACTGCTTCACCCATAAGACTACATCCCTCTTCATACCTTCCCAGAAGAAACTCCACTTCATATCCTTATACATCTTAGTTCCACTTGGATGAATAGTGAACTTTGAACGATGACATTCCTCGAAAGCTTCCTTCCTAATGTCTCTCACATTTGGAACACACAACCTTCCTTTCTCTCTCAACCACCCACTCTGGTCAGGACTAAAATCCTTCAAGTTATCGCTCTGCGTTCTTTCCTTCAACTTCTTGATCCATTCAGCCAACACTGGATCCTCCTCCTGTTTAGAAGCAATCCTTTCAATCATTACTGGTCGAACTTCTAAAAAAGATAACACAGCAGATCCTTCACTAGATCCGGCCTCAAATCTTCACTAAACTCTACAAGTCGACAACGCTTCCAAATCTTTCCACTCTGCGATCATTTCCAATACTGCATTCTGATGCTTTCTGCTAAGTGCGTTAGCAACTTTGTTGCTCTTTCCTGGTGTGTACTCAATACCAAAGTCATAAGCGGCTAAAAACTCTAACCACCTCTGCTGTCTCATATTTAACTCCTTCTGAGAGAACAAATACTTCAACGACTTATGATTCGTATAAAGCTCAAACCTCTCTCCCAAAAGATAATGTCACCACACCTTTAAAGAAAAAATCACTACAGCCAACTCCAGATCATGTGTTGGATATCTAACCTCATGCGGTCTAAGCTGTCGAGAAGCATAGGCAATCACTTTACCTCTCTGTATCAACACAGCTTCTAATCCAGCTCTACACGCATCTGTATAAATTACTAAATCTTAATTCCCCTTCAGAACAACTAATACAGGTGCATGGGTCAATAAGTATTTCAAGCTCTAGAATGCTTTCTCACACTTATCGGTCCACACAAACTTCACATCCTTTCGCGTTAGCTTGGTCATCGACGTTACTATCCGCGAAAAATCCTTAATGAACCTCCGATAATATCCAGCCAATCCAAGAAAACTTCTTATATCAGTCACCGTCTCTGGTCTCTTCCAATTATTAATAGCTTCAATCTTATCTGGATCAACTGACAACCTCTTCTCTGAAACCACTTGACCAAGAAACTTCACTTCCTTCTTCCAGAAATGACACTTCGAAAACTTCGCCTTCAGCTGATTCTGTCTCAGCATCTCAAGAACAACTCTAAGATTAACTTCATGCTCCCTTTCACCTCTAGAGTATATCAAAATAACATCTATAAAATCCAACACAAACCTATCCAAGTGCTCTCAGAAAATTCGGTTCATCAAATTCACAAAGAATGCCGGCGCATTAGTTAGTCCGAACGACATCACTAACCATTCGTACGATCCACATCTAGTTCTGAACGACGTTAAAGGAATACTATCCTCTGCTACTCTAAGCTGATGAAAATCTATTGCCAAATTCAACTGAGAAAATACCCTGACTTCACTCAACTGATCGAACAAATCGTCAATTCTAGGCAATGAATATCGATTCTTTATCATCTTCACATTCAACTTACGATAATCGATACATAACCTTAACGATCCATCTGGCTTCTTAACAAACATTATGGCCGCTCCCTAAGGAGAACTACTTGTCCTAATAAAACTCTTGCTTTCAAAATCTACTAACTGCACCTTCAACTCCCTCATCTCTGTAGGTATCATCCTACTTGGCAGTCTACTTACCGGTTTTGCTCCAGGCAACAAATCTACCTAAAACTTGTTTTGGTGGAAATCCTACTACAGGCTCGAAGACATCCACGAATTCTCTAACCACGAAAACGCGATTCAACTCATCTTCCAACTCCACTGCACCCAACAAAGCATTCACCTCACAATTAGGGCTTTCTACGGTATATACAATCCGATCACTACAGTCAGGATGTTTAATCGATATCTTCCTATCATAGCAAAATATCCTAGCATCGTACCTACTTAACCAATCCATACCCAATATAATTCCGAACCCTACAAAGTCAAACACATGCAAACTGCAAACAAAGGTATGACCTAGCAAATCAAACTCTAAGTGGTCACGCTTCATCCCAAGTGTCGCATACCCTCCTATCGGATTTGCAACTCTTAAGGAAGTAAATAAGTATGTGGGTTCTAAGTTAAGCTTATCTACCAAACAATGAGATATAAAAGAATGCGACGCACCAGTATCAAACAGACACTAACAGACATACCATGAACCTGAGGCGTACCTCCCAACAATTCCTTTCCTTTCTCTTGCGTTGTTGGTCCTGATGTAGCAGGCTCCAATGAAAATACCTTGCCTCTTGCATCCTTAGTGGGCTCTTTGCATTGATTCTTATAGTGGCCAATCTGATCGCAGTTAAAACATTTGATGTTCTTCTTCCCGATCACTTCCTTTGCCTTTCCAGTACGACACTCATTTGCAAAATTCCCCTTCTTGTCGCACTTAAAGCACACAACCTCATACTTTCCCTTCTTTGCTACTCCACCTTTCTGAGCACCCTTCTTATTAAAGAACTTCCTCTTCTGGCCTTGCCCAACCTGGACCTCCTTTGCCTTACTCTTCTCTAGACAATCAAGCATATCCTCATGTCTCAAAGCCATCTCTACAACCACATCATAAGGGTCTCTGATATGAGGTAATGTAGCCCTTGCCAACTCAGGCTTCAACCCCTTTATGAACTTCTCATTCCTCTTCAACACAGTATCCAAAGTAGCATATCCATACCTAGCTAGCTCCTCAAATCTTCTAGCATACTCCAAAACAGACATCTCCCCCTACTCCAACTCAGCAAACTTCCTGAGCAACGCAGACTGTGCCATCATAGACATGAACCTCTCCTGAAACCTTCTCCTAAACTCAGCCCATGTCATCTCCTTTTCATTTACTCCAGCCGTCACACTATTCCACCAAAATAAAGCTGCTCCCTGAAGCTGTCTTGAAGCAAGCCTCCTCTTTTGCTCATCATTGAGCCCCATTTCTGTAAAGATCCTCTCACAATGCAGCAACCAGTTCTCTACTTCTATAGCATCTTCAGTTCCAATAAAGGGCTTCCCTCTAATCCTAGCATAATCTCTGCTCAAGATAGCATAATGGTTGACCACTGGAGCTTCCTGAACTCCTACTCCAGCATTTCCTCAAACCATTCCAGTAGCAACACCCGCTTGCATCATATTCATGAAAAACTGATACACAGCTCCCATATCCACTTATGGGACTCCAACACCAACATTCCCTGCTTGTGCCTGACCTTGGTTTCTCCTGGTATTCGGTCCGGCATTTCCATTTGTGGTGGTGCTTTCTCCAAGATTCACTCTTCCACTTCTAGCGTCCATATCTATATTCAAGCCTCGTGAGATACAGAAGAATAGCCTAAGAGAGATATGAAACTAAAGATATAGCGTATACTTATATATAGTAAATATAAGTACGTTACTATAGCATTATCCCATACCCCAATCTTACTCTAATTCCTTAGGATTATGTTTTCAAAAATCATTTTTAGTTAAAGTTTTTCATAAAACTATGCTCTGATACCAAGTTGTAACATCCCCTATCTAGAGGCTCAAAGCTAAGCGCTACAGATGCTGCAGTCCTCCATAGTATTAACTTCCAGCGACTAAATACAGCTATGTTAATGGTATCCATAATATCAGAAGCACTTGAATATGAAACAAATCACAAATTTCCAAAAACAACATTTTACTGATTACATTTCAAAACACATGTTTTACATTCAGATTACATAATCCCATAATCGTTTCCCAGGTTCAGATAGAATATAATTATTACACAAATACGCCAAGAGCAACATATGATGTTGCCTCCTTGGTTGACCAGAGTACTATATAGACATAACTGTCTTAAATACAACACAATGGAATAAAACAAAACATAACAGCAACTCCTAAATAGCTATCCGTCAGCCACCTGCTCTGAAAGCTTTATTCGTCAACCTACTAAAACCTCAACCCTCAGCCCACTCAAATAAATTTTGAGCACCCAAGAGTTTACGGGGGAAAACACAAACTTCGAGTAAGACATAAAGTCTGGTGTGAATAATACTATACATCTCGGCTGTTTGATATTAAGTGAGACTACGCCGCTTAGTGGAACGGTTTCCCCTCACTAGTATCCTTTTAAAACATATCTTTTGCAAACCTTTATCCTCTAACCAAAACTAGTTAAAACCGTAAAGCATTATTATGTAAACATACATATCAGGTAACAAATGAACTATATATCCGAACATTATAGTTTTGTTTGGCTAAATACTAACCTTTGGCTGACTCGGGCCTACCAAAGAATATAATCAAAATAATCTAACACCTGTTAGACACTCCTCTTCTAGACGGTCTGTCCATAACTATCTATTAAATACTCCTCTACTAGATGGTCTGTCTCTAACTTAACATCTCCCAGGGTCACCTGATCCTAATGGTTTTGTGGGCTCACCATTAACCTATCTGTATACAAATATATATTCCCTTCTGCATGTAATCATAATTTTAGTCTTACCTGTGACAAAGCCCTACACACTGGAATTTTGGACTAAATTAGCTTGGGCTGATAGCTAATGTATAGGGCGCGACCCTATACCAGTCCCATCTGGTATTCTAATATCTGAATCATTTTACTTAGGTTAATCTTCCCTTAAATTTTCCTTGAAAACCTTTTCATCTCAAATTGATTTAAAACCTTTAAACCAAACTTAAACAAGGAAAATATATACTCTATGCTTTACTCAAAATCACCTTGCCATGTAATATACACTTTACTCAAATCTTTGTTGATGAAATCATTTAAACATTTGAAAGTAACCCTTCCGAATCCACTGAAAGTACCCCTTTCGAAACCAAGTAAAACCCTTCTTTCACCTAGGCCGAAAGGCCAAAACATTCCTTTCGAAACCATTCATAATCTTTCTTTCGAAAACATTGAATAACCATTCCTTCAAAAGCATTAAAACCTTAGACATCCTTCTTCAAAACCTTTAAACATTACGTTTCGAATACATTGGAAAATCTTTCCTTTCAAACCTTTCAAAACCATTAGGGAACCACCTCTTCGAAACCATTCTTTAAAACTTTTCGAAGGCAGCAAAACATCAAACCTTTCGAAAGCTTTTGGGTTCAAGTAAAACATGTGGAAACACCTTTCGAAACCATTTAAAAATTAACTCCTTCGAAACCATTTGGGTTCTACCTTCAACAGAGCAAAAGGGTCATAAAACATTTAAGTCGAAAGCACTCTTTCAAAATCATTTCCTAAGCAAAGAAGTGATGGTGTCGAAACAAACCTTTCGAAAGCATTAGTGAAGCGGCTAAGTTTTAAAAGCAAAGTATAACTTCTGAAACCATTGGCATCGAAAGGAAGAAAAGCGGCAGCTTAGGGGTTTCGACCCCGACGAAAGAATTTACTTAAAACAAGAGGCGCAAATGATTTGTAACCTTTCCTTTAAAATATTTTTGACTCAGCCGAAAGCCAACTAAGTCGAAAGCATACCCTTCGAAAGCAAAGTAGGTGCGTTTTCATTTAAAAGCAAAGACATGCTTCGACCCCTTCAGAACCTTTAGTCTCGACCTAGTACTGTCCACCTTAGTCCAATTCGCTCTGTACCAAGTTATTGATACTATTGGCATTGGTTTTGATGGCATGGAGGCGACAGTACTTGGTCCGAACTCCTGTGCCAAAAGTGGCAAAACATGCTAAAAGCATGTATAACTGATTTTTACTTTAAAAAGAATTTCTTTTCAACCAACCTATCTTGTTTGTCAAAATATTATTGGTTGCTAATTTTCTTTTCTAAAAGTGCTGCCAATATTTCAAAAATAAACAATTTAATTTATTTATAAAATACCCATTCTCCTTTTATAAATATATAAAACATTTAAGTCCCATACCTTAAATAATTTTATATACCTGTCAAAACACTTAGGAAAATTCTATAAAAATTTCAAAAAATCATTTTTAATATGTTTTCTAACATATATTAATTCTAAACCCAAAATATTAGTTATTTAGCCGTAAATAATTTAAAACCCAAATAATCATTTTTTACAATAGAAAATTAATATGAAATCCACATTAATTCAGAAAATTATGAAAATTGAAACCCATCTCTATGTTATCATTTCTGATCAATATCTAAAATCGTAAGGCATTTGGATGTCATTAAATAGGGTTTTCACATTAAAACATATCATAAAACCTATATGATTAAGCATAAATCATCAACAAACATATATAAACAATTAATCATTCAAAAATATGCCATAATCATGCAAAATACTTTGGATTCATCTTAAGTCTGAAAATAATTAGAAAAATGAGATGTAGTCATTATTCACTTTAGCTTTTGAAATTAAGGATTTGAGATTTGATCTTGACTAAGTTGCTTAAGCTTTTCCTCTTAAAATCTTCTCTTTGCTTTTCCTAATGGTGGCTGGCCTTGGTTTATATTTTTGTTTATGAATTATGAATGAACATGAGAATGAGGGCTTAAGGGGTTAGGGTATAAGAATGTATCTATTCCTATATTGCCCCTTATCTATTATACTTAACCATTTTATTTTAGTTTATTTAGTATCAAGGCACAGCTACCCCTTGTTAATTACAAATCTCAATCCCCTAATCATCACATTATTTTTTTAAATTTAGCTAATTAAATATCCTAAATAATGTTACTAAAAATATGGGGTGTCACAAAAATGTACCGCGACATGAGACGGGTATTTTATTGGGAAGGGATGAAGAAAGATGTTGGGACATTCATCTTGAAGTGCATGAATTGTCAGTTGATAAAGGCAGAGCAGAAGAAGCGGAGTGGTTTGCTGCAACCGCTCGAGATTCCCAAGTGGAAATGAGAATAAGGTTTGACGGACTTCATCGATGGATTGTCGAGGACCGGAGGAGGATACGATAGCATTGGGTCATAGTCAATAGATTGATGAAGAGTGCTCGATTCATACCCTTAAGTCCAGTAGGCCAGCATCCAAATTGGCCGAGTTATATGTTAAATGGGTTGTGCGATTCCATGGTATACCAAAGAGCATTGTGAGCGACTGAGACTCTTTGTTCACTAGCAAGTTTTGGAAGGGCTTACAAGAGGTATTAGGGACGGAGCTACATCTCAGTATAGCTTATCTCCCATAAACAGATGGTCAGACCGAGAGGGTGAATCGTATTCTAGAGGATCTCTTGCAAGCTTGCATTCTCGATTTTGGTGGCTCATGAGTAATCATCTACACTTAGTAGAGTTCGCATACAACAACAGTTATCAGTCCAGCATAGGTATGGCACCACTTGAGGCACTATATGGCCGACCGTGCAATGATCCTTTAAGTTGGTGGGAAGCGGGCGAGAAACTGATACTTGGGTCAGATATGTTTAGAGAGACCTCAGTGAAGATCAAGATCATTCGGCAAGGAATGAAAGCTGCTTAGGATAGACAAAAGAGCTATGCTGATAGGAGGAGACGTAATTTAGAGTTCTTGGTTGATGATATGGTGTTTGTCAAGATCTCTAGTTAAAGAATGTTGTTCAATAGGTATTGTGGGGAAGTTGGCACCGAGATTGATTACTCCTTTTTCGATACTTGAAGGGATCAAAAATCTAGCATATAAAGTCGACATACCTCAGAAGATTGCATGCATGCACAATGTGTTCCACATATCCACTTG
The DNA here is from genome assembly GCA_030737815.1 of Allium fistulosum. Lineage (NCBI taxonomy): Eukaryota > Viridiplantae > Streptophyta > Magnoliopsida > Asparagales > Amaryllidaceae > Allium > Allium fistulosum. Next base: position 1,296,018,465 of record CM060904.1, on the reverse strand, counting down.
CGGAAGTTTGTGCATGACTCAGACATGATAGTTCAACTGGATCAGCTTGATGATATCGAGATTGAACCATAAACATCGAGACCTCATAGGTATATTCATATCGTCGGACAGGATGCGAAGCAGGTTAGGAGGACGACAGTAGAGTTGGTGAAGATTCAACTGAGTGAGAGTGTAGGCGATTGTACTTGGGAGACCGAGGAGAGCATGAGAGCTGCTTATCCGAAGGTCTTTATATGGTGAGACTTCTGTTTATCGCAATTACTTTTGCTTTCGATACCATATAGGGTAGTTTAGTATCCTACATGCAAGGGTAGGCGTAGATATCATTTATTTCTTTTATGTGCATGTTTGATGTTTGATATGTTTACTCGTGGATGATAAGCATGTAGGGTAGCAATATTTGATTTTACCTTGGTAGCATTGGGTACTTTGGAGGCGAAATTTCTAAAGGAGGGAGAGTGTAATGACCCGTATTTTACATATCGGAGGATCATAAAATATTCTTTTTTAAATTCATATAAGGTCATATGACTCTATAACTTTGGAAAATGCCTATTAGTGATATTTCCTATTTTTAGAATTTTTCAGGACGATTTTACCCTTGTAAACTTGTATCGGCTGTAACTTTTTGTTGATGCTGAATTAACATCCGAGACCACTTTCATTAATAAGATATGATGGTTTTACTTTTCATAGAGTGGTCATAATAGCGATTTGGACTCACTGACTAGGAGATATGGCTGTTTGAAGATTGACAGTTTTTAGAAAAGCTTAGAGGGTAATTACTGATTTTGGAGGCAAGCCCGCTAATCCATTTTGGGTTTGGAGACCTTATATGGCTGAACCATCATTCCCAAATCACTTTTACACTTTCTTCCATAGATCTAAGCCTCCATTAACTCATTCTCTACCCAAAACCTTATATTTGCTCCTCCAAATCAAGTCTAAATCATTGATTAAGGTTAGATTAGCAAGAGGATTCACTAGAGATCTTCAAATCCACATTTTTGGGGAGGGAAAATTGGATCTTTGTTGTTGGTTCTCGGATTTTCCTCAATTTGTGTGTAAATCTTCACTTTTTGGGTATTTGGTGAGTGATTTATCATGTCTCACATTATTATATTGTTATCCCGCCTTTTAGGCAAGGCCGTGACACCAAGAACTTAACTGGAAACCGAGGACGGTCCGTCCCGAAGATCGGTTATACGCAGGCTCGCTATGGATGTCGATAAATTTTGTCCGACTCCGGATCAAGCTATAATTGACAAGGCACGACGTGCGAAGCTATGAAAGACAACGTTTCAAATTTCAAGTCAATCGGAGTTCGTATGCTCAAGATACGATCGATGCAAACCAAGAATATCAACTCACATGCATCCATCTGTTCGCAACCATCTATCCGTATCCATCACGTACACTCAACTTCGTGTCCGCTTGGCCTGGTTTGACTTCGAATCCCTCAATTAGAGTGAATTCATATCGATCGATCAACGATCGATACGAAAATGACCTCCAACTATCGATGCGAAACAACCCCCAACCATCTATACGAAGTGAGATGCAATCGATCGATACGAACAGAGCGAAGACAATCGATATGAACAAAACAGTTACGATCGATGCGAACATGGCTCAACTGGTTCGATACGAACAAGATACATTCCTATAAAAGACTCAATCACATGGCACAAAAAACAGATCGATCCGAGGAGTTAGCGCCACGTCAACATGCTGGCACGTGTTCGGATCGATACGAACAGAGCGATACGAACAACATCGATGCGAAGGAGACAGCCTTTAATAAATTCGAACTTGCATCGATCATAACTCAAAATCTACAAGCCCAAATGCCACCAAATTTTCACAGGAGCTTGCGTACATCCTTAAGAATGTTCATGATCGATTTCGACTCGATTGGACGAAGTTTCGATCGATACGAAATTCATTCGTATCAATCACGGACCGAGTGCAAATGTCATGGGATCGATTGCGTGGGCCCACCCATGTGCAAGAAGAGGTCTCCCGAGATCTGAGCGAGATATTTGCAGTCTACGACTATAAATAGCAGCCCAGAACCTACAGAAATAGGACTTTTTGGCTCTTCAACGTCCAGACTCTGCCGAAATCATTGTTGCACTCGAAAATCACTGTTGTACTCGAAATTTACTGTTGTAATCCGCTGTAACCAGCAAAAAAAGTTAATAAAGTCAATCATTTCATAGTGGACGTAGGCAACACGCCGAACCACTCTAAATCTCTGCGTTCTTTTGCTGTTTTTCTGATTATTGTTTGGAGTGTTTGTTAGATAACCCTCTTTTTACATTTACTTTCTTCATTTTATCTCTTCAAACACTTCCGAAGAGTGTTGTGCCCAATTTTGGTACAAACACTTTGGTACTTTCACTGAGAAAACCAAGTTTTTCTCCTGCTCGTTGGATCTACTATCGATATCGGATTGCATAAATCTAAGAGAAAGTTCCAGATTCAAGTAAAAAGTTCTTCCATCCTATTCAGATTTGCATCAAGTCTAGGAAAGAGCTTCGCTATCCATCATGGTTAACACAAGGACTACCTCAACTACCGTAGATCCAGAAGGACGGGACAGACAAAACCCCGTATAGTTGCCTCCTGCCGATTAGAATACCACCGGACCATCAGATCCGTAAGGCCCGGTTACCAGGGAAGAATTTCAAATGCTAATGCAAGAACTGACTCAGAGCCACTAACAGCTCACTCAGCAATTGTGCGCCAACGCAGAATTGACCAACCAACTAAACCGTGAAAGACGAAGGATATCCAGAAGGGATCAGGTTTCCTATTCATCCACCGAAAGTTCAGCCTCTTCTGACTACCATCATAGATCCACGCGCCCGCGACTGGACGAAAGTTACACACGGGCCACTAGGCATCAGCATACATTAAATCTTGGGCAACCGAGAGTCGGCCCGTCAACCAACCATCAGACTGGACCCTCCTCCCGAGGGGGCGCTACCCCATACCATATTACTGACAACCGCACTACCACTGCTACCGATTTGGGAGTTGACGCTCAGAACCGAACGGATCCGACCCACCACCAATGCAAGTATACTCCTGAGCCTTATGTCCCCAAAGACATAGAACCAAGGAGGTGAGGCATGGACCGTCGACAGCGACCGGCCCCTCCTCGCATTGTGGAAACCGACCACACCTTGGCCCAACATGCTCAAAATATCCAAATGCCCGACATTCCAACGATGATCCATGAAAGTCAGGGTCTTACCAATGACGACTAGGGAATCTCCCGGAGTCATACCCCTTTTACTGATGAGATACTCTATGCTGAACCACCTTAGCGGTTCAGGATGCCGACTTTACCCGTTTATGAAGGGAGCTCTAATCCTAATCAACATATCCTGAAGTATGAATGGTTAATGAATGCTCCACGAGCTGATGATGTAGTTAAGTGCCGAAGCTTCCCAATCTCTCTAGAGGGCATAGCAACTATGTGGTTTACCCATTTACCACCTCGATCTATCTCTTGTTTTGACCAGTTGGCAACAAAGTTTATTGAGCAATTTCGCATGCATGTCGCAAGACCGAAAGATGTTAATACTTTGTCTAGTGTCACTCAAGCTCTTGGAGAGACACTTAGACGTTATTTAGAGAGATTTCATGCTGCATGCGCTGAGATCAGCAACCCTGATGATAACTCCATTCTAATGGCATTGACTAAAGGGATTGATCCCGATTCTGAGTTCGACAACTGGTTGGCCGGAAAACCTCCTACGTCATTGGACCGTTTCTATTCCAAGGCAACCCAATTCTTGAGAAGGGAGGATGTGAAACAGTCTAGGAAAAAGGATGACGCAAGGCCCAATATGGAAGGAATTCAGAGTAATGTTGCTGTTAAACAATCCGGGAAGAGCTCCGAAAAAGTGCAATTGAACATTCAGAATAAACAAAATCAGCAGAAAGGAAATGGTAATCAAAATAGGAAACGGGATCAGAATCGTGGTCCACGACGTAGGGCTCCTATGTTTGATAATTATACTCCTTTGAATACGTCGCTGGAAAATGTATATTTATAGACCTGCAATAATATTCAGTATAAGAAACCTTCTTCGAAACAGTCATCGGAGAAACAGATTTAGACAGGGAAATTTTGTAGATTCCAGGAAAGCTACGGCCATAACACAAATGAGTGTCGTCACTTGCAGGATCTCATTGAAAAGTTGATAAGAGAGAGAAAGTTGGAGCAGTTTGTACGGGAGCAGCAGTTTGGAGGTGCGGGCCCATCAAATCAGAATCATGTACCGAATCAGGCAAGATAGGAGGAACCCGCTCGTACTGGCGGGAGGTTCGTGATAAATACTATTAGTGGTGGTCCTCATCCAGCCGACCGAAGCTGGAAGGAAATGGAGTCTTATGCCAGTTCTATTAGGCATGCGAGCTTCGAGTGTTGTAGTAGTCCGAAAGATGGGGCTCCGGCCAAGCAACAGAAGATGATGACTGACGACATCATCTTCCGAGATAGAGATGCCGATAGGATCGAAGCCCCAACCATCGATCCACTTGTCATATCAGCTCAAGTAGGTCCTGCTTGGATGAAGAGGATCTTGGTAGACAGTGGAAGTTCTGTGAATATATTATTCAAGCGAGCCTATGACCAGATGAAAATGGAGACTGAAGATTTGAAACCTTGTCAGTACCGTATCCATGGTTTCAATGGGAATGCGACTATACCCGCTGGAGTGGTGGAATTGCCAATGGAGTTAGGAATTGGAGAACGCCGGAGAGTCCGGATGTTACAATTTGTGGTGTTGGATATAGACTCTCCATATAATGCTTTCTTGGGCCGACCGACCCTAGCTGAGTTCAGGGCTGCTATTGCCCCATAGTGTCTGACTCTGAAGTTCACCACCGATCATGGGGTTGGAGTCGTTCAAGGAGATCAGGCTGTTGGACGAGCCTGCTATGTTACCGAGCTGCGAGATGCGTAGCGAAGAGAAAAAGGAAAGGGCGTAGAGGAATCTCTCTGCGTCTGCTTTGTTGAAAATTGACAATTGATGCCTGGGCCTAGGCCCGGGCACCCCAACCAATTCCAAAGAGATCTTGACCCGAAAGATACCGAAAGTGAAGACGAAAGTAAAGACAGTCAAGCTTCTTTGGCCGAACTGACGATCGATGTCCCGATCGATGATAGCGATGATTCTAAAATGATAAAGGTTGGATCTCATTTGAGCCAACAAATGCAAGAGGAGTTGGTTGAATTTCTCCGGGCAAACCTTGTCGTGTTTGCTTGGATGCACTCTGACATGTGTGGGATCTCGCCGGACATCGCGAGCCACACATTGAACATTGACCTGCGGCACGTCCCGGTCAAACAAAAAAGGCGTGGTATGGATCCAGAGAGATATGTCGCCCTTAAGGAAGAGGTAGATAAGCTTAAATCGAACGGATTTATTCGAGATGCATTGTACCCGAAATGGGTATCCAACCCTGTACTTATCCGAAAGCCAAATGGGAAATGGAGAACGTGCATCGATTACTCTGATCTGAATAAAGCTTGCCCTAAAGACAGTTTTCCACTTCCTTGAATTGATCAGCTCGTAGATTCAATGGCCGGGCATGAACTCTTATCCTTCATGGATGCGTATTCTGGCTACAATCAAATACCCATGCACTTGCCTGACTAAGAGCATACCAGCTTCGTAACCAATATGGGGCTTTACTGCTACAAAGTTATGCCTTTTGGACTCAAGAACGTCGGGGCGACTTATCAACGGTTAGTTAATCGAATGTTCGCCAATCAGATTAGACAAACCATGGAGGTATACGTGGACGACATGCTAGTCAAGTCATGATTCTTCACTGATCATATCAAAGACCTGGAGTAAATGTTTAATATCCTCCGAGAATACAGAATGAAGCTCAATCCGTTGAAATGTCACTTTAGGGTCGCATTAGGAAAATTCCTGGGGTTTATCGTCAATGCTCGAGGAATCGAAGCCAATCCCGAAAAGATCTGGGCGATTAGAAATCTCGAGACTCCAAGAACTATAAAGCAAGTCCAGAGCCTCAACGGGAAAGTAGCAGCACTGAGCAGGTTCATTTCAAAATCCACTGACAAATGTATTCCCTTCTTCGATCTGATCCAAAAAGGGAAACGAAACTTTGAATGGACTACGGAATGTGAGGGCGCATTCCGAGCACTAATTCAACATCTCTCCATACCGCCAATTTTGTCAAAGCCTATTGATCACGAGAAATTGTACATTTACTTGGCGATATCAGAAAACACAATCAGTGCTGCCCTAATTCGGAAGGAAGACCGAATACAAAAACTGGTCTACTATATTAGCAAACGACTAACCGGAGCTGAGAGAAATTATCTGAAACTAGAGAAGTTGGCTTATTGTCTTGTTATTGCCTCAAGGAAGCTCCATCCGTATTCCAGGCTCATCCTATCACCGTTTACACCGACCAGCTTTTACGATAGGTCCTTACGCGGCCTGAGACGTCTGGTAGGTTACTCAAATGGAATATCGAGTTAAGTCAGTTTGATATTACTTACACTCCAAGGCGAGCCATTCAAGGACAAGTCCTAGCAGATTTCATAGCTGAATTTACCATCCCAAAGGACTTGCCCGAAACTAGTGAATCTCCCAAGTATATCTGGAAGCTGCATACTGGTGGTGCATCAAATGACCATTGCTCAAGTGCAGGGATTGTACTTGAAACTCCTGAAGGTCGATCTATATGCTATGCTTTAAAGTTTGATTTTTGCACGACCAACAATGAAGCTGAGTATGAAGCCTTACTTGCCAGATTAAGACTTGCCATAGATTTGAAAATCATTGCTGTGGAGATTTATTGTGATTCACAATTGGTCGTGTGTCAAGTTCAGGGGGAATACCAGGCCAAGGACCGAAGACTGGCTGCTTATTTAGCTCGAGTCTAAGAGATACTAAATCAATTAGATTATTATGCCATCTACTACATACCCTAAGAGCGCAATCAGAAAGCCGATTCATTAGCAAAGTTAGCCAGTATAGGCGAAGCACAACAAATGGGACTCGTTCCCGTAAAGACGTTAGCTTCCCCGAGCATCGACCGAATGGAGACAGATTGGGTATTTGGGTTTTCCCGATAAGGAGTCATGGATGACTCCGTTCAGAAATCATCTCGAGCATGGAACCCTGCTAGAGCGCAGGAGTGAAAAGAGACAGATTCTTTGAAAAGCTTCACGGTTCACTATTCAGAATGGAGTCATGTATAGAAGATAATACTTTGTTCCTTACTCCGGTGTATCACTCACGATGAAATCAAACGCGTATTGCATGAAGTGCACGAAGGAGAATGTGGCGATCACACCGGGGGGCAAGCCCTTGCCAAGAAAGTGCTCCGATATGGATACTATTGGCCAACCGTAAATCGCGATGCATCGGATTACGCCAGAAAATGTGACAAATGTCAGAAGCACGCTCAAATTCTAAGAGCCCCACCTACCGAAATAACTCAAATGGTCAGTCCATGGCCGTTTGCCGTATGGGGCATTGACATTATTGGCTCTCTACCTCTAGACAAAGGTGGTGCGAAGTACGCCATCATAGCAGTTGATTACTTTACCAAGTGGGCGGAAGCTGAACCCCTTGCTACGATCACAACAAAGAAGGTGAACAACTTTGTAGTGCACAACATCATCTACCGATTTGGTCTCCCACATACTATCATCATTGATAACGGGACCCAATTCGACAAGGTTAATTTAAGGATTTCTGTCAACGATTCCACAATTAGAAGAAACTCTCCGCAGTTGCACACCCTCAAGCGAATGGACAAGTCGAAGCTGTTAACAAAGTTATAAAGTCTATTATGAAGAAACGACTGGAAAAGGCCAGGGGCAAATGGGTCGATGAACTTCCTATGGCTTTATGGGCCTACCGAACAACCCACAAGTCCGCGACTGGCCACACTCCGTTCTTTCTTTTTTATGGTTCAGAAGCTATTATTCCAGTCGAATTAGAAGTGCCTTCTCATCGTGTGACATACTATGTTCCAAAGACGAATGTTATATTACTTGTCGAATCTCTGGATTTATTGGATGAGAAGCGTGAAGAGGTTGATTTGAGGGCAGCCGCATACCCAAGTCAAGTCGTCCGATTGTACAATGCCAAGGTCCAACCTCGAACCTTTGAACTCGGCAATCTCTTCCTTAAGAGAATTTACCCGGTCCCTTCACATATGAAGCCAACCTTGGAAGGGCCATATGTTATTGAACGGAAGTTCGGAGATGGCACATTCAAATTATCGACCATTGACGGTCTCACTCTTCCGAGAGCCTGGAACAGCGAAAGTCTTCGTCGCTACTACACATGACAGGCTCTGTTTATTTATTCAGTCTACTTTTCATTTGCAATTTGTTTCCGCATTTCGAAATTAGAATTTGTAATAAGGCAACTGATTTTGCCGTATTTTCTTATTTCAGCAATAAAATGCAATCTCTTCAAGCCATAGCTGTGAGTTATTGAATGCATCATACAACTATCACTATGCACGGAGAGCTAAATTCCACCCGACGGTGGAATTTATTCAAATAGGGAGTGACTGTGATACGACCGGTTACTCGCTAAGTGAAACCTGAGCTCGGGGTTAAGTCATCACACTGAAGTCAAAAAAGGATTGATACACGACAATCCTTTAACCAACTCCAGATTCCTAGAGTGTGAACTGGAGTTTAAACTTACAAATACGGCCTCGAAGAGGGTGGATCGGTCCACCTAACGACTTCACCCATATCTTGACAAAGTTTGAGGAGGATGGATCGGTCCATCTAACGACCTCGCTTGATAACTCGGGGTGGATGTGAACCGACCATCCACGATCCTGATAGATTCGTTGTTCCCGGAGTGCAAACGAAATCCTAAAGCCCGAACAGATTGACTGACCATCTGTCGGCCAACTCCAAGTTCCCAGAGCGCGAACTGGAGTATAAACATCAACTAACTCCGGATTCCCAGAGTGCAAACCAGAGTGTCAACATAAACTCCAACTCCAAATTCCCAGAGTGCGAATTGGAGTATAAGCGTTAACTCTACATCCCTGGAGAGTGGATTGGAGTTTAAACACAAACCGGATTGGAATCGATCGTCCGTAAAACAACTCCGAGTCCCTAGAACGTGGTCAGAGTGTAAGTGCAAATCGGGTGTGACTGACCACTCGCGAATCCATCTAAAGTCCCCAGAGTGTGGACATGGTTACAAACAATAAACGGGTGTGACTGACCACCCATGAAAATGACTTAAGTCCCCGGAGCGTGGACGTATCCTTGAAACTTAAGCAGGCGTGACCGACCGCCGACGTACGAATGCAAATCCCTGGAGTGTGGATGCAATCGTCGATAAATGAGCGAGTGCAATTCAACCACTCGAACTTCCTTGTTTCAGCATCAATTCAACAACGTTAAGCTCGATGTGTTGAAGGTGAAGCACAATTGCCACCTAATCTTTAAAATTCGTCCCTGAATCTAGGGGCAGAACTTAAGTGCCAATCATTGACTGAGACAGTGCAGCATCAAAGTCCGGCTTAATGCTCCGTCATAACTCATAGTCGTGGTTTCAAGACTTAACGAATAAACTTGGATCCAATCCAAAGGTCGAAACTCAACAAGTGTACTGGACCGGAGTTCAAATGCTGAAACACTTATGCAAATAAACGAAAATTGAGTTAAAGACGAAATGGAATTTCATTTCAACTATTTGTGAAAGGAAACTAAGTACAAGTTTATCCCAAAAATCCTACTAGCAGGGGCCGAACCTGCATCTATACACGTCCAACAAAAGCTAAAGAAATTCCTATCTACTCAAAAATAAGCCGAAGAGTTGTATCTATTCTTTTTTCTTTTTCGGTTTCTTCTTCAGTGTGGACCCGCTGGAGCTGTCGCTTGGTTTTATCTTTGAGCCCTTGCCTTTCGGCGGCCGATCTCCAGTCGGGGGCATTATATCAAATTCCTCCTCCGAACTCAACTATATTGGAATGCTTCCTGAAGGTGGAGTCGGAGGAACAGGATCAACAGTAGGAGGCGGGATAGACACACTTGTCTCAACGACCGTTCCTCCCGGAGATATCATCCGCAAAGGGGCTGGACCTGGTCCCGCCGTTCCACCTCCAAGGCCACTGCCCCGCGTAGCTACCTCCATTTCAGCGTTAATTTCGGCTATAATTTCCTCTTCATGAAGTGTTTGCGCATCGCCGGGGACTCCCGCAGTTGGGGCCGGGGAACTTGTCATTGGTACGCTTCCACCCGTAACGAACGACAAATCTGCAAAGGGGTCACTATGATGACCGAGGAGTTCCCCCATCATCTGCTCATCAAAAATAAGTGTGCTTCCCTGAGCTCCATCAGTTGGTATCGTAGTCGTTGTGGTGGTTGCTTCTATATAATGGCCTCCTACACATGATGTGATTCTTGAGTTGCAGAAGGCATAACCAATGTTGCTCCGATCACTGGATAAAAGTAAAGGAAGGACTATTAGTAATTACTTCAAGTAACGCTTCCAATTTTGAACAATCATAGAGAATGTCCAGAGTACCTTCCTCAGTTTGGCTCGCGGGTGGCGGAACAGCCTCAGAGACCTGCTAGCGAGCTGGAGACAACTGCGGTTGATCCGGGTTATAAGAAGGAACGGGCTGGGGATCAACCGCAGGTGTGGATTCAGGCTGAGTCGGCATGGGAGTTTTAGAACTTATACCATGATGCTCGACACCAGAGCCTTCTCCAACTTCCGAGTGCTGAGCGCCAAGCTTCTCCTTTTCATATGAGATCATTGCATCATGAAGAACTTTCCATTCGTCTTCGCTCAACACCCGGTTCTCGAGCTCGAACTCATCGACCGGTTCAGCTTGAGGAGCAGCCTTTTTATCTCCTACCAATCGGCCCCAAGCATTGAACAGATGTATTGGATAGTTATCAAGCTAGGCCAGGTTTTTGTGCTTCAAAACATTGGCATTGTAAGTAACAAGAAGATCTTCAATATCGGCCTCTAACCTGGCCTCCGCCATCTTAACTTCCTCCTCAACCTTAGCCTCGGCCTCCTGAACTTTAAGTACGACCGTATCCTTCTCATCCCAAAGCACCACCACTTGTTCACACACCTCCTAGGCTGCTTTATTTGCATAATCCTTTTCCTTGATGATTTCAAAAAATTTGGCTTTAAGCTCGTTGAGTTCTTTCAGAGCAGCATCCCTTTCAGCTGTAACTGTGGTGTTTCGGTAGCCCATCTGCTCCACCAGAGCGAAATGCGTTGGTCGCATTCTTTCCATAGATTGAGTCGCCTCATCAGCTTTTTGGGTGGCCTTTATTTTAGATTTCCGAGAAGATTCAGCTTCAACATTGAGCACTTGGATAATACAGTCTTTTTTAGCAAGGTCGGTTTCTAACTTCTCGATTATTTTCGCTCGCTCAAAAGCTACCGTCGACGCTTTATCCGCGGCATTCATCCACTCCTTATATTGGGTATAGATATCATGGATATAGTCGTGCATCGTTTGTTCAGCCTCAGAGGGGATTTTCTTTAAGTGAGGAGGGAAGATAAAGCTGTCGAAGAAAATGTTCGGGAAATTTTTTCTTAACTGGGCAATTTTGATCGCACCTTCCCCCATAGGCTCGGTAATAGCCTGCTCAGTAACAGTAGGAGCTGTAGCTTCGGTCCTGCGGTGTTGAGACTCAGACCTCGGAGTGTGAGAAGATGGTTTTTGGCGTGAGGCTCCGGGGGAAGTGTGCTGTGAGTAGGAGGTTGTATAGGGAATCGAGGAGGTGGAGAACACGACCCGGATCGATATCTATATTCCATGTCTCTATCTCTATCCCTCTCATAACACTCTTGGCTGGAGTAACCGCGATCGCGGTTTCTATCATCTTCCCTCCGGCGGGACTCATAATACGAACTCGATAATTGGCGCGCTGAACAGGGACTGCCGAGCATAGAATCTCGCCTATTCATCATATCTGCAAAGTAAAAGAAAAACGGAGTTAATAATCTCTCGAAGCAGACAACTTAAGGCTGGAAACCGTGTAGTGCTGTGAAGTGTATATGTGTGTGCTACCCCCCGACCAACCGGTAATGTCGGCCGCACTGATGGGAAGAGACTCGCTTAAATCTAGAGCACTTAATTTGAAGCCCCTCCAATCCGGTGTCGTGTTGAAGTGACACATAGTCCGAAATCGGAATATCAGCAAGTCCTTCAAAAGGATTCTCTACTTGTGAGGGAGGAGCCTCCGAAATTCTAACACCGGAGGCTGGCAGGGACACTATTACGAATTTCCATCTTGAGGATTTGTGACGCTTGTGTGCAACTGCCTTGCCTTTTCTCCTTCCCTCTGAACCCTGAAAACTGTCAGAAGGCCCGGCCACGGGTTCGTCATTTGTAGGCGTGTGTTCTTCATCACCCTCCTCAGTTATTACGACCCTGGGCACTTTACGCTTCACCCACTTGGTCAGGACTGCCCTAAGTGCTCCTTCGAGTCTTATGCTTTGTTTTCGTTTGATTAACCCAAGAATTCTTAAGTTCCTGTCGGTGAGCACCGACTCGATTTCTCTCATCTCGCCCGGTACTTCTTGAAGGACCCGTACTATTTCTTTAAAGTGCACGCCTTTAGGTCGAGGAATTGCGGCTGTAAAAGAAAGAAAGTATTAGTCCCAATACCAGTTGCAACTATCTTGTTAACTACCAGAAAAGTCGAAGCACTTACGTCTGACCAACCACCGATTGGCGAATCCTGGAGGACATCAAACATAGAACCACTTGGTTTTGAAGTAGCTCAGTCTAGTACAAGACCCCGTCACAACTTGGCAGTTCCTGACCACCTCTAAGAACGTGAAAGAAGGGCTATCTCCCCGGCTCTTAACATTAAAAAGGTATCTGATTTCGATCGGAGTCGGGGGTTGGAAAAGATGCTCCATGAATGCAATGAATAGACTGTTCAGTAGCGTGTATCCATTGGGATGTAATTGTGAGGGGGCAATTCCAAAAAAAGCCAACACTTCCTGAATGTACTGGTTGAATGGGGGAAGTGTTCCATTAGTGCACTGATTGAAAGCAGTAAATCCTTCCGGGGGAGCATGCAGTCTGTCATTCGGTCCCGGTAATAAGACGTCATCCAACGGCAGACCGTGCCTTAGGCATATCCGTCCCCGCATATCTTCGGAGACGTTGGATGGCATAGAATCTTGTGGGTTCCCGATGAACCTGGCACTTGGTAGCTCGTCCGGAGCTAGATGTATAACTTCGGCCGCGATGACCGGTATCTCTATGACTAAGGGAGATGAACTCTGAAGCTCTTGCTGTTGTGAGCTTGTAGACTCCATAACTAATCAACTAATCAAAAACCATCATTAGATGATAAAAAGCCCATGTGTTCCCCGGTGTGAAGTGCATGAATATGTTGTGCAATGCAGTGCTACATGATACTTAAGAAATTCTGCAAAAATTCGAGGAATGTTAAAATGACAAGACTTCGAAATTCAACTGGAAGTGACCGTCATCGCTGACCGTCATAACCGTGCCATCCAGACTTTGAAGACCGATCTGAATTAAAGTTCGTTAAAATTTTGTTAAGTTATAGTTCCATCGACGAGCTTCAAAGGATAGTCAAATATGCAGTTTAATGGCCAAGTCCAGTTATGCAAAACTAAAGCTCGACGGAATCAAGTGTTCGAATATGCATAAGGTAGTTGACTTCGTTTCCATCAAGGGTGGAATGAGATCGTTCTCCTGAAGCCTAAGTTCGTATCAATCCAAAAGCTTGGGCCAATGACTTGTTCGCATCGATACGTTCGTATCGATACTCCATTCGTATCAATCGATCGATGCATATCGATTGGCTCGTATCGATCCCCAGTTTTCCATTTCGTATCCATCGGTCTTCATCGATACACACCACCTCACTTCCCAGATCGATATGAAGCAACTTCAACCATCTCCTATTGATGCGAATTCGATGCAAGAGGTTGAAAGTCAGTAACTTCCAAATCTCCACCGATTGTCCTTCTTCTTCCCCAAGCTGCCAAGGTGCCATTGGAGTACCTCCTCGACCTCACTCCAGCTCCATTCCGACATCGACAACGTCGAAACTGGCCGATACGCTGGACGAAATGGCGTCAAGACTCGAGTCTCGTCATTTTTTAAGAGGTGTTAATCGATCGTTTACCTAGTTTAGAGAGATTGGTTTAAGGATTAAAAACTGGTTGTTTTAGGGACGAAGGCTTTCACAGTTCTATCTCTTTTTTCGAATCGATGTGGAGTGGAAAGTGTTAGCAAGGAAAAGTGAAAATTTTGTCTAAGTACGGAAGGTATTTATATGGATCCATTATCAAGAGAAAGGCGTTTCGTATCCTAGTGGCAAAAAAACCGGTAGAAGCGATAAGAATACCATCGATACGAAGAACGACCTTCGTGTCCATCAACTCGAAACAATCCAGAGCCTAGCACTTCGTGTCCACCAGCCATCTATTTCGTATCAATCAATATGAAATCCATCGATGCAAAGGTCATAACAAAACCATGTTCGGACCACTCCACACCATCGATACGAAGGAGCTTATTCGTATCCATCGATCCAGAATGATCCGAAGTGCAGCTGTTCGTATCCATCCACCCATATCGATCAGGGACACAGCTGTTCGTGTCCACCAGCAATCGACCACATATGTCATCGATACGAACGCCACTGCCAAGCCATGTTTGAATTGTTCGTTTCCCATCGATACGAAATGACAATTTCGTATCATCCCTTAGAAGACTACAGGATGTCATATCAATCGATATGAAGCATTTCGAAGACTTACTTCGATACGAAAACAATTTTTTAACCTTTTACATCGATCCAGGAGAGGATTGATACGAAGGGACATTCCAAAACAACCATCAAGCGTTGTTATAAATCGAATTTCACATTGATTCAGGAGAGGGTCAATACGGAGTTCGATACAAAAAAAATAAAAAACTGACAACGACTCATGAATGCGCAAACGTTGACGGGAGTCAGGCTAACCTACATTCATAACGGACTAACATGCGATTTTTAAAATTCACAGGAATTGAATACTCGTCTAGTGACAATTACAACAACAAACAGTAGTTTGCTATCATCCGATACTCAGTTACAATAGTGCATAATACAACAATTGGCAGTCAACAGTTCATATTACTGAAGAATCAATCAAAGGTTACATCTTTCGACGAAAAGACAACAACCATTCAAACAAGTCGGATAAAACTGTTCAGGATGAAGAGTGCAACTTTTCAAAGCACGTCGTGTTTTCACAAGACGTACTTTGGGGGGCAAATGTTATCCCACCTTTTGGGCAAGGTCGTGACACCAAGAACTTAACTGGAAACCGAGGATAGTCCGTCCCGAAGATCGGTTATACGTAGGCTCGCTATGGATGTCGATAAATTTTGTCAGATTCCTGATCAAGTTACAATTGACAAGGCACGACGTGCGAAGCTATGAAAGACAATGTTTCAAATTTCAAGTCAATCGGAGTTTGTATGCTCAAGATACGATCGATAAACCAAGAAAATCAACTCACACGCATCCATCTATTCGCATCCATCTATTCGCAACCATTTGTTCGTATCCATCACATACACTCAACTTCGGGTCCACTTGGCCTGGTTCGACTTAGAATCTCTCAATTGGAGTCAATTCGTATCGATCGATCAACGATCGATACGAATGAAACATCGAACGAACAATACGAAAATGGCCTCCAACTATCGATGCGAAACAACCCCCAGCCATCTATACGAAGTGAGATGCAATCGATCGATATGAACAGAGCGAAGATAATCGATATGAACAGAACAGTTGCGATCGATGCGAACATGGCTCAACTGGATTGATACGAACAAGATACATTCCTATAAAAGACTCAATCACACGACACGAAAAGTGGATCGATCCGAGGAGTTAGCGCCACGTCAACATGCTTGCACGTGCTCGGATCGATACGAACAGAGCGATATGAATGGCATCGATGCGAAGGAGACAGCCTTTAATAAATTCAAACTTGCATCGATCATAACTCAAAATCTACAAGCCCAAATGCCACCAAATTTTCACAGGAGCTTGCGTACATCCTTAAGAATGTTCATGATCGATTTTGACTTGATTGGACGAAGTTTTGATCGATACGAAATTCGTTCGTATCAATCACGGACCGAGTGCAAATGTCATGGGATCGATTGCGTGGGCCCGCCCACGTGTAAGAAGAGGTCTCCCGAGATCTGAGCGAGATATTTGCAGCCTACGCCTATAAATAACAGCCCGGAACCTAAAGAAAAAGGACTTTTTGGCTCTTCAACGTCCAGACTCTGCCGAAATCATTGTTGCACTCGAAAATCACTATTGTACTCGAAATTTACTATTGTAATCCGCTGTAACCAGCAAACAAAAGTCAATCATTTCATAGTGGACGTAGGCAACACGCCGAACCACTCTAAATCCTTGCGTTCTTTTGTTGTTTTTCTGATTATTGTTTGGAGTGTTTGTTAGATAATCCTCTTTTTACATTTACTTTCTTCATTTTATCTCTTAAAACACTTCCGAAGAGTGTTGTGCCCAATTTTGGTACAAACATATATATATATATATGGGTTTTAACATGTTATAAATCTATTTTGAAAGTCAAAATTAACTTTGAATGCTGTTTTAAATCTCAACCTATAGTAAAACATGAATAAATGTATTTTTGGTATTCTAAACATGTTATTTGGATATGTGATTGCCTTGATAGATGTTAGGCTATGTTGTATGCACCTTATATGATGATTGCTATGATTGATTGTGTGATTTACATGTTTGAATGTTGTTTGGTGCATGTACGGTGTTTGTTTATATGCTTATACGGTTGAAAATGCTCATCAGAGTGAACTAGAGGTAGGAACCGTGGAGACGAACTTTGACGGATTGGATCCGGTGCATTTGGAGTTATATCTTTGCATAGGCGATGCATAAGAGTCAAAGCATTAAGTGTAGTGATGGAATTGGCGCGATGTTGAAGTGCTGAAGGAGTTACAGGATTTTTGTTCGACATTGGTTGGTTCAGCATAAGCTTTGGTTCAACGGTAGAATGGTGCGATAGCCAAGCATGAATATCGGTTCGTTGGTGGGCTTGGCTTGATGATCGAACAAGATTGGCTGTTCGTTATGTGGTTGGCTCAGCTAGAAGAGAAGACCGAACATGAAACGTGGTTCGATAGGTGATCGATTCGCCTAGTGGAGGAGACGAACAGGAAATTTCGTTCGGTGGTTGTTGTTTCAGCTAGTGGAGTGCCGTTCAGTGTTGCTTAGTTCGGTGGTGCTATGGTGGGGTGTCGAACGGAATGGGGTGAAGCTTTAGGATGGTTGCTTCATGCGAAGGAGTGGTGTTGCTTGGAAGTCTTGAAGGGTTTGCTCGAGGTAAAGGTGGAAGACCCCAGGACAACTATGGATGACTTTGGGATGGCAACTAAACGAAGTACGATGACTTGATGTGGCGAGTGACTATACCATCTGGTGATGGACCGAAAGGACGAGTTCTACGTGATAGCTCATACGGTAGAACATGTGGTTGTGACACTCACTATTGGAACAAGGTAGTCTGCGTGTTCCCGTGTGTTTAGACATCTGCGTGTGTCCAGTCCTTAGGTATCTATATGGACAAGAGCTGAGCATCTATGGGACAGTTCTACTGTCTGTACGTGTGATAAGGGATAGATGGATGACTCTATGGTTGTGAAGCTCATTGTTAAGACATGATAGTTTGTGTGTATCCATGTGTTTGGACGTCTGCGGATGTCCAGCCCTTTCCCATCTACATGGCAATGAGTTGAGCATCTGAAAGAGTTATCGTACATCTGAAGCACTTGAGCGAGAGATGCGAGGCTGTGTGATGGATGCTATGTTTACTACGTGCTTGGTATGCTGTGTGATACCCATAGACCCCATATTTTCCACTTGTGATAGTAGTGTAGCATATATTGCATTGTGCTAACTCTTTGGATGCAGGGGTAGGTCAGGTATGGTTGTTCATACTCTATACCCTATTTACTATATATGAGTTTTATAGTATTTTGAGATGGTATATCGCTCACACCATACTATTGTCTAACCTGAGGTTTTATGCTTTGCTTTTTATT
This sequence comes from Allium fistulosum, assembly GCA_030737815.1. Taxonomy (NCBI): domain Eukaryota; kingdom Viridiplantae; phylum Streptophyta; class Magnoliopsida; order Asparagales; family Amaryllidaceae; genus Allium; species Allium fistulosum. The sequence continues at coordinate 1,296,000,300 of CM060904.1, read as the reverse complement.
ATCTGGGTAATCTTAAATGAGTAGATTAGGGATAGCAGGTATGGATAGCGCATGGAGCTGTATGGAGTATGAGCAGGAGGCTAGGCTTTCATATTCTACTTACTATCACTTATATTCTGCTATGCTCATGTTGAGCTATGTCAGTACTTATATTATTAGAGACAGTTATAAAGTTTATTATGGAGATTTGGGATGTATAAATTCTTTATTTCGGTTTTTGTGTAGTCTGTAAACCTGATGCACTCTGATGTTCTTATTTATGGTTCATTTGATTATATCACTATCTCTCCAGTTTTACATCCATGTTGTTATATTATATTTTATCTGTGCACTGTGAGATGTTCTACAGATTCCATGTTTGGATTTTTATCTTATTTATATTCTTAGCTACCATCTTGCATCAGTCGGGTACCTCCACAGCGCATCACATAGGTTTATTGGGTGCCGGTGGTGTAGGGTGGTCGTCACATGTTGTGAGACAAAAATTCTCACCAACATTTTGGGCGCTAGAAGGAGGGCTTGAACCTCCGCTTATCTTTTCCAACAAATCTTACCCATATTTCCCTTCGCATACCAGGAACCCCATCGATTTTTCGACTCCCCCTACACAAGAACAGTTACACTTGGCCTTAAAAAAGAGTCCATTCATAATCTCTAGAGCACTAGCTGAGGTAGAAGCTTCAGCTGAGGCCCCCTTAGATTCAATCATACTCGCGCTTCAATCCTTCACATACCAACTAAACCAACGTATGGAAGGGTTAGAGAAGACAATGGTCCGACATACTACTCTTAGACAAGCCTCTCCTACGCATTCCATAGCTCACTACCATCACTTACCAACTACGTTGGCTATACGGTGGGTGAGTGAAAACGACACTGCCAGAAATGGAAATGGTGATGCTAGCCAAAAACCTGATGCTAAACTAAAAGAAAAGATCCAGATCAATCCACAAAGTAAATCAAAGCTGGCCAACAGTAACCCACTCTTGCTGAATAAATAAGCCCAATCTGCCCACAATGACGACAACGCCACTTCGTCTTATGAGGGTGATTCATCTTAGATGGACCCAAGGGAAAATGAGATCCAAAATGTTAAAGGCTCGTGTGGAATAGCTGGCATGGCTTTGCCGAAAAAACACTAGGGAAAAGGCCAGGGAAGAAGGTTCTTCCCTATTCAGTGTGTCCATTATAGAAGCGGATTTTTTGGACAACTTTAAAACCCTATCAATCGACAAATTTGATGGAACTACCAACCCAGATGACTACATCTGCACTTTTAAGTATTACATTGACATTAAAAACTTAGGGAGAACGGCTCGCTGTAAACTTTTCCCCTTTACCTAGCCGATGCAGCTTCCCGATAGTTCAGGACGTACAGACTACGAGAGGTCCGTTCTTGGAAACAACTATCCATAGATTATTTTTTGAGGCAATTTAACTCGAGGAGAGAGGCCACCCTAAATGTAAACACCCTATCATGCATAAAGCAGGGAGGGAATGAAAACTTTCGCAACTTTGTGAAGCATATCAAATTTGAGGCACTCAAGATCTTAGTAACCAGTGAAGAAGCGCTACTTATGGCGGCCCATGCCAGAATAAAGAGAAATACATTAATGTGGAAGAAAAATAGTAGAAAACCATGTCATAGCATAAAGGCTTTCTATGAGAAGTCCAACGGCCTCATTAGGAAGGAAAAAATCGGATCCACAACACAAACTCAGAGAACTTCTGTCCCTAACTATGATAAGAAAAGGGAGCAGAAGGGTACCATCCACCAGCGAAAAGACAAAAGGAGCTCATCTTCGCAACAAAATCTCCCCTCACCCACACTCCTGGATAGATATATAAGATAACCAGGACAAAGCTTGCATATAATGTTCCTAACAAAGGGAAGAAAGAAGAGCAGAATCGAGGTGGAGCGTACTGTCGTTTCCACAGAGCAAACGGACACCACATCAAAAACTGTAGACATTTGGAAAAGGAAATAGAGAAGCTGATTCAGAAAGGTTACTTGGGTAGTCTCCAGAAAGCTAACAACGAAAACAGGACTGGGAATCTCACCCCGGATCTAAATGAGAATCAAGTAGGAAGCCTCTCCAACCTTATATCCTTAATCCATGGAGGACCACACCTTGCTGGGACAAGCAAAAAGGCACAATAGAGATATGTGCAAGAAGCAAAGGTACAGTAGAGAGAAGTCTTCCATGTTAAGCAAAAGCGAACACATGAAATAGTCTTCACATCAGTTGACGCGGTAGGAGTTGTATTCCCACACTAGGACCTGCTCATTGTCACGGTGCGGATTTCAAACTGTACCATGAAAAATGTCTTTGTTGATTCTGGAAGCTCAATCAATGTCATCTTCAAATCAGTGTATGACAAGATGAAGCTTCCAAAAGAAATTCAGAAGCCCATCCCAAAACCGATTTACGGCTTTAAAAACACTACAAATGACCCGGTGGGATCAGCACGCCTACTTGTTACAGTAGGAACTGCACTTCTACACAAATCATTCTATGCAAGATTCTTGATCATCGACCAGCCCTCACCATATAGCACATTTCTTGGAAGACTTGCACTGATAGACCTAGGGGCAATAAAATCACAGAAGGATTCGCTCATGAAGTTCAACACTCTATGGTCGATAAGGGGAGAACGATTTTTAGCTAGGGAATTATCTAACGTAAACATTACCTCTAGCAATAAAATTGTTAGAAACAACTCGAATGTCTCTTCTAATACCTGTAATAATGGCAAAGAAAATGAAAACAAATCAGTTCAAAGAACTGCACCAGTACCAAGTACCGAAGCCGAGGCTAAAACAAGTAGTCCTACAGCCTGAACATCAGTAAAGAAAGAAAAGAGAAAGTACATGCACATGATCAACACCAACGAATATAATTCGGTATACGTGTAGTACTTCTCTGAAGAGGCTCAGAAACAGGTGCTCATAGTCAACTCTCAAGTAGAAGAAGAAGCAGAAAGTGAAATAGACCCGAGAATAGGGGAAACAAAGGGAGAGTTAAAGCCAGTGGATGACCTTGAGGACGTACAATTAGATCCAAAGGAGCCCATAAAGGTTCTCAAGATAGGGAAGAATCTCAATGCAGAAGCCCAAGTTGAACTAATAGACTTCTTAAAGAGATTGACATATATACTTGCTTGGACACATTCAGACATGGTAGGGATAGATCCTGAAAGTTTAGTGGATCGTATACTATTTAATTTGTGTGTAATATGCAGATATATATAAGTCAATGTAATAGTAGACAATAAATAATAAAATATAAAAAGTGTGAAAACCAGAGTTTTTATACTGGTTCGGACCTCCCGTCCTACGTCCAGTCCCAATGCTCCCCTTCGGTATTTCCTTTAAACAAACTACCCTAACTTCGCCCGGAGGAATAGGCTTAATACAAAAGTGTCTTTGACAATCTTGTGTTCCAATAACACAGTTTTTGACTTATAGTACAAATCTTCCTATGATCTCCTTTGAGTATATGAATATGATTACTTTGAGTTGTAGGAAGTGGTATAACCGGAAGGTTATAATGGATTGAGAGTATGTAATCAGTGCATATGCAAGAGAGTGCTTTGAAATCAGGAGAATAAAGAATAGATCGAATCAAGTTAAGTTAGTTGTTTCTATTCCTTAATCAAGATACTATTTATAGAATCAGAGAGATGTAGATGAATAGTTGTTACTCTTCGAAAAAATCTTTTTGTTTTAAAGGCAGCAATTCTTTATGAAAGATGATTTCCTTTAGATTCAAAAAGAAGTCTTTTCAAATATGACATTTTTTACCATGACAGACGTCTGTGGTATGATGATAGATGTCTGTGACTAGTTTAATCTTTAACCCGTGATTTGTCACAGACGTCTGTGAGTATACCTCAGACGTCTACGAGATGAAAAAGCAGTTTTCCACTAGATTTTGATGTATATAAAATTGTGTATGATCATGTATGCATATATACTCAAGGTGACCATAACAATATTTTATATAGGACTCTTTTACAGTAGAATAACCTTAGTATGGTCAATGAATCTTCGTTTCTCTTTGAGTCTTAATATCTTCGATAATATCTTCAATCATGGAGTCTGCTTGTAATATATACCTACAATCTGATAAAGTCTATATATGTATATGATTGTATAGTTGTTATCATTGAAACATAATATGGAGGTTCTAACAATCTCCCCCTTTTTGATGATGACAACTATACAATCACAAATCAACTATACATTCAAATATTTAACCATATAATCGGATATCAATAATAGAATAGAAGTATTATCATGTTTGTCTATGTTTTGTCTCCCCCTATGTATATGCATAGATTTCTCCCCCTTTGGCATCATCAAAATGGAGGATAACGATAAATGATACGGATATAGTAAATAATCATAGCATGCTATCATCAAATGTTAATGTTCAGCATAAAAGTTGTTACAATAAGAAAGAAAATAACCATAAGAGTTACAAAATAACAGAAAATAAAGTCTAATTATACTGATTGTGCAAATAAGATAATCCTCCGTAATTCTCATAATATTCCTAGTATGAAGATGGATCCTGCTCATATGTACCTAGCCACTGCGTTTGATCGTTGTACTCATCATCTTCACGAATAGAAAGGACTTGAAATGCCATGTACGGTTGTTAAAAATGTGGAGTGTCAGACATATACATCTCATCATTGTCTTCCACCTCTTCCTCAGGTTGTACGTCAATAGGAGTCTTCCCTAGAGCACTTCGATCGTGTGATGTACCTTCGGGAGAGGGTTGCACATGATAAACTGGTGTTTGAACTCGAGGTGGAGGTGTTGGGGAAGGCGAGGATGATGATCGCGAGGAAGATCGGCCACGCACCTTGCACATTACTTTCCCTAAAGTGGACACCACTTCGTCCAATGTCTTCTCCATCTTTGTCCTCCTAGTGGAGAAAGACTGTTCCAATCTCATCATTTTTCTATTTAAAGCTCACTGATTGATCATGATTATTCTTCGATTTTTGATGGCCAAATTAGAAAGAGATTCTTCCAAAATTGATTCAAGATGTGCTTCTTATAATTCGAAGTCAAAATAGTATTTGGTTTGATGACTGGACAAAGGTGGTTGTTGGGAAGTATGAGGGGAGTAGGTTTGCTGAGGTGCACTAGTAGCAGGAGGACCATGATGTTCTTCTTCTTGTTGTTGTTGAGTCCATTAGCTAAAGGTGATAATACGAGGAGGGCTTTTGGGAAGATGCATTACTGACAAATATCGCGGACCACTATCATTTGTAGGAATTTCTTCATATTCTGAAACATATGAAGGAACGCCAAGATTTTGCAAGATGCGCATGATATAAGTAGCATAGAAAATGGAACGACGGTGCTGTGACCAAAATCCTTTAATTTGGTCATAAATAAATTTTTCCCAATTAACCCGTAGGCGAGAAAATATAGCATACAAAGCTCTATGATCATTAGGATAAATTTGTTCATGACTACCTAGGTGATGAATAATGGTATTAATGATCATACGATTTAAAAGTCTAGCACGAGGTCGAAGATAGATAGATTTCCATTATGGCATTATATCCTCCCGTAGTTGATGGGTAACTTCATCCCTAGGTAATAGACTGATCCGGTATATCAGTCAAACCAATCCCCTCATAAGAACATCCTAAAATTCGACCAATATATACATCTATTTTAACTACTTTTCCATACATGCTAGACCATAACCAACCCTCATCATTCTCAGGATTCCAAATCTCTGAACTACATAGATTGGAATAGAAGAGGTAAATAGCAAGAGGGTCAATGGTTACCTTATTAGCATCGTTGCTAATCAAATTGCAACAGCGTGCATTCGTTGTAATTCCAAGAATTTCATATTCCATAACATTGGCAAGGCGGTAAAAGGTCTGGAGTGAATCTTCTTTTGGGTAAGAGCCTCGAATCATCTAATTGCATTAGTATTATTTTGAATCCATTGGGTAATATGAGCTTTAGTTACCGGTGCTTAAGCGGAGGAAGACGATTGACCTTGCTTTTTCTTTTTGGAGATGGAAACCTTCTTGGGAGGAATTGATTTGAAAATTGGGAAGTTTTGAAATCTAGGGTTTTAAAAATCATAAGTTGGAATGGAGGTAAGATGAAAAGAAGAGTACATTTCTTTATATAGGGCTGCTGGCTGAGCGGAGACAAACGTCCGTGGCTTCAGTAATTTTAAGGCCGAAAGTTTTGATAGACGTCTGTGTTGGATCCACAGACGTTTATGGCCAAAGAAGTTTTTAGATCAAAGAGTGCTCACAAACGTTTGCGATGTATCTACAGACGTCTGTGGCTATAGGGAAACTTTTCCCGAAAGTGCTGACATACGTCTATGGTCTATTCACAGACGTCTGTGATATGCAAATTCTGCTATATAGGGAAAATTGTAATAATTTTTTTTATTAAAATATATTAACCAGAATACATATCAATCATCTATAAATAAATATAATGTATATGATATATAACAAAAGTTTTTAGTTCTTGTCTGAAAATTCAGAATTATTGTTTTGTTGAATATCCCATGAATTTGGTTCAACTTTTGTATCGTCAAGTAATAGCTTAAGTGGAGACCAACTTGGACGAGTTGGGGTGTCAATCCTAGGTTGGTTTGATAGTCTTGGTTTGCATAGGTTTCTCGGAGTAATGTTGTGTGCTTTTGTAGGAGTTTCTCGTAATCGAGGAGACTTTTGATGTACGCAATCTTTTGTTGGTGAATGATAACAAATTGCGAGAATACACTTTTCGAGAAAATTTAAATGGGATCTTTAACGACGTTGCTCGTAATACTTTCACGTTGAATGTCGATCATCTCTTGTTGATAGTGATATATCTCATCGACTTTGTCGGAAAGAGATGATGATTTCAGATCAATTGAATGTTTAGCTTTCTTTCCTTTCGAAGAAAAGCCAGTATGGTATGTTGGTGAAGCGATAATGTTTAGAGAAGGAGATGATGTAGGAGTGGTTTTTGATGGAGATATGTAAGTGCTGTCGAATGATGGGTGTGACGACTCACCTTTTTGGACGGTTTAAATCGACAATAAACAACACATGTCTAACTCAAACCATTCAAAAGGCAGGATTTTCATTGGGATTTAATGAGAAAATAAGAGAAAAGAAGGAAAACAAAATACATAATCTCGCAGCGAAATGACAAAATATAATAATCAAATAAACAGTTCATGAAGTTGTTTTACAATATACATTTGATTACACAATTTTTACAACATAATCAGAGGGCAATCAACAACATGCAAAAATGATGCAGTGGAATATTAATAGTAAATACGATCTAGCAAACTCCATCTGCATCTTCAAGGAATAATGTCTTCAACACTGAAATGCTCAGGCTGACCCGAGTGTAATGAAAAGACAAAACACTCGAGTCAGAACTAAAAGTTCTTATGTAAGTTAAACCAATAACAAGTAAAATAAAAGTGTAATAGATTCAAAGATGTTTAAGAGATTTTCCATCTCCTATTAATTGTACGACGTGAGTGCAATAACTTAAGAGATGTTACGGGATTTTCCATCCCCTAAGGGTCCGTTAAACTATCTATATATAGTAAGATACGCTACATATGTAGTGTCTATCAGTAAAGTAAAGTATTAAAATAGCATTAAGGCTTTACATTGATCCCCCTTAACACATTTTTAAGCATTGTCCTACAGTTTTCCTTAGTAGCATCACCGGTAACGTCGGTAGCCTGGGAGGCGTCATGATAAGACAACACTAAAACAAAGTCGTAGTGGTCGCGTATAAGGATAAAAGTATGACAAGGCACATAAGGCAATGCCCAAGGTAGGATACTACCAGTTCGGGTCGCAGGGCTGGTAGTAACACATCGTAGCCACGACCGCCCACCGTGTCCAACACTCCCATAATCAAATAAAGGTGCACCAATCAAGTCAACATTAATATAGTAATATGAAGAAGTGTGTCTGCTAGGGGTAGCTAGCCCACTTGACCCTAACAAGCCGTCCTGTTTTAGTCATTTCAAATTGGCACAAGTGCTAGGATCATCCATCATCGTTCTCTTTCTTCAAATCGAGCAATCGTTTGCCAATCCAACCACTTCATTCTGGATCATCCACCACATACACAGTTGTTAAAGTGGTTCCAATATTGACAAAGATTATGCCAATAAGAGGCCCCGGTGTCTTTAACGACCAAATGTCATTTTACAAACCGGTTGGTTCTTTTACATTTCAAGAACAAGTCATATTTCATATTAAAATATCAGATTCACTTCAAAATCATTTCGAATTCAAAACAGGTTATACCTTTATATCACAACATCTGTATTTAAATCAATGATTTAAATCTAAATAGTTCCCTCTTCAAAACAGTTTGAATATTGAAAATGGTTTTGAATAATTAACATAGTTTTAATATTGAAAAATAATTTGGATAAGAAAATAGTTTTAAAGATTAGAAATAGTTTTGAATATAAATAGTTTTAATATTAAAATAGTTTAGATAATTAAAATAGTTTATATATTAAATAAATTTGAGTATTAAAATAGTTTATATCAAAACTGTTTCTTCCTTTTCAAAACAATTTGAACTCATGTTCCCATTTCAAATCACAACAAATTCAACTTTTCAACTTACAATTTCAAGTCAACTTCATATTCAAATTTCGATTTTCATCGGTCTCAATTCAAAACAATTTCAACTTTACTTCAAATTCAATTTAACGGTTCTATTCAAATGGCTGAAAGTCTCGATTCAATTTCTCATTTTTAAACAATTTAGTTTAAATCCATTTCACATCCAAAGCTTGGAATTACCAATTTAAACCATTTTAAATATCGTAAATTCAAAGTTTAAATTAAAGTTTAAACCTTTAAAATAATCAGGAAAATAGGCACAAAGACAAACTTAGAAATTTTTTTAGGCTGAAGGACAAGAAGTTTTTTTGTCTGAAGGACAATGCTAGTTATAACTAGCATTTTATATAGTGTAAAACTGAATATAATGCTAGTTATGACTAGCATTTTGTATAGTGTAAAATTTAAATATAATACTAAATATAACTAGCATTTGTCCTTCAGCCTAAAAATAAAACTTTATGTCCTTCAGCCTAATTTTTTTCGAAGTTTGTCCTTTTCCCTAATTCTCCCTAAAATAATTCACTTTCAATAAATTTAAATCGTATCTCAATCTCAACTTAAAGATTTCAAATTTAGTCTTTAAACAATTTCAATTAAAAGTTTTAATTTCAACATTTCACAGCTCGAATTTAGAAAATAATTTAATTCATGTAAATCCAATTTTTATTTTCTTTAAAACAATATCATTTAAACCACATTATTATCAAGATTTTGAAATCAATTAATTTAACCAATCTGGTGTCCGTATATAATTTTCTACCCTATGGCCAAGTGATCAGTTATTTTAATTTATATTACATGGATGGATATATATCATTTCAACCTATTTCTTTATTCATTTCAATAATACGAATAATAATTTATATAATGTCAAATAATAAATAGGTTAATAACGGGGATATATCCAAAATAAATAAACAATCATACATCCAACATCAATCAATAGGCATACAATACCAATCAACATCCAAATCAACCAACATATCACAACAATCACTAATTATCAATTGTTGGTGTTTAAATAGCAAATAAATTCAATATTAATTTAAATGTCAATTTAATTCAATATAAAATTCAAATTAACTTAAATGTCGGTTTAAACTATCAAACATCAAGCAATAAAATTCTTATCACTTCATAATTTAATTCAACTAACATAAAAAGGTTTAGTATTGCGTGAGTGAGTTTAATCACTCACATTTGATTTACAGCCCATTAAAAATTCAATAAAAGCCCGAAATTTCAACAGTCTCCAAATTCAACCAAACAAGTTTCATATTGTCCGAAAATTCGATACGAGTCCAATGGAAGAAACCGCGTGTCAATCCGAGTTTGTATGCAAAAGTTATTAACGTTAGAAGTTTGAAATTTAAAATTAAATTAAAAATAAACTAGGGGCATAATCGTAAATACCATGACCTTCCCCAACCATAGCAGCCCACGTTCAACCCATAGCCGCCACATCTTTGACCACTGATCGGCAACACCTCACTCCGCCATTCGACCATCAGACACCACCATCGACTGCGCCTTTACCTCCTCTACCCATGCCCAGACCACGGTCAACTCCGGTGCCACCGTCGATGCGTGATTCGAGAAAAACCGCCATCACTTCATGGCCAGATTCTGGTGAACTCCGATGCAATTAGTTCGATCCAACCGTACATCTTGTAGATCTCGTCGAGCTCTACTTCTTTCGTTTTGGAGTCGTCGAGATCCGATGAGTGATGAGAGAGATCCAAGAGAAAGAGGATGGGAAGTTTTCAGCCATTGAAATTAAGATGGCAGCTGCCATAAGAAATTAGGGTTTCTGAAATATTTTAAGAATATTTTGTCTCGATTTGCGAGCCTATTTATAGCGTGAGGTCCAAAACAGCCCGAACTGCAATCGAGGCGTGCTGACATGCAATCTATATGTAGAAAGGCCTTCTGAACACAATGAGACTAGTTTCGAGGCCCCATTTCATCGTATAAAAAAGTTAACATTTTATTGTTTGATAACTTTATATTAAATTATATTCAAATAATTTACCAATTCACAATTATGGACAAATACAATATTTCTAATTTACAAATACGTTATTACAAACTACGACATTCAAAAATAATTCGATTTTATTATTATTCCATATTTGAATCAATTTGAATAATTACATTTCTAAAATAACATTTTTCATTTGAATAAAAATCGATTGGGTCAAAAGGCTCGAAAAGCCCGTTTCGTTCCCGAAACGAAAATAGATCATCCCATATATCGAAATATAGGTTTTCAATATTTTTAAACTCAATGGAACTAATTTCAAGTTCTATTGTATATAGAAGTTAGCTTTTAAAATCAAATTATTTTAATTAAATTCCTTCAATTAATTTCTACGCGTTTCGAGCTCGCATCATCAAACGATAATTCTGATCGCTACGAAACTTGAAATCCTATAATAATTCACTATTACAGACCGATGAAACTGGTTTCGTCGAAATCCGAGATAGTGCCCGAAAAGACTAATTTTACACGCATTACAACAAAAACACTTTTTTACAACTTTCATTTTACAACATTTGTACAGTAAACGTTGTAAAAAATCCCGTTTTACAACATTTTCGACAAAAAACGTTGTAAAAACCTTCATTTTTACAACGTTGTAAAAAGGTTTTTTAGTAAAACGTTGTTAAACTGGACTTTTTACAACGTTTTTTTCAAAAAGGTTGTAAAAACCTATTTTTTTACAACTTTTATTCGTAAACGTTGTCGTATTGCTCTTTTAACAACATTTTTAAAAATGTTAATGTTTTTACTACTAGATATTAACTTATACAACTTTTTTTAAAGTAGTTTTTTTACTCATAGATATATGTTAATTTTTTTTGAATATTTTTAGTTTTGTTTAAAATATTACAATAATTTATAATTTATAATTAATAACAAATATTGAATACTTACTTAAATAATTTATAAATGGTAATTTATAATTAATAATTTATAAATGAAAACTTATTATAATTAATAACAAACAATTATTAATAAATAACTATTACCTATAATTAATAACTATTTTTACATTTAATAATTTATTATAGTTAATTATGAATAATTAGTAAATTACAGTTAATAATTTATATTCTAAAATCTCATTTCTCAGAATTTTTCGTAGCTAATAAAAGAAACATCCATCACTACAACAAAAGCTGAAAATAGCGGTAGATTGTAATTGTGGAATTTTCCATTGCTAGATTTGCAACGGATTTTCGAGCGATTGACAAAGGATAATTTTAATCTTTTTCTGTTTCAAATTCCTTTATATTATTAGCATCCACTTATTATATTCATTACTAAACCATTACAAATTTCATTAATTTACTTACCGAAATTTTGTGATGCTAATTTCTACTGCAAATTATCGACATTTCTTTTCGAAGCTATTTTTCGAATTTTTAACACTACAACATAAATACTCTATTACAACTGCTCCTTTACAACGTTCACAAATTGACAGTTGTAATAAAGGTCTTTAACAACTGGCTTTCATGAAAGTTGCAGCAAAGTTGTTTTTAACAACATTCAACATTTTGCAGTTGTAATATAGGTATTTAACACCTATGCAATCTTGACCATTGTGAAATAACAAATGTTATTTATGATTATCATACTCATAGCTTGTAAGTGATCACACATATTTTAATATTCGTCGTAATCAATCGTACGAAAAATTGATGAAACAAAACAAAGTGCAAAAAATTGAGCTTCGTAAAATTTGAATAATCGTTAAAATTTTGGAAATTAAATTTCTAAATTCATTTTGTTTTAATTTTTAAACCAATTAAAGAATTAAATAGGTTTTCAACTATCTTTACCGCAAATCTTAATAAATTTCTTTAACAACGGTTGTTTGGAAAACATTGTGAATATCAACGTTAAATTTTTTGAAGATGTTTACAATTTATAAAAATACTATAATAATTAATAATTAGTAATTTATAATTAATAACTAAATGATTAATAGTCTATAAATGTGTAGCGACCCGCAGTTCCGTACCCCTTGAGTTGATAATAATAATTCTTCGTTCAACCCAAAGTGTACGAAAGAGCGAATAACTAGGGTAAATAAGAAGAAAGAGGTAGAAGAAAAAATAGAAACAACAACACAGAATCTCACAATCGCAGCGGAATAAAATATAATATATAATAACATATTTTTATACAAAATAATCTATAACAGTTTATAATTACAATCATCAGAGTACAACAATCAATTCATCAAAACTGAACAGTTATAATAAACTTCCCTCATATGGCGGAAATAACAAGTACGAGATATACGTCAGGAATCCTCCAGCTCGTCTCCTAGGCTCTATAGCATCCTAACCTGAATCTGTAATACTCGGTCTGACCCAAGCATTATAATAAAATAACACCCGAGTCAGTCTGGAAAACCAGTGTGAGAAAACACACTCAATTTGAATTATTAGAGTTATCAAAATCCTTTGAAAAATAAAGGTATCTCGTAAGACCGCGTCACAAATAAACACGACGGGTTTTTACCTTACGATAACCAAAACAATTTTATAGAAAATCCAGTGATATTATAATAGTGTCTAAATACAAATACTTATTTAAATAGCCGAAATTGTTACATTAATTAAATTCCAGCATACTAGGCTCTACAAACAAAACCGTAAGCTCGTATTGGAGAATGGATTCCCACTGAATGACTAGGCACTAGGGTACCACCTGTCACAGTACACCTCTAGAATAATGTACCGAGGACCACTCCGGGATCCCCTGCTACACAAGATTGGACTACCCCTAAGCTGGATAGTCTGAATAAGATTACCCACGGTTGGGATCAGCAACCGCACCACACAGCCGAATAAAAAGGGACTCTAGATCTTTAGATAGGGGTAACCTTACCCTACTTGGGTGCGACCCACTTAGCCTTGCTGCATCTCCCCTGATTTTCAGTCATTCCCGGTTGATGAGGCTCGAGGCTAAGCGTTACCTTTTTAAGAACGATTTTACTCAGAATGCTCATCGTCCTCCAATGACAATGTGCCGATAGCATTCATCCATGCAAGTTGTCCTGGGTCTGGACAAACCGAATCACTGTCTTCATCATCTTCATGGTATTCATTCGTTACGTTCAAACCTGATCGAAGTGGTTTTCGAATAATTAAATCTGATCCCGGTTTCGAAAAGATTAACGAAATTGGCCAATATTGATAGTCGATTATTTAACTATCAAATTAAACATCCATAAGCCATCATCTGGCCTTAATATAAATTTTTTCCAACATATTTCCTTCCAAAATATCTTTTAAAGATATATAAATTCCTCCCAACATTTGAAAGTATTTTTCAAATACTCAAATCCGTAACAGGATACTCCCAACATCTCACCACTTAGAAATATTTCCAAATTTCTATTTTCTATACCTAGGAAAATATTATCGGTCTTATTTTCCAAAATCCTTTCAATATTTACATTTCAGAGAGTTACTCCGTAACTTATTTCCAAAATCTCTCGAATCACAAATAAATTTCCTCTCCTCAAAACCATATCCTTTTATAAGCCCCTTTTTGAATCTCGAGAGAATTTATAAAATAAAATTTCCAATTACTTCAAACTCTCTCTATATATATCTAAAATAAGTATTTAAAAGATTAATAATTTATTTTTAAAAATATGTTCAAAGCAATTATTTAAAATATCGAAACACTTTTTGTAACGACCCGGTATTTTCAACCATTCGCATCCGCACATGTCGGACTTGAATTGCTCAAAATATCAGATTGTAAATATATATTTGGCAAAACTCAGCATATACAGTAAATAAATAATCACATATCACAGACACAGAGTAATATAACAATAATGCAGCGGAAACAAAAGAATAGTAGTTCATGAAGCTACTATATATATAACAGAGTTAAACAAGATACAACAGAAGTCTCGAATACAAAGATATCTCAATACAATAGTCAAATACAAGATCTGAATACATCACTGGAATCAACTGAATAACAGATAGTAGAATCGATAGATAGCTGGATCTCCAAGCGAAGCTCCAACTCCAAAGGTGAGTCTCGAATACTGGTACACTCAGTCTGACCCGAGCGTAAAGAAAACACAAAACACTCGAGTCAGGATTAACATTCTTATATCAATAAATCCAACTCAAGTGAAATATCAACTGAAATACAAGTAACTCAAAGGATGTTTGGGATAACCATCCTCTAAGGATCCGTTAAACTATCTACTATGTAGTAGTGTACGCTAAGTAGAAAATGTCTAATCAGTAAAGTACGATATCAAAATAGCGTTAAGTCATGGCCCATTCCACCCTTAACACATTTTTACCATGTCATAGTCTATACAGCACCGTAAGCCCCACCGTAAACTAGTGGTTATCAGAGGGTACCCCATAGGTATAACACAAAACAAATCGTAGTGGTTGCGAATAGGATAATTAGTATGACAAGGTACATGAGGCGATACCAACTAGGATACTAGTAGTTGCGTGATCCGGACTGATGTTGAGCATAGCAGCTACTACCTCAACACCGCGAAACAACAATCCTAAATCAAAGGGTATACCCAAATCGAATCACATAAGTAATAGATATGGTATCGAAGAAGTGTGTCCGCTAGAGGTGGCGAACCTCAATGGCCCGGCGCGGCTCCTGTTTTAGTCATGTTAGGGGTCATCCAAAATCGTTCTCTTTCTTCAGTCAACGCATTCATCAAACCATCCACTTCGTTCTGGATCAACACTCCGCGTATATTAGTTATTAAAGTGGTTTCGGTATCGATAGAGAGTATGTCCATATCTGATCCCGGTCACTTTAATAACTACGTATTATTACACCGATGGTCATTTAATAAACTTTCAAATATTTATATTTCCAAACCGACATATCATTGCCATTTCAAAACCATATCAATACGATATCACTTTCACTTCAAATAAATCCATTTTCAAAATCATATCACTTTCCAAAGTTATAACGCTTTCGAAATCATAGTCTTTTTAAAAAATCAAAATGCTTTGGAAATCACAGCTTTGAAATCATAGCATTTTGGAAATCATAACACTTTGAAATTATAGCATTTTGGAAATCATAACACTTTTCTTTTAAACAGTTTAGATATTAAAATTAGTATATATAATAAAATAGTTTATAAATAAAATAATTTATATTAAAATGATTTATATTAAAATAGTTTATATTAAAAATAATTTATGAAGTAAAATATCAATAGTTTAAATATAATTTAAAATTACTTTATAAAATAAAATAGTTTCCTCAAATTTCACAAATCGATTCAAATTAACTCGAATTCCAAAATTTTAATTTAATCAAATCTCAAATCATCAATTTCAATTCGATTCAGTTTCTAAATAACCATTTCAATCTATCGATTTCAAATTCATATTTAAACCATAAAATAAGCCATTTCAATTTCAATATATTTCAAAGCTTTAAATATTCAACATTTCAATAACATCGAATACAATTTCAATTCACAAATTTTAAATAAACAAAATATCCCATTTAAATTTATATAAATTTGAAATATTCATTAAAGTCACCTTTAATCAAATTCAAGTTAAAAACATATCTTTAGAATTTCAAATTTAATAAATTTCAAATCAAACTTATTTAAGTATAATTCTTAAATAAATATAATTTCAAATCAATTTCAAATCATTATAAACTCTATATTTGAAAATATAGATATTAAATAAATACTTAAACATATTATTTATCAACTTTATTAAATCAACTTTAATGAATCTTTAAAATCAATATTTATCAAAACCATATATTTCTTTTCAAAACCATAGAAATCATGTTCAAAATATTTATATATAGACTAATAGTGTCTGTATATAATTTTCTACCCTATGGTCAAGTGGTATGGATATTTATCATTTCAATCCGCAATTTAAATATATACGGGTATATATATCTTTTCAACCCGCAATCCCAAATTCAAATAAATTGAAAATCGTTTGGGTTTATCATTTCAAACCATAACGATTTTCTCCTATTCTACAGATCGTTCGGGTATGTATCATTTCAACCCATAGTGAATTCTATACTAACATGGAACTTGCAGAGTGATAACAGATATGATAATAATATAACAACGGTAACAGGCATATATCATCAGTATAAATAACAAATAAGGTGTCAGATGTCACAGGTGAACAGATACAGATGATGGCATATATATATCAATATATATAACAGATAATGGTGTCAGGTGTCACAGGTGAACAGATACAGATGATGGCATAGATATAGCAATATAAATAACTAACAGCAGCATATTTCAATTGTCGTTTCAATTGAAATCAAATTTAATAAATATAAGAACGTTAATCGTGAGTGATTGCTCACCTTTCGAGGCTAGGGAGATAACAAGAACAAAATGCGACGAATCTAAGCACCAATTCCAAAGCCAAGCACGATGGGTCCGAATTCGATGAACAAAGTAAAGCTGGAAGTTTGGGATTGACGGAAAGCCAATCAAAATTAAATATATATCATATTCTTAAAACTTTCCTAAAATCAATATTCCAATAAAACACGTATACTTAAAATAAAATCTCCACCTTGTATTTTGAAAGTAAATATTTATTAAAACACGTATAATAAAATCAAAATATATATATATATTATATTTAAGAATCTATACATAATCCTCTATATTTAATTAACTCAAAGTCTCTGTATATTTACGCTTTTTTTTTCGAAAATCGATATCTAAAAATCCCAAATTCCCCAAAATTCTTCAAATAAATATTTCAACAAAATATGTATATTACAGTCATAGAAAAATCGAGTTTTAAAATATTAACCTAAATATATTGTGAATATATATTCCTATGAAGTATTCGAAGGCTGAAGGCTTAAATCATATATACACAGACCCATATAAATTATCACAGTAACTATATATATAATATAAACAATGTATATAAACCTATATAGATTATAATATATACAGGCTAACAAATCATATACAAACTGTATATACACGTTTTGAATATAAACGTAGATTCAAAAATATACTTTAACCATATCATACTATAAAACATAACTTATTACTATCTTCTTCTTTTTATATATACAAGACAGAACTAACCAAGTATAATAATATGTACACAAACCTTATATATATATAAAGCATGACTTGATTAGCAGCTGCAAGTAAAAGTGTTTATACACATTAACTCTTTTCTTTCCTTTTTTTTATATAAAACAGTAAAAGTATGTGTACAACTATACATATAACTTCCAAAACTCATGCCTATACACGGCAGCTTAAAATATAAATATAACTATTATAACTTACGTTAAAACCCAAACCAAACATATGTATAAATATATTAATATCTCTATAATAAATAATAATAAAAACTTATATAACTTTTATATAACAGAACATATACATATGCCGTAAAATATGTATAACATGCAGGAATACCTATATGAATAACCTTATTAGTATAAACTAACATACTTATACCTTGTAATCAACAATATATATGTATAACAAACACATAAACACACATATATTTAATTTAAAATTCTGTTTATATATGTATATGTATATAATAAAACAAGAGAAGAGAAAAGGTTTGTACAAGTGCTAGGTGGCAGAGGTCGAGGTTGATAGGTGGCGGGGAGAGAGAGGATCGGAGGAGGGTGGCTTCACGTGGAGGGGAAAAGAGGTTGAGGCCACCGTGGGTTGTGAATGGGTTCGCGTGGGCTGGAAGTTTGTGGGTCTCGACTGGAAATAGAGGCGAAGGGAGCGAGGAGGTTGATGGTGATGGGTTCGGCCCGAGTTGGAGGAGCGGCTACTGACGTTGAAAGGTGGGTCGCGCTCAGGTGGAAGAGGAAGGGTACGGCGTGATGCACGTGGCTTCAACTGTGAAGAGGCTGTTGCATGGTGAGTTGGCATGGAGCAGAGGAGTTTCGACTATGATGGGTGAAAAGGGAGGAGCAGGGGAGGAGTGGCGGACTGATGAGAAAAGGAGGGAGAAGGGAGAGGTTCGAGAAAGAGGGTGGTGCAAATTTTCATCTGAGAAGAAATTGAACAGGTGTAAATGAATATATATCAACTACGGTGATGTATTGTATATATTTTTGAAATGGTAAGAAAAGAAAGGATGGCTACAGAGGAAATATAGTGCAAGATAATATATATTTTTTTATTGTTGCTTTTCAGATCAACGTAGATAAACAAAGAGAAAATGAAAATCAAATCCTAGGAAAAGCAAATGTCACAAATCGAATAGCTGTCTGCAACGTTATAATTACGATTCATTAAATGCTAGGCTTCGCAGTTCAAATCTTGAAAGCAAAGAACCAAAGGGTTAAAATTTTCGGTACCGGTACGCACTGTTTTTATTATTCCATTTTCGTCGCGTACCGAACCTCAAAAGACAGAAATAAATACACTACGGATATCAGCACGACGAGGCAGATAGAATGGCACACAGATATCTGCGATACAATCATCCTATCAAAAGTCGATATTGGTACCAGAAATGCTGCTAATATGTCGAAAATAAGATAAATGGAGCAATAGCTGTCCAAATTTGGAAAAACGAAAGACGACTTCTCACTTAGATGATGATTTAAAATTTATTGTGTAAAAATATTCAGGTTTGGAAAACCTTTTATTTTCATCAAATATTAACTGATTTGAATTAAAAATAGAATTTACACAAGAAAATAAACTTCCATATTTTTAGACGAAAATTTACCATTTGCTATATTTTAATAGACGTATTCCAAACATTAAATTTTTATTTCCAAATTTTATTATTTAAAATTTCAAAAAATTCAGTTAAATGTGTAAATAAAACCATTAAAATTTCCGGGTCGTCACACTCTCCCCCACTCAAAACTTTTCATCCTCGAAAAGGAACAATGTAGGAGAATGAAGCAACTAGAAGAAAAGTAGATTTGAAATACAAAATACCACAATTAATTTTAAAATCATATAAACTACATTTATTTTAAAATCAGTATATATTCAATTAGTTGATCAATTCATTTTATTTAATCAATCCAATTTATTGTGTTCGCATTTGATTGATTTCATTTCCATATATTTTATTCAATTGATTTATTTCCCATTTATTACAAAATTCCACAACAAATTTTGTTTTATTTTGCTCATCTATTTGATCAACCATAGTTAATTTCATCTCAACATTCAACTTCAACTATTCAAAAATAAATTAACATTCAACCATTTTGTTATTCAATTAATAAATAATCATTCGGTTTAAAATTGATTTTCTTCCATTTTATCAACATTTCTTTCAAACAAATTCATTTTTTTATTATTATTATTACTCATTTATTTTACCCATTTTTTCTATTTGACCCTAGTTAAGTTGATTTCCCTTGAAATTTCAATTTCACTATTCTTAAGTTCATATTTATTTGCTTAACTAGCATTTTCCTTTATTTATTTAATTATATTCCACTTAATATACATTTTGCAACATATATTACATGTGTAACCATCTTATAACCATATATTATTCAATAAATAAAAAATTTCCCATTTCAATTTATCCAATTTATCATCCAATTTATTATCAGTAAATTTCTTCAACAAAATATCATTCTTTTGATATCTTATTACCTATCATAGTGTATACTATCCAATTACATTCTAATTACATTTAAACTTTCTAGGTAAGCTGCATTAATGTTTATGAGTGCAATTAAATACTATACAAATTTCCTTTTATCTACAACATTTATATCAAGCCAGATTTTAGTTCGAATAATTTATTACTTAAGTTTTCTTCTTGTACAAACCTATTATATCCTAACATTTTAACTTATTGAATAATTTAGGTAAGTTATATATATTAGAATGCAATTTAGTGTTATACAAATAAGTTTGTTCAAATTCATTATTTCAGGTTGGTTTAATTCCATTTATCATTTCAGATATTCCAATTATTCAAAAATTTCACTTTATTTCAATAGTTGAAACCATTTTTTAATATGAACTTTAGATTCAAATTCCGATTTCACTTTTAAACTATTTGGAATAAATAAATATATGCATATATGTTATATAAATCAAATTATATTCAAGAAATTCATGTCAAATACATTTTCCAAAACAAAAGTGTAGCATAGCTACTAAGTGGTCTCTCCACTTTGAACCTCGAAAATGAATGTCGATGATGCTGCAGTCATCACCGAAATTATTTTCCAGCGACAAAAGAGGAAGGTATAGATTAATTCCTTTAAAATTTATTCCTTTGAAACAATTTCTATTCGAAAATACTTTTAAATAATAATACCTTTCAAAACTTTTAAAACCAAACTTTGAAATGTACCGGGAATTTTATCCTCAAATCCTTATTTTAAATTGATTTCATTTTCAAATCTAATTTATAAACCATGCTTTAAAGTTTCATCAATAGTTAAGGTTTAAGAATGTTGACAAAACAATAAATGATAATCAGGTATTATCATTTCTAACAACCAATTCATTTAACTATCCAATTTCAGAAAATTATACTTTTATATCTCTAAAATATAACCATACATAAAATTATTTCATTTACAAATTTGAAAACAATATTGTGCCAGTTTGCCCTATTAAAGTGTTTTGAAATTTCTATCGATTGCGTTAGCTAGACGAATCGATCGAAACCCAAAATTCAAACTTAACAACTAAAACGTCACAATATAAAACATTTTTATATTAGTTACAAATACACTCCCTCACTCGATAATACAAGAATGGATTTCAAACCAAAGATAGAGATCCAAATCAGAGAGATTCTAATCAAAAGAATTCAAACTAGAAGATAGACACGATAGGGAGGTAAGATGATTGAATTTCGAACGAGGAAGTTGGATAGACTTATATAAATCGCAGACAACCTTAACCGGGTCAACCTTGACTTCAAGAATAAGATCGGTGTAGAATTCGAAGGCAAATCGACATCCGATCACAAGAGATAGAATTCGAGTATAACAAGAGATAGCAGCATCAAAACCGAGGATATATAAATCTCCGGTGAATCGATGCTATTGTAAAGGAGTTTCACCCTTTTACAAATCATTTAGTGGAGCTATAGGATACTCCATATTCAAGAAACACGAATAGGGAGAGGAAAGAATGGATTTTGGAACCGAGGGGAACGTTCTAAAATTCGAAGGAAATCCGAGTCAAAGAGGAAAGAATTAAAGCTCGAACAAAAGTGATTCTGTAATTAAACTCTACCATATATGCTAAGTTTTGCCTAAAACCTGAGCTCTGATACCAACTGTAACGACCCGGTATTTTCAACCATTCGCATCCGCACATGTCGGACTTGAATTGCTCAAAATATCAGAATGTAAATATATATTTGGCAAAACTCAGCATATACAGTAAATAAATAATCACAGATCACAAACACAGAGTAATATAACAATAATGTAGCGGAAACAAAAGAATAGTAGTTCATGAAGCTACTATATATATAACAGAGTTAAACAAGATACAACAGAAGTCTCGAATACAAAGATATCTCAATACAATAGTCAAATACAAGATCTGAATACATCACTGGAATCAACTGAATAACAGATAGTAGAATCGATAGATAGCTGGATCTCCAAGCGAAGCTCCAACTCCAAAGGTAAGTCTCGAATACTGGTACACTCAGTCTGACCCGAGCATAAAGAAAACACAAAACACTCGAGTCAGGATTAACATTCTTATATCAATAAATCCAACTCAAGTGAAATATCAACTGAAATACAAGTAACTCAAAAGATGTTTGGGATAACCATCCTCTAAGGATCCGTTAAACTATCTACTATGTAGTAGTGTACGCTAAGTAGATAATGTCTAATCGGTAAAGTACGATATCAAAATAGCGTTAAGTCATGGCCCATAACACCCTTAACACATTTTTACCATGTCATAGTCTATACAGCACCGTAAGCCCCACCGTAAACTAGTGGTTATCAGAGGGTACCCCATAGGTATAACACAAAACAAATCGTAGTGGTTGCGAATAGGATAATTAGTATGACAAGGTACATGAGGCGATACCAACTAGGATACTAGTAGTTGCGTGATCCGGACTGATGTTGAGCATAGCAGCTACTACCTCAACACCGCGAAACAACACTCCCAAATCAAAGGGTGCACCCAAATCGAATCACATAAGTAATAGATATGGTATCGAAGAAGTGTGTCCGCTAGAGGTGGCGAACCTCAATGGCCCGGCGCGGCTCCTGTTTTAGTCATGTCAGGGGTCATCCAAAATCGTTCTCTTTCTTCAGTCAACGCGTTCATCAAACCATCCACTTCATTCTGGATCAACACTCCGCGTATATTAGTTATTAAAGTGGTTTCGGTATCGACAGAGAGTATGTCCATATCTGATCCCGGTCTATTTAATAACTACGTATTATTACACCGATGGTCATTTAATAAACTTTCAAATATTTATATTTCCAAACCGACATATCATTGCCATTTCAAAACCATATCAATACGATATCACTTTCACTTCAAATAAATCCATTTCCAAAATCATATCACTTTCCAAAGTTATAACGCTTTCGAAATCATAGTCTTTTCAAAAAATCAAAACGCTTTGGAAATCACAGCTTTGAAATCATAGCATTTTGGAAATCATAACACTTTGAAATTATAGCATTTTGGAAATCATAACACTTTTCTTTTAAACAGTTTAGATATTAAAATTAGTATATATAATAAAATAGTTTATAAATAAAATAATTTATATTAAAATGATTTATATTAAAATAATTTAGATTAAAAATAATTTATGAAGTAAAATATCAATAGTTTAAATATAATTTAAAATTACTTTATAAAATAAAATAGTTTCCTCAAATTTCACAAATCGATTCAAATTAACTCCAATTCCAAAATTTTAATTTAATCAAATCTCAAATCATCAATTTCAATTCGATTCAGTTTCTAAATAACCATTTCAATCTATCGATTTCAAATTCATATTTAAACCATAAAATAAGCCATTTCAATTTCAATATATTTCAAAGCTTTAAATATTCAACATTTCAATAACATCGAATACAACTTCAATTCACAAATTTTAAATAAACAAAATATCCCATTTAAATTTATATAAATTTGAAATATTCATTAAAGTCACCTTTAATCAAATTCAAGTTAAAAACATATCTTTAGAATTTCAAATTTAATAAATTTCAAATCAAACTTATTTAAGTATAATTCTTAAATAAATATAATTTCAAATCAATTTCAAATCATTATAAACTCTATATTTTAAAATATATTATTTATCAACTTTATTAAATCAACTTTAATGAATCTTTAAAATCAATATTTATCAAAACCATATATTTCTTTTCAAAACCATAGAAATCATGTTCAAAATATTTATATATAGACTAACGGTGTCTGTATATAATTTTCTACCCTATGGTCAAGTGGTATGGATATTTATCATTTCAATCCGCAATTTAAATATATACGGGTATATATATCTTTTCAACCCGCAATCCCAAATTCAAATAAATTGAAAATCGTTTGGGTTTATCATTTCAACCCATAACGATTTTCTCCTATTCTACAGATCGTTCGGGTATGTATCATTTCAACCCATAGTGAATTCTATACTAACAGGGAACTTGCAGAGTGATAACAGATATGATAATAATATAACAACGGTAACAGGCATATATCATCAGTATAAATAACAAATAAGGTGTCAGATGTCACAGGTGAACAGATACAGATGATGGCATATATATATCAATATATATAACAGATAATGGTGTCAGGTGTCACAGGTGAACAGATACACATGATGGCATAGATATAGCAATATAAATAACTAACAGCAGCATATTTCAATTGTCGTTTCAATTGAAATCAAATTTAATAAATATAAGAACGTTAATCGTGAGTGATTGCTCACCTTTCGAGGCTAGGGAGATAACAAGAACAAAATGCGATGAATCTAAGCACCAATTCCAAAGCCAAGCACGATGGGTCCGAATTCGATGAACAAAGCAAAGCTGGAAGTTTGGGATTGACGGAAAGCCAATCAAAATTTAATATATATCATATTCTTAAAACTTTCCTAAAATCAATATTCCAATAAAACACGTATACTTAAAATAAAATCTCCACCTTGTATTTTGAAAGTAAATATTTATTAAAACACGTATAATAAAATCAAAATATCTATATATATTATATTTAAGAATCTATACATAATCCTCTATATTTAATTAACTCAAAGTCTCTGTATATTTACGCTTTTTTTTTCGAAAATCAATATCTAAAAATCCCAAATTCCCCAAAATTCTTCAAATAAATATTTCAACAAAATATGTTTATTACAGTCATAGAAAAATCGAGTTTTAAAATATTAACCTAAATATATTGTGAATATATATTCCTATGAAGTATTCGAAGGCTGAAGGCTTAAATCATATATACACAGACCCATATAAATTATCACAGTAACTATATATATAATATAAACAATGTATATAAACCTATATAGATTATAATATATACAGGCTAACAAATCATATACAAACTGTATATACACGTTTTGAATATAAACGTAGATTCAAAAATATACTTTAACCATATCATACTATAAAACATAACTTATTACTATCTTCTTCTTTTTATATATACAAGACAGAACTAACCAAGTATAATAATATGTACACAAACCTTATATATATATAAAGCATGACTTGATTAGCAGCTGCAAGTAAAAGTGTTTATACACATTAACTCTTTTCTTTTCTTTTTTTCTTTTTTTTATATATAAAACTGTAAAAGTATGTGTACAACTATACATATAACTTCCAAAACTCATGCCTATACACGGCAGCTTATAATATAAATATAACTATTATAACTTACGTTAAAACCCAAACCAAACATATGTATAAATATATTAATATCTATATAATAAATAATAATAAAAACTTATATAACTTTTATATAACAGAACATATACATATGCCGTAAAATATGTATAACATGCAGGCAGACCTATATGAATAACCTTATTAGTATAAACTAACATACTTATACCTTGTAATCAACAATATATATGTATAACAAACACATAAACACACATATATTTAATTTAAAATTCTGTTTATATATGTATATGTATATAATAAAACAAGAGAAGAGAAAAGGTTTGTACAAGTGCTAGGTGGCAGAGGTCGAGGTTGATAGGTGGCGGGGAGAGAGAGGATCGGAGGAGGGGTGGCTTCACGTGGAGGGGAAAAGAGGTTGAGGCCGCCGTGTGTTGTGAATGGGTTCGCGTGGGCTGCAAGTTTGTGGGTCTCGACTGGAAATAGAGGCGGAGGGAGCAAGGAGATTGATGGTGTTGGGTTCGGCCCGAGTTGGAGGAGCGGCTACTGACGTTGAAAGGTGGGTCGCGCTCAGGTGGAAGTGGAAGGGTACGGCGTGATGCACGTGGCTTCAACTGTAAAGAGGCTGTTGCGTGGTGAGTTGGCATGGAGCATAGGAGTTTCGGCTATGATGGGTGAAAAGGGAGGAGCAGGGGAGGAGAGGCGGACTGATGAGAAAAGGAGGGAGAAGGGAGAGGTGCGAGAAAGAGGGTGGTGCAAATTTTCATCTGAGAAGAAATTGAACAGGTGTAAATGAATATATATCAACCACGGTGATGTATTGTATATATTTTTGAAATGGTAAGAAAAGAAAGGATGGCTACAGAGGAAAATATAGTGCTAGATAATATTTTTTTTTATTGTTGCTTTTCAGATCAACGTAGATAAACAAAGAGAAAATGAAAATCAAATCATGGGAAAAGCAAATGTCACAAATCGAATAGCTGTCTGCAACGTTATAATTACGATTCATTAAATGCTAGGCTGCGCAGTTCAAATCTTGAAAGCAAAGAACCAAAGGGTTAAAATTTTCGGTACCGGTACGCACTGTTTTTATTATTCCATTTTCGTCGCGTACCGAACCTCAAAAGACAGAAATAAATACACTGCGGATATCAGCACGACGAGGCAGATAGAATGGCACACAGATATCTGCGATACAATCATCCTATCAAAAGTTGATATCGGTACCAAAAATGCTGCTAATATGTCGAAAATAAGATAAATGGAGTAATAGCTGTCCAAATTTGGAAAAACGAAAGACGACTTCTCACTTAGAAGATGATTTAAAATTTATTGTGCAAAAATATTCAGGTTTGGAAAACCTTTTATTTTCATCAAATATTAACTGATTTGAATTAAAAATAGAATTTACACAAGAAAATAAACTTCCATATTTTTAGATGAAAATTTACCATTTGCTATATTTTAATAGACGTATTCCAAACATTAAATTTTTATTTCCAAATTTTATTATTTAAAATTTCAAAAAATTCAGTTAAATGTGTAAATAAAACCATTAAAATTTCCGAGTCGTCACACTTTTAAAACATTAATAACTCATTTTTAAATAAACATATAAATTTTCACAGCTGATTTTAAAAGTTAGAATTTTCTAAAAATAAATACTTCACATTTAAAATTCTACTTACCCAGTATTTAAATCTCAACTGGTTTAAAATTACATAGTTATAAAATAATAAAATTTCCCCTTTTAAAATAGTCTCACCTCTTATAAATTAAAAATATAATTTAAAATCTCTATAACCAATTTTAATTTATAACTTTTTGTCGATTACATAACATCTCAATTCATTGTCGATTCCCTAACCATTCTCATTTCAAAGATAGAATTTTCCACTTTTCTCAACCCTGCTTCCATATTCTAATACAAATTCCTCCTATGAATTTATATTCCCAATTATCATCTGATATCGAATTCCTTTATTCATAAACCTTGTTTTTAAATTTTATAACCCTTTTTATGTGACGACCGCCCATGACCCCTGCACCGAATCTAGAGAAAGTGCGCTGTAAAGTGTGCCAGGCGACCATGGACGATTGTCAAGGTAAAATTAAAACAACAGAATCTATCGTATTTCTCACAGCGCATGGACAAAATACAATAGAACATATGTATAGTGAAGCTTTACAGAACAAAATGACATCATATAAAACTCCATAATAGTCGAATACAAGCATCCAAATAGCCAATACATCAAGCCTCGCTACATGACACTCAGAGAAAACAGAACAGCGGAATATCCAGTACATATAATAAGAAGATAATATGCAACCCTCCAGCTCGTCTTCGGTATCAGCATCGTGAGAAGAGAACGGCACCTGTCACCTGCTACCTAGTCTGCCCGTCCCAAAAATGGACGAACAGCCCAAGGCAATAAGAATTAAAACATAAAGCCTTGAGTCAGACAACAGTCTTAGTGAGCAGTAAATTAACTAACAACATACCAAAAGAGCATAAAGGAAAAGGAATAGGAATACAACCCTCCCACTCCACCTCTTTCTACAGTGATAGCCCCCAGACACACACTAAATAGAAGCAGACATAGCAGAGCATGCAATTTAAAGTAGAGTAATAATCATTCGAGTCAAGGGCGATGTTTTCCAAGTACCAAGGCCTGAATCAGATAAGCACCCAGAAAATACCGCTCTTGAGTCCGAATGACGATACAACCAAACATCCATGACTCTGGCTACCACTATTATCATTGCTTCGATATCACCGTTAATTGAATGACCGGCACATTCTTTCAGCCGTCCGTCAAGGGCTAATGGAAACCCCGGTTCTAGACATAACTCCCACACGTCGTCGCAACCCGTGCCTAGGACTATCGAATCTGCCCAGAGTACTCGACCATCAACAGTTAGTCGTTGGGACTATCGAATCTGCCCAAACGTACTCTTGCTTAGAGCATGCTAGAAACTTCAACAACGATGCTATCCAAACCTCCTAGTCATCCTCCTCGACGACTATTCTCATATCTATTCATTATCCTCAACTCGAATCATATCACCGAGTTATCAACATGTTTGGAATGATCCCGTTTGGATTAGACCAAGTCTTCATCACATGATGCCTCGCTTCATTACATCCTCGCAAAGCCTCATCTCAACATCACATCATCAAATCTATGCATAAGAGCTTCATCATCCCGCTACATATGCCACGAGCAGCTTTCCCAATTCAAGAGCCTTTCCCTTAGCTTTTGAATCACCTTTGGTCTAAATCAAACCATTAATCATCTAATTCATAACAATCAATCAAATCAATCATTAATCCAAACCATCAAGCATTCAAATAAGATCTAAGTAGACAATTATCACAATAATGGCATTTTCGTAATTAAAGAGTTGAAAGTCCAATAAGCATGAAAACATGAATTATATCCCTACAAACTTGAGGAATGAACTAGCATAGGTTAACATATGATAAAATGGATGTAACATCATCATGAACAATGGATCTATATGGATCTACACTTAGGATGAAGAAAATGCATGGAAATCACTATTTTAACACCAAATCGAGCCAACAATCCGATATACTCCTTTGGATCCGTGTGAGAGATAATCACCACTCACCAAATCACCTAAACAAACCCAAATCAACACGCTTCAGATCTGGACAGCGAAGGATCAAGCTTGATCTATCACGAATCCGCTTCAAACGAAGAAATCTCTCTTGAAAAGATGAAGATCTTTAATCTAAGCTCTTGAATCTTCAATTTGATCTTCAACTTGGATGGAAGGAAGCACTAGATTAGAGTGGAGAAAAGAAGTGAAGAAGTGTAGAAGTCGAGCTCTCAAAATGGCAGCACTTCGTCGCTTCAAAATCCGGATCCAAAAAGTGAGAACAACCCCTCCTATTTATAGCCAGAAATTCCTTAAGTCGTAACTCGTCTGCCCCTATAAGTCGTCCACGACTTACAACTTAAACCCCTACGACTTAACCAGACTACCCCTTCGCGACCTAACACACATCTGCCTACGACTCACGACAAAACAACTATCTCCTAACTCGGCAACGACTTATAGCATGCGCCTACGACTTAACTGAAAAGGGCTTCCGATTTATCCAAGCTACGACTTAACTCCACTAGCCTACGACTTACCGGACCCCCGTCTACGACTTAAATGCGCACGCGCCTTACTTGGTTAGACGACTCAACTACTAAGTCGTCTACGACTTAACACAGGCTACGACTCAACAGACCCAACCTCTACGACTTAAGACTCAACATAACGTGCGACATAACAGGGTATACGACTTACGACTTAGCGAACTCCTAAGTCACTCACGACTTAACAACTTGCTGGTATACGACTTAATAGACATACAACCTACTCACTTGGCCCAGCTTCGACTTATCTCCTAAGTCGCTACCCTTCCTAAGTCGTCTACGACTTATCAACCTTAAGTCGGTCAGTTCCTTAGGTTGTCTATCCCTTAACTCGCCAAATTCCTGGGTCGCTCCTATTACCTAAGTCGTATACGACTTACGACTTATACTAAGTCGTTCACGACTTAGAACTTAGCAAATTTCATCCAAAATCTGAAACGACTTAAAAATGCTGAAAATTCCATATTTTTAACGAACTTTTCGATCCGTAAAATACGGGTCGTTACATTCTCTCCCCCTTAGGAATTTCGCCCCCGGAATTCCAAACAAACGAAGCAATCAATTCTATTCTGTACGCCTACCATCCATAACAATCAGCAAACCATGCATCCAATTCTAGCTTAGCGTACAGAATTCTACTACTTAGAACAAGTTACAATATCGTGAGATGAGACGACACCTTAGGGCCATACCTCGAAGAGTTCAGGATGAGCTGCTTTCATCCTCTCTTCCACCTCCCACGTACAGTTGTTATCATCATCACTCCATTGTATCTTGAGCAACTTAACTACCTTCCTCCTAAGTTGTTTCGTGTCGGTTTCAACAACACGAAGCGGCTTACGAGGTCTTCTACCAACTGGATCAACTTCGAAGTCTTCACAGCTATCAGCAGAAACCACTGTATTCGAGTCGTGCACATACTTCCGTAGATATGATACATGAAAAACATTGTGCACACTCGACATCTTCTCTAGTAACTCCAATCTGTAGGCGAGCTTTCCAATTCGCTCGATGATCGGGAATGGTCCAACAAATCTCGGAGTCAATTTTCCTTTCTTCCCGAATCGAATAACATTCTTCAATGGAGAAATCTTCACAAAAACCATATCTCCTACGTCGAATTCCAAATCCTTTCGACGCTTATCAGCATAACTCTTCTGACGGTCTTGGGCTGCCTTCATTCGTTGCCGAATGATCTCTATGCAATCTGAAGTCTGCCGAATCATCTCTGGCCCAAGTAACGGCTTTTCTCCAGTCTCTAACCAACATGTCGGAGAGTTACACGGTCTTCCATACAATGCTTCATACGGTGCCATACCAATGCTTGACTGGTAATTGTTGTTGTACGCAAACTCCACCAAATGAAGGTGATCTTCCCATGATCCTCCGAAATCCAAAACACAAGCTCTGAGGAGATCTTCCAAAAC
This sequence comes from Allium fistulosum, assembly GCA_030737815.1. Lineage (NCBI taxonomy): Eukaryota > Viridiplantae > Streptophyta > Magnoliopsida > Asparagales > Amaryllidaceae > Allium > Allium fistulosum. The sequence goes on along the minus strand of CM060904.1, from coordinate 1,295,969,116 downwards.
TCGGTTGACTCTCTCGGTTTGACCATCTGTTTGAGGGTGATAAGCTGTACTCAAACACAACTCGGTTCCCAAAACTTCCTGGAAGCTCTTCCAAAATCCACTAGTGAACAATGGATCTCGATCGCTCACTATACTCTTCGGAATACCATGGAATCGAACTATCCACTTAACATACAACTCAGCTAACTTTGATGCAGTCCTAGTCGATCGAACAGGAATGAACCTCGCACTCTTGGTCAGACGATCTACAATGACCCAAATCCCTTCATTTCCCGTTCTGGTTCTAGGCAATCCATCAATAAAGTCCATCGATATCTGCTCCCACTTCCATGTAGGAACTTCTAATGGCTGAAGCAATCCACTTGGCTTCTTCTGTTCAGCCTTTACCAACTGGCAGTTCATACACTTGGAAATAAAATTTCCAACATCCTTCTTCATACCTTCCCAATAGTAGGTTCTCTTCATATCCCGATACATCTTATTTCCACCTAGGTGAATTGTCAACTTCGAGTGATGACTTTCCTTCAGAACTTCACTCCTCAATTCATCTATATCGGGAACAATTAGTCGTCCTTGCTTTCGAAGCCAACCTTCTCTATCGACCTCGAATCCTTTATCCCTTTCTGGTTCCAATCCAGATTCCAAATCACGGATAATCTTGACAAGCTTATCATCTCGCTTTTGACTCTCGCCAATCCTTTCCACAAGAGTCGGTCTTATTGATAAGTTTGCCAACATCTCAGGTTCCAATTCACATCTAGGCCTGAAGTCAAATCCAGCTAAATACTCGAGATTCTTCCATTCAGAAAACATGGCTCCCAATCCTGCATGTCTTCGACTTAACGCATCTGCCACTGTGTTACCTTTTCCCGGAGTATAAGCTATACCACAATCATATGATGCCAAAAACTCTAGCCAACGTTGCTGCCGAAGATTCAAATCCTTTTGGGAGAAAAGATACTTCAACGACTTGTGATCCGTAAACAACTCGAATCGAACTCCCAATAGATAATGTCTCCACATCTTCAGAGCAAATACAATCGCCGCTAACTCCAAATCATGAGTTGGGTAATTCCTTTCATGCGGCTTCAGTTGTCGACTGGCATATGCAACAACTTTATCCCTCTGCATCAGCACTGCTCCAAGTCCAGTACCACATGCGTCGGTGTAAACCACCATCTCATCATTCCCACTTGGAATAGTCAAAACAGGAGCACTCGTCAATCTCTCTTTCAGGATTCCGAAAGCTTGCTCACACTTAGCATCCCAACTGAACACTTGGTTCTTTTTCGTCAATCCTGTTAACGGTGCAGCTATCTTGGAGAAGTCTTTGATAAACCGTCGATAATATCCTGCTAATCCAAGAAAACTTCTCACATCAGATGCATTCTTAGGTCTAACCCAATCCTGGATTGCTGCCACCTTAGCGGGATCAACCGCTATTCCATTTCCAGAAATCACATGGCCTAAGAACCTCACTTCACTCTTCCAGAAGTGACACTTCGAAAACTTAGCCTTCAGCTGATGTTTCCGCAAGATTTCCAAAACAATACGCAAGTGCGTCTTGTGCTCTTCTTTCGTTCTAGAATAAATCAGAATATCATCCATGAACACAAGTACGAACTTGTTCAACTGATCTCTGAACACTCTATTCATCAGATCCACAAAATATGCTGGCGCGTTAGTCAATCCAAACGGCATTACCAGCCACTCAAAGAAACCAGATGGTGTCCGAAAAGCAGTCTTCGGCACACTATCCTTAGTCACTCTCAACTGGTGAAATCCCGTTGCCAAATCCATCTGAGAAAACACCTTAGCTTCGTGAAGCTGATCAAACAAGTCATCTATTCTCGGCAATGGATACTTGTTCTTCTTAGTCACCTTGTTCAGCTCACGATAATCTACACACAATCTCAACGACCCATCTGCCTTGGTTGCAAACACAACTGGTGCACCCCACTCGGACACACTACGCCGAATGAATCCTTTCTGCAAAAGATCATCAACTTGCACCCTCAACTCTTGCTGTTCCCTAGGCGCCATCCGCCTAAGAGGCATCACAACAGGTCTAGCTCCTTCAACTAGATCTATACGAAACTCGATCTCTCTATGCGGCGGCAACCCTTTGACTTCGTCAAAGACATCCTCGAATCCATTAGCGATTGGCACTGATGACAGTCCATCCCGTGGAACAACCAGCGAATACATGAAGCTCATGAAGACGCCTTCCTCATGCTTACATCGTATTACAACCTTTCGCCCCTCCACATTCTCGACTGTCACTTCCAACCTCTCGCAATCAACCTTTGCCGCATACTTCCTAAGCCAGTCCATACCCAAAATAATTCCGAACCCCGCAAAGTTCAGAACAAAGCAATCACAAACAAAAGAGCAACCATGACTCGACACAACTATACCACGGCATAACATACACAAACAAGACGAACCCCCAACAGGATTAGTCACAACCAATGACCTATCAACAATATCCGGTTCCAAACCTAACCGGCCTACGAGTTCATTACAAACAAACGAATGCGACGCTCCAGTATCAAACAGAACTCTAACTGGAACACCACATAGGAAAAGAGTACCTTGAACAACCACACTCTTTCCTTTCTCTTCAGCAGTAGGAGCTTTCGAAGACGACGGAACAGCTCCCAAAGCATAAGCTTGCACAATCTGCTTGTCCTTCCTCGGTTCTGGACAATTCTTCCTGATGTGCCCTGGCTTGTCACAGTTGTGACACTTCATTGGCACCTTCGGATTCTTACAATCCTTAGAGAAATGGCCCTTCTGCTGACAGTTGTAGCAAGTCACCTCGCCTTTCGGCTTCTTCTGGCCATCCTTACCCTTCTGCTGCTGCTGCTTCCTCTTCTTGTTTCCACCCTGTTGGGGTTTAGACTCTTCCCTGGTCACAGCAACAACAGATCCTTCCTTAGGAAACAGACTCTCATGCCTAAGAGCTTTCTCCACAAGCTTCTCAAATGAATCGTCCAAATGAACCACCAACTGTCTCCCAAGATAACTATCCAAGCCGGTCACAAACTTCTCATTCTTCTGATAAGCAGATTCAATATATGACCGAGCATACTTGGACAAAGCTTCAAACTCAGAAACATACTCAAGAACAGATCTTCCACCTTGCTTGAGCTCCACAAACTTCTTGAACAGAACAGACTTCTGAGCTGTAGAAATGAACTTAGCTTCAAATCTGACTTGGAATTGTTCCCAAGTAATCTCTTCCTCCGGAGTATTGATGGTAATAGAATTCCACCAATCAGAGGCTCTTCCTTGAAGCTGCCTTGATGCCAACTTCCTCTTAGTTGCCTCATCAATTCCCAAATCACCAAAAATCCTTCTACAAGCATCTATCCACCTCTGGACCTCAATGGTTGATTCTGTTCCCAAGAAAACCTTCCCTCCAAGAGCAGTATAATCCTTGCACAACTTAGCAAAATCCACTGGTTTCGGAGTTTGGACTTGAACTCCAACATCTACTGCTGCCCCCGGAACTGGTATCCTTCTCATGATCGAAGTCATCATAGCTTCGAACATGGCTGCATAATCGGCAGTCTCTTCAGTAGCACGGCCTTCCCTAGCAGCTGGTCTCCCTCTTCGACTCATTCTCAATATCTATAAAAAGGAATGACCAGAACATCTAGAGAAACAACTGCATAAAGGACTAACTTACTGCTAAACTACTATATTATATATAGTAATCATCCATCAAAATACAATTACGTCTCTCATACGTAGTTACGTCAGCGAGCGTTGGGTAAAATCGATTAACCAATGCTCTGATACCAAATGTGACGACCGCCCATGACCCCTGCACCGAATCTAGAGAAAGTGCGCTGTAAAGTGTGCCAGGCGACCATGGACGATTGTCAAGGTAAAATTAAAACAACAGAATCTATCGTATTTCTCACAGCGCATGGACAAAATACAATAGAACATATGTATAGTGAAGCTTTACAGAACAAAATGACATCATATAAAACTCCATAATAGTCGAATACAAGCATCCAAATAGCCAATACATCAAGCCTCACTACATGACACTCAGAGAAAACAGAACAGCGGAATATCCAGTACATATAATAAGAAGATAATATGCAACCCTCCAGCTCGTCTTCGGTATCAGCATCGTGAGAAGAGAACGGCACCTGTCACCTGCTACCTAGTCTGCCCGTCCCAAAAATGGACGAACAGCCCAAGGCAATAAGAATTAAAACATAAAGCCTTGAGTCAGACAACAGTCTTAGTGAGCAGTAAATTAACTAACAACATACCAAAAGAGCATAAAGGAAAAGGAATAGGAATACAACCCTCCCACTCCACCTCTTTCTACAGTGATAGCCCCCAGACACACACTAAATAGAAGCAGACATAGCAGAGCATGCAATTTAAAGTAGAGTAATAATCATTCGAGTCAAGGGTGATGTTTTCCAAGTACCAAGGCCTGAATCAGATAAGCACCCAGAAAATACCGCTCTTGAGTCCGAATGACGATACAACCAAACATCCATGACTCTGGCTACCACTGTTATCATTGCTTCGATATCACCGTTAATTGAATGACCGGCACATTCTTTCAGCCGTCCGTCAAGGGCTAATGGAAACCCCGGTTCTAGACATAACTCCCACACGTCGTCGCAACCCGTGCCTAGGACTATCGAATCTGCCCAGAGTACTCGACCATCAACAGTTAGTCGTTGGGACTATCGAATCTGCCCAAACGTACTCTTGCTTAAAGCATGCTAGAACCTTCAACAACGATGCTATCCAAACCTCCTAGTCATCCTTCTCGATGACTATTCTCATATCCATTCATTATCCTCAACTCGAATCATATCACCGAGTTATCAACATGCTTGGAATGATCCCGTCTGGATTAGACCAAGTCTTCATCACATGATGCCTCGCTTCATTACATCCTCGCAAAGCCTCATCTCAACATCACATCATCAAATCTATGCATAAGAGCTTCATCATCCCGCTACATATGCCACGAGCAGCTTTCCCAATTCAAGAGCCTTTCCCTTAGCTTTTGAATCACCTTTGGTCTAAATCAAACCATCAATCATCTAATTCATAACAATCAATCAAATCAATCATTAATCCAAACCATCAAGCATTCAAATAAGATCTAAGTAGACAATTATCACAATAATGGCATTTTCGTAATTAAAGAGTTGAAAGTCCAATAAGCATGAAAACATGAATTATATCCCTACAAACTTGAGGAATGAACTAGCATAGGTTAACATATGATAAAATGGATGTAACATCATCATGAACAATGGATCTATTTGGATCTACACTTAGGATGAAGAAAATGCATGGAAATCACTATTTTAACACCAAATCGAGCCAACAATCCGATATACTCCTTTGGATCCGTGTGAGAGATAATCACCACTCACCAAATCATCTAAACAAACCCAAATCAACACGCTTCAGATCTGGACAGCGAAGGATCAAGCTTGATCTATCACGAATCCGCTTCAAACGAAGAAATCTCTCTTGAAAAGATGAAGATCTTTAATCTAAGCTCTTGAATCTTCAATTTGATCTTCAACTTGGATGGAAGGAAGCACTAGATTAGAGTGGAGAAAAGAAGTGAAGAAGTGTAGAAGTCGAGCTCTCAAAATGGCAGCACTTCGTCGCTTCAAAATACGGATCCAAAAAGTGAGAACAACCCCTCCTATTTATAGCCAGAAATTCCTTAAGTCGTAACTCGTCTGCCCCTATAAGTCGTCCACGACTTACAACTTAAACCCCTACGACTTAACCAGACTACCCCTTCGCGACCTAACACACATCTGCCTACGACTCACGACAAAACAACTATCTCCTAACTCGGCAACGACTTATAGCATGCGCCTACGACTTAACTGAAAAGGGCCTCCGATTTATCCAAGCTACGACTTAACTCCACTAGCCTACGACTTACCGGACCCCCGTCTACGACTTAAATGCGCACGCGCCTTACTTGGTTAGACGACTCAACTACTAAGTCGTCTACGACTTAACACATGCTACGACTCAACAGACCCAACCTCTACGACTTAAGACTCAACATAACATGCGACATAACAGGGTATACGACTTACGACTTAGCGAACTCCTAAGTCGCTCACGACTTAACAACTTGCTGGTATACGACTTAATAGACATACAACCTACTCACTTGGCCCAGCTTCGACTTATCTCCTAAGTCGCTACCCTTCCTAAGTCGTCTATGACTTATCAACCTTAAGTCGGTCAGTTCCTTAGGTTGTCTATCCCTTAACTCGCCAAATTCCTGGGTCGCTCCTATTACCTAAGTCGTATACGACTTACGACTTATACTAAGTCGTTCACGACTTAGAACTTAGCAAATTTCATCCAAAATCTGAAACGACTTAAAAATGCTGAAAATTCCAGATTTTTAACGAATTTTTCGATCTGTAAAATACGGGTCGTTACATGGTTTTTATCTGTTTATAAACAAATCTTACTTATTTGACTCCATTACATACATTCTTTTCTTATGATTTCCATTTACACTTCAAATCTATTTTCAATATTGTTTTTAACTTCCTTTTTATATTTCCAGAACATTACTTATAAAATTCTCTTATATAATTCATTTTTAAAATCCCATTTGATAATTCACAATAGTTAGGTATAACCAAAATCAATATAATTTTCTAATTCAATTCTTAAAAATAACTCCAGTTCCAATATATATATTTTTATCAAATCCCTTTAATTGCATAAATTTTTTTCAAAAATATATTCATAGTATTTAAATTATCAAAATTTAGGCCAGTGCTACAAAAGCATCCAATAAATTTCAATCTCTATAATGATCGATAATCGATTATTCTATACAATTCATATATCACTATATATGAAAAATAAACAATAAATTTGAGGAATCCAGTTGGATCCCTCCAACCTATTTCCCTGCATCCACAGATGTTAATACACATAAAATAAATACCAATCCCACTTCGATGGGAATATCGTGGTATATAGGGTCATTCGCTATTACGCGGGGCACATAGGGTCTCATTCGCTATAATGTGCGGGAATATCACTCCAAATACTAATATATACCGCTATATATAGATATAATATCAATCACAGATAACAATTTCTAAATTCAGTCAAGCAGCCAATTTTAAAATTTACTTTTTTTAAATTAAATTCGAAAATTCTAAATGAGTGAGATTTTTCTCACCTTGCTTTGTAAAATGCGATCCATCCCAATTTCAACTCGTTCACACGATTTTTAGACCTCGTATAAAATTTATACAATTTATTAACAATTGAAATAAATTTTCAAAACTATCCTTAACATATTAAATTTAAATTTAAATTGAAAATTTCACCTGCCGGACACACAGCCCTTCCCAATCCACCGAAATTCTCACTTCGACCTCCGAAACCCCCTCCTTCCCCATCACCTTACGTTCACTGCCATGCTAACCATCCACTTCGTATTTATCTCTAATGAACGAAAATAACAGACATCAGAAAATCGCACCTATCACAAAGTTCATCGATGACTAGCACTCGCTGTAAACGATAGTGCCTTGAGGATCCAGGCGGGTCGAAGGAAACCTCGTTCAAGTTGTTTTCTCGACTACGGAGATCTGCCCACCATCGTCCACAGCGAAGTGACTACGAAGATCTGCCTCGCCATCACGAAGTCCATCGACCCCTAGCGCTCGCTTCTCGAACTCCTCGAACTCGCGCTTCAACACTCTTTCTTATACGAACGAAGTGACTTCGTTCGTAGGCTTGGTCAGAGCATTCAAGGGAGGCCGCGATTTCGTTCTTGAACGAACTTATTCCATGAAATTTCAATTTCCAGAGGAGATCGAAGGAAGACGCGATTCTTCGGTTTAGTTTTCCCCCCTTTTTCTTTCGATTTTGATTTTCATTTCGTTTGAATGTTTAGAAGAGAGACGCGATATATACACACACTTTTTTTCTCTGATATTTCGGCTGGAATGGTTGCGTTTGCGTAAGGTATGGGATGAAGGAGAAGTGAAGTTTGCATGTTTGAATGGATTTGCTACAGTGATTTTGATAGGAAAGGAAAAAGTGCTGATGTGAATATATATGTTAATATATATATATATATATATTATTTAAATTTTAAAATCGTCTCGAGTCCGTAGCTTAAAATCTTGACCTCCTATCGAGGCATGCCGCTAAGCATTCATAATGTTATACCCCTATTCTGAACGCAATGAAAAAGGTTCCGAGTCCTAATTCGATCGTATGGAGAAAATAGCTTTTTGGACCCAATTATTATATTAAATTTTCAATATTAATTCAATGCGTTTATATCTCATACGATCAAATGATAACTCCAAACGCTACAAAATTTAAAATCCAATAATAATACACTATTATGGATCCAATGGAACTGGTTTCATCGAATTCCGAGACTATGCCTTGGAAGGCTATTTTTAAATATCAACCTGAAAAAGCATTTTTAAAATTGAACAGATCACTTTTAAATTTAATTTTAAAACTTTTATCATCTTCATTATTATTAATATAAATTTTAAAGACCTTTAAATTATTTTTATCGAGCTTAAACTCAAGATTCAATAATTTATCCAATATTCAATTATAAAATTCAATAATTATATTATTCAATAAATTTCTATAGCCTGAACCCTATATTTATTTTATAAATAAAAACCCAACTTTAAATTAATTTATAATTCAAATTTAATATTTAAAACCATTTAAATATTCGAAACCAGACGATGAAAAATCCGGGTCGTAACAAAAAAATAATTTATGATTAATAATTTATAAATGATAACTTATTTAGTTAACAATTTATAATCAATTATAACTAACGATTATTATAAATAATTTATAGATGATAATTTATAATTAATAATACTTTATTATAATTAATAGTTATGATAATAACATACAACTAATAATATATTTAATAATTAAAATTAATAATTTACATCATTAATGATTTACCATTATTAATTTATAAATAATAATCCATAATTAATTATTATTAATTATTTATTATAATTAATGATTTATAAATAATAACAAAAAAAATTTAATAATCAATAATTTAAAGTTAGTAATTTCTAATAGTTCACAATTTCACTAGAATTTCAATTCCCGCTTAATTATTCCCAAGCCCGCCTATAAAGAGATCAGTTTTTATTCGCTATATGTTTTACTTATATCTTATTAACAGTAAAATCTCTCTCAGAATCCCAAAATAAAAACCATTTTCTACCCTTGCCCTTAGTTGTAGAAATCTGAATTGATTTTTTGACTAGAAGCTTCAAAAGTCGAGCGATTCTTAGGTGAAGATGACTGTGGGTGTTCCCCGTGTCGATGACTGTAAGGATTGATTGGATACCGATCATCGCTGGTAGGTGCAAAGCCCTAGATTTATGGTGCCAACCAAAGAAAGAAGCACGTCGGTCTACTCCTCGACTTCGATGATTTGAGGGTTTAGGTTGTGTTCGAGGTCAGCGAAGGGAGTTACTCATGCTGCTGCATCGACTAGGGTGAAGCAATATGATTTGTCGATTCAACAAGTGCGCCTGGGATGATGGTGGTCGACACAGGTATAATAGAGCCCTTCTGATCGAAAGCACTGCATTTTTGAAAGGGCGAGATTTTGATTGAGTAATTTCTGTTGTTATTATTTGGTTTTAGAGAGGCAGGAATTGGGGAAATTGATAATACTGGAGAAGGGGCTGATGTGAATTGTGCGTTTTGTACGGAGAAGGGAAGCTGAGATTGGTCGCATCCCAGATGCGGTTGGTTTGAGGTAACGCGGTTACTTATGGTTTCAAAAGTGGATTGATACTCTTCTACGAAGCCAATTTATCAAAGTTTAAGTAAGGTAGATTTAGAATTAAGAAAGGAGGGAGTTTCAAAAGTGAGGCCACTCTAAGCCCAAGGCAATAATTGTTAATTACCTAACATCCATTGGAACCGTGTGATTGTTTGCTTGGATACATAAAAGATAGAAAATTAGACCCATAGTTCATTTAGAGTGGCATTATATATGAAAAAGCATCCGCCTTGAAATTTTTAGCATGAAATTCAAACATAAGGTGATTTTAAGTTGAAGTGGAAATGGAGGATTGAGATTGTATAGAGGCGACTTTAAGCATATGATTGCCGCACTTCAGTTTTAAGGCTTGGAAGAGAGACCTGAGGTATTCATGTCCTATCTTATACACTTGTATTATTTTTGAATGTTTTATTATTTCATAGTACATTTTTCATCGGCATAAGTATGACCTTAAGGGCGCTAATGGTTTCCTATGATTATATTCCTCTAAGTTAGAGTTGATCAAACACTTTGATTGAAAGAGCAGAAGTTTGGAGTAGGTTGGTTATTATTATTGTTAATTTTTGGGTCTCTAAGTGAGAGTTATGTTAACATTAATTTTTTCAAAACAAAATAGTTATTTAATTACAAGTCTTCTTGGATCATGAAAGTTAGCATTATTTTGTCATGTTATACTTTAAATTGTTAACAATACAAAGAATTAGTTCATGCCAATTTCCAGTTCTTTATTTCTTAAAATAGCCTAGTTTAGTTTGAACTTTAAAGAAAGTGATATGCCCAGCGCGATGATCAATTTGGTGACTTCCCTTATGCTGCATAAGACTTTAATAACACACCAATAACTTATCTTCTACCTCAAATATGCTTATATCTACATAAGTACTCAGTTCTACAAATAGTAGGCTATATTTAACCGTTATGACAAAAAATGACATGCATTCATTAATACCCATTCATCAGTTTGTTTTCACGGTTATGGTTTTGTTCATTCTCATAATATTTTTAGTTTTTGTGTGTATATATAGATTTCTAGCAAGCTAATCCTTATGGGAAGTTAAAATGATTTATTATTTTTATTTCTATGATTGTTAGAAGAACATATCTGAGCTTAAATGTATCTTTCATTCGTATTAAAAGGTATTTAAAAATCATGGTGCATTTACGGGAGCATCAGTGGCTCATTCTCACAGTCAAATGATGGGTTTGCCTATAGTTCCAGCCATAGCCTCAGCCTGACTTGATGGTATGAAAGAACTCTTTTATCAGACTGGGAAATGTGGCTTGTGTAAAGTACCATCCAAAGTGAGTCATCTCATTTTTTATCCATTGTTCCACTCGCTGCTTCATTTCCTTTTGAGGTTTGGATTGTTACCAAGGATCATTCATCATATTTTCATGATATAAAGAAGAAAAAAGGTAACGAACTTTTCACTTGGAGTAATCTATTTGAGTTGTTTATTTATGTTTAAAGGTGGAACTATTGGCCCTTTTACTTTCGTAATAATCGTCAAAAAGGTATATAAAGCTTGTGCGAGTTCATAAATGCCTTCGGTATTTATACTAGTGTAGATCATCATTCTACTCCTTGAGTCTATAATTCATAATTTATACCATTTTAACAACACGGTAGCTAATCAACCTAGTAAATATAAATCATGACTTTTCTAAAATGTCCAAATGTTGAGCTTCTAAGTTTGATTGTTTCATGGAGACTCATGTTAATAGACCTTTTTGGCAAGTCAATATTGGTTTTATCTTTACACCATATCAACTATTTTGTAAACTATAATATAATACTAAAGAGTGCTTAATACATTCTCTTTTACATACTACAATTATGTTACATATATAATATAACTTCTTAATTATTATTATACATGCCACCGAATAGGTTATGGATTTTCTATTCATAATTTGAACACACCCTGAAGAGTCTGAATGGTTTGATTATTAACTGATGGACATTTACTCTAGAATCCAAAAGTAAGCCCATAAATTTTCTACGCTGTTTTAAGTGGTTGTGCAACCCATGCTGAGCTAAGTGCATGTTGGCACAGTAGATAGTCACCCAATACTAGTAATGGAAGTGTTGCTTGTAGGACAATTTGATGTAAGTAAAATTTGTAGGACAAAACAATTATGTACTTAATAAAATGTAAGTAATAACGAATGGGGATAAATTTTTACTATTAAATAATTTGTTTCTTTGTAGGACAATTTGATGAGAGCTTTTAATGAGCATCTTGCCACTCTTCGAGAGACTACTGGCGATGAAACAGTATAGTTGCCTCCGGAGGAAGGAGACAGTGGATACCATATTCGAATCATTATGGTACCAAATGCAAAAATTTGTTTTAGCCCATCAGGACTCTAGAGGTACAAAATTTCTATTATCCTTTTAACTATGTGCTTCATGAACATTTTTAACATAATAATAGCCTAACATTTTCCATTAAATTAAGAATTCATATAATTATGAGCAATATCGTTAACAAATACGTCTTAGTTACCATATCGTTATTCTCAAATTCTAAAGTGGGATATGGTTAACCCTTTATATCCAACTAAAGTTGTGTTAGTACCATTCAAGACATGTTATTACCTATCCCATATTTTTTGACTTTGTGTACTCACTCCTCCGTAAATGCTGGTTGAATAGGTAATGTGATCAAGCTTGTAGTTTGCATGGCAAGGTGATGTGGACGATAGCAGGACAGTGTTCTATTGAACAGATCATCTTTTAACTTTTTAAAGGTAAAATTATTGAAGGATTTTAACAAGACTATATAGCTGGATCAATGTTACTAGGTTAAGCCCTATTTGTTTTAGTAATAACTTGCATGGTTTTATAAACTAGATACCTCATTTGTTTTAGTAATAACTTGCATGGTTTTATAAACTAGATACCTCATTTGTTTTAGTAATAACTTTTCATATTACCATTAAAAGAAAGTAGGAATACATAAGCTACATTCTTAGATAATTGTGTGCTAAATTTGGTCAAAGTGGAACTTCTGGTTATCTGATTTGGGTCTGACTTCAATTGTTTCTACTATCATTTACATACAAAACTGGAGCCTTTTGAGTTAATTGGAATTTATGGATAATTTGCAAAAGTTGTTCAATAATTAAATTTTAAAACTTAACTTTTGTGATCACTGATTTACTTTACATGAGTGAGTTTTTTGGATATTACTGTAAGGGTGGATCAGTAAGTTAAACTTCCCACTGATCTTAATTTGACAATTAGTTTTTGTTTCAATTTTTTTATGTTTATCTTACAAACAATATGGTATTATACATCACCTTCTCATATTCAAATAGTATTTCCCATCAATAAGTTTCTACCATATTGTTCTTTTATGAGACTTAATCTAGTTGTATCCGACTAATTAATTATAGTAATTATGCTTGCAGTCATACACACCATTGCATCATGGTAGTATTAGTTTCCAAAACAGTCATATGCGGTTGTTTGGCACAAGAATTTCGTCGTTGTTGTCGATTAGACCGTTGTGCTCTGGTATGTTTTGATCTTTTTGTTTGTATATATATGGTCCAACATGTGTGTTTGTGTTGGAAACTATGATATTTTGTATGTGTTTTATTGAAAGCAATGATATTTTGTTTGTATGATATTTTATCTGTGTCGGAACATGTGTTAGCTTATTTCGAATGAAGCGGTTTGGAAAGGTGTTCCATTTTGTTCGTGTTTTATATATTTAAGTTATTAAGGTAACATTATTCTATTTGCTATAATACTATTATGAGATGTAGCTGGAGCTTGGAATGCATATATACAGCTTTTGAAAAAACTACGGTAAATTATTCACAATATTCAAAAAACATTGCAAAAAACATACTGCAAGAGTAATAAAAAGTTGTAAGAAAAAACTATATTACAATATTTATAAAATGTTGCGATAAGATTTTACACAACAATTTGTTGAAGTTGTAAAAAGGGTTTTCGATATTTATATTAGTGATTTACAACATCAGATAAAAGTTGTAAAAGACTTTATTACAACATCTTAAAAACGTTGTAGCAAAGTTTATTGCAACGTTTTCATATAACGCTAGAAAAAAGTTGTAAATTACTCCGACTTTATTACAACTTGGCCTAAGATAACGTTTGTAAAAAGGTTGCAAAACCCTTATTATAACGTTTTTTTGATGTTGTAGTAAGGTTTTTTTTGTTGTAGTGACGTTAATTAAACAATCTATTTTAAAAATCAGTTTAATCACTTTTAAATACTAAATTAAATTTTTTCTATCATCATTCTTGATCAAATATGAATTAAAAATCTTTTAAAATACAATTTTCCATGTTAAATACAAGATTTAAATTATAAATTAATTTCAACGTTTAGTTACGACTGTAATAAAATCCTCGTTTATTATATTTTAAATTTTAACAAATTCTATTATTTTGATTTACATTCTTATTATTAAATCATCAAATACCTTATGAATTTATTTAACATAAATTTCCATCTTGTTATTCTCATCACTCTACATTAACGTCTTTTCTTATATTAACTGCAATATGCAATGAAATTAAATTTCATTGATTTCCAAATTAATTTCAAACGGATTTAATAATAAGATGATAAATAAAACAATATTTACATTTAAGTAATTTAAACACATTTATAAACCCATTTATAATTTTATTGTTTACAACAAAGGTTATTGAATCTACATACTAAATAATTAGTTTCCTATTGCATGTTAAAACCAACCAAATCAATTAACATTGATTTCTCTTTTTAATACAACATTTAATTTTATTCCTTATTAACTTTTATTATTACCATTAATTGGAATTACATTAAACAGTTGTTAGTTACATCCAATCAACGTTATTAAATTATATTCTAATAATTTTTTTCCATTAATAAGTCATAAGTTTTAATTTCTCACAATATTAAATTTCAAAAATCTTATTAAGTTTAATATTTTTAGTTATCAAAAATACAGGTCATTACAATCTCCCCCTCTCAAAAAATTTCGTCCCCGAAAAGGATCAAGAAAGAATCAAGAAATTTGAAATATTTTATTCAAAATTGTCAATTTATAAAAATTTTAAACTTGCTTAATTAGTTTTAATATAACTTTGAAAATGACCACATTTCCACAAAAAATTTCTAAGTCTTAAATTCAAGAAAAATTTCGACAGCATCTCCTTTGCGCGGCTAGGTCCGACAAAACAACAATATCAATAATTACATTGTATATATCTTATTTCAATAAAAAGGCATCCTAAACCATGGGAAAAATAATAAAATACCGTTACAAAAACCGTAATCCGAAAATATACCTATTTGTCGGGCAAACAAACTTTATTTATGAAACCAAAAGCAATAGCTATTACTTCCATAAACCTGTATCTCACTTACATAATCCAAAAGAGGGTTAAACAATATAAAAGAGCAATATTTAAGTTGTTTCAATTAATAGCACAAGCAACACAACATATACAAAAATCATATGCAAACAAAAGCAGTACGACCATTATATGTAACAAAAGAATCCATCACACATCCATAGCAATAAAAAACTAATGGTTTGTCTAGGTTCAAAAACTTTTCATCGCACAAGGGTGATAAATAAACTACCAAGTGTACCTTACGCTCAACAGCCTTAGATAATTACTTAATAGATTATTCATACAGCCTCAAACAATTTGAAGTATAATTTTCCAAACTTCCCATTAGCCAACAAAAATAGAATTCAATTATTTAAGTTTGTACGATGTACATATATCATTTGTACACAATATCAATTCTAATCGCTTACTTGAATACACAAATTCCATTTTCGAACTAGTATTGTTAACTCGACTACTCTAATGCGGACCTTGATTCAATTTCTTGATTAGAAATCTCCGTTTTCTTTGCATAGCCATAATCTATGTTAGAAAACTTCAAAATCATATCAAAAATTCGTATCAAATGTTTGCCGTCAAGAATTAAGTGAAAAATCCTAATTTGGACTGGTGTGAATTATTACAAATCATGTATTCGAATCTAGATCAAAACTATTATGCGAATAAATGATCTATGCACAACTTACCTATTTTATTTTGTTAGTTTCTTTTTACACATTATTTACTTTTCATTTATTTTATTTCTCATTCATTCATACAAGATCATCTTTTATTAATTTATATTCATTTACTTACATAAATTATTTTTCATTCAATGTTTGAAATCATCAATGAATACATTTTTAAAGTATGACATATACTTCCTTGCAATTTACTTCACATTTATTATTTACTTCTACAACTTGATTTCAATTTAATATAACTATTCATTAGTGAATCAATCTATACTTATGTTTCTCTATTCTTTGATTCATATTTATTTCTTCATATATAGTATCATTTAATATTAAATATATTTATGAATCATTTCAACAATACCTTGAGTTTATAATCATTTATTGGAATAGTATTCATTTTTTTACTATTCAATTTAATTATTAAGCATTTCAAAATATCAACTTAAGTTTATTACATTTCTTGTACATCTTAATTCTTTATTTATATACATAATTCCATTTGAAAACATTTTCATTACTTAAGTTTTTACTTGTTCGATATTCCATTATCTTATAGTTTACAAGTTACAAAACTTCAATTTTTATATTTTCATTAAACACTTAGCTAGCTTTATTTTTAGGGATAGTTTGGCTCACATCCCTAACAAGTTTTAAAATAGATAAAACATCCTTCACAACCAACATTTACGTTTCCGCTCCCTATTTTCAAATTCACGCATGCAAAAATACACAAATACCCTTTATGTTTTAAACTTTTCAAACGTGTATAACTTTATTTACAAAAACCTGATCAACATACCGTTTTCACCAAAAAATCACAAATTTTATGATCTTTAAAATAAGATCCATTGTTGATACCAAAAATTTATATTTGTATTAAAGGTGCAAATATTTCAAATATTTGCAGACAATTCAGCAAATATTTAACAGTTCGATTTTTTTTCAAATTTATAAAAATTGCATAAAATTGCAGATATTTTTGCAACTATATGGTATAGTTGCAGAAATGTCTGCAACTATTGGGTATAGTTGCAGAAATTTATGCAACTATATTGTATAGTTGCAGAAATATCTGCAAGTATTGCATATAGTTGTAGACATTTCTGCAACTATTGCAAATAGTTGCAGAAATGCAACTATTGCAAATAGTTGCAGAAATGTCTGCAACTATTGCGTATAGTTGCAGAAATGTCTGCAACTATTGCGTATAGTTGCAGAAATTTCTGCAACTATTGCTTATAGTTGCAGAAATAACTGCAACTATTGCGTATAGTTGCAGACATTTCTACAACTATTGCAAATAGTTGCAGAAATGCAACTATTGCAAAAAATTGCAGAATTATCTGCAACTATTTGCAATAGTTGCAGAAATTTTTGCAACTATTGCGTATAGTTGCAGACATTTCTACAACTATTGCATATAGTTGCACAAATGCAACTATTGTGTATAGTTGCAGAAATGTCTGCAACTATTGCATATAGTTGCAGAAATTTATGCAACTATCGTATATATTTGCAGAAATTTGTTGCGATTATTTATAACTGCAAATATTAAGAATATCATATTTCATAAAAAAACATGATTCGTCTTCAATTTAATTGCAGTTTTTCATTTAAATCGAAAAATAAGAAGAAGAATTAGAGCTCGCAGTGAAACGCAGGGGTAATTTGGGGAATAAATTAGCGGAAAACAGAAACAGGGACTTAGAATATATATTCTTTATGACAGGGACCCGCTTTGAAATTAAGTTCCGTTTTAAGGATGCGTGACTAATTTTCACTTATTTTTAGATTTCAATTTATAAGTTTCCAACTTATTAAATTAGTAGAAAATTCCATTTCATCTCAATAATTGAAAATCACTAATTCCAAGAAAACTTAAGAACTAAATATCGGTTTCATTTCAAATCATCTTGAAATAACATATACGTATATCTTTTGTATATCAAATCACTTTTAGGAAAATTAAATTAATTTTTTTTTATCAAAACAAATGTGTAGCAAGGCTACTACAATGGCCTTCCCACTTTGAAACTCAAAAATGAATGTCGATGATGTCGCGATCATCACCAAAATTATTTTCCAACGACAGAAGAGGGAAGTACAGAACTTATTTTCTTTAAAATTATTTTAAAACATTTCTTTCAAATCTCATTGAAAATATTTCTATCCTAAAATACTTCCAAATAATACTAATATTATTTTTCCAAAATCTTTGAAAACCAATTTCAAAACAACGGAACCTAAGTTCTCAAATTTTCAATTTAAATTTATTTTATTTGTAAATCATAATTATATAAACCATATTTATAAAATTACATTTTCTTATAACATACAATATCAATGATTTTAAGAATCTTGACCAACCAAATAATAAATGACAATGATCAAGTATTATCATTTCCTAACAAACAACACAACAAAAATAACAATATTAATTTATGAAAAATTATTCATTTTTAATACAAAATAAAATACTAGGTAAAATTATTTCATTTACCTATTTTTAAAACAATATTATGTCGGTTTACCCTCTTCAAATGTTTAGAAATTCCTATCGATGCAATAGCGTCCTATGTACCGACCAGAATTTATAAATACTCAACAGAACAAATTAACATAATAAAAAAACATTTTTATATAACTAATAAATACACTCTCTCATATATATATATACACACTCAGAATCATTCTAGGGTATTAATCACCCTATCTCGAATGATTTAACCCCAACAGGCTAAGGTATCTCTAAACCAAAGGTCTGATACTATCTGTAACGACCCACCTTTTTGGACGGTTTAAATCGACAATAAACCACACATGTCTAACTCAAACCATTCAAAAGGGAGGATTGTCAATGGGATTTAACGAGAAAATAAGAGAAAAGAAGGAAAACAAAATACAAAATCTCACAGTGGAATGACAAAATATAATAATCAAATAAACAGTTCATGAAACAGTTTTACAATATACATTTGATTACACAATTTTTACAACATAATCAGAGGACAATCAACAACATACCAAAATGATGCAGCAGAATAATAATAGTAAATACGGTCAAACTCCATCTTCGTCTTCAAGGAATAATGTCTTCAACACTGAAGTGCTCAGGTTGACCCGAGCGTAATGGAAAAAAAACACTCAAGTCAGAACTAAAAGTTCTTATGTAAGTTAAATCAATAACAAGTAAAATATGAGTGTAATAGCTTCAGAGATGTTTACGGGATTTTCCATCTCCTATCAAGTGTACAACGTGAGTACAATAACTTAAGAGATGTTTTGGGATTTTCCATCTCCTAAGGATCCGTTAAACTATCTATATATAGTAAGATACGCTACATATGTAGTGTCTATCAGTAAAGTAAAGTATTAAAATAGCGTTAAGGCTTTACATTAATCCCCCTTAACATATTTTTAAGCATTATCCTACAGTTTGCCTTAGTAGCATCACCAGTAACGTCGGTAGCCAAGGAGGCACCGTGATAAGACAACACTAAATCAAAGTTAGTGGTTGTGTATAAGGATAAAAGTAAGATAAGGCACGTGAGGCAATGCCTAAGGTAGGATACTACCAGTTCGGGTCGTAAGGCTAGTGGTAACGCATCGTAGCCACGACCGACTACCGTGTCCAACACTCCCATTATCAAATCAAGGTGCACCGATCAAGTCAACATCAATATAGTAATACGAAGAAGTGTGTCCGCTAGGGGTAGCTAGCCCACTTGGCCTTGACAAGCCGTCCTTTAGTCATTTCAAATTGGCACAAGTGTCAAGGTCATCCATCATCGTTCTCTTTCAACAAATCCAGCAATCGTTCGCCAATCCAACCACTTCATTCTGGATCATCCACCATGTACACAGTTATTAAAGTGGTTAATATTGACAGAGAGTACACCAATAAGAAGCCTCGGTCTCTTTAACAACCAAACATCATTTTACACACCGGTTGGTTCTTTTACATTTCAAGAACAAGTCATATTTCATATTAAAATATCGGATTCACTTTAAAATCATTTCGAATTCAAAACAGGTTATACCTTCATTTCACAACATTCGTATTTAAATCAATGATTTAAATCTAAATAGTTCCCCCTTTAAAACAGTTTGAATATTGAAAATAGTTTTGAATAATTAACATGGTTTTAATATTGAAAAATAATTTGGACAAGAAAATAGTTTTAAAGATTGGAAATAGTTTTGAATATAAATAGTTTTAATATTAAAATAGTTTATATATTAAATAAATTTGATTATTAAAATATTTTATATCAAAACTGTTTCTTCCTTTTCAAAACAATTTGAACTCATGTTCCCATTTCAAATCACAACAAATTCAACTTTTCAACTTCCAATTTCAAGTCAAATTTATATTCAAATTCCGATTTACATCGGCCTCAATTCAAAACAATTTCAACTTTACTTCAAATTCAATTTAACGGTTCTATTCAAATGGCTGAAAGTCTCAATTCAATTTCTCATTTTTCAACAATTTAGTTTAAATCCATTTCACATCCAAAACTTGGAATTACCAATTTAAAAAATTTAAATTATCTTAAATTCAAAGTTTAAACCTTTAAAATAATTCACTTTCAATAAATTTAAATCGTATCTCAATCTCAACTTAAAGATTTCAAATTTAATCTTTAAACAATTTCAATTAACAGTTTCAATTTCAACATTTCACAGCTCGAATTTAGAAAATAATTTAATTCATGTAAATCCAATTTTTATTTTTTTAAAACAATATCATTTAAACCACTTTAAATTCAAGATTTTGAAATCATTTAATTTACCCAATCCGGTGTCTGTATATAATTTTCTACCATATGACCAAGTGATAGTTATTTTAATTTATATTACATGGATGGATATATATCATTTCAATTTATAATTAAATGACATAGGTATATATCATTTCAACCTATTTCTTAATTCATTTCAATGATACGAGTAACAATTTATATGATGTTAAATAATAAATAGGGTAATAATACAAATATATCTAAAATAAATAAACAATCATACATCCAACATCAATCAATAGGCATACAATACCAATCAACATCCAAATCAACCAACATATCACAATAGTCACTAATTACCAATTGTCGGTGTTTAAATAGCAATTAAATTCAATATTAATTTAAATGTCAATTTAATTCAATATAAAATTCAAATTAACTTAAATGTCAATTTAAACTATCAAACAACAACCAATAAAATTCTTATCACTTCATAATTTAATTCAACTAACATAAGAAGGTTTAGTATTGCGGAGTGGGTTTAATCACTCACCTTTTATTTACAGCCCATTCAAAATTCAATAAAAGCATAAAATTTCAACAGTCTCCAAATTCAACCAAACCAGTATCATATTGTCCGGAATTTCGATACGAGTCCAAAGGAAGAAACCACACGTCAATCGGATTTCATATGCAAAAGTTATTAATGGTAGAAATTTGAAATTTAAAATTAAATTAAAAATAAACTAGGGGCATAATCGTAAATACCATGACCTTCCCCAAACCATAGCAGCCCACCAACCCATAGTTGTCGCATCTTTGACCACCGATCGCCATCATCTCGCTCTGGCATTCGACCATCAGACACCACCATCGGCTGCGCCTTCACCTCCTCTACCCACGCCCAGACCACGGTCAACTCCGAAGCCACCGTCGACGCGTGATACAAGAAAAACCGCCATCACTTCATGGCCAGATTCTGACAAATTTCCGATGCAATTAGTTCGATCCAACCGTACATCTTATAGATCTCGTCGAGCTCTATAACTTTCGTTTTGGAGTCGTCGAGATCCGATGAGAGAAGAGAGAGATCCAAGGGAAAGAAGATGGGAAGTTTTCAGCCATTGAAATGAAGATGGCCGCTACATGAGAAATTAGGGTTTCTGAAATATTTTAATAATATTTTGTCTCGATTTGCGTGCCTATTTATAGCCTGAGGTCCAAAACAGCCCGAAATCCAATCGAGGCATGCTGACAGGCAATCTAAATGTAAAAAGGCCTTCTGAACACAATGGAACTAGTTTTGAGATATCATTCCATCGTATACAAAAGTTAACATTTTATTGTTCGATAAATTTAAATTTAATTATATTCAAATAATTTACCAGTTCATAATTATGGACAAATACAATATTTCTAATTTACAAATACGTTATTACAAACTACGACGTTCATTAATAATTCAATTTTATTATTATTCCATATTTGAATCAATTTGAATAATTACATTTCAAAAATAATATTTTTCATTTGAATATAAATCAATTTGGTCAAAAGGCCCGAAAAGCCCGTTTCATTCTTGAAACGAAAATAGGTCATCCCATATATCGAAATATAAGTTTTCAATATTTTTAAACTCAATGGAACTAATTTCAAACTCTAATTCTATTGTATATAGAAGTTTGGTTTTAAAATCAAATTATATTAATTATATTCCTTTAATTGATTTCTATGCGTTTCGAGCTTGCACGATTAAACAATAAGTCTGATCGCTACGAAACTTGAAATCCTATAATAATTCACTATTACAGACCGATTAAACTAGTTTCGTCGAAATCCAAGATAGTGCCGGAAAAGACTAATTTTACACATTAATTAAACAATCTATTTTAAAAATTAGTTTAATCACTTTTAAATTCTAAATTAAAATTTTCTATCATCACTCTTGATTAAACAGGAATTAAAAATCTTTTAAAATACAATTTTCCATGTTAAATACAAGATTTAAATTATAAATTAATTTCAACGTTTAATTACGACTGTAATAAAATCCTCGTTTATTATATTTTAAATTTCAACAAATTCTATTATTTTGATTTACATTCTTATTATTAAATCATCAAATACCTTATGAATTTATTTAACATAAGTTTCCATCTTATTATTCTCATCACTCTACATTTAATATCTTTTCCTATATTAACTGCAATATTTAATTACATTAAATTTCATTGATTTCCAAATTAATTTCAAAAGGATTTAATAATAAGATGATAAATAAAACAATATTTACATTTAAGTAATTTAAACACATTTATATATTTATTGTTTACAACAAAGGTTACTGAATCTACGTACTAAATAATTGGTTTCCTATTGCATGTTAAAACCAACCAAATCAACTAACATTGATTTCTCTTTTTAATACAACATTTAATTTTATTCCTTATTAACTTTTATTATTACCATTAATTGGAATTACATTAAACAGTTGTCAATTACATCCAATCAACATTATTAAATTATATTCTAATAATTTTTTTCATTAATAAGTCATAAGTTTTAATTTCTCACAATATTAATTTTCAAAAATCTTATTAAATTTAAGATTTTTAATTATAAAAAATACGAGTCGTTACAATAGCCGAATAGGTGGAGTTGTGATCGGAAGACATCATTTTATTTGTTTTTAGAAAATTTATCTATGTTTATTTATTTCTAAGTAGTATATAACTGAAATTATAAGATAAAATTTAGTTATATTTAGAAAAGTAGTCTAGAAAAATGAGTTAAGCCATAGGATTTTAAATGGTTGTTATTTGATTAGTTATTTTAAATGGTTGTTATTAAAAACAATTTATGTGGTAGTGGTTAATTCAAAGTTATAAAAAAAAATTAGTTGAAATTTCATATAAGCTATTACAGACTTAAGTGAACCAAACATTATCTCTATAACTTTAGTTAATCAAGTCATTGTACGAACAAATTCCTAGATCCAGTCTCAACTTAATAAAAGTTTGTTCACTTAATGGTTTTGTAAAAATATCAGCTATTTGATTTTCGGTATGAAAATTTGTTAGAGATATTATTTCTTTTTCAACATTGTCTCTCAGAAAATGGTGACAAATATCTATATGTTTTGTTCGAGAGTGATTAATTGGAATTTTAGATAAATTTATAGCACTAGTATTATCATAATATATTGGAGATTTGTATATTATTTTCCATAGTCTTTAAGTGTTTGTTGCATATATATTACTTGAGCGCAAGCTAAGGCAGCGGAAATATATTCGGCTTCACATGTTGAAAGAGAAACAAAATTTTGCTTTTTACTAAACCATGAAACTAACGATTGACCGATAAAATGACATGTGCTACTTGTACTTTTTCTATCCGATTTACATCCACCAAAATCCACATCATTGTAAGTTAAAAGTTCAAACGTACTACCTTTTGGGTAAAATAGTACATAATCTTTAGTGTTGGCTAAATATCATAAAATCCATTTAACTGCCTGATGATGTGAATCTTTAAGTTGTGCTTGAGATCTTGCACATAAATAAACACTTATCATAATATCTGGTCTACTAGCCATTAAGTATAGTAAAGATCCTGTCATGATTCGATATAGTTTTTGATCAAACTCTTTTCCCTGTTCATCTTTGTCTAGATGAGTAGAAGTACTCATTTGAGTGGGTTTACTTGATGTATTATCCATTCCAAAACATTTTAGTAGTTCTTTACAGTATTTTTCTTAATTTATAAAAATTCCATTATTTAATTGTTTTATTTGTAATCCTAAAAAGAAATTTAATTCACCCATATGAGACATTTCAAATTCGTTTGTCATTATTATAGAAAATTCATTACATAAATTTTCGTTAATAGATCCAAATATAATGTCATCAACATAAATTTGAACAATTAATATATCCTTCTGTTCTCTTTTAATAAATAATGTTGTATCTATTTTACCAATTTGAAAACCAGAATTAATTAAATGTGATTTTAATCGATCATACCAAGCTCGAGGTGCTTGTTTTAAACCGTATAATGCTTTTTTAAGTTTAAAAACATGATCTGGATATTTTTCATGAACAAATAGTGGTGGTTGTTCTATGTAAACATTTTCTTTTATAAAAACGTTTAAAAGCACTTTTAACATCCATTTGAAATAGCTTAAAGTTACGATGACACGCAAAAGCAAGTAATATTCTTATGTCTTCAAGACGTGCCACAGGTGCAAAAGCCTCTTCATAATCAATGCCTTCTTCTTAATTATATCCCTGTGCCCCTAATCTTTCTTTATTTCATATGATATTTCCGTTTCCGTCAGCTTTGTTTTTAAGAAACCATTTTGTTCCAATTACTGATTGATCGTTTGGCCTTGGTACTAATTCCCAAACATTATTTCTTTCAAATTGATTAAGTTCTTCTTGCATTGCTAAAATCTAGAAAGCATCATTTGATGCATCCTTATAATTTTTTGGTTCAAAATTAGATATAAATGCTACATTACTCATTTGATTTATTTGTCTTCTAGTCGAAACTTTATTATCTAGATTTCCAATTATGTTATCAATAGGATGATCTTTTAAAATACGGGGTGGTGATTTCAAATCATTGTTATTATTTTCAATCATATTATTTTGATTATTATTATTTTCAATCGTATTATTTTGATTATTATTATTTTCAATGATTCTATTTTGATTAGTGTCAAAATTTTCTTCATCATCTTTACTTATATATTTGAAGTTTTCATCAACCGAGACATGAAGACTTTCTTCTACAACATTTTTTCGTTTGTTAAAAATTCTATAAGCTTTACTTTGATCAGAATATCCTACAAAAATTCCTTCATTGGCTTTTGAATTGAATTTTCCAAGATTATCTTTTGTATTTAGTATAAAGCATTTTGATCCAAATATTAGAAAATACGATACTTTTGGTATCTTTTTGAAGAACATTTCATAACATGTATTTTTAGTCATAGGTCTAAGAGTTACTCGATTTAATACGTAACAAGCAATAGCAACTGCTTCGGCCCAAAAATTCTTTGGTAAGTTACTGCCATTTAGGAGAGTTCGAGCACATTCTTACAAGGTGCAATTTTTTCTTTGGACTACTCCATTTTGTTGTGGTGTTCATGGAAATGAAAAATTCTAAGTAATTCCCTTCTTATTACAAAAGTTTGTAAATAATTCATTTTTAAATTCTCCACCGTGATCACTTCTTATACTTTTTATTTTTAAATCCATTAGAGTTTTAATTCGTTTGGCAATTTTTTTAAACATTTCGAATGTATCACTTTTATGTTTTAAAAGTAGCGTCCAAGTATACCTTGAAAAATTGTCTACAATTACAAAAATATATTTATTATGATTTACCGAACGTACTTGAGTTGGACCGAATAAGTCCAAATAAAGTAATTTAAGAGGTTGTTTAGTAGAGATTTCTGTTTTAGATTTAAACAGGCTTTTCTTTAATTTTCCAAGTTGACATGCATTGCATAGATTTTTAACTTTGAAATTTATTTTGGGTAATCCTATTACCAAATTGTTTTTAGCTAATATGTTTACATATTTGAAATTTATATGACAAAATCTTTTATGCCATATCCATGGATCATCATGATTTGCGGTTAAACATAAATCATTATTATGATTAATATTCATGTTTAGAATATAAATATTTCGATTTCTTGTTCCTTCAAAAATTAAAATTTTATTTTGATCAAAGATATTGCATTTATCTTTTTCAAAATCAATTCTAAAACCCTCATTCCACAATTGGCTTATACTAAGTAAATTATGTTTTAAGTTTTTAATTAATAAAACATTTGAAATAATAGGAGAAGTAGATGTACCAACATTGATGACGTTTCCAATTCCGATGACATATCCTTTGGAATTATCTCCAAAAGTGACTGTTCCACCATCCATGTAAGTGACGTTTGGTAGCATGTGTGCATTTCCCGTCATATGTTTGGAGCATCCACTATCGAGTGTCCATATCTCCTTACTTTTGTTTTTGGGTACCTCATGTGCTAGCCATGAAGCAAACATTTGCTTGTTCTATGTCACTGTCACTATCGGATAAAGAGGAAGAGTCATCCAAAGTTACTTGAAATGCTCCTCTTTTTCTTGAAATTTTCGAATTTGTTTTTCTTTTTATCGTTTTTGAGTAGTGGACAGTCTTTCTTCATATGGACATATTTATCACACCCGAAGCATTTTATTGATGGTTGATTTGAGGAATTAGTGTTGCCGTTGTTTTGAAATTTCATCATCTTTTTGAACTTCTTGAACTTGTTGTAATTTCTGGCGATGAACACAATCTCATCTTCTTCCAAGTCGGAGTTGTCGTTGTTTGCCTGAAATGCGATGTTTTTCCTTTCTTGATTTTGTACATTGCTTGCCTATAAATTTGCTTCATACGACATCATATTTCCTATTAACTCTTCGACTTTGAGTTGGGAAAGATCATTAGCTTCTTCAATGGCTAAAACTTTTCTTTCCCATTCATTTGTCAGAGAGTTTAAATTTTGTAGGACTACATCAAAATTAGTGAATTTAACTCCTAGTGTCATAAGATCATGTTGTATAGTTTGAAATCTAGCATACATGTCAATAATTGACTCATTTGATTTCATCTTAAAAGATGAAAATTGATTTTGTAGAATAAAAATTTTCTCTGCTTGACTTTATTTGTGCCTTCATGAGTAATTTATAATGTATGTCACATATCATAAGCAGTAGTGCACAACATGACTTGTGAAAATTCATTTTTATCGAGTGAGCAAAATAAAACATTCATAGCTTTGGCATTGTTAAATGCCTCTGCTTTTTGTGCATCAGTCCATGTGCCTATATCAGTGTTAGGTGCTTCTTATTTATTTTGAGTTGCTAACTATATTTCTAAACCATTTGCTTCCATAAAAATTCGCATGCATGTTGACCAATAAGCATAACTAGAGCCAGTGAATAGTGGGGGACGTGCAGTTGATTGACCGTCTTGAAATGTACTTGCCATATTAATAATTTCAATCACGTGTTACTGTAGATCGAAATAACCAAGCTCTGATACCAATTGAAAGTTTAGTGGATCATATACTATCTAACTTGTGTGTAATATGCAGATATATAAATCAATGCAATAGTAGACCATAAATAATAAAATATAAAAAGCATGCAAACCAGAGTTTTTATATTGGTTCGGACCTCCCATCCTACATCCAGTCCCGAAGCTCCCCTTCGGTATTTCCTTTAAACAAACTACCCTCACTTCGCCCAAAGGAATAGGCTTAGTACAAAAGTGTCTTTGAAAATCTTGTGTTCTAATAACACAGTTATTGACTTATAGTACAAATATTCCTATGATCTCCTTTGAGTATATGAATATGATTACTATTAGTTATAGGAAGTGATATAACCAAAAGGTTATAATGGATTGAGCGTATGTAATTAGTGTATATGCAAGAGAGTGCTTATTATAGATCGAATCAAGTTAAGTTAGCTGTTTCTATTTCTCAATCAAGATGTTATTTATATAATCAGAGAGATGTAGACGAAGAGTTGTTACTCTTTGAAGAAATATTTTTGTTTGAATGGCAGCAACTCTTCACGAAAGATGATTTCCTTTAGATTCAAAACGAAGTGTCTTTTTAAATATGACAGTTTTTTCCATGATAGACGTCTGTGACTAGTTTTAATTTTTAACCCGAGACTTGTCACATATGTCTGTGAGATGAAAATGCAGTTTTTCACTAGATTTTGATGTATATAAACTTGTGTGTGATCGTGTATGCATACATACTCAAGGAGACCTTAACAATATTTTATCTAGGACTCTTTTACAGTAGAATAACCTTAGTATGGTCAATGAATCTTCGTTTCTCTTTGAGACTTAATATCTTTGATCATGGAGTCTGCTTGTAGTATATACCTACAATCTTGATAAAGTCTATATATATATATATATATGATTGTATAGTTGTTATCATTGAAACATAAGTTGGTGGTTCTAACAGATCCTTTTTCTGTAAGCTCTGGGGTTTATTTATAGGCGTAGGAGGCTGATATTTCCCTCAGATCTCGGGAGACTTCTTCTGGCACGTGAGCGGGCCCACACGACCAAGCCCGTAGAGTTTCGGCCCGATCCGTGATCGATACGAACGAATTTCGTATTGATCAAGATTGCGTCCGATGGAGTCAAAAAATTTCATGGACATTCTTTATCATGCACGTAAGCTCCTGTGAAAATTTCATAGCATTTGGACTTGTAGATCATGAGATATGATCGATGCAAGTTGGAGTTTCTCAACCGTGATCGATCAATTTCTTGAGCATACAAACTCCGATTGACTTGAAATCCGGAACGTTGGCTCTCATAGCTTTGCTTGTCGTGTCATATCAATTTTAGCTCGATCCGGACTCGGACAAAATTCGTCGATATCCATAGTGAGCCTGCGTATAACCGATCTCCAAGACGAACTGTCATTGGTTTCTAGTCAAGTTCTTGGTGTCACGGCCTTGCCAAAAGGCGGGATAACATTTTCCCCCCAAAGTACATCTTCTGTGAACATGACGTGCTTTGAAATGCTGCATCCTTCATTCTGAAAAAGTTCTATTTGATTCGTTGAGTAGTTGCTATCTTTTCGTCAAAAGATGTAACCTTCGATTGATTTCCAGTAATATAAATGTTGATTTGTTGACTGCCAATGATTATGTAGTGCATTGTTGTAACTGAGTGTCGAGTGCTAGCGATTTGTTGTTCACTGCTATAATTCATTGTTATCTGCTGTAACTTGCTGCTATCAATTGTAATCATCAAAGAAACATCAATAAAGTGATCAATTTCATAGTGGACGTAGGCAATACGCCGAACCACTCTAAATCCTTGTGTTTCTATGCGTTTTAATCATTTTCATATCTGTTTTTTGGAGTTTTTGTTAGATAATCCTCTTTTTTCATTTAATTTCTTCATTTTATCTCTTCAAAAACTTCCGAAGGGTGTTGTGCCCATTTTTGGTACAAACACTTTGGCGCTTTCACTGAGAAAAAACCCAACTTTTCTCCTGCTCTGTGGATCTACTACCATCGTTGGATTGCAAAAATCTAAGGAGGAGATCCATATTTGCCGTCCAGTGGTTTCTTCTATTCTATTCAGATTGCTCCAGATCTAAGAGGAACTACATTCATGATGAATTTCGTATCCATGAAAATATGATGAATTTCGTACCCATATTTTCATATCCATGAAAATATGATGAATTTCGTATCCATGTTTTCGAATCCAGAAAATATGGTGAATTTCGTATCCATATTTTCGTATCTATGAAAATATGATGAATTTTGTACCCATATTTTCGTATCCATGAAAATATGCTGAATTTCGTATCCATGTTTTCGAGTCCAGAAAATATGGTGAATTTCGTATCCATCATTTCATATCCATGAAAATATGATCATTTTCGTATCCATCATTTCGCATCCAGAAAATGTGATCATTTTCGTATCCATCATTTCGTATCCAGAAAATATGATCATTTTCGAATCCATCATTTCGTATCCAGAAAATATGGTGATTTTCGTATCCATGTAGTCACATCCAGAAAATATGACAACATTAGTATCGATCGAACTTCGTATCGATCAGCTTTCGTATCAATCGACTATTCGTATCGATTAGTTTTCGTATCAATCAACATTCGTATCGATTGACTTTCATATCGATCACTTTTCGTATCGATCAACTTCGTATCGATCCAGCCATGTGCATTTCGAATCGATTTTCACACGCTGTTCATATCGATCGCAAATGCTCTGTTCGTATCGATCGCAACTGCTCTGTTCGTATCGATCGCAAATGCTCTGCTCATATCGATTTTCACACGCTGTTCGTATCGATCCATCTGCGCCCAATTTGTATCGATACTCACACGCTATTTGTATCGATCCATCTGCGTCCAATTTGTATCGATACTCACATCCACTTCGTATCGGTCCAGCTGTACGCCTTTCGTATTGATCCAATTGTCCACTTTTCGGGTACGATACGAAATTTCAAAAAAAAAAATTAGGTACGACCCAAATTTCCTAAAAAGAGGCTAAATTTTTTTTTTCGGGGGGAAACCCTCCCAAACCTTAGCCGCAGCGCAGAGCACCCGCACAGTTAATTCAAAAC
The DNA here is from genome assembly GCA_030737815.1 of Allium fistulosum. Taxonomy (NCBI): domain Eukaryota; kingdom Viridiplantae; phylum Streptophyta; class Magnoliopsida; order Asparagales; family Amaryllidaceae; genus Allium; species Allium fistulosum. The sequence continues at coordinate 1,295,938,258 of CM060904.1, read as the reverse complement.
TCAACTTAATAAAGGAACATTCTGATCGTTCCATGACTGGACGTGACATAGGGGATTACAGTAGCAATTGTTGAGTTGCAATCAAGGAATGGGTAAAGAAATACTACTCAACCATACTCCTAGAGGCTGGAGAACCTAGCTAATATGCCAAGAACTGGAGTTGATTAATATGTCATGCTTTTAAGGTGGAATGCAACTTCCTCCAATTGACCAGCTTTTAAACTCCTGAATTAACAACTATGGTACGATGGCTAATATGACGACTCCCCTACACTGTCTACTCTGCCAACTCAAAACATAGCTGGTCACCGCTGAACCATCTTCAAATGCACGCATCTTAATTATTCCACATCCACATGACTAAAAGCATGGCATACAACCTCAAGAGGACTTCCTTAATACCCTATATAGGTCTCCTATCTGGATGAAAGTTTGGGATAAATACCAATCTATTAGCCCATTTTATCCTACTCGTCATCCAATTGGCGTTACCAACCACTCAAACGTTGGACAATCATGCATGCATCATTCGCCAGTATTACAAGACCCCGTAGCCATAAAATGGACCTAGTCATAATGACAATCGGAGAATCTTCTCCAGTGGAGACCTATTCATTGAAACCATCCTACCTGCAAAATTTCCAGCAAAAATTCAACATGCTGACTACGTCAGTATACTATGGAAATACAACCCCCGACGACTATGCCAAGATGTCCATGCCAATATTGAGTTGATGAATCAGATGATGGATCAACTTGGCGAGATAAGGAGGGAACCTACTCCATACTCTAGATTGGAAAACTCCTCTTCTCTAGATGGCTACCGTGAACGCCAACGCCATAAGGCTACTCCGGGTAGGATAGCTTCGACAATATGTGCAAGCCCCATAAAACGAAGGACCGGGAACATCCGACCCCTATCGATCAAGGACTTTGATCAAATTGAACCATTTGCGTTAGAATTCCAACTGAGAAGGGATGGACTGAAGTGCAATAGCGAGCATACGACGCTGCCTCACTTATCAATGAGATTTGATCTGATCTCTTTTGAATTATTTCAAATTCAATTTCATTTACGTTGCGAAATATGACCGACTTGAATTAAAATACTTGCAAATGATGCAGGTAACCGAGTACTTAAGATTGGGTGCAAAACAACCTCCGCGGACTATGATCAAATCATTGAGGTATCATCATGACGAGCATGATTCAACCACTCATCGGCTACTATATGCCCTTTACTGGGGGCAAGGCATCAAAGCGGAAGATACCGACAAGGTCATGATTCTAGTACAAAGTGGATGCAACCGACCATCCACTCATCCGCCTATGCAATTTAATTAGGAGATGTAAGAAAGACTTGGAGTTATATGTCCCAACAATTCACTCTCCATCTCGTACTTGAAGCTCGCCAAAATACGTATGCTTCTTCTGATGCCTGATAAAATCGGAATAACACCAAGGGTGGACGTGACGTCACCATCCATGCATCCAATCCTACATTAGACACTTGGGATTATTTGAGAACACATGTTTAAAGTGGATATGATTTTACCGTTCACTCTCTAGTTTGCTTCTGCAATTTGGCAAAACAATCATGCCTTAAACCAACTTCGTCAAGGTCCAACCCTCAATTTAAAGTCATCAATGACTGACTGCCTACTTGCTAACCATCATGAGCTGTCATTTCAGCTCTCTTCCTTAGCTCGATCAAAAGAATGCAAAGTATAAGTTGGATGTGACTCGACTGTCTGCTCTCCAATTCTTGCACCCGACTTAAGGGAAAATACACAACTCAAAGTGGATGTAGTTCGACCATCCTTTCCTATGCTCGAGCACAAAGCTTGCCAGAACACTAATCTTACTCCTTAGGCTTAGCAAAAGTGGAATCCAAACGAACATGGACGTGATCCAACCGTCCATAAACTAAGTCTCATCCTTCGTTGAGGGGCATATAAGTGGAAGTTAATCGGGATCCCACCGATCAATCGCTAAGTGAAACCCCGAGCTCAGGGACAAGCCATCACACTGCGGCAATAATGGATTGATACACGACAATCCACTAACTAACTACGGCTCCCAGAGTGTGAGCTGGAGTATAAACTTACGGACATGGGCTTGAGGAGGATGGATCCATCCATCTAACGACTTCGCCCGTGTTCAACCTAAACCCGAGGAGGATGGATCAGTCCATCTAACGACCTCGCCTTCCATATTTACAAGCTCGAGGAGGATGGATCCGTCCATCTAACGACTTCGCTTGCCTACTCAGGGTGGATATGATACAACCGTCCACGTACCTAATCAACTAACTCCAGATTCCCAGAGTGAGAACTGGAGTATAAACACCAACTAACTCCAGATTCCCAGAGTGCGAACTGGAGTATAAACATCAACTAACTCCAGATTCCCAGAGTGTGAACTGGAGTATAAACATCAACTAACTCCAGATTCCCAAAGTGCGAACTGGAGTATAAACATTAAATAACTCTAAGTCCCCAGAGCACGGACTGGAGTATAAACACTAAAATGGGTGTGGCTGACCACCCATCAACTAACTCCAGATTCCCAGAGTGCGAACTAGAGTATAAACATCAACTAACTCCAGATTCCCAGAGTGCGAACTGGAGTATAAACATCAACTAACTCTAAGTCCCCAGAGTGTGGACTGGAGTATAAACACCAATTGGGTGCGAATGATCACCCATCAACTTACTTCGGTCCCGAAAGCGCAGGCTAGAGTATAAACACCAATGGGTGTTACTAACAACCCATCAACCAACTCCAGTCCTCAAAGCATGTTTGGAATATGAATACTAAAAGGGATGTGATTCGACTGTCCATCTATCGGCTATGGTTCCTCATCAAGTTCTGTAGTACAAAAAGCGGATATGGTTCGACCGTCTGCTTTCCAATCTTCCCCTGACATGGGGGCACACTTAACACACAAAATTGGATGCGATCCGACCATCCAGCACTAAGCGGGTGTGACACAACCGTCCATGCATCAACTCTTGTCCCCGGCACGGGACCCTTAACGTAAATTTATAGGGATGCACTCCAACCCTACAAGACAAAATTTCTTCCTCGATTCAACAGGGAGGCGTAGATTCGAAAAAAGGACCTAGCTGGATATCCTATTCTGAATTGATATTACTACCATCCAACCGCAAATGAATGTGGCATGACCGTTCATTTTCTAACTCTCGCCTGTGATCCGACGGGTTGTGCGTGCAACATGGACGGATGTGACCTAACCATCTGCCAATCGATTCCTTCCTACAGTTCAGTGGGAGAAGCATCAAATTAAAGCTGTTGTAATGTGATCGACCACACTTCGACTTTCGTCATTTACTAGTGCTAGAGGGATTAATTGAGGAAAATCCGTTCCGACCATTTTCTACTAAAACTCTTAGTCCCCAGAGTGTGGACAGGGGTATAAACATCAAATAGGTGTGATGAATAGCCTTTCAACTGACTCTGGTCCCCAAAGTGTGGCTACAAGAACAGACAAACGAATGAATGTGATTCGACCATTCATTCACCAACTCTGACCTAGACTCGACATAAGCAATATAAACTCACTACAAGTGCAATTAGACCATCCACGAACTAACTCTTCTAACTCAAGACTGGAGGTAGAAGTACAAATCACCGAAAGAAGAGAAAGGTGACTCGCTACATCTCCAGCTTAGCGTCCTTTACAACTTAAGGCAACGACTACAAGGAGACCCTAATGCTAATAATTCAGAATGATGCCCAAAGTTCTGGGCAACCAATTATATCGTACCGCCGGATCGACGGGCAATATCGATCTACACCTTTCACATCGTACCATTGAATCGACGATCAATATCGGTCCTCTTCATCTACAAGTCGATGTGACCCAAACTCCATCGAATACCTTTGAGCAACAGAGCATGGATAGAAGAATAAACCACGAATGGGTGTGACTCGACCATTCATCCTCCGTTACCTTCCTTTGATCCGTCAGGAAGAGCATGAGACCAAATGAGCATGACATGACTGCATTTGAGCTGACTTTATCCCTAGATCTGACAGGAGAACGTAAATCGAAATAGACATGGTTGATCACCCAACTCCAAATGAATGCAACGCGACCATTCATTCATTGACTCTTACCATAATCCGACTAAAAGAGCAATTCAAAACAAGTGCAACCTAAACATCTGCACACTGATTCTTACCCTGGATTTGACAAGGGAAGCATCAATCCTGCATTAGATCTGACTGGACGATTCACTCTTCAGTTTTATCCCAAAGTATGGCGACATAAGCAGCGAAGTGAATGTCATTGACCGTCCAGAATCTAGCTTATGTCCGAATGTCGGCAAAGTAACAATGTATTCCGCCAAGAGGAAAGAACTAGAACATAATACAGGATAGGCACGACTCAGCTTTCCATCGGTTAACTCGATCCCATAGTTCAACAGGATAGAATGCGAAATTGAAGCGGGCATTATCTACCTTGCCACTTATAGAGATATTCCCCAAACTTGGGGGCATGCGCGAGAAATGAGATGGATGTAATTTGATCGTTCATCAAACAACTCTAGCTCTTACAGCTTGAACTACACTATAAACACAGTAGAAGCTAGGCTCGATCATTCGCAAAATACATCCATCAACCCAAGACTGGGAGCACGAGTCTGTTCATCCAAGAGCTGGATATGACTACTCAATCCTATGACCCATGCCTGATATTCATAACAACTCTAGGTTGTGACCGAAAATATGCCTAGAGATAGAGTCATCAGATCAATACCCGGACTTATGGGCAACTGATCATCATTCTAACCCTTTCGATGAGCAATGGATCGCAGGTACATTGCATCAAAAGCGCATCATTCATAAACATAAGTAAATTCGATCTCAAAGCTGGAGCCAGCTATGTAGCAGCATGCAGTACAAGGCTAAGTTCTACTAATCCTTTGATTCAACGTCCTTATAAGCCTGATCATTTACCATTGCAAATAAACAAATGAAGCGCCTACAACCTATCACGAGTATTGTAGATCAGATCACAACTCTGCGCAATGATGAAGAAAGACTCAACTGTTTTACTTCAGGTGAATCTTGATGTGTTCGCTAGGACTCGATCTCATATATATATATATATATATGGACTCTCTCCAGCCATGAAGAACCCTACATTAAATGTCGACCCGAGGCATGTCTCGGTGAACAAAAACGACGCGACGTGGATCCAGAGAGATCTGTTTCACTTAAAGAGGAGGTGAATCTTCTCAAAACTAGTGGGTTTATCCATGATGCCCTCCAACCAAAATGAGTATCCAATCCTTTACTTATAAGAAAAACATACAGAGAGTGGAGGACATACGTCAACTACTCAGATTTGCATGGGGTATGACAAAGCACAACTTTCCACTTCCAATGATCAAACAACTGATGGACCCGACCATTAGACATGAATTACTGTTATCCATGGATGCAAACTCCAGATACAATCGGATACTGAAGCATGTCCTAGACCAGGAATACAACTGTTTCATTTTTGACCTGGGCCTATAGTGCTATGCTGAAATCCCTGGATTCAAACTTGAGAACGCTTATGCTACTTACCAAAGGATGATTAACAGATCATTCAAAAATCATATCGGCCGGTTGATTAAAGTAGATGTGGTTAATATGCTCGTGAGATCACGACTATCAAACGACCATATCGATGACTTGACAAAGTTAGAGACACCCATGTACCAAGGACAACCAAGCAGGTACGGAGCCTAAGTCGAAAGATTACCGTCCTAAGTTGATTTGACTCTAGGACCATCTGCAAGTGAATTCTCTTCTTCAAACAGACCAAGAGAGGGAAGGGAACTTTTGAATGAACTAACAACTGCATTGATGCACTTCCAGCTCTGATAGATCGCTTAAAGAGACCTCCCATTTTACCCAAACCTTTGGATCGCGAAGATTTATACATTAATTAGGCCGTGTCAACACACGCCATAAGCATCGCAATGCTATGTAAAGAGAAACGAATCCAAAGACCAGTATATGATGAAGGCTGGCTATTGACAAGCTCACCCCGTTAACGCCTATATCGACTAACCGTTACGATAGGTCCAATAGAAAACTTAGATGTCTGAAAAGTTACTCAAATGGAGTATCAAGCTAAGCCAATTTGATATCACTTATCTCCCTCGGAGAGCTCTCCATGGTCAAACATTAGCATACTTCATATCTGAATCCACCACATCAGACGACTATCCAAAGAACAGTGGAGAACCGTCCAACCGATGGAGAACGTACACCGATGGAACTTCCAATAATCGGCTTCCTAACATCGAAGTTGCGTTAATGACTCCTGAGGAACGAACGATCTGCTACGCCCTGAAACTCAACTTAACTGCAACAAATAACGAAGCTAAGTATGAAGCCTTGGCGCTAAAACTTGCAAGAAAACTACGAGTGGAAACTTTACATGTCTTATGTGATTACTGGTTAGTAGTACGCCAAGTCAGGGAAGATTATCTGACTAGGGGGCAACGTCTTGCTCCTTATCTCAACCGGGTCCAAAAGCTACTACCCGACTTCGACTATTGCACCATTACACAAATATCAGAGAACAAAACGAAAAGGCTGAATCACTCGCCAAGCTAGCCAGTTCTGGGGATGCGCGACACATAGACTTTGTCTAAGTTGAAATGCTTATTTTTCCAGGCATCGACATATGAAGATCAACTATATCTTGGAGACTTATCTAGAAAAAGAGTCATGGATGACTTCTATCAAAGATTATCCGCAATCGGGGATCCTTATTGAATAAAGGAATGAGAAATGGCATATCCTCCATGAAGCATCACTGCATGATTATGTCTCGATCGTTCGACTCCATCGATACAAAGCATTACTTTTGCAGCCATCGATCCGAGACCCAATATTATGTATCCATCGATACAAAGCATTCATTCCAACATCTCAGATCGATCCAGGAGAGAATCGATACAAAGGGAGGACTTAAAACAACCATCGAACGTTGTTACAACTCGAATTTCACATCGATCCAGGAGAGGATCGTTACGAAACTCGATAAAAAAAAACTTGACAACGACCCGTGAAAATGTAAACGTTGACGGGAGTCAGGTTAACATACGTACACGTATGACGAACTAATATTCAATTTTCAAAATTTACAGGAATTGATTGCTCACCTGATGACAATTACAACAGTGAACAACAAATCGCTAGCACTCGACACTCAATTACAAAAATGCAATACATAATCATTGGCAGTCAACAAATCAACATTTATATTACTGGAAATCAATCGAAGGTTACATCTTTTGATGAAAAGATAGCAACTACTCAACGAATCAGATAGAACTTTTTCAGAATGAAGGATGCAGCATTTCAAAGCACGTCATGTTCACACAAGATGTACTTTGGGGGGCAAATGTTATCCCGCCTTTTGGCAAGGCCGTGACACCAAGAACTTGACTAGAAACCAATGATAGTTCATCTTGGAGATCGGTTATACGTAGGCTCACTATGGATATCGATGAATTTTGTCTGAGTCCGGATCGAGCTAAAATTGATATGACATGACAAGCAAAGCTATGAGAGCCAACGTTTCGAATTTCAAGTCAATCGAAGTTCGTATGCTCAAGAAATTGATCGATCACGGTTGAGAAACTCCAACTTGCATCGATCATATCTCATGATCTACAAGTCCAAATGCTATGAAATTTTCACAGGAGCTTACGTGCATGATAAAGAATGTCCGCACCAAATTTTGACTCCATCGGACGCAATCTTGATCGATACGAAATTCGTTCGTATCGATCACTGATCGGGCCGAAACTTTACGGGCTTGGTCGCGTGGGCCCGCTCACGTGCCAGAAGAAGTCTCCCGAGATTTGAGGGAAATATCAGCCTCCTACACCTATAAATAGACCCCCAGAGCTTATAGAAAAAGGATCTTCGAATTCTCTAACGCCCAGACTCTGCCGGATTCAATTTCATACTCCATTACTGCTGCTGCAAATGAATTTCACTGCTATAATTCATTGTTATATGCTGTAACTTGCTGCTATCAATTGTAATCATCAAAGAAACATCAATAAAGTGATCAATTTCATAGTGGACGTAGGCAATACGCCGAACCACTCTAAATCCTTGTGTTTCTGTGCGTTTTAATCATTTTCATATCTGCTTTTTGGAGTTTTTGTTAGATAATCCTCTTTTTCCGTTTAATTTCTTCATTTTATCTCTTCAAAAACTTCCGAAGAGTATTGTGCCCATTTTTGGTACAAACAGTTGTTATCATTGAAACATAAGTTGGTGGTTCTAACAGATCCAACCATCATCTGTCATGCACTCAACATTGATCCTGATGCCCATCCGGTCAGGCAAAAGCATAGAAACCTAGATCAAGAAAGGTATAACGCTCTACATGAAGAAGTCAAGAAGCTAAAGGAGAATGGATTCATCGGGGAAGCATACTACCCAAAATGGATCGCTAATCCAGTACTTGCAAGAAAACCCAATGGAAAATGGTGGACCTATATTGATTACAGCAACCTCAACAAGGCATGCCCCAAGGACAACTTCTCGCTACTTAGAATCGATTGGCTAGTGGATGTAAGTGGACATAAACTTCTCTCGTTTATGGATGCAGGGTACAATCTGATAGCTATGTTCGAGTCGAACACGGAGCATACTAGTTTTTTGATGGAAAAAGGATTGTACTACTATAAAGTCATGTAGTTTAGGCTTAGAAACGCTGGGGAAACTTCCCAACAGTTGGTTAATATGATGTCCTTAGATCAAATCATGAAGAATGTTGAGATATATGTAGATGACATGCTAGTTAAGTCAAAGGCAGCATCAAGTTACGTCCAAGACCTGGAACATACATTTGAAGTCCTGAGGCAGCACAATTTAAAGTTAAGGCCTCAGAACTATACTTTTTCTATTTAGTTGGGTAAGTTCCTATGCTAGATGTTGAGTTCTCATGGCATTGAAGCAAACCTAAAGAAGATTGAGGCCATAAGGAATCCCAACAAATCTGAAGAATCTCATGAGCCTAAATGGCAAAGTAGTAGCGCTAAGCAGGTTCGTCTCTAAAGCAACATATAAGTGCATACCATTCTTCGATCGGGTAAATTCGAATGGACTGAAGAATGCAAAGTCGCATTCCAAAGCCTTAAGGACCATCTGGTTAACAATCCCATTCTATCTAAGCCAGTACCATGTGAGGACTTTTATGTATATAGAGCCATAACTAGTAAATCCATTAGTGCTGTAGTGATTCAAGACACAAAGGCCTATCTACTTCACAAGGAAGCGTTCATCAAGAGCAGAGTTAAATTACTCAATCATTGAAAAGCTAGCCTACAACCTGCTCCTTACAACAAGGAAAATGCGACCCTATTTCCAAGCACATCCTATCAAATTCCTCACAGACCTTTAAGGCAAATACTGCAGAAGTTGGAGACATCAGGCCGCTTGTTAAAATGGGCAATAAAGCTAAGCCAATATGACATCACTTACTATCCAACAAAACCAATCAATGGTCGAGGATTATCAGACTTCATTTCAGAATGCACATTCCCAACCAAGCCCCAACTAGAGGAAGAAACGCCTACCCCTTAGTTCTAGCAACTATGTGTGGATGGAGCTTTAAATGTACAGTAAAAAGGAATTAGGTATATGTTGATTACTCCAGATAAACAAAAACTATATAGGGCAGTATAGCCAGGGTTCAAAGAAAACCAACAACGTGGCAGAATATGAAGCTCTCCTCATAGGCTTGCGAATGGCTTAGGTAATAAAGGTAACCCATGTTAAAATTTTTAGCGATTGCCAATTAGTTGTAAACCAAGTGTAGGACAATTACCAAGTAAAGGAGCCAACCTTAGCCAAGTATGTGGAATTTTCTAAGAAATTATTAGAGAAGTTCAAACAATTTGGTATAGAGCAAATTCCGCATGAGAACAACTCTTTTACCCATTCAATAGCTAAACTTGCAAGCACCATAGTGGCAAATGAAATGAAAGCAGTCCCAATCAGACATTAGGCAGAACCAAACATCACATAAGCTAACCAAATACTGGTCTTAACTCGAGCCCAATAAGCAATGATCCAAGGGGCTCAAGACCAGGAAATAGAGGAAAATCAAGGGCAGATGCCAATTGAGCCTATGCATTAGAGAATTACAGAGAACCTTGGATAACCCTATCAAAGAATTCTTGTAAAACGAAAATTTAACCCAAAATAGAAATGAAGCCCGAAAAGTGAGATATCAGGCACCGTACTACTCCTTCTTTGATGGCACATTATATAAGAAGGGTACTCTACTCCTTATCTTAGGTGCATTTCCAAAAAAGAAGGGTTACGAGTCATGAGAGAAGTACATGAAAGGAAGTGCGAGGATCACTCCGTGGGAGCCAAGTTGGCAAAGAAGGTACCGAGGCATAGTTATTACCAACCACAATAGTTCAAGATGCAAGGGAATTTGTGAGAAGATGTGACAAGTGTCAAAGATTTGCAAGTATTCCCTTACAGCCATCCCATGAGCTCATCCTACTAACAAGTCCATGTCCTTTCGGTATATGGGGCATAGATTTAATAGGTCTGCTTCCTATGTCAAAGGGAGAGCGAAGTATGCTTTAGTGGCGATATACTAATTCACCAAATGGATGGATGCAGAACCTTTAGCTACCATCACCCGAAGAAGATAGTTACCTTTGTTGTAAGAAAATAATTACAAGGTTCGGGATTCCCCATAAAATAATTTCTGACACAGGACACGGTTTGAAAGCAGGGAGTTTACAGAGCTTTGAGAAAGGAATGACATAATTAAGAGTTTCTCCTCCATTCGGACATGCAAGCAAATGGATAGGTCGAAGCAGTAAATAAGACAATCAAAAAGCTGCTTATGAAAAGATAGTAGAAAGCAAAAGGAAAGTGGGCAAAAGAATATCCTTATCATTGTGGGCTTATAGGACCTCTACTGGATCTCCAACTGGCCATACTCATTTTTCATTGACCTATGGATATAAAGCCATGCTCTTTGTCGAAGTAGAGATCCTATCACATAGAAGAATATCATATACGACAGAGAAGAACAGGGAGCTAAAGGAAGATGCACTTGATCTCATCCAAGAAAGAAGAGATGAGGCAGCAGTCGTGTCTGCCGCATATTGGCAAAGGATGGAAAGAAATTACAATACTTGGATCAATAAAAGAAACTTCTACAAAAGAGACTTGATACTGCGCAGAGTAGTAGCCACAATGAAAGATCCAGTAGATGGAGCTCTAGGACCAAAGTGGGAAGGCCTATTAGTTAAGTTAACCGAGCATATAGACTATCAAAACTTGATGGAACCCTAGTTCAAGAACATGGAACTTGGAGCACCTCAGGCCTCATTTTGTATGATCTATGTTACTCATATAATAAACATAGTAATTATTATGAAAAGTAGTAATACAATGAACTGGATATAGGGATATTTGATGGTTCGAACCAGCATAAAAATCTCTCTGTGTTAATCTCTTTGACATAGCTAAATAACTGTATTAGACATAAGGATATTAGATAGCCCGAACTAGCTATTAAAGCAAAAAAAACTAAATAAAATATAGCTTAGCCTTTTCAGCAAATAACTGAACTGGATGTAGAGATATTGGATGGCTAAACCAGTATAACCATCCCTCTATGTTAATTTCTTTAACATAGCCACACTGGACGTACGGATATTAGACAGCCTGAACCAGTACAAAAAGCCATGCGCATGAATTGAGAGGTTGTAAATAAGTGACCTGACTTTACAGTCAAATAACATTCCCCCTAAATACAGGGGCAAATCGTGCCAAGTGCCCGACAAAGCTTAAATGCCAAAAATAACAATCAAGTTCAGAAAGCATGAACTGCATAGATAATAAATCCAAATATGGCAAGGAAAAGACAACATATAGGATACACAACAATCAACACATCAAGTACAAGCCTAGAGATTGCTTAAAAGCTTGCTAGGTAAACATCAAAAACAAAATATTTCTTCACATTTATTTAGTTTTGCTAATACTCATCGAAATTTGTATGTATTTACATGACCCAAACCTTATAAATACTTTAAAACGCTTGAAAGAAACAACGATAAAGTATAATCTATAATAAAGAAAAACGACGTCATGAATCTGACCCAGATTTGGAGGAGGTATTATTTATGAATCTCTTTAGGCATGAAGGTCTACCGGCATCCGATGCCGGACGCTAAGTAGAACTTTCCTTAAGTTAAAGAGTATGATAGGGGTCACCCAATTCAGTAATTACAACTAATGAGCTACTGGGAGCAACACTGTAAAAGCGACACGAGGGTCATAGTTAGCACCGGTCCAAACATCACCATAGTCATGCGGATCATACTCATAGTCCATATGATTGTATAAAAAGGCCAAATCATGTCCATGCCAGAAGCAAGTGAAGACATCAACTGCATGCTTCGCAGAAATGTCTGCCATAACCCTTCTTACCTTCTCATTATGGAGGTGCTCCGTCAAGGAAGTTCTATCTAACCTACCGAGAGAAGTGGCGGTAGCATCAAGGGGAGCCTTAGACTCTAATTTAAAAGTTTTTTGTTTTCAAGACCGTTTACACGTTCCATAGCCACTCTCCTGACTCGATCAATCTCATTCAAAAGTCGATCCTTTGTTTTATTATTCGTCCTAGTATAGGGTCCGAAAAGCTCCTGCGTAGTAGAAACATAAGGAAAGCTGCTGCTCCCAATAGTTTTCGATGTGGGAAAATGGGTTGTCTATAACACAATGCTGAATGGATCTTAAGGCTGTTTATATACTATAAGTGGTGAAGGGTGTAGTAACTACTTACTTATGAAATTAAAACTATATCTACTCAAATTCCAAACAGAAACAAATAACCATAAAATAGTAGGTAATAAAGTAAAATGAAGTAAAGTAAATAACACTAAGAATTTTAATACTGGTTCGGATTGACCAATCCTACATCCAATTATATACTAGACCATATAGAATTTCACTATCACTACTTGCTTTCTACAGGTAGCAAGAACATCTTTACAATCTTGATTTCATGGGCAACAAGATGCACCTTCTTCATTTATCGAGCTACAGGACCACCCTTTTGATTTCATAGGCTGCAAGAACACCTTCTTCTTTTTTACAATCAACGGCAGGGTATGGCAAGTAGTTGTATCTTTAATACAGATTCTCGTAGATTCAGTACGATGATCCTATAGGCCTCCAATAGCAATATATCTTTGAATTCATTTGAGGAATATGATGAAATCAGATAGAGAATGATATGAATTCAAGTACGAATTCTCTAATGTTGTGTGGTTTGCAAATCCTTGAAGAATAGGATTGAAAGAGCATGGATTTGCAAAGAAAGTGGAAGAATATGTGATGGATCTTTTTCACAACTGTGTGGAAAGGAAAGAGTAAGAGAAAGAAGAGAAAATTGTTGTGAAATTTCATTTTTCAGAGCCCTTTAAATAGTGGTTGAAGAGGCATGTCCATTGGTGAAGAGGTGGTGGGCAAATCCTTTCATTTGAATTTTAAAAAACTAAAAAACGGCGAATATGTTGACATACTTATTTTGATATGTTGACATATGTGTTTTAAAAAATAGGAACTCCAATAAAGTGTTGCAGATTTTCAAATTTCAAAGTACCTCATATTTGTGGATATTTTGTGATTCTGTTGAGGTCAATAGTCGATGATCTTCAAATATAATTGCCATGGGGTCTTTAATAAAAGATTCTAAGATTCATCACTTCAAATACCTTTGTCGTTACAACATTCTTCTTCAATTAGTTTTGTTCTTCCATTTTCTGTAATTAATCTTCATATATAAAATTCATTTCCTTTCATTGAGTTCTTGTTTATCTTTGTAAAATGTCTCCATAATATATTTGAAAGTACTGCACAACTCAAAGAAATGTTAGTAGTAATATTTATATGGTTGTTCATCAAAATTAATACTTAGGGTATTAACATCTGATTCCTTTTTGTAATAGTTTTTCAACTTAGTAAACTTGGCCTCATAATAATTTTTCAATTCATTCTTATATGTAAGAACAATGTTAGGATCTGCCCCAGGTGGAGGAGTAGGAGCAACACCCAGCTTTGAAATTGCACCTTGAGTTAAGGCTATAGTAAAGGCATCTTCAATGCTAATCTATCTCACGATCTACTCATTTAATTCCTCAACTTTGCGTTCTAGAGTCTTAATTTCATTCGTATACATGAACCCATATACGCCTTCAGCATCCTTCAGCATCCTTCAACAAACCTTCTAATTCAATAACCTTAGTCAAAGTCAAAGTAAGATTTCCTTTCAAATTAGCTATCTCCGGATCTCGATCGATGGAAGTGGGCTAAAAATCAAATGAGCCCGCACATAATAAAATTAAAATAAGTTCAATCAAATAAAACATTCACGAGAAAGTTACAAGCTTCACAATAAATATCAATCTACATAGTATATGTACAACTGAAAAAAGATCCAATAACATAAACTAACAAAATCATTCTAAGTCATAAACTCAAAAAATACGACACTAAAAACATCTAGGGTAAACTGGCCAGAGGCGGGATTGAGCTAATGTAGATGGTCTTTCGGGGATCATAGCAAGTGCCCGCCCAATGATCTATTGGCTCTTCCACGGTTGGGAAAGATCAGTTCAATCTTGGTGGCCAAAAGGGTACTTTTTAGGTCAAATATGCAGGCGAAGCCAATTTCGATGTGTTCCAGATGCCCGAATCAATCGTCTAGAATCCACTAAGGTCAGGGTTAGTCAATCGTTGGGTTGCGAAGCGCTCTGAAAGAGCAGGACAGACTAACAAGGGGGTATCGATCTTGGTCAGCAAGTGCTGTGTAATGGCTTTTTATATGAAAAAGATGCGCATAGTCTTCACTACGATAGCAAGCAATTCATCCGTTTTGGTTAGTGGGTTTTTTAGTGTTATACGCCAGAGGAAGCTACTGAGACAGTGTATTCTTAGCTAGGCAAATGGAAGTGGTTTTCTTATATATGATAGTGAAAGACACATTTGTTGGGCCTGGATGGTCCATAGAATTGAGAACATATGAAATTGACTATGAAAGGATGTGGTCAGGTTGTTAAGGAGCCCCTTTGCTCTATTTTCGCTCCCTATGGTTGCATGTTGTCTTCAAATAGGGAGGTTGGTATGGTCCTATAGGTATGGAAGGAAAGTAGTCCAAGGGGCTCACCCAGTCAGGCGAGAGCTTTTACCCATTCGTTCATTTTTTCCGCTTAGCAAGTTATCTATTCTTGTTGGCATTGAGAAGCTGAGGCCAGTATATTAATTGGCCTAAGTATACTAGGGCAATTCGCTTTGGTCGTTAGATTAATGGAAGGATGAGTTTTCTATCGACCTAACGGTCTCCTATTAGAGAGGATTGATTGATCCCTTAATATGTGGGGTCGTGCCGAATGTTTATACTGGCGCCTTATCTTTCTTCCTATCTAGGTTAGTGAATTGTTGACATTGTTAAATCGAGACTGGGTGGGTGGCAAGGAGCGTCATTGAAAAGAATGCATTGGATGGATGCCCAGACATTGAGAAGGAAGGACGCTTGCTTTCAGAGGCGAAAGGCCATGGGGAAAGAGAGAGCATCTGCGATCCATGGATCTCCAATCGGGAAACTGTATCCTAGCTCTGTGGCTAGTCTGCGCTCTTTGGACTTTTCAAACTTAGCGAACTAAAACATATAAGTAGCTAAAGGAAGGAAAATCAAAAGAGAAACCGTTAGCAGCGACGACAAAGAGCAGAACAAGGCAGGAGACCGATCCATTCTATTGGAAGCGGTTTCATTCGATGTGGATTGGATGATGGAACAACCAGTAAGCAGCAAGCGTAGGCTGTGTTGCCGTAGCATGCCTGGATGACTTAAAGTCAGCAACCTAGGGCGCAAGCATAGGCAACATAGTACGGGGTGGGGCGCACGGTGAAATGGTTTTCTGAAAAGGTTGGAAGATCTGGCCAAAGAATGTGATAGCCCTGTGAATTCATTTCCA
Organism: Allium fistulosum; assembly: GCA_030737815.1. Taxonomy (NCBI): domain Eukaryota; kingdom Viridiplantae; phylum Streptophyta; class Magnoliopsida; order Asparagales; family Amaryllidaceae; genus Allium; species Allium fistulosum. The sequence goes on along the minus strand of CM060904.1, from coordinate 1,295,922,188 downwards.
TGGAAAGATCCTTCCCAGTAAAACGTGGCATGTTCGAATGATGATCCCTTTTACGCGAGAAAGGGGGACCACCCTCTAAGACTAAGTATTCTCAACGACCGATAGCGTACAAGTACCATGAGTGAAAAGTGAAAAGAACCCCAACCTGGGAGTGCAATAGAGAACTTGACATCCAATGCGAACAATCAGTCGAAGGAACGGAGCGCGGGCACACTCACTCTAACGGCGTACCTTTCGCATGATCGGTCAGCAAGGAAATAGGAACAACGGCTTAAGCCATTAGGTGTAGGTGAGAGAATTGAGTGGGGACAAGGCGACTAATGGAACTGATCCATTTGACTGAAGGAATCTTATATACGACCGAAGGAAGCAACCAGGTGATACTTCTTCCTATTTGACCCAAAACCGATCGATCTAGCCATGAGTAGGTTGAAGAGAGCTCTAACAGGCCTTGGAGGACCGAACCCAAGTATATGGCACAATACGGGGATGAATTTTGGCTAGGGGTGAAAGGCCAACCAAGATCGGATATAGTTGGTTTACCATGAAATCTATCTCAGTCGAGCGTACAATGTCGATTGCTCGAGGTAGAGCAATCAATGGGCTAGGGTGGCCCCAATTTTGCTTTACCAACCCCAGGGAAACTCCGAATATAGATCGAATACAGGCCGTCATTGTTTGTATAGACGGACTTCTTGGGTGCTAAGTTCCAAAGTCGAGAGGGAAACAACCAGATCGTACGCTAAGGTCCCTAAGCAATCACTTAGTGGAAAAGGAAGTGATCGATCGATGACAACCAAGAGGTGGGCTTGGAAGTAGCCATCCTTTGAAGAAAGCGTAATAGCTCACTAGTCTAGCTCCATGGCATTGAAAATGTCTCAGAGCTCAAGTGATTCACCTAAGTACCTTGAAAGTTGCTTTTTCAAGTGTCAGTAGCGAGACGTTCTGTCAATTGAGGAAGATTTGCGGTGGAAAGACTTAGATATATCAGAAGTGAGAATGCTGACATGAGTAATGAGAAATCCTGTAAAAAAACACAATCGATTGCCAGTGGAAGGCTTTATGCGTTCAGTCAGTCTACGCAGAGTGAATCAGTCCTTAAGGAATCCCCGAAAGGGCTGCCGTCCGATAGGTACATGAAACTGACGAAGTTGCTTTGACTACTGAACCATACCTGTCTATTGGAGCAAATTGGATGACCAGGCTGAGGGCCGCAAGCACCTCTCTCTTCTTTCTCTAAAATGTACCTCGAGTCATCAAAGGCTTTACTAATTTAGAGGGGCTCGGCTAGCCCGGTCATGACTGTTGTCATAGTCAATGACTGTTAAAATTTCCAGGAAAAAACATCAAATTGGGAGGGTCATGGTGAACTGACCATACCCCAAACCGACGTAGGTGAACAAGTAGAGTATAGTAGGGCGCGTTGAGAGAACCATGTCGAAGGAGCTAAGCAAAATGACCCTGTAACCTTGGGAGAAGGGATGGTCTCATATCTCTTGATTAGGAAAGCGACACATACCCGGGGGTAGCAACTTTTTATTAAAACACATGACTTTGCTAAGTGGTAACACGATGTATATAGTCTAACACCTGCTCGGTGCTGGAAGGTCGAAAGAAGAAGTGTGAGTTGCTTTGAATTAAAACCCTGGTAAATGGCGGTAGTAACTCTAACTGTCCTAAGGTAGCGAATTCCTTATCGAATAAGTTGTGACTTGCACGAATGGTGTAACGACTGTCCCGCTGTCTCCGACATGGACCTAGTGAATTTGAATTCTCCATAAAGATGCAGAGTGCCAACGACTAGATTGTAAGACCCCATGCACCTTCCTGACTATAGCTTCGCAGTGAAAACCTTGATCGAATGTGTAGGATAAGTGGGAGGTAGTGTAGCTCTAACAGAAGGACGACCAATCCTAAAAGACCACGCTTTCGTCTAAGGATGCCTAACCGCCCCACCGATCATTCGGAGGGGGGGCACTGTGAGGTGGGTAGTTTATCTGGAGCAGATGCCTCCTAAAGAGTAACGGAGGTGTGCGAAGCTAGGCTCAAGCGTTGATTTTGCTCGTGAGTGTAATGGTATAAGCCCGCCTGACTATGAGACTGGCTGGTCGAACATAGAAGAAAGTTGGCTATAGCGATCCGGGAGTCCCGTGTGGAAGGGCTCTCATTCAATGGATCAAAAGTATGCCATGGATAATAGGTTGATGACTCCTAAGAGCTCTTATTGACGGAGTCGTTTGGCACCTCGATGTCGACTCATCACATTCTGGGGTTGAAGAAGGTCCCAAGGGTTTGGTTGTTCGTCGATGAAAGTCGTACGTGAGTTGGGTTTAGAATGTCATGAGACAGTTCGATTCCTATCTACCATTGGTGTTAAAAGGAGAACTGCGAGGAGCCAACCCTAGTACGAGAGGACTGGGTTGGGTCAACCTATGTGTACCGGTTGTTAAGCCAATAACAATGTCGGGCAGCTAAGTTGGTATGGAAGAACTGCTATACCATGGGAAATCCTTCTCTACACAAGTTCTCACATGAGGTTGTTGACCAGAACTTCGATAGGCGAGAGGTGTAAGCATCGCGAGGTGTGAAGCGATCTCATACTAAACGAATTTCACTCCAAAAAATGAAAGAGAGTCGAACCGATTCCTGCAATTAGGGTTCGCTACCTCTTAAGTGAAGTTGCCGCTCAGCAAACTCATTTCAATGTCTCAGATATTCCATGTTTCCAAAATGATTGGCCAATTCTTGTTACTAGAAGACTATCGATTGTTTGTCGTTATCATCCTTTTTTATGCCCCTATCATCTGGTTATCCTTAGGAAATGGGCCAGTGATTTCAGTAGAATTAGTTAAGGCTAACGCGAAATAATATAAGGCTGGACTCAATTCTTCGTTTCAATAAGGAAGAGGGGCCCAAGGTGGGATTTGTTTACCAGATTTCATTTGGATGGTTTGGGAGCAAGAGGGGAAGAAAATGCCTTACTGTAATTAAGATAAAAAAAACTTTCATAATTGTTGACTCCTTGGCCCTCTGTAATTTTCGTGTTATGCTATCAACTGCAGAAAATTGAAGCCAAAACAGGAATCCCAGAGCAGGCAGAAGTCCTATGCGGATCAGAGGAGAAAGGACTTAGAGTTTGTCGTCGAAGATCTTGTTTTTGTGCGAATATTGCCATTGAAGGGAGTAAAGCGATTCAGTAGTTCTGGGAAGTTAGCTCCATGGTTCATTGGACCGTATACTATTACTTAGCGCATTGGCGCTGTGGCTTATCGTGTTTTTCTACCTGATCATCTATCTGGAATACGCGATGTGTTCCATGTATCTTAGCTCGGCAAATGTCTTAGAGATTCCGAGTCAGTTTTAGAGCCTTTGTAGATAGGGGAACTTGAGATTTCTCATGATTTGACTTATGTTCAGATGCCAGTGCAGATAGTGGCAACAGAGGTCAAATAGCTTAGAAACAAGGAGGTTCCGCTAGTAAATGTGCAGTGGTCCGGGAGTCCCAAGGTCTGTACTTAGGAGACTCGTGAGTATATACAGCGGATTCATCCTGAGCTATTTTCAGAGGCATGAGTCTGGTAAATTCTTTTCTCTCTTCGATAATTCGTTAAATTTTAATTCGATTAATTATTCATGTTAGAGATTCCTTCTAAATAGGAATTACGAGGACGCAATTTTCTTAAGGGAGGAAGTCTGTAACAGCCCGGATAATAATTATTTAATTAATAATTGATTAATCAATTCTAATTGTTAATTTAAAGAGTCAGATTGAGAAGTAAATTTAATTTGGATAATCGGTCTGAAATTTATTTATTTTAAAAAGAAGATTCAATTAAAATAGAAAATATATGATATAATTTGCGTTAATTTGTCCGTTTAGAGTTTTAAGGATTTTGGTCGATCTATTTGGCCAATGTTATCGATAGAGGTCCCTAAAACACTGCAACAAGACATTTCAACACCGTGATTTGGAAAGGATAATTAATTTTTTTTAAATTCAGTTAGAATTCTTTTTTTAGAATATTTAGTTAAGTGTAAATTTAACTAATTATGTAATCACCTTTTCTTAGTGAACTTGGGCTTAGAATATCCAAGCCCATTAGTAAATCTTATAACTTAATTCCTGAATCAATTTTATAATCCAACTACTGCTTATTCATTTACGTATCTTCTCTAGGAAACTAAGCAGAATGAAAGAGGCAAGCAAACCCAATTTTCATCCCTAGTTTTGATTTTACGAATTCAAGCAAAAATCGGTAAATCTCAAATTAAATAGGTATGAATTCCTTGTTCTTCCTCTACCTATTGATACTATCAGTTTTATATTTTTATTTAGTTAGTAACCTTTGAAATTTTGTTGAATAGGGACTGTTTGGAAGTTTTGTGGAATTTAGTAGTTAGAGAAGAAGACAGTAGTTTTCAATTTTCAGCTTAATCCTAATTCAGTTCATCGTTCTTCCTTTTAAATTCAAGGTTAGATAATAATCTCACACAACTATATCTAGTACTAATGATAATTTTGAGATGAATTACTATTTGAATTTAGTTATTAATTGGATGAACTAATCAATTAAATAAGTCAGTATAAATTTGGTCTTAGAAAATTAAGGCATTTTCACTGTGCCTTAATTTGTTTTGTATTTTATATTTTGTGTTGGCTTGAGTTATTTTAGCCCTTGTGTGCGTCCTTATCTTTGTGCATTGTTTAACTGAATACACATATTTTCTATCTTTGTTTCAATCTACGCCCTATAAGTTCAACTTTTAAAGTGTCCTTTGCATTGAAGAATATGGACACACATTTCTTTTGTCCTTATCAGTTCAAATTCGTCCCTGGAATTGAAATGTGGGCATATGTTTCTTTTGTTGAGAATGAAGTTATGCTTTGATTTATATATTATTGTCCTTTCCATCTTTATTTAATTTATTACTTTGAAAAGTCACACACCCAGGCAAACATTTTGCTTTGATTTCTTGCATTTGCTATGTACATCCCTGCCATGCATAATTTATGGCTATGTATTAATTTCTTCACTTTAACTTATACTAATGCATGGAAATATGGACACACATTGTTCAAATTGAGAAAGCAATTCATGCTTTAATTCTTTTCGCCCTTGCCATATGGAGTTGGCCTTGCATTGTTTAATTAAATTGTCCAAATTAGAAATAAGGACACATGTCCTTTATGTATCTCTTGCCATGAAGAATACTCACACTCAAACCCTTTTGTTTTAAGTTCTGTACGTACTTGCCTATATATATTTTGTGTTGCCTTAATTTTGTTTCTTTTTCTTGTCCTATTGCCTATAAACATGTAGCCTAAATTGACTATTTATATAAGATAGCACTCTTGCTTTGAAATTAAATTATTTGCCTATATATAAGTTAGCCTAGCTTTATTTTTCGTTATACACATATATAACTCACCAATGCCTATAGTCTTGAAACATGTAGATTAACTTTTCAAAACATATATAAGTTGTCAATTTTCGTTGCACATGCTTTTATTAAGTAGCTTAGCTTTTACATAAAATATATATACTAGTTTAGAACTGCTGATGCTTTTCGTTTTATACATACTTTGATTATGTTGCCTAAAACCTTTTAATCACCTAGTACTATATATATAAATAATTTGACTTGACCCGCATGTGTTGTTCATTTATGTAACCTACTTATACATGCTTTGAATATCTCTTTCATGAAATATCTTATGATAAAGTGCAACATATTTTAACAAACAAAATTATACAAAAAAATTATTTTATTCTGTTTATTATGAATTTGGGGTTTTATTGAGATTTCGTGCTTTTTTATGAAACAAAGAACTTTAATAAACGATGGAATTGTCGGATTGGTATGGGACATTTCGTACAATTATTTCGCTTATTATTATAATTTGTTGAATATACTTTAAGTGGAATTTACTAGCTTTTAGTAAATATTAGAGTTTCACTTGCTGGTATGGGACAGTTAGTTAGATTCTAGTGATTACTAAAGTGAAAGTGACCTACACTTAGAGTTATATTATCCTAGGATGTTCGGATTTCAGACCGATAGATCCCCGAGAGATGATGACTCATTTTTCATCGATCTGTAAATCGATACATTCTTAGCTTTGGTAGGCAGACCTATTTTGGAGGATTAGGTTTGTTATGGTATGGTACGACTGCCCTTTCGACCCTTGGGCAGGTGTTATATGCAGACATATCAGTTTATTTAAGGTACGGTAGACGATGTTTGCCTATTTTTGGGATTAGGTAAATTCGCATAGTAGTCTATTTTGTAGGATTAGACTATTACACTATGTGGAAGAGTCTTTTTGGTTTATTAGGCTGTTACCAGTTTATTTTGGTTTGTTTGACTTCATGTTGCTGTTTTTAAACTTATAATTGACTACCATTATTATTTTATCAGTGATGATTATTTCTTCAGAGATTTTGGGATAGATATTTAGTATGTTTTGGCTCTGGAGAAATTCTAAATTGTTATCACCATATTTTTAATGATAGTTTGTTTGAGACTTGATATGGATTTTTGAAATGGTTATTTGGATTTTATATGCCTTTTTATGATTTTGGTTTTAGTTGTATTTTTATTTATGGCTTAATATTATTGTTGTCATAAAATTAGGACATCACTATTTCATCTCTTTATTAGATATAGTCTAATCCGTTTATTTTAAAAATACTCGAGTCGGGCCAAGACTCGTTGACTTCTGGATCTTGGGCTTGCATTGAAGTAGACTGTTTTGACTATTTTATTTTACTTCATACTTGTATATATTGACATTAAGGGTTTATTTCATGTATATTATCTAGTAGTCATTGTGTACATGATACAGTACTTTTGGATGTGATGTGTATATATATATTATATGGGTCTAGTACCGATATTTTGTAGGCCTATATTCTATTATGTATATGACGAATGTTATTCCGCTGTGATCTGTGACTCTGATTCTTTTTTATCTATATTATATGCTATTCTGAATCTCTTTAATCAATGTGCTTATTACTTTGTAATAATATTGTATATGTCAAATTTTCAGTTCAGTTCCTCTAAAGGTAATAAAGACTCGTCAGTGTTAGTAAAAAGATATAGTTACATTCGATTGCCTTAACCAGCGATATTAACTGTGTTATTAAAAGACAATACTTGCAATGTTCTTTAATAATATGGGTATAACGGTGGCATCGTTATAGTACATGTATATATGCATGTATATATTCTCTTTAAAGTGTGTATATATAAAAATAAGAGAAAAGATTTTATTTATAAAGCATATATATATTAACATATAAAACTTTCTTTTTCAACACAATGTACATGGACGGAATGAATAGTGTATGATTAGGGGGGACAAGGGGAGGACGGAAATGAAGGGGAGGGGATGGAGACGCATGCATATATATGTATTTTATTCAAGCACTTAATATATTTTTAAATATTTTTCTAAGCCTAAAAATACCCCTTAACTCTCATATTTCTCATTTTACAATCCTCTTCTCCACTTTAATTTTCTACGAGCTTGAGAATACGTATCCATGGCCTCTCTTCATAATTTCTAAATTGAGAAAAATCACTCTTTTCAACTTAAATCACTTCACTTTTTGCTAAAACGCTTCTACAAGCTCTACAACACTTCCCCCTCCAAAATACAAGCACTATCCTCTCCTAGTCTACATGGCCGAGCCCAAACTCCACTAGGTCGAGCCCAATCTTGGTGCTTAGGCACTCAACAACTCCGTTTTTGCAAGTTAAGACAAAGTTCTAGCTCATATTCAAGTTTTAGCAAAGGTTCACCTTGAATTGGTATGGTTTCGATGAGTAAAACTCTTGTTTTTGAAAAAGAAAATAACTTGATTTTGATGAATTATAGGTTGTGAAAATATAGTGTTTATTATGTTGAAATACCATGCTGGTTTGATGGCATATGATTACAAGTTTGGGGTTGAGCTTGGATTTGTGAATTGGATGTTAAATGATATGTTTGGACATGGGTATGTGAAAGGTTGACTTATGATATGATGGTAGTGTGTTTATGAAACAAACTAAGTGTATGTGATGTAAATGTTGTGAAGTTAGCACCTTGGAAAGTCGCAAAGGACTTGAAATCCGATTTAAAAACAAAATTTTATTTTTCTAGTTTTTGGATTTAGCAAATATTTTTATCCAAGTTTTCACCTTTTGTTTAAGTTTTCAAAAATCTTTCATTTGTGTTTCAAACATGTAATAGCTAAAGTAAAGTGAGGTCTTCACCTAGAAATCAATTCTAGCGAACTGTGCTCATAGCGATAGTCGCTATGAATGTAGTTCGGAAAAATTTCACGATTTCAAGCTTTAAAATGTTTTCTTTTGGATTGTTTTTGAAAACTCATTTCAAACTAATTAAGTAAGTAAAAAGGGTAAGTTTTTATTTTTAAATAATTTTTTATTTAATTTATTAATTAGGGATAATTATTAATTTATTGATTAAGTAATTAAGTCACGTAATTAGAGTTTAAGAATTTACTAACTAAGTTAATTATTTTAAAATAAGAAAGTTTTAACATATGATTAATTATGATAAAAAGTAATTAATTTTTACTTAATCAAGTTTAATTATTTTAATTAATTAATTAATTTAAAGTTATTATTTACTAATTATTGTTAATTAGAGTTAATTAATTATTTAATTATTATTAAATAAAAAGGGTAATTATATACTTAATTATTACATAATTAGAGTTCAAATATAAATGAATGTTATTTAATTAAGATTAATTAAAGTTTTATTAAGTTTTAACCTTATGATTTAATTGAGGTTTATATTATTTTAAAGTTTCTTTTAAACTCTATTGGTTATTAATTATTAACCAACTTTCTTATTTAGGTAAATTGTTTTAAACCAAAGGATCTCTTGTCCATGCGATTAAGTAGCCAAATGAATTAAAGTAGTTATAATAAGACATTGATAAGTTAGTCGACTTGTACTTATCACAAATACCACACTTCGGGAATGTGATGACTATAAGGGGGTTAATGTTGATAAGCGAGCCATGATAATCTAAGCATATGGAACGTATGTTCATATGTAAAACTTTACACCCTGATAGTGGAGTGGTCCGCTATAAACAACTTGACCCTTTAAAATTATCCAATGCTGGTTTGGAGAGACGGAGATCGGATAGCTGTTGTTATCCGAAAACCACTTTGAACCAACATAAGCGTTCGAATTGGAAATAGTGAAGGTAAGGTCCAGGATGAAGACTTTGAAGAGCAAGGGCTATTTGCTACTAACCCTAAGGGTGATTCCAAAATGGGTGTAGCAGGAATAGTGCCTTTGGTTCATTCATTTCCTCAACGACTTGTACAGATGAGTGTTGACATTGTGTCAACATCTGGAAGGCAATGTTAGCATTCCAAGTGGAAGTACTATAGTAAAGGTAAATGTAGCCTCGGGCCTCATCAACCGGGAATGACTAAAACGGGGAGATGCAGCAAGGCTAAATGGGTCGCTCCCATTAGGGTATGATCACTCCCTTCTAGATATCTACTCATGTATGCTTCGGTACGGTTGCTGATCCCAACCGAGGGGAACCGAGGGGTGATCATATTCGGTACTATCCAGTAAAGGGTAGGCTAGTCTTGTGTTAGCAAGGGCCGATAGGTTCGACCTCGGTACACAAATCTAGAGGTGTACTATGATGGGAGGTACCCCAGTAACCCAGTCATTATATGGAATCCATTCTCCAATAAGTGTCGTACGGAATTAGTTGTACCTAAATATGTTGGAATGTGAGATGCAGGCATTTCAGCTATATTCTATTTTACTTGAAAATCCTAGATATTATCGTAATATAACTGGATTTCCGTTTAAGGTTTTTTGGTTATCATAGGGTAAAAACCCGTCTGTGTTTATATGTGGCATGGTTTTTCGAGGTACCTTTGGTTTCCAAAGTGTTCTATAAAAGAAATTTTTTATGTTGTTTTGAGTTTATTCACACCAGACCCATGTCCGACCCGGAGTTTGCTTTTCTTTTCCTAAAAATCTTGGGTACTCAAATTTGTATAAGTGGCCAAGTGATTCAGGTTTCTTACGGAAGCATTGAAGGAGCTGGAGCAGGTAACTTCACTATTAGCTAGTTATTATCTTATTCTGCTATATTTATCCATGACCTATGTATTTTGTATGGGCAGGTAGTTATAACTATCCGGTTGAAGGTTGTAATGTAATGACTTTGATGTATTATTATGGAAATGACTATGTAATATCTTATGTTATACATTATATGTTGTTATGATTTGTGGTGAGATTCTGTCATTGTGTAGCTTTTTTTATCTTTTCTTCTACTCTAATGACTCGTCTTTTGGAGTAAGAAAGGCGGTTCATCACATTTTGGTATCAGAGCCAGGTTAAGCGAACACCTAGGCTTTGGGTTGTGGTCAACTTCAAGAGTGCGTATTTGTAGTTTTTATTCGTATACGTGTATGTGTGTATGTGTATGATAGATAGATCAGCTTGATAGGTTTGATTATTACCCTTCTTTCAATATTTATCTCGTTCGGGTATTCTAAGAATTATCTTACTATGTCTAAGTAGTAAGACATGAGTAACCGATGTAGATGAGGTAGGGGAGCGGGTAGCACTACAACTACAAATGGTCGAACCCCAAATCCTAGAGGAGTTTGAATTAGTGAAGAGGCAGCATTAGAGCAGCCAAGAGTGAATTTCGCAACCTTATGCAAGGATTACATCAACCTTGCAGGGAAACCGTTTAGGGGAACTGAGTCTATCATGGAAGTGCAAGCTTGGTTGTAATCTTGCGAAAAGAATTTTAAAGGTCTTGGTTTATCTGATGAATAGAAAAGGTTCTTAGCATCATGACAACTGCAAGAGGGAGCAGCAGCTTAGTGGGACTACATTACTGCAAATGTACCGGAAAAAGTGTTTTTGTGGGCCCGATTTAAACAAGTTATTGAGGACCAATTCTTGCCAATAGCAGGAAGGACCAGGATGTACAGGAACTTCATGGACTTGAAACATAGGGATCTATCTGTTGCAGAATATGAGACGAAGTTCAACAAGCTATCTTGTTTTGGACCGGAATTGATCAACACCCCGTTAAAGAAAAATGAGATGTTTGTTTTGGGTATGAGAGAAGAGTACCATGAGAGAATGACTGCTCAAGTTAAGAGTACTTTTGTGGATTTAGTTGATATGGCTTTAAGGTATGAGGCTTTGGAAAAGAAGAAGCCTACTCCGGTAGCACCAATCGGTGGGAATGCAAGTGGTAACAATTCAAATAAAAGGAAGCTCAAACTAGGAGAGAATAATGGGAAAAGTTAAGGAATATTAGTTGTTACCTTTGCAAGTAGAAAGATCATATTTCAAGGTCCTATCAGAACCATGAAGCACCTAAACTACAAAGTGGACCCAACTCTCAAATGGACCTGAAGTCACTTTGTTTCAATTGCCATCAGCCCGGGCATATGATTAAAGATTGCCCACTGATGAAGAAGGTGCAGCCAGCTAAGGTGTACGCCATTAAGAGTGAACCGTCTACTTTAATGGATGTGAAGGGGAAAGGCGTCCTTGAAGGTACCTTACTGACTAATGGTTTTTTTGTTCGAGCATTACTTGATACTGGTGCCTCTCATAGTTTTATCTCTTTAGAATCAGTAGATAAATTTCATCTTATTCTGAGTATTGTAGAAAACCATATGTGTGTGTCTAACCCCATAAGCGGGGTAACCCATTTGAATATGATTTGTAAGAATGCCAATTTCCTACCTTTCTCATCACTTTTCTTGCGATCTATATGTCTTAGACTTTAAAGAGTTTAATAATATTCTAGGCATTGATTGGTTATCAAAGTATGGAGCAATCTTAGATTATGCTGAAGGACTGTAACATTAGAAACTAAGTTGGGAAGAATTGCTAAAGTATCATGCAAGAATCCTGGTATTAATATGTGTAGTTTCTTGTATGCACTGGAATCATCCTAGGATGAGTTAAGTTATGTAGAACCTATTAAGGATTTTTTGGATGTGTTTGAAGAAGTTAATAGCTTACCCCCACACTAAGAGATAGAGTTCCACATTATTTAGTCTCTAGTGCAAGACCTATGGTTCAACCCAAGAGGAGGATGGCTTAGAAAGAGTTGAATGAATTAAAGAAGCAAACAAATGACCTGTTAAGAAGAGGGTTGACTAGAACCAGTCATTCGATTTGGGGATCAGCTATGGTGTTTGTGGCTAAGTCTGATGGATCTTTAAGTTTACGGACTATAGGGAGTTGAATAAGATGACAATTAGAAATAAGTATCCCTTACCCTGCATCGATGATCTTTTTGATCAAATTCATGGAGCTATGGTATTTTTTCAGATGGATCTAGCTACTAGATTCCGTAAGTTGAGGATTTTTGAAGATAGTATATCCTTAACTGCGTTTAGGGGCCTGGACTATTTCTTTGAGTGGTTGATTATGCCTTTCGGGCTAACCAATGCTCCTGCTTTTGTAGACCTCATTAATCGTGTTTTCTGAGATGTTCTTAATAAGTTTGTGTTAGTTTTCATCGATGATATCCTTATCTACTCCAAATCCGAGGAGGGGCATAAGCATCATTTGGAAGTTGTGTTGGAAACATTGAGGAGACATGTCCTAAAGACGAAAATTTCTATGTGCCATTTTTGGAAATCAGAGTTAAAATTCTTAGGATATATTATGATAGGAGAAGGTATTTCAGTAGATTCAGCGAAGGTGGAATCTGTTCAGGAATGGAAGTGAACATAGACTCCTACCAAGGTTCGCAGTTTCTTAGGTTTGGCTGGATACTATAGGAGGTTTATTCAAGATTATTCTAAGATTTCCTCCCATCTGACTAAGCTGATTAAGAATGGGGAAAAGTCTATATGAACTCTAAAGTGTGAAGAAGCATTTCTAGAATTGAAGAAGAGATTGACCATTGCACCAGTTTTGGCTGTTCCAGATGGAAATAGTGAATTCACGATTTACATAGATGCTTGTGGAGTGGGACTAGGTGCTGTTTTGATGTGGCATGGTAGAGTGCTTGCATATGCAAGCAGACACTCGAAGCCTCATGAGAAGAAATATGCTACGCATGACCTGGAGTTGCTGGTTGTTGTCTTTGCATTGGAAATGTAGAGGCACTACTTGCTAGGTAAGGATTCTTCTATTCCTCTTAGTTTCTTTCTAATCTTTAGAGATTCTAGAAGTAAGTTTTCTTTGTTTAATTGGGTGAAAAGTTTGAGTTCTTCACGGATCATAAATCCCTGAAGTATCTTTTTACTCAAAAGGATCTGAACCTGAGGCAACAAAGGTGGTTAGAGTTTCTGACGGCTTATGACTTGGATATTCTTATATGCCAGGAAAGGCTAATGTAGTGGCAGATGTCTTAACTAGGAATGTTGTTTTGAATCTCTCGGAGGTTACCCCGACACTTCAGGAAAGGATTATGAGAAATCAGAGTAAGGATGAAATTCGGGAAGGGTTAATGCAAGGTGTTATAGAAGGTAGATGTTCCAATTTTGAGATGGATAATCGAGGAGCTTTAAAGATGAACGGACGATTGTGTGTTCCAGATGTGGATGGGCTGAGGCATGAAGTTTTGTCCGAATGCCACAAATCTAAGTTAAGCATTCATTCGTGAGTTCATAAGCTATACAAGGACATGAAAAGAGTATTTTGGTGGCCGGGGATGAAGAAAGACATTTCGGTCTATGCTAACAGATGTTCATGCTATCAACAAATCAAAGGTGATCATCAAAAGGCAACCAGAATATTACAACCCTTGGAGATACCTAATTGGAAATGGGAAATGATATCAATGGATTTTTATTGATGGTTTACCCAGAACCAGAAAAGGAAATGAAGGATTAAGGGTTACCATGGATCGGCTAACAAAGAGCAAACATTTTATTCCGGTAAAACCAACAAGGACTGCTGCTTTAGTTGAAATTTTTATGAGAGAGATGGTCGGTTTGCATGGAGTTCCTATGAGTAAAGTAAGCAATCGAGACCCCATATTTACTAGTCAATTTTGGGAAGCATTGCAAAAAACTCTTGGAACAAAGCTGAGCTTAAGCACGGCATACCGCCCCCAAACAGACGGACAGACGGAGCGAGTGAATCAGATTCTAGAGGATCTCTTGAGAGCGTATATTCTGGATTTGATGGATCATGGGAGGATCATCTACATTTAGTTGAGTTCTCTTACAACAATAGCTTCCAAGCAAGCATCGGTATGGTACCTTATGAAGCCATATATAGAAGACCATGCAAGTCACTAGTGTGTTGGGTTAAGACGGGAGATAACCTAGTACATGGGCCAGACATGATCTGAGAGGCTACCGAAAAATTTACAGTGATTAAGAAAAGAATGAAGGAAGCCTAAGATTGCCAAAAGAGTTATGCTGATAAGAGGTGAAGAGAATTGGAATTTGTGGTTGGAGACTTTGTGTTCGTAAAGATTTCTCCAATAAGAGGAGCAGTTAGATTTGGGGAAGTAGGAAAATTAGCTCCAAGGTATGTTGGACCTTTCCGTATTCTTGAAAGAATCGGATTGCTTGCTTATAGGGTCGAGTTACCAGAAATGTTGGCGGGTGTTCATAATGCATGCCACGTGTCTCATTTGAGAAAATATGTTTATGACCCATCTTTGATTGTAGCGCCATAAGTTCAAGAGGAGTTGGAGAGAATCGAACCTGACAGTGGTTGGACATCCAGTTTATGTTGTGGATTAGGATGAAAAGAGATTGCGTAACAAGGTGGTGCGACTAGTCAAGATGCAATGGAGTGAGGATCCAAGAGGCTGCACTTGGGAGATTGTGGGTCATATGAAAGAAGCCTATCCCGAGTTGACGTTAGGATAGTTAGTTGTTGTCGGCTGTATGTATAATGTATGTTTATTTGCTATGGATGCTTAGTGTATGTCTTTGTATGTGTTTTAAGATATGAATATATAGCTTTTTGCGTAGTTTGAATTACCTCCTTGTTTTCTAATTTCGGTACAAAATTCTTTTAAGGGGGAGAGTGTAACGACTCGAAATTTAATCGCTAAATAAATGAATATTTTTTATATTTTTAAATGATAATAAATGAATTTTTATTAACAAATAAAACTATTTTAAATTATAACTACTGATTGTAAAATCATTTTCAAAATTTGTTTACCAATATATATAGTTCATAGAGAAATAGAAATTGTGACCGGAAATTATTTTTCGAAATATTGATTTTTCATCAGTTAAAAGTTATCTAAAATGTCATAACACTATTTTAAACACATATGCACACACTAAAAACTATCTTAACATGGTGTATGCATGTATATATTCTCTTTAAAGTGTATATATATAAAGATAAGCGAAAAGATTTTAATAAACAGTATATATATTAACATGTAAAACTTTCTTTTTCAACACAAAGTACATGGATGGGAGGGGATGGAGATGCATGCATACATATATATTTTATTCAAGCACTTTATATATTTTTAAATACTTTCCTAAATCTATAAATAACCCTTAACTCTCATATTTCTCATTTTACAATCCTTTTCTCCACTTTAATTTCCTAATAGCTTGAGAATACATATCCATAGCCTCTCTTCATTAAGAAAAATCACCTTTTTCCACTTAAATCACATCCACTTCTTGCTAAAACACTTCTACAAGCTCTACAAAACTTCCTATTCCAAAATACAAGCACCATCCTTTCATAGTCTACATGGCCAAGCCCAAACTTCACTAAGCCGAGCCCAATCATGGTGCTTAGCCACTCAACGACTCCATTATTGCAAGTTAAGACAAAGTTCTAGTTCATATTCAAGTTTTAGCAAAGGTTCACCTTGAATTAGTAAAGTTTTGGAGAGTAAAACTCTTGTTTTTGGAAAAGAAAATTACTTGATTTTGATGAACTATAGGTTGTGACAATATAATATTTATTATGTTGAAATACCATGTTGTTTTGATGGCATATGATTACCAATTTGTGGTTGAGCTTGGATTTGTGAATTGGATGTTAAATGATATGTTTGGATATGGGTATATGAATGGTTGTCTTATGATATGATGGTAGTGTGTTTATGAAACAACCCAAGTGTATGTGATGAAAATGTTACGAAGTTAGCACCTTGGAAAGTCGCAAAGGACTTGAGATTGAAAACAAAGTTTGTTTTTCTAGTTTTGGATTTAGTAAATGTTTTTATCCAAGTTTTCGCCTTTTGTTTAAGTTTTCAAAACTCTTCCATTCGTGTTTCAAACATGTAGTAGCTAGAGTAAAGTGAGGTTTTCACCTAGAAATAAATTCTAGCGAACTACGCTTATAGTGATAGTCATTATGGATGCAGTTCGGAAAATTTTCACGATTTCAAGTTTTAAAATGCTTTCTTTTTGAT
This sequence comes from Allium fistulosum, assembly GCA_030737815.1. Taxonomy (NCBI): domain Eukaryota; kingdom Viridiplantae; phylum Streptophyta; class Magnoliopsida; order Asparagales; family Amaryllidaceae; genus Allium; species Allium fistulosum. Next base: position 1,295,905,782 of record CM060904.1, on the reverse strand, counting down.
TATTTTTGAAAAATCATTTCAAACTAATTAAGTAAGTAAAAAGGGTAAGTTTTTATTTTTAAATAATTTATTAATTAGGGATAATTACTAATTTATTAATTAAGTAATTAGGTCAAGTAATTTGAGCTTAAGTATTAATTAACTAAGCTAATTATTTTAACTAAGAAAGTTTTAATATATGATTAATTACGAGAAAAAGTAATAAATTTGTACTTAATCAAGTTTAATTAATTCAAAGTTAATTATTTAATAATTATTGTTAATTAGAGTTAATTATTTATTTAATTTTTACTAAATAAAAGCAGTAATTATCTACTTAATTAGAGTTCAACTATAAATGAATTTTATTTAATTAAGATTAATTTAAGTTTAATTGATTTTTAAACTTATGATTTAATTGAGGTTTATATTATTTTAAAGTTTCTTTTAAACTCTATCGTTTATTTATTAATAACTAACTTTGTTTAAGTAAATTGTTTTAAACCAAAAGGATCTCTTGTCCATGCTATTAAGTAGTCAAATGAATTAAAGTAGTTGTAATAAGACGTTGACATGTTTTATTGAAGGTAAGTCAACTTGTACTTAACACAAATACCACACTTTGGGAACGTGATGAATACAAGGGGGTTAATTCAATAAGCGGGCCATGATAATCTAAGCATATGGAACGTATGTTCATAAGTAAATCTTTACACCCTGATAGTGTAGTGGTCTACTATAAACAACTTGACCCTTCAAAATTATCGAACGTTGGTTTGGAGAGACCGAGATCGGATTGCAGTTGTTATTCGAAAACCACTTCGAACCAACGTAAGTGTTCGAATTGGAAATAGTGAAGGTAAGGTTCAAGATGAAGACTTTGAAGTGCAAGGCTATTTGTTACTAACCCCGAGGGTGATTCCAAAACGGGTGTAGTGGTTATAGTGTCTTCGGTTCGTTCATCTCCTGAACAATTTGTATGGATGAGTGTTGACATTGTGTCAACATCTGGAAGGCAATGTTAGCATTCCAAGTGGTAATGCTATATTAAAGGTAAACGTAGCCTCGGGCCTCATCAATTGGGAATGACTAAAACATGGGAGATGTAGCAAGGCTAGGTGGGTCACTCCCATCAGGGTATGACCACTCCCACCTAGATATCTACTCATGTATGCTTCGGTACGGTTGCTGATCCCAACCGAGGGGTGATCATATTCGGTACTATCCGGTAAAAGGTGGGCCGGTCCTGTATTGGCAGGGGTCGATAGGTTCGACCTCGGTACATAAATCTAGAGGTGTACTATGACCGGCGGTACCCCAGTAGCGCAGTCATTGTATGGAATCCATTCTCCAATAATTGCTGTACGGATTTAGTTGTACCCAAATATGTTGGAGTGTGAGATGCAAGCATTTTAGCTATGTTCTATTTTACTTGAAAACCCTAGACATTATTGTAATATCACTGGATTTCCATATAGTGTTTTGGTTATCATAAGGTAAAAACCCATCCGTGTTTATATGCCGCGTGTTCTTACGAGATACCTTTGATTTCCAAAGTGTTTTATAAAAGGTAAAATATAAGTTGTTTTGAGTTACTCACGTTAGACCAATGTCTGACCCGGAGGTATATTTTCTTTTCCTAAAACTCTTGGTTACTCAAATTTGTATGAGTAGCCAAATGATCCAGGTTTCTTACGAAAGCATTTTGAAGGAGTTGGAGCAGGTGGCTTCATCGTTAGCTAGTTATTATCTTATTCTCCTATGTTTATGTATGATCTATGTATTTTGTATGGGTAGGTAGTTATAACTGTCCGGTTGAAGGTTGTAATGTACTGACTCTGATGTTATATTATTATTATGGAAATGACTATGTAATATCTTATGTTATCTATTATATGTTGTTCTGATTTATGGTGAGATTCTGTTATTGTGTAGTTTCTTCTTATCTTTCTTTTTCCTCTACTCTAATGACACGTATTTCGGAGTAAGAAGGGCGATTCGTCACATAATAATTGTATTTTTTGAATGCGATTAAATTATAGCCGCTGTAAGAGAAAAAATCATCATATGAAAAAATTATTACTGCATCACATAAATTTAATTAAAATCTTCAAATCTAGTTAAATTAATTCAAAACAGGCTATTAAATTGTAAATGCATTTTCTTAATACAATTAATTTATGATCGCATTAAGATTGAATAAAATTATCAAATGTTGCCAAAATTATTACTACATACATTAAATGTAATTAAAAAAATTAAATGCGGGTAAATTAATTCAAAAACTGCTGTTAAATTATAACTACATTTTCTTAATGCGGTTAAATTATAACTTCATTAAGTTTGAACAAATTATCATCGAAAACTTATTATTGCATCAAAAAATGTAGTTACAATTTCAAATACAACCATATTGCATTATTCAAAAACAAATCCCTTTCAATTAGGTTTTAAATAATTATTATATCATCATAATGCAGTTTAAACAACTATATAAAGGTTATGATTGTTTAAAATAAATGTACATAAATGTAATTGTACAATGTGGTGACATAAAATAACTACATTACATAACTGCAGTTAAAGCTGCTATGTAAAATAATGATTTTCAAAACTTCATTTTTAGGTATCAACAACGGATTTTAGTATAATATATGCTAAATATTATTTTTGGTGGAGAAAATGATTTTTGAATCTGATTAGTCTATAAATAGTTATCAAATTTTAAAGATTGTTATTAAATAAGTTAGGGGATAGGTAGTTTTGGTCGCGTAACAACCCAGAATTTTAGTCATTTGAATTTGAAATAGTAAATTTATTTTTAATATTGAAAAGTTAATTTTACAAGTTAAATAACTTGAATTCAAATATAGTGATTTATTTGATAATTAAATTGTTCAATTTAATATTTGGAATTGTTTAAAATTATTAAATCTTGAATTAATGTGAATAAAACTGATTTCGAAAGTTCATTTAAAATCTATTTAAATAAGAATGGAGATAGTAAACTTTTAATTTAAATTTGAAAGTGATTAATTTGGTTTTTATAATAATTCGTTTTAATTAATGTGTAAAGTAGCCTTTCGGGGCACTACCTCGGATTTTGACGAAACCAGTTTTATTGGATCCGTAATAGTATATTATTATATGTTGTCGTAATTTGTGACGATTGGACGTGTCGTTAGGTCGTGCGAGATTGAAATGCTTAGAAATTAATTTCAAGAATTTATATAACATAATTGGGTTTGAAAACCTATTGTGACGCCCCACTCCGAGACCGACATTAGCAAAGAGTATTACTAGGTAACACCGTCTACTAATACGGAGAATAGAGCTGGATAGGAGCGACCATCTATAGCCTTGTCTTAATTATCTATTGAATACACCGACAGTTGCTACTTCTTGCTCATATGGATCGACATATCCAACAAATACTTAACACAAAGCCATAGGTGGCTGAAGGATCTATCAGAATAAAATATAACAACTCAAATGTAATACACATCATAGAACAGTGGATCATCACATGCATTTACACATATACAGATACATTACAGAGTTTACAAAGTGATACACGTCAAGTGGTATAGCAAACCACAATATACAGGCGAGTCAAAAGAATACATATCAGAGTTACAATCAAAAAGGACTACACAAAAAGCTATAACCAAAAGGAGCTAGCGGAATAGTCCATGCGGAAGCAAAAATAGGCTAAGTCCAATGTACCTAACCTAAAACAATTCGGTCTGACCCGAGTATAAAATACAGGGGTCAGTCTAGCTAAACAAATCAGTTAGATAAACTAAATGATAATGAACATACAAGGTAAATAAATACCACAAATATCTCCAAAAGAGATAACCAAATCATCTAACAAAAAATGAATCATAACAAGCCACATATCATAGGCAACTCAAATAAACCAAGGATATCATATCCCAAAACAAGCCAAAAAGGCAAATAACAAATACCAATAAAGGTAACACAAGTTTCCACAAGGTAATCGCTATATATCGTGTGGTTCAAAGAACCTACACCAAAGGGCGATACACTAGGGAAATATAATTGTCAAATAAACAAAAGATGCTCGAGCTCAGTACTGTATAACAAGGATCCACACGCCCGAAGGCAACAAACCTCAATATCACTCGAGCAGTGACGATGGACCAACTCCAAAAGTGATACTATCGGGCAACAAACCCGAAGGCAACGCCCGAAGGCAACGAACCGTAGTGGCGAAGGTCCGGAGACCCAGTACTGGACACAACTCTGGCAGAATGTGTCACAACTCTCAGAAAGGAACCCGAAAAATGTTAACGTGAGTCCCATACCACACGTTCGCACTAAACGGTTTACTAACCGTTAGTTAATTTCACACTCAAAGCAGTACAAAGTTCACCTCATCTCATCGGTAAACCAGACCCAAAGGTCAAAACGATCAAACGAATAGATTAGGAATTGACTGAAAAGATAAACACATGTGTTCATAGCACGCGTTTTATTTAATCATTTAATTCTCCTCCCTCTTCGCTCGAAATGCAAAATAGTGTGTGTGTTTTGAATAGAAATTATAAGTTGGAGAAACAAGTTTTTAATACAATTTAAAAAGATCATTTCATAAAAATCCGTGTACTAAATTAAATAGGAATCATCAAAGTCAAATATGCAATAACAACTAATTGGAATCTACATGAATCGATTAAAATTGGATACCAAACAAAATAGGCAAATCTGGGCTGAGACAAGCAGGTCAGTCGACTGACTGTAGAGGCCAGTCGACTGATCCAGAAACCTGAAACTTTCGGTTCCTGCAGTTAGTCGACTGACTGCAGAGGCCAGTCGACTGACTGCAGAAAATAGAAACTTTTGGTTTCTGCAGCCAGTCCTAGGAACTTTCATTTTCTACAGCCAGTCGACTGACTGCAGAGGCCAGTCGATTGACAGGCACTGGGACTGTTTTTCAGCCTATCCAAATGAAGAGCAAACTCTTCCAATTTGCGATCGGACGCGCAATGGACGCTAGGGGTTTATGCCAACCGACAACCCAGCCATATTGGCTCTTCAATACACCACCAAAAGCATGATCAAACATCAAAGCTATGATTTTTAGAGTTTTTGACACCCAAAACACCAAAAATTGAAATGTTCACCAAATCAATTCAAATCAAAAGCAAACGAACATGAATAAGTGTTAGGAATTCATACCTAACATCAATGATATCAAGAGAAGTAGATGTGAGTTCAAAACTCACCTTTTTAACTCAAAAACAAAGATGAGAAGCTCAAATGCAAAGAAAAGATCAACCACTCTTCACTTCTACTCTACAAGCTCCAATCTAAAATCAAAACAAGTATTTCCTAAATTAGGGTTTAGGAAATTTCTGAAATTGAAGAGGAAATGAGATGGAGAAGATGAAGAGGAGGCTTACCTAAGCTTCTCTATGATTTTGGAGCAAGAATTTGAGTTTGCAAGAGGAAACTAGGGCTTGGAATTTCTATTAACCATTCTCTTCCCCCATTTTCAGTTGAGCTTGAGTTTTTAGGAAATGAATTGAGTGAATGGAGAGGAGAGGGGGCTGAGTTAGGGTATAGGATGAGTTGGGTGAAACCCAAACCCAAAAGCCCACTTAGAAAATAGCAAAATTCAACTTACTCCAAACATAACGATGCTTATACTCAAAAAAGTCGCAAACGCCGTTTTGGACTCAATGGAAGTGGTCCCGAGTCCTAATTCGACCGTTTGCAAAAAGTGACATTTCGGACTTAAATCCTACTAACGACGCTATATTTAAATAAAATATTTAAATATAAAATCGTAAAATATGAGGGTTGTTACAAATCTCCCCTCCTTAACAAAATTGCATCCACGCAATTCCTAGAGAAGAATTTGCAACAACTACAAACTTACATCACCCAAAAAGAAAAGAAAATAAGCTTGAGATAAAAAGATATTCTCACCATTGCTAAGCAAAGATAGAAAACCCGGATAGGATCGCTTGATAAACTCTCTGGTTTCCCAAGTACAGTCATTGGGATTAGCGGACAATTGAACTTTAATGAGCTACACGTCCTTGTTTCGAAGGTGTCTCACCTCCGTGGCAAGTATGCGAATAGGCTGTTGTACAATAGATAAGTCTGGTGAGATCTCAAGCCTTTGAAAATCAGGAGAGTCGATAACAGAATACGATTCTCGAAGACACATCCGAAGTTGAGAGACGTGAAACACATTGTGAACACCGAATAGATGAGCTGGAAGTGAAACTCTATAAGCCACAGGGCCAATACGTTCAGTAATAGGAAATGGTCCTACAAAGCGAGGAGCCAATTTCCCTGTCATACTGAAGCGCATAACCCCTTTCAAAGGATAAACACGAATAAAGACGAGATCATCAACCGAGAACTCGAGAGGCTTCCTACGGTTATCCGCGTAGGATTTCTGGCGGCTCTGTGCCTCTTTCATTCTCTGACGAACAAGATCAATCTTCTCAGAAGAATCATGAACAAATTTTGGGCCAAGAATAAGCTTCTCCCCAGATTCCAACCAACAAGAAGGCGATCAACATGGCCTTCCATACAAGGCTTCGAAAGGAGCCATACCGATACTGAACTGAAAACTATTGTTGTAGGAGAACTCTACAAGGGGTAGATGATCCTCCCAACTACCTCCTAAATCAAGAATACATATACGGAGGAGATCCTCTAAGATACGATTCACCCGTTCAGTCTGTCCATCAGACTGTGGATGATAAGCTGTGCTGAAATTAAGCATTGTTCCCACAGCTTGCTGAAGACTCTGCCAGAAATGACTGATGAATAAACACTACACCAAACAAGCCATTTTGTCACACTTTTTTCGTTTCATTTTGTCACGGTTATTATTGTTGGAAATTCGTAACGGTTATTATTGTTATATTGTTTTGTAACGTTTATTTCCGTGACAAAATTTGGGCTTTTCGTAAATAAGCAGAAGACATTGGGCAGAGTTGTCATTTACGTTCCACTCCCTAGCTTCAGATGTTTGTCACGGTTCTGGCTCGTATCTTTCTTCCTAAAATCTAATTAGGTTAAAGCCTTCCTTCATTGCGAGTCGCAGCCTTCCTTCATTGCGAGTAGCCCTATCGTCCGCCGATTGCAGCCTACTTCCGTTTGTATACAAACCTACTTCCTCGTCGCAGCCTTCCTTCATTCCGATTTCTTCCTAAATCTTCCTTTGCGAGTTGCCCGCCGATCGTCAGGTAATAATTTTCGTTTTTGATTTGCTTTTGTATGTTTTAATAATTCTTTCTCCTCTAATAATTACAACAGAAAACAAAATATAAAAAATCGAAATAGGCAAACACTTATCGCTGAATTATTGTAAAAAAAAATTGATAATGGGGTTGCGATTCGAAGTCTAATTTTGGTCAAAAGGCTGAGGTTGCGGCGGTTGATTGGGTTGGGAGTTGATGAAGGAAGGTTGATTTGGTGATTGATTTGTGATTTGGGGTTGTGGGAGTGTACGATGTAGTGAGGAGGTGATTGTGGTGATTGTTGCTGGTGCTTGGAGATGGTGATGTGGACTTGGGAGGTGGTTCGAGAAGGACATGAACCGAGGCTCGTTGTGGTTTTTAGTAGTGGTTGTGTGCAGTTTCAGTTGGAGATGATGATGGTGGTGGTTGTTGATGGTATGACTAGTAGGCAGAAGTGCAGCAGGTTTAATTTTTGTAGTCGGAAAGGTTGGGTTGCGGCAGACAGTGGGTTGTTGTGATGTAAGTAGGGAGGGATGTCTGGTGGGGATGTTGATATGCAGTTGTAAGCAGAGGTGAAGCATCTATGGCTTTGGGTTGGTCGGTTGCTGGTTGAGATCAGGGTTGTAGTCTATTATATGGTGATTTGCATTGAAGCAAGGGTTAGAGGGAGGTGATTGTTGTGAGATTGTGAAGGTAATACGCAAATGAAGTTGATTATTATGAATTTTCACATGTAGTATTCTATTGTGAGTGGGTCAATATTGCTGATAAAATGCATGGTTGTAAGATTTGTCCGGACTCTAATTTGTTGATAGTGAATCTAAAAAAAGTTAAAAGCAGCGACGGAGAGTATGATGAGCCTGCAATTCTTGCATCAGAAGCAAGTCAAGTGTTTTACATACCAGACATACAGAATCCCGATTGGTCCATTGTACGACGTTCACCTAAACGCTTGACTGATAGCGTGGATGATTACGAGATGCCAACAAACTTCCAGTTAGTTTTAAAGGAGCAACCTAACTTAACAACGTTGTTGAAATGTATTGAATCCAAATAGATGAGCTTGATTGAAGTAGTAGTTGCTTGTTTTGTAACTTTATTAGTATTCTCAGTCATTATTTGACATTTATCATGTTGCCATAGATCAGAAATTTCAACAAATTTAAAATATAAAGGCATTTCTTTCTTCCTTGTATACTCATTTGTTATCATTCATTAAATCTTCACATGGCATATAAAACCATCCTTCTAAATGCAGCAGAGATAGTATATTTCAATGCAAATGCAGGTGACATACAAGTATGCAAGTATGTGTGAGCTTTTAAAATGCGTGAAGCTTTCCATTCATATGATTTGAGATATCTCTTGCATTATATTTTGGAAGTATGTCGGCTAGTTGCAGTAGACATACAGAAAGCAGAGAAGAAGAAGTTCCTCCTCCCCCACCAAATAAAAAGTACTCGATAATTGTTGAGATGGATGGTGCTAAAGGCGACGATGCAACAAAGTGGAGTTCCCGTTGTGGTACTCTAATTCGAAGGCATATTCCCATTAGCTATGATGATTGGAGGAAAGTTGATGGGTTTTTCAGGGATAATTTATGGAAAGCACTCATGGTATTTGAATTTACAATTTTTACAAGAATGATTTTTTTTGTGCATGTTTGAAGTACAAAATCATAATTAGAACATTTATTTTATCTTTCAATAGAAGGAGTTTGATTTGAATATAAACCTCGATTTAGCTCGACCTATTTTAGAGAAGGCGTTTTCACAATACTTCAGAACAGCAAAACCGAAATTGAGAAAGCTATATCTTAAAACAAAAGAAGGAGAGTTATTGCCTAGGCGTCTTGCGATTGATAACCGACCCGAAGACATTGATAAAGTTCAGTGGGAGGGGTTCATCGACATTGAGTATGCTGATAAGAAGAAAAAACAATGCAAGACGAATGCTGATAATAAAAGAAAGAACACCATAAATCATACATTGGGAAGAAAATCTTATAGTAGACTATATGAAGAATTGGTACGTAGTAAGTCTTTCATAACTAATCGCGATAATATTGTATAATTGTTTAATATATTTACATTTATTTATGTAGGAAACTGATAATCCCGAATGTAAAATTACACGAGCAAAGGCATGGAAAGTGGCGCACACAAGTAAAAAAACCGGAGAGGTGATTCCTTGCGCCGCTGAAAAATATGTAAGTCTTTTACAATTTTGCATTTACAATTTCCTTTTACAATTCTACAATTACATTTCATATTTTCTTTTTTTTACACACTTCAACTACACTATATTAACAATACCTTTTACTGCTACACATTTTACTTTGTCTCATGCCTTCTGTTATATCTCAAAAACAGTCTTATACTAAATGACAGAGAAAAATAGAAACATAATTATAAACAATCTATTTGTATTGTCAATTCTTGTATGCCCAACTCATGGTACAAATCATGCACGTAGCGAATATGGTTGTTTGTTATGCACAGAAGCAAGTCAGTAATTTGGGTGCTGGAGTGTATATGTCAGAAGGAGGAATGTGGTGTGAACTGGAGTTGAAATAAGGTGAGGCAGTTTTGAAATATAGATGACAGAGGTGACGTAGCGAATATGTTTTTTTTATGGAAATCCACTTAGAAATTGTTCTACCATACGAACTGAAAAATGGGAAAATAATTGGGTAGTGGTTAATTAATTTATCCAATACAATTGAAGATAGTACTATGATGGCTTTTTTCTGGTTAAATATTACATATTTTCTCAAAGGGACTACTTAAAAAACACATCTCTGTAGAGAGGGCACAGATCAGTGAATTGAAAATGAGCAATGATGTATTTAGAGCAGATGAATATGATGTGCTGCCACCTAGTCAATTCGACAAGTTCAATTAAACATGTTCTTTGTCAATCAATTAACAAAAATAGAAATAATCAATAAATAAAAATAGATAAACAGTATTCTTCATCATCCAATTAAACATGTTTTGCAGATATCAAACATAGGACTATCAGAACAGAAAGAGAAAATAAACTAATTAATACATCTTGAAATCAAATTCCATTAAGAAAACACATGAAACATAGATAAATCATAGGGAGGCAGTTCTTTGATTATACTGGAACCGAAGACAATGAAATAGGATAAACCATGTTCCTGAAACAAATCTACATGTTCAAGTAAAGAGATTACCACAAAACCAAATTAAACAGCAAAGAAATAACAAGATTATTATTATTATCTTTTTTTTACTTAATTACTATTTGCAACATCCTCAGTTGGAACCGATACCCTTTTAGGACCAAGCAAAACTTTTACTTCGTTTTCACCTTTTGAAGCATCAGGACCATTGTCCTTTGGAAGAGATGAAATCAGCACCAGTAGTCCTACAGTGGTTCGACGACTATGATGTTGTAATAGGTTGGCTGTAGCAATGAGAATTGGGTAGTGAGTGTCTTGTTAAGTGGTTCGTCTGGCAAGGTTTGAAGTGTATACAAGTATGAGAAGCAGTGCAGTGGGGAATTGGTTTGAACTGTTTGATTATGGCAGTTGAAATGGTGGGGAATGATAGTGTATATGTTGGTGAAGGTTTGAATGGATGTGAGACAGTTGAGACAATGGGAGTTATATGGTGAAGTGTTTGGACAATGTTGTGATGAGGCAACAAGACAGTGGAAGTGGTGTGCAGGGTCAGTGATATACTGTTGTAGTGGAGTGTTGAACCAGTTTGGACAATTTTGTGGATGTTGTGGCTTGTTGTAGTGGTGTGCAGGGTCAGTGATTGCTATGTCTCTGGTTGGTAATGGGATGTTAACAGAGAACAGTTGGAGATGAGTTGAACTGACTACTCAAGGATGAGGATTTGTAGTGGCAGAGAGGATGGGAGAAGTAGATAGGCAGAGATGGGAGAAATTGCAATAGAATAATGCAAATGAAAGTGTAAAGCAATAGTGTAATGCAATGTGAAAACAATGTAAATGAAATGCAGGCAAAAAAAATGCAATGTAAAAGAGCCAGAGAATAAAAGAGAAGGAAAATGCACTGTTGTTTTGAAATGCAATGTGGTAGGTCTTGATTTCACTAGGTGTAGGCAGTGGAAGTTGATGGCTGAAGTTTGTCGTGAATATATAACAGTGGTGGTTGTCTTGGAGGTGAGTTGCTGGCTGATGGAAGGGTTATACCCGTTTCACATTATTGTTATTTGTTTAGATGCCATTTTGTATAGGCTTGTTTATTTTGTCTGTTATTTTCTTAGCATAGCAAATGTCGGTTCTTATAGATTTTGCTTTTCTGGTTCCAAGTTTGTGAAGAGTCAAATGTGTTTTTTCTAACATGGGTATGCCTCTAGTCAAATGTAGGCACTTCCCTTAATAGCCTGACAAATGGCAACCAACTCATAATTAACAGGTAGTAGCATGGTACAAAATTACTCTAAAGTCTATTTTTTCTTCATATCCTATCTACTAAAATACAACAGAGAACCAATAAAGCATCACAAAACTGATGTTTGCAAACGTTACCTCCAAATAGCCTATGCTAACTTTCCACTGCTTCACAAGCATGTAATGTGCAAGACTGAAAAATCTTAATCTACTCAAGGGTAAAAATAAAATAAAATGGTTTTTTATAAACCAGATGTCTAGAAAGTTTGAATCACAATCATCATCTCACTATACCTATATCTGAATCTGTGTTACTCATGCACCTATGTTTTTTTCCAGTTTCAGTTTTAATTATATATTTAACCTTTGTTATGTAATTTTACATCTTTACAAAATTATGAATTGTGTAGGCATTGATAGAAGCAGCCGAAGAAAGACAAAAATCGGAAGCTAGTGTTAATGGAGAAGATTGTAACGATCTGGATTTTCGCGCTCGAAATTCAACATCCATACTTTACATCGTATTCGAATGCCGTAGATTCGACCGTTTAAATCCGAGTCGCCGGAGCTTATAACAACATTAAGTAAACAACACAGCGGAAATAAAAGAATATAGATATACAATATCTGATGCAATATCCAGATACAATGATGATACAATGAATATCTATATACATCAGAGATATGATACAACAAATAGCAGCGGAAAAGAAAACGATAACATCAGCAGCGGATAATCTCCATCTTCAAAGCGCCAATCCATAAATAGCTCGAACTCCCAATAACGAGGCACAAAGATAAGCAAGTGCAGTCCGATCCAAAGACTGAACTAGCTCCAGATAATCTACTAAATCTGAATATCTGAAAAACCAAACTCTAGACTGCTCGTGTAGAAAATTTTGAGCATCCAGAGTTTAGGAAAGAAACAATAAACTCCGGATCAGTCATGGGACTGGTGTGAGCAACAAAAACAGTTTATCTTTAAAAACAAATAGCAGAGAATTTTAAAGTCAATTCACAATGCTTTTGGAAAATGAAACTACCATAAGACCTCCCACCACACACACAATGCAAACGCAGAATTGGAGGAGATTTCTTCTTATGATAGTCAAAGATGCTTACTACGCAAAATCAAATCATTTTTGATATTATTATTAGTGCATAGTGTAGAAAAAATTTCGAAAGTAGAATATAAATCTTAGCCAGCATAGACATTTCGCACTTATGCCTACTATAGCTACCATGTTCAATAGCAGGTTACCACCACATTCCATGGCAGGTAATACAACTAAAACCGTACAAAGTTCGTATTTGGAAGATGGATTTCCAACAAATGGTCAGGCTAAGGAACTTCCTATTCCACGAAAGAAACGCCTCTGGCGGGATGCTCCGAGAACCAACTGTTCTCTGCCAAACAAGGCCGGCAACCCCTTTTCCCAAGGGATAAAAGAAACCTCAGATATGCCACCCCCGGTCCTTTGGGACCTTTAACCGAGGCGCCTCGAATCCAACATCACACGTCATAAATAAAGTGTGTCCACATGAGTAAGTATCTGGGCTCCATACCATGATACTACCCTTTTCCAGAAGGAATGGTCATACCCTAGGGGAGCTACCCCTGAAAACCTTGCCGCACGATTCCTGTTTCGACCATTACCGGGTTGTGAGGCTCGACGAAGTCTCGTCCACAAAGCTACGCTTTTTCAAAAAGCCACGCTTTGGGTCAACAGATGATCAACCTATGATCACAAAGATAAATGATCAAACAAATGATCATATCGCAAATGATCAAACACTGATCATCACACAGCAACACTCAGCATGTCACATTACCAAATTGGGATATATCGCTGATAACTTCAACTACATAACCTCTGAGCTCATACGTCTCAGAGAAGGGTGTTAAGCTAAGAGAATAAATTCTCCGCCACCAACAGAAATGTATTTGAAAGAAATCGGCTTTATATCTCAAAGTGTAATGTCATACATGTAACCATACAAGTCTGTTCCGGGTTCGAACAGAACCGAAGGCACTTCTCACGAAGCCCTTGCAAATCCGAATAATTTCCAATCACGTCCGGACTTCCCGTCACAAAAAGAGTGATATAAATCTCTATACCGGAGCAACTCAGTGCAGAGACATTCGACAGGTTGTCCTTTCATTGTGACATCCCGGAAATTTTGGCAATATCAATTTAATAATCTGAGATAAAAAAATTAAATTGATTTGACAATAATTGTGAATAAAATTTGAATTGATTCGATAATTTTCTTTTAAATAAATATTTGACTGATAATTTATATTTTAAAAACTGATAAATTGTTTTCTGTTATAATCTATATATATCTGTATATACTATAAATAGATGAGATCTGTTTTAAAAGTTTTATTTTTCTTTTTGAATATAGATTGATAAAATAAGTAATTTATTTATATAGTAATAATTTCTTTTATAAAATCATTTTATTTGATAATGAGTTTTATTTTTATGGAAATAAATTCTTTGTAAATTATTTTAAATTGGTATGATATTTTTATAAATAGATTTTGAATAAATAGAAGTGGCAAATTCTTTTGTTTAAATTATTTTAAAATTTATAAATGAGCCTTTATAATATTAGTAAATATAAATATACATGTTAAAATAACGAGCTAACAATAATACGGGTACAAAACATACATCAGTAAATTTTATCGTTTGTAAAGAAATAAGCGAACGCTAAATAAACAAACAACGTAATTGGATAACAAGTAAATTGATAATTCGTAGATTATAAAATAAATATACACTAAACAAACAAACAACATTCAATTACCATCCTTTGTTAAGCTAGAAATGTGCACAAACAAGTAAACATAACAAGATAAACATCCTCCATAATTTATAAACAAATAGTATGACAATAAAACAATAACATAGTTGAAATGACCCTCCTATTTCCACCCTAATTTCATAAGGATTTTTTTTTTAAGAGATGATATATAGATATATCATTCATTACAAATATATTTCCCAGGGTCATTTTCTTTCTCCAATAAACAAAATATATCCAGGATCTTTCACAATATAAAAATATTGTTTTAAATCTAAATCATTCCTAACATACATATATGAAGATATCTATGTTATATTCTACTTGAATCAGAGCATGATAATATGTAAGTAGAAATCCTTTTAAATCTATTAAAATGTGATAATTCCCTTTTTAAAAGATTACTTATTGTATCCTGATTTTTGACTATAGAATCCACTGGAAATATGTACTTTAGTCTGTTATTATAACTAAGAAATAATCAAGTTATAATCAGTGGAAAGCAAGCTTATAATATAGATGATTGTCTTAAAGTCTAGATAGTATCAAACTCAGGTTAAAAGAAAATGGATCATAAGTGAACACAAGCAACATCTAGGCGTAATGGAAACGCGCCTAACTTATACATGAGAGGTCACGAGTTCGAGTGCTATGCTGGTCGGTTCAAACCCAATTTTTGTTTTTCTTTTTATTTTTCTCCTGTATGGTTTGAAATCTGATATCTACCTATATCTGCACATATATACTTAATTCCATCCTATAATCTAACATACAAAACAAAATTTCTTGCTTTATTATTTTTAAAACCCTTTCGTACAATTGTTCTAGGAATTTATGTTTATATTTTTGCCCAAATATCAACATGTACACAGATATACATGTGCATGTCAATATCTTTGCTCATTTTCCAGAAAACTGGGTTCAAATGGTTCCTTGCTTCATTGATTTGAAGTGAAAAATTTGCCTGACCTATGGTCTAACCATGTGGTTACTCTGACAATTCTTTTATTTGCATTTTACAAACCAGAATCTACCTAAACTTCAGAGTATATGGAGTGTTGCCAGGTTTTGTTTGTTCAAACCAGTTTACATTGCTTATCTGTCTTAAACTTTTAAAGATGATTGTGGTGAAACAATTGCTAAATGTACTAAGCTCTTGAAATGCATTTTTATTTTCAAAATACAATTTATCATGATCAACCAATACATCATTTATTTGAAGCTGGTTAACTCATGTATCCTGTATCTGCTACACACTAGTTCAAAGCAATGGAGATACCATTCATTGCATTCTGTCTGAAGCCTTTAAAAACATTTTACTTTTCTCAATACGATTCAGAAATGAATTCAAACTTATTTACAAAGCATTTCAGTAAAAAGGAAACTAAAATCCTTATAAGTTTACTTCTAGCTAAATCCAGATTTTATTCTAAAACTCAGTGCTCTGTTATGTCTCAAGATTAACTAATACATAATATAAATTATGCAAAACAGTAGCTCACCTACATATGCATATTTCTTTTCCAAGCATCCATATCAATACTTAAAATCATTTCCTTGTTCCCACTCAGATATTTCTTTTAGATTTTAAACCTTAGTGCATAACAATATATTTAACATGATACAACTAGTCCATCTAACCATAATAGAATTCATTACATGACTGGAAATCTTAGAAACATAAAATTTTTCCTGAATACATGCAAATATAATCAATTTAAGCTCTTATTGAGACTAGCTAGCATGTTCATTCACTCCTCCATAATAGCCATAACTTCATTTTTACTTAGTGCCTGGGTTACCTGAAAGAGCATGAGTGGCTGCCTCATTTTAAAATGAGACACCCCATATGCCATGAGCAAACAAGGGTCAGATCTATGATCTGGTATGAGTAACATCAATACATTCATGATATTAAGCAATAGAGAATATAAGAGCACCAATTAGTTATTTAAGCAAATTCCTGCAATCAATTACTTTAACATAGTATAATTAAGTTGATTCAGGTATGATATATTCATTTATCATTCTTACACTTGCATACATAATCATGTAAACATAATTATCTATTTGCAACAATTGCATTCACTGGAACCATCTTGGTTCCATACCATTCAACCTAAGAAATATCCATATTCCCATTTCTTCATTTACAGGTTGTATAATTCAATTTAAATCCCTGCCTCATCTGCTATTAAGGAATCACAGGGACACATTGCAATGAACTAATTCACATCATTGCACAAAGATCTCAGGGCTTAAACAAACCATGTGCCAACTTGCATACTTCAAATATGACAAGCATTCCAGCAGCCTTCTTGGCCTTCCCTTCCCTAGTTTATTTACTAGTGTATTGTCTTAAATCCTATCATCAAATATGCTAAGTGAACATGTCACTGCAAACATGGAAACATCCATAATCTTTCCTAGCATAATTCTCCTCAGAAATAAGCAGACAGTTATTTCCTAAATGGGGTCAATATGTCTTGATCTTAGTAAAATATAAGAATATTTTCAACTGTAAAAAGAGGCATGGCATGTTCTTATTATATTGATCTGCAAGCCTTTATGATTGATTCAGATTCAGGATCTGGTTCAATCATAATTTTAGCTTGTGGGTTTCTTCTTTTTTTTTGATTTGATTAAGGACTCAGCACTTAGAAAATTTCTATTGCACCCTTAACATTTTTCTTCTCAAGCCTCAGCACTTATACCAAGTATAATGCAGCTCCCAACATTTTTTTTTGTAAAGTTTCCATGCCATAGATCTATAACAGTTGAGAGTATTCTCTATATAATTTTAAGATCCTAGACTTTAACATTTTTGAGTAAAAATAAAACAGTAATGATACACATACAAAGACAAATGTCTCAACAAAGCAGAGATCACCAAAAACATCCATATCAAATCATATCAGATTTAAAATAAGACATCCAAAAAGCATTGATGAAATCATATACATCAAAACCAGAAATATATATATAAATGGCAATAAAAAGTGGCTGCCTCATCTCAGGTCTTAATGCCATGAACTTAGTGAGGTTACTCACCTAAATATTTCTTCTTATTAATCCAGAAAATCCTTGTATGAGTGTTTTCTCCTTCCTTCCAATATTTTTCTTCCTTTCTTATTTTTGTGCAGCTCGGGGTAAAATAATTTTACTGGCTGAAACTGCCTATTTATATGCATTTTTCCACTAGGGTTTTGTTAAAACAGAATTCCATTTCTGTCCTGGCTAGCATCATGCATTTTTCATTCATAATACCCTGGCCATATTAACCAATTTAAAGGCTGC